>JAFJYJ010000040.1:0-1438421 GCA_019022615.1 Acacia melanoxylon
CGGGTTTACGGGCATATCCTCCATGCTCGGGCCGAGTCAAAAGGTTGACTTCTTCGCTTCATGCGCCTTTGCTTGTAGGTGCGTTCTATCTCAGGATCGTAAGGCTCTAGGTTGGCTGAAGGCGAATTGCGCATACACTACAGAATGTACCTGAAAATCAAGAACATAAAAAATAAGTTGTTTATTACGTAAATCACAACTATTAAGCACAAGGGCGTCGTCACTAAGGGTATCATCAGTCCCCGGCAACGGCGCCAAAAACTTGTTTGTAGATTTCCTTGATGGCAAGTGAACCAGTCGAACAAGTAAAAAAGTGAAAGTGGAGTATCATCCCACAGAGACTAAGATACCGAAGAGTGACGCTCAATTCCTATGATAGTTGCGATCAGAAAGTAAATGTAATTGGTTTGAGAGGTTTTTGATAATTACGCTAATAACAGAAGTAAACAAAGTAAATTTAAGAAGATATCAGTAAGAAGTTAGGCTGAACTCGGACTCCTCCTTAAGTGCATAAATCACCCGGTTAAGTTGCTCTACCTATTGCTATAGCATCAATACGCATGCCTTCCGCAATTGCTACAAAGATGGCTACAAACTACAAAGCTATTTGATTAACCCACCGCTATGATCTATCGAAGCTTCCGTGTCCGATACATATGATATTAACTATACTCCTTCCATATTCCTATGGCAACTTTCTAGTTTTTTTCTGTAGTATATTCAGGGTGTTTGGTTACGATAGGTAGACCCATTCCTAAAGCCTACAATAAATAGGTCAAGCCTTGCACCGGCTGCCTAGCAAACACTGTTTCTCAGAGGTCTAGCCTCGACTCCTTGCCAGTAAGCCGAGACCATAAGTCTAGCCCTTAGATTTCTCTAATCGACTAGTAATTAATTCACTAATAAGAAAACCGAATCTATTAAATTAAGAACTTGCAACTGAGTTCATATAACACTTAAGGATTCATCCTCGTTCAGCCATCAGAGAGTTAGTTCATGACTGATTAGGGAAACACAAAACATATAGTAACAGAATGACCCATGATCTAACTACTAAAATAAAACAAATGAAAATAGAAAGCTTGACGGCGTTCCGACGGCGTGGAAGAAGCCCCGTCACGTCACCACTCCACGTCTTCTTCCCTCCGTCTGACTACAAAGAAGGATGCTGGGTTATCCTGGAATTCTCGTGCTAGTGAAGTCTCTCACTCTTCTTTTCAGTCGGCCGAATGTGAAATCTTGTATTGGCTCTGTGCGACTCTCTTCTAGGGTTGTCCTGATGTTTCCTTTTATATTCAGACTTTCGTTTGACGCAAGTTAAGCTAGCTGGGCTTTCCAAATCTGTCGAGATCTATCGCATCTTTCGTTTTTTGTAGATTGATTAGCGGATCCTGCGAGATTCTTCAAATCTTTCCGTTTTGATCCTCCGCATATTCTATTTCATTATGTCAGCAATCTACCTGTTGATCTCGATCTTTTATTTCTATTCCTGAAATCAGTTAGATAAAAAGGTCAGAAAATATGCCGCATAGCATTGCGTCCTTTACTTTTCTATAGCTTTCATGATGCTTTTTATTGCACTTCGAGTTGCGGTCGGAATGCTATAGCATCGTATCAGCTTTGCTATACGTTCTTTAAAAAAATTGTAATTTGCTCCTTCTTAGCACATGTTTAGGATGTAAATGGTTTCCTTCCCTCAGTTCCCTATATCATGAATATATGCCTTTTTTCTTGGATTGTTTGCAGTTTAAGCTTTAATTCACCATACAATTCGGTCATGAAATACAGGGAAAACATGGTATAATTTGTGCTCATCACCCCCCTCTATAATATATCGAAGCTTCTGCGTCCGATACATATGATATTAACTATACTCCTTCCATATTCCTATGGCAACTTTCTAGTTTTTATCTGCATTATACTCAGGGTGTACTAGTTATGAGAGGTAGACCCATTCCTGAAGCCTACAATAAATAGGTCAAGCCTTGCACCGCTACCTAGCAAACTTGTTTCTCGAGAGGTCTAGTCTCGACTCCTTGCCCGAAGCCGAGACCACAAGTCTAGCCCTTAGATTCCTCTAATCGACTAGTAATTAATTCACTGATAAGCAAACCGAATCTATTAAATTAAGAACTTGCAACTGGGTTCATACAAAGCTTAAGAATTCATCCTCGTTCAACCATCAGAAAGTTAGTTCATGACTGACGAGGGAAACACAAAACAGACAGTAACAGAATGACCCATGATCTAACTACGAAAAATAAAATAAATACAAGTAGAAAGCTTGACGGCGTTCCGACGGCGTGGAAGAAGCCCTGTCACGTCACTACTCCACGTCTTCTTCCCTCTGTCTTACTGTAAGGGAGGATGCTGGGTTATCCTGGAATTCTCGTGCTAGTGAAGTCTCTTACTCTTCTTTTGATTCGGCCGAATGTGTAATCTTGTTTTGGCTCTGTGCGACTCCCTTCTAGGGTTGACCTGTTGTTTCCTTTTATACTCAGTTTTTCGTGTGACGCAAGTTTCAGCTAGCTGGGCTTTCCAAATCTGTCGAGATCTATCGCATCTTCTGTTTGTAGATTGATTCTGCGAATCCTGCGGGATTCTTCAAATCTTTCCATTTTGATCCTCCACATCTTCTTTTTCATTATGTCAGCAATCTATCTGTTGATCTCGTTCTTTTATTTTTGTTCCTGAAATCAGCTAGATAAAAAGGTCAGAAAATATGCCGCATAGCATTGCGTCCTTTACTTTGCTATAGCTTTCGTGATGCTTTTTATTGCACTTCGAGTTGTGGTCGGAATGCTATAGCATCGTATCAGCTTTGCTATACGTTCTTTAAAAACAATGTAATTTGCTCCTTTTTAGCACATGTTCAGGATGTAAATGGTTTCCATCCTTCAGTTCCCTATATCATGAATATATGCCTTTTTACTTGGATTGTTTGCAGTTTAAGCTTTCATTTACCATACAATTCAGTCATGAAATACAGGGAAAACAGGGTATAATTTGTGCTCATCAACCAGTCTGGTCCAGCCCGAGCTTGGGCTGGTGCCAGACCTCGGGCTGGCTTGTCCAGCCCGAGGTCCCTCCTGGACCAGACCTTGGGTTGACCCCCAATCCGGTCTAATCTGGTCCATTGACATCCCTAATGAGCATGTTGCTCTAATGATAACAATGCATGATTCTTCATCTTCTCCATCTTGCTTCTTTAATTACATAGATGGGTACAAATTGAAGCTTAAATGGATAATATTTGCAGTTGCATGTGTTATTTGGTTCTGTTTTTGTAATGACTGAACCAGACCTCTCTGTTTTAATGGGTATGGCATTAGGCTCTTAGATGAAAAGATAAGAGGAAATATAAATGATTAAAAGTGATGGTATAAGCTTGTAGGTTTGAGGTTTTGAAGCTGAAAAACTAACCGTGAGTTGTTGCCCAATACTTTCAAATGCTTATTAACTAATGGAGATTATTGAATAATTTTTGAAAATTGTGACTTCGAAACATATGGAATTTCCAGAAGTGAAGGCCGTTTGAAGCTTAGAAGAACCTATTGATATTTAATTGATCATGGTGCATATACATGTGTTATGTTCATGAGTTAATGCTGAATGGTGTGAATTTTAAAGACTGGAAATAAAGAGGGACATTGCGGTTTAGTATTTTTGTGAGAACTTAGAAAGAATATACATGATATTGCTATTGTTTGAGGCTTCCAAAAGTTAGATAAGTATTCTAGATCATTAAAACATGAATAAAGATGTTGTGGTGTTTAAAAGTTAGTAGTATTATTATATAATAAACAAGACTAATTTTAGAGTTAAATTGAATTATTTATGAATTTCCAAAGTTCAGGTAAATTCATTATTTATGGTGCCCAAGCTTTGATTGATAGAGTTTTAAGATTCTAGCTTAATCAAGGGTACTTTTGGGTCACAAGTGGTTCTTCAATAGTTAGATAACTCTGATAAGTGACCATAAAGTAAGGTGTTTCAAGAAATAGTATCAGAAAAATCCTCATTGACAATTGACAGAGATACAATTGACAAGTTATGGGACTTGTCAATATATTTTTTCTCTTACACTAGTACAAAAAAGGGCTTTAAGACCGGACAAAAGAGGCATCGTAAGACCGGACCCGACCGGTCTTGTTCCGGCCCGGTATTAAAAGTCCACATTTAAGACCGGACTCGAACCGGTCTTAAAGAAACTCTTTTAGACCGGACATTTAAAACATTAGGTCTTAAAAGTCGTACTAAATAAAACTGAAATATTTTTTGTTCGGTCCTAAAACTCAACTTTTAAGACTGAGCAAAAACTCGGCCGCTCTTAAAAGATCAAAATTATAAGACCGGACAAAAATAAATCCAGTTTTAAAAAAGCGGCTTCGAAGACCTGACGATTAATTATACGCGGTCTTAAAAGACTGACTTTCAAGACTGGACGGTAAATTCGTCCGGTCTTAAAAATTGAATTTTTAGACCTAGCGTATAAATACACCGGTCTTACAAGACCAACTTTTAAGACCGGCTTAATATCAAATACGTACACATGACCTTTAAGACCGGACAAATAAATACGCCGGTCTTAAAAGTTGAACATTTAAGACCGGCGTATTTATTTCCGGTCTAAATTTTCCCGAATTTTTTCCCTGTTATGTTCTTCCTGATCATATATATACACAAATCCACCACCCAATCCAGCACATAAAAGTCTATACTTTAAGCTACAAGCTATGAATAATTATGAATAAATTGAATTGGGAAAAAGAATATAAATAATATTCACCATGAGTTATGTGGCTTCTTAATTAATGATTCTACAACACCTAAATTAATCTATACAATAAGATAACTTACTTACAATGCAAAGACAATAAGTTACAAATACAACATACATGCCCAATATAATATTCACCATGCCTTCATCTGATTCCCACCCAACAACGTAACATCCTCTTTTATAACATGCCCCTTTGGATCGGATCTTGCCACAAAAATAAAACAAGAACAAACTTCATAGTCAGTGACATATATTGTTTAAGAACATAGAAGGAATATAATATAGTTAAAACCTTAAAGTTTTCAAAGAATTCTGCATATGAATATTACCTTATGAATTGACTCTTTTATAAAGTGATATCCTCCTATATCCCTTCTTGATGATCATTTCTTATCGGGTTCATTATCCACTTCATCTTCTTCGTTCATGTACGGTAGATGATTGAACCATATTTTATATAATTTTTCATTATTTAATTGGGATTCTTAATGGATTTTATCTTAGTTATTGAGCTTAAAATATCATTCTTGTGATAAATTGAGATTAAGAGTTAATACACTAAATTAGGATTAAAAAGGGCAAAATTGTCAATAAATTGTAATTACTCTTGATCATTGATTTTTATGAGAATATTTCATACTAGATTAATTTATTTGATTGCAAGTGGTTGAATGAATTAAATCAAATTTGAAAATTAAAGCCGGAGCTCAATTTGCGAATTTGCGGTTTAGTCCCTCCATGGAAATCTTTTACGGTTTGCGATTGGTCCCGGGTCAAACTTTGACCAGGAACCAATTAGGTTTGGACACAATTAATATATACTTAAAACAGAGACCAGAGCTAAAGCGCGCCGCGAACCAGAGCCTCGACCCCTCTTCCTTCATCGTCACCTTTCTCCTCACCGGCGACACCCTTAACCTTCGCCGTCGCCGGTGAGACTTGCCCACACCACGCCGTCGATTCCAACCACCGTTCACCACTCAACCACCGTCAGCCTCCGTCGACATCACCATCACAGACGCGCGCGAAGACTTGAGCAGTGGAGCTTCTTCCTCCGTCGACGGAGCCACCCACCACCGTCGGACCTCCACCTTCGATTCCTCATCCACCATCATCACTGTTCACCTTCACTTCCAGCTGAAAAACCTGACTATCACCCAAGAGGGGGGTGAATTGGGTGTCGGATAAAAACTTGTCATCTTTGAAAATCTTTTCGCAACTTACTAGAGAAAGTTTGAATGACAGTAATAATTTATAAACCGAAAGACAATCATTCAAAACATATATGCTGGAATGTAAGAGATTAGGGAAGAGAATATGCAAATAGAGATTTATACTGGTTCGGCCAATCTTTGACCTACGTCCAGTCCTCAAGCTTCACTTGAGATTTTCAATCCACTATCTTCTTTCAACTTGATTACACGCTCTGTACTTGAAGTAATCCACTCACTAGGATTCACTCCCCCTTACAAGCTGTAATCAATACACACACTTGATTACACACTATGTACTCGAAGTAACCCTCTCACTAGGATTCACTCCCCTTACAAGCTGTAATCAATACAATGGGTCTCCCACTCAAGATCACCCAATCTTGAGTAACTCTCAGATAGAATGATAGGATGATTACAATAAATCTTCTCTCTCAGAAGTGAATGAATAAACACTGAAGTGCATTACAAATAATTTCACTCTCTCTGATAAACTATGTAAACATTTTGAAAACAGAGAGTAAAATAAGATGAAAATCAGAGTATGAGCATTTTGAAGTTGTAGGCTTGTGTCTTGCTTGATCGTCTTGAATCGTCTTCTTTTATATTTAGAAATCAATATATGACCGTTGGAGAAGTAATATAGCCGTTAGACTCAGATAGAAACTAGCCGTTAGAACTTCGTTTTCTGAATCAGCGACGTATACTCGAGTATAGGGTTGGAAACTTGAGTATGGAGGTTGTTTCGTAACCCTGGTTCTTCTCTGTCTGATCCATACTCGAGTATAGAACTTACATACTCGAGTATAGAAACTCCTTGAACAAACCATCGACTTTCGAGGGCCATATCTCCCTGGTATGAACTCCGTTTTGGTTCGTTCAACTTTTGATGGAAATCTCTGTGAGTCTACTTTCATATTCCACTGATTTCAGCTCAATCCGATTTGTAGTTTGTGAGTTACACTCAAAACATTGAAGCTTGGTTTGCTGTGTGGCGTGGATTTATCTATCAACTTGTACAATTCATAGATCTCTCATATAAACTCCTTTGGGCTTGAATTTTATATCAAAATGACGCATTGGGAGTCTAGTTTCATATTCCACTGATTTTACTTCAATCCGATCTCTGGTTTGGAAGATATCATCAAATTACCAAACGTCGCCCATGCTTAACGTGAAACAGAGCTGATCACCGCTGTATACTCAAGTATAGACTTGCATACTCGAGTATGGATGTCCAGAAGGCACCGAGATGCTGAAAACACTGCATACTCGAGTATATACTTGGATACTCGAGTATTGCCAGTCCAGAGACGCCAGAGAGACTGAAAACACTCCTATACTCGAGTATAGATGAACATACTCGAGTATTGAGTTCCAAACTCGAGTATTCTCATCCAGAAGCTGATTTTTGCTGACTTTAGCTTCGAATTGAGTCATTCCAACTTCCATATGATCTTGGAGGCTTCTAGCATCAACATATGAACTTGCATAACAATATCTTCATTCCATTCAACAAGTTCTTCCTTTTTCCATCTCCAAATTTGATCATTCTTCACCACTCAACTCTTTCTTTCTTCTCTTCTCTTCTTCTTGATCATTTTCCATAATTCAATTATTTATTTCTTCTCTTCTCTTCTCTTGATCATTCTCTCATTGTACTTATCATATTTTGAAAGTTCCTCAATATCTTCTCTTCTTGATTATTCCCAAAATCCTTTGAGAACTTCTTGCTCCCTTGGCATTCTCTCCCATTCAACTTGGAATAACATCTTGCTTCCTTGACAAGCTCGCAAGTTCTTCTTTCTTGAACACCTTATCTTCTTCTTGATTATTCTTCAATCTTCTTCAATATCCATAAAGCCGAGCCTATGCTGAACTTGTTCAGACTTTAATGTGTCGGCTTCCGTATCGACACTTTTCATTTATACTCCATTCGTAGCTCAAATATGATGAAGCTTCATTCCATCTTTGTTTGATCATAGAGACTTCCGGTGCAAGTTCGTCTTTCTTTAGCCTCATTTCTTGGCCAATCTCTATAGTTCAACTTGGAGTTCTCTTCTTCAATATCTCCTTCTTGATTAATCTATATAATTCAACTTGGATTAATCTACATTAAATACATCGTTAGTCAATGTAGGAGATATCTATATCACTCAATCTTTTTGCTTTTAATAATGGCATCTATATAAGACATCATCAAAACTAATAAAAACCAACATTCTCCCCTTTTTGATGACGGCAAATACTATAAGATAAATATGTATGAATATGAAAATAGATTAGACCCAACATATTTATATTAGACCCAACATATTTATCATGCCATTTCTCTCCCCCTTATTTGTCATTAGCAAAAAGTTGAAGTAAAGAAGAAATGCTTATAGAGATAAATATGAAGCTTGATTAGAATGAGTCAAGGAACCGATTTTCTCTCCTCGATTGAAATTGTTTTCATTCTAAATATGAAGCAATTTGGAATGTTTTTATGAAAACAAATTTGAAAGAATTTGAAGAGGTTTTCAAAACATCTTTCACAATTAAAGCATATAGATACCAAACATATGCAACACTTCTACTGAATATAAAAAGATAGAGATTAGAAATGCTCATGTTGGTTTTTGCAAATTGATGAACGATCTGTGAAGTCCATTTGTTAGCTTTGACATCTCGTGATGTGCTCGAGCGACCTTTGAGATGTGAAATGAGACTAAAATACTGACTTCTTGAGTTGTATCTCATATGAATGAATAATGTCAGCACTCAGATTCAATCCTTTGCCTTTTCTTCATAGATCATCTATGTAGAGCATATCTCAACTTCAATGATTGATCGCTAAAGCATCTTTCCTCAATGTAATATTTTCTTCTTGTAGTGCATTAAGGAAGGCTTTTGCACAGATTTAATTCTCCTGTCACAATTGTAAAACTTTCTTGCAAGAGAAAAATGTGTTAGTTCATACCAAATGTAATTCCGTAGTGATACCTCTACCATGGCATTACATGGTATCTCAACTGCTAATTTATGCACCACCTTACGGCTTGTGCAACCAGCTATCAAAATATCTCTTTCTATATGATATTTTCAAATCAAGACAATGAAAGGAAAACATAAGATATTTTCAAATATGAATTTAACTCACCATCAAAACTAATAAAAGATAGTGAATGCAGATGAGTATGCCTAAAAAAAAAGTTTTCTTCAAATAAAGGAGATGAGCTTTTAAAATGTAAAACACATATGAATGTAAAGCTCCCCCTTAATGAATGCATGATTAAAGTAGGTGTAGATCCCTTTAATGATACCAAATAATGATGTGATACCAAGTGTTATGAGGTCTGGAATTCCTCTAACTTCAATGGACATAACATGGTATCTCAAAATTAAGAACTTTCAAGTACACATGGGTGGACTTGAAATTGGTATGAAGAAATTACTTATGCTTTTTGTGATGATAAAAAGGTTTAAAGCATAGGGACCACTTTTAGAAATACGTGTGCTCAAGCTAAACTTCATGAGATAAAATTTGAATGAAATCAAGTTAGCCTAGGATGATTATGATAAATGCATATTACAATACCTCACTCAAGTAATATCGTAATTACTTGAGTCATAATCATCTGAAATCCATAGATGCATCAACGGCTAGCCATTATCGATTATGTGATCAATACGAAGATCTCCCGATTTGATGCATAAGGATGAATTTTCGTGAAGTTTTGGTTGATCAATTCATAGAGTTGTCTAATCTTGTCTTTCACAGAAGCGATGAACTTCAATATTGTTTGTGGTAAGCTCAGTGTAGAATGGTTGAAGTTCCCTTCCTACATAGCTCTAGTGGTTACTCATGTGATGTCTATGATTCTATAATCATCACTTGTAATTCACACGAGAGGACCTTACATGCTTATCTTCCCAGATCAAACTTAACTTCTTAGTTTGAACTTAACATCCTAGTTCGAACTTAACTTCTTAGTTTGAACTTAACATCCCAATTCAAACTTATACAGACAGTCAGATAAGCAATGTGCATAGATACATTCGCCCATCTTGGAATATTCTACTTTTTGATCGAAGATGGAAGACACTCAGTCGGGCAAGATTCTTGTAGAATTTGTCTTGAGGCATATGAGAATATGACTTGAGGTAACTCATTCCTTCCCAACATATGCTCCGCTTGTCTAAGACTTGAGACATTAAATTAAACGACCTCGAGACACCTAACTCAAGGTAGAATTTGTGACCTTCATTGAATCAAGCTTCGCATAATTCAACACCCATTAGTAATAACTTGAAGCTATTTTTCTTTTACCTCGGGGCATCTTATCTTGAAGTTACAACTTTGTAACTTCAAATTACGAATATTGGTTGAATTAACTCGTGGTACCAGGATCAGCTACTAGAGTCATTCTTTACTCTGTTAGCCTCTGTTTTCCATCTTTTAAACAGAGTCCTGCAAAACAACAAAATATGCTCTTTGGTACCATATGTTTCTCGGGTCCACATAAGATTAGGCATGACAACCTTATGCTCTTAAAAGATTAAATCATATGATTTTTAAGCAAAGAGCATAATAAGCTAGCATAATTTTACCCAATCAAATAAGTTCATGCCAATGAATCAAAAGGGTAATAATTAAATCATGTGAAAAATGTTATTTCTCAATGACATTTTGTAAATATATTTTATGCAGAAAAGAAGTCATTGATAAAATGCATGTAAGTTAAATCAAAGAGCATAGAAAATCTTATCCATAAAGATAAGCATTTATCAACTCATAGTTCATGAATGAGCTCAGAATTTTCAAGAGTGATAATGAAATATGTAAAGTGTTTCAAATTTTGAATGTTCTTTCAAAATATGATAATGTATTATGAAATCAAAATTTTCATGAATGAAAGATTCATTTTTGAAACATGCTTGAAAAAAATGTTCATTTTAAACATGGTGGAAGTCAATAAGTTTACTGGATATATCAGGATGCTTCAGTTTTAGAGAACATGTTGAACAAAAGCAAAAGTCATGAAATTGAGCATTATCAAAACATGCTTAGCATAATAGAAATATATGAGCACAATGACTTTGCTATTGTCTAAGAGATATTCTTGCTTTTTAGAATAGAGTCTTAAAAAATATATGAAGATTTAAAGCAAGAATTTAAAATATAGTTACTCAGACATGGATGAAGACAAATGTATATTTGAGTAAAGAAGGAGTACTAGGATTCATGGACGATAAAGCACAAACTCATTAATCCAAATGACTTAGAGTTCCATAATATTATCCTAGTAAGTTATTCCATACAATGGTTAATGCACTAACATTTAATGCATTAATGAGCATTCATATTGCTTGGAATAACTTAACCAATGAGGTTTTCACAAATTGAATTCTTTTCTGGAGATAAGCTTGAAACTCATATAGATAATCAATTTGTTAGATATAAGATCTAACTTGATTGAAAATAAGGAATGAGGAGTTCAAGCATCGTATGTAATGCCAAATATCAATATGTGAATGATATGGAAAATTCTAATGGACAGAATTGAGCATATCTAACATTCAATATACAATATTAACTTCCAATTTGAAACATCATTTGAGTGAAATCAAAGTATAGATACGTTTTCAAAACATTTGTATGCATTTTTCACAAAACAAAGTGAATTGAAATCCAGACAGATTTTAGAGTTGTGCATTTCAAAAAGATATAAACTCAGAAAGTTATGCACAAATTCACTTGTTTGATCATCAAAAATTTACTAACAAGTTGATTAAACATAGTTAGAAATATTAGTGATTGATGATAGGAGTATTGGAGTCAATCAGGAAGATTTTACAAATTCATCAGATTTGAGTTTCAAATTCGACGACTCATACTTGAGTATGTTCTTCCATACTCGAGTGTGTCACTGTGCACTAATGTCTATACTTGAGTATGAAGAGTGATACTTGAGTATGGTTCTTACAGAGAGGAACATCGTGACTTAAGCTTTGGACTATATCTTTGAAGTGAAAGACATACTCGAGTTTGTCATTACATACTCGAGTGTGAACCTTTTAATATGAAAATAAGTTTAAGTCCAAAGTCTCTATACTTGAGTATGTAGATCTATACTTGAGTATGCAAGTCTTTCAAAAAGGAAGAACTTTCTGTATGTCCTATACTTGAGTATGTACAGTCATTCTTCAAATTTCATTCCATTACTTGAGTATGTACTTGAGTGTCAACATATGAACTTGCATAACAATATCTTCATTCCATTCAACAAGTTCTTCCTTTTTCCATCTCCAAATTTGATCATTCTTCACCACTCAACTCTTTCTTTCTTCTCTTCTCTTCTTCTCTTGATCATTTTCCATAATTCAATTATTTCTTTCTTCTCTTCTCTTCTCTTGATCATTCTCTGTCATTGTACTTATCATATTTTGAAAGTTCCTCAATATCTTCTCTTCTTGATTATTCCCAAAATCCTTTGAGAACTTCTTGCTCCCTTGGCATTCTCTCCCATTCAACTTGGAATAACATCTTGCTTCCTTGACAAGCTCTGCAAGTTCTTCTTTCTTGAACACCTTATCTTCTTCTTGATTATTCTTCAATCTTCTTCAATATCCATAAAGCCGAGCCTATGCTGAACTTGTTCCAGACTTTAATGTGTCGGCTTCCGTATCAAACACTTTTCATTTATACTCCCTTTCGTAGCTCAAATATGATGAAGCTTCATTCCATCTTCTGTTTGATCATAGAGACTTCCAAAGTGCAAGTTCGTCTTTCTTTAGCCTCATTTCTTGGCCAATCTCTATAGTTCAACTTGGAGTTCTCTTCTTCAATATCTCCTTCTTGATTAATCTCTATAATTCAACTTGGATTAATCTACATTAAATACATCAGTTAGTCAATGTAGGAGATATCTATATTACTCAATCTTTTTGCTTTTAATAATGGCATCTATATAAGACATCATCAAAACTAATAAAAACCAACACCAGCGACTCCATTTGCCATCTCCACTGGCAATATTCGTTTTCCCTCCAAACCGACGTGGTTGTCCTGTTCCTTTTCTATTATTATCTGTTAATTGGCTAGCTATTTGAATCAGGAGATGGGTTGGTCTTTGATGGTGGTTCACGGTTAAATTCCTTGCTTCTTGGTGATGATGATTTGAGCTTGAGCTTGAGCTTTATGGACTACATAGGGGAGTTTGCTATCATTCCATAGTCTAGACTTACATATACCGATTGCTTAGATTTAAGAATTGTTGTGTATGATTCTGGACTGAGATTGATGATTATTGTCTCTATTGGTTTGATATTTGTGATTGGGATTGAATTTTGTATTATGAAGATTATAGGTATTTGAATTGCTTTGTGGGTGCATTGAGACTATGTTGATTAGCTTGATATTGTCTAATTAATGTGGTTGATTTGTGCATTTGAGGGACTGATTAGTACTCAATTCCAAGAAGACTTATTTTACATTATTCCAATCTTAATTACACATTAAGTGGTTTTAAACAATTTCTTAAGAGGTAGTGGTTTGCTACGATCGTATGAGCTACTATTAATTGAGAATATTAGACTTAAATGATATCTTGAGGTTTTTCTAATTAAGACTTAATGAGTTTTAACTCCCATAATTTTTGAGCAAGGATTGTTACTTCTTCTTTACCAAGAGCATCCATCACCTATATTTCCATTTTCATATTACATTCCATTTTATAAAAATACCAAAAATATTAATTAGCATTTAATTAAATTGCATTTCCATTCTCTTAGTTTATTAATCTAAAAATCCAAAACTCAATCCCCCATTGTTTTCATTGCATTTGCATGACATTTAGATTACTTAGGATTCAATAAAAAAGCTCCTAAAAGAGAAAACGATCCTAGGTTTGCCTATACGCAATCCTTGGTCAATTGTTGATTGTGGACCCCAAGGCTAATGACAAAAGGTCTTCATCAAGACCCCTTGAAAAATGAGTACTCTCAGGAAGACCATAATTTGAATGACTTTCCTCATCAATATCAATGACCCTTTTTCCTTGGAGAGCTACAGATCACATTTTATTTTCTTGATCGGTGATATAGAACACTTGTTTCGCCCGGTACGCCATAATAAAAGGTTCATCTCCAAAACTTCTACCATTGACATCGACTAATGTAAATCCTAGCCGATCGATCCGAACACCATTATTTACATTAACTCACTTGCATTTGAAAATGGGAAATCTAATTTTAACATAGTCTACCTCCCAAATCTCTTCAATAACCCCATAATATGGCATGACTGCCAATAAAGGCCTCTTGTCTTTCGAACTGGAGAAGTCCATAGATTCAGCCTCTAACATAACACCACTATTTTGGACAATGCTCCTATCATCTAGGGACTTCGTGTAAAATGTATAACCATTGATCACATATGAATTCCAACTTATGACATCAACCTCAGGACCACGTGCTAACCATTTGATTGTATCAGAAACACATTCATCTCCCTCGACCTTTTGTTTGAAGCAGTTTTCAAAAGTTCTGTTATGCTCCCTAATCAACCTTTGTTCAGTCATTCGATGATTTTCTTTCCTTACAGCTTCTTTATGTGCAGCTATGATGGCTTGAACTTCATCAAACATTATTCAAGATGTATAAGTGGACTTGTGACAATTCATCAGATCCACACTCTTTCTCGAAGCCCTCATCTACCCCCTTCAAAGATCTTCGACGTTTTGGAAGCCCAATATGTCTTACTTTGGCCAAATAATTTTGACAAAATTTCATGGCTTCTTTAGAAACATATTTCCGAACAATTGATGCTTCGGAGATGTTCTTCACGTACCCTTTTAGGAATTTCATAAATCTTTCAATTGGGTACATCTACCGTAAATAGATAGGTCCGTACAACTTTATCTCCCTCACTAGATGAACAATTAGATGAACCATGATGTCAAACAAGGTAGGAAGAAAAAGCTTCTCAAGGTGGCACAAGATAAGATATCCTTCATTCTCCAATTCATCCAACTTTTCAATCTCGAAAACTTTACTACAAACCGCATTGAAGAAGACACAAAGTCTAGTCAAACGACCAAGATCATATTCGGGGATGCCTCGAATAGTTCTTGGAGAAGTCGTTGCATCAAGACATGACAATCATGAGACTTTTGGCCTACTAATTTCAAGTCCTTCATCGATACAAGCCTCTTAAAATTTGAAGAATACTCCGAGGAACTTTTCGCCATGTAAACACTCACAAAAACTTCGTTTCTCATCCTTAGACAAAGTATGAGAAGCAGGGGCACAATAAGTTCTCTTCTCGTGTGGCCTTGGATGTAAGTCTTTGTGTATTCCCATTACTTACAAATCTAATCTTGCCTTCACACCATCCTTGGAACTACCTTGTATGTTGAGAAGCGTGCCAACAATACTATCACATACGTTTTTCTCCACGTGCATGACATCAATACAATGTCTCACATCAAGATTGTGCCAATATGGAAGATCGAAGAATATAGATCTCTTTTTTCATATATTTGTTTCTTTTCTACTCTTTGCAGTCTTACCGAAGATGACACTGATATTTTTCACCTTTTCATAAACTTGCTCCCAAGTCAATGCCACCGGAGCATCTTCATACTCATGGCCACCAAAAAAGGCTTTCTTTAATCGACGATATGAGTGGCCTCGTCTAAGAAATCTCCTATGTCCAAGATAAACCGGACATGTTGAAGTTGATGGTAGCGTGTGCCTTCTTCACAAACCGGACATGCTTTATGGCCTTTGACACTATACCCTGACAAGTTCCCATATGCTAGGAAGTCGTTTATAGTACAAAATATCATGGCTCGCAATTTAAACACATCCTTCTTGAAAGAGTCAAAAACATCGACTCCTTCTTCCCACAACTTCTTCAAGTCTTCGATCAAGGGCTGAAGGTAAACATCAATGTCATTTCTGGGTTGTTTTGGTCCCGAAATCAACATAGACAAGATGATGTACTTTCATTTCATGCATAACATTGGAGATAAGTTGTAAATAATAAGGAGCACAGCCATGAACTATGTATGCTGTTAAGGCTTCCATATGGATTCATGCCATCTGTGCTAAGGGCAAGCCTAAGGTTCCTAGATTCTTCGCCGAAGTTCGGAAATAAATGATCGATTTTCTTCCATTGAGAAGAATCGGCCGGATGTCGAAGCTTTCCATCAGAAATCCTCTCATCTCGCATGCCACCTCAAATTCTTTGCATCATTTTCATTCGCAAACAACCGCTTGAACCTTGGTATGATTGGAAGATACCACAACACTTTTGCAGGCCCCTTATTTGACTTGTACCTTGAGGTTTCACATTTCGAACAATTTTGCTTCTTTTCAAACTCTTTTCTATACAATACGTAATCATTCGGGCATGCATGGATCTTTTTGTACTCCATCCCCAGTGGACAGAGTATTTTCTTAGCATCATAGTATCGATGCGGCAACACATTATCATCCGGGAAGCATGTCCTTAAAAGCCTCAAGCATTTCAGAAAAACTCTTGTCGCTCCATCCATGACGTGCCATCAAGCTTACCAATTTCAATACAGCGTTCAACAATTGGTATTTTTTACAACTAGGGTATAGCAGGGTCTCTGCATCACTGCACATATTACCATATGCATGTGATTGATGAAAAGCCTCTTCTCCTACATCACGAATAATGTCCTCTATGTGATCATCAATATCCGTGTCATTATCATTAAAGGCATGTTGAGACCCACTTGGTATTTTTTCACCATGCCATACCCATACTCGTATAAGTCTTACAAAATCCTTCACAAATTAAATGTGTGTGGATAACTTCAGGACTTAGTCGCCTCTCATTCAAACATTTTACACAAGGACAATAAAACTTCCCACTATCATCATGGGCATTTTGTTTAGCAAATTCTATAAAGTCCCTCACCCCATTCTGATATTCAACACTTGTCCGTAACGCCGTTATCCAACTGTGATCCATAGTAGAATTTCTATAGACAGAAAGATTTAACATACATAATCCAAAAAATTGACACTTGCATATAAAATAAGGCAACACCAAATGCATATTTATGCTCAATGTTGGTTATGTCATTTTTTTACGGAGAAACTTGCCCATTAAATGCATAACGAAGAATCACTTTTGGTCATAAATGTATCACAGTGAATCCAAGAAGCAAAATAAAAGCATGACGAGGAAATTAAATGCATCGCATGAAGGTCTTGTGGACTCACCTGTAGGATATAAATTCAAATGCGTTTGCGGAGTCTTTCTTCTCCCGCCACAAACGTTGATGTTGCAGACAGCAAGAGTAACCTAAAAACATTTGTTGGCTAGTTGGGTAGGTTTAAAGCGCAAATATAATCTTCAAAATACAATATTCATTAACAACGAGAGAAACCCACAAGAACATTTCATCGATTTCGTTCAACCCAAAAAACCATAAAGTTATATAACCGAAACACCTCTTACGGCTTGGTCTATAGACATTTAGCTAAGGAACTAGAAAGTGATTGTCAAGAGAGCAACGAGAAGCAGCCGACGAAGCAACACAAAAACACTGGAGACAGAACCTGAGTAATCACTTTCGGCGCGACAAGAGAAGTTCAAAGAGGGAAATTTAATCATTCCACGCGACAGAGACATGTTTTAGTATTTTGGATTTTATTAAGACCGGTTAATTATAAAGTAGCCGATCCTAAATATATAATTACGTTTTTAAGACCGGAAGTTTAAAAACTCGGTTCTAATTTTTTATTATTCAATTAATTTTAAGACCGGAGTTTTATTAAACATCTCGGTCCTAAAAGTCCTCATTTTTTAAAAAAAAAGATTGGCTTTGGCGAGCGCAAAGAAGAACTCAATGAATAAAAATTAAAGGGAAAACTTGAGAATATGAACAAAAAAAAGACACAAGCTTAGTTCGAATGCTTCATACATTACTAGAAAATATGCACGTACACAAGAAAAAATACAAAAAAAAAAAAAATAGAAAATTATCAAAAACAAGAATCGACTAAACATCCTAAAGCTTATTATCCTCCAAAGCCTTGGCGATATCGACGTGAGCGAAATTAACTTCCCGGGGAGATCAGCAAGTTCCTGTCTTATTCGCATCAGTGCATCATTAGAGGAAAAAGGAGAGGGGTCAGCGGTAGGCACGCTAGGGCCAACTGGATGGAGAGGGGAGCAGGAACCTCTTTATGGTCTGAAGGGTGAAGGGAGGTGCGGCAATCTCTTCATCATCCGAAATGTAACACCCCGTTTTCGTAAACATTTTCTTGAGGATTCATTTACACTTTTGTAATCACCATTTTATGACTTGATTTATGGTATTTTTAAACTTTATTTTCATAATAGTATGAATCTCAAAAGTTTACCAAAATCACTTTGGAAACCACTATGTTCAAGCTTGAATTTTGCTTATTCATAATATCTACTTATATCTCTGTTACTTAGTTCATGAATTTCAAGATATGATTTATTTTCTACGAATTCTCATTCACATATGTCTTGAATTCATCCTAATGATTTTTATCTCATCTTTAATTAATTTACCACTAATTACTAATTATTACACAAGCTTATGTCATTTTTACCATTTAGTCTTCATGTAATTAAAGTTGATTAAGACATGTAGGGAGAAATATCTTTTTTTTTTACTTGGCCCTTGTTTCACCAAGCATATGGTCGACTTCTCCCCCTCCCAATTCTCTCAATTTGATTTTTTGCTTCACATCCAAATTGCCTCAAAGTCTTTGTGTAGTTATTTGTTGATTGTGATGTTTATTTTCACTAATTACTTAAATCAATTCTTTCTTATTTTCCCTTTGTTGGCTTTAAATCACTCTTGATTTTTCACTTTTGGATTGTGTTTTTATTGTCTCACAAAACTCATACTAAAGTTTTCTCATTGGTTGATTATCTTTCACATGAATTAGGATTTATTAAATAAATTCTTAAGCCTTTATTAACTTTAATTCAAGCCCTTGAAATTGGGTTGGAAAAATTAAGACACTAATAGTGATATTAATTAGTGATTTAGGATTAAGGATTATTAAAATTTCTTAACCCTTTTATTAAGCAATTTTCGCCACCTATGTTAATTAAGAGGAATTTAATTAATCATTAATTAAGTATTGCTAATATAGTGTTTTAGGGGTTATTAGGCTTAATCACCATAATTTGACAAGTTTTTAATTTAATCTTGATGATTAAGAACTCCCTGTATATTAATCTTAGCTTAAAAATATCCTTTGGATATTAATTAAATTGATATATCCTTAATTATGCCCTTTTTAAATTAATTATGAATTAATTTCGAAAATTAGATAAATATTCCAATTATTACAAATTTAATTGCCTAATAATTGTTGCTAATTTTCTCTAATTGATTTTTGTCATCCTTTGATGATTTTAATAGCTAAAATGATAAAATTAAGTTCCTAGTTAATTATGATAGTCTTAGGGTATTTTATGTTCCCTAATGAGATTTAGAAAATTTAATCTTCCACTTTCTAATTTCTAAGAATAAATCACTTAGAAATAAAATAAATACAACAAGAAAAATTGAGACCACATATTCACCTATTTTAAATAGGTAATATTGACTCAAATATAATATTTAAGGAATATTATTTATTTAAATATAATATTAAAAATAAATAATCATCCGGGTATTATACGAAATAACAATGGGTCCAACGACCCGAGACTCCTCTCTGTCACAATAGAACGCTCTCGCTGGAGGAGGCGCACCATATAACGATTTACGGAAGGCACAAGCATCGGAGAGTAAGAGCACCCCTACGAGCGGTTCTCTTGTATCTAACCATGGTTTGAGCAAAAAAGTAGAGCTTAGTAGTGTGGAGTTACGAGATTGTGAGGAGTTACTAGGGACATAGAGGTATGAGGAGTTTATATACTTTAAGAGCCACGTAGTGTGGAGTTACGAGGTATGAGGAGTTTAATAAGGACAGAGAGGTATGAGGAGTTAATAAATATGCGGTCTAAAATTCTATTATTTAATTTTTTTCAATTCAATTGATTTTAAGACCGACCTTTAATAATATATCCGGTCCTAAAAGTCTATTATTATTATTTTTCAATTCAATTGATTTTAAGATCGACCTTTTAAAATATATCCGGTCCTAAAAGTCTTTTATTAATTTTTTCAATCAATTCAATTACTTTTAAAACCGACCTTTTATCTTGTATCCGGTCCTAGAATTCATTTATTTTTTTCAATTCAACTTTTTTTAAAGTAAGAATTTTTTTTCTAATTAGTTTTAAGAACGGATCTTTTACAATATCCAGTATTAAAGGTTCATTCTTTTCAAATTACTCGAGATAGCGTAGTCGTATCCTTACACTGTTCAAATGAATGATTCGAGTCTCTTCGACTTCCGATAAACTTCCCAACTAGGCGTCTCCTCGTATTCCGAGGAACTATCGTCTCCTTGTTATTGTTTTCGGCGTTTCACATTGTTCGGGCGGGGTTCTCTATTTAAACCCGATGTTACTTTACTTCCTTCACATTCTTCTCCATCAATTTCGAAACATCCACGGAATGGCCGCTCCACCACCACGAGGTCTTCCTCCTCCGTTGCCTCCGGAACCGACAATATACCGAGATGATTCAAAGACATTCCGCTCTCGCCTTGCTCATATACACCAACACCGTGGGCGGGTTGTTTCGGGTCTATCACGCCGTCAATGACAAGCTGAACGCGGTACTCAACGCCTAGGACGTTGAGTACCATCCGAAGATGACGACGTCTCCGAGGCCTCTCCGACAACTCCCTCCCCTCCGACAACGATGGGGGGAATAGATGTTTTTCTTTTTTTTGTCTATCTTCGTTGTTCTTTTTGCTCCTCACGGGGCAGTAAAAAATATAATTAAAAAAAAAATTTGTTTCCATATTCGATCGCCATGTCATTTTCATTATCTTCTTTCTTTTTCCGACAAAAAGGAAACAAACAAAACATTGTCCATGTGTAAATCAACATTAAAAATTCGCAGAATACGATTAAGAACATACAAAAAAACAAAAAGATCGTTTTCCTTATTTGAATAAAAACAAACAAAGTGACTATTCTTCTCAAGGTTGGACCGTCGTTGTCGTCGGTGTTACCTCGACCGATTTGAATATTTTCGGTGTCCTTTCATTATCTTCCTTATTTTTCCGACAAAAGAAAAGAGACAACTAAAAGGGAAACCGATAATCTTTGCTCAACATCAAGAGAGGTAACATCAAAGACAACGAGGGTCCTAGCTTGAGCAGAACGCCAGAACCTCAGTTGTCTTGAACCCTAAAAATTTGTCTGAAAAACGAGTCAAAAACTATTAAGAGCTAACAAATACACGGTTCTAAAGGTTAAGCCATATTTTTTAAAAAACTATTTTTATGACTGAACTTTTAGGAGCGGACAAATAACAAAAATACGGTCCTAAAAGTCTCGCCATATTTTGAAAATAAACGAAGAAGATGGACTTTTAGGAGCGGCTATTTAACAAATTTACGGTCTTAAAGTCTAAACATATTTTTTAGTTAATTAAACATAGACTTTTTGGACCGGTCAAAATATAAAGACGCGGTCCTAAAAGTCTAGCATATTTTTAGAAGACTTTTAGGACCGGATGTTTAAATAATATGCTGTCCTAAAATTCTAGCCATATTTTTTTAGAAATAAACGAAGACTTTTAGCACTAGAGGTTTAATAGTTATGCGGTCCTAAAGATCTCGCCATATTTTTAAAATAAAATAATACTTTTAGGACCGTACTTTTAACAAATATACAGTCCTAAAAGTCTTTTTTATCTTTTAGGATCTTTAAAAAATATCCGGTCATAAAAGTCGCGAATACTTTTCAGATAGTTTCTTTTTTCTCATTTACAACATCATGTACCTCAAATTTCAAGCACTAAATAGCTAGAATGAATGAACAAATTTCTTCGAAAAAATAAACAAATTTATTATTGAATTACACATTGTGCGTATATTTTACAAATGAATTTAAGACTTAATTAGGTCATACAGATATTCACAAAACAGATTGTGTATGTGCTCCACTTCATCATCAGGAAAGGGAGCAGGTCCGGCAAACCTCTGTAACATCAAAGACATAAACTGAATTAACTTGCATGCATATTTCATATGTAACATTAAGCCAGAAACTGAATTCAACCATAATATGTAACATCAAATACATTTACCTTTGCAGTTATTTTGTCGTTCCTCCCGTGATAATATCATATATGTGTTTCATGACGTACAGGCCACATAAGTTGGACCCTGTTGATTGCCGATGGGTCTAAAACGAACAAGAAATATATATATAAGAGCTAGCATATATAGCTTACTAACCAAGTTCACAAGGCAGTGTGCCAGTGTCTAAATATGTACTAACCTGTGGTTTGTACCATTTAGGATAAGTGGCCTGAGACCCACGCCTTTTGTTTACCTCGACTTGGAAGGTCCTCATGGCACTATCATCAACATCACAAATTTATCAATAATATTCACTGAAAATTCACAGTAGAGATTTCAGACAAGAGAATCAAAATGACATTCTTACTTGTTGACGTTGTGCGTCAATGTAGACCCTGGCTCACTGTGAGTGGAGCATAAGAAGATAACTTTATTATCCTCCATGCACATGAGGACCAACCGCCGATGGCGGCTGAAAATTCACAGCAGTAAAGTACTCAAAGTGATATATGTAGCGAAATTAAGTGAATTGCGGACAAGAATTGTGATATGTACCCGTGGTAGTATGGAAACACGTACACCTTTCTTATCACTTCACACACCCTCTTTGACATGTATTCTTGTCTCAACTCCAAGGGTGTTGTTGTACTTGCATAGACTGGGCACAAGAATCCAAAATCATTGATTCTACCCTGTTCAACCAATTCTTGATGCATGAACCTACAATAATGACATCGATCAGGGAATTAGTATATATGTATGTGTGTCTAAACGATGCATTTAAATTATGTACTCATAGAATCAGATACTTACTTCATAAAAAGTTGAAGGATTGGATTAGTAAGCTCCTGTCCAGGAAGCAGCAGGGACGTTACATCTTCGGTGTCAAGGTAAACCTCTTCAGGATGAGGGACGCCTACTACTTCTTGGACGGGCCACGATTTATCTTTAAAATATATTTTTTTGCCAAATCGGATATTTTTTTTCCTTGGCAGTCAAATCAGCAGTAGGGGATGGAACTTGAGGAGGAGGGGATGCAACTTGACGAGGGGATGGAACTTGAGGAGGAGGGGATGAAGCTTCAAGAGGAGTAGAGACATGTACAAGCTTCACTGGCCAAGAGATGAAGGTTCCCTTGACATCACTCACAAGCTTCAGCTGATCAGTTGGGAGAGGGAGAGGTGCATCAACGATCACCTTTTCAACTGACACTCTGACTTCTTCATCAGCCATCCTAAGTTGTGGATAGTCCCTTTTGCACCTAATCGTCTATGACTATCACGATCCTCCACATACAGGTTACAAGGTTGCTCTGACAGTCCAACAATGCAGCTCCCCCTAGTGCTCTGCTGCATAGGTGCAGGTGAATGCGTGACGAGAACACTGCTCTCTGGACGAGAGCACAAAAGCAGCCTCATCTGATTCAATTCCTCCTTCATCTGGCTCATCTGGGATTGAAACATTGCTTCTTTAGCCGCTGCTTCCTCACTTAATTTGGCCAGCGTCTATTCCATCTGGGATTGAAACATTGCTTCTTTAGCCGCTGCTTCATCACTTAATTTGGCCAGCGTCTGTTCCATCTCCTCCCGGGTAACCATACTTTGTTTGTGGCGTTTGGATTTACCAAAGTATTCCTTCAGGCCTACCCGTCCTCCAACCCCCCTTACACGCCCCGCGTGATCCGATTTTCCGGTCGTAACGGTCAGAACATCATTCCTCTCGTCCGACACAAAAGATCCCTCTGCTTCTTTCTTTTTAAGATCTTCCTGTAAGATACAGATAAAGAGAAGCTTAGTAATGAAACATGTTTAGTAACTAAAAAATAACAATAACGATACTTACAATTCTTTCAGCAACTACACGAGTTTGTTCACTCGTGTAGGCGTCGCTTGGCTTTTGCCGAATATGCAACCACAACTCTTCGCGACGTATTGGAGATGGCTGATCAACTATCGCAGAAGGATTGGATTCAGCTTCATCTTCCAATCTCTTCCGCTTGGCCGCCAACAATTCTTTTTCGGCCATTTCATATCCGCCGCGAGAAGCCCTATGCGGGCAATCATTCTTTCTCCCTATCTCTTGTGCTTGTTCCCTTCCTTTCTGTGAATCGAATTGAAAAAAACTATTAATTATGAATTCCAGCCATCTCACTAACGAAATTATAGAACTTCGTCTTCATCCGAAGGTCAAACATTAGTCAAATTCACTTCATCAAGTTTCAACATTTTATTTTAGAAAGATGTAGAATTGTAGAAGAAATTTGGAGAAACGAGAGGAAAGGAGTTGCGGAAATCGCCAACTCGGTCAATTCATTCATTCATGATAACTGGTTCCTACACATATTAGACTAACCTCTTACATATAGTTAGAGGCTTGACTCTTAAGGCCCAATAACAGCTTGCACCGAAACCATTACACAGTTAACATACTAACTAACTAACAGCAATGTCTAACCACTACCTACTATAACAGAACTAAGAATATAATAATGGCTTGACTCTTATGCCATTATTATTTCCCTAATTACCTTCTTAGTATTTTACCTTTTCAGGGTTTACATATTAGACTTGCATAGACAAAGGCAGTAAATGTATACTTCTATTCACACACCAAACCATTTAACTAACGGGATTAGATGAACACAATAACATTCATATCCGCACAAAGTTAATAAGCACACAAAAGGGCAAACAAAACTAAATATAAACTCACCGAGCTTCGGGGAGTGGTCTTGGTGAACAAATTGTTGTCAAGTTTGTTCATCAATAAATGTGTACTTGTCCCAAGGATTTTCTTCAGCCGTGAACCTCGGCAAAAATATACTTGTTAGCTAGAAAGGTCTTAAACTTCCTCCACCGATCAGCACAATAAGACAATGTCTTGTCTTTCAACTTCTGACAGTCAGGGACAATGTATGTAAGCCGGATAGTGTCCCAAATAGGATCCTTTACTATGCCAACGTCCATATTTTTCCACTCATATGTCAAGATGCTAACCTTGTTTCGTACTAGATAGCCAACAAAACTAGTATATTTGGATTTCTTGGGACCGAAAGGTTCCAACTTTTCAACAAATTGAATCTCTAGCCTTGAGCCAGAAGTCCGACTTAGGGTTACATCCATCATTCGTGTGCTTCTTCTACCACGGCGTGCGGGCGGTTATGAGGCTCATTGTGAGATGAAGAGGGTTCGTTCGACTCAAACGGTCACACCAAGAATCGGCGTTCCCGGAACACGAATAGAATCGTTTTCACCGTTCATTTTTGAGATAGGAAGAGGTAATGCAACAGGAAGGGTTTCGCAACGTGAACGGAGGTTCTTCGGTGAGAGTAACAAAAGCTTTCACGCGAAGAAATGTTTATTTGACGGTTCATTTTTAAGACCGAGATAAACAAAGAGATGGTCTTAATAATTAATATTCAAGACCGGTCATATTAAGTCCGGTCTTAAAAGTAATTAATTTTTTATCCGCACTCTTTTTCTATATTTTATACCGGCCGCATTTTATGTCCGGTCTTAAAAGAATAACTTCTAATACCAGCTTTTAAATATGTTCGGTCTTAAAACTTTATTACCTTTATATTTAAATTTTTCCTTATTATTTTGGACCACAGAAAACATTAGTCTGTTTGTGTGAGATATCTCCATAAAGTAATTGATATTTGAATTTTTTTTTAATAACATTTTTAAGACCAGTTTGTTTTTTAACGAGTCTGAATAATATATTTAAGACCTATGAAAAAATGATCCGGTATAAGAAGTTCTTTATATTTACAAAACTGCCACCGGTCATACATAAGAAGTTCTTTATATTTACAAAACTGCCACCGGTCATACCTTTAAGACCGGGGTGTCGAAAGTCCGGTCTAAATGAGGCGGTCTTAAAACCCTTTGTTGCACTAGTGTTAGTTGGGATCTAAATGATACTCTCTCTAAAATCTATTTAGGGTCAACTAAGAAGTAGGACACAAATTTGTAGAGGATGGTCACAGACCTCAAGGAATGAAAACTTGCTTGAGAACAACTAAATATCAAAGGTAGTGTGACCTTGCTTTTTCTATGGTACATAAATTTATTTAATGGTTGTTTTCACTGTGTTATTCTTTGCTATGCCATAAATGAATGTAAATTATATTTTATGTAAATGTGGTACCACAGTTGTGTGCATGTTTGGTTGAATTGGATATGTCCATGGCAAGCATAGAGTATATCATGCCTAGATAGCATATCTTGTATAGTATGAAAAAGGATGCATTTGATATTATTTATGTACTTGTGGAATTGCTTGTGTTACTGCTGGGATTGCAAAATCTCATCCCTCCCTACAGTGACAAACAAATAGGTTCTAGCTCAAGCAAGGTAAAAGGGAAATCACGAGCAAGCAAAATGAAAGCCAGAAAATTTTGAGAAGGTAGTGACAATTAAGTAACGAACCAAGCTACCTTTGTTTAAAATCCCATTTAAACTCATGAATTATTTAAATTCACTCTATGATAATATTCTGCTTATGGGATATGTATAGAGTGATAGAGCATGAATTGGAGCCTTTCAAATGACTTGGAGCTATGATATAAGCATTTGATTATTAAACTATCCTGTTGAAGGAGTTTTTGGATGTCTGCAACTGTTTCACTCAATCTTATAGTAATTGCCATTCAATGCCCACGAAAATTAGTATGTGTGTAGTAGACATGTAGATCTTTCCAACAAGTCCTAAATCAGGTCAATTACAAATATATAACATGAGTAATGAATTTGTATAGTTAAGGCATCAAAGATACAGAGCAAGTCTACTATGCGAATGAACTTTATTTATATGAACATGCTAGAACGATATTTTAATCATTTGTAGAACTTCAAGAGCTTTCAATTGAAATTTAGAGCACTCTCATACAAATTGTATAGAATTAGTTATGGATTTCCAAATCTGGACCAAAAGTCTAAAAATTTGAAATGAATAGTAACCCAAAGATAAATATACAAGCTACAGTTTATGGACTTACTTTCAAATGCATGATAAAAGCATTGAAATGATGGATGTTACTCTGGCTATTGTAGAACTTTTAGGAGGTCCAACTTATAGAAACGACTTTGCCAAAATTTCTATAAAAGTTTTACTATCTTCATTATAAAAAGAAAAATGATATGTTTACACACACACACAATCACACAATTTAGAAATGATTTATGCATGTCTAAGATTGTTATAATTAAATATGACACTATGAATACTATTATAATTATCATTATAATTATGTTACAAGGCTTAAGGAATGTGAATCTTTTTATAATTTGTCTTAGTCACCCCTTGATTTTTGGGGCCTAACAATAAATCTCTCTCATTCCCTAGAGTCTAGCCTTACTATATTGATACCTTCAGTTTTAACTAGTTCTCGTATTAATTCACTTTCTATGTTTTCCAAACTATCAAATAGAGAATAGAACCAAAGTTCCTCTAGCTAAAAAAGGCTGTCCGTGACAGCAGGGGAGAGATGGAAAATTTCATATACCTAACTTCCCTTGCCATCAAGCATTTCATAAAAGGAAAAAAAAAAAAAAAAAAAAAAAAACACCAGACATGTCTTATATATGATTTAATTCAGAGCACTTGTATATGATTTAGGCACATGATTAAGCATCAAAACAGTAAGCTTTTCTTGAACTTTGAGCTTCAAAAATAAAATTGAAGCTCCTTCTCATTGATAATTGATAAATCATGCTATTCCATCAACATATGAATATTATAACCTCTTGAAAATTCTTTAACAGCATTTCTTGCTAATGTGGAAATTTCCAGCTTTCACATTAAATCTTGAGCCATCACTAAATATCTCTAAACATAGTTTAGTTGGCTGGTGCAATCATTTAAAATGTTTCAATGTTAAACAGTAAACCTCTTGTGAGTTTTCAGCTTAAACATACAAATCCATCACGCTGTCATCATCAATATAATAACTAACTCTTATTATTGATTAGCTTGGTTAGCATTTCAACAATCCCATTCTTCTTAAGAAATCCAGCAACATTTTTCTCAAATAGTAAACCTCAAAATTGAAAATTCTATGGCTTCAGCAACATACACACACCCATAAGCCTTCAACATCATATGTACATATACTTTAGCCTTCAAACTTTGAACAGCGGCACCTACTGATATGAATTTCAAGATTTGAAAAACATACTCCTGTAGTTCGGACAACATCAAAGATCAAACATTAAGAAAATTAAAATAAACTCCTCAATAGCTTCAAAACTTGATCTCTTGACATTTACTCACACAATTCTTAATTATAATATCATTAGGACCATTAAATTAATCATATCCCAGCGCTAACTCTCAAACAGATTGACCAAATTAAAACACTTACATACATTCAAAATTCTGTTATAAATATACCTGCAAACAATTTTCCCTTATAAATATACATGACCTCATTTGTAACAAGATATCGAGTCCACATTATATGCACATATCTTATGTGCTTCTTAAAATATGAGCATATTTTTTTTTAATATATTGCATTTATTTAGATTTAAATTATATGTTGTTTTCTGACATATTTTTTACACATAGTATCTCAAATTAATTAGGTTCCATGATGCGGGTGTTACGGACAAATATTTCGAATGTAGAAATGGAAACTAATTAATTTGAGATCGGGTGCAAAAAACATGTTAGTAAGCAGCATATAATTTAAATCTAAATAAATACAATATATAAAAAAAAAAAAAAAAAATGCTCATACCTCTAATAGTATGAGCAGATAAGAAGCACATAAGATATATGCGTATAATGTGGAGTCCACGCCAATGTACTTGATCTTTTTGTATAGGAAATGGGGATTGACAGTTTGATATATTTTGTGCTCAGGTAAGCATATCTTGGTATTATAAATTTGGGCTAAACATTGGCCCAATTTCAATTTTAGGCTTGAGGAACCAATTCAACCATTTTACTCCTTCTCTAATGGTACTTAATTATCAAATAAATTCTAAGAATTAATCCTTAATATTTTATAAATATTTTCTACCTTAAATAGCTTCTTCATCTCATAAAATAATTTCAGTAAAATTTTCAACTTAAAAATTAACCTTTGACTATTTTTCCTTTAATTTTTAGGAAAATAAACATTTAATTCCTTGAGATTAAGTAGCTTTAAAATTATTTAGGCTATATTTTGGAACTGAATCTCTTCATAATCTTTCTAAATCCCTAAATAATACTACCTCCGCTTCACACATTCAGAAAGCCATAAAATTGCAGTCTAGTGTTCATGGCAATGAGTAGTTTGTAGGTCTTGGGTTTAACCCTACTGCTGTCAATTGTCATTTGCCAAAAGAAAAGTGGTACAGGGTCATGCGGTGCCTTCTTTATAAATCTTACTGTCAATCTCATTGTTATTTACCCTGAGTTTTGGTTTAATCTTATAGAATGTCATAAGTTTGGGCTTTACTTATGTTTTATTTTCAATGAATCGTGGGGGTTCAAATATTTTCTTGTTTTGTTTTCCCCTTTTAATTTAGCTCTAAGATTTATCTGCAGCCATCTTATGCAATAGTGATTTTACATATTTGTTTGTCGGCTAGTAGGGGAAATAGACAACTAGTAAGATTGATTTGAGGAAAATAAAGTTAGGGTATTTTCACCCCCCGTCGTTCAAATTTCTGGCTCCGCCCCTGTAGGTGTGTGTCTATGTATATGTATATATATCTATATGTATGTATGTATGTATGTATATATATATATATATAAACACATATATGTATATATAGCAAGACCATTATTTCAATAGAAATCGTGTGAAAAGGAAAATTCTAGGTCGGAGAGGTATATAATAAGGGTTGTTGATTCAATTTTACTTATGTCATTTTAAATTTATATAAAGGCATTTTAGAAAAATGAGTAAACTTAACTAATTTAACTCATCTCCTTAATATCTCCAAAATTAGTTAAATATGTCCTATAATTAGGACCGGAGGGAGTAAGTTATAAAAATTAATCCTTAATATTTTATAAATATTTTCTACCTTAAATAGCTTCTTCATCACATAAATGATTTTTGTAAAATTTTCAGCTTTAAAATCAACCTCTAACTATTTATCCTTTAACTTTTAGGAAAATAGGGGGCATTTTTTAGAACTAAATTTATCATAATCTTTCTAAATCCCTACATAATATTTCATCATGTTTGCTCAACCTTGACAAAAAGATAATGGCGATGGCAGTAGTCCAAACGAGCCTTGGAACGAAGGGGAAAAAGAGGGCTGTGAAACATCATAAACCATAGGAAGAAGAGAATTAATAAGGCAAGCTATCAGACAAAGGCAAAGTGGAATGGAAAGATCAAACATAGGCGGCAAAAGAGAGACAACTCTCCCACTCCCTAATCAGAATGTAAAAACACATTTTTTGTCTTTTATATACCAGTTTGCATAGTGAATTAACGTGGAAAGTGAGCAATATGTCACGCACAATAAGGAACACTGGATATTTGTGTGCCAAGACACTCTGCATTAAAGGGAGGTTTAGGCTTGTCAAATGGCAAAGTCTATAATCTTCTTGAATATTGTAGATATGTGTACATATTTGTAGAATAGTGTGGAGAATTCTAGAGACAATTGTAAGTGTGTAAATATCTAGATATTTCTAGGGAAGGTTCTAGAGAATGATTCTCCACCGTAGGATGTTTTTATCTTAGCTGTTCATTGAGGAGGTGGTAGGCTATAAATAGAGGTGCCCTCCTCATTTGTAAACCATCCAAGGGAATTGAATCATTTTACATTCAAGAGCTTCTTCCTATACAAGTTCTCTTTCTCTCTCTAAGAGTTCTCTTGTTCTTTGCCTTTCCTTGCCTACTCGAGGAGATTCGGATGACTTAGCAAGATCGAGAGGGGTGATCAAGCTAAGGCCGGCACGGTATTTGGGAGATCAAGTCCAAGGCCGTGACAACGTGGTATCAGAGCTTTGGTTCGAGGCAGCTAGTTCGAGGCTGTGAACGTGGTTCATGGTAGCCATTTGGTAAGCAAGGATGTCAGGCACAACTGAGGATGTGGTGGTTTCTGGGGACGAGAGGAGTAGAGAGACCCAAGTCGTTCAGCAGCCAAAGAAGACCCGAGGATCAAGTAAGTCTCGCCAAGCCGGGGATATTGCCACCTTGATGGTGAAGGTGAAGGTTTTGGAGGAGGCCTTACATGGGGTATCTTCTAGGGTGGACAAGGTGGAAGGTGATGTGGAGACACTTGAAACCCACACCCTAGGACAGTTGGATAACTTGAGGTCGAGTGTGGATTCGAACCTCAATGCTGAGGTGGAACGAGCTGAGTCCATGAGGAGGCTTGAGGTAAAGGTGATGGATGCCATTACCGCGATGCAGGAACAGCTCAACTCTCTAAAGATTTCTTTGGAGAGGCAAACTAAGACTCCGTTGGTGGGTGGTACCAGTGGAGCAAGGGAGGTGAGGTTGGATCTCCCTAAACCGAGGGAATTTCAAGGCGTTCGTAATGCTAAAGAGGTTGGGAACTTCTTGTGGCAGATGGAGAGATATGCCGAGAGCATGAACTTGGTTGACGATGCAGCCAAGGTACGCACTGCTTCCCTATTCCTTACTGATAATGCTATGTTATGGTGGCGTAGGAAGCATGCAGACATGGAGAGGGGCCTTTGCACGATTGAGACATGGGATGATTTCAAGAGGGAACTAAAGAAGCAATTCTATCCCGAGAATGTGGTCTATGTGGCTAGAAAGAAGTTGAGGGAACTCAAGCACAAGACCTCAATTTCGGATTATGTTAGGGACTTCACTGCCCTCACGTTGCAAATCCCTAATCTCAGCAGCGAGGAGACATTGTTCTACTTCGTAGATGGTCTTCAAAATTGGGCCAAACATGAACTCCAAAGGCGTGGTGTGACGAGTGTGGATGAAGCCATTGCCATCACCGAAAGCCTCACTGAGTATCAAAGGGGTGAGAAAGGTGAGACTTCTGGACCTAAGTCTTCTGAACCCAGTCACAGGAAAGGTGGGGAAGACAAAGGTAAGGAGTTCATCAAGGGAAGAGTGGGAAAGTCTTTCCAGAAGGACCAACCTAAAGAAAAGAAGAAGAGGACAATAAGCTGTTACATATGCCAAGGGCCGCACTACATGAGTAAGTGTCCCAAGCTAGGTAGTTTGTCAGCTCTTGTTCAAGGGAAAGACGGATCTTACGAGGAGGAACCTAGCATGCAGATGGGATCTCTCAGGGTACTGAATGCCTTGAAGGCCAAACATGGGGAACCTGTTCCGAGGAGTAAAGGCCTCATGTTCATTGATGTGGAACTGAATGGGAAGCCAGTGAAGGTGATGGTGGACACCGGGGCTACCCATAATTTCATTACTCCTGAAGAGGCAAAGCGGGTCGGTCTCTCAGTTGCTCGGGCACAAGGAGGATGGTGGAAGATTGTCAACACTTCTGCTAGACCCCTTGAGGGCGTAGCTCGTGAGGTAGAGCTATGCATTGGAACGTGGAAGGGGACCGTAGATTTGTCGGTGACCCCTATGGATGACTTCAATGTGGTATTGGGTCTGGACTTTTTGCGCAAAGCAAAAGTAGTCCTCTTTCCAGGAGAAGATTCATTGTGCTTCCTTGAAAAAGGGCTTGGGTGCACAGTGCCCACGACAAGCGATGAGCGGGATGTTCGCTTGTCAGTCACCTACCTTGCGGCTTTGAAGGTGGTGGATCCTGATGTGGAGGATTGTGGGAATCTTCCCCCTGTCATGAAGAGGAGTGGAAACCTCATACCACCAGGGCTCCAAGATAGGTTTCCGCCTAAACGAGAGGAGGACCACGGGATGGAGCATGGCGTTGGGTTGGCCAATGTAATGGGTGATACATTGGGCCACAAAACTAGGCGACGAGATTCTTCCTCGACGAGCTGGCCAAGAAGAAGAAGAGGGACATCGAAAGGAAGAAGCAAGTCTCTGAGTACCAAGTTGGAGGAAAGGGGATCATGAAGCTTCCTCCCTGACAAACCAAGGCGTTTCCGGGTCTTTCCCAAGGCCCACACAAAGTTGAGGGAAGGGAAGGAAAGGACACCTATAAGTTGTACCTTCCCCCGAACTTGAAGAGTCATCCTGTCTTTCATGTGAGAATGTTCCGGCCATTTCATGAAGACAAGGGTGATCCTAGTCCAGTGCAGTGACGAGGACGTCACTGGATTAGGTGGGGGAGAGTGTCACGCACAATAAGGAACGCTGGATATTTGTGTGCCAAGACACTCTGCATTAAAGGGAGGTTTAGGCTTGTCAAATGGCAAAGTCTAGAATCTTCTTGAATATTGTAGATAGGTGTACATATTTAATTTGTAGAATATTGTGGAGAATTCTAGAGACAATTGTAAGTGTGTAAATATCTAGATATTTCTAGGGAAGGTTCTGGAGAATGATTCTCCACCGTAAGATGTTTTTGATCTGAGCCGTTCATTGAGGAGGTGGTAGGCTATAAATAGAGTGCCCTCCTCATTTGTAAACCATCCAAGGGAATTGAATCATTTTACATTCAAGAGCTTCTCTCTCTACAAGTTCTCTTTCTCTCTCTGAGTTCTCTTGTTCTTTGCTTTTCCTTGCCTACGCAAGGGGATTCGGCTGACTTAGCAAGATCGAGAGGGCTGATCAAGCTAAGGCCGGCACGGTATTTGGGAGATCAAGTCCAAGGCCGTGACAAATAGGTGTAGAATGTCAACATCATACATATTACTTATAAGAAGTCCCTTGTCTTTTATCTTAATTACATAAAACTTTCATTCTATTTTGAAAACATACCGTTAAATTTAAACTATCAACTCCGTTACAGATTTTAATTTTTTAATTAAAATTTTTATTTGTTAATTTATCCTTCGTCATTACTAATTCTCTAATTTTGGCTAAAATTATTTAAGTAATTTAACATTTTTCTCTTTTTCGCATTTATTTTTTACTTTTGTAAATAGTTATCTGTCAATTTTTTTCTCAAATTGAAATAAAGGCTTAAGTAATTTAATTAATGCAGACATAAAACATTTAATTAAAAATATGATTAATTCCTTTAATAGATGCATAGTTAAATAAATATTCTTATAAATGTTTGTGCAAACAATGCATTTAAAAATTAAAATTACAAATTAATATGTTATATAATATCTAAAATTTACATTATTAATAAGCTAAAGTATACTTTGAATCTTTTAAATTTATAAAAAATATCATTTTAGTCTCTTAAATTTATAAAATATACTTTAGAATATAGAAGGTGCCTCAATGCTCATTCGGCGCCTAGGGCATTTAAGACATCTGCTTTGGGCTTGACTAATAGTGGTATTACTCGTTTTTCTCATTTGCTTTTTCTTTTTTTTGGTTCAGAATTTTTTCTCATTTCCCACTTAAGCATTTTCACAAACACGTTATCTGCACTTTTTCCCTTCTTCCTTAGTTGATTTAACCAGCATTTATAGCACAACTTATTAGTTTCTTTATGCATAAATAGGTACAATCTTTACTGGGTACGCAGTGATTGGAGGGTTCGGTTTCTCACATTATGGCTCTGATTGGTTTGAAAGAAGGTTAGGGGACGGGAGGAAAATTTTTGACCAAATTACCCCTGAAAAATTTTAAAAATTACATAGTTTTTTGCATCGTTTTTCGTGCATTAACTTTGAAAGCATATCACATCAGGGGCATATCTGACTTTTCACCCTAAGGAGGGGCACCTCCCCTCCCTCCCAAACATCCAACCAATCACAGCCTATGTCTTTTCTCATTATCTCTCATCATCTTTAAATCATGTTCATCCAATTAAATCTGAAAGGTAAAAAATGAGTTATGTCATCAAGTAATCACATCTTTGACTTTTCTCTCATATTCTCAATCAACGGTCCATATTGACTCCTATTCTCAATTAAGTGTTCATATGGGATAATGAGGGATTATGAAAAATTGAGATAATGAGAATATCACCTAATTGATTGGACCAAACAATCGCAAGTCATGCCTAAATAGTAAAGAAGACGCATTGATCATCATATGCCCCTTCAATTCAAGACTCCAATTACAAAACCCTAGATATTTTTATTTTTTTAAAAAAATAAATTAATGAAAATTTGTTGGATAACATTGGTTTTTAAATTTGATTTGTTAGCATTGAGTCAGCATTTTTCTTTGTAATATTAATTGTGTTAAATATTCAAAACTAAAAGTGCGCTACTAAATTGATACATCATGTAAACTTAAAAGATAAAAAATATACTTTAGTCTTATTAATAAGATATGGTAAATAAAAATATGTTTTTCAATTATATTTTCAATCATGGTGTGATAGCAAAAAATAAAAAGAAATGTGTTTTTAGTTATTCAAAAGTCCAGGTAAAAGAGGTCATTTAAAATACTACTAAATAAATAAATTTCAATAAATATGATAAAAAAAATGAAAATTTAACATTTTTTAATATAGTAAAAATTAATAAATTATGTACTATATTGGAATTTTTGAACATATATGTATTAGAATTATCTTTTGTTTGTATAAAATTTGTTTTTAGGAAAATATAAATAATGTTTGTTTATTTGTTGAACGAGAGGTATTTTAGTCAAAATAAATATTTAACAATCAAACTTAACGGTCAACTAATAGTTGAATGGATGTATATAGAATATCAAATATGTAACAGAGGTTTTGTAACATGCATATTAATTTCAAAGGAGGTCTAATAAAGGGAATATTTGTATAACTTAGATAAAATAGATAAGTAGCCAATGTATTTTACTCTTATAAAAATTATCACATGTCACACTTTCTATACCATCCCTTCTAAAATCAATGTAGAAAGAGATAAAAAATGTATTTTGCACTGGTGCCTCCCAACATATTTATGGAATATATAGAACTAAAAATCTAAAAGGTAACAAACTTTTTTCAACCCCACAAACTACCAAAAAATTCAGAAGATTTTTTACATGACGAAATAAAGAGAAGTACTGTGACTAATTAGTATTCCTATGTATATAATGTGAATAATTATTATGAATAACAACAACAAAAAGTCAAATTGAGATTATTATTATTTTTTGGGCGTGTGGTGCCATGCACAACTGCACAAGCATTTAATTACGGTGCATAATAGAAATAAATTTTGTTTAATTTATTGTTGGAGTGTTGCGCAAGCCACAAGCATAAATTTTATCAGGAAAGCTCCTTGGTGGCGGCCGCGTGCAAGGAATTGTAATTAGAGGGCGAAAATTATAGAATAGAATTTAGATGTTCATAAATTACATTTCAGCGTTATAAACATTTAAATATTTTCATTATAGTCTCTACATGAAACTTTTAGTGGGGACTAAATTAAAACATTGAAATTTTTATGAAATTTGAAATATAATTTCTTAAACATTTGGGGTCTATCTATAATTTTAGGGGGCCACCCCTAACCCTCATGTTCCGCCCCTGCTTAATGGTTCCTTGTGCACGTTTTCTCACTTTGTTTAAAAAAAAGTTAAAGGACAATTTTGGCTCGAAAATTTTTCGGAAGGCAATTTTGGGGCAAAATTACTTTGGATGTGTGAAAAAGAAAGCATTCTTTCCCCAGCCATTATCCTAATTAATTTTGACAGTTACTTAACCAAATATGTTGAGTTGGCAATCTATATGTCATCCACGTCATTTTTTTGTTAATGTGCAAATTTTCCTTGAAAGTTTGTGTCATCAACTTCATTTTTTTTCAAAAGTTATATTTAAAATTTTCGGGGCAAATTTGTACTATAACAAAAATGACGTGAAGGACATGTAGATTTGGTCGAGTATATTTGATCAACTAACTGTCAAAATTAACTAGGATAATGACCGAGCAAAATTGCTCTCTTTTTGACACTTTCGATTCCAAGACAAAATGACCCTTAACCCATAAAATATACTCCCTCCGGTCCTAATTATATGAACACTTTTTGGAGTTGGTTTTGGTCCTAATTATAAGAGAAAGTTTTAACTTTGGTCAATTTTTTCCTATAATACCCATATTTATACTTTTTCAATAATTACAATTAACAGTCTATATAATTAAAATTATTTTATTTTTCAATAGAATGCCGCGTATGAAGGATTAAAATTAAGATTGATTTAGTGTCTATATTAGTTTAATCAAATCATGCCGTCTCTCGTTAAGTCTAAAATCATGTGTAACGGGACCAAGCAACGAGGCCTATTACCCCGCACAAATTATTATTAACTCGTTCAATTTTGCCTTATGTAATTTTCAATTTTTAGAGGGGTATTTTCGGAAAATAATTATAATTAACTAATTTAACTTCTCTCCTTAATCTCTTCAAATTTTGGTAAATAGCTCCTATAATTAGGACTGGAGGGAGTAATATATTTTCGACAACATACGCCCTTCATTTAATGTAATATCAACTTTGTAGCTGTGAATTGTGAATCTTATATTAAAATTTAAAAACCATTGGTCATCTAACTGTTGTGGTGTTACGTTGTGTTTTGTCAATTTATTTTGTAAGTTCTGAATTATTATTTTTTAAGGTTAGTTGGTGTTTAGTTAAATGAACTTATTTTGAGTGATTTTATAATGTACAAGACAAACAAACATGTTAAATTAGGTTTAGGGAGAATCTCATATAAAGACGGTTGAAATAAGAAAATCTTAAATAAGGTTGGTAAACTCAACAAATCCTAAATTGGGTCAATGACCCAATCTAGAATATTTAAATGTTGGTTATTTTCCAATAATACGCCTAATGTAACATCCCATTTTTAAAATAAGTATATTTTTTTCATCAGAGTAGAGCATCGGAGCGTAAAAGAATCGATACATATATTTCAAATGCCGTAAGTCCATTTTTGTTTACAGTAATGGTACATTGTACCGAGTGTTTACAAAAGTAGACAACAACGGAGGAAAGTCTTCAGCCGGGTCTCTATGCGGCTTGCTTGCCTTTCTCCTCGGTCCTCGGTCCTCCCGAACCGATGCTATGTTAAGAGCGAGGTCCAATGCACCGGACCCGGGTAACGGTTAACCTCATGTTTACATACATCATATAAGTACTACAGATATACATGGAATTTTGACGACACTTACTACGTTCAAAGTAGGGTATACATAATCAGATATATATGGCAATAACAACACAGTTGGATGTAAGGTTAAGGCACAAGGAGAAATGTACATGATCAGATATGCACGGCAATAACAATACAGTCGGATGTAAGGTTAAGGCACAATGGACATTGGTCATAATCGGATATGGACGGCAATAACAATATAGTCAGATGTAAGGTTAAGGCACAACAGAGAAAATACCGCATGACGGAGGAAAATACATATATGCATACAATAACCATCAGAGTTAGTGTTACAGTACGCGAACGTACCTTCGTTGACGAAAAACGGCACGTTTGACAGAAAATGGTACAGAAAACAGCGGTTTGATAGCGGTACGACAGAGGTTCGTGATTACAGATATCCTATAAGGATAATATCACATTTATAAAGATTTGGCATCATAATAGGCATTTTAGGTACAAATTACCATTTTGCCCCTGACCCCCTAATCGGCGGAATTTCGCTAGAGCTTCGCTATTTTGACTCTAATCTTCCAAAATTTTGCCATAACTCTTTTCCCAACATATTTTCCGAAATATATATCATATTTAACCCAAAAATATGATATCTACAATATATTGGAAGATTAAAGATCAAAACAACATTCCTACTATAACTACCGAATAAAACACCGAAGCTTAAGACTAGGGACCGAAGAACTTACCCGGCCTTTGCTACACTTTCTCCAGAGCTTCTCTCTCTAAAACCTCTCCCTATATTCTTAATTCTCAATGGAATTTGGTGTGAAAAACTCAAAGGGAGGTGGTGGCTATTTATAGAAAATCTCCATGGATTTCAACCGTCGGATTAACTTTTCATCAATGGCTAAGATGATGAAGATGTGGCTTCATGTAGACCAAGCTTCCTCCTTCATTCTCCACCACAAAAAACGTCTCATGATGTCATCCTATGTCATCGGGATGATGTCACAAGCTTGCTTTATGTGACTCTACCGATAAAGTTACCCGTTCGGTGCTCAAAACGCGCAATCTTACACAATCTCAAAAATCCGGGAGCATAGCGCTGAAGGTCTATTCATCCTCTTTAAAACTACTTGGGTTAACTAAATCTTTGATCCTATTAAGGGTATTCCGTTGTCTGCTGAAGATTTTCGGATAAACACTGTCGGTTACGGAAATAACTTCCGATAGCACCAGCTTCTGGACAAAAACTCACTGGTTTGTAATATGTCCTGACCTAAGAAACCTAATCCCTGGTTTGTCACAATGGTCTCGTTTTGTATAGGTTCTCATTTCTACTATCTGCCTTATTTCGATTTATCCGTATCTTAATGACTCATTTGGTTTCAGAAATGACTTCGGAGATAGCTCGCTCGAGGAAGAAATTCTTTGGTTTATAAAAAGTCCAGGATGACATAGGCTAAATCCCTATATTTTGGTGTATGATTTAATTTCTATCCATTCTCAAATGTCATTGACTCTTTACCGGATATATTATTATTAAATTCCAAATATCTAGATATTATTTGAAATAGCCATAACCCTTTTCACACTACTTTTTCATTTATTATTTATTTATTTAATAATTTCGAATTTCTCCCCTTAAATTAATTATTTACTAATTAATTTACTTATATCATAATCTAAACAATTAGCCACTTACTAATTGTTGATAATTTTCATAATTAGGAATAATTATTATCTCACAACTATTTTCTTGACATTGGTATTTTATATCTCATGTAAAATATTAAAAATCATGGGGCCAAAAAGTGTTTTTAATATTATTATATTTATGCTTCTCTATTTTTCAAGGAAATAATCCCAAAAATTCCTAAAATTAGAGACAACATACTCCCTAAGTTTTTGTCAATATTTGTTGCCATATGAGATTTATCATAATATTTTCGTGCCATTTTCTCGCATTTTATAAAATACATTTTTCATGGATTTTAGCTCTTTTTCTTTTCTAATTTTCATAGTAATCACCTTAGAAAATAAGATAATTATTACTTATTATTTGAAACCACATATTCACCTATATCCAATAGGTATTATTTACTAAAATATAATATTCCGAGATAAATAATTATCCGGTATTACATTTCTCCCCCGTTAAACAAAATTTCGCCCTCGAAATTTGCTCTATAACAATTTAGACTCTGTACAAACTAACCTTCGGACTATTCGCTCCGGAACTTTTCTCTACATGTCGGCCGCTCCGCTTGATGATCGAGAATTTACTCTGGTTTGACCGCAAAGATCTTGTCATGTCGTACTTTGACATATAGTATTTCCCGTGGCACCCATATACCGCGGTCAATACCAGATATCAAAATGTCTCCATGGTGCCCATACACCATGGTAACACAAGATACCTTAAATGTTTCCATGGCGCCCATACACCATGACAACACAAGATACCTCCTACTCAATGACACGATCGTGGTCCGGTTGTAGTAACTAGGAGATATGCATCGGAAACTAAAATTTTTGCGGCAAGTAAGATAACTATTTATCAAACCATAGGGGAAATCTATAGGCATGTCTATCGCAGACTCTATCACACTAGTACTACAAACGAACGGACACTCGTACTATTTCCCTCGTTAAGGATTTCGTTGATTCGGTCTACTCAGAAACGGGTACGGAATATCGTATCGGAGTTCCTCTACATGAGTCAAATCTTTGCATGTACCTATCCTTGTTGGTCTCGGAGTTTCATCCGGCGTGGCCCGGCTCCACATATAAATTCTCGCGCGAGGACGAATAGTCGTCCGAAGACAAACCGACGATTATCGAATTATCGAGACCGATATCGAGTTATCGGAAATTATCGAGTTATCGAGAATGATCAAGGTCGAAATCAAATATGAACATGGACGATGGATTTTTGCGATTCCGGGTTAGAATGATGCACCGACGAGAGGGTGGTACACGGTTCGAGAATGGTATACCGGTCAGGCGGGTACACCGACTTAGGGCTATATCGGTACTCATTTTCAAAACATGCTCTTTAAAAGGCGTAGAGCCTAACTCCGTTACTCAAACCAATTTAGCCGGGTAGGTGTCTATCATGGGAGCCTCATTTGTCTTAAGGTGATCGATTGGCGATCCACATAGACTAGCCCTGCCTTCGGCACCAAAAGGTTTTTGGAATAACTTAGTCAGATCTATGCCAGGACAACTGCTCTGATACCAAAACTGTAACATCTCATTTTCAAAAACATTATATTTTTTTTTCATCAGAGTAGAGCATCGGAGCGTAAGAGTAAGCGATACATATATTTCAAATGCCGTAAGTCCGTCACATTTACGGTAATGGTACATTGTACCGAGTGTTTACAAAAGTAGATAACAACGAAGGAAAGTCTTCGGTAGGGTCTCTATGCGGCTTGCTTGCCTTCTCCTCGGTCCTCCGAACCGATGCTATGTTAAGAGCCGAGGTCCAATGCATCGGACCCGGGTAACGGTTAACCTCATGTTTACATACATCATATAAGTACTACGAGATATACATGGAATTTTGACGACACTTACTACGTTCAAAGTAGGGTATACATAATCGAGATATATATGGCAATAACAACACGGTCGGATGTAAGGTTAAGGCACAAGGAGAAATGTACATGATCGGATATGCGCGGCAATAATAATAACAATACGATCGGATGTAAGGTTAAGGCACAATGGACATTGGTCATAATCGGATATGGACGGCAATAACAATATAGTCAGATGTAAGGTTAAGGCACAACGAGAGAAAATACCGCATGACGGAGGAAAATACATATATGCATACAATAACCATCGAGTTAGTGTTACGGACGCGAATGTACCTTCGTTGACGAAAAACGGCAGCCCGTTTGTGAGAACACGGTTTGACAATGCAACCCCGACGGTTCGTGATTACGAGATATCCTATAAGGATAATATCACATTTATAAAGATTTGGCATCATAATAGGCATTTTAGGTACAAATTACCATTTTTCCCCCGACCCCCTAATCGGAATTTGTAGGAGCTTATTATTTTGACTCTAATCTTCCAAAATTTTGCCATAACTCTTTTCCCAACATATTTTCGAAATATATATCATATTTAACCCAAAAATATGATATCTACAATATATTGGAAGATTAAAGATCAAAACAACATTCCTACTATAACTAGAATAAAACACCGAAGCTTAAGACTAGGGACCGAAGAACTTACCGGCCTTTGCTACACTTTCTCCGGAGCTTCTCTCTCTAAAACCTCTCCCTATATTCTTAATTCTCAATGGAATTTGGTGTGAAAAACTCAAAGGGAGGTGGTGGCTATTTATAGAAAATCTCCATGGATTTCAACCGTCGGATTAACTTTTCATCAATGGCTAAGATGATGAAGATGTGGCTTCATGTAGACCAAGCTTCCTCCTTCATTCTCCACCACAAAAAACGTCTCATGATGTCATCCTATGTCATCGGGATGATGTCACGGCTTGCTTTATGGTCCTCTACCGATAAAGTTACCCGTTCGGTGCTCAAAACGCGCAATCTTACACAATCTCAAAATCCGGAGCATAGCGGCGAAGGTCTATTCATCCTCTTTAAAACTACTTGGGTTAACTAAATCTTTGATCCTATTAAGGGTATTAGTTGTCTGTGAAGATTTTCGGATAAACAACTTGTCGATTCTGGAAATAACTTCCGATAGCACCAGCTTCTGGACAAAAACTCACTGGTTTGTAATATGTCCTGACCTAAGAAACCTAATCCCTGGTTTGTCACAATGGTCTCGTTTTGTATAGGTTCTCATTTCTACTATATCTGCCTTATTTCGATTTATCCTGTATCTTAATGACTCATTTGGTTTCGAAATAGACCCGGAGATAGCTCGCTCCAGGAAGAAATTCAATTTGGTTTATAAAAAGTCCAGGATGACATAAAGGCTAAATCCCTATATTTTGGTGTATGATTTAATTTCTATCCATTCTCAAATGTCGTTGACTCTTTCTGAGATATATTATTATTAAATTCCAAATATCTAGATATTATTTGAAATAGCCATAACCCTTTTCACACTACTTTTTCATTTATTATTTATTTATTTAATAATTTCGAATTTCTCCCCTTAAATTAATTATTTACTAATTAATTTACTTATATCATAATCTAAACAATTAGCCACTTACTAATTGTTGATAATTTTCATAATTAGGAATAATTATTATCTCACAACTATTTTTTGACATTGGTATTTTATATGCCATGTAAAATATTAAAAATCATGGGGCCAAAAAGTGTTTTTAATATTATTATATTTATGCTTCTCTATTTTTCAAGGAAATAATCCCAAAAATTCCTAAAATTAGAGACAACATACTCCCTAAGTTTTTGTCAATATTTGTTGCCATATGAGATTTATCATAATATTTCAGGCCATTTTCTCGCTTATAAAATACATTTTAAATGGATTTTATTTCTTTTTTCTTTTCTAATTTTCATAGTAATCACCTTAGAAAATAAGATAATTATTACTTATTATTTGAAACCATATATTCACCTATATCCAATAGGTATTATCTACTAAAATATAATATTCCAGATAAATAATTATCCGGGTATTACACCTAACACATTGTCCAAAGAAAAAGAAAAAACGCCTCCAAGAGATTAGCCTAAAGCTGACGGCGAGGGTGGTTGAGGAAGAGAATGGCGCGGCGGCGAGGATGAGTGGCTTTTGAAGAATGTTCGACACAAGCACTCGACTTACGAGGGTTATTAATTAGAATTAGTCGGTAATTAGTTAATTAGTTTCTTCTGCTAACATTGCATTTCTCTTGGGTAATAAGTATATCATAAGAAGAAGAGGAGGATATCGCGATTGGATTGGTTATTTCGAATTTCCGATGCGAATGACAGAATTCATATACCCAGCAAACTGGGTAGGAGATAAGACGCGATTGTATCGGGTAGCCAAGAAAACAGAATTGGAATGATCATTGGATCCGCCTCCTCTCAATGGCCGGCGCCGTCCCAATATCAACTAGTAAATATTTCATTGTTTGCTCATTATAAACAAGGATTGAAGCATTTGGGGGGCCGGAGGAGGTAGGTGAAGCGGTGATCCATAGCATAACGGGATCGTCGCAGCGCCCAGATGTAAAAGGAAGATTGATAAAAGCAAGCGTGAGGGAGGATTTTGCAAGAAAAGCAAAATACTACGAGGGAGGATTTTGCAATAATACTTCGTTTCGGCGGCACAACGTAGCTGTGTGTTGCGTTGTTGCTGGTAGGCCTTCACCCTAAATGCTCAAGCACCTGAATCGGTTTGGCCAGCAATTCAATTGCATTTCTGTATAATTGATCATTCATTCCCCGTATTTTTTTTATAACTAAGGATATAAGGGTAATTTTGTCCAAATTTTAAATTCTTAATTGGGTTACCTAACTTAATTAATAATTTGTTAAATTTAATGAACCCAAATTAAAATTTAATTAATTCAACCGTCTTTATATGAGATTTTCTTTTAGGTTTATATAGATGTTTATTTACGTTAGTTTTGCGCTGTATTTTGTTTGTTTTGTTGGTGGGTTAAGATTGAAATTGTAATATTCTTTGGATATATATTTTATGTTTTATCATTGGAAGAATCCCATTTAAATACAGTTGAAATATCAAAATAAATCTACGTCTATATTTTTAATAAATTTTTAATCAGGTCAAGAGACCTCATTTGAAATTTATGAATGTTGTTAAAATACCATATTACCCCTCTATAATTAAAAAATAAAATTGAAGGTAGGTGTAATGATTATTTCAACTAAATTTAATCAGGATTTTTCCCAATAAAACATGTGAAAGATTAAGATATAATAATACATGATAACGAATCAAATATTCATGAAATTTTCTAATATTTGTTAAGATTAATTTTACGATTACAAAAATCACATTCAAGCTAATAAATTCATCTTCAATTTTTCCCTAAAAAAAGGGGCTCGTTATACTTTTAGATAGTATTCAGGTATACAATAATCTTTTATTAGAGCATTATACAATAATCTTTTATTCAAATTTCAACTCATTTACTTATCATAGTTTTGGTTTAAAATTGAAAACAATGATCTTTTAGATATATTAGGTAAAAAAGAAATCCTTGATCGAATAATAGCATATAATTATTTACATCTATACGAGTTAACCATCGTGAATCTTCAGCCATGATTGATCACAGAAATTGTACAATTTGCATAAATTCAACCATGGCTTTTTAGTTTTTTTTAATTTATAAAATGAAAATGCGATATTGACTAAATATTAAAGACTAAAATTTGAAGACAAATTGATCAGCCCAACATGATTTATGAAATCCTAAAGTTAATCTTGTTCTTTTTTTTTTTAGTTACTCGTAATATTTAAAGAAGGGGAATTTTCAATTAAATCTTTTTAAAACAATTAAAACAAAATTAGGCCTACACCTATTTTCAATCTTATTGACTATATAGGGACGTTATGATTTTTCAACAACATTTATAAATCTCTAATGAAGCGTATTAATTTAATTAAGAATTTGTTAAAAATATATGTGTAAATTTAAATTTAAATATTTCAGTTAGTTTTAAATAGGGTTCTCCTCGTATATTTTGTATTCAATTCTATGATTGCTGGTTTTAAAAAATTTTGTGTTCTAAAAATAAAATTAGCATCCAGTTGAAAAGTGACCACGTCAATGACCTAGAAGCAGCCAATCTTGTGCTTACACGCTAACACAATCTGAATTGTTCTAGAACTCTCTTGTTTTTTAGGACTAAATCCCATTCCGCAACTCGTTATTTTATTCAGGTAATTAAAAAACACATAATTTTATTGGGGAGTTCGCTATAAATTTCCCTGTTCAAGGGTTTTAAGGTTCATATTTCTCCACCAGCATATTCTGTGGTTTCTCCTCCAAGATCTTCATCTCTCAATCTCGTCTTCTGCCGCCTCAACCCCATATCCTAACCATGCCTCGCCGTAGCTCCAGTGGTAACTTATTTACTTCAAATCGATTTACATTTCGTGCTCATCTTCTGGAAACTAATCTCTTAGCAATCGATTGGATTAGCTTTTCGATTATATCTAGGGGTTTTTTTTTTTTCACGATTCATTATCGAAGAAAATTGGGATTTTAAGGTTTCTGTGTCGTGCGCTTGAAAGGTTTTGTCGATGGACTGTATGCGTTTATGCTTTTTCTGAAACGTTTGTTCCGCCGTTCCCGGAAAATGGGAAATCGTTTACGGTTACAGGGGTTGATTTTTCTTTAATTCGTTGACTTTTATATGTTTATGCATATGCTCTTTAATTTCTGGTGATGCGTGTGGTGCTTATTGAGTAAGCTGATAATTGTGTAAGCAAGATTCATACTTTGATGCTAAAAAGGTTTTTATCCCAACTCTGGTTTGTGGTTCGTGGTTATTATGTTTCAACTCTGCGGACTGTGATATAGCAAACGGCAGTAATGTTCGTAGAACATTGTTTTTAGTGAAACATTTGAAATGGATGCCGGTCCCCCCGGCCCAAAAAAAAGGAGATCTAAGTGTTAGCGAAGCTATTGTACTATAATTATTTTTGGTCCTGGTTCCAAAAATTCTGACATTCCTGAACTAACTAATCAACAATCTGTGTATTTTGCACTGAGGAATCATCTAGTTGTGTGATCCATTGTTATATGTATATATCTTTGCAGGAAGATCTTCTCGTCCAGCACCTCGTCCAGCTGCAGCTCGTAGCCCCCCTCCTCAGCCAGGTAAAGAAGAATATGATGTTAGAAATGGGTAAACTGTCCATTTTTTCCGTTTTGGTCCAGCAAGTTAAGCTGTTCACCATGCTTTAATGTGCCTGCCAAAAAGTTATAACTGTTTTCACCACACAGTTAATATACCTTACAAAAAATTTCGTGGTAACAAATATTACTCAACCAGAAACTTTAAGAAATAGTTTAATTTTTTGTCTAATCTTGCCTGTGTGTTAATGCAGCTCACCGTGCTCCTCCTCCAGCTCCTGCTCAGAGTGGCAGTGGTGGTATGCTTAGTGGCATTGGTTCAACCATTGCTCAGGGTATGTTAGAGAATATGATTACTTCACTGTGATGTATGGGATTGGACTTGTGAAAATGAATTTCTACGTGCTTAATGGATGAAAAATTGTTATAGGCATGGCTTTTGGAACTGGTAGTGCTGTTGCACACAGGGCTGTGGATGCTGTGATGGGTCCTCGTACTATTCAACATGAAACAGTTGCCACTGAGGGTGCTGCTACCGCTCCTGCACCAACTGCAAATAGTCTTGGTAGCGATGCCTGTGGTGTTCACACAAAGGCCTTTCAAGATGTATGCATTTCTTACTTGTTCTAGCCATCTATGTGTTATGACTTGTAAATCAAACATTAACTTGCATTACTGAATAACTCTTCATAAGATGAATTTCTTACAAATTCGCCTATTCAATTAAATGTTTTGAGCTTTACTTGCTTTGATACAATAGTATAAAAACACCTTAAGCAGCAGAAAATAATAACTGCTCCTCCTGTCCTTAATGTGGGACTACTTGGGGAGTTGTTTTTAGTCCTAAATGTAAGACTTACCTTCTATATTTGTCAATATTTTCTAAATTTACCCAATTGATACTTCCTCATCAATAATCAAGTAAGAGAGATGAAGTGAATTAAGGAAAATGATTATGGTGTTTCTAAAAACATTTCATATTAGCTATTTTAACTAAACTTAATCTAATCAAATTAGTTAAATATATCCTACCTTAAGGACCAGCTGGAGCATTTGATTTTTAATTCCACAAAATATGCTAGATCTGTGTGAAAGACCCTTAGTTTTTAACAGGTCCTTAATATGGGTTGTAAAACATGTTTCAATTGTATAGTCCGTGTTCTTTCCATGCTGTGTATTAATTCAGTGTGATTGCATCAGTATGGCATCATCGAGTATATTATTTCTCAGGACTCAACAGATGCTTTACTGGATAACTGGAACAATGTGATTATTTTATCCGTTTCAGAATGCATTTTTAAGTTAAACATGTTTGAAATTCTAATTCATATTTTCTTTAAGAAATCACCTGTAGTTTATTCATTAATGTATGAGTTCATAGTGATTGGATCATTATGGCATCAAGTATGTTATTATATACAACTCAAAGTTTCAGTTGATAGTATACTCAATAACTGGATCAGTGTGATTATCTCATTGGTTTGAGAAGGCAGTTTTTATCCAAATATGTTTGAAATTTGATTTTTTTTTAAAAAAAAAAAAAATCGAAAATCACTGATAGATACTCATCAATTTTTCCATTCCTACTGTTGCTTAATGATGTGATCGTAATATTTTCTGACATTAGAGATCTTCAATTGTTTTCTTGCAGTGCCTGAACGGTTATGGGAACGACATTAGCAAGTGCCAATTCTACATGGATATGCTAGCAGAGTGCAGGAAGAACTCTGGTGCCTCATTGAGTGCTTGAGCGATTCTTCCTCTGCTCTACCCCTTCTGCAATAGAATCATCTCTGCTATGGATCAGCGTCGGTGTCACTGTCCTAGACTGTCTCTGATGGCTAAGATTATTCCGTATGTGGTTGTGGGCTTCTTCTAAATAAAGCCGAACTAGATGATAAGACGTTATTTTGCATGAACTAACAGTATTCATTTATTGCTATTATGATCAATGGATTTCGTAATCAGTCTATTTGGTCTGCTTTGTATTTGGATCTGTTGATGGTTGTCTTACTGAATTGGAAAGTTTTTTGTTTGAACAACAGTATTCATTTATTGCTATTATGATCAATGGATTTGTAATCAGTCTATTTGGTCTCTATGCATCGCCCTAAAAGATTGACATTAGATGGAGCTGTTCACATGGGTTCTTCCGTTTGGATGGTGTTGGATTATAGATAATGATTTGTGTTTGGATTTTTTTTTTTGGTTTTTTGTTTTTTGTTTTTTGTTTTTGAGGCCAACTAAAATTTAATTTTATTAAATAGGGTTCTGAACTATAAGATCAGTAATATTTTTAATGAAGTTAATTTGCTCAGGTATTTTTATTGGAGAGTGCATTAGGATTAATTTAGCTTTTTTCCTTTTTTATTTAATGGATAAAATTGTCACATCTTTGCTTCCCAGCCTCCATGAAGTGAGATACTGTGTTTGGCTAATAAAGTGATATGAAAGTACTGTGTTTGGCTAATAAAGTGATATTGAAATTAATGGGGCATTTGAATCCCATTAGGTGCCATGATTTCAGTAGATTTTGTTTCTCAAATTAGACACAACGCTAGATGACTCTTGACGGAGTGTTATTAAAAACAATTTAATTAAGTGCCTTCAAGATTTGAAAATATCAAAAAAAAAAAAGTTGAGTTTTGATAAAGTCAACGAATCATTAAACAGTTTCCATCCTACAATAACGTGGGTCCAAACAGGCCCTTTGTATTTGGATCTGTTGATGGTTGTCTTACTGAATTGGAAAACAAGTTTCTCTGATAAGTAATGCACATTTTGCATTACTTATCGTCGACCATTGATATTGTGTTAACATCAAGAGGCAACACTAACCAAAATTTATTCATCAGGATCATCTTTATACTTTCACAATTTCTCCTTTTATCTCTCAACAAAACTATGGGCATCCTCTTGCCCAAGTCCCCTCCATAGTTTGAATTTTGAATTTAACAGATTTAAACACAATTTATGTCATAAAACGTCTTTACCTAGTTTTCACTGAGATTCAGCTTCCTCTCGATCATAATTCTTCATGTTAAGCTTCATGGCCATTGGCCAGTTTATATCTTCTACCTTGTTTCCCAGATTGTGCACTAAACAAGAATATTTGTCCTGGATCATTCTTTTGCACTTGCTCTCTGTTAAGCTTATTCTTTGAGCTCTGCTTTACCACATGCAATGAAGCTTTTTAGCGCCTTGTGTTTTGAAATTCAACTTAAGTGTGAAAAAAAAAAAATATATATATATATATATATATATATATATATATATATATATATAAGCACTCTTTGTGGTGCAAAGGCAAAGGTAGCGAAGAGCTACCTGTCTCATTTCCACAATGGCTCATGATCTTTCATTCATGTTTTTTTTTTTGGTTACATGAGAGGGCTATATCCCGAAAAGCATTACATTAGTCAATCTAAAAGGGGATTAAATCCCAAAGACTCATCATCTACCTAAGGTCCGCACGTGGGATACACACGAGTCTAGTAATGAAGTACTCCTTTCAGTCGTAATCATATGATATATTTAACCGATTTTGGAGGGATTAAGGATAGAAGTTAAATTAGTTAATTTTACTTATTTTCCTAAAATACCCTTATATATTTAACTTTCTTGACCTCTGCAATATTCTACACTTCATACTCCATGTGCCCACTGTTAAACCAACCCCTTTTCCTGTCTCTACTATTACTATGTGCCAACATGATTTCCCAGTTTGTAATATCAATATTCCATCACTATCCTTTGCTGGCCTTTTCTTTTATTATTCATGCTCTTCACAAATAAACCCTAATTTCAACCAAATCCCCTATACAAATTATTGTGCAAAAAATAGAAAGAAGGCATTAACGACAAAGTCACAAACTCTAATCAAGTAAAGGTAGGTGGGGAGGGGAAAGCAAGCACCGAATGAAGGAGAACTATTGGTTAAATCAAGTATTAATAGGGTTGATATGGGAAAAATATGAATTGTTCCAAATTATTTTATTAAAAAAAGTAGAATTAAAGTGTATATGACATTAATGAGTTGCAAACATTATTTAGTTTATAGAATATATAGGTGCATTGTTAAATTATTATTGAGAAAATATCAATTTAGGAAAAATTTGACAAAAATTAGAATGTTGTCCTATAATTATGACTAAAACCAACTCTTAAATATTGTCTTATAATTAAGACCGGAGGGAGATCCGCAAGACGGTTTGTTCTCTTGGTATATGTCGTAACCTGCCATGAGCACATCATTCAACTCTGGATTGGAACAAACAACAAGCTATACAGCAGCTTGCTATCATTTTTGTTCTGCGATAAGTCAATGTTGTTTGCATATGACCGAATCCTAAGGTCCCATGCAAGTTGAAGACCCCTTAAAAATAGCCTATGTTTCCGCTTCAAAAGCGCTACATTTTCCGAGAGAAAGCTTAAACCTTGCAGCCCAATGATCACTATGATCTCTAATAACTCCACCACATCACCTCGTTGTTAGTTGAAGTTACGAGGTAGTAGCCATATAAGTCTCCGATGAAGACGATTTAGCAAAAACATCCTTCTCTTGACTCTCTGTGAAACTTGCAAAAACATCCTTCTCTTGACTCTCTGTGAAACTTTTCTATATTTACGTAAGGGTTAAGGTGTAAAAATTCTCACAAACTTTTATCAAATAACATCATATACTTTTTAGAGGTGCAAACATAACCATAAACATTTAAAAGAGGAACAAAAATGCTAACACCTTTAAATTTAAACCTGACTTTTTGAAGTAAGGTCCATGTCCTTCTTACATATGCATATATAACGGTGTTAAATTTAACAATGATGGTATTTGTTCTCCCATTTTAAATATTCAAGAGTATATTTACACCTCAGAAAAATATATCGTGCTACACGCACTTTTAATAAGAACTTGTAGATATATTTGCTCCTTACCTCTTTGCTTAATAACATATGCTGGTTTCAAAGGCTTAGTAAATTAAGTATTAAATATAGGGTTAAATATCAATTTTGCTCCTGAAGTACACGCCCAGGAGCAATTTTGCTTCTGGAGTTTTAGGCGCAGCAATGTTGCTCCTGAAGTATAAAAACGTAACAATGTTGCCCCTCCGTTAACTGCCCTAGAGTTTTTAACGGAGGGGCAACATTGCTACATTTTTATACTTCAGGGGTAACATTGCTGCGTCGAAAACTTCAAGGGCAAAATTACTCCTAGGCTTGTACTTTAAGGGCAAAATTAATACGTAACCCTAAAATATATCATTATTTCTCCATAGCCAAAGCTAGTTTCCAAATGGTAAAACCCCAACAGAGATCCCAATTTCCATCTTCATGCTTTCCTAAATCTCTCTTTAAATTGAAGGCAAACCAATCACCCAAGGGAATTGCAAAAACAAATTGAGAGCTGTACCTAGATGAAGCAGCTGATGCCATAATTCCTGTGGAATGTGCATAACATCTTTTAAACCATTATTGCAGCATGTAAAAATAGGAGAGGCTCTAGACCATTGGCTCCTCCATGCATTAGTAGGAAGTCTATACTGTTAAAGCAATCCACATAAATACTCTAATGCGTTCAGCACCCCTCTGTTTCCATCTTGTTTTGTAAACTGAGCTATATGTATTATTAGGAGGCGGTTCCATTAGATAATAAGCACTGTTGATTGAGAATTCTCCATTAGAAGTAGAACCCCATGAAAGAATATGTCATTTCCAGGTTCAGACATTGGAGGAACCATTATGTCATTATGATAAGCCATTGTAACACATGAACAGGCACCAAGGTTGCTAATCTCTGAAAACCCCAAGTCTCATAAGTTACCCAGTCTGGGACATGAATCCTTCCTTGATTTTAATGTCAGGAAGCAGCCAGTAATCATTGAAAAATTCCACTATAATTTCATTTCGAATGTTCCATTTAATCCCCTGTCCAACTAGTTCTTGCTGCTGTGAGATGAATTTCATAAGCATAGAATCTCCTACTTGAGAAGCCAGTAAAATATCATCATTCCTTAACATGTACCCCCTCCCTCCAGTCCTTTTTATTAACAACAACTACCCAAATTATACATAATAAACAAGTGGTTATAATTAGTTAAAAGCCACGAGTGTGCAAGGTATATAATTTTTTTTCTAAACATACTCTTATTTATGAAGATGATGAGTGAGAGAGAGAATGAATGGGGAAAAAGATTGAGAGAGAGTGAGTGGAAAAAAATAAATGAGAGAGACATGTAATTCATTGAAGTTAAAAATGAAAAAAAAAATTGTAATGAATTTTTACATAGCAAAATTGTTGCTTATATATAGGACTAAACCCATAAAAAATGTTGCTTATAAATAGAAACGGAGGAAGAGGGAGTATTCGTTCAGTTGCACCTTAGCCCACAAAACATGATTAAGGATAGCCAGTCTCTTGAAACCAAGACCTCCATATTTCTTTGACAGAACAATCTGATACTAAAAAAAATTGCAGGATGGTGAATGTTATTTTTAAAAAAAAAAAAAAAAGTGAACAATTTGTATTTTGCATCAAAACCGTGCAATTTGATAGAAAACGCCTGCGGCATAGCATAAAGGAAAAGGAGGAAAGCCGCGTCCTTTTCTTTGTAGGTGTTTCCAGCTTTCTTAGTTTCCCAAAAAAAGGAAATAGTAATTTATAAAACCTGACCATATAACCCATTTTAAACCTATATAGAGTATTACGTAATTCGCATTATTTGGTCTTAATATGTACTCAAGCCATATTCAACAAACGTAACATATCCATGTTCACATTGTGGATTGTACAATCAAAATTTCACAAGTATGATAACAATACTGATCATATAATATAAATCTACCATTCTGTCAATTTTTTAAAATTAATATTTATATCTTATTTGGAATTTCAAATAAAATTAAATTAAATATCTTTTAATCTTTTAATCATCATCATACTTTTGAACACTTTATGTAAAATGAATACATTATTGAATATAATCAAATGATAATAATGTAATTTTAAATTGATTGTATAATTAAATACTATTAAACTTAAATTTAAAATATAAATTAAAAAATATATAAAATTTGGAAAAAGTGTTTAGCCACTTGATTGAGTCAACATTTTTTAGCAATATTAATTGTGTTAGGTTTGTGTTGTGTCATCCTCATAAAAAAAAAAAGTAAACAGGGGAAAATGGGTTTCTATACATTGCTAGGCACAAAATGTGAACATCTCTCCCAGTAAGATTTCAAATCTTGGTCCGTCACATTATGAGAGATTAACATTTTCCATGAGACTAAATCGGGTTCACATTAGGTGCACATCTCTTATGTGCACCTTATGTGCTTGTCCCTCTATAAGAGGGATGGGCACATTTTTTCTTATTTTTTTTTAAATTTTTTATATATACTATTTATTTATATTTAAATTATATAATGCTTTACGAAATATTTTTTTGCACCCGGTATCTCATATTAATTAATTTCCAATCCGCATACGAAATATTATCTTGTAACACCAATATCCTATAAAATAATTAATTTAAGATGCGAGTAAAAAAAAAATTCGTAAAGCCGCATATAATTTAAATATAAATAAATACTATATATAAAAAAAATTAATTTTTTTTTTAAAAAATGTCCCATCCCTCTAATTAGAGGGATGTGCATGTAAGGAGCACATAAGGGAGAAACACCTTATGTGCTCCCGACTAAATCATGTTGATTCGCCACATTTTGTGGATACAATGAGTTTTTATTCATGGCACTATTGGACACAAAATGTGGACTCATTTCTAAGAAAGGCTTCAAACAATTTGTTCTCCACATTATAAAAGATTAACTCATTCCGCTACATCAAAAGCCTACTGATATATAAGTTACAATTTATTTTTTTTTTGATACAGCAGTTTAAATTATTTTTTGGAAAAAACAAATCATGTTTTTAGTTTTATTTTTTTGCCCACCTTTTTCCAACCATACCCATACCGACAAAGCCCATTTAATGGGATTTAAATGTTTAACCAAGTGGTAATGGTTCTCTATGAATAATTGAATATTACTTTCTTCTTTGCTAATGTCATGAAACGGTTGTAGATCCACCTTCTTTTCTCCATATCATACCTTATTTTTCCTAATGATAATAAAAAGAAAATTAAATATAAAAACTAAGTATCTCACCAATTATGGTTGGGATAAAGGGCAGAACATTGTATTCATTAAACAAGATCAAGTCTTTGAACTGTATAGATATGAAAAATCATATTCAAATGTTCTCCTTCATTGAGTTTAAAATGCTTGAACCAAACCAAATATTACTCGATATCAAATTAGTTGTATTTAAAATATCAAGTATATGAAGTTCTTCAGGTACTATACTTTGAATTACAAATAACACTGAAAAAGAAAAGAATTATAAATGAAAAAAGTTGTACACTTGCTTTTGTCTAGGGTTATGTAATGGGCTGGGATGCTCGATAGTTAGCCCGCAACCTGCCCATTTATTTTTTAATGCCCATTCCCATGACAAATGGGTTAGGCTAAACCCGTGTGGGTTTGAATGTGCATAGGCAGCTGGATAGTACATTTTTTTTTTAAAACAAAAAAAAAAACAAAAAACGCAACTACACTTCTACTATATTGTCGCCACTAATTTCTTAATATAAACTACCAAAAAAATACTAATGATAAAGTACCATGATCCTCGTCGTTCCTCATTGAAATCACACATGAATTAACATGTACAAAACTATCAACATCCACCTTCTTAAATTTGGGAAGATTTAAACATAGCCAATTTTGAGTACATATGAGTGTCTTGGCCAAATTTAAAGATAAGAAGCTTTTAAAAATATCTAGCACGCGATCCTCAGTAACTAATGTGAATTTTGAAGTTACTATAGAGATTGACGTAACTAATAGATAACGTGCAATCAAATTTAGACCTTTGCATTGGCTAAAACTTCATAATTGTGGATCAATGGTAGAGAAAGACATTTCTTTTCAACATCTAGAATTAAAAGATTTCCAACATAAACACTATCATCCATTTATTCTAATGTTGACTTAGGCTGAAATCTAGATGCTTCATTACATGTAACAAAGCTATCATACAAGTGATGTAACAAATCCATAATCTGCAAAAATTAATATGGGATCCTTTGCCAAATTTATATAATTAATATATATATATATATATCATGAGCAGCCCAAGGGTTTGCCTGTAATCTATCTCGTTTAGTGCACAAACCTGCCCATCATGGGCCGTTCTTAGGTAGGCCAAAATAAATAACTTTTTACTAGGCCTGGTTGGGCTCACTGGGCCATACTTTCATCCTTGCATCTTGTTGGAAATTAAGCAATGACAAATTAAAAAAAAAAAGGGAAAGAATTATATTGTGGCTGAAGTAAAAAAAAAAATTTGTGGCTGAAGCTTTTTTTTTCAATCTATATAAAAATAAAAATATTAATTCATTTTTATTTAATGTAAAAGATATATGAATTTTACAATAAGAAAGTATTCATGTAATTTTAACATAACTTAACAAAATGATAATTTTTTTCCAAATACGATGGAATGGAAGTTTTGCTTTCTTAACCTCAAGTAGCCAATTTATTTTATACTAGAAATTTTAGTAAACCCTTGTATCAATCTGACGTTCATTTTCTTTGGATTTATGTGTTACATTTCATTTCCTCTTTGCCTTGACTCATTTTCTCTTACTGGCCTCTATAGTACTCAGCCAGTCAAGGAATTTACACAAGATTTTAAATGCCTTTTTCTTAATGCTCCTTTAATGGAGATTTAAGCATCAGCCTAAATGGAAATTTTCCTTTTCCTTTTGGTTATTTTTTCATATTTAAAACATTAGCGCATTCTACCGCCATCTAAAACATCACAAGACTTAAGAATATTTTCTCCATCAGTGGAATTTAATTGATTAATTATGAAGGAAAATGATGTCAACCCTTACAAATTAACCCTCTTCTTTCACCCATTACTTTTTAGGTTTTTTCACCTCCCTCTCTTTTCTTCCTAAAACCAACTTCAATACAAAACCTCTCTCTCTCTCTCTCTCTCTAATCTCTCCCTCACTCCTTCAGTATCTTCTCTCACTGCATTGTCATAACCTACCCTTAAGAAAGCTGATGCACAGTCTCCTCCACGCCTCCTTCTCCGGCTCCTTTAAAGCCAGTTTCGCTGCTACCTCAGCCGCATACGGCTTCTGTCACCCAATTACAGGCAAGAGTTAGTAGTACACATAACACAAGTTTCAACCCCAAAAAAACACAAGAGTACAGGCTGAGAAAATGAGAAAGATAATATGTACATGCACACACATATAACATCAACAAGCTTTAATTATACTGGTGTCGGCTATATGATCATACAATGTCATTGTATTCTATTAACAACTAAATTTTTGAATATGCACATACCATGATGAAATTGTGTTGGATGAGTCGATCGAGGAGGTGAAGAAGAATGTCTTTGGTGTACTCAGGGTGGCCTTGGATTCCCATGATGTGATCTCCATACCTAAACATCTCAATTCCAGTTTTCTCTGACCAAGCAATCACCTCCGCCTTTGCTGGCAGCTCTCTTACCTAAATTTATTGGGTCATTAAACTAAATCATTAAGTAAAAACGCAGGCTCTATCACTAACAACTAAATATATCTATATATATATACATGTTACATCCATGTGTGTTGTTGGGCCATAGGATGTCACTCCTATGTGGAACCCAAGTTCTAATTGTTTAATTTTATTTATTTCCTATTTTGTTAATATAATCCTTTGATGATTTTTTGGATGAGGTGAATTTGTTGTCATCCTATAGTTGAGCTTTCTATTAGAACATTGAACATTGAATTCTGAAGATAGTGAATTTTTCGCTACAAACCATGATCGTTTGCTCTCACTCACATTAAGGGAGACATTTTTCTATGTTGAATCCTTGTGTCTCCATCTGTGGCTCATTTTATTTTCTACTTTAATTGACTCACTACAATCATTTTTCACTAGGAAGATTTATTACCTGCTACGCTCTTCCTAAGATGTGTTTCTTCATTCATGATTGATAAACAAATAGGCATTTATAAAGAGGCAGATAAGTGTGGAACAAAAGTGACGTACGTGAATGTGTATTTAAATGATTAGGTAATTGAACCTACTAGAGTTGTGGCTTTTATAGAAAGGGAGGGACACGCACCTCGTCGCGATGGCATTCGATTATGGAGAGCCTTGAAGGGAGCTTGAGAGATGACAGAGCCAATGATGAAGACGATGAAAACGTCACCGTTCTGACACCGATGTCCCAACCAGTGGGAGATCGAGTCACCTTCCCTCCTAGTGCTCGTCCAAGTATCTGATCAAAACCCAAACTTTCATCAGAAACTTTCTCAACATAAAGTCATATTTAGCACTTTCATTCAAAGAAAAGGAGCTGTATACTATCACTTTTTTGCATCACAAACGCACATATTATGTTACATAAACTCAGGTACATAAGTGTACTAATATTCAATATGACACAACATGCACAAGTATGTGGGTGTGATAAGTTTATCCTGACGTGGCAAACATCATCTAATTGGCCAGAAATGCGTAACTCCACCCAACTCAACAAAGTATTGGGACATCATTGAAAACTCCAAGTGAAAGTGGAGCCCAACACGTGGCAGCCACTCTCACAACAATTTGACACGAAACCATACATGCCATGCGTTTTGTTTTTTTTTTTTTCCTTTTCAGAAACAAACAAGAATGAAAAACTACCCAAATCAAGTAATATCAAAATGGTGGAATCTCCTACTTATATACATTCATAATGACATTCAGCATGTGTGTGCATAATGAATATTATAAGATCCGCTTGAATGTGTATGTGTGTCAATGATTAGTGATTTACTCCCTCCGATCCGTAAAGTAAGACTTACTTATCTAATTTGATTAGATTAAGGAAGATAGTTAAGTTAGTTTATATGACATGTTTTTTTTCAAAACACCCTAACCATCTTCTTTAATCTTCTTGACCTCTCTCTTACTTAATTATTGTTGAAAGAACATCAATAAAGAAAAATTAGGAAAAAAATGACAAATATGATAAATAAGTCTAATATTTGAGATCAAGATCAACTCTCCAATTAGATCCTACATTGAGGACCCGAGGAGTATCATACTTGGCAAACACTATCTAATAGGTTAGAAATGCATAATTTCATCCAACTCAACAAACTTAGCTACACCAAACAAAAAGGAGACATGGATCATGGGGCAACATATCACATGATAAGCTTATATTATAATGCAGTAAGGAATCAATCATAGTGACCCCACAACTAACGTGGAAGACACGTATACAAAGTTTGAACATCACAAAAAGGTTGAGTAATAAACAATCATCCTCATCTACCAAATAAGGCCTAGCGGTTCTTGTGGCCATAAAAGAGATACTCATAAATTATTAGTGGACATTAAAAAATATATAATCCCATCTAAATCTATATGTTTGTCTTTTCATTTCTTGGATTAATTGAAGTCAATTCCCGTCACCAGATTTGGTAAGTGCTGTGAGGTGTAAATTGGTTCAACCTTATTTATTTTGATTTCTCTGTCTACCTTTTTTTATTTAAATAAAAGGTTTTTTATATTACTATATATGCTTTGAGAAGTCTGAAACTTCACGTGGAGACTAGAACCATGGAAATAAACAAGCAAATAAGAAACGGCCACGTCATTAATGAAATTAACGGCTAAGATAATCCCTCACTAAGTAAATAAAGTGGAAGTGGCCTCCAGCTGTTGTCATTTTCGGTTCAGAAACTGCCGAACCACATGCCAAGTGGCTGTCAATTTTAACTTCACATCATGGATCGAATACACGTAATCCTAAGTTATCTCCACTTGCAAACAAAACACTGCCACTAAAGTGACTGCATTTTCCACATTCCTTCATGTATTAGGCCTCTCTCGAAGGCAAAAAAGAAAAAGAAAAAAAAGTATAGGCCTCTCTCATTCTCTTTCTCTCTATATATAATATATTGGATAGTACGTACTCTTTCATGTATCTATTTAATATGAAGAAATGAGGGAGAACCAAGAAGCACGAGAACAATAAATTGATAAAACTGTATAGTAAATAATAAATTTAATGAGGTGATTTATATTAAAAATAAAGAATACTCTCTCTTTATCTTATAAATATGATATGGAGGTAGATCAATAGTGAAAAGTTAAAATTATTTAACTTTTTAAAAATGATGACGTTCAAAAACTTGAAGTTGGGTAGGCTCTATTTTCTGAAACACTTGGAAATAAATTAATAAGAGTACTTTTGATAATGCATCATGAATGCTGAATCATGATTTGAGATGAGTCCTAAAAAGAAACGGAGATAAGAAAAATTGACTCTATTTTAAAAAATTAAGAAAGCTAAATAAATTACTTAATAATATCATATATTATGTATTCTTAGATTATATATCAACTTATAAGTTAAACAAAATAATTAAGAAAAAAAGAACAAAGATAAAATAATTTAATTAGTTTTCTTAATATCTCAAAAAAATTAACTATGTCTAATATTTAAGATAAGAGGAAGTAAGTTCTTATAATCCTCGTAAGTGTTAAAAGAAAACTTGTATTTTACCTCACTATCAATGTCCTGGCCAAGACACTAATATCGAGAGAGCTATTCGAATTAAATTTGCTTAAATTTGATAAGATAATACTATACTCTATATGAGATAGATTATTGTATAAAAATTTGTAATAGAAATAAATAAATTTTATATATCTTATTCATTATTAATGTCATTTTCTTTCTCAGATCTATCCAAAAAAACATTGCAAATAACGCTTCAAAGCTTAAAGTGGATGTAAATATCTTGCTACTAAAATTTAATCCACAATTCAAATATCTTCTGTCAAAAAGCAAATAAATTATATAACAAAATATTGATTTCAAATATATATAATTTTAAAATTACAATTTGAGTCTTCATTTTTTTTTTTATGAATTTAATCTTATCCATGTTAATTAAGAAAATAATAATAGACTTTGTTTTGTTCACATATCAAGATATTTACACAGTAAATGCCGACAGAAAGCATCGAATATCTCCATTTGATCACAGTTCTGAATCGCACGTGACATGAATAATTTGCTAAGAGAGAAAAAAAAAAAAAAAAAAAAAATTAACCAAAGCAAACAATATCGAATGGATTGATTTAGATTCTTTTAATTTTTGAAGAATTAATTAAAGTTCTCGTCCTGAAGTATACTGGAACTTTAATCATATGTGTAAATAAAAAGCCTATTTTGTTAAGCGCACTGTAAAAAACCTGACGACGTGTTTACATATTAAATAAATGTAGTTATATTTCTATTATATAAATAACATGATATTTATTGTTTTTAATTTTTATATTCTAATTTCAGGTTATATTTATATAGTTTTTAATAGGCTCAAAATGTATTAAGCTTATTTATGGGCTCCAAAACCTACAATATGAGGTCTTTTTAAAGACCTAGTTGGAAATAGGCCTTAAAAAAGGCTTCAGGCTCAACCAGGCCTTCAGATCTGAGCCAAGCTTAAATTTAGGCTCACGCCTTCTGCCCTAATTAGAGGCTTAGGCCTGTTTAGGCAAAACTTAGCTTGACTATTTCCATGCCTACTAAAGATTAATCTTTATCTAATGTTGACGACAAAAGTACAATCTAGCCTCCTCATCATCGTTTTTTCTTATTGTCTCTTATCAACCCATTTAAACAATTAGCAATTGATTGGAAAATGAGAGAAAATTTAAAGTAGTATTATGAACTTTGATTATAATTTAAAAATTATGAGGGATAATAAAAAAAAAAAAAGATAAAAAAAACACAATACAACTTATTATGTTGATAAGGGTAGTAAGAAAAGAAAACCCATGATGCATAAAGAATTTAAGATAAGCTATATTATTCACAAGTTTACAAATTGTTTAGTTTGCTAAACCTTATTTTATATGATGATGCTATGCACTATAATATGTATATTAAAATTAAAAATTAACAAACTAATGCAATGCACTTCTGAAAAGACAGGGTGATGACTTAAGCAATTTGTTTTAGATCTCACCAACATCATCAAAATAAAATACCAATTTGTTTAAAAAAGTCCCATTCACAAGTTATCAACCAAACAAGCTCATTCTTTACACTTCAGATGGAAGGCACAGGATTAAAAAAAAAAAAAAAAAAAAAAAATCCACTGCTACATAATTTTTCAAATTTTGTTAAACTATACTAATTGATTTTTTTTTTTTTCTGTTTTATATGTTCTAATACACATAACAGATCATACAAAGAACAACATAAACGGATCATAATTTATTTATTTATTTTTTTATTTTTTTTTTTTTTTTTTTTAAAAAAAACAATGTGAACATTCAACATATATAAATTAATTCATGTAAATTAACTCAAGGAAAGTAAATAAATAAACATACCTGGTGGCCGAAGCAAACTCCGAGAATCTTCTTCCTCATAGAATCCAATTTCTTAAGAAATGTCAGAAGCTCTCTCACCCAGGCATCATTTCCATGTGCGTCATTGCAACTTCCGGTGATCACAAATCCGTCATACAGCTCCACGTCCTCGTCCGGCGGGTACTCCCCACGCGCCACCCTGTACAAGTCCCATCTCTCCCCCTCCTCCGCCAGCATTCTCGCGAACACTCCATAATAACCTCCGTACATCTTCCTCACATACTCTGAATCCTCCGCGCACATCAACACCGCATATCGCCGCTCCTCCATTGCCGATCGATTCCTCCTCCGATCTCTCTCTCTTCCACTCAGATTCGCAGATCGCAGAGCCGACGGCTCAATCGTCCTCGTCCTTCTCCTTCTTCGTCGTCTGCTTCTGTGTGATTCTCTTCCTCTCTCTGAGATTTTAGAGAGAGAGAAAGTGGAGGACGATCGAGGGATTTGAGAAGAGAGGGAAAGGAGTAAGAATGGAGGAGCAATGCCGCGTTGTGTGGGTGAATCTCTGGAATTTTGGGCCTTTAAAGGATTCAAGTTACCAAAAAGGACTCATTTCATCGGTTTTATTACGAAAATGCCTGCTTTGTTATTAGCTGGTCCAGTTCACCAAAGGGCAAGAATCACCGGCCTCTGATTTTTTTTTATTGTTATTGTTAATTTTTTTTTTTCATTTTTTAAAAAGCAATTACCAGCTCATACTTCTAATTTTTTTCACCAAGAACTCAAACTTCTAATCTAATTAAAAGTAATAAGGGTCTTAGTGCCTAACAAAACAACAAAAACTTGGTTAAATTGAAATAAATATTTTTTAATTTTCAAGTGAAATAGTTTCATGTTCTTCTAATTGATATGTTATTGCTAAAAAATGCATGTAATAAAAAAAAAGCATATATATACATAAAAATTGAGAATTTTTTAATATAACATGTAACTTTGAAAGTAACTGTGTTGCCAGTAAAAAAGAAGAGAGAAAATAGTTGGCTTAATAAAGTTTGGTGTGACTTAATAAGCAATATATCAACGTAACGTCATAGAGTGGTGATAGTGGGGCTATGAATATAACCGGAATTAGAGGCAAAATTAGAATCATTAATGAATGCGGACAGAAAAGTGATACAAGTAAATGGTACCTAATTTTATGGGAATAAATTTACTATTCGGGTCAAGGAGGAAAAACGAAAACTTCAATTTATTAAAAAGTAGGCATTAACGAGGAAGAACAAATTGTTATTTAAATAATTAAGTGGCTTTCTCTCTTTTTTATAGGTCTAATCATTAATATATACGCAACTTTTTTTTTTCCTCAAAATTTAAACAGTTTTTTCTTTTCTAAACTTATTAAATTTATATATATATTAATTATCCATTAATTCTATTTCAATTAACTCATTTATTACCTATTTTTTCTCATATTTTCTAGGGTTAAATATAAACGTTAAATATCATTTTTTGTCGAAGTATTGGTAAGGGAGTGCTCAAATAGTTTTTGGTATTTTTTTTGCCGAGAAGTTTACAAAATGGAGCAAATATCTTAGGAAGTTTTTTAAGGATCAAATTTACCCGAAAGTTTTTTTTAGGAAGCAAATTTGCGCCGGAAGTTCTGAGAAAGACAATCCAACTGGTCAAGATCAACCGATCGGCAAGATCATTATGTTTGTAAACTTAGGGCAAAAATGATACTAAAAAACTTCCTAAAATCTTTGCTTTTTTACCAATACTTTGTGGCTAAATTGGTATTTAACCCTAAATACTATTTTTGTCATGGAAGTTTAGACTATAGAATACTGGTTACCTGGAAGTTTTTTTGATCTCATTTTTACACCGAAAGTTTAAAAACATAACAATCTTGCCCATCCGTTGATCTTGACTATTGAATTATTCTATTATTTGTAAACTTCTAGACGTAATTGCTTCTTAAAAAAGTTTAAGGTAAATTCTTTCAAGAAAAACTTAGGGACCAACAAATCTTTCTTTGCGCTAAACTTTTCGACAACAATAGTATTTAACTCTATTTTCTACCCATTCTCTCCACTATACTCTTTTCATTAGTAGAAGCAACAATGAAATCACGCTCATCTCTCTTTTGTTTCTCTCTCTGCTTTTTTTTTTTTTTAATGAGAGTGTAACTTAAATGAACCGAAAAGAATCTTAAGAAAAATATCCATAAAGCTAAATAAGAGGTCACATTTTAAATGTGGATATCTGTAATTGGTTTGTATAAAGATAGGGCTGAGCTGATTATAGCCTGCGATAGGACATTTCATTTCATCTTTAATTTTTATACCAAAAAAAGTTAATATTTTTAAAATGTCGCTTTATGACAAATTGACATGTTTATATTTTCAAAAATTTATATATGATATTTGAAAAACGTTAATTATATTTGTATAATTGTTCCTAAATTCACATATTTACTTTTTTAAATAAAATAATTGATTCATAATGAAATGAATTCATATATACAAGTACGTGTAGAAACACAAAACACACACACATAGATTATAGATATATATTACAAAGTTGATTTTATAATAAGGATGGAAAGTAGTATGTTAATACTTCCTCCAATCATTTTTATAAAGAATATTTTATCTTATTGGGATGGTCTTTAATTAACGAACAAATCCCTTTTGTCTGAAATTTAAAACTAGTTTTTTCTTGTTTGTCTCCGTTAAATATAAGTCACTCTTTATCTCTCCTCAATAAATTCACTCATAATCTCTCACATATCTTCTTTATAAATTTGGGGGGAAAAACACCAAAATATTTTTTAAAAAAAAAATTTACCTAATTAAAGTACATTAGAAACTTTTTATCAGACTAATGTTCACGCCACTAGTGACGTAAAAGGGGTTCACGCCACTGACACAAAAGTGTCAATGGCGTAAAAAAGGTTCACGCCAGTGGCATGAACCCTATTTACGCCACTAGTGGCGTGATTCATGTCCTTACGTCACCAACCGTATTACTTTGGTAAAATGTTTCCAATTTGTTTTAATTAGGTAAATTGTTTGATTTTTTTTTTGGGTGCTTTTCCCTAAATTTGGGTATAATTGGAAAGAGAAATACATGTTTTACATATTTATTACTTTTAAGTTTTAACTAACATTTTAAACTACCACTCTGCGGAGAACTATCGAATGCTGGCGGAAAAAGTTGGTAGGGTGATTGAGATTGAAAATCCAGCCATCCAGGGGTGGTGCAAAGACTAGCAAAAAATAGTTTTGGTAGAGTTCGGGTTGAACTGGATATCGGTAAACCTTTGGTGCCTGGGTTTAATGTGCCGAGACTACGAAGAATCACTAACAAAAAGGATGAGGAACCTCTGCCGGTCTGGGTGCAAGTTAATTACGAAAGCTTGATGAAACAGTGTTTCCTTTGTAGTCATCTTGGACATGAAGGGAGGTCGGAGGACGTGTGATCGAGAAGACCCAGATGCTGTTATGGTAGATGTGAGGAGGTGATACGATGTTAACATGTTTACGCTCCCTGAGAACGAAGCAGGCTTCGCCGAAAAAGTCTAGTGCTGGCCGGACGGCAGAAAGTAAGGTGGAGCATAGGGAATATGAGAGAAGTAAATGCATGCATGGGAAAGGCAAGAAGATTGAGTCAAGTTAGTGATGGATCAAGTGTTGGGCTGATATAGGAATATTTGGGTTGATCTTAAATGGCCCAAACCTGAACCCAGTTGTGTGAAGATACAAGAAATTAATTCTGAATTAGCTCATGGGCAACAAAGAACTAACTTTTATCAACAAGATGGAGTTGGGCCTAGATAAGATGATCAACCTAACTAAGATGCCCAAAGATCCATGGTGGCTGCACGATATGAAGGAGCTGTTGGTTTCTTGTCCTAGCAAGTGGAGATGGTCAATCTGAAAAGGTCAACAGATGAAAAATGGCCTTCGCCGAGTACTTAGAGGAAGAAGTCCCATTCTTGTGCTTTGCCAGGTTTCTCTGATGAATGTCAGAAAGCTGAAACATATCTAAGGAAGGTTGCCGAGCGAGAAGGGCTAGCCAACAAATTAAAGCTTGTAGTACAAAAGGAGGATTCCGAAGGAACTGAAACTGAGGTTAGTAAACCAATTATTAGTCGAAATCAAGAATATGCGAAGGGAACTAGTGGTGATAACAATGAAAGAGGAGGTTCAGGGAAAGGCAAACCAAGAAGAGTTCTGTTTCCAGGAAGTAACTCAAGTTCGAATTCTGAAAGCGGTGTGACTGGCCTTCCCCAGCCACCCAAGCGCCATAATTTGGTTGGGTAGGAACTGTCAAGGGCTAGTAACCACTTTGACAATTCGAAATTTGAGATTCTAGTGTAGTAGATATATGGAGGATTTGGTTTTTCTAGCTGGATAGAGCAATAATTAATTGCATTTGGAGAGAAAGGTTTGAAAGAGGTCTATGTCAGGCTCTAGAGGCAATAATTAATTGTCCGCTGTTGATTCATTTTGATTTCAAAGAGCAAAAAACTCATCTTTTTCGATTTGATCTTAGATGGCTAGCTCATCCAGATATTATAGAAATCAAGAAGGAAAATTAGAAGGGGAAACAGATGATGTTACACTGTACAAGATGGCGGATAATTTGAAGGTTTTAAGTCAGGTTCTATCACAGTGGAGTAAGAAAGAATTTAGGAATAACAGTCGACTCATAAACAAACTGGTAGATAAGCTGCGAGATTTATTGGCTTAAGGATAGAGCAATGAAATAGCCAAGGAAGTTGCTGATTTGAAATCCAGCATTAATGAGTTGTGGCAGCACTTAGATATTTTCTAGGCATAGAAGTCTCGTGTACATTGGTTAAAATGTGGAGATCGTAATACCAAATTTTTTCACTTAACCATGTTCAAAGGAGATGCAGAAATAAGGTCGCTAGATTGAAGTTAGAAGGTGATAATTGGGTTGAAGATTAAAACCAGATAGGCAGCTGCTTTGCCGGCTTCTATTCAGAGCTATTTAATAGTACGGGATCTATTCAAAGTTATAACAGATGATGATAATGAATGGCTCCTATTAACCAACTAGAAGTAAAGCAGGCAGTCTTTGAACTCGGAGGAGCCCAGATGGTTTCACAGGGAAGTTCTAACAAAAAGTTTGGCCTATTGTGGGCGATCAGGTATGCAAACTTGTTCAGGAATTTCTTAATTCAGGATTTTCTCTTGATGCAATTAATAGTACTGATTTGGTTTTAATTCCAAAAGTTGAGAGTCTTGAAAAAGTTAATGATTATAGACCATCAGTCTCTGCAATTTTTCTTACAAAATTTTCTCCAAAGTATTGTCCAATCGTTTGAAACCTTTGTTGGGAAAAGTCATAGCAGAGAATCAGAGAGCTTTTGTTCTGGGCAAATTAATTTAGAATAACATAATTATAGTCCTGAGGCTTTTCACCATATGAAGCTGAAAAGCTCGGTGAGGTAGCTTTCAAGCTTGATATGAATAAAGACTACGGCAGAGTGCAGTGGGATTTTTAGTGTCTGTCCTAGACTGGATAGATGGGTGCTGTGGTGTATTAATTCTGTATCTTTTTCGGACATGCTATCTGGTAAAAGGATGACAAATGTACATCCTCGTCGTGGTTTAAGACAGGGAAACTCGTTGTCTCCATATTTATTTATCATTGTAAGCAATGTATTATCTAAACACGATTGAAAGGGATGTCAACAGGGGTCTTATTAATGGTATTAGAGTAGCAAGAGGGTGTTCGAAAATCATCCACAGTCTGTTTGCAGATGATTGTGTCCTATTTTTTGAAGCAGATGTGGATGTGAGTCAAAGGGGGGCAGAAAATAAATACAAACAAATCATGTCTGTATTTTTCTAGAAATAAACCAGAAATAATAAGAGAAGAGATTGGCCATGTTTTTCAGGTTGCTGCTGTGGATGTGCCTGGTTCTTATCTGGGGTTACCAATTATTTGGGGGAGATTAAAAAAAAAAAAAAGCAAGCTTGATCGGGTTAAGAGAAGAATGCGAGAATGGCAGAAGAATTTTAGGAAAATCCCCCTCAAGGCCCAAGTTCTCAAAATATTGTCAAAAAAGACTAAAAAAAAAGTTATATGTCAGGGCCTTTTCTGGTATTATTTTAGAAAACGTTGTACTGATATAGTTGTTAACGTGTACTGATTTAGTTGTTAAGATATACTGATTTAGTTGTTAATATTGTACTGTTATAATTGTTAACGTTTCTGAAATAATATCAGAAAAAGCTCTAGGGCCTTTTTTGACATATGACTTTTCTTTGGGTTTTTTTGACAATATTTTGGTTACTTGAGTCCTGAGGGGGATTTTCCCAAGAATTTTCTATCTGAGGCAAGGAGAGAGGAATTAATCAAATATGTAGGAAATTATATTCCTTTGTATCCTATGTCTTGCTTTCATTTCTCAAAGAATGTGCTAAAGCAGCTGGATAGCTTGATAAATAATTTTTGCTAAATGCTTTCCTCTTTAATAATCAGAAGACTGATCCCTTGTTTGCCTTCTCTCTCAAGCAGAAAGAGTTGTGATAGAATTTTGGGAGGCAAATGGCTTGACTTCTATAGAGGTTGATGGACAACAGAGTAGAGGTTGCAGGTCTGTAGAACATGGGTGGAAAAGGCCAGTTGGTAATAAGCTTAAGATCAACACAGATGCAGCTCCTAATTCTGAAAATGGTCAAGCAGCAGCAGCTTTTATTGTTAAAGATGAGAGTGGCTGGCTCTTTAGATGGTAAGGTGAGAGCATTGGTACTGCAGTAAGTGCAGAATCAATTCTGATGCTGAATGCTCTACTTTGATGGAAGCAGTTAAATATGCAAAGGAAAAAGAGCTTCAGGATGTAATTTTCGTTTCAGATAACAAGGTCCTAATTGATTGTCTTTCTAAAAAAAGGCAACCTTCAGAGTGGAGGTGTGAAGCCTTTTTGGAGCACACTTTTGGCTTTCGGAATAGATATAAGGAACCATTGTTTCAGATGGATTCCAAGGGAGGCTAATATGGCTACAAACACTGGCTAGCTAAAGCTTCTTTACGTGATTGGATAACCAAACCACCAATACAGCTTACCCAAATTCTTGTGAAGCATGCAGAATTCTCAATGGCAGATGATGGAGGATGAAGGCTTCAAAATTTTCTGTAATTTTGTAGGGTTTGTACTTTCGGTTATTTTTGGTTTTCTTGTTTGCATGTTTGGACCTTTTCATATTTCACTTCAATATACTGCATCTATTTTGCCAAAAAAAAAAAAAAATCACTACAAAAAAACATCGCATTACCCACGGAATCTGAGACGAAATTAATTCAGTTGCTAATTAGACACGGATTACCCACGGAAAGTCGTGGGATTTTTTTTTTTAAAAAATAAAATATTACCCACGGAAATTCCGTGGGTAATAATACCCACGGAATTCCGTGGGTAACTTAACGGTTTTTGTTTTTTAAAAATAAGAAATAATTACCCACGGAATTTCGTGGGTAATTCCGTGGGTAAACGTTAAATACAATTCAAGCGCTCCATTTTCATTTTCAGTCAGCGCCACTTTCGTTTTCGATCTGTGCGAATTGCCTCTTTCCCTCCATGCGAAACCTTCATCCCTAAATAATCTAAACATTTTTAGCCGAAACCGATCCATAACCTTTTAGTTCTATCGTGTGAAGTCGTGAATGATAGTCCACTTCTTTGTGCTCACTCTCATATCTCGCTCGTCGTCGCTCTCACACTCGGATCTCAGCTCGCCGTCGTTCTCACACTCAAATGTTTGCGCTCCCTCATTCTGGGTGATCTTTTAACCTCAGATCCTTTGATAATCTGCTCTAATCATTTATCGCTTTCGTCGGTTTCTTTTTTCCGGTAAATGAATTTTACATCTAATTTTTGTTTTTTCCATGCAAATTTTTGGGCTTATTTTTTGCTATCTAGGGTTAGAAGCTTGTTCTATTGAATTTAATTGTTCTGTGAAAGAAAAGAACTTGTATTCTTTGTTCTTGAGGATATTTATTATATGTGATGTCAATCTCTCTCTTTTTTTTTTCCTGGTCAATGATGCTAATTTCTTATTCGGCCCGTCAATAAATTTTGTTTTTTTATTTTATTAGAGTTGATTTTGAGTTCCTTGTAAGTTAAATTGATCTCTAAAACTTGGAAGTTGTGGCCTTTTCACAATAACGAGGTAAAGTTTTGATATGTTCTTTTATTGTCTTTGTGGTTGATTAAGTTGGGATAATATGGGTGGGGTGCTGTCTTTTGTTGTTAATAAAGCCAAGATTGGAATTTCACACACTGCATTCTGGGACGTATGCCCTGAAGGGAATGTTAATGCTATCTGTTGCTGCATTAAATTGTGAAAGCTGCGGTGAAAGTTTAGAGATTAATTGCCTCCAAATTTGAGAAAAAATTGTTGTGATAGTGGTGTTTTGTGTGCTGTGTTGGACTAGTTTCAGTAACCTGAATCTAGTTCAAACTTGCTGAAAATTTCTGCCACTTGAATTTGCTGAAAGTTTCTGATTGCTGCACTTTGATTCTTTATCAAGTGACATTGCTGAATTTGTTATCTTCTTTGGCTCTACAGTAGAAGTTTTCACTTGGAGTTGCTGATATTCTTGCCCCCTTGTGCTGAGTGTTTGCTTAAAAGTTGTGAACTTAATTGATTTTGTTAAACTGAGCTAAATATACTTTGCATCTATTTGTCATTCTCTTGTATGTATAAGTCGATATTCTCCTGAATTCTTTGTTAAAGTTACTGTTATAGGTCCAACTTCTGTGCTGAAAAAAAAAAGAAAGCTGCTCTAGTCATTGAAAGATCATTAGCTGAAATACTCATTGCTTGAATTGAGCTGCTGCATAGTGGGGAAAAAAAAACAGAAAGAGAAATTTGCTCTAACTTGTACATCCTTGAAAACAGAACTTGTTGCATTTGAATATGTTTGAGAATTATAAAATTTTGAAGGACTAAACTTATAAATTTTGACTCAAAAGTGATAAAATTCTAAGTTTCATTTTTGTGCGTATTGCCACTCATTGAATTTTGGCTAATGAAACTTTAAGAATTAGGATCAATTAACACTGTTTATGTCATTTCAAACCCAATTACTTGATCACTTATTGACTTTTTGGTGATCTCTGTTGCTGGAACTCTGATGGGTTGGTTGCAACAAGACTTGTTTGTAATGGTGCATGATATAATTAGCAAAAATCTAATTTATAAATTGGTTTTGGATTTTGAAGCTTCACTCGATCATATTTTGGTGCATGCATTGTATTGGGAACTCATTTTGAATAGCATCTTACTCTTGGTCCATTGAAATTATGATTTCTTATCACTTTGCCTAGTAAAAGAACTTTGTGTTGTGCGTCTTTATAGTATTTTGAGGTTTTTGTTTAACATTCTGAGCTTAAACATGAGCTATTTCACTTAGAAATTTAGAATTTGTCTGCTACACTATATCAGAATACCCTAAGGATTGAACCACTAGATTTTGAACCAAAGAAATAAAGCTCTAATATGAAATTTTGAGTGTGCACTTCAGTAAATCTTGATCATCCACTTGAATTAAGAATCAATATTTCTTTTTGGTTTTTGCTGGAACTCCTAGAACCTTACTTTAGTGCACCACTACACATATACTTTTGCGTTAAATTTCTGCCCACACCATTAGATTTTAGATATAAAAACCTAAACTATGTTGGTACCTGAACTACTGTTGCTATCTTATTGCATTTTATTGCAAATGCACTTCAAATTTGTTTGCATATAGCTGTTGCTAAAAATCTGATTTCACTTGGGTTGCGTCAAGATGTTTTCTAAAACTATACTTGTTATTTGCTACCCTAGTTGCTTTCTTGTGCTGGGGAATTAAGTTGTAAGTTGTGAAATTACTTGATTTTGTTGAATTAAACTGAATATACTGTTATGAAAGCCTAGCTAATCTTTAGTGCAAATTTCCTGACTCTTGTTTCTATTTTAGGTGATTTAGGTTGTTGCCACGAGTATTATTGCTGTTAGTGACTCATTGAGAGTTGTTTGGGAATTTTAGTTACACTGTGCTGTCATTAAGCTGCTACATAAACTCAACTCATTTTTGGCTGACGATTTTTGGACTTTACTTTGAGAAAGCTGGTACATAACTCTTTGATTTTAGACTTGCTATCGTTATTGCTAAGCTTAAACTTTTGAGAGTAATTCTTGTGCATATGGCATCCTTTTGCTGTGACTTGGAGATTTTTGTTGTCAAACATGAAATTGCCATCATAATGGGATTTCACTTGCTGTGTTGGGACTAGATTCAGTCACCTAAATATGATTTACAGTTGCTAAAATTGTTATCTCTTGACTTTGTAAGATTACACGGGTTCTTGGTACCTCAGTACAAAGTAATCCTTACCAGGACTCACCCCCCCTTATAAGTTATAATCTAACAACCACACTCAAGTCCCACTACCTTGAGATTTTATAGAAATCAAATGATTGTAAAACTCTTTCTCAGAGTAGATGAATAACACTGATAAATAATAAATATTAGAAGATGTTTCACAAAGAATTTATGAGCACTGAATGAGCAAAGATTGATTGTATGCTTAGTTAGTTGGCTCCGTATTGAGTGCTCTCGTATTTATAGTTGAACACCATTAATGACCGTTGTGAAGATTCAAGCTTTCCGCTGTGAGTGTTCAAACTATCTGTTAGACTGATGAAGCTTTCCGTTAGACACAAATTGGAGTTGTTGGAAGAATTCAAGGTTTGGTTGTTTTTGCTATGCCACAACGTATTTTCATACGACATCCCTTTGGTCTGCTTTGGGATTGCTTAAGGTTGGGTCACTATCATCTTCACCTCAATAGGTGCTTCAAACGATATTCATTTGACTTGCTCTAATATTGCTTCCATATGCTCTGTTTTTTGTCATTGCATTTAATGTTTTGACACATAAACCTGCTTTTGTATTTTTGGACGTAATCCATGATTCAATTCATCTAAAACTCATAACCATTTTAGTAGCATTGAGAAGTAGTATGAGTATTAATCTAATGTAAACAAAATTTAATCAGGAAATTTGAATTCTCAGAGATGAAGGTTTAGTGTTGCAAGAATAGACACTCATGTTGTTCAAGATACACTCGAGTGTGCATTTTGTCATGCTTGAGTGCTGATAGATTATATATCTGGTAGAAGACTGTTCAGAATAAAGTATCATTAAAAGGCTTTCAATTTTCACCAAACACTAGAGTGTCACAAAGTCACACTCGAGTGCCATACTGGAGTGTCACAAAGTGACACTTCAAGTGCACCTCACAAAAGAGGAGCAATTTTGAATCATCAGTGAATGTCATGCACATAACTTGCAAGTTTTTATCTTACACTCGATTGTCTATCAATATTTCCAGAGTTGAACCGAGTGTCAAGCATCATTCCTGTAAAGGTTAACTAGCACTCGAATGTGCACTTATGCACTCGAGTGTTAAACATAACATTTTCATAAATTAGGCGAGTGTGAGGAAAAACTTCTTGCGAGTGTTTGTCATCACTCGAGTGTCCAACACAATACTTCTAGAAATGACTCGAATGTCCACTTATACACTCGAGTGTTAAACATAATACTTTCATAAATCATGCGAGTGTCAGGCAAAACTTCCTGCGAGTGTTGGCTAGCACTTGAGTGTCTAACGCAACACTTACAGAAATGAAGCGAGTGTTAGGAAAAAACCTTGCAAGTGTTATGCCAACACTCAAGTACGATCTGAGTCTTATCACTTGAGTGTTGATATGTCTACACTCGAGTGATCTCCTCATATCACTTTGTAAGAGTTCCTCATTCAATTTTTAGTTCAAATAATGGTTACTCACTCGAGTGTCTTAAAACATACACTCAAGTGACTTGAATCAACAAGTCCTCTTTCTTTTCCAAATTTGTTATTATCAAAACATAAACCGCGAACTAGCAACAAGTACGAGAGGAAAAATTGTGTCTTGGGCACCTCAGGCACATGTTTTGACTCATGGATCTATAGGAGTGTTTGTGATTCACAGTGGAAATAGCTCTTTGATTAAGAGTATGGCCAAAGGAGTGACCTTGATTTATAGGCCTTTCTTTGGAGATCAGGGCATGGCTACAAGATTGGTTGAGGATATATGGAAGATTAGGGTCAAAATACAAGGCGGGATTTTCACTAAAAGATTCAAAGTTTGAATCTGATTTTGGTGGAGGAAGAGGGGAAGAAAATCAAAGAAAATACCTTGAAGGTGAAAAAGACAATGCAAAAAGCTTCTGGGGTAAGTGGGAAAGCAGAGCAGGATTTCAAGAGTTTGATGGAATAGTAACCCTTAATGACTTAAATTAAAGTTCCTTAATGGCATGCCACCTCCGTACAATTGGGTCAACTAACAATTGATTGTTTGGGCTGTTAAGTTAGGAGCAATAATGCTACATTTTGAAACTTCCAGATGAACATTGTAATGCCCCAGAAAATAATAGGAGATAATTAATTAATTGATTCTTAGTTAACATTTTAATTATTTGCAATGGACTTATTCTAAAGTAGATTACACTACTACAAAAAATAATTTTAACGTATATTTTTTGACTTTTTCTACGTCATTTTGAGGGGGATGCTTATGTGAGAGACGTAGTAAAGTAGAGACTTACTGTGTCCCTTTTGAAATGGGACGCGTAAAGTTTTTTTTTTTTTTTAAAAAAAGAATTTCAAAAGCTATACTCTCCCTTGGAACACTTACTTCTAGTGGCGCGTTGAGGTTCCCTGTCATTCCTGTGGCTCGCCCGGTCATGTTTTTTGATGTGTTTTCTTGAGTAGACCATGTTATGGCAGCCGCCGTTCGCTGTGAGATGTGCGAGTTTGATCGGCTGTTGTAGAGTTTTGCCGCTCTGTTGGTGATGGTGGTGCCCACAATGACTTCGATTCTTCCTACTAGAGCAAACAAATAGTACCAGGCATAGGAAGGAGAACTTGAAAAAATAATAGAGAGACAGAACGAGAACAGAGCACAAACTTTGAAGCATCTCGACCTGTATAGCCACAAATTCCAAATCTACATTTTGGCGGTCACCTGCTCTTCCCCTGATTTCTTTAAATTCCAGATCTACATTTCAAATCTAAAAGTTCCAGATCTGAGGAAATGGTGAGGGCTACGACGACAAGATGAGCTTCGACAAGTTGGTAAGACGAGCTTTTGACGGCAAGACAAGCTTGCAATGACAAGACGAACTTTCGACGACAAGACACTGTAACACCCCATTTTCGTAAACGTTTTCATAGCATTTTGATCAGAGTTGAGTGTCGAAAAGATTTGAAATAGAGAGTAACTGATTAACATTGATTTCGGTGTATCTGATTGTTCATACGGCAGTACATACATCCAAGTATTTAATAAAGTACATGTCAAAATAACGTTCCTCCGTCTGATCCTCACGCTGGTTCTTTACCCTTGTCTTCGGTCCTTAGTCCTCCAGACCCTGAAGCTATGGTAAAAGCTGAGGTCCAATGCCCATCGGACCTCAGAGTAACGGTTAACCTTATGCTCATGTAAAACAATATATGTATGACAGATATTCATGACATTTCAGCAATAATCAACACACAAGCACACAACAGATGTAAGATTAATATATTAACAGTACATATCACATGTAAAGTTATCTATACAATTCACATGTATAGTTATCTATGTTAACAGTACACATCACATGTAAAGTTATCTATACAATTCACATGTATAGTTGTCTATCACATATAAGTATACAATGAGCATCAGAGTTAGTGTTACAGTACGCGTCCGTACCTTCGTTGATGATTACGGTATGTTTGACGGTCGAAATGCGATCACAGATATCCTATAAGGGTAATATCGCATTGATTAATTCATAAATAATATTCTAATCCATATCTTAGTCACAAATGACCATTTTACCCCTGGTGTATTTATGTTTTCATTATTTCCCCTTAAATTTCTTAAAAAAACGCTGTTTGACAGCATTTGGACTGATTTTTCGCCTAACTTTGAAAAATCATAACTAATTCTAGAAAAATCGAAACGAGGATCCGTAAAATTCCTCGGAATCCTTAGGATGTCTAGTTTTAAGTAAAAATACTCATTTTTTCCCAGATTGCGTGAGTCATTCCCAGGTTTAGTGTTTCTAACCTCTGCCCAGAAACTCTCCAGAAAACATAGCCCAACTTTGGGAATTTTTATTTCCTAGCACAGAACTTGAAATAATACATTCTAGGTATATTTGAAAAATTCCTATATGTCTACTTTGAACATGAATTTTCTCAGAATTTAAGAACATCATTTTCAATATAAGATACCAGCGTTTTTACTACCGACTCCGGAAGTCGCTAACCGACAAAATTTTGCAAATTTCTTCGCTACTTTGACTCTCAACTCCCAAAAATTTTGTTCCAACCCTTCCCCCATCATTTTTTCGAAACAAACTCATTTTTAAACTTAGAAAACATGAAATCTAAATAATTTTAGAAGATCAAAGATTAAAACAACAATTTAACTAAAAACTCAAAAGCTAGAGCTGAAGAACTTACCTAGAACTTTGCTCCTCCTTTCTCCCAGACTCTCACTCACTATTTCACTCTTAGAATCAGATGCTACTTGCTATCTTGGTGTGAGAAAATATGAAGAGCCAAAGGCCCTATTTATAGTAAAAGTCCAAGGTGCAAAAAGACCTCACATGCCCTTGCTTATTTCCTTCCCATTTTACCCTTGTCTCATCTTTTTCTCTCTTCACTCACACTCCAAAACGTGGCCCTCCTTCCTCTTCCCTATCCTCTTCCAATTTTTACCCCAAAGTCAATTTGTACAATGCCAATTTGTCCCCTCATTAATGCTATTTTTACTTTATGATTAATGCTTGATTGGTGACTAATTAATCACTCCTTATCCAAGCTCTATGACCGACCTCTATACTTCCCTCTTCTAATTTGTTTGCTTCAATTTTTAGTTACACCAAATGCTTATATAGTTAGTTGCAAGTTGATAATTTTATTCAAGTCTCTTTTCCACTTCTCAAATCTCAAATTTATGACTTAATTAGAGGTCTTTTTAAACACTTTAATCACTTAAATATTAATCACAAGAGTTGAGAAAATGATTACCAAATCTAAGCTTAAAATATGCTTGTTCATAATAACTCCTTATATTTGATCTATGATTAACATATTTCAAACTACAATTTATTTTGTATAGATTCTCATTCACTTGTGTCTTGAATTAATCCTCTTCCATGTAATTAAGAGCTCTAACCACATAGTACTCTTATCCTCTTCCAATTGCCTCTAAAGTCTTCATGAATTAATGCTTGATTATGACATGTATGTGGTGTAATTATCTTTGTTTAATTAAATTAATTACTTAACAATCTCAATTCTGATTTTTTCCCAAAGGGTCGTGTACTCCCTCCTTCTTTCACCCTAGATATTATGTCTTCACCTATCTTAATTTTTCTAGAAGGAATCCCTTCATTGGTGGATTTAATTTCACATGGATTATGCTTTATGAAATCAAATTTAAAGCCTTTAGATTAGCTTTATTACATTTAATCCAAGCCTTTGATTTGGGTTGAAAAAATCTAAACACTATTGATGATATTTGTTAATGATTTAGGATTAAGAATTAATGCAATTACTTAGCCTCTTTAATTAGTAAATTTCGCCACTTTTGTATGATTTTAGGGAGGATTAATTAATCTTGGTTTAATATTTCTAATATAGTGTTTTAGGGGTTATTAGACCTAATTGTCAAAATTTTGATAGGTTACTATATTAATCTTGATGATTAAAAACCCCTTATGTGCTAATCTTGGCCCTTAGATATTATTTGGATATGAATTAAATTGATATACTCCTAATTATGTATTTTTAACTTAATTATTATTTAATTCCAAAAATTAATATAAATATTCCAATTATTGCAAATTTAATTGCCCAATAATTGTTGCTAATTTTCTCTAACTAGAATAAGTATTTCCATGTCATTTTATTGTCTCTTATGATTAAATTAGAACTATACTTAATCATGATAATTTTATGGTATTTTATGATCCCTAATTAGAAAATTTGGGTCTTTGGTCTTTTAATTCTAGGAGAAAATTCCCTAAATTAAATAAAATAAGCTATAATATTTTTGAGACCACATATTCACCTATTTTATTAGGTATAATTTATCAAAATATAGTGGTTATGCTAAATATATATGATTTTTAGGGTATTATAGACACGGTAAGTAGTGCTTGATGCAACACCAACTAACCGCCTAACCATCTTCGAGACTTCGAAAAGTCAGTGACATTGTGGGGCCGACGAAGAGGATCGAGCACTGAGGTGAACCGAGGAAAGGGTCTGAGGAAGTGAGGGCACACTAACAATCTAAGGAAGTGAGAGACTGGGACTATTGGGCAAGGAAAGGGTCTGAGGAACAAAGGAAGTGAGGAGGGAGGCGCACTGCAAGTTTAGAATTGGAACAATCCTCATACCCATGCCTGAAGATGTGGGCAACTTTAGGCACATCCCAATTTATAATTGCGATACCTAGTGAACTTTTGGCATCCAATTTTAAATTGGGGACACCAAAAGACCACTTTAGCATCCCAATTCTAAAAAGGACGCCAAAAGCACTGCTTTTGGCATCCTTTTTAGAGTTAGAACATCAAAGTCCTTACTTTTGGCATCCCTTTTCTAAATTGAGATGCTCTATAAGTAGACTTTTGGTGTTCCTTGTTAAAATTGGGATGTCAAAATCCTCCACAGAATTACAAAAATGTTATTAGCTTTATTTTTTACTTCATTTTTTTAAAAATTGACATCTTTTAGGGAAGTATAATCTATTTTTTATAGTAGTGTTAGTAGCTTGGTGGTACTTGAAGCTGGTGTATCCTTTGTGATCTTGAGTTCAAATTCATATTATGTCAAAAGTGATATTTTATTTTGTTGTGACACACAGAAAATTACTTTACTGTCCTTTTGCCTTTAATGATGATGATGAGATATAAGATATTTTCCCATTATTTGGTGTATTAAAAGAGAAGGAAAGATGGGAAGAGAAGTTTCAGGAACCCCAAAGTCATGAAAAAAGTTTATAACTGAAAGTCTTTCCTTGATTTTTCATTTTAATTGAATTTATAATTATTTTCTTCATTTTCTATTTTTGTTAAATACTAGCACAAGGCTACGATGAGTCTGAAAACAAGTTTTATACATATATCAATCATAACACTTATTTCTTTATGTTGTGAAATTTGTATAACCCAGTTTGCATTTACACAAATTTATTTCAAGTGTTTTACTAATAAATTGAGTAGTGAGACTTCATTTACTTACCTAGTTATTATTATTATTATTTTTTTCCAGAGAGCGCAAAGGAACCTACTCTTTCATATCATCCTTAGAGTGGATCAATTATCAGATAGTTGTTAATTTGATCTATTCTTTTGTTATTAAAAAAAAAAAAAAAACTACTCCTCAAAACTTGTAGGCATGAGTCCATTTGTTTAATTGTGTGTATTGATAAGAAGGATCTTTGTACTCTTTTTTTTTTTTGGAATTGGGGACCTAATGGTAGGCGGGAATCAACACGTCTGAAAATTTGGATAGTGGGCGTCATCCACTAAGACTACCGAGTGCTTGGTGATCTTTGTACTCTTTAGAAATAGGTTGATTGACTACTGCAAATATGTTTTTGATAGTACGTTTAAAGAGATATTTAATCAATATCTATGCGAAATTATTCAAGAACAAATATGTTACTTGATATTATATCATTGAAGTAGATCTTGCCGAAGTAAATAGAAAATACTGAGTTAGACAGGTTTATGAAGTAAGCTATGGTTACCTTTTACTTCGTGCCAGTCACGTTTGAGTGTATTTGGACTTGTCAAACATTGAGATCAAAATAATTCTCAGAACAACATTGCTCATCCGCGTATATTTCTGAGACAATTATGCACATTAACCCAAAAATATACAATAAGTATGACACATTTTCTATAGAAGAGTAAAACGAGAAGAAAATCCCAAAGCAAGAGGACTGGTAGATATTATGTATCAAAAAGAGAACTGGTAGATATTTGAAGGATGAGGCAGAGATGGGAAGATAACGACATGATTTTTATTATTATTTTGAGGAAGAAACGGTTGATGGACAATAAGTTGGCATTCATTGTAGTACCAATATTTCTGACAATAATAATATTCTTGGGGACTTTTTTTTTTTGGGACAAACTTTGTGACTTTTTTTTTTTTTTTTTAAGCATTGAATATCCAATGACAATCAATTGCTTATTAATCCTGAAATTTAATTTGTTTTTTTTACAAATATTATCATTAGATAATACCCACCTACCATCTTATATAAATTCAAGCCTTGTAAGATCTCAAATAAAAAGATATTCTCTCTGTCTTTGTCGTTCTTCATACAATTCAAATACAAAATTCTTGTTAAAATAGAAAATCATTTGCATTCCATCTCATTTTCTCTCTCGTTTTTATAAAATACAAATTTTTAGTGATCAGCTCGATCGTGCAATATAATATCAAATATCAATATTACACTTGGAGGATCCAACTTGCAATCGCCCGACTAGCCCTCCTTTGGTAGTTAGTAGCAATGAATAGTAGTTAGTAGCAATGAATAGAAGAAATGCCATGTCAGATCTCAAATAAAACAATATTCTATCTGTTAAGATATTATTATATCTTATATTAATATTTGGTATATTCTCGTGTTGAGATATTATATATCTTATGTTGATGTTATTATTTGATTAGATTTATTTAGGTTAGATTATAATAGATTCTAAGATTAGTCTAGATTTCACTACTACAAAAATGGCTTTTAGACTGGGTATAGATGAATAGGTTTAAAAAGTATGACCAGTGGCAATTTAGTAAATCTAAAGAACTTTTAAGACTTGTTTCTTTGATATGAAGTCTAAAAGATACATTATTTAGATCGGTTTCTCAAACAACCGGTCTAAAAAATTAAAAATAACAAAATATCGATTACTTTTAAGACTGGTTGTTCACAATAACCAGTTTAAAATATGTGGAATAAAAAAATAATGAAATTTGTAAGACCGGTTGTTAACAATAACTGGTCTAAAATATGTGGAATAAAAAATATATATTTATTACTTTTAAGACCTATTTTTATTAATACTTGGTCTAAAAGATGAATATTCTTTTTTATTGCCCCGAAAATTAAATTTCGCACATAAGGGACTCTTCAAATTGTTTTGTCTTGTGGTTCTTGAATCCTTTTGAAGCCATGGCAGAAGCAGATGAAGAAGAAATGTTCTTATCTGATTAGTGATTACAATTAATAGCTTACTAGCATCTTTCTCTACGCTTTTATAAACTTCACCGTAAGTTCTCAATCTCTTACCTATACGTCCCTTCTCAATTCTCACTCAATAACTAGGAAATTTCTAGCAACAAGAATTGATTTAGCCTAACTTCATTTTAATAATTTATTTTTTCTCTCTTCTTCTAGATTTGAGTCGAGCGAGATGCTCGCCACATTCCTTGCCTCACGCCTTTAATAATGAAATCATGGAGATTGTGTAGCTCTGCCAACGCCATCGCACATGGAAGTTTCAGGATGGAGAAGATCGGCGACGTCATGTACATGGCGTTTTCTGGCATCCAAATGGTTGGCGGTTCAGGGCCAAGCTGGGGACAACTAGTGCCCTTGGTTAGCATCGGCGATGTTACTATGTTTTCGTCACATCTAAACAAGGAAGGCGAGGACGCCTTCATGGTTCATACTGGGATGCTCAATCTCTTCAAGTCAATTTTCAAGCCATTCCAAAATCAAGTGTGGATCGCTCTATAGTTGTCAATCTCAATCATGATATTGATTCATATTACTGAATTTGGTTATCTCAAGGGTCGTCTTTGTTCTCATATCTCGCAGACTCTTCCCTCCTCTGGATCGTCTTCGTCTGTCAAATCCATGCCTCCGCTGGATCATCTTCTCTACTCCTTAAATCTCACAGACTCTTCCCTCAAATTTGTGCCTCTGTTGGATCGTCTTTTTTGTCAGCATGCATCGATGGATTAGTGATTAGAGGGAGCTAAGGATCAAGACTCTTCCTCCACTGGATCTTCTTTGTCTTCTTCTGTCAAATCCATGCCTTCGCTAAATCGTCTTCTCTACTCCACAAATCTTACAGACTTTTCCCTCAAATCCGTGCTTCACTGATGGATTTGCATAAAGGTTGCCTCTTACTGCTGCTACAGTGAGTTCATCGCTTCTCCGGGGTATATTGTGGTGATATGATTGATTTGTAACAAATACTTTTAAAACTAGTTGTGTATACAACCAGTCTTAAAAGTGAGACATTTAAGACCAGTTATTTTACACAACTGGTCGTAAAAGTCTTACCTTTTAAACCTTATATCTTAAAAAATCGGTCTTAAAAGTGATTTTTAAGACCGGTCGGGAAACTGGTCTTAAAAGTGGTAGACTTTTTAGATCAGCTAAATCAAGATCGGATCAAGAACCATTCTAAAGAGCGATTTTCACTCAGTTTAAAAAACGATTTTTGCACTAGTGTTTGACTATATAAAGGAATCAGTTACTTGTATTAATGATTAACCATTAAGGATTCAATAATATTTAGAGATTCTTGTTTCCTCTCTATTTTAATCCTTCAAATTCTAACATAGTATCAAAGCAAAAGAAGAAGAGGAGGAAGAAGAACAAGAAGAATGAAGAACATCCATTCCTTCTCACCCATAGTGGTAGATCTACTATCTTCTTTTTGTACTTCCTTGATCATTGAGATTAACACTCATTAACCTTCTTCTTATTGGAAATATTGGCTTCTCCTCAGATTCTCTTGGTAGTCTCAACCTATGAAAGAGTTCCTAACTCCTCTCTCTCAGTTGCTCTTTTAGTCATCTCGACCTATGAAAGAGTTCCTAAATCTAGTCACCTTACTCCATCTGAAGCGTAATGAGTGCCGCTACGCACGTGTTCTTTCCTTGCAGACTATCTAGATTCGTTCTTGAAGAGTATCTGGTTCCATCCTAGAGCCACGTTAACATTTTTACACCTGTTTTAACACAAAAAACCAAATCTGACAAGTCTAACACAAAATGATAAATATTGTTGAATTACTATAACATCTCGACTTTTGGGCCCTGATAATTGAAAATAAGCTTAAATTAGGTAGAAGGCTAAGCCCAATTCAGGAAGAGTCCGAAGAATGTTGAGAGATAGGAAGCCTATCGAGAATTAAGTAACTCTGCTATACAGATCAGTGGACCTAGTATGTATAAGCCGTGTGATTAAAGTGTCAGTGAAAAAGGGGCACTGAGCACTTATAGGTGTACATCCAGTTGGAAAGATGCCACCCAACTATATCCTGAGATATAGGACAATTAGTTGAGTGAAAATATGCCAATATAAGTAAGTACAAAATAAATTGTACAAAATGACCTTGAGTTCTGGAAATCAATCTGGACAATCTGAACTTTTTTGGAACTGAGAATGAACGAGAAGTGATAAAATGCTGGAACCAATTTTCCAAAAACTAGACTTAATAAGAAGGTTCATAGGTTTTTGAACCACCCAAATTGGACACCTAGAACTCTAGATATGCATTTTGAAAGATAAGTCAAGTGTTTTGGAAGTTTAACTAGACAGTAAGGGCAAAATTGGAAATTGGGATCATTTTGGCGTGCTTTGACCTTTGAGACTATTTTTTTTTCATGAAAGGGGACTGATCAAAGAACACGTGTGAGTTGGAAGCACATTAAAATTAGTTTTGTGCAATTAATTAAAAATAATTAAAGTTGCTGGACTTTTAAGGGTAGTCAAAGATAAAGGCTGAAAGTAACAAGTTTAAGTTACTTAATTAAATCCTAATGAAATAAGGTTTAAAAAGGAAAATAAACATTCATTTTCCCTACTTCTAAAAGTATGGTTATATCCTTAAGGCCATAAGGAGAATGAAGAAACTTCAAACAACTCCGAAGGTTATAGAAAGAGAAACACGAGTAAGGACAGTAGTCCTTAAAGGTAGTAGGCTTACCTTACTTGCATGTAGTTGATAATATTTCTTATATATATATATATGTGTGTGTGTGTGTGTGATTGCTATGCTTGCTTGTTATGTTTTATATATTTGAATGATTGAAACTTTGTTTATGATTATGCTATGACCATGAGTATGATGTATGAAGCATTGAGCATGCAGATATGTCATTATGTTAACGAACTATTTCTGATTTTGCCACACTACTACGTAAGATTAAGGTAAAAAATGTCGGCACCCCCGGTGGGTGTGACAATTACCGCTACTCTCTTCCATTTACAAGCAGATGCAATTCCTTTGCCATGTAACGCAAGGCAGTCGAGGCCTTCATCTGTTGCGTAATGGTAAACAATTCTGACAAGATCACAATAAGAAATTAAAGCACCAATTTATAACAAACTCTAACAGGACAATAAGAAATATAATTAGAGTACTAAATTTAAAATCATCAACCTACTTATTGAAAACATTGACCATCTGTAGTTGATTGTCCACATCCCCATGAATCGAATCAAAGTACCAAATCCTTTGCTTGAAGGGATTTGACACGATGAGGATCCAATGATCCCTAAGAACAAAAATAATTAATTAACAAACAATTTAATGAAATAATATACTTTCCCATAGCAGTACGGCACCAAGAAAAACTTGTCCTTCTCCTTTGGTGCATTTCTAATGACCATCTCCACCAATTTATTTTCTTTCCAGAAAATCTGTCTTATTGCTTACATCTAACATTCCTAAATAGTGGTGGCAGTTGAAGAACAAGAACGTGTCACGTAGGCTATTGAAAGCTACGTACCTTACATACAAAACAAGAAAATGGATGAACGAACATAGACAACCACGAAGAACCCAAAACTTCAAAGCTTCAAAGAATACTTAAGCCAAAACAAGCTTGAATCAGTTCCAAAGCTTCGAAGAACCCAAAGCTTGTTGTTCAAATCAGTTTGAGACCTTCTTGTTCCAGTTCAAATCATAAGCATCAGGTTTAGAGCTTTGAAGAACCTAGAACCCAAAACAAGCCATGAAGGACTTAACAAAGAGCCACATACATGAGAACAAGGAGAATCACGACTTTGGCAACACAAGATAGGAAAATAATGGTGGGGATGCCGAAAAAGATTGGTCAGAGTTGTTCAACGAGCGATTGAAGAAATGGTGGGAATTTTGAAATCACAAGAATAGGGTTTATAAAGGGATTTTGAAGCTATATATTTGACGGTTTATTTTGAAAAAATCGTCAATTATATAAGTTTCACAGTGTTTTGGTAAACAACCGTCATATATTGGTAGAATGTATATAGCGGTTTTTTATATATCACCATCAAGTAAATGATGGGTTTAAGTTTTACGGTGTTTTGATAAACCACCTTCATATATTGGTACCATATATGTAATGGTTTTTTTAGATGCAATTGTCAAGTAAACGATGGGTCTTTTCCAACCAATACACACACACACACACACACATATATCTCGGTGGTCATATAAAACAATCAAATATTGTCTCATATACTTAAAATTTGTTTTAAATAATCGTTATCTATTTTATTCCCTTAACTCCACCTTTGTATATTTCACAGGTTCATGAAAACCGTTAAGTATGGAGTGTCAATTATGCGTGAATATGTAGTAGTGTATTTTCACATCCAACCAAGGCAGCCGCAGTAAAATGTCATTTGTGTTTTTGTTAACCGTTGGATCAAACTGAAATTGGTTCAGCCCATCCAAAACATCCAATCCGTCAATTGAAATGGTTGGATTAGAATAGTTTCTTGAGTTATGTGTTACAAAGCTCGAAACATGATCAAACTTCTCAAATGTGGAGAACAAACTCTAGAGGGAAGAATCAACATTTCTGAATAAGTCCACTGTTAGATCATTGCAAAAGTTTGTGAACTTGTTTGGCAAAACCAATGGTGGGATCGTCAATTTTATGCCTTGAGTAAGAGTAATGTTTCACAAAATTAATATGTTCCTTGTGTAGCTAGATGGTAGTAATTTGATTTAATTTTTCCTTACTTTGTAGTTTTAGTTTGAGCGTGAAATAGAAAGGTTTTTAATGGTGCAACTTAGAGAACTACAGGTAACATGATCCTATCTATAGATTTTACAAATAACTATGCACAATTAAAATTGTGGTAATGATATACTCAAAAAATTTAAAAATAAGGTACGAAAACTAATTAATGCCTTGGATAGAATTTCATCCAATAGTAAAATAAATGTTCCTAGAAAAAAATATGACCTTTATTACCTTCCCATCTTTGTAGTCTTTCCATTGTAGAAACAATTTGGCAGCATTTTCTCACTATATGTTAGTCTTTCACTTTGATTTCTTTTAAAACTTGTAATTTTAATTATTATTATAGGTACAATGTTATCCTTGTTATAAAACTAAAGCTTAAATCTGGGATAAGAGATCAAGAGATAATTAAGAGACAAGAAAATTCAAAAGAAAAAGTGGGGAGCAATTCTTATTTAGTTTCTTGTTATTACAATGCTTTGTACATAAAAATTTGGAAACTTTGAAAAATCTTTATAGGTTTGAATATAACTAGTCACAACCATCAATCAAATAAATAACCACTAAAGATATAATGAATGCTGCAGTTGATATAGATGAATATATATTAGATGATTTTCAATCCACTATCTCCTTGTTTTCCTATCATTCAAGCAAATGAATATACATTAAATAAAGGGATAAGATACTCCCCCTTACACCTTTGTAAGGATACACCGCTTGATCACACACTACGTACTCAAGTAATCCTCTCCCTAGGATTTACTCCCTTTCAAGTTTGTAATCAACACAATGTGTTACCCACTCAAGATCACCCAATCTTGAGTAACTCTCAGATAAGATAAAATGTTTACAGATAAATCTTGTCTCTCTCAGAGGTGAATAAATAAGCACTGAAGTGCATTACAAATAATCTCACTCTCTAATAAATTATATGATCACTAAGAAAATAGAGAGAACATGAGATAAACATCAGAAGGCATTTTTAAAGGTGTAAGCTCATATTCTTTCGTTTTGAATTTGTCTCCATTTATAGGCATGTACGTTGGAAGCCCGTTGGAGAACTCTTTGAACTTCGTGAATAGTAACCGTTGCATTTTGAATTGTTATATCCGTTGCGCATTCGTCCGTTGCAGATGTCCGTTGGCTTTTTACCGTTGAGAGCATTCATCCGTTGGAGCATTTGACCGTTTGAGTATTATCGTTGGAGCGTTGTGAGAGTTGGTCGTGTATCCTTCCATTTGAACGTTGTGAGCATCCGTTGGAAGTTTCGGTCCATTTTGAGAAATAGTCGTTTGCTTCATCATCCTCATTTCATCAAAAGCTTGTCTGAACCTCTTCACTCTTGTTTTCAACAAAATGGCTATTGCTTCATCTTTGCTTCATCAACCATGTCGTAGCTTTCTCTGTTGAATCCGTTGACGTGATTTCTGTTTCAATCGGTCTTCATCTTATTTCCAACGTTAATCACCTAAAGCTCATACACAAATGATATAAATAATGTTAAGAAGTAGTATAAGTCATTTTGGTAATCATCTGGACGTTTTCCATAAGCAACAAGATTTTCCGGACACGGTGTTTTTCGAGCTTCTTGAGATATCAACGTTTGAGAACATGTGTCAACTTCCAGAGGCTATATCTCTTTGAATTTAGCTCCAAAAGTAGTAAATTAAATTTCCCTGGAAAGCTATTGATGTCTTCTTTCCCATGAAATAATAATCAACTCAAAACATCTCGTATTTTGATCATTATTATCATCTGAATGAAGACTGTCAGAAAACAGAGTTTCAGCAACCATTAACTTTCGAAATGTATATCTCCTTCGTTTCAAGCTCTTTTGGTTGCTTCCAAATTCTGTAAAATCATTTTTGAGTATAGATTCATATGGAATTGGTTTCACTTCACTTGGTTGTGTATAATGTGAGATATAGACCGAAAACCGAAGCTATGCTGAGTTGATTCCAGAATCATATGTGTCAACTTTCGAAATTAATATCTCCCTGGTCTGATCTCCGTTTTGAGTGTTCGAAATTGGGGAACACTTAGTTTTGAGTCTAGTTTCATATGCCACTGGTTTCAGCTCAATTGGATTTGTATTTTATGAGATACACTCAAAATACCGAAGCTTGCTCTGCTGTGTGGCGTGAATTGAACTATCAACTTCAACAATTCATAGCTCCTTCATCTGACCTCCTTTGGACTTGGGTTTTATGTCAAAATTACGTATTGGAAGTCTACTTTCATCCAAAATTGGTTTCACCTCAATCCGCGTCTAGTTTGAGAGATATCATCGAAACACCGAACGTCGCCCATGAAAAACGCAGAACAGAGCTGAACAGAGTGCGGATGTCTCGTCTCGGTCTGAATTGAAGTTCAACATAGTTACGGTTTTGCCATCAGAAGCATAATTACGACTTTGCCATTACAACTGAATTTTATCATAATTACGATTTTGCCATTGAAGGGGATTTTCCGAGGAAATGACTTGAGGCAACGTCCAGGCAAACAAATCAATGCAAAGCAACATATATGGATCCGTATGTCACTTGTTCATATATACGTACATCCGTTCGTACATACGTCACTATTCATATATACGGTCTTGTAGCTCAAAAATCGCTCTTCGTGATGATGCTCCAAATTGCTTAATTTAGCTTGAATTAAGACTTTCCAACTTCCGTTTTGATCATCGAGACTTCGTGTATGGCACTATTCATGTATACGGTGTACTATTCACATATACAATACTATTCATGCTAATGCTTCAAATAGCTTAGTTTGACTCAATTAAGCTATTCCAACTTCCGCTTGATCATAGAGGTTTCAAGTATCACAAGAACTTGAGTGTTGATATTCCCATTATATTGTGCAAGTTCTTCATTCTTTAGTCTCTTCTCTTCTTCTTGATTATTCTTCATGATTCAAGTTGGACTAATCTACATTAAACTTAGTAGTTAGTCAATGTAGGAGATAAATATATTACTCAATCTTTTTGCTTTTAATAATGGCATCTATATAAGACATCATCAAAACTAATCATATCTAACAATTACAATGCTTTGTACAAGCCTCTCTTTATAGGTTTCTAAGAGTCACCATCAATCAAGGGTAACCACTAAAGATATAATGAATGCTGCAGTTGATATAGATGAATATATATTAGATGCCCCTTCCTATCATTCAAGCAAATGAATATACATTAAATAAAGGGATAAAGGTCTTAAATGCCATGGAAGTTTTCGCTCAGGAGCACTGGTAAGACATAAGTTTTTTTTGGACAAAAAATGTCACAGAAGTTTTCGCTGAGGAGCAATTTTTCCCCGGAAGTTTTCACTAAGGAGCAATATTGCCCCAGAAATTTTCACTAAGGAGCAATTTTGCCTTTATGTCCCCAAATATTAAATTTGACTATTAAATCAGCCAAATACCACACATGTTATGCCTTGAAAAGGTAAAACTTGGAGCCAGAGAAGGAGATCCTTGAGATGTTGAGCTCCATGCGGCCAGAATTTGTGAAGCCAAACTGGTCAAAGGAACTTAAAGGTCGACTGTCACAAAACCCAAAGGAAGCATCACTTATGATTTAAGCAAATGATCGAGGTCTATACAAACGTAAATATTATCACTATTGATTTGTTTTTCTTGAACCAATTTTGGAACAATTCATTTCTCGTTTTGCGTTTCATTTGCGTTTTGTGACATCTTCGGTCCCTTCGACTAGTTGCTTCACAAATGGTTGTCTTGAGTTCAACATGTCGAAGGATCTCCTCTCTCGACTCCAAGTTCACCTTTTCAGGCATGATATGTGTGGTTTTTGATCGATTTAATAGTCAAATTTAATATTTGGGGACGAAGAGAAAAACTCTACGTTTTATAAACTTAGGGCAAAATTGCTCCTTAGTGAAAACTTCGGGGCAAAATTGCTCCTCGAAAAAACTTCGGGGCGAAAAAGTGATACTTTCGGGGCAAAATTGATACTTCCTGTGAACTTCCGTGACATTTTTGGTCCAACAAAAACTTCCGTTTTACCAGTGCTCATGATCGAAAACTTCCATGACAGTTAAGACCCTTAACCCTTAAATAATTTTTTAGCTTCTCAACCACTATTCATGAATGCTGATTAGAATATGAGAAGTTAATAGTTAATGGACATCTACATAATTAATATATTCATAACAATCTATGTACTTATTGAGTGTTATGGACTAATCTTTTTTCCTTAATAATATATGTTATGGAGAAATTAGGGGAAAATCTTCATTTAATAGCTACCCGCAACCCCCACGAACTTCCGCTTTTAACATTTCTCGATCTTCCACTCGTGTATCAATAATCACGCCGAACTATAAATACAGGGTTAACCTCTTTTGCTAAAAAAATTATTTTAACAATTTAACCTCTAATTAGTGTTTTTAAAATCAGTATCTGTGTTGGCCAAAGAAGAAACAAAATCAGTACTATATTTTTGGTTTTATGCATATAAGAGTTTTAAAAATAAAAATTATTTTATTGGCAGTCAGCTAGTTTAATCAATTATGCTTTGAGCACTAATTTACTGGTTTTTCTCATATTGATATAATTATGTCCAATATCTAAAATAGATCTCTTTAAAAGTATCAATTTTAAAAAATTATAGATACTCAATAATGATACATTATTTTTACATAATATCAATTTTTTTTTCGAACAATCAATCTAAGGTGTCAAATAAAACTAAAATATTGAATTCAAATAAATGTTGTTGGATGATGTTAACTAACCGTCACATTTATTGAAGTACAGGACCACGTGAACAGATAGAGGGAGTCGATTAGCGTCAGATTGCTCATGCTGGAAAGTAAACCAACCCCCAGTCAATGAGTAATTTGGATCTCTCCTCATCTATGTTTTTTTCCTCCTCGTCTCATCCCAATTATTGGATTGCCAAATGAAGAGTTAAGATACAATATTTTATAAATCTATTATTATTATTTCTATTTTAAAATTATTTACAGTTATGAATTAGGACAATAATTAAGACTAAGTTTCTTATATACAATACGTCAATTTCTCCCATCATACATTCATACATGATTATGTGCCATATTATTGAAATATTATCATTTAACAATAAACTTACAGGAAAAAAAAAGACATATGGTTATATGTGAATGGAAAACTTGATATAACAAATGTAAAAAGCTTAAGTTTTGTTCCATGCTAGTTATTATACTTATCAATCTTTATAATATAATTTTATAAGATTTTAAATCTCAATAGTTAATTTTTTTTAATTATTAAAAAAGCTAAAATAAGACGAGGACAAGCAAAAAAGAGAAATTATGAGAGGAGAATCTAGATCCAACTTGACTACATCCTTTCAATTATATATATAGCCATATCAGTGTTTCTTTTCCTCAATTCCCAAGTAATCTCTAACATTCTTCATCTTCAAAACTATTCCTTTGTTCTTCTTCTCAAGTGTTTCATCTTCATCTTTATTCACTATGCCAAATTCATCTCAGAACAAACATATTGCAGCCATCGTCTTCCCCTTTGGAAGCCACCAAGTTCCTTTCCTAAAGTTAGTGATCAAGCTAGCACAAGCTTGTCCCAATGTCACATTTTCATTCATCAGCACAGCTAAGTCCAATCAGACTCTCTTTTCCAGGCCAAACATCCCAGGAAACATCAAACCTTTCGATGTTTCTGAAGGAATCCCTGAGGGACAAGTCCTAGGAACGCACCCATTTGAAAGACTTAACCTTTTTCTTCAGGCTGGTCCTGAGAATCTCCAAAAGGGCATAGATCTGGCCATGAAAAGCACAAATCAGAAAGTCACTTGTATTCTCGCTAATGCTTTTGTAACCCCTTCTCTAATTGTGGCTCAGAACTTGAATGTTCATTGGATTGCACTTTGGCCTCCACTTTCAACCTCACTCTCTGTCCATTTCTACACTAACTTGATCCGCCAACACTTTTCTGCTGACAGAAACAAATCCAGATCCTTGGATTTCCTTCCTGGTCTGTCTCTGATTCGATTTGAAGACATCCCAAACGACGTCGTACCATGTTCTGATGAAGAAGAGCCACAATTCTCAAAGGCCCTGGCTTCCATGGGAGAAGTTCTACCACAAGCTAGAGCAGTAGTACTTAGTTTCTGTGAGGATCTTGACCTACCTCTCTTTGTTCAGGACATGAAGTCCAAATTACAATCTATGCTTTACATTGGCCCTCTTACTTTCTCACCATCTGACACAAACACAGACACAGACACAAACAAGGACCCAAGTGGTTGTTTGCCATGGTTGGACAAGCAGGGTTCTACATCAGTGGTTTATATCAGCTTTGGAACTGTGGTGACCCCACATCAACATGAGCTTCTAGAAGTTTCAGAAGCACTGGAAGCTAGTGGGTTCCCATTTCTATGGTCTCTAAAGGATGATCAAAAGAGTATTTTGCCAAATGGGTTTGTTGAGAGGACGAGTACGAGAGGAAAAATTGTGTCTTGGGCACCTCAGGCACAGGTTTTGGCTCATGGGTCTATAGGAGTGTTTGTGACTCACTGTGGAAATAGCTCTTTGATTGAGAGTATGGCCAATGGAGTGCCCTTGATTTGTAGGCCTTTCTTCGGAGATCAGGGCATGGCTGCAAGATTGGTTGAGGATATATGGAAGATTGGGGTCAAAATAGAAGGTGGGATTTTCACTAGAAGTGGGTTGATTGAATGTTTGAATCTGATTTTGGTGGAGGAAGAGGGGAAGAAAATCAGAGAAAATGCCTTGAAGGCGAAAAAGACAATGCTAAAAGCTTCTGAGGCAGGTGGGAAAGCTGAGCAGGATTTCAAGACTTTGGTGGAAATAATTAGTAACCCTTAATGACTTAAAGTTCCTTTCACTTCAATCTTTGATTTCGATCAGGTAGAAATAAAGGAATCAAGCCCCTTTTTTTTTTTTTTTTTTTAAAAAGCGTCATGCTTGGTAAATGAATTTTGTATAATAAAAAATAGTCATGCTTGGTTAGTGGATTATAAGGTTTCTTCTGGGTTTACGGAAGCATCTTTTGTAATCTCAATGAAGTTCTTGTTTTTATCCCTATCTGTATGTATGAGAAATCTTTTAATAGGTTCGATTTTGAAATTTATGTCTGAAGATACAATAATATGGGCAAAGGCTTCAAATGGGAATTATATATTCAGTGAAACTCTGCTTCAAAGTGGTAAAAGGGAAAGAATAATCTCTGTGCTGAATAGTCCAAAAGGTGAGACACGGTTCATTTGAAGAGCATTACATCAAGCTATAGCAACCAAAAGGTGACTCATTAATTGTAAGTACTACATATATATAAGGCCATTTTAATTATTTCACACAGAACAAGAAATGTAGAGAAATTAAGTTAATAAACTTTATTAAATATTTCCATGCATATTGATAAAAAACGCAAGCTAAGTGGAAGATAATTTTATTAATTACGATCAACAACTATTAAATTGAGTACAAGAAATTCAATGTTGTTTAAGCATCCGATTATAATATTGTGAATAAGGTTTCATGACTTAAAAGCCTGCATGGTAATTTAAGTGAGAGCATGTTTTTTCTTTTATAAAAAAAACGCAAATGGTGTGTTGAAAATATTATTTTGGATCTAAATTTTATATTTAGAATCCCGATTTTAAAATCTAATGTATTTAAAATAGTCCATTGTGCATATGTGACGCCTTTCCTAATTAAAATGGAAATAAACTATAGTTAATGGATTATGAATTCAGCTAAGAAATTAAAGGATTATTAATTGACTAAAACCTCCAATATAGCGGCATATGTGGACTCAAAAGATCATCTTACATCAGATCAACCTTAGAATCCAAAGCATGGCCCAAAATCAGGAGAGTAATGATAGGGCATCCCGTAGCAATCAGGAGAGGGGTGTCTCCAGGTATCGACCACGTTCTCATACCGGCTTCCACAATGTTTCTGCAGGTCTTACGTCCACATGTCGGTATTAATGTCTTGAATTGATAGGTCAAAGAGGATGGAATCATATCCTCTTCTCATCATTTTTTTCTCATTATCTCTCCACGGTTTATCTGGCCTGTTGATTAAAAAGATGAGAGAAAAGTTAAAGTAGTATTGTGACCGTTTAGATCAATTGGACATACATGATTTAGATATTATGAAAAATTATGAGAAAATGATGATGAGAGAAACACATTCCATACAATTAATAAATACAATAGGCTAAGGAGTTTCCCTCTAATTTGTCGCCGTTATAATATAATTCTTTTTTCCTCTTTTTAGTAACGACGTTGTAATTCTTTTTTTTTTTTTTTTTGAAAGATACAGGCAAGCAAATGCTTGAGAATAAAGAGTTATGCTAGACTATAGAAGTCTAGCACCAAAAACCAACAAATAAAACAACACAAACAAGAATGTGAACTAGGAATGACAGACGAACTGGTCGTTCAGGCCCATATCCCGGCATCGTGGGGGGATCGTCGGAACTAATATTATGCACGCCAGCGGCAGTGCATCATGGCCTTTCTTTGCCATATAGTCCGCACATGAGATGTTGTCTCTTGGGGTATAGTGAAGCTCCACATCCCAGTCTTGGAAGAGAAGGTCTCGGGTCTTCCTGATAATGTCTCTAAGCGGATGGTCATCGTGGCAGCGATATCTCATGAGAGTGTTAACAACATCTAAGGAATCACAGTAGAGAAGGACTTTTTGGAATCCCATCTGATGTCCCAACTTCAATCCCAGCAAGATGGCATGAAGCTCTATCTCAATAACAGTATGGAGACCAAGGGATTTGGAAAATCCCATCAGCCATCGGCCTTCAGCATTCCTGATCACTCCTCCGCAAGCTGCTTGAAACTGGTGACGAACCGATCCGTCTACATCAATTCGAACTGCATCAGCTGGAGGGGGGTCCAAGATCTCTCATCATGCCTGTCAATGTGAAAAATTTGGTGAGATAAGTTGTGGTTGACATTATTTTCCATAAGAAGATAGTTACATAAATGGAACAACTCCCTGGTATCTTTATTTTCGCCTTGAAATAAGAAGCCACATCTGGATGTCCAAAGGATCCAACATCCAAGGTTGAAGACACGTGCCCATGAAATTTTTTGAAATCTTCCTTTTCCAGGGTTGTGTTTGGTGTTCCAATTGAGCCATGCTTGCAAGTTACCTGCAAAAAACTTAGAGAAATAGTTAGGTTTTAATATTTCTTTCCATAACTTCCTTGCTCTCTCACAGTCCCTGAGAATGTGAAGCACGCTCTCCTCACAGCCACATTGAAACAGGCAGAGGCTCTCATTTGCAAGACCTCTCTTGGCCATGAGAGAATTTGTCACAAGTCTCTCATGACCAACCTGACACATGAAATATTTGACTTTTTCAGGAAGCTGCCATTTCCACATCAGAGACCAGTAGCTGCTTCTGTTTACTCCTGAATCTATTAAATTGTCTGAAGAATCAATAATGCTCTATTACAATTTTAAAATTACAATAAATATCTTAAAATAAAAATTCAAAGTGAGAATTATTTTTTAATTGAAACTGATCGAGAAAAACCCACTAATTAAGGGATCAACAAATAAAGACGTAGTTCCTTCAATATCTACATGTATATATATGCAATTTTTCTCTTTCTTTTTTTTTGGGGGGGGGGGGGGGGGATATTATTAATTTTATCTTTATTTAATGTTGGTGAAGTTTTTTCCAAATCACACTATATGGATTTAAATGAGAAAAACTGAAAATTTTAGATTAAATTATATAAAACCCCTGAGTTATGAGGTAGTTGCATTTAATCTCCATAACATTTTAAAGTTTAAATTTAACCACCCTAATCTTTGTTAATTTATCGCTATCTTTTTAACAGAATTGCCACGTCATATTGATATAAGACACATAATATCCTACATGGCAATCAATATAATCTAATAATTTTAGAATAATAATATATATTTATATGAGGGTAAAATTATCATTTTATCATTAAAAAAAACCTAATTTTCATGGCGTCTCCTCTTGCTGTCTCTGCATCTGCCTTGCCTTCCTTCCAACTTGAAATTCTGAAGAAAAACCTCCGTGTTATTGCAGATCATCATATACCTAGAAACTCCAACAACATCAAGCTTGTTATTCAATATACTTGCTTTGCAATAGGCTCTAACAACTGCATTTGACAAGCCTTACTTCAATAATTTTTCACAGGATCATATCGCCAAGCAGATTTTGTTGCCGAGGACCGAGGCTATGAAAAGTCCTCCTAAGACATGGATACAACCATCAACGACTTCGATTGAGAAACCACAAAATTATGACACTTGATCCAACCCTGCAAAGAATTTTGAGAGCAGTCAAACCCTTAGTTTCATCTTCAAAGGCAACATTTAACCTTGTTGATGATCTCCGATCTGAACAACGAGGAAGGTTTTTTTTCTCCGAGAATTGATAGTTGGAAGAGAGGAAGGGAGATGCAGATACCACAAAGAGAAGACGCTATGAAAACGAGGTTTTTAATGAGAAAATGACAATTTTACCCTCATTGTAAGAATTATATATTATTATAAAATTATTAGATTACATAGGATGATGTCATGTGTTTTGTGTGTTATATCTATATGACGTGGAAATTCTATCAAACAGATAGCAGTCAATTAACGAGAAGGTGTTCAAGATAACTTTGAAATATCATGGAGGTTATATACAACTAGCCCACAGTTCAGATGGTTTTGTATACATTAGCCAAAAATATATATTCAATTTTCAGATAGAATTAATTTGGCTATAATATTGAAAAAAAAAATTATTAAAGGAATACGAATATCTATATATGTGTGTGTAGCTAGTTAGTAGAAATGAGAGTTTCTCGTTTTTTATTTATTTTGATATCAAGGAATGTTGGAGGACTAGCTAGGGGATGTATATTTCTTTGTAGTATTTTTTTTTTTTTTTTTTTTTTTTTTTAAAAAAACATTAGGAATACTGGTAGACATTTGAAGGACTGTGCTTACAATAGAAGGTAAACTCATGATGATTTTGATTGTTTTGACTAAGAAAGAATGTTGAGAAAAAAAGGAAACATTTGTGTGCATGGGCAAAACTTTTTTATCATAGCTCGCACCTATTATGCCTTTCACATGTTTTAAACTCACAACTTCGTGCTTAAAAAGGCTTCAAAAGAAGTGCTTAGTGTCACTTGGGCTCTAATAACTTTGTACTTAAGGATCTTGAAATCAACATATATATATCAACACGTATACATATTACATATATATCGCTACTCGTTTTTCTCCCTCCACTATCCCTCTATCTTATACAAAGAATTAGATAGATCGTAAAAGCTCCCAAAGTGTGATGTGTGTGGGCGTTCATATATATATGTAAGTTTGTATGTATGTATCATTTTTTCTTGTGTCTTGGTAAAACGAAGTAATCAAACGTGGCGAGTGCATTATATGGCATCTAGAAGACATTTCATGGCATTGTGCAATATGTTGAAATCTGAATTTTCTTTTCCCCCCTATGATGGACTGTGCTGTAACAGCAATAAAGAGTTGAATTTTGATAGATTTAACTGCTCCAATGAGTCTAGAAGAAGGAAATATTGTCTAGTTTAAGCCTCAAGTCAAGTTTGGAGACAATAAGTCTGAAATTTAAGGAAAGGAAAAAGTTAATTAAGAGTTAAATATGAAAGTGGGAAGCTAATTTTACTCACTGTTTTAATGTTTATTTATGTTTTAGAGATATACTCAAGTGAAAACTAAAGTATGTTAAGCAATTAGAAGCCTTAATGTGAAGTATGGACGAAGAAGATGATGAAACTAAGCTATACTCTTCCTTCCTATGCTTGGCCAATAAAGTTGATTGGGGAAGAATTGATTTTTGATGAATTTAAGATTTTTATTCTTCCTAGAAAAGGATTTCATAAATCTAGAAAACTTCAAGAAATGAGAGGAAAGGTTGTTCAGAATTTCACACTACTACAGAACTTTCTATATTTTACAATTAGTTTTAGTAATATTTTACGATTTTAAACCGTTAAATTTCTTAACGTTAAATATTAATATTTTACGGTTGTCAACTGTGAAATGTAGTAATAAGATATAGGGCTCTATATTTCACAGGTTTTCAATTAAAACTGTTATTTATTTGACCGCTATTTATTTGATGTAAACTTCACGGTTCTTAGTCAATGACTTAAATATAGTACACAATATTCAACAGTTATTCACAAAGAACTATGAAATATACAAAATACTTTACATCTCTAAGAACTATAAAGTATTTAACACTACCTTTGGTCATATGTAAGGAGTTTATTTGACGGTTGTTCATTTTGACAGGGATTCCTATAAATCAAAATAGTAATGGCTCATGGAAAGAATGAATGTTGTTGTGTCTTCTATTAATATGCAAATGTTACATATATATACAAGATAAGAGAGCCTCAATAGTAATGGCTCATAATGACTAATAATGATTATTAATGAAGATCATCCCTAATCCCTATAAATAAGGGATTTCTTGAGTTCATGAAACCGAGTAGGATGAAGTGGCTTTGTGAATATGTCTGCAAGTTGATCAGCAGACCGAACAGGTAGAAGACGAATCAACTTGGCTTGAAGCTTTTCCCTTACCAAAGGACAATCTAGCTCAATATGCTCGGTCCTCTCATAAAAAGTTGGATTGGCAGCAATGTTAATGGTAGAGACAAACACCAAACAAAACTCCTCATTGGAGGCAAATAACGAATAGGTCACACAAGGACCTTAAATAGCAATCAAGAGAATAGGACTTAAAAAAAAAAAGAAAAAACTGATTGAGAGAATAGGTCTTGAGAAAACGAGGAAAAATTGATCGAGAGAATAGGTCTCGAGAAAACAAGAAAAAACTGATTAAGAGAATAGGTCTCGAGAGAAAACGAGAAAAAACTGAAAGTGACGGGGGAAGAAAGAGAAAACTTCAAAAATGTGTATATAAAAGGGAGACGCCAAATCGGCGATGGGAGGAGAAGCAGTAGAAAGTGGTGAGGCCGGGGAAGGAAAATTGGTGAATGGAAATCAAAGAACCCCCCAGAAAAGAAACAGAGATGGCACTCGCACTGGTTGGCCACTGTTATTGTTAACTTTGTACAAGAAAAAGTGGTCACCGGAAAAGTCAAATTAATAAAAAACAATCAACCTGTGGCTTTGATACCATGTGACTTGGCAAAATGGAAAGAATGGATATTGTGTCTTCTATTCATATGCAAAAGTTACATATATAAAGTCCGTCGCAAAAATGTAATATTTAATCCGCGTAATTTGCCTAATTTGTGATAAGAGTCTTCTTTAATTGTGACATTGTTAGCGATTTTTTTTTAAATTTTATTTCTTTATTATAATTTCATTTTTTCCTTTTAAAGTTATAGTAATGGCTCATCGCCCGAGGAGGATGCGTGGCCGGCCCCACTGCGACTCGATAGGTGTCCTACACACTAAAAAAATACATTACAAATAAGCCATGTGAAATGAAATAAACATGTTGGTGTCCGTAACAAAGAATAAATGCAATATAAATGTCTCAAAAGACGGTGTTAATCCGCCGCCTCTCATCATGAGTCCGCCAAAGGGCTCCACTCAACATCTTCCGGAGGAACTTCCTCGCATAAAGGCCTCGCAAAATTAATAATACTAAAATTATGAAATTAATAACTATGGGATCACGATTTCAATCGGATCCAAAGTCCCGGCCGCAGATCCTCCCGGCAAAATTACCTATAAAAACACGATACGACACGTGAGGATGCTCCATCCCCCACCTTACAAACATTATGTCAAAATAACTATAAATAAAAAACTTGCCCAAACAAATCCAATTCTAGACATCTTCTTGCACGCCTTCCTCCTCAAGTCTCATAGTCGTATGACGATTAACAAAATTACTCAATTCCAACATTGCTTGGTACATCGTTCGTAATGTTTACGGGCCCATGTTCCACATCAGCTTGAACGTTCCTTTCATTTGCTTCCGACTCTTCGACTTAGGTATAATAGATAACTCCCACCCACCCTGGATGTTTTGTCCACTTTTGTAGAAAATTAAAACAAAATGGATTTTCCATGAAATAGGATCGAAACCACTTTGGAAACTCGAAGTTCGTGAATTCATCAACTTGGGAATCCAACATTGAAGGATTTACCGATCTGACCAATTAGAGAAGTAACTCGTAAAACAAATGAAATTATTACTTTAACACTTACCGTCAAAGAAAAAGAAAAGAAATCTTACTTTAAGTACCGGGCGGCCTCTTCACAATTGTTTAGAATGTACCACTAAAGCCTACTCGCTTATCTCTTCCTTCAAGAGTTGATCTCCTACGTTTTCCCACGACTCTTCCCGGAAAATTAAATATTGATTTCTCGTTCGTCGTATTACCGCCATCATCGTTGCGAGGTACCCTTCTCCATCTTGATATCATTTCAGGGGATAATAGTATGACGCGAACGCCTCTTCGATTAGATACGCTTCGATAGATCCTTCAACGTACCTTGTATTTTTTATTTTGTGCTTAAGAGTGCGTAAAAACCTACAAAATGGATAGAAACAAATAACAACACGAAAGAATTATATATTACCTCTCAAACGTGATACATCCACCTATATGAGGACCTAGCAAATGTTCCATTGAGTCAAACATGTGGGGAAACACCATCTCTAACTTGCATATCGCCAGCCTCCGTGTGCCGTAACTATATTTCAAGCACAAATTTCTCCAAGAACATGGAAAATTCCGTCGTAATAGACCATATATGCTTCGGCAGTGCTCAAGGCCCACGGCAACAATCTCTCGGAAAAACATGACAATCATGACTCTTCATCCTGGATAATCTCGCTCGTGCATCTTGACACATCTTTTCAAGTTTGACGCATAAACCATCCGGGGGAGTTTCGCATCTTTAACCCATTGCAACAATTCTAAATTTCCGCCGTTTGTTTAATGTGTACGGGCGCTCTAGGTTTGAAGTCCGTCCCCGTCATGCTCCACCAAATGCAAAGCAGGCTCTACAAATCGCTTCTATGTCCCGTCTTGCGTTGGATTGTATCCTTCGTCTTGCCTTTGGTGTCCATCACGGTGTGCGTAATATTGCAAAACACATTGCTCTCAATATGCATGACATCAAGGTGTGTCTTAACAATTGATCTTTCCAATAGGGTAGTTCCCGTAAGATGCTACGTTTGTTCCAATGATGATCAACGCCATATCCCTCGTGTGTGTTGGAAGCAGCCCCCCTCTTCGACACTTTGAATATTTTTTGACCCCGTCCCATATTTCTTCGCCACTAAAACGACGAGGTTGATCTTCTCGTTCGGTAACATTCCGCGTGAAGTCTTTTTTATTTCTCCTAAACGGATGATCGGGGGTAGGAATCGCGGGGTGCCCGTCAAACCAATGTACTTTGTGACCGTGCTTCAAGCTAAAAACCCATGTCTCCGTTCAAGACATACCGCATGCAAGCTTTCCCGACGTTTGCCATCCACTAACATCCCATATGCAAAGAAATCATTTATCGTCCACATTAAGGCAGCACGCATTGTGAAATTCTCGGCTCAATGATATATCATACGTTAGAACCCCCCTCACTCCACAACATCTTCAACTCGTTTATCAAAGGCCCGAGGTACACGTCTATCTTCTTTTTTTGGGTTGGATGGCCCAGGGATTAAGGCGTTAAGAAAGAAAACTCTCTTCGCATACACATAGATGGTGGGAGGTTGTACGGCGTCACAATGACAGGCCAACAAGAATAATTGCCGCCCGTATTGTCCGGGAGCGAACCCATCCGAACATAGACCAAGACGAACATTACGGGATCCATAGCAAATAAAGGATTCGCTCGTCAAATTTACGCCAAGCTTCGGATCGGATGGATGCGTCACAAAGTTTTCATCTCTATGATGTTCCCGGTGCCATCTCATATGAGCAAACTGTTTGTTCTTATGCATACAATCTCTCGAAGTCTCGGGGCACCAAAGGAAAGTACCACATTTTGCTTAATACTTGACGGGTCATTTTCCCTTCCTTTCCCCACAATTTTATATCTGTCATGTCCACATAATTTACAATTGGTCAACTCAAAGATCTTCCTTGTAATACAACATACATCCTTCAAGAATGGATTTTTTCACATCCAAGTCCAAGTTCTTTCACTTTTTTTTTTTGCTTGGTAAAATCCTTCTAAAAATTGTTTTTGGGAACAACTTTACTTACGATCCGCATCATTTCGTTGTAATTCCTCTCACTCATATGGTGATCTGTCTTAAGCTTAGTGTTGCTAGGTAGCCGATAGCGATGAATATTCACTACTTTCAAAGTGTTCGCAACCTTCCCATAGCGTACATTGCGCTTCTTGAAGCATTTTATAGAACCTATCATTCCTACGAGGATCTCTCTTATGTATGATGGTTGAGTATGTACCCGGCCTCCTCTCCAATGTATGACGGTTCACCATGTGTAACGGATCAAAATATTCCCGCGATGGACGGTCCCGCATGCATCCATAACCAACCGCCATATTGATTAAGGTTTTCTCGACGACTACCGTCCCGTAATAACCACTGGGTAGTCTGGTTTGACTTCGCCATGAAATTCCCAAAATTCATAATCCTTCATGAATCCATTTTTACACAAATGAATTCCGACCTTTCCCCCGAATCTTTAAATCTTAAACACCTACATTTTACACACGGGACACCCGATTTGTCTACTAGAATTATTTGAATGCGCCAAAGCAAAATTGATTTAACTTCTTCAAACCCACCAAGAACGCCGGATTTAGTTGTCTTCTATCGTTAGACGGTTGTACATCCAACTCCTAACATGATTGTCTTCCATACTTCCCGGCTAGTTCAGCTACTAAGCTAATTAACATCTATCTCAACATGACACAAATATATATATGGGTAAATACAATCGGCCACTTAAGCCAACCAATTGCACCTTAATCAAGGAAAGGAAACAAACACATGCATTGAACAAATAATGATCCCAAAGAAGCAACCGAGAATGAGGATAGCACACCGTAACAAGGGGACATGCTTGTGGAGGGGGCAAACAAAGAATAGAACACTATAAGTATTTTGGTGAGCCTATCAACCGATGTGCAGCCTTTAACAATGAGTGTGTATCATCTTCGTGAGCACAAATAAAATATCGTATTTAACTAAGTATTGCATATTAAATACCACAAACAAGAGTTATATACCTCAAAACTAGGCATGATTTACAATCACCAAACATATATTTAATTTTCCATAACAATTTTCCAGTAGCCTTCACCAATTTTCCATATACGTAATTTTTCATAAGTAATAAATATGACTAATTTTTTCAATTTTTATCTATACTAATTTCTATAACAAATAATGTAAATAATGTGGTGAAAAAAAGAAATACGCCTTTACCGGAACACGGCAGAGTGGGGGAGTCAGCGTGAGCGGGGGAGTGGAGGGTCACGGAAGTGGGTCACGAAGCCGGGGGCGCCGGAGCGGGGGTGGGCTCCGTGCCGGGAGCTCGGGGCGGCGGGAGCGGGAGAGAGATGGGGGCGCCTGGAGCGGGGGCGGGCGGTTGGTGGGGAGCAGGAGGAGCGGGGGAGCCGGGGGGCGGTGGGTCGGGCCGGGGGAGGGAGTCAAGGAGCTGGGGGGCGGGCCAGGAGCAGTGGCAGGAGGGAGCGGCGGGAGTCGGGGGGCTAGCCTACGTGAGGGAGCGGGGGGAGGGGGAGCCGGGGGGTGGCCGGTGAGGGAGAGATGGGGGAGAGGGAGCTGGGGGGAGAGGGGGAGTCAGCGGGGGCGGGGGGAAATGGGGGAGCCGGGGGAACCGGGGGTCACGTCGGGGAGTATGGTTCTGGGGGGCGGGGCTGGCCCGTCGGAGTAGCCGCGGGGAGTCAAAGTGGGGCCTGGGGGCGAAAGTCGGGAGATGAAGGAGAAAAACGGCATAATTAACGGATTTTGCGACGGAATAATTTTCCGTCGCAAAATCCGCATTTTGCGACGGAACATTTAATCCGCCGCAAAAAAGCAACGTTACTTTTAGCGACGGATTTATTATCCGTCGCTAAAAGACAAACCCGGGCTATAGTTAGCGACGGGATTTAAAACTGCCGTCGTTATTGCGACGGATTAATAATCCGTCGCAGCAAAAACCGCGCCATTGCCGCGCTAGCGACGGATGAATAACGGGCCATATAATTTTGCGACGAAATATCCATCGCAAAAAGGCATTAATGACTATTAATGAAGATTATCCCTAATCCCTACAAATCGTAGATTCTTATAAATCTAATAATGACTATTAATGAAGATTATCCTTGATCCTTACAAATCAGGGATTCCTATAAATCAAAATACAATTTGCTATGTGATCCCTGTCACATCTATAACAGTAAAATATTTTGAGATACCTCACAGTTATTTGGAGGAACCGTGATATATGGTTATTTGCCAATAATGGTGAAGTACATGGGACTATTTTCTTTTAAATTAGGGGATCACTTTCAATCAGCTCCCGGCAAAATTACCTATAAAAACAATACACACACACCCCCACCACCAAACGCCCAAACAAATCCAATTCTAGAAGGAGGTATGACATTATACAAAATTACCAATTCCAACGAGTGATAGAAAATTAAAACAAATCATCGAGTACTATATACAGTGACGGAGCTTGCTATAGATATTTGGGGGGCCAAATGGGCCCCACTTTTTTCCCACTTAGAAAAATTAGAGTTAGCTGAACAAGGAAACAGACCCAGTTACAATTAAAGTCATTTGTTACAAAAGCAAAGCATCATAATTCAAGAGAATTGAATTACAAGTTAGAATTCCACGAAGAAACAATTAAAAGAGATTGAGCATGTAAGTTATATAAAATTATACAGAAAATTTGACCAAAATTTATGTTTTGTACCTTTGAAGTAATCCATTTCTTCACTGTCTGATGCGATCAACCATGAATTCCCGCATCCGAAACCGCACTGTCGATTTGGCGATATCGTCTTCGTCCGTCGAAGCAGAAGGTTAAGATCTATGAAATTTCCAACCTGTTTAGTGGAAGCTCGAGTGAGTAGTAATGTCGACGAACCAGTGAGATGGGTCCTCTTGTGTCCCCCAAGAGCTTGACCTGAAGCAAAACTCTGAAACAGACTAGAGCATTCCAGGGATCCAACTATGATCATCTAAGATGCAAACTCAGAAATCCTCAAATATTTTTAAATTTTTGGGGGGGCCATTGTCTTCAAGAAGCTCCGCCCCTGACTATATATGCATTTTTTAATTAGTACATCAATAACAATATGGACAAAGTGCATGTACGTAGTGAGCTGCATATCTATACACCGAGCAACACATGACCATCACTACTTGAACAACCTATCAGAAAGAAGACTTACCATTCTGGTCCTACTTATAAGTCCTTTTAACTAAATCACACATAACAAAGAGATGTAGTTAGCTCAATGATTATGGGGTAATTTTTAATTTTGCCCTCATTTATGAATGAGTATCTTTCAATTTTTCTTCTCTCTTTATTTTCATTGGTACAATTAATATGGGCAAAATTGTCAAAATCTCATTTATTACCTAAAAGAGGACTTATAAATAGGACTAATTTTTTTGGTCAAAATGGACTTATAAATAATATCAGAGTGGTATCTTTAACAAGTTGATAAACAAAAGATCATCATTACAATCATTTAAATCAAACAATTATTACACAAACCATATTACATCAAGCAATAAAGGTAAAGAAATTTACATGATTAAGTGCCCTTTTTATTTTGCTAGTCTTGCTAATTTTAATGCTCTTTTTAATTACAATTGTTTTTTTAAATTTGCAAAGCAATTCCTCCATTTTTGAAATCCAAATTCCTTCATTGTGGTCATGCCTAACGTAAAGCAATGAAAGTATCATCCTCAATGAATTTGTTTCAAGTTTGTTTCAATTGACATCCCTTGAAAAGGATCATACTCAACCGGATTGACTTCACCTCCTGCATCCTCTTTCTTTTTATTTGATAACAAAACAATAGACTATTCTTTATTAGCAAGATTAGGAACATAGAACACTTGTTTATCATGAGAATCTAAAATAAAAAAACTCTTTTTTATACCCTTACTTGTTCAAATTCAATTGTATCAACCCTAACTCATCTACTTTCAAAGCTTTATTATTGTCAACCCATTTGTACCAAATATCGGAACCTAAAATCCTATGTAATCCAACTCCCAAATGTATAACTCAACCACCCCAAAGTATGACATATTTGCATAAATAGAGTTTTTATATTTTGCACTTAATACATGTGTGGCGTTAGCAATAACAGTTATGTAACAACCCTAAATCAAATAGTATAATTATTTCATTTGTGGTTAAGATTTAATTTATATGTTATGGATATATGTAAGGGAAGGGTAAAGATAAAAAAAATATGTTTCTTTGTCCTTAGGAGCGCTCAACACCAAATATTTTTTTAAGTGCAAAAATACACATGTAGTTAAAAAATAGGTGCAAAAGTCACTACTGAAAAAGCAAAAATTGCGACGGAATTTGTAAATCAGCCATTTTGCGAGGGAAAACAGTTCCTCGCAAAATGACTATTTTGCGAGGAAGACTATTTTCCCTCGCAAAATTGAGTCATTTTGCGAGGAACTTGTTTTCCTCGCAAAATGGCTTGATTTTTGCGAGGGAAGCCAAGTTCCCTCGCAAAAAAAGGGATTTTTGCGAGGGAAATTGAGTTCCCTTGCAAAAATCCCCCACAAAGGCAGTAAATACCCTCATTTTTTTTAATAAATGAAAAAAAGGCACAATCGTTCCAATGCTTCGATTCCACCACGCCCTCGCTTCTCCTTCCACCGCCAAATCCTCCTCCGCCCAGCGCCCCCAGGTCGCCGCCAAGCTCACCCAGTTCGTCTGCCGAGCCCACCAGAAGCAGGCCGCCGTTCAAGAAGACGATGCTGGACTCTTGTCTCGCCGATTAGCCCTCACTGTGCTCATTGGTGCTACTACTGTTTCCACCAAGTTGTCTCCTGCAGACGCAGCATATGGGGAAGCTGGTACGTTTATATGATCAGTTAGTGAAGATATCCATGTACCTTATTGATATATTCGCCACTCAACACCACCCAATTAACCTCGAGAACTCAGCTTACTATTTTGCGAAGTATACTCTTGAATATTGATTAGGGCTTTGGATTGTTGAAAGAGTAGTTGTATCCTGAAATACAAAACCTGTGTCGGAATTTCGGAACCTGTTATCTATAATGTATAATTTGGATTATTTTGAATTTGTAAATCTACTCTTTAGAAATATTGACCCTCCTCCCTCTCACTCGTCATATTTCCCTTCCCGGCAAAAAAAAAAAGGTTCAAAATTCTGACATTTCTAAATCATTGCAGCACGATTTGCTATGCGCATAAGCTGTGGAGCTCAACAGGATTCTCAAACAAAACCGACCCAGACCCACTAGCGTAAAGACTTAGGATATACTGGAGGGATAGCTGCTAATGGAACACATCCAAGCTACATTTCCCATCCGCTTAGAACTCTCCGGTATTTCCCATTGTCCGAAGGTCCTCAAAATTGCTACAACATTAATGGAGTGCCAAAGGGGCACTACTCAATTAGGATCTTCTTTGGAATTGTCATACAGCAAAGTGCTATGAGTGAACCACTTTTCGATATCTCAATTGATGGCACTCTAATTCATTCTTTAAAACCAGGTTGGACCAATGAGGATGATCAAGTATTTTCAGAAGCTCTTGTGTTTCTCAATGATGGTTCTGTTTCTATCTGTTTTCATAGCACGGGTCACTTGTCAGCTCTCTTTTCCTTCTCTGATCTCTTTTGTGGTTTTCAAACATTCTCCCTATAAGAAATGAAGTACAATTTTTGCATTGGTTGCTTGCTTTATGATATAGAGTCATTTATATGTTCTATGATTCACCTACTCTCAATTGTATTCTAGCATATATATATTCTTTTAAACCGTATGTGCAGAAACTCTAGCAGGTTGATATTTTTTTCTTCCCTTTTCTTCTAGTTAAGGCTTTACAAACATTGAAGACAGCCTTGGGGCTTTCATCCAGATTTGGGTGGAATGGTGATCCATGTGTTCCTCAAGAGCATCCATGGACCGGGGCAGATTGCCAGTTAAACAGAAGTATTGGCAAATGGGTCATTGATGGACTGTAATATTTTTTTATCCTAATGTTTATGCTTTCATTATATATCAATGTCTTGGTTAGTTACTGTGCTTATCTGCTAATGGACAGTGATCTTAACAATCAAGGTCTGAAGGGTTTCTTGCCGAATGACATATCCAGACTACAAAATCTACACACCTTGTGAGTTCGTGTTAGTTTTGTCAATAATTCATGAGGGTATCTGTGATTGTTTATATAAATGCATGGATGTATCATTTATATTTGATGCATTGATTAATCTGGGGTATTTATACCTTACTTATTTGGGCCTTGATCCAATAATAAGTAACAAACATTGATTTTTGAATAATTTGTATGACCTATTTTGAATTGATTATTTCTTGAGAAATTAATAAGGAAAGGAGGGTCCTGACCTAATTCTCATGTTCGTGACTTGTTTCACTCATGAATTGTAGGAACTTGAGTGGAAACAGCATTCATGGAGATATTCCCTCCTCACTTGGAACAATCACTAGTTTGGAAGTTCTGTAAGTGCACCTATTCTTTTTTATCCAAAGTTCTTTGAGTTTCTGTAAGCAACTCTCAGTAGTATTTGTAAACAAACCTGTAGCACTTGTGCTACTACATTAAGTACTAAATTTATAATAACTAATTGACAGCTAGTCTTTGGTTTTTACTATTAAAGTTCATGTATAGAATAACAGAATCTAAGGATACTGAGGAAAGAGAATGAGCTTGACCTCTGACTTCATCAACTGTTTGGTATTTTTGAGCCAAGGTTCTGGCTCTGGTTTGTGGGTGGCTGGCTCATAATTAATGTTTTTGTTCCAATCGAACAGTTGGTGGTCATTTGTTTGAGCCTTTGAGGAAGGTTCTTTTATCCTTGTCTCCTTTTGTAGATTCTTTTGTATGCTTCTGTCATCAAAGTCCATTTATGAAGGATTGGTATTGGATGAGATGAAAATTTGATTATTAATTTATGGAATTTTCTCTTGCTCTGCAAGTGTTGCTGTTCTTTTCTGTTATTTATCTTGTTCTCTTAATAGTTAAAACCATTGACAACGGTAAAAGTGAGTGGCAATTTTATTTGTTAAGGTTCATACATGTTTTCAATAATTTATTTTTGTCCTCAAATGCATAATTAACCAATTTGGTAATTATGGATAGTGCTAGCAAATTAGAGAAAGAATGACATGATCTAGATTTCAATTCATTTCTACATGCTTATTTATTGAAATAATTTTTTTGTCAACTATTTATTGAAATACAGAGCCTTTGAAGAAGGGTTCTTCTCTTCCTCAAATTGTTAAGTTGGACAATGCATTCAATTGGTAAGTGCCTTTTTTCTTTAATTCCACCCTTATAAACTGTGGTGACTTGTTATATCTTTGTGTTGTGTGCTTGTTGATTGATATGTTTCCCATATTTGTATTGCATGCTCGTTTTAGCTATAATTTAGGCATGAGCAGAATCACACATTTCTCCCCCTTAAAAGTTTATGTATTTTAAATTTCTCTAGACATAATTTGCAGTTCAGCGTTGAAATTGTAACTGACATATTGGTCCTGAAAATGAACTTATGTTGCTTGTGCACACCACAATTGTTTTCATAGTCATTGCAAAGACCTAAAGCTTTTGTATGGTTTCCAAAAGTTTTATTGAATAATAAGCACGAATTGGTAATGATGCCATTGGTATATAATATTTGGATTCTTATGACAAATGGGAAATAAAATCATTGAAAAAGAATACTTTCAAGTAGCTAATGTCGCAAACAGTGGGCAAACATTTTTGCCTCCGAAGTTCCCTTTTGAGAAGGTTGGGATAATTTTCTTTTAATACATAACTTTTTAACCTTACTCTTCTGGCTTGTTCGATCCTTGGGGTGGTTACAGTGTCATTGGTTTTGGGGACATAATCTTACTTGGCCTACTAGTAACATGTTCTCTAAGGTTTAATTGGAAGTCATATATAGATTTCATACGATTTATATATCGTTTTTCATTTTACAGATTTTTGGTACTGAGGTTGCCTACTTGGAGGAAGAAATCAATTTAGTTCGAAATCTGTTGGCTGGACATCTTCTTCAACACATAAATGAATGAAGTTAGTCCTTATATTACTTGATTAGTAGCAGGTAGCTAGACAACTTTTTGACACTTTGTGGTGATTGCTGTACATAGAAGTAGTAGTAGTTACCACTTGAATTAGTTAGAGCTATATTATAATTTGTAATATTTTATTTTTGCTATGTAAACTCTTATGATTGTTACAATTTTTATGATATACAAGTTTTTTTTTTAATGTAATTATTATTTTTTTCTGATTTTTTAAATTTTTTTTAAAAATAAATTAGCATTTGCGAGGAAACTCTTTTCCCTCGCAAATTCCAGGATTTTGCGAGGGAACAAGTTTCCCTCGCAAAATCCTCAATTTTGCGAGGAAAGGTTTTTCCCTCGCAAATTCCAGGATTTGCGAGGGAAAAGTGTTCCCTCGCAAATTTCTGAATTTGCAAGAGAAAGAGGCATTTTTGCGAGGGCTATTTTTGCGACGACACTTTTTCCGCCGCAAATTCCGCGCAAATCGCTTTGCGACGGAAAATGCCTTTTGCGAGGGAAATTGTCCGCCGCAAAAAACTGTTTTTTTTTTTTGTAGTGAGTCACACTGCCATTTAAATCTTACCTGACGGTATTAATTTTGGGGGTGGGGCCCACACTATAATTATGAAAATACCAAAATGCCCTAAAAAAATCACCCTCCAAACCTTTGATTCTTCATTCTTCGATCCAAACACACGTTCTGCAAATGTTTTTTTTTTAAAAAAAAAATTAAGATTAGGATTTGGGTTCTGTCATCTCATTCCCCCTCTGTGTTATATCTTCAATGATGCGTTTTCGTTGCCGCATTGATTCCATTTACAAGCACTGTCATTACAGTTTCTTCAACTCTCCTTGTCGTTGTTTCTGTTGCTGTTTTTGTTGTTCTTAGGAGATATTGTGGTTTGTACCAAAGTTTTGTTTATTCAATCTGAGAAGAATTTGACAATTTGGGGCTTAAGGATCATTTTTGTTTTGGGTTTTTATGGACATATCACGTCCTCATTCAAATTTGTCTCTAGACTTTTCTTCTCATGCCTTGCCGTCTCAACAGACTCAAATAGCAGATGACTCCATCTCTCTTCAGCTCGACTCAAGCTTCTGCGATCCCACGCACCCAATTCCTCTGGTTCTGCTTCATTTGTTGGAGCTGTTGGCGGGTAAACATAAAGTTGAGAATGGGAATTGAGCGGTGGAGTCTGATGAAGAAGGAGATATGGAGGTTGAAGAGTTTTGTATCCTTGGGAATCCAATGTGCTTTAAGAGGCAAAGAGATGGCGAATCATCATCGTCATCTTCCAGTTCTTCTAAGTGGGTTTTGTTGGACCCCAATCTTGAGGCACGGAGAGCGGTTGTTCGATCATGGGGTAATCAAACCCTACGAGGTGCGGATCCTAACATTTATGGGATAATGGAGAAGGAGAAGAAAAGACAATACAAAGGGATTGAATTGATAGCTTCTGAAAATTTTGTATCACTAGGAAGCCATTTGACAAATAAATATTCACAAGGAATGCCGCGTGCAAGATATTATGGAGGGAATCAATATACTGATGAGATTGAAATGCTCTGTTGTGAACGTGCATTAGCAGCCTTCAATCTGGACCCTAAAATTTGCAGAACGATTTGCAAAACACGTGTCTGGATCGAAGAATGAAGAATCAGAGGTTTGGAGGGTGCTTTTTGAGGGCATTTTGGTATTTTTATAATTATAGTGTGGGCCCCACCCCCAAAATTAACACCGTCTGGTAAGATTTTAACGGCGGTGTGACTTTTGCACCTATTTTCTAACCACATGTGTATTTTTGCACCTAAAAAAAGCATTTGGTGTTGAGCTCTCCCAAGAGCAAAGCACATGTGTATTTTTGCACTTTTACCCTATATGTAATAGCCTCAAATGATATATAAGACACACACAAAGGTAATTAATATTTTAGTTTTTTTATTGTAGTTGGCAATAAAGTTAAATTGGTAGCTTAGTGGTATGGGTGATTGATGAATCAGAAGTACCTATTTTATCTTCATTTTCCATAGCTTTCATGGGGATTTTCTCATATTTATTGAGCTTAAATACATTATTGATCATTAATTTTGACTAAATGTACGACGATTACATGCAATTAAGAGAAAAAAGTGTAGAAATGTCATATTTTATGGTTTCTTTTAAGTAATTGAATTTTGGAATGGAAGATATTATTACTAGAATTCACTTGTGTTGTGTTGGGAGGGGAAGCTGCGAACCCTGAACTAGATACTGAATGGAGGAGAAGCCACGAACCTTGAACCAGATAACCGATGATGATATATAAAAAATTAAAGATATTATATTTTATTAATTTTCTTTGTAAAACACCTGAGATAAATTAAATCAAAATGCATAAAAAATGAAAATAAAATTTCAGAATTAATTTTGCTAATGGATTGAGTAAATTATAGAAATGGGCCCATAACTTCCGAAAATTGCAGAAACAGCCCAACTTTCAAAATTCATTTTCCCCTGTTTAAACCATATTTTAGGGCTTTGAAGGGAGGGTGGAAGGCTCCCATTCAAAAATCCCGACTAACCCTGCTCAAAATTATCAAAATCGATGCCCTAGCATTATGAATTGTAATACCTGATTTTCAATTTACCGAAAATCGTGTATTTTAGGAATAGGTTACCATATTAAGTTGGTTAACATATGTGACATAGAATCACATAAAATAATGGATATTTTAAGTTTAAAAGAGCTATGGAAAGTTATAAAAACAATTAATTAAATTAAGTGTCAATTTAGCAAATTGGCAATTAAGCTTACACTAATTGAGATTAGTGACATAATTCTTCAATTTAATTAAAGACAAATTAAAGGTATCAAAGAAGGGTTGATTATTTTGAAAATTAAGAGCCCAAAATTGAAGAATTAAAGCATGAATAATGAAGTGCTAATGACCATGATTAATAAATAAACCAATCCAACAATGACAATGGTAATCAAGGGGCAATTAAGCACTTGATTAGAGAGTTAATTAAAACTTATAAAATCTGCCCCAAGAGTCATAAAAAACGTGCAGCCAAGGGGGAGGAATATTAGCCAAGTATTTCATAATAATACATGTTGAAAAGTCAAACAAAGCAACTAGCCAATTAGAGACTTCAACCATAAGATATTTGCTAATGAAATAACATATTAAATGGTTAAATGGGAGAGAGGAGGTCGGCAGCCATGAGAAAGGAGGAGATTAAATGTCATAAAGTGAAACTGATCCAATGGTTTAAAGGAAAGAAGCAAAATTCGATCACCTTGTAAATGACTATTTTAACCTTGAGATTTTCCCTATAAATAGAGGGCTCCCCTCTTCATTTTCTTCACACCAAACTCAAATAAAATTGATTGAGTTAGAGAGGAGAGGAAAAATTGGGAGCAAGAAGGAAGAAGGAGTTGAAGTTTAAGGTAATGTTCTTAAGCTCTAACTTTTTAAGTTCTTAGTAAAATTGTAGTTTAATCTAGGAAATGATTAAGGAAATTCCCTTTCATATTTGGAAGTCTCCATTGCTTTTAAAATGCAAAATGGAGTGGAAAACATGTTAGGGAATAATTTTTTGACATCAATGAATCAATATTGTGAAAATTGTAGAATTTCCAGTTTTTGAACTTCCTGGAGGCAGAGAAATTGATGCTATTATTTTATATAGCAAATGAAGTCATTAAATCATGAAATTTTACAGTAATAAATTAGACATATAGGGCTTTCTAAATATATAAAATATGTAATGTTTTGATCTCTGGACAAGGAAATATGAATTTGTGAAGAAAAGCCTTGTTTACTGGATTTAAATCTGAACAGTGTTTGGAAACGCAAAACCTGAGAATGATTCTTGATGTTCTAGCTTTTTGGAATATTTTTCCTTGAAAATATACATGTCAAGGGTCATGAGGAATTTTGAATCACCTCATTTATATTTTTTTTATAATTAATTATGATTTTTTAAAGTTACCAAAAAATCTGGGCAGAAATGCTGAAATTGCGTTTTTAAAGAAATGTAAGGGTAAAATTGGAATAACAAATCCACCAAGGGTAAAAGGGTCAAAGATGACAAAAATAACTCTTAGGATATTATTCTATGTGATATGGTAATATGTTAGGATATCCGAGGAGTCCGGGGTCGGATTCAAAAGACAGAACGTTTTGGTAACTACACGGTGAAAGGTACGTACGCGTACTGTAACTTTAACTCTGATGTGTCTTGTATGCTTATATGTGATAGATGCTTCATAGAGTCATAGACAAGACTAGGTCTTGGGTCATGTACTGTGGATAAGACTCAGTCTTAGGTCACATGTTTATATACATTCAGTTTGTGCGAGTTATAGTCATGATAATGCCGTATGGTTGTTTTCCTAGCGCTGAGGACACATGGAGGCGTGGCATTGGTGAGTGCAAAAGTTGAGAACATTACATTTGCTATGTGCTATGTATTGTTGTGCTGTTAACATTACATTTGTTTTGTGCTATGTATTGTTGTAACCTTACATTTGTTGTGTGCTCTGTATGGTTGATGCTGAAATGTAATGAATATCTGTCATATATACTGTTATTACTTGAGCATGGGTATTGAATATCAGCCTTGATTAAGAGTTCAAGAAAGGAACCAGGATCTAAGAAGACGACGTGGATGGAGTCAGGAAAAGGCACCGATGGGCGGAGCCGAGAAGAGGCACCGATCAGAGCGAATGCCAGAAGAGATTCATCAGAGCGTAGTTTCGGGCATGAATATGATAGAGTTGTTTCAAACTATTTGGTGCTTAAACTAAGAAAGAGTTGGTCTATGTGGTTCAGTCATAAGTCGCTGTGAAAGACGGGGAGACTTCCACTAGACTTTACCCAGCCTGGCCAATGGGTTTGATTAACTATATTGGGTTCCAAGCCACAAGTCTAGTTAAGGCTTGGTTTAAGAATGTATAGTTACTATTTAAGACTTGTAATTATACGCATTCAAGATAATTGTATCACATGAATATTCCTTCGGGAAATATTTAATTTACTAGCTTATGTCTGGGCATTTTATATCAGTTACTCATTGTCTAAAGGTTAATGCATGCTCTCCGTTCCGCTTTACTCTGACCTGTAGCACCTCAAACTCTGTTGATTTTCCTAAAACTATGTGTCGCCAGACACAATAAGTAGTATGGAATTTCGGGTGTTACATGAATCATTGTCCATCTCCATGGCTTCATGCACAGTGTACGAGGGAAGGAGTTTTGGCTGTGTTTTTGTCTTCCTTCTTCATTGTATCTGCTAGTTGTTGTTAGTGTGTTTCCTTCCCTTGTTTTACTGCTTTGGTGTGTGAGTTTAGGAGTCTCCTTCATTTGTCTCTACTCCTCTGCTTTATATATGTGGGTGGGTGTGGTAAGCTTCTCTCTTTTCCCAAATTACTGTGGCTATGTGTGGTACAAGGATGATGGATGTTTAAATAAGCTTAAAACTTTAGTATGATAAGATCGGTGATTTTGTTTGAATGTGGATGTTTAGAAGTATATGTTTTCTTGTTTGTAAATCAATATGCTTGCTCATTGAGTTATTTTGGATGTCTATAAGATGTTTGATGAATTGTTTGAAAGAAGAATGAGCCTTGAGAGTTTTGTTTAGGCAATGTGTGATTTAGATATGCATTTTACTAAAACTATAATGGTTGCAAAAGAAGAAGCATGGGATCTATTTATTTATGACTCAAATGATGCCAATAATCTCATTTATGTGACTTTGTGAGTACATAAGGCTGTTTGAAGCTACTTGATTTAATAATAAAGAAGGATAGTGATTGTCTTGTGACTTGTTCGTGGAAATACACGCGAGGTGTTTGTAGAATGGCGTAAAGCTGGGAATTGTGTTAAAATTTAGACTATCCAACGTGTTATTAAATTGATTCTTGAAATACATATGAAGTAATTCAATAATGTTGAAGGAAACTACATGAAAATTGGAATGAAATCTATTTGTGTTAGAATTGAATGAAACTAGATATCATTATTTTCTGGGTTGAAAACTTGGTGAAGAATTGAATTTAGAAAGTACTATAAATATATACAATATTGTTAGGTAAAACCAATGGTTAAACTTCTTATTATTGTATTAATATTTTGGGATGTATACAAAGTGTTCATTGAATTGTTTGAGAAAAGAAGTGTAAGGATTCAAATGACTGAGTGATACTTAGAGGTAACTCTGGGAGCTATGAGATGGTTGCAAGTTTTGTAATAAAAGATTGAAGATATGAATTATGAATATTTGTAGAACTTATCTTTACAAGAGCAATTTTTCATAAACTCAGAGAAATGATTTTTTTTATATAAGTTTGTGAATGCTTTTATCAAAGGAACTAGCACAGAGTTCTTATTACTTGTGGGTCTGGTACCAACACTTGTTTTGTGGCCTTGAGTCACACTTGATTACTTACCCTTTTGGACTTTATATCTACGTTGTTATCTGTGTCCTTTGAACTATACTTATTATTCGCTTTGTGTTGGTTTCTCTGATAAAACAAGTTTTTAGAAAAGTTAATAACAATTTGTTTTACATTTAATTATTTTTATTAAAGGGATACCACTTTGGTCTTATTTATAAGTCTCTTTTAACTAAATCACACATACCAATGAGAGGTAGTTAGCTCAATGATTATGAGTGTAAATTTTCAACTTTGGCCTCATTTATGAATGAGTATCTTTCAACTATTTCTTCTCTCTATATTTTCATTGGTATAATTAATATGAGTAAAATTGTTTCAATCTCATTTATTACCTGAAAGAGGACTTGCCACTCTGGTTCGATTTATAAATCCTTTTTAACTAAATCACACATACCAAGAAGAGTTAGTTAGCCTAATAATGGGGTAAATTTTTAACTTTGCCCTCATTTATGAATGTGTATCTTTCAACTCTTTCTTCTCTACTATTTTTATTAGTACAATTAATATGAGTAAAATTGTTATAATCTCATTTATTACCTGATAGAGGACTTATAAATATGACCAATTTTTTTGATAAAAATGGACTTATAAATAGGATCATAGTGGTATTCTATTAATGAGATTTTTTTATTTATTTAAGCTGCACTTACGTTTATTCCTTTGGTTTCTATTCTTGTTAAATAGAGATTTGAGATATTGAGGCATGATTCTTCCATCTTGAGAAATTAATGAATCGTGATTCAATATGTATTTATGTATGTACTCTTAAATTATTCTTGTAATGAGTTGTGTTATAAGACTATAAATATTTAGTAAGTTATTTATATTTCAGATAGTAGAAAAGAGCCTATTTATCAAATGGTTGTATTAACTATTATGGTAAAGTTTATTAATTCATTCATTGTAGAAAAAGTCGCTCCACGATACTTATAGGCATGATGTCTATTTCCTTATTTGTATGTATATATAGATTATAACCCCCAAAACAAATGTAAAGATGACCAGCAAGTAACGTGAGAAATGTAACATCCCATTTTCCAAAAGCAGTATATTTTTTTTCCCATCAGAGTAGAGCATCGGAGCGTAAGAGTAACTGATATATATATTCAAAATGCCGTAAGTCTGGTTGTTTACAGTAACGGTACATTATACCGAGTGTTTTCAAAAGTAAATAACAACAGAAGAAAGTCTTCAGCCGAGTCCCTATGCGTGTTGCTTGCCTTTCTCCTCGGTCCTCCTGAACTTGACGCTATGTTAAGAGCTGAGGTTCAATGCCCATTGAACCTCAGGTAACGGTTAACCTCATGTTTATATACACCACATAGACAGTATATGAGCACACTAACAAGCATATCCCAACATCATATAAGCCCCCTGGCAGATATGTCGCACTTAGCATACGTTTCGCACTTAGCAATCGTTTCGCACTTAGCAATGGTTTCGCACTTAGCCAACATATCCCAACACCCAGCAAGCATAATAATAGTACAATAAACATACCACAGAGCTATCAACTACCTCACATAAGCATACAATACACATAGCACATGTACGCATACAATAAACATAAGAGTTAGTGTTACAGTACGCGAACGTATCTTCGTTGACGATAAATGGTACTTCTGACAGAAAACGGTACGTTTGACAGCGGTATGATAGCGGTACGTGATGAAAGATATCCTATAAGGATAATATCGCATTTATTAATATTTAGCATTATAACAGGCATTTTAGGTACAAATTTCCATTTTGCCCCTAGTTTGACTAATCGGCGAAATTTCGCCAGAGCTTCGCTACTTTGGCTCTAACCTTCCAAAATTTTGCCATATCTCTTTTGCCAATATATTTTTGAAATAAATATCATATTTACCCATAAAACATGATATCTAAACTAACTTGGCAATTTAAAGATCTAACTAGCATTTCTACTATAACTACCGAAAAAACTACTAAAGCTTAAGACTAAGGACCGAAGAAATTACCCAGGGCTTTGCTACAATTTTCTCCGGACTCCTCCTTCTCTCTAGAACTTCTCCCTATTTCGAATTAGGCAAGGAATTGGTGTGGATTTGCAATTGAATGGAAGGCCTATTTATAGGCAAATTTTGGTTACTATTCACACTTTATCAGATCGGATTTCGGCCGTCGGATCTAGGGTTTTTGAAATGATCAATCTTGGCTATTCATGGAGATAGCCAACCTCCTTGCCCCCCAAAGTCAACAAAATGATGTCATGCATGATGTCATCCTCTTGCTTTATGTGACTGTACCGATAAAGTTCCCTGTTCGGTGTTCTAATCGCGTAATCTTAGCGAATCTTAAAAATACAGCAGCACAACTCTGAAGGTCTAGTCTTTCTATTTCAAAATACTTGGTTTAACTAAATTTTTGATCCCATTAAGGGTATTCCGTTGCCTGCTGAACATTTTCGGACAAACGCCATCGGTTACGGAAATAACTTCCAGTAGCACCAACTTCTGGACAAAAATTCACTGGTTTATAATATGTCCTGACCTACGAAATCTAGTTCATGGTTGGTCACAACGGATTTATTTTTCATTGGTTCTCGTTTCTACTATCTGCCATTTTCCTTTTCCATCCGGTCTCTTAATCATTCCGCCGGTTTGGGAAATGACTTTAAAAGCTTACCTCCTCCGGATAAAATTATATTTGTTTATAAAAAGTCCTGATGTTAGATACTTAGTTCACCTATTTTGAGATATGATTTAATTTTTATCGGTTCTCATTTAGCCAACTGGTCTTTCTACATAATATCCCATTTATATTATTATTTAATTACTAAATATCATGATATTATTTTACAAAAATCCCTAACCCTTTTCACACCCAATTTTCGTCTCCCCCCTTAATTAATTATTATTATTTATTTGTTTAATTTATCTAATTTAATTAGAAAGCTTAATTAGGGCCTTAATCCTATGATTAGCAATCTTTTAGGATTTAGGGTTTTCATGTACTTAAACTCATACATTTTTCTTAATCTTTTCAAATTAATTAGCAAGTATATTTTATGCTAATTTTAGCCATAAACATTTAAAATAAAGGGTTTTACATAATTTACCTTGAATATTCTCTTAATCAAGCTTAAACAATTAGCCATTAAATACTTAATTAATCACTTACTAATTGTTGACAATTTTCTTAATTGAGATTAATTATTATCTCACAACTATTTTATTGACATTGGTATTTTATGCTCCAAGTAAAATATTAAAAATTATGGGGCAACTTATGCTCCCCAAAATAATATTAAATCTTGCTCCCCAAAATCTTTTATTCCTAGTAAAATAATCTCATAATCCAATCCAAAATTAGAGACAACATACTTTCTTGCAAATATTTAATTGTCTTTTAGGATTTATCACAATATTCTCAAGTCATTTTATGCCCTTTTAAATGCAAAAAAAAAGCTTTTTTAAAAAGTTTGTTTTATTATATAAATTTTTTAGAAATTACCTTAGAAAAAACTTAAATTTAAAATAGTTTTGAGACCACATATTAAACACTTTTCTAATAAAAATTATCATAAAAATATTATTCAAATGGTGACAATGGTGAGCGGTGGTGGTGGTGGCGGTGGTGGTGGTGGCGGCGGTGGTGGCGGCGGCGGCAATGATGATGGCACTTAGTGGCAGTAGTGTTCGATCGGAGATTTACGCTCTCTCTCTCTCTCTCTTTTTTTTTTTTTTTTTTAAAGAGCTTATAAAAAAGAGCTTAAAAATAAGCTCCTCCTTCTCATAGGAGCTTATTTTTAAGCTCTTTTTTCTTCATTATAAAGAGCTTATGTAAAATCTTGTTTGGCCTAACTTATACTTATAAGTAGATTATAAGCTAAAAATAAGCTAGGCCAAACATGCACTTAATAAGGTTATTGATGTGGACAGTTATATCAAATATATGATCCAGATTTAAAGCCGATGAGAGACAAGAAGAAAACGCCAATGAGAAAATCTAAATCCGAGAAAACTCACATCATTTTAGCCTTACTTTATATATATATATATATATAACATTTCTTGTATATATAAAATGCAATATTTTGCAATAATGTCGAGTGACAAGAGGAATCAAAGCTGTAAGTTAAATAAAAAAATTAAAGAATCCCAACAAAAAGGACATAAAAGAAGGGTCTGAATTAAAGTCAATCTTTTCCAAATCCATTGACTTGGAGGTGTCCGTATTAGCTAACCTCAACCTCCACGCCGCAACCCCCTCGAATTAAAGTCAATCTTGACTTGGAGGTTTTAGCTACCGTCAACCCCCACGCCGCAACCTCCTGGAGGAACTACCGCTTTTAACATTTCTTGATCTTCCACATGTGTTTTAACAAACACATCAGACTGATAAGGATTTCTTTGGATTAACGTTCACAGAAGTAATTTTTTTTATCATTATGATTTTTGCAAACTTAAAATAAGATAAAAGTTGATTGAAAATGTGATTTAAGTTTAGATTGATAATAGTGGGAGTGGCTTTTTTTAAAGGTGAAACTTGTTTAAATGATTATTTAAAAAATACTTTAGATGAAAAATGATGACATAATCTTATTAAATAATAGTCACATCTTCTATTACTTGTGTCTTCCCTGTTATTTTTCCAACAAATCCTCAATTCTGAATTTTGTTAAAATTTTAATATTGTCAATACCATTTTTTTTTCAAATTTTCCCTATTATTTCTAAAACAAATTTGTTAAATTTGAATTACTATTTTTTTCTCCATAAATTATAACATGGTTTAATCCAGCGAGTAAATTTGTGTTTTCCCTATTATTTCTAAGAAAAAAATAGTCAAATCTGAATTTTGTTAACAATTTAATTATGTGAATAGGATTTTTTTTTCCAACTTTCCCTTATTACTTTTGAGATAAATAGCCGAATCTGAAATTTTTTTCTCTTGAGAGTAACAAAGAAGACCACTCTGGTTTTATTTATAAATCCATATTAACTAACTTTTACATACCAATGAGCATTAGTTAACTCATAATTATGAGTTAGATTTTTAATTTTATTCTTATTTATGATTGGTTTTAAAAGTCAATATAGATAAATTCTTTTTATTTATTACAATTAATAGAGATGAACAAGTAAAAAAAAATTATAATTTATCCTGAAACTCATATAGTTGAATAAATTATTACAATTTATAACCGTTCATTGGGGCTCTCCCAACGCTTTGTCAAAAATATAAAGATGATCACAGCGGTAGGTGATTTTACTAAGAACACTTCCCCTTTAACTCAGCTCCCATTTTATTTATTTATTTTAAATTTATTTTATATATTTTATTTATTCAGATTTTATGTTGCTTTTTGAATTTTTTCACCATAAGAGTACTGAGTTAAAAATTTCAGTTTTACGAGGTAAATATTTTTGCAATAAAAACTCTAATTAAACGACATCAAATAATAATAATAAATCAGAAACCCATTATAATTTTAATGTAAATAAATTTTTAAAAAATAAAATCTAACCGTTCATTAGGCTCTCCCAACGCTTTATCAAACAGGCTCATATAGTTCGATGGTTGTTCTTATTGGGAAGGTGTAGGCTAATAGAAGTGTGTTAGGTTGTACTATTAGTGTGTGTAATATTTTTTTTATATTAATAAAATTGACTTTTTTGAAAAAAAAAACATCGTACTATAAATACAGGAATAATCTCTCTTTTTTTCAATTTATTTTAAAAATTTAACCTCTAATTAATGTTTTTAAAATCAGTATCTGTGTTGGCCAAAGAAGAGACAGTCAGTACTATATTTTTGGTTTTATGCATAAAAGCAATTTTAAAATAAAAGTTATTTTTATTAGTTGTTGGCTAGTGTAATCATTTCTGCTTTGAGCAATAATTATGTTCAATATCTAAAATAGATCAATCTCTTTAAAAAAATTAGAATCAAAAGTATCAGTTTAAAAAAATTATAGATACTCAATAATTATAAATTATTTTTATATAATATCAATTTAATATTCTTTATTTTCCAAAAATCAATTTAAGATGTCAAATGAAGCTAAAATATTGTATTCAAATAAATATTTTAGTATGATGAGCTGTCCTATTTTTTGAAGTATAGGATCAAATTATTTGAAATAATGGTAGGAAAAGTGACTTATTTACAATTTGACTTATAAAAAAAAAAAGATTGTATAATATAATTTATGTTTAGATTGACGATAAAGATAAGTAGCTTTTGTGAAATTGAAATTTGTTTGGAATAGCGATAACATAAGTGACTTTTGAGATTAAAATTAAAATAGTGAAAAATGATAACTTAGAAAATTTAGCAATGTTAAAATACAATTTGATCAAATAATATTACATGAATGTGTTTGAGAGATTAAGGAAGCTAAATTAAAATTAAAATCATATAAGTTAAAAAGTGAAAAATGATAACATTTTAGAAAATTTAGCAATGTTAAAATACAATTTGATCAAATAATATTACATGAATGTGTTTCCCAAGGACCACAAATAATTACAAATAGGTCCCCTGAAATGACAAAATTACATAGAAGTCCCAAGGGACTTCTGTGTAATTATTTGTGAAAGTGAAATTACTAATCTAACCTTCTTTTTCCTTCTCCTATCTCTCTCCTCTCTCCATTTTCTTCTCTCCGATTCATTTTCGTTTAAGCACACTTCCAATCCTTAAATAAGTTATTTATCATGAAATAACCACAAAATCATCGATAAATATGAGCAAAATTGCGAATTTGTTGTATATGGACTTCAATAAGATATTATATATCAATCATATGTTAAAATAGTAAACAAAATAGTTTGGAGTTCAAAAAAAAAAACTTGTTGATAAATATCAAAATAAAACTGGACCTCGAGTTTTAAAAAGGTAATTTAATTAGAATTTCTTGTTGTAAATGGACTCGGGACCTCGAGTTCAAAAAATAAAGTTTCCCAAACTTGTTGCTAAAATAGGAATTTGTTGTTGTTAAAATATGAATTTCTTGTTGTAAATGGACTCTGGACCTCAGAGTTCAAAAAATACAAGTTTCCCAAACTTGTTGCTAAAATATGAATTTGTTGTTGTTAAAATAGGAATTTCTTGTTGTAAATGGACTCTGGACCTCAGAGTTCAAAAAATACAAGTTTCCCCAACTTGTTGCTGAAATAGGAATTTGTTGTTGTTAAAATAGGAATTTCTTGTTGTAAATGGACTCTGGACCTCAGAGTTCAAAAAATACAAGTTTCCCCAACTTGTTGCTAAAATAGGAATTTCTTTGTTGTTAAAATAAGAATTTCTTGTTATAAATGGACTCGGACCTCGAGTTCAAAAAATACGAGTTTCCCAAACTTGTTGCTAAAATAGGAATTTGCTGTTGTTAAAATAGGAATTTCTTGTTGTAACTTCTCTCGTATATGTTTCGGGATGTTAAGTTCAAACTGGGAAGTTAAGTTCGAACTCGGAAGTTACGCTCGAATGTCCCAGCCACATTTGAAAACCTTGATTTTTTCATTTATCACGTCCAGAGGCTATTTACAACAACAAATGCTATATTTACAATAAAAAAACATATATTAACAACAACCTTCGAAAACCTGGATTTTTTTAATTTCTTAGGTCCAGAGGCTATTTACAACAACAAATGCTATATTAACAATAGAAAAATCATATATTAACAACAACTTTTGAAAACTTAGAATTTGTTATTTCTGACTTCCAGAGGCTATTTACAACAACAAATGCTATATTAACAATAGAAAAAGCATATATTTACAACAACTTTTGAAAACTTGGATTTTTTCATTTCTCACGTCCAGAGGCTATTTACAACAACAAATGCTATATTAACAACATAAAATGTATATATTAACAACAACTTTTGAAAACCTGAATTTTTTCATCTCTCACTTCCAGAAGCTATTTACAACAACAAATGTTATATCAACAATATAAAATGCATATATTAACAACAACTTTTGAAATTGCAGATTAAATAAATACTTTTCCTCTACCGTTGATCCGTTCTCTCTAAACATAATCAATTTCAGACTTTAAATAAAATGTCACCGCCTTTTGAGCCACTATTTCGACATTGACGACCTCGCCTCAGCCGCGCCGTCGCTTTGCTCCTCCGTCCTCCTTCGACGCTTCCTCCACACCGGTCTCATGCTCCTTTTCCTCTTGCTTTTGAGTTTGATGTGGATCTAATTTTATTTTTTAATGCTCATTGATTTTTTCATCATTTTATGCCTATTTATTTTCATTTTCTCCCCCAGTTGTTACGCTCATAACCTCCTTTTTTCCGTTGGAAGCTTCTGAACTGTGATAAGATATTTTCTCCTGCTAAAAGCCAGAAAATCTGGCTTATGAAAATAAATCACTTCTAACCTAAAAGTCCAATGAAATAAAAGTTAAACCAAACACAATGAAAAAAAAAAAAAAAACTCAAAAGCTACAAACCCCACTTTTAACCCTCCAATCGGTGCTTTTTGGGGCTGAAAAGGCAACCCCAACACGCAAGTCGATTAGCATCAGATTGCTCGTCATATATGTTTTTTCCTTCTCGTCTCGTCCCAATTATTGGATTACAATGAAAAGGAAATAAACCGCCACTCAATAAAGAAATTTGGATCTCTCGTCATCTTTGTTTTTTCCTTCTCGTCTCATCCCAATTATTGGATTGCAAAATGAACAGTTAAGATTCAATATGTTATAAAACCATCATCATCATCATCATCATTTCTATTTTGAAATAGTCTACCTTTATGAATTAGGACAATAATTAAGATCAAGTTCCTTATATACATTATATCAATTTCTTGAATTATATGTGACCATGCGTTATATTATTGAAATATTATGCATTTAGCTTTAAACCAAAATAGGGGAAAAAAACATAGGATATATGATTATGTGTGAATGGAAAACTTAACATGACTAATGTGAAAAGCTTAAGTTTTTTCCATGCTAGTTATACTTATCAAATTTTATAATATAATTTGTTAGTGCCAACGTTTCACCCAAGAGGAGGAAAATTGTGTGATATTAAAATAAAAATAAAAATGTAATTAACAACTAAATCGAAAGATAAGAGTTGTAGAAATATCACCGAAGTGTACACATGATTTTATATTGGTTTGGCCTTAACCTCTTGATCTACGTCTAGTCCTCAGAGCGCCTATGAGATTTTCACTATATTCACAAGATTTGACAAGTTCTTGGCACCGCAGTACAAAGAGAGTTCATCAATAGGACACTCACTCCCCCTTATACTTTGTAATTTGACAACTTCATTTAAGGTCCCATACCTTAAGATTTTACAGAATTGAATAAGGTTGGTAAACTTTCTCACAGAGTAAATAGATAAACACTGAAGAAGAAATCGAATATCAGAAAATATGAGAGAATAAGTTAGCAATAAATATTCAGATTGTTTGCCGTTGGCTTTGTTAATGCTTCTACTTGAATGCTTCACTATTTATAGAGAGTCGACATTAATGACCGTTGTGAGAATTCAAATTTGTCCGTTAGAGACAAATTGTAGCCATTGATGAAATTTAATGTTTTGTCAGTTTTTCTTCGCTTCATCAAATGCTTCAGACGCAATCCCTCTGTTTTGCATTTAAAGTTATAACAAGTTTTTGCTTTTGGTTGGGTTTGAATTTAATTCGTGCTTCAATCACTTGAAACTTATACATCAATCAGATTATAACATTTCGTGTTCTAAGAGATGTACTTTGGAAAGCCTTGGAAAAGAAGGGGTGCGTGTTGCTATTTAGGACATGTATGAGAGGGTTACAACCAATGTTAGAACGTCTCGAGGTGATACAAAGGACTTTCCTATAAGGATTGGCCTACATTAGGGGATTTGCCACTAGTACAAAAAAGGCTTTTAAGACCGCCACATTTAGGTCGGATTATAGAGGATCAAGTCTAAAAAGTATGACCGAAGGTAGTTTCGTAAATATAAAGAACTTTTTACACCAGGTTATAGATGATTAGGTCTAAAAATTATGACTGGTGGTAGTTTTATAAATATAAAGAACTTTTTTAAACCGGATTATAGAGGGTTAGGTCTAAAAAGTATGACTGGTGACAATTTCATAAATATGAAGAACTTTTTTAGACCGGATTGTAGAAAGTTAGATCTAAAAAGTATGAACGGTGGTAGTTTCGTAAATATAAAGAATTTTTAAGACTTGATGTTTAAAGAGTCCGTCTTAAAATATCCTAACCAATTTCTTTTTTCCCCTTTCTTAAAACTCTGTGCTTCGTTCTTTCTTCTCAGCGTGGAGGAAGTTGCCTTTACTGTCCTTCTGTTCGAAGTCGAATAGGAAATGGCTCATTTACTATCTCTAGTTTGCACTGAGGCTCTCAAAACCCACAATCCTTTACTGAATCTTAGTTCTCTATCTTCATGGCCACTTCTTGCTAGGACTTCCAATCATTGCAAGTTTGGAAATGATTCTGCAAAGCAAAGATGTTTTGGTGAGGTCAAGGTTGCTGCTGAGGGCTCAGCTCCTAGTACTCTCGCTAATTTTATTGCAAATGACTATTACGCTATTCTTGGTTTGGTAATTCATCCGCTTCCTAACTCTGATTCCCCCCTATTTACTTCCGACGAAAATTTGTGTTCAAATAAATAAAAGTTGTGATCATCAATTTATTATGTTTCTTCCAGTAAGATATATAGTCTCCTTTTTTAATATTCAAATCTAAGGGAAATTTTGGATTTTGTTATATTTTGCAATGTTTTGACACATCTGGGTACCGAAAGTCTTTCTTTCTCTTTCTTCTTTAAATTTTTGCCATCAATAAATCAACCATGCATTCTCATTTTTTCATCTCCAAATCTAAAAATAAAACTAGATCTAGATCTCATTTTTGCGATGATGAAGAGAAGTCAGACGACGGGAAGGGGGAGAGAGAGACGATGGTGGTGGTGGTGGTGAGGGACTCAAAGAACCAAGAAAATAGAGATATTGTTGGTAAGCTATTTGATGCCTTGACCATCGTTGCAAATAACATTGAAAGTAGAATGGAATTGTGCTTCCTCTAAAGTGCTTATTTATACTAAAATTTGGTCATATCAATCTTTGACATATGAGATTTGTGATCATAAAATTGAGATGTAGCAGAGTGAGGGAAGGTTTCGTGGAATGCTTCTGTCAGCAAACAGTTCATCTCAGGTTGTTTAAGAAGCCATCTTTCTGTTTTGGTGGCTGATGTATCTCTATAACATCTTTTACTTAGTGTATATATTTGATAAGGAATCTACTTCCTAGTTAAAAAAAATAGTTTAGGACAATATGAACACTTGTATTCGTGCATTGTCTGAATCCAGCTACCTTGCTGGCATTAACACTAGTTGTCCTCCTTCAGTTACTTTGAACGACTGGAGCGCCGTCCTCCTCCCTTGGTCGCCGTCGCCTTTTCCTTTGATTGGAATGACTGGAGGAAGGCATGGGGAAGGCCAAAGATTTTTTTGCTGGGTATGGGGAGATTTTGTTTTTGTTTATGCCAACTTACTTTTAAGACCAAATGTTTAAAAAGTTTGGTTTAAAAAGCTTACTTTTAAGACCGGATGTTAAAAAAGTCCACGCTCTAAAAAGTATTACTTTTAAGACCTCATAGTTTAAAAGTCTGGTCTTAAAAGTCTGACTTTAAAGACCTCATATTTTAAAAGTCCTTTCTAAAAATTAGTTTTTAAGACCAGCCACACATCTGGTCTTAAAAATAACAGAGTTTTAAGACCGCTTGTATAGAGACTGGTCCCAGATCCGGTCTTACGAGGCTTTTTGTCCGGTCTTAAAAGCTTTTTTTGTACTAGTGTGCTTTGAGCCCTTATTTGCTTAACCTAGTGGTAGATGTTCTAATCTAGCCTATAAAAGAGGAGATCCCTGTTTTTTGCAGATAATATAGTTCTATTGGTTGAATCCAAGTACGAAATTAATTGTAAACTTGAGATTTGAAGACGGATTTTGGAGTTGAAGGGCTTTCATCCAAGTATGAGCAAAACTGAATATATGCATTGCAATTTTAATTTTAATTAGAGACAAGGTAAAAGTGAAGTGGAAGTTAAATTTGGGGGCAAGTCATTCCACAAGTGACAAAGTTTAGCTATTTGGAATCAATTATACAACAAGATGGTGAAATTGATATTAATTTTAATCATATAATTCAAGCTAGATGATATAAATGGAGAAAAGCTATTGGAGTTATTTATGATCCGAACGTACCAAATAAAGTAAAAGGAAAGTTTAATTGCACTACTATAAGACCATCAATGCTATATGGTAGTGAGTATTGGGCTTTAAAGGGACAATATGAACATAAAATGAGGGTGGCTGAGATGAGGATGTTGAGATGGATGTGTGTGCGTGGTTATACAAGAAAAGAATGCTCACTTACACAAACGAGTTGGAGTGACCTCTATTGAAGAAAAAAAGGTAGAAAACCACTTAAGTTGGTTTGGATATGTTCAAAGAAGGCCATTGAATACATCGGTAAGGAGGATTGACTAAGCAGTATGGAGTCCTGTAAAAAGAGGTTAAGGAAGGCTGAATTGAACACTCAGTAAAGACATAGAAAGGGAGGATGAAGCAAACACTCAACAAGGTTTTATACAAACCCATTAAAACAATAAGATATATGAATTCAATGGAAAATATAAAGAAACAAATAAATGTTCCCGTTTAATGTAGGCTCTAGCTCGAAAGAAACTTTAGGAGAATAGTCTTTAACTTAGCCGCTCATCGGAATCTTCGTAGCTCTAGAGGTATGTGGATTCGATTAGCCATGGACTCGACGATGAGATCTTTCGTTCACACTTTGTGCCACTCTCTGATGGATAATCTCTCTCTCTCGATCTCTACTCCCTTCTCCAATCTTCAGACACCATTAAAAGCTTCTATATGTCTAGAAAATGGAGAATTTACTGCTGCTCAGATTGGGCTCCATCTATTACAGTCGAACTCAATTCAAAGTGGTCCTGATTAGCGTTCAAGTAGGCATCTCCGAATTGCATCTGAGTCCTCTGTGGTGTTGTTTCCTACAATTGTGATGTTTCCACTATTAGAATATATCATGTCTTTGTATTAGCTGGCGCGCAAGTTGCACAAACTGAAATGATTAGTCTTGTAGTTTAGTAAAGTGGTTAGAAGGTTGTTATCTGATATGGACATGTGTACACATATCACACACACCAAACGCCATCTATACTAGTGACTTCTTACTCTGTATATATTGACTTGTAGACTGAATGAATAAACAATGCAATTGATCCAAATACTCTTGTTTTACTCTATGCTTCTTCTTTTATATTCGGTATTCCGTCATGGTATCTGAGCCTTGACGACCACCGTCAAAGCTCGATCCCGGTGATTGAGAGTATTCAACGGCAAGCCTGGTTATCTTCGTCTACGGATTGATTACTGAGCAAAAAAAATGTCGACTATGTCTGGATCCAATGACTCCGTTGCGATGTCTGCTCTGACGACTGTGGCAAGCCGTAACTTCTCAAACAAGAAGATTACAATCAAGCTTGACGACTCTAATTTCTTGTTGTGGAAACAACAAGTGTACTTTATGGTGAAGCAACACAGAGTCTATTCTTTCCTCGATGGTACGACAACTCCTTCTCCAGCGAATATCGAGGTGACGATGGCCGTGATACTGTCAATCCGGACTTTGAGGAGTTCGAATCGTTAGATTTAGCTCTTGCTTCTTGGCTTTTAGCCTCGGTTGCTTCAAATATCCTATCGGATCTAGTTAGACTCACTACTGCAACTCAGATTTGGGCGAAATTGAATCAACTCTTCTCCAACAAGTTAGATGCGAAGATTCTCTCCTATCGCAATCAGTTGGCGAATCAACGAAAAGGTGATCTGTCTATGCGTGATTATCTCGCTAACCTAAAATCAATCTATGACCATTTAGCAATGCTTGGAGAAAAGGTTGATGAAGCTGGTGTGAAAATGATTCTATTCGTGTTCCGGGAACGAAAAGGTGATCTGTTGCATTACCTCTCTTCCAGTCTCAAAAATGAACGGTGAAAATGATTCTATTCGTGTTCTGGGAACACCATTTACTGGTGTGACTGGTGTGAGTAAGAACGAACCCTCTTCATCTCACAATGTCGTAACCGCCCTGCACGCCGTGGTAGAAGAAGCACACGAATGATGGATGTAACCCTAAGTCGGACTTCTGGGTCAAGGCTGCAGATTTAGTTTGATGAAAAGTTGTAACCTTTTGGTCCCAAGAAATGCAAATATACTAGTTTTGTTGGCTATCTAGTACGCAACAAGGTTAGCATCTTGACAGATGAGTGGAAAAATGTGGACGTTGGCACAGTAAAGGATCTTATTTGGGACACTATCCGGCTTACATACACTGTCCCTGACTGTCAGAAGTTGAAAGAAAAGACATTGTCTTATTGTGCTGATTGGTGGAGGAAGTTTAAGACCTTTATATCTAACAAATATATTTTTGCCGAGGTTTAGCCTGAAGAAAATCCTTGGGACAAGTACACATTTATTAATGAACAAACTTAGCAACAATTTGTTCAGCTGCGGACCACTCTTGAAGCTCTGGTGAGTTTATATTTAGTTTTGTTTGCCTTTTTGTTTGCTTATTAACTTTGTGCGGATATGTGAATGTTATTGTGTTCATCTAATCCGTTAGTTAAATGGTTTGGTGTGTGAATAGAAGTATACATTTCCTGCCTTTGTCTATGCAAGTCTGATATGTAAACCCTGAAAAGGTAAAATACTAAGAAGGTAATTAGGGAAATAATAATGGCATAAGAGTCATGCCATTATTATAGTCTTAGTTCTCTTATAGTAGGTAGTGGTTAGACATTGTCGTTAGTTAGTTAGTATGTTAAGCGTGTAATGGTTTCGGTGCAAGTCTGTTATTGGGCCTTAAGAGTCAAGCCTCTAACTATATGTAAGAGGTTAGTCTAATATGTGTAGGAACCAGTTATGATGAATGAATGAATTGACTGAGTTGGCAGCATTTTTGCAACTCCCTTTCCTCTGTTTCTCCCAATTTCTTCTACAATTCTACATCTTTCTTAAATAAAATGTTGAAACTTGATGAAGTGAATTTGACTAATGTTTGACCTTTATATGAAGCAGAAGTTCTCTAATTTCTGTTAGTGAGATGGCTGGAATTCATAATTAATAGTTTTTTTCAATTCTGATTCACAAAAAAGAAGGGAACAAGCACAGGAGATAGGGAGAAAGAATGATTGCCCGCATAGGGCTTCTCGCGGCGGATATGAAATGGCCGAAAAAGAATTGATGACTGCCAAGCAGAAGAGATTGGAAGATGAAGCTAAATCCAATCTTTCTGCGATAGTTGATCAACCATCTCCAATACATCGCGAGGAGTTGTGGTTGCATATTCGGCAAAAGTCAAGCGGCGCCTACACGAGTAAACAAACTCGTGTAGTTCTTGAAAAGAATTGTAAGTATCATTATTGTTATTTTTTTAGTTACTAAGCATGTTTCATTACTAAGCTTCTCGTTTTCTGTATCTTACAGGAAGATCTTAAAAAGAAAGAAGCAGCAGGATCTTTTGTGTTGGATAGGAGGAATGATCTTTTGTACTATAAATGACTTCCCAGCATATGAGAACTTGTTAGTGTATAGTGTAAAAGGCTGTAAAGCATGTCCAGTTTGTGAAGAAGGCACATACTACCATCAACTTCAACATGGAAGAAAGACTGTTTATCTTGGAAATAGGAGATTTCTTAGATGGGGCTACCCATCTCGTTGATTAAAGAAAGCCTTTTTTGGTGGCCAAGAGTATGAAGATGCTCCGGTGGCATTGATCGGGGATCAAGTTTATGAAAAGGTGAAAAATATCGTTGTCATCTTCAAGAAGACGCAAAGAGTATAATGAGAAACAAATATATGGAAAACGAGATCTGTATTCTTCGATCTTCCATATTGGCGCAATCTTGATGTGAGACACTGTATTGATGTCATGCATGTGGAGAAAAACGTATGTGATAGTATTGTTGGCACGCTTCTCAACATACAAGGTAGTTTCAAGGATGGTGTGAAGGCAAGATTGGATTTGCAAGTAATGGGAATACGCGAAGACTTACATCCAAGACCATACGGGAAGAGAACTTATTGTCCCCTAGCTTCTCATAGTTTGTCTAAGGATGAGAAATGAAGTTTTTGTGAGTGTTTACATGACACAAAAGTTCCCTCGGGGTATTCTTCAAATTTTAAGAGGCTTGTATCGATGAAGGACTTGAAATTAGTAGACCAAAAGTCTCATGATTGTCATGTCTTTATACAACAATTACTCCCAGTAGCTATTTGAGGCATCCCCGAATATGATCTTCGGGTCGTTTTGACTAGACTTTGTGTCTTCTTCAATGCGGTTTGTAGTAAAGTTTTCGAGATTGAAAAGTTGGATGAATTGGAGAATGAAGGATATCTTATCTTGTGCCACCTTGAGAAGATTTTTCTTCCTACATTTTTTGACATCATGGTTCATCTAATTGTTCATCTAGTGAGGAGATAAAGTTGTGCGGCCCCGTCCATTTACGGTGGATGTACCCAATTGAAAGATCTATGAAATTCCTAAAAGGGTACGTGAAGAACGCATACCGGTCGAAGCATCAATTGTTCGAAATATGTTTTCGAAGAAGCCATGAAATTTTGTCAAAATTATTTGGCCAAAGTAAGACATATTGGGCTTCCAAAACGTCAGCATGCTGAAGGGGTAGACGAGGGGCTTCGGTAAAGAGTGTGGATCCTGATGAATTGTCACAAGTCCACTTATACATCTTGAATAATGTTGATGAAGTTCAAGCTAGCATAGCTGCACATAAAGAAGCTGTAAGGAAAGAAAATCATCGAATGACTGAACAAAGGTTGATTAGGGAGCATAACAGAACTTTTGCAAACCGGTTCAAACAAAAGGTCGAGGGAGAGGAATGTGTTTCTAATACAATCAAATGGTTAGCACGTGGTCCTGAGGTTGATGTCATAAGTTGGAATTCGTATGTGATCAATGGTTATACATTTTACACGAAGTCCCTAGATGATAGGAGCACCATCCAGAACATTGATGTTATGTTAGAGGCTGAATTTATGCACTTCTTCAGTTCGAAAGACAAGAGGCCTTTATTGGCAGTCATGCCATATTATGGGGTTATTGAAGAGATTTTGGAGGTGGACTATGTTAAAATTAGATTTCCCATTTTCAAATGCAAGTGGGTTAATGTCAATAATGGTGTTCAGATCAATCGGCTAGGATTTACATTAGTCGATGTCAATGGTACAAGTTTTGGAGATGAACCTTTTATTATGGCGACTGTGCGAAACAAGTGTTTTATATCACCGATCAAGAAAATAAAATGTGGTCTGTAGCTCTCCAAGGAAAAAGGGTAATTGATATTGATGAGGAAAGTCATTCAAATTATGGTCTTCCTGAGAGTACTCCTTTTTCAAGGGGTCTAGCGGACATGAACGAAGAAGATGAAGCATATAATGAACCCGGCATAAGAAATGATCATCAAGAAGGGATATGAGAGGATATCACTTTATAAAAGAGTCAATTCATAAGGTAATATTCATATGCAATTCTTTGAAAACTTTAAGGTTTTAACTATATTATATTTCTTCTATGTTCTTAAACAATGTCACCGACTATGAAGTTTGTTCTTGTTTTATTTTTGTGGCAGGATCCGATCTAAAGGGGCATGTTATAAAAGAGGATGTTACGTTGTTGGGTGAGAATCAGATGAAGGCATGGTGAATATTACATTGAGCATGTATGTTGTATTTGTAACTTATTGTATTTGCATTGTAAGTAAGTTATCTTATTGTATAAATTAATTTAGGTGTTGAAGTCATAGTATAATCATTAATTAAGAAGCCACATAACTCATGGTAAATAATATTTGTATTCTTTTTCCCAATTCAATTTATTCATAATTGTTCATAGCTTGTAGCTTAAAGTATCGACTTTTATGTGCTGGATTTGTGTATATATATGATCAGGAAGAGCAAAACAGAGAAAAAATTTGCGAAAATTTAGACTGGAAATAAATACGCCGGTCTTAAATGTTCAACTATTAAGATCGGATGTATTTATATGTCCGGTCGTAAAGGTCATGTGTACATATTTGATATTAAGCCGGTCTTAAAAGTTGGTCTTTTAAGATCAGTGTATTTATACGTCCGCTCTAAAAATTCAATTTTTAAGACAGGATGTATTTACCACCCAGTCTTGAAAGTCAGTCTTTTAAGACTGCATATAATGAGTCGTCAGGTCTTAGAAGCCGCTATTTTTCAGAACGGATTTATTTTTGTCCGGTCTTAAAATTCCGATCTTTTAAGAGCGGCCCGAGTTTTGTCATCTTAAAAGTTGAGTTTTAAGATTTGAACAAAAAATATTTCAGCTTTATTTAGTACGACTTTTAAGACCTAATGTTTTAAATGTTCGGTCTAAAAGAGTTTCTTTAAGATCGGTTAGGTGTCGGTCTTAAATGTGGACTTTAATACCGGGCATTTCGGAACAAGACCCGGTCAAGGGTCGGTCTTATGATGCCTCTTTTGTCCAGTCTTAAAACCCTTTTTTGCACTAGTGTACAGTGGCTGATACAGCTTGGTATCCTGACTCAGGAGCTACAGAACACATCACCCATGATAAGTCCTGTCTTCTATTAGAAATAATTCGCACAGGCACAAGCACAGTACAGGTTGGTACATGTGAGTTATCTCCTATTCACTCTATTGGAACCACTTTACTTTCCAATACCCAGTCTCAGTTTACTCTAAGTAATGTCCTACATGTTCCAAAAATGAAAAAAAAATTACTATCTATTACTAAATTCACTTGTGAAAATAATGTTTCGGTTGAATTCTTTCCTCGACACTGTGTCATTAAGGACTTGAGGACTGGCCAACTCTTGATGTCTGGCATTGAAAGACATGGCATGTATCCTTTGATGGCAAAAGTACAATTAGCGAAGTCCTATCTTGATGCGGCACTCTCAAATGTTCCTCCCAGAACTTCAAAATAGTTGATTCAATCTCACACTCCTAACACTCAGATTTGCAGTGTCTCAAGTGATTCCTTGACTATTTTGCATCAACGTTTAGGACACCCATCATTTTCCACTGTAAAGGATATTCTTGCTTGCAATTCTATTCGATTTATTGTTTTAGAGAATAAAACTCTTTGTACTGCTTGTCAATATGGGAAAATTCATAAACTCCCATTTACTTCTTCAGTTACAGTGTATCAAAAACCTCAGCAACTAATAGTAATGGATATTTGGGGACCTGCTCCTATTCAGTCTTCTAGTTTTGTGTATTATCTTGCCTTAGTAGATGCATACAGTCATTTCACATGGCTTTATTATGGGTTACTGATTCATGCTCTGCCTCATCTCCATGTTCAGGCTTTTTCTGATTCAGATTGGGCCACCAACAGGGAAGATCGTCATTTTGTGAGTGGCTATTGCACTTACTTAGGCACCAATCCAGTCATATGGGTCTCAAAATGTCAACCGGTGGTTTCTAGATCTGCAACAAAGGCTGAATATCGCAGCCTTGCTAATGCCTCCTAAGATGTTGTGTGGGTTATGAAGTTACTCCAAGAGATGCATGTTCCAATTGCAGAAATACCCATATTCTAATGTGACAACTTTGGAGCTATTGCATTAGCTTCAAATCCGATGCTTCACTCGAAAACCAAGCATGTAGAGATTGATATCCATTTTCTTAGAGGGAAGGTTGCTGCTGGATAGATTCAAATTGGATATGTCCCTTCACATGACCAAGTTGCTGATGTTCTTACAAAACCACTAGGAAAGAGCATGTTCATTCCCTTTCGTGATAGGTTAAATGTACTCCGTGTTGATCACTCAAACAAACAAAATTTTGCATAAGGAATATTAGAATATATTAGGTCTGTGTATTAGCTGGCACTCAAGTTGCACAAACTGAACTGATTAGTCTTGTAGTTTAGTAAAGTGGTTAGAAGGTTGTTATCTGATATGGACACGTGTACACAGATCACACACACCAAACGCCATCTGTACTAGTGACTTCTTACTCTGTATATATTGACTTGTAGACTGAATGAATAAACAACGCAATTGATCCAAATACTCTTGTTTTACTCTCTGTTTCTCCTTCTATATTCGGTATTCCGTCATCCACTACGGCCTTGAAATCTTTTCTTCTATGCTACTGGGTCCTTTTCTGCACTTTCTTCAAATCCCTGCAATCATTAACCATTTTAAATGAAAGTAGCTCTGAATTATATCAATTTGGGTAGATTTCAATCATTAATCTCATCCCTTATCATGTTCAAATTTTCACCTTTCAAATCCCAAGAACCTCATTAAAACTATTGATTTCAATATAAACTTATGATAGAAAATATATGCTCAACATGAAGGGAGTATTTCTCATTCACTTGTGTGTCCCAATACTTTGTACACGATCCCCCTTTATATAAGAAACTTCTCCCAATTTATTCATTGGAGAGGCTATGGAGTTTACAACATTTAGAGAAAAAGAATCCTAAGAGTTTGGAGTAATGGACATCCCCTAATAATACAATTTTCAAAGTACTTGACAAGATTTATATTATCTGTTAGTAGTACTGCTTTGAAGTAAAAAGAAAAAAAAAGAAGTACTGGTTTGAATCGGTGGTTAGCTATCCAAGGACACATCGAATTTGTACGTCGCTTTTGTGATTTTTGCAAAATAAATGCCAACGACGTGTCTTCACTGTCGCCATTATAATTTTTTCTTGGGAAAGTCCACCTCAAGGCCCATTTAACCAAAAAAAAAACCCAAAAAATTTCATATGTCGAAATAGGTTCTAGGGCCTTTTCTGACGTGCAATTTTAAGGTGAAAAGACAAAAGAAGCCCTTCACTCAAACACACTTTCTCCCTCTGACCGCCTTTATCTGAACTGGGCAAACACCGATTTGTCTCCTCTTTGAGCTCGCCTCTGCCGGTCTTTTTGATGGTCCTCTCCTCAGCAACTCCGATTGCTTCCTCCAAGTTCCTCATTCTTGTCCCTCAGCCGCACTCTATTTTTTGTTTTTGTTAGTTTCTATCATGATGATAATCAATGAATTAACCCTAGGGTTCGGCCTACTCCCAAATTTTAGTGAGTTGAATTGTTCAATCTGGCTTTGAATCTTGATTTGTATTTTTTCTTGGCATCATTTGTTGTTGTCAACCCCTGCTTCCACTACTAGAAAATGAAGAATTTGCGACGGAATTTGCGAGGGAAAAAAAATTCCCTCACAAAATAAAGAAATTTTGCGAGGGAGTCGGGTTTCCTCGCAAATTTACTTAAATTTGCGAGGGAGTCTGGTTTCCCTCGCAAATTTACTTAAATTTGCGAGGGAGTCTAGTTTCCCTCGCAAAATATAAGTAAATTTGCGAGAAAATATTTTTTCCCTCATAAAATTAAGTAAATTTGCGAGGGAGTATGTTTTCCCTCGCAAAGTGTCTTAATTTTGCGAGGGAAACAATGTTTCCCTCGCAAATTTAGTTAAATTTACTTTAACTCCCTCATCTCGCGTCCAGTTATGTCGGCCATTTTCAGCCCTAGGTCCGCGATTTTGACTCCCTCATCTTGCGATTTTGAAGTCCGCCGCTCTCTCCCTTCTCCGCCTCAGATCCGTCGGTTCTTCCCCGTCAGGCCACCGCGAGGCCATTCGTTTCAACTCGCACCGCTTGAGTAGTCTTAACTCCAAGAGGTTCCTTCTGTTCAAGCATCACTTCTCGTCTATTACCTTTCGAAGGTATTCTGCTGATATGCTATTTTAGATCTTGGGTTTCTGCTTTTAAGCTTATGCGTTTCTTAGGGGTGGATTCCTTGGCATTTTCTCTCTTTGTGATCTCCAAATGAGTCTGAGATTCTGTTTCTCTGTTCCGTCTCGGATTTGTCTGTTATTGAAGTCTTAATCGCATTTCGTCCACTGGTTTCTCTGGAATTTTGGTTATTCTTTCGGCCTTGTACGGAAATACCCTTTGGGCTTTCAGATCTGGTGGAGTTTATCTGTCAATTGCGTGTTCTTCTTCTAGGAAATGAGATTTGTTGGGTGAAATAAGGGTTTTGCTTTCTTGTGTTCGATTAGCTTGAAGCACTGAAGTCTACATCTCATAGTTACTAAGCCCTGTGATTATTCGTCATTTAGGATAGGTTTTTCTGCTAGATTTGGCAAATGAATGAACTTTTAAACTCGATAGAAATTGGAATTTGGTGGTTATAAGGTTTCTAGCTGGTTTCGGAGTCTTGCTTGCTAGAGGGGAAATTTGGTGGTTATAGGGTTTCTAAGGTACCTTAGATTTTTGTTTTAAATCTAAAAAATTCAGGTTGCTTTTTTTCAGCCCCTCAATAATTTGGTCCAGAAGATTGATTAATATAGAGAGTAAAAATATCGTTTGCGAAAAAATCATTTAGTAAAACTGTACTATGTGGAACCTTATTATGCATGTGCTTGAATAAACTTGTAAATGTTTGTTACCAAACCTAAGGATGTGTGAAGGCCTGGATGTTTATGTTTTGTGTTATCGTTTTTGCTTTCTAGATGATAACTATAGCTACTTAATGCTTATGTAAAATTATTTGTTCAGTAAGTTCAGAGGTGCCAAGTGATGGCTGTAGTTTGCATATCCAGCATAATATCACATCATCCATTCCAAATGTTGGTCTACAGGTAATAATAAATATAATTGAGTTCTTATAACATTTCTACATATGGTTTCATTTTTAATTTTTTTTTTTAATAATTGAACCTCTTCAGGTTTGGAGAGCAGAATTAGTATTTTCTGATTTTGTATTACACAAAATAGTGTCTTCGTCTGAATTTCATGGAGCAATCGCATTGGAGCTTGGTGCTGGAACTGGTATGTATATCAGTTTGTAAATTTTTGCTTTCTTCGTGACTTATTGAAACCTATGACAATGACGATCTAACCCAGTCCTCAAATAAACTTGAAGCTTGCTTTGTTTTATATTAACATGGAAACTGAATCTTACTTCAATTTCACTAGAGGGGATAACAGTATCTTTTATCCTCTTGCTTCATCTTGAAACCATCCTTACTTGTGAGCTTGAAGGACCTATGGCGGTTTGCATGAACTATTTACTTAGGATGCAGATATTCGAGAAGAATCATTGGTTTCTTGCCTTACTGTAACCGTTTTATTATATCTTGCCTCATATTGTAACTATATTGCAACTACTTATGTTTTTGTTTTAGGTGATGGTGGGTATACTCATGTTTTACAACGATAATCATACTAACAAAACTTGGTCAAAATATTCCTTCAAATTTGTCTGGTAATTTAGTTATTTAAGAATTATGACTTGTATTTGCCTGTTCTTCATTTTAATCCCCATTGATGCATTTTAAAACCAATTGACATTTCACATTCAATTCCTGTTTGTGAGGATCTTTGACATATCATCTGTATACATTTCATTCAACCTGCAGTTATACCTTTTTTTAAGATTATAAATGCTTATTTTATTTAAATATGATATTCAAAATGGAAGCTAACATTTATAATCCTTGATCAGACCACGGCAATGAGATACTTGAGAACTGTGCAAAGAATGTTCTGCTTAATGCTGGATTATTGAATTGTAAAGCTGCAATTTCTGTGCGTGAGCTTGATTGGTTCAATGGCTGGCCTCCTCAAGCAAGTATTGCAGAGGCTCCTTTCAGTCAGGGGTAAATCTTTCATTTTATTGGAGACTTGAATGTTCGGCGGAGTATAGCATTTTTTATATTTGTGACTAATGTGTTTGTCACATTTACTTGGGCATTGTCCAGTTTTTCTTGGAACTTCAAGGAGATTGAACAAGCAGAGAATGCTTCATTTTTTCTGGCTGCTGACGTTATATATAGTGATGAACTGACTTATACGTTTTTCAGCACTTTAGAGATGATTAATGAGATGCGAGCACTTCTCCAGTCCATATTGAAGGACAAGGGTACGTGGTTGCCTCCTGATGATCATGACGATATTGGTGATGATGACGACCAGACTGCTGCTATTTAGACCTTTTTTTAGTTCATGTTGGACGCAACATTATCATTTGTAATATTTTGTTTTTACTATGTAAACTTTATGATTGTTAGAACTTATTTTTATGATATATACAAGTATTTTATTTTTCTAATTTTTAATATTTTTTTTGTAATTATATTTTTTTTATGAGTTTTTTTATTTTTTTAAAAAAATAAATTAGAATTTGCGAGGAAAAGTGTTTCCCTCGCAAAATTGAGGATTTTGCGAGGGAAACACTTTTCCCTCGCAAATTCCAAGATTTACGAGGGAAAATTCTTCCCTCGCAAATTCATGAATTTGCGAGGAGAAAGGATTTTTTGCGACGGAAAATCGTTTTGCGAGGGCGTTTTTTGCGACGGAACGTTTTCCGCCGCAAATTCCGCCGCAAATCAGTTTTGCGAGGGAAAATGCCTGTTTTGCAAGGGAATTCTTCCGCCGCAAAAAATTGTTTTTTTGTAGTGTTCGGACGCCATCACGAACACCATCTCACACCGTCTGGATCAAAATGTTGTACGTGCGGTATTCTCCAAGCAACATTCGCTTAATGAAATGCGTAAAACTGTCTCTATTATTCCTTTCCGTCCTACAATCACTTTTGAAATTCCCCAATTGCTGAATTGAGTTTCTCAAACTCTATAGGTGAATTGCAAAGCCGTGGCAAACGGGTACATAAAATGTGAAATCATGGTACTCGACGGTTTTTGAAATTTCCTGGTTTTTTTTATAGATAAATTAGAATGTTCTGATTTTGATTCCCAACTCTCTTGCTCTCCTGTTTTATTTTGTGGATTCTGCTGATAGATTTATTGCTTCATAAGTGCAAGGCATATAGACACCTTCTCTTCAACGTCCTTAATCAAAAAGATTATAAATTTGAGGTATGCATGAGTTTCTTCATTACCTTACAGTAATTTTTTAAGGTATATTCACTTTAATGTTTGATGTTGTGTGCTTTTAGTAAACACTCTAGTTGCTTTTGCAAATGTGATTATGAAACATAGAGATGTTTTTAGCAATTTTCTTTTTATTATTGGTATAACATTGTTGTTACCTTAAGTTCATTTTGGATTTTCATTTTGATGATTATTATTGTAGTCTAAATATTTTTCTTTTGAATCTATTTGAAAATAACGACCATGAAGCGTTTTCCTCAATGGGAGTTAAATTTCTACTTTTACAGGCTCTTAAGATTGCAATTTAACTATCTCATTCAATAATTTGGATTTATACTTATTGGTTTATATTTATTGGTTCCTGTGCAGAGGTTATTTTGGAAATTGACAGCAAGTTTTCTTCTTTTGGATGCTTGTATCCTTGTTATGTGTAGGAATTGTTCTAATTCCATCAATGATATTAGGATTGAAACGTTAATTTCAGACACTGTAGACGGTAACCTTACAAAGAGTTATTCTAGATTAGAGTTTGGTTTTAGAAAGAAGCAAGGATGAATTTATTTGATCGAGTGTCTCTTCCCTAGTGTCAATATGCTAGAAGGTTTATATAACATCAGATTAGCCTTTACTTTGGAAATTGCTTGGTTTGGAATTTTATGCTGGTTCTGATGAGGGATTATTAATTCATGGATTTTGTTGGCAAATGCTAATAGATGTCTTCTTTGGGAACTTAATGTTTCTTTTGACTTTCCTTTTTGCAACGAGGATATCTATCGTACATAAATCAATTTGTCAATGTATATACTTCTATTTATTATCAGAAAGTGACACTTAGTCTCGCCACATTATTTTGAAGACAACTTAGTATTTTTCAAAGCATTAATTTGTATCAACACAACATTGTCAAAGTATTTGTACTCATATATGCGGGTATAAAGACTTGTTGCTCTCAATCTTGGTCTCAAGACTTGAATCTCATATTTGTACTCATATATGTAGGTTTTAGTTTTTCTTTATTATTAATAATGCTTGGTAACTAGCAAGTTTGAAGAAAATTTGGAGTGGCTATGCTTTCTTAAATTATGTTGCTTTGATTGGTATTTGTTTTATATTCCTTTGTTGACATTCCTTGTCTGCTAGTCTGCTAGTTTTATATATGCAGAATTGCTAGCTGCTTTAGGTTTCAATTATAACGCTTATTTTGGGACTTAATGGGTATGTAAAACAAGACTTTGTATACAGATTATTAACAATTCTTTGCTTTTTAGGGCTGATCTTAATTTGCAATGGCAGCTTCCTCCTCTCTTTTCTCCAGCATGATGCATAAAGAGGCTCCTGCTCTGAATATATTGAAACACTCTAAAGATTCATTATGTTGTCATTGGAATATCTCACACAAGTCACTTAATCATTTGAAGCTAATGTCACAGAGAAACCGCATCCATTGTCAAGCTCTGAAAATTGAACACCCATCATGCTTGTCAATTCGGCAGAAATTACAGCCTAATGATGTTATTGAAGCACAACAATTTGACAGAGACACTCTAAATGCCATATTTCAAGTTACACGAGAGATGGAAAACATTGAGAAGAATTCACCTGGTAGCCAACTTTTAAAGGGTTATCTTATGGCTACCCTGTTTTATGTACGCTAACATACTAATTGTATTTAGGACACATGTTTGGTCCATTAGGTTTTTTTTGTAAATGTCAATGTTCATTGAATCTACAGTTGTTAACTAATTTGTTATTGTTGAAAGGTGCTTTTGTTGTTATGAAAATATTCATGACAATTTGGTATTGTGTAAGGGTTAATAGAATTTTGAATATCAATTACATGATGAACTATTTTGTGCCTCCTTGGTATGTCACAGTAACAAAGATGATGGTAGTCTATCAGTGGGTGTTAATAATATCAGTATGCATTAACAAGTCCATCAGTATCCATTAACAAGTCAATCAGTAGGTGTTAACAACAACATTAGTATGCATTAACAAGTCCATCAATGTACGTTCACAACTCTATCAGTGTACCTTAACAACAATATCAGTATGGGTTAACAACAATATCAATGTACGTTAACAACAATATCAGTATGCCCTAACAACAATATCAGTAGGTGTTAACAACAATAACAGGGTTGTTAACAACAATAATAGGGGGCATTAACAACAATAACAGTACCCACTAACAACAATAACAGGGGCACTAACAACAATATCAGTAGGTGTTAACAACAATAACAGGGGGCATTAACAATAATAACAGTACCTACTAACAACAATAACAGGGGCACTAACAACAACAACATGGGCGTTAAAAACAATATCAGGGGGCGTTAACAACAAAAACAGGGGGCATTAACAACAATAATAGTACCCACTAACAACAATAACAAGGGGCATTAACAACAATAACATGGGGCACTAACAATAATATCATTCCCCACTAACAACAATAATAGGGGCACTAACAACAATAACATGGGGCGTTAACAACAATATCAGGGGACACTAACAACAATAACAGGGGGCGTTAATAACAATAATAAGGGGCATTAACAACAATAATAGTACCCACAAACAACAATAACAAGGGACATTAACAACAATAATAGGGGGCACTAACAACAATAACAGGGGGGCGTTAACAACAATAACAGGGGACACTAACAACAATATCAGCCCCCACTAACAACAATATCAGTACACTAACAACAATAACAGGGGGTACTAACAAGAATAACAGGGGGCGTTAACAACAATAACAGGCACTAACAACAATAACAGGGGGCACTAACAACAATATCAGTCCCCACTAACAACAATATCATTAGCCATTAACAACAATATAAGTCCCCACTAACAACAATATCAGTACCTACTAACAACAATATCAGTCCCCACTGACAACAAGATCAGTAGCCAATAACAACAATATCAGTGTGTGTTAAAAACAATATCAGTGTGCGCTAACAACATTATCAGGGTGCGTTAACATTATCAATGAGCATTAACAATAATATCAATGTGCCTTAACAACAATTGTTTCATTACATACCATTATCAGTGAACGTTAACCACTGATTGAGTTGTTAACACCCATTGATGGAGTTGTTAACATTTTATTACATACCATTAATAAATAGCAGAGAGGCAGAAAAAAATTGATCATGTCAATTAAATTTAAAAATCAAGTAACCATCATCAGGACCTTTACAATTGTTTCAATACAAATGCACCTTTGTCCTAAACAAATTGTTCACAACTTTGTCATAAATACTAATTGACGTTTACACAAAAACTGATAAACTAAACATGTGCCCTAAATACAATCTGTGGGTGTTAACAATTACATCAATGAGTGTTAACAACTCTATCTATATAACATTAACAACTACATCAGTGGTGTTAACAACTACATTAGTAGGTGTTAACAACTCCATGAGTGAGTGTTAACAACTCTATCAGTGTGTGTTAACCGATGACAAAAAAATTCATCATGTAATTGAAATTCAAAAATCAAGTAATTTCAAATGGACCTTTACATAATACCAAATTGTCAAGAACATTTTTATAAATACAAATGCACCTTTGCATAAAAACAAATTGTTAACAATTTTGTAATCAATATACAATGTTTTGTAAACACTTCCTTAAAATACAACAATTCAGTGTATCCACACTACAAAAATTACATAGTCAAAACCTAACTGCATAATAAAACACTAAATTTCAAAAAGTCCACCTAAGCTTTCACATCTTCTCCTGCTTAATTGACTTGATTGGCTTTGCATATGTCTCAAAAGGAGAACTTGGCACAACAGCTCCAGACTTTGAGTCCTCACCAACTGTCATATGTCTGCATAATTGAATAAAGGGCCTATCATATGTCTGCATAATTGAGATGAACAAACTTTTAAAAAAGAAAATCAATATCATAATTGAGATGAACAAACTTTCATTGACTTAATAGTAAAGACTTGGTTATTCAACTTTTGCTTTGTGTGAAAGAACAAATATAAGTTCAAGTATCAATGTATAATAATTTAAAATTTTAATTGCCACCTTATATCTAATATAAGTCTAAGAAAAAACACGAATCCTTCTACTAAATGTCCAAGAAAATCACAATAATAGAAACATACCCGGGATGCTTGATAACATCTTTAGTAATTTTGATCTTTTTGACTGATCCAAAGCACAAGTCCTCAAGGGAGCACTCAAGTTTCATATCAACTAAATGTCCAAGAAAATCACAATAACAGAAACACGAATCAGTTTTGTTTAAGAATCTATTTTCATCTATTCCTTTATGTTGATCATTGACCTCATGACTTGGAACTGTTGCTGGCTACATATAATTATATCAAACACAATGAGAGATACATCGTTACTTGGTATAAGCTGTCCAATTATTAGCAAAATCAATAAACAAGATAAAGAGTATTGCATTTACTTAAACTGTGTGGAAGATCATACTACAAGAATGTGCTCATGATTGCAACAATTTGGAAAGATAATAGAAGCACGTACCGATTTCATAAAGCATACCCCACGATTTGAATGGCATATTGAGCGTACTTCAATAGATGAAGGCATATCTAGAGCAATTTGTAAAGCGAGTTCATACTTTGATAATGCGTCCTCAAATTGCCCATCCCCAAATAACTTATTCCCTTTAAATTGCCCATCCTTAAATCACGATAATGCTTTCTGCTAGAGAAAGTAACAACACTATGTTAGTGTTTTCCTTTTTCCAAAGAAAAACATTTTTCTAGATATCCAAACCATATTTTGAATCATCACTGAAATAATATCGAAATATAACTGAAGGTTCATAAATTCAGCTATTGACTTCAAATGCGTGGTGCCAATCAGTTTGATAGATTAATATAGAGCTTATTAATAAAATTAAATACTGTAAAATTGACATTCACAAAAGACCATGCTTCAACAAAACCATCCCCATTGAAGAATTTTAGCAGCTTTAGCATCCCAACACTGAACTCTCCGTCAATTAAGTTTTAACTTGTGCTTTTTCCTCAAAGAACAAATTAGAAAGGGTCATGGATGATATTAATTGTTAAATACTTCAGGTAGTAGCACATACAAACATGCTCAAATACTTCCATAATCACACAATTACATATCAGCACTAGCAGTTTGATATTCAAAATCTTTCCAGATGTAATATCCTTGGTAATTTAGATTACGTCATCAATATGGATATGTTCTGTAATACTAATTCTAAAGTTTGTACCAAATTTACGAATAAAAGGAAAACCCAGTTAACAAAATGACTACAAAGGTTGTACAAATTAGTTATGACCAAAAATTTGAACCACACACGAAAAAGGAAAAATTTCACAAACACAACAAAGAAAACACTCAAAGCCACCAAATAGAACCTGTTTTAATTCCTCATCGTGTGATGCCTCTTTGGAAGAATCAGTCCCCGGAAGATTCCTCAACTCCTGATGTTGATGTTTTTGTTCTCGTTCTTTATGCGTATCCTCTGCATCGCTGCCGAGCTCGGTGTCGCTGGCGGTTTCAAAGCCATCGGAAGCTTCTTTATGCTCATCGACATTGGAGGAGGTTGACAATTTTGCAGTTTTCTTAGATTCAGAGGGATTGGTGACTTCCTCTTCAGTCTCTTCCTGTTGGATCAAGGTCATTTCACAACTCTATTTGGAATGATTTCAAATTCATTGTGTTGAATTTCAGACTTACACACAGGGGCATCAATGTAATTTCGTTTTTCAACTTAATATCCATAAAGGCACTAGGGCCTTTTCTGATCAGGGACTTTTGTTTGGGCTTTTTTTGGGTTTTTGTTGGTTAAATGGGCCATCATATGGATTTTTCCTTTTTTCTTTCCCATAAGAATGTATACTTTTATATAGGATTAGTTAATGCCATGTTTAAATTTTAGTTTTAGTCCCTATAATTGTAAACCATAGTTTTTATACCTAAAGGGGCAAAATAGTCCATGTCCTTATTAATAAACTACAAGGAGAAACTTGAAGGACTAAAATCTATAGTTTGAAAATATATATATAGTTCAAAACCAAAATAAGGGTAAACTATAAATACCAAACATTATATTAACCATTTTATATTATTATATTTCAGTTTTATCTCTTAATTTTATAAAGTTAGTACTATTTATAGCCCTTAATATAAGGTATCGTTGGTAGTGAAATTAATATTATATTAATGACTAGATGTGCTATTTAACGTCAGCATTTTTTGTTACTAAAATTAATAGTATTAGGATAAGAAGATTTAAAAAGTAGTTTATAACATTAAGAGAATAAAACAAAAATATCTAAAATTAAAGGAGAAAGATAAACTTTTACTTTTTTGTTTCTAGTGATCACATTTTAATTTCTCTGATTCAGAATAGCTGATACTTGGAAGAGCAAATCAACATCAACGGTGTATCTTGTTATACCAAGTACTGCCTAAAATGCTTTTATACAGAGGGATTGAACTGTCAAAAGAACCAATAATACTCAATTAGAATTTTAAAGTAAGAATAACTATCTTAAAATATAAATTGAAAAGTTCAAATTTTAAAATATTTTTGAAACGAAGCTGATCAAGAAAAACCACTAACGGGAGCAACAAATAAAGATGTAATTCCTTCACTATCTAGATGCAAGATGGGTTTAAATGGCTTTACACGCTGCTACTATAACACATATTGTTTATTTTTGAGTTAAGGTGAATAATTGCCCCAGAAGTATTTACGGAAGAGCAATGTTGTCATTGAAGATCTTTGTTGTCTTAAGGTCACCCCATAATTTTCAAAACGTAGCAATGTCGCCCCAAATTTAACATTCCAAGTGGCGAACCAATTTTGCCATACGGGCATGCCAACTCTGCACAATTGGGTAAACTAACAATTCATTGTTTCAGTTGTTAAGTTAGGGGCAATAATGCTACTTTTAGAAACTTCTGGAGGAACATTATATAATGCCCTAGAAAATAATAGGAGATAATTAATTAGTTCTTAGTTAACATTTTTATTATTTGCAATGGACTTATAACTAAAGTAGATTAGTAGCTTGATGGTTCTTGAATCTGCTGTATGCTTTGTGGTCTTGAGTTAAAATTCACATTATTCCAAACGTGATATTTCATTTTGTTGTGACCCACAGGAAATTATTATATTGTCCTTTTTTGCCTTTAATAATGATGATGATGAGATATAAGATATTTTTCCTTTATTTGGTCGATTAAAAGGGAAGGAAAGATGTGAAGAGAAGTTTCAAGAACCCCAAACTCATGAAAAAAAAGTTTATAATTGAAAGTTTATAATTGATTTTTCACTTTAATTGAATTTATAATTATTTTCTTCAGTTTCTATTTTTGTTAAATACTAGCATATGGTTACTATGAGTCTGTAAACAAGTTTTATAGATATATCAATAATAACACTTATTTCTTTATGTTGTGAAATTTGTATAACCCAGTTTGCATTTACACAAATTTATTTCAAGTATTTTACTAATAAATTGTGTAGTGGAACTTCATTTGCTTACCTAGTTATTTGTTTTTGTTTTTTCAGAAAGCGCAAATGAACCTACACTTTCATATGAAGCGTAGAGTGGATCAATTATCTTATAGTTGTAATAATTCTTACGGTGAAGTAAATTCTACGATGATTTGATCTATTCTTAAAAACAAAAAAAAAAAAAAAAAACTACTCCTCAAAAGTTGTTGGCAAGAGTCCATTTCATTAATTGTGTATATATTGATAAGAATGATCTTTGTATTATTTAAAAATTGGTTGATTGAGTATTGCAAATATGTTTTTGAAAGTAAGTTTAAAGAGATATATAATCAATATCTATGCAAAATTATTCGTGAACAAATGTTACTTGATATTATGTCATTGAAGTAGATCTTGCCGATCGAAGTAAGTAGAAAATAGTGAGTTAGATAGGTTTACGAAGTAAGGTCACCTTATACTTCATGACGGTAATGTTTTAGTGTATTTGGATTTGATGACAAACATTGAGATCAAAATAACTTTTGAGATAACATTGCTCATCTACATAAATTTCAGGACAATTATGCACCTTAACCCAAAAACATACAATAAGTATGAACCTTTTCTATAGTATAGTAAAAAGAGAAAAATATGCCAAAGAAAGAGGACTGGTAGATATTATGTATCAAAAAGTGAACTGGTAGATATTTGAAGGATGAGGCAGAGATTGGAAGATAACGACATGATTTTTTTTTTTTTTGATTTTGAGGAAGAAACGGTTGATGGACAAGATGTAGGCATTTATTGTAGTACCAATATTTCTGACTAATTATATTCTTGATGACTTTTTTTAAAGCATTGAATATCAAATTACAATCAATTGATTATTAATCTTGAAATTTATTTATTTTTTTAAAAGAATTTTTCATCAGATAATACCCACCTACCATCTTATATAAATTCAAGCCTTGTAAGATCTCAAATAAAACAATATTCTCTTTGTCTTTTTTTCGTTCTTCATACAATTCAAATACAAAATTTTAGTTAAAATAGAAAATCATATGCATTCCATCTCATTTTCAATCTCGTTTTTATAAAATACAAATCTTTAGTGATCAGCTCATGCAATATCAAATATCAATATTACACTGGGAGGATCCAACTTGCAATCGCCCAACTAGCCCTCCTTTGGTAGTTAGTAGCGTTTAATAGAAGAAATGCCATGTCATATCTCAAATAAAACAATATTCTCTCCGTAAAGATATTATTATATCTTATATTAATATTTGACATATTCTCATGTTGAGATATTATATATCTTATGTTGTGATTTTATTATTTGATTAGATTTATATAGGTTAGATTAGAATAGATACTAAGATTAGTCTAGGTTTTCCTATATAAAGGCTCTTGTTCATTTGTTTGTATTAAGCATTCATTAATATTCAGATATTCTTATTTCCTCTCTATAATTCAATCCTTCATATTTTAACATGGTATCAGAGCCAATGAAGAACAAGAAGAGGAAGATGAGGAGGAGGAGGAAGAAAACGAAGAAGAACAAGAGAGAGAAGAACTAGAAGAATGAAGAACGTCCATTCCTTCTCGGTCGTAGTGGTAGATCTACTATATAGTTGTTATACTTCCTTGAGCATTGAGATTAACACTCATGAACCTTCTTTTTATTTGTAAGATTGGCTTCTACTCAGATTCTCTCTCCGTTGTCTCAGCTTATGAAAGAGTTCCTAACTCCTCTATCTCAACCGCTTTGTCAGTCCTCTCAACCAATGAAAAGAGGGTAGGAGCCGGAATTATGTACTTCAAAGTTTAAAAATGAATTTCTCATGCCAAATTGTGTAGGGTAATCATGAGGTAAGTATTTTTGCTACAGATACTACAACAAAGTAGGGATTTAATGTCCCAAATTAACGTCCGTTTTAAAGAAAAAAACAAAAAAGATGTTAAAAAGTGGGAGGTGTCAATGTTGTAATTTTATCCTTACTTTTAGCAACATTGAACGTCCGTTGTTACAAAATGAACATTCAATGTCTGTTTTAAAGCTACCTTATAATGTTCGTTTGTAGAAAAGGAAGAAACGAATGTTGAATGTACATGCTTTTAACGTTCGTTTTTTAAAAAAAGACGTTAAATGTCCTCTGTGCACGTCAATCTTCGTTCAGGTCCTCGTTCATCTCACTATCCTCATTCAAATCACTATGCTTTCGTTCCTTAAGACTGTCTTTTATCTTTACCTATCATAGGAAGCAAAACAACTCTTGCCTCATGGCAACTTATCTTATTCTTATGGAAAGGAGAGTACGAGAGAACAAGAGGGTCTGTAATTGAGGTTGTCATATCCTAAACAGAGTTTGACGTAGTAGCAGACAACTTTGATCATTGTGCTACCAATTCAACGACTGCTCTACTCAAAGCAAATGTTGAATATTGAAATAAATTCGACGACTATTTTGTCCAAAACAGTCGTTGAATATCTTGTAAGATTATGATTCAAAGACTGTTTTGGACAAAACAGTCATTAGATAGCCCCTATTTTGTCCAAAACTTTCGTGATTCTGCCTTTCCTTTTTTTTATTCACCCCACTTCCCTCCAAGAGAGACTTATTCGACAAATTTATACACACACACATACTTCCATTTCTTCATTTCGTCTGTCCTGCACAATTGAAACAGAGAGAGAGAGAGAGAGCAATCACCAGAGAAAGAGGAAGAGTTGGTCGGAACCCACATGCAACCATAAATTTTGATTAAGGTGATCGAGTCTCCTAAACCTCTTCGCACCATCAATTTTTTTTTATCACTGCTGCTTGGGCTATGAAGAGGGATCGAAAAAAGCTTTGGAAAGGAAACCACCATATAAATGAAATATAAGTTAAGGTTAAAGCTTTTATGGAAAGAATCTAGTGCTGCATGTAATTTATTTACTATGGGTAGTAATTTTTGTATTGGTTGTTTGCTGTCTCCAAGTGTAAGGCATTAAGTTGCTTTGTTTTGGGACAACTGAATCTGTGGCTTGCTGTTTTAGTGTGTATGGTTTAGATTCTTTTATATTAAGGCAAAAGAAAGTAAAAACGTGTTGCTACATGTGTTATAGGGGAGGATGAGACGTTGTTGTTCTGTTTAGTACTGAAAAGAGATTTACAAATATATATATATATATATATATATATATATATATATATGAGGATTAAGTTTTATAAGTTTTTACCATCACCCTTGTTCGACCAGCCCGCTTTAAGCTTGAAGGAGATGATGTTTGCTAAATATAATTATTCTAAAAGGCTTAAAGAGGATTCTGTATAATATGGAACCTTTGGGCTAAATAAAATTAAAAAAAAAGATTATTTATGTGTATCTAAGTCTCGGCCAAGGTTGTTTGGTGTGGCTAGGAATATATTTTGTTTAATTTGATGGTTCTAATAGTTTCCAAATGAAAATTAAGGTTTCTGTTTACTACCTCTACATGGCTAGCAAGTATCTTAATGGTCAAAGTTATTGTTGAGGTTTAGATTTAGGAACTAAAATTGGGAAGGAAAACTATGTATGAATTGTTGTCAATATTATGTTGATGCTAAATGAGAATCTTAGATTATTTTGTTGTGATTGAAGGATGTTCTGGTACTTGTAAGGATTTTTAAAATCAGTAGGTAAATACCATTAGAGGTTGATGTAGAATTTTTGGGTACTAATTGTCAAACCTGTTTTTTATGCCAAGAGGAATTTTACTGGTTTCCTTTCATGAAAATCACATACAAATATTCAAATGTGAAAGTAGATAGGATACTTGATTGTCATTTGGTTGTATGATATTGGTTGCATATTGGAGCTAAAATTTAGAAGAGAAAATTGAATGTGTCCACTGTTTGATGCTTCCCAATGTTAAATAAGTAATTTAGATTATTGAAGTATGCTTAAAGGCTCCAATATGATGGTTAATTGTGACAATTCTAAGACGATTCTTAAGTTGAAAACTTATTTAAGTTACTGTTTAAGGGCTCCTTTGTTTAAATAACTATTTAGCTATCTGAATAATTCTTCAAGGTATTAAAAGGATGATTGAATAACACGGGCTTTAAACTCTTTCCCACACCTGCTACCTCTGTCAGAAGAAGTCCTTGAAGTCGAAACTTTTATTTAGGTGGGGAGAGTTGTAACATCGTAATTTTACTTTTAGGAATTAATTATAATTATGAAAGAATAATATATGAAAAATGTATTTATTATGAAATTGTTGAAAAAATTGGAAAAAATCGAAAAAAAATTAGTAGTAGTAAAAAAATTTTTTGAAGGGGGTTGGTGCAAGATCACCTATCCCCATCAATTTATTAGTTCTCTATGTGTTTTGATAATCACTAACAATTATAAATTCAAAAGATTGTTATTGACTCAAGCCAACATTTTTTTAAAATCATAAGATAACTTGATTCAATACTACTAGAAAATACACAAATAGCTACGGAATTTGCGACGGAAAAAATCCCTCGCAAATTTTCGCCTATTTGCAACGGAATTCATAATCTGTCGCAAATACAGGTGTTTTGCGACGGAAAATTGGATCCATCGCAAAAAGGAGGAGAATTTTCCTTTTGCGATGGAACCTCAGTTCTCTTGCAAATTGGTGGCCATTTGGCCGCCAGGTTCCCCCTTTTATGCAACGGAACTACGGTTCCGTCGCAAAAAGCAAATGTTTTTGTGACAGAACTGAGGTTCCGTCGCAAACCGACGGCCATTTAGCCGTTGGGTTCCCCCTTTTTGCGACGAAACCTCAGTTCCGTTGCAAACCGACGGCCATTTGGCCACCAGGTTCCCCCTTTTTTGTGACGGAACTTCAGTTCCTTCGCAAAAAGCAAATTTTTTTGCAACGGAATGAAGTTTCGTCGCAAATTGGTCTTTAATGCCTTTTGAAATCATTTTGACGTCCGCCATTTCGATCTCCTCTCCGTCTCTTCCTCATTTCGTCGGTCCTCCTTGTCACCTCCGCCCCTCCCCGTCCTGCTCGTCCTCCGGCGCCGGCACTCCGCCTCCTCCAACATCCTCTATCCTCCATCCTCCGATTCCTCGCTGTTTTCCTCCGATAATGTCCCTCTCTCTCTCTCTCCCTCTCCTGTTATTATTTGTTTATCTGAAGTGATTGTTGGTAAGCATTCATCACTCACTGTACAATTAAAGATGTTCATGTATTCCTCTTTCTACAATAAAAGAATCTATGTGGTGTTGTGGTTGCTTCGTTTCTTCCTTTTTTAAATTTGTTTATCTATTTGACGCAAGGTTTTCTATGATGAATATTGATTTTGTTTCTTCTTTTTTTAGTTAAATTTAATTCGCCAATAATATAGAAAGTGTTTCTAAAAGGAATATACATAGCATAGTATGTAGTTGAAATTTGTCAAAGGTAAGGTAACTAGTTTCATAGATGTGGAAGGCATGTGAATTACAATTCCATTGCCTCAAAAAGTTTTTGTTGCTTGGTTACGTTTGGCCATAATTAAATTATATAGAATTATAGATGTGAACTAGGCAAGCCATATTGTAGAATTTAAGGCATTATTATTATTATTATTATTAGAAATTGTGCAAACTTAATTTATTATTAGAAGAGAGGAAATTATAATAACTATTTTTTATTATATTATATTTGTTCATATGAAATTCATTTGTATTATATTCTAACTTATATTCTATCAGAAGCTGACGCAAGAGAGAAACTCGCAGAGTGAGAGCGACCTCGCATCCTCTTAGTACGATAACAAGAGTTTATTCATTGAGGCTGCATGAAGATTTAACAAGAAATGCAGACTCTTTGGGGTGGGTGCTCTGCCGCGACCCGACCGAAGCCTACGAAGTTCTCCTCATATTGATGATGATGATCATACTTTGCTACTTTTGTTTAGACTATTTTTTAGTACATATTGTTTGCAACATTGTTATTTATATTTTGTTTTCTCTATATACACTTTTTATGATATACAAGTTTTTTTTTTATTTCGTAATTTTTTTTTTTTTTTAATCATTTTATTTTTTTAAAATAAAATGAATTTTGCGACGAAACAAATTCCGTCACAATTTTGAAATTTGCGACGGAATAAGTTTCGTCGTAATTGTGACAAAAACAAATTTCGTCGCAAATGCAATGGAATTGGTTTCCGTCGCAAATTTTGAAATTTTGCGACGAAATTTTTTTTCCGTCGCAAATTTTGAAATATGCGACGTAATTCATGTTTTTTGTCGCAATTGCGACATCGTTTTTTGCGACGGAAGAATTCCATTGCAAACAATTTTTGCGACGGAAAATGCATTTTTTGCAACGGATTTCTTTTATCGCAAAAAATGACCTTTTTTTGTAGTGTAAAAAGCCTCACGTAGTGATGACTCGAGTTTGAGTTACATGACTCGAGTCAACCCTCTCGTTTCAAAGCCAAAGTAGTATTTGAACGTAGTGACTCGAGTTCGCTTTTGCAAAAACAATTTTTGAAAGGCTTTTGACTCGAGTCAAGTATGTGTGACTCGAGTTAATGGAATGTACTTCAAAGTTAGCTTTTTCAAATATTTTTCCAACGTTCAACATGACTCGAGTCAGGTCATTTAATGACTCGAGTCATTGGCTGATCAAAATCATTTTGAAGTCCTAACCCGATAGCCTATATTTTTGTGTAATCTGAGGTGACTCAAGTTAGGTCATGGATGACTCAAGTCATTGTGTTATAGAGACGTTTTTCACATGTTTTAAAAATGAGGACTCGAGTCAAGTGTGTATGACTCGAGTCACGTGAGTATGACTCGAGTCAGGCTTCTGGAAAAATGAAATCACCGTGTTCGTAAACTCTAAATCTTTGATTGTGATTTGGATGCTTCGTATTATCACTCATTGTTCTTTCTAACAATGTTTAATCAGTTTGCTAATGAGTTTCAGATGTTTTAAACATGGTTTAAACGCCAAATTTTGTTAAAGAAAATTTGTGTTAGAAGAGCATTTAATGCTTAGCAGAAACGAAGCACAAATGTAGTAAATCATCCTCTAAGAAGACATAAAGCATTCCGGGCATTTCCACTCAAGATTTTTTCACGGAGTCTCAACGGTCAAATGGAATGAGGAATGTCAACGGAGGATAACAGCGAATATCTGATGAATCTAAAGAGCCTGAGTAACGTTCGACTCCAACCGCTATATTCATTACTCATAACGACTCATTAAATTGTCTTCAACAGTCATTATTGCAAGCAACTATAAAAGCTAGAAGCATTCAATTCTCCACCTACCGAAAACTCTGCCCATTCAATTTGAGATTTTAACATTTACTGTTTTATACTCGTAAGTAATATCTTCAGATACTTATAATCTTCAGTCTTCATCTATTTGCTCTTTTAGAGAATCTTAAACTTATTCATTCTTGTAAGAATCTCAAGGTTGTGGAACCTTTGAGATTGGGTTTATTTGATTACAACTTGTGAGGGGAGTAAGTTCTAAGGAGAGAATTACTCGAGAGTTATAGAGTGGGTAATCAAGTTCTAAGTTAGTGAAATCCCAGAGTGTCTAGGGACTGGACGTAGGTTAAGGGTTTGGACCGAACCAGTATAAATCTCTTATGTCCAATCTTCTTCTATTCATCTATGTTTATCTCTCTTTCATAAGTGAGTTATAGAGAATTTTGATAAAAATTTTAATCACCCAATTCACCCCCTTTGAGGTGATATTCCATCTTTCACAGTTGTGTGTTACTGCCAGCAATTGTTGATAGGTAAGTAACTTTGTTTTATCTATTTAAGGCATACTCAGTTTGTTAAGTTAAGAAGTATAATGTTAGCTAACCTCATTTTAATCTTTACATGTTATTATAGTTATCATTGGAGTTTGTGTGATGCTTAACCCTTGATCAATGTCATCTATTGGTTTTATTCCTTGGGTCACGAGCCCAAAAAAAAAATCAGCACGTAAGTTATGTTGTGTGAGTCATTGGTTTTTTACTTGATAAAATATTTTTAATATCTTCTGCTTTTCATTCTAATGATAGTGCACTCAACATATTATATATTGGGTAGGAGGTGTGAAAATAAAATTGCTACCACGAAGTGGTATCGGCCAAAAGTAAGTTGTTTAAATTCAAGTTCTTTAATTGACAATCACTTTATATTTGCCTTTATTCATTTTTACCATTTTCTTTTGATGTATAGTGCCCTCAGCAACCAAGGAAAACTAAGTGTGGATACTACGTTATACTAAATATGTATAACATCATTGGTAGTAGACTTACTTCAAATTTTAAAGGGTTAAGGTGCAAAAATAGACATGTGATTTTCTCCGAGGAGCGCCCAGTAGCAAATGCTTTTTTTAGGTGCAAAAGTGACTATGTGGTTACAAATTAGGTGCAAAAATAGCGTTTGACCGTTAAGTTTGACTTTTTTGTTGACGGACGAGGACGTGGCATTTCAAAGGTGCAAAAATAATTTTATGATCTTAAAAAAATATTTCGTGTATTGACAAGTACTAAAAGGATTTCGAACAAAATATTTCGAGTGGTTTTGGTACTAAAAAGTATTTTCAAGATATTGATTGGTACAAAAAAATATTTCATAATTTTGAAAAATTATTTTAGGATCTTGAAAAAATATTTCAGGTATTGACCGGTACTAAAAGGATAGTGAAAAAATATTTGAAATGTCACGTCATCGTCCAACAAGCAAAAAAGTCAAACTTAACGATCAAACGCTATTTTTGCACCTAATTTGTAACCACATAGTCACTTTTGCACCTAAAAAAAGCATTTGCTACTGGGCGCTCCTCGGAGATAAGCACATGTCTATTTTTGCACCTTAACCCAATTTTAAACAAGTGATCATTTCTTCATTCTCAAATGATTTTCATTTTTGTTCTTGTAAGTGAATTGTTAGTTATTTCATTAAATTGATTGATTTATGTTAACTTGTTCAATTTGCCTACAGATTTTGGTAATGAGGAACCCTACACAATGGAAGACATTAATGTGATTTGAGACCTTTTAGTAGGACATCTTCTACAACAGATAGAAGATGTGTAGAGATCGATAAAAGTTTTTTTTTGAACATAATGTAGTGGATTAGAAATACTTGTGGACGTACCTAATTATATTAAGTTATGAACTTGTGCACATTCTTATATTAACCATGATTAGAAAACTTTTGTAAATATATATACAAGGCGCTATAATGTCATGTCACTCAGTTTTCTTTACTCTCTGCTCTCGAAATTGGTTTATTTATTCTATGTTTTGGTTGTTCATTAAAAAAGACTATGGATAGAAAATACCAATTTCATTTAAAAAAAAAAAAACTTTCAACGTCTACGTCTATTTTAAAACTTTCAACAACACTCACATACAATTTCCCCTAAAATTTGTTGTCTTATGGTCCTAAAATGGACGTTAAAAGTGCCTTATGTAGTAGTAATAAATAATGATTAAGTTATGAATTAAGGTCAAAAGAATCAAAGTTAATGGGCTGATAATGACGGGTTAATAAGTGAGTAAATGGAGAAGTTAATTATGCTTAGAAAATACATAAAAGTTAAGTATATATTGATATGTTTATGTGTATTGTTGATAGGCTTTGAATTCATTTCAAACCCTTCAATCAAGCAAGTTCAAGAAAAGCTAGCAAAATGGAGTAAGTTGGGAAAGGTAAAAGGTAGTGAAACTTATGACTTTTGTACAATTAATTGCTCGATTGCTTGAATGTTTATATTACATGTATTCCATAATTAGAATATTAAACATGTAATATGTAACACCCCAAATTTCTTACTATTTATTACGTTCGATGACATGTAGTATTAGGAATATCAACAGAGTTGACGGTGTTAACAGATCAAAGTAAAGTAGAACAGATAGCATGCATTATCGTTTGGACGATGAATAACTTATATTATATGCCCAGACATATGCTAATTCCCAGACATATACTGGTAAATTTAAATTCTCGGAGGAATATTCATGATACAATTATACAGTCTCAAATCCTAGTCTAGCTAGACCTATGGCTTGGAACCCAATACAGTTAATCAGACCTATTGGCTAGGCCGGTGATGGTCTAGTGGATGTCCGTTTGTGACAATTAAAAATCACTACGACCAACCCTTTCTTAGACACCAAATGGTTTGAAACAACTCTATCAGATTCATGCTAAAAACTAGTCCATATTAAACTTGTTCAGATACTCCTATCGATCAGTGCCTCTTCACGGTTTCATCCACTTCGCCTTCCAAGGTTCAGATTCCTTCCTTGAACCCTTAGTCACGTCTGAGATTCAATCGAATTGAATCTTAGGCAACAATTAACCTCATATGCAAAGTATAAGCAATACATAAAGATATTCATAACATGGATACAACATTCATTAAACACATCGGTAACTGACTACAATAGCACATAGCATATGTATCGCTACCGGTTTAAGCACTCACCAGTGTCTCGTGTCCATGACACGAATCCTCAGCGCTAAGAAAACAAGCATGCATAATTATATCACAATAATCCATAGCCTAATTGAATGTAAACACATATGTGACCTAAGACCCGGTCTTAGTCCAAGACCTCGTCTTGCCCATGACTCCAACCAATCATGAATCAAACAATTATATAAAGACATACAAGGCATCGAAGAGTTAGAGTTATAATACGTGAACGTACCTTCCTTCCGCGTAATTAGTAATATGCCTATCTTTTGAATCCGACCCCAGCACTACTACAAAAATTGGATATTACTACCCTAAAAAACGTCCTTATTTAAAAATAGGAAGTAAAAAATGAAGGCAGTGGCATTCTTGTAAATATATGGAAGGAAAATTAGCCTTCAGCGTCCTAAATAATAGTTTAGGACTTGTAAAATTGATTTTTGGCGTTCTAACATTATTTCAGGACGCTTTAAGTAGTTTCGTGTAACACCCCAAATTCCGTAACGTAAATCGTGTCGGTGACACGTGGTTTTATAAAAATTATCAGAGTTTTGAGGTGCTACAGTTCAGCGTTTTGCAGAAATGGAGAGCATGTACTAAAAATTTGAACAACGGGTATAACACGAGTAATCGATATGAAATACTCGGACATATGATGATGCGACGTATACCGATATATATATTACAAAATCTCCCGAAGGAATTATTCATGTGATACAGTAATACAAAAATTTATAATTACAATTCTTACATGTAACTATACCCTCTTTAACCAAGCCTTAAGTAGACTTGGGGCATAGAACCTAACTCAGTTAAATCATCCCATTTGGCCAGGCTGGGTAGGTCTAGTGGGAGTCTCACCGTGCTAGGGTGACTGATTGACTGAACCACATAGACGACCCTTCTAGTTTAAGCACCAAATGATGTGAAGTAACTTTATTAGATTCATGCCATAAGGTAGGTTCTGTTGACTTTCTTCCCGCATTTCCTTTGATCGGTGCCTTCTCACGGCTCCATTTCTGGTGTTTATCTACGGCTCCATTCCCGGTGCCTCCTCGGTTCATGACCCTTTCCCGTCTATCCATTCGGACCGAGGTCCAATGCCCGTCGGACCTCAAGTAACGGTTAACCTCATGCTTATGTAAACAATATATGTATGGCGGTATTCATGACATTTTCACAATAATCACTACAAAAGCCCATAAGATGTAGGAAATACATAATAATGTATGTAAGGCAATAACAATACACAGCCCCTCGCGGTATGTTTGTTATCCCGTCGCACTATTCACCGGTGCCACGATGTACGTCGTGTCCTCGCCGCTAGGAAAACTCTAAACGGTGTTATCAAGACTATAACCCGTGTATTCATGATTTCACCATTTTCAAACAAACAGAATCTCAAAGCATATGAACACAAAGCAATCACATATAGCATACAATAAGCATCGAGTTAGTGTTACAAAGACGCGAACGTACCTTCCTTCCATGTGAATAGTAATTTACTATTCACGTATACGATACTATTCACATATACGAGTACGTCCGTCCTTCGAATCGACTCACGGAATCCTCGGATATCCTATAAAGGTAATATCGCCTCTATTAATTCACAAACATCATCTCTAGAGATATCTTGGCTATATATGTCCATTTTACCCTTGGATTAATTATTTTCAACTTAATCCTATTTAATTTCGTACAAAACGCTATTATTCAGCATATAGGCTGATTTTTCACATAACTTTGGAGAAGTATAATTAATTCCTGAGAACTCGAAACGAGGATCCGTAAAATTCCTCGGAATCCTTAGGATGTATAATTTCAATGAAAAATAGTGGTTACTGCCCAGATTATATAAACAATTCACAGTTTTCGTAACTTCATGCTCTGCCCAGAATTTTCCAGACCATATAGCCTAATTTTAAACATTTGTATCTCCTAGCACAGAACTCAAAACGACATGCTATAAGTATATTTGGAAAGCTCTATATGTCTACTCTCACCATGAATTTTCTAAGAATTTTGGCATAGCATCTTCAATATAAGATACCAGCGTTTTTGAAATTGCTTCCGGGAGTCGCTAACCGACAAAATTTCGCCAAAGCTTCGCTACTTTGACCATAATCTTCCAAAAATTTTGCTATAACTTCTTCCTCATCAATTTTTCGAAATAAAGCCATTTTTAACCATAAAAACATGATAACAAGAATATATTGGAAGATTAAAGATCAAAACAACATTTTAAGCTATAAACTCAAAGCTAAAGCTTAAGAACTAGGGAACTTACCCTGAAGAACTTCCTCCTTCTTGCTTCCCACTAGCTCTCACTTCTCTCTACTCTCTTTAGAAAATCACCTCTTGGGGTTGATTTTGGTGTGAGAATTAGTGAAGGCTAATGCCCCTATTTATAGTAATCTCAAGATGGTTCTAATTGGTGGATTTCAAACTTAACTCAAATCAAACCTATATGTGGATTTCAAACACTAATTGAATCCAATTTTATCTCTCATTCTCATCTTCAAAAACTGACTTCCCTTCTTCATCTTTCTTCCATTCCCAAATCCTAATTTAGTTAGGTGTAAGTTGGTGTTTTTCTTAAGGATTCACTTGTACTTTTGGAATCACAACTTTATGACTTGATTTATGGTATTTTTAAACTTCATTTTCATAATAGTATGAATTTCAAAAGTTTACCAAAATCACTTTGGAAACCACTATGTTCAAGCTTGAATTTTGCTTATTCATAATATCTACTTATATTTGTTACTTAGTTCATGGATTTCAAGATATGATTTATTTTCTATGGATTCTCATTCACTTATGTCTTGAATTCATCCTAATGGTTTTTATCTCATCTTTAATCAATTTACCACTAATTACTAATTATTACACAAGCTTATGTCATTTAGCCACAAAACTCTTCATGCACTTATTATGGATTATGACATGTTAAGAGTAAATATCATGATATTTTGTTTATTTCATCTTTTCATCCACAAAAAAAGCTGCCCCCTCTCTTTATCATTTAACTTCAATTTGTTTCTCATTTCATTTGCATTTTATCTTTCTTTATGTCTTGATCACAATACCTTAAAAGTCTTTGCTTAATTTGTGTGGTTAAGACTTGTTCTAGTTTAATATCTAGATATATTGTTTAAGATTTATGATGCTCTTGGATTTAATAATTTGTGCTATTACCTAGCCTAATTTAGTGGTGAATTTCGCCCCTTTGCATAAAAATAGGGGAATTAATTTAATCTTGGTAAAAATCCCTAATATTGTGTATTAGATGTTTTTAGGCTTATTTGTCAAAGTATGATTGGTTCTTAAGTCAATCATGATTATTAGAAATTCCCTTAATATTAATCTTGGGTCTTTGTTAGCCTTTAATTATTAATTCAACTCAAATACTTCTTAATTATGCCTTTTTAATTATTTAATTAATTAATTACGAAAATTATAAAAATAATTCCAATTATTGCAATTTTAATTGCCCAATAATTGTTGCTAATTTTCTCTAATTGATTTTGTCATCCTTTGATGATTTTAATAGCTAAAATGATATAATTAAGTTTCTACTTAATTATGATAGTCTTAGGGTATTTTATGATCCCTAAAAAAATTAGAGAATTAAATCTTCAACTATCTATTTTCTAAGAATAAATCGTTAGAAATAAAATAAGAATATTAAGAAATATTGAGACCACATATTCACCTATTTTAAATGGGTAATATGACTCAAATATGATATTTATGGAATATTATTTATAAATAATTATCCGGTATTACATTTCGCGCGAGAATTTTTGTTTGGCGCGATGGTATTTAATGTTCTTTGGAATAAAAAGCATTTTTGGCATCCTGAATTATAGTTTAGGACTTATAAAATTCGTTTTTATCGTCCTAAATTTTTTTCAAGGCACCTAATAGCCATATGAGAATTTTTTGTTTGGCGTCATGGGATTTTTTTTTGGAATAAAATTTATTTGTTTGGCACCGTAGGTGGTTTTTTTTTTTGATTTTTTTAACATTGGCGACCGAATTTCATTTAGGTCGCCTTAATGACCTTTTTTGGCGTTCGAATATTTATTCAGGTCGCCAAAAATCCCTTTATTATGCCAAATAGACTGCGCGCATCCCCAACCTTTTTAATTTCCGAGTTCAATTCCGTCTGTTTCCCTCGTTACCGTCAAAAACCCTATTCATTTCTACGCTATTTCCCTCATCTTCCCTCATTGCCGTCGAACCCTATCGACTCAGCCGTGATAGTCCGCCGTCTCCTCCGTCTTCTTTCTTCGCGGCATCCGTCAGCTCTCGAGCTCTGTTTCCAGCGCGTCCCCCCACCTTCTCCTACGATCTCTAACGGTACGCCCTTAATTCCTGCTCTAAAACTGGACTGCACTGCAATCATTCCTCAGTTTCTTTGTTCTGCTACATTCTGCTTAGGATTAACAAAATTGTTGACCTTGGACATTCTGCAATCATTCTTTGTTTAGTTTTACTTTACCAAGAGTGGGAAGTGCTTACTGTTAGAGTACTAATAAGACTATCTTGAATTGAAGGTGAGGAGAATGATAGGTAACGATAGGTATGGGTTATGGTGTTCCCAAGCAAACAATCTAATTCTGACAAAACATAAATCTAGTGGTGGAGAATAGATTGCCTAGTGCTCTGTTTGACGATGGAAACATTGTAGATTGTGAAAGGAGGCTTGGAGTCAGCTTCCAAGAGATCAAACTTTATAAATCCAGAATAATGAGGCCGTTAAGTTTAGACAGGAAAGCGAGATTAGTTCAAGATGCTTGATAGACTTATTGAGATTCTTAGAGGTAACCTTGCAATATTTTTTGTAACCCCTTATGTTCTAAGCCTTGTTTGATTTTCTGGGTTCCTTACTTTGTTGAGTGATTGCAATTTTTTAGTTTCTTGTTGAAGCTCCATGTTTTTTCATGCATTAATGTGATTAGTCTTTTGATAATATATTATGTGTTTTCATTATGAACATCAATTTGGATGTTAACAAAACACCTTGGTGTTGTGCAATTCATGTAATTGACCTCACTTGGTGTTTTAAGGATTGTTATTGTTGTTATCATTGTAAACCAAAACGTACAATATGCAATTAACTGTGATTAATTAGTTCTTGGGGTGTCAATTTTTTTCCCCGTTGAAAATCAAAAGGTTGTAATTATTTTCAATATCTTCCCTTCTTGATTCACAAGTTCTGCAAGAAGTATTGAAGTGTTACTCCATTCCTGAATTTTTTTTTGGCAAGGTTTGCGTCATAATAGACAAAGTGAGTTTTGCATACAACTTTGTTTAATCTTGGTTATTTATTTTTTTTGAATCTAAGAGTTATAAGCACTGTCACTACCAATTGAAAACACATCATATATTATAAGCACTGTCGCTATGCTGTAAGACCATAACTGTTTTTTTTTTCTCAATTGTGGATCTTGTCAGGTTGAGAGCAAGTTGGAACCTCTCAATCTTCTTGTGTTCAATTGTACTGTTTGCTTTTGTCATCATATAAGAATCTTCTTGGTTGGATCAACTCGATAGTGTGTGGAACTTGCCTTTTCACTGTTTTCATTAATGAGCATATGACTTACTCCGGTGGATACTTGCATCGATAGAGGTCGGGATAATTGCGAGAGCTTGTTGTCATTCGCTTCTAACTTGTTGAAGTTGTGCAAGTGGTTTGTGTTTGTTGTATTGGTACCTAGTCAGTAATTTGATGCATCCTAAATTGTGTGGATTCTGATGTGACTTGCAAAATTGCACCATCTTACTTGATTGATGCATTGCTACTCGAATTTTCGTTCTTATTATTTGAGCATCACTAATTGGACGAAGCATTTTTATATAAATTGGAATTTGTTTTTATTTGTTTAGTGAAGGCTATCTTTGTGTAATTTGTGCGTAGCTTATTTTGATTGGCGTTGATTTTGCTTTGGTTATACTTGCTTTGTGATTTGTTGATAATGCAGATATAGACGAGAAGAGATTAAAGGATAGTCATCTTTGTCTTTTTTGACTACCTGCTGAGAAATCTTGGTCAAAGGTTTGAAGCAAACGATTGCGCTCCCAAATTAGGTCAGTTGCTTTCATTTTATGTACACACACATATATTGTCCTTATTGGTTTAAGTGTTTTTAATCCAAATCCGTTTTTTTTTTGTCTTTCCTTTATTATTAGCCATATGAACTACGTGAACTTGATTAAACAAGTGATGGCTTCATGGTTTACCATTTCCATTACCATTGAAGTATATGTCAGTAGGAATAATTCCAATGTTCTCTTAGTTGAAGAAATTGTTGGATTTAATAGTTGATATTGTTATGAATTGCTTTAGTTAGTAAGTTTTGTTGAATTAAGCTGAAATTGGTTGTTATTGAAATTTTGGGATGTCTTACTTTTACGGGGGAAATGCTGCTGAAATTTTCTTAAAAGAAAGCATGTCGTTCTTGAAATTGTTATGAACTTGACTGTTGTTGGAAATGTCGTAGGTGGTAATAAAATGGGTCATAGTTGGATGAATACGTTGAGAACTAGTGAAAAATATGAGAATGGGGTGGAACAGTTTATTGAATTTGCTAGAAGGAATGTGGCTACAAAAAATGGGATGCATTATTGTCCATGTGTTAATTGTTTAAATGGGAGTCGAAGGGATATTACTGATATAAGGGATCACCTACTTTGTGATGGAATACACCTTCGATACACAACGTGGATATGGCATGGTGAGGAAGTAAGTCCCACGAAAATGAAGTTGAGGTAGATGATGATGGAATGGATAAAATGATTCATGATGTTGAGGTAGAATCTTTTGCACAATTGGGTGAATATGATAACGTGCGGAGTGATGCAGAGACACCTTTGTTCCCTGGGTGTACTAAGTATACACGGTTGACTGGGACCTTACATTTGGTCAACTTAAAGGCAACTTGTGGGTGGATCAATAGCAATTTCACGTCGCTGTTTGAATTATTCTGTGATATGTTGCCAGATGATAATGTACTTCCAAATCGTATGTATGAGGCCAAGAAAATCTTGCCTACGATGGGTATGGAGTATAAAAAGATACACAGTTGCCCTAATGACTGCATATTGTATAGAAACGAGTATGAAGGCCCCAATAATTGTCTGAAGTGTAAAATTTCACGATACAAAGTGAAGAAAGGTAGTGTTTTTGGAGAGCAGACAACAAAAAGGAAACCTTTGAAGGCATTGTGGTATCTTCCAATAATTCCTCGGTTTAAGCGTCTGTTTACTAGTGAAGCAACGACGAAGAAGTTGAGATGACATTCTGATGAGGGAATATCCGATGGAAAATATCTTCGGCACCTGACCGACTCTCCGCAATGGAAGAAAATAGACGAAACGTTCCTTCAATTTTGCAGTGAGCCAAGAAACCTTCGTTTGGGGCTTTGTACAGATGGCTTCAATCCACATCAAACTCTTAGCAGCACCCATAGTGCATGGCTGATTCCCCTTGTAATATACAACTTACCTCCCTGGCTATGCATGAAACACAAGTATGTGATGCTTTCTATGATAATTTCTGGACCAAAACAACCCGGGAACAATAAAAATGTGTACTTGGCGCCTTTGGTTGATGATTTGAAGAAGTTGTGGGAGGAAGGCGTAGATGTGTTTGATGCATATAAGAAGGGGTCCTTCAAGTTGCGTGCAATGATTTTTACCACGACAAATGACTTTCCTGCATACGAAAATTTATCAAGGTATAGTGTGAAGGGGCATAAAGCATGTCCAATATGTGAAGCAGACACAAACTTCCATCAACTAAAGCACGAAAAAAAACGGTCTACCTAGGCCACAGGAGGTTTCTTCATCGGTTCCACCTATATCGTAAGTTAAGAAAGCGTTTTAACGGCTTACCGGAGCAGAGAACGGCTCCAAAGGCATTAACTGGAGAGGAAGTTTATAGTCGGGTGAAACATATCAATGTCATATTGGGTAAGCAGCAAAGGATTGCGAGTAAGAATATATGGAAGAAGAGATCAATTTTCTTTGATCTTCCATATTGGCGTAATCTTGATGTGAGACACAGTCTTGATGTGATGCATGTGGAGAAAACCGTTTGTGATAGCCTTATCAGTACTCTTTTGCACATACCAGGGAAGACTAAGGATGGAATTAGTGCGAGACTAGACCTGGTTGATATGGGAATAAGAGAACGGTTACATCCATGAGTAATGGAAGATGGTAAGAGGGCATACATGGAGCCAGCAACTCATACAATATCAAAAGCGGAGAAGAAAAGTTTGTGTGGGTGTCTATATGACATAAGGTGCCACAAGGATATTCTTCTAATTTGAGAAGGTGTGTTTCAATGGACGATTTGAAGTTAGTGGGAATGAAGTCCCATGATTATCATGTGTTGATGCAACAACTATTACCAACAGCTATTAGAGGCATTATGAAAGATGAAGTGTGATCCACTATAACAAGATTGAGTATTTTCTTTAATGCTATCTGTAACAAAGTCCTTGACATTGAAAAGTTGGATGAATTGGAAAATGAGGGTTATATTATTTTGTCCCAACTAGAGATGCATTTTCCTCCCGCTTTTTGATATCATGGTGCACTTGATAGTGCACTTGGTAAGGAGGTAAGGCTCTGCGGTTCAGTTTACCTAAGATGGATGTACCCTTTCGAGCGATACATGAAGATCTTAAAAGGGTATTCTAAAAATCCTTATCGACCAGAAGCGTCAATAGTTGAGAGATATGTAGTTGAAGAGGCTATGGAGTTCGCAAAGATTATCTATCGGGGCGACGATACAATCTCAAAGATGACGAGGGGATAAGCGAGGAACTCGAGGCATCAAACTGAAGAATATGCCTCGTGAAGCCGTGTTGCAAGCACACTTGTACATCTTGAATAATATGGAATAAGTTCAACCATACATTGATAAACACAGAAAGAGTTTGAAGGATATGAATCCAAGGAAGAATGACATGCAGATAGCTAATGAACAAAAGAAGACATTCATAAAGTTGTTCCAGGAGACGGTATTGCACGAGACCAATGTGTCGGATACAATCGAGTGGTTAGCCTGGGGGCCTTCTTTTCAGGTCATCACTTGGAGCGGTTATGATATAAATGAATATTCTTTCTACACAAAAGACCAAGATGACAGAAGTTCTGTGCAAAATAATGGGGGTGATGGTTGAAGCTGAATCCATGCACTTTTTGAGTTCGAAAGACAAAAACCTGGTGTTAGCATCAATGACCTATTATGGAGTTATTGAAGAAATATGGGAGATGAGCTACAGCAAGTTCAAAGTTGCTTTATTGAAATGCAAGTGGGTTAACAATAATATTGTTGTAATAGATCCTAAATTTGGATTTGTCTAAGTTGATTTACAAAGACTTGGTCATAGAGATGAGCCATTCATTTTAGCAAGCCAGGCGAAACAAGTGTTTTATGTTACGTACCACCCGCAAATAAAAAAATGTCCATTGTACTTCAAAGTAAAAAAAGAAGTATCTTTGAAGAATCCTTGAACCTTGACGACACTCCTTTCACAACAAATCCACCTACAACACGTGAAGTGGAATTGGTAGATGATGAAGAATATGCTGCAAGAAAGAATCATTGTGAAGGAATATAGGAAACCATATAAAGTGAGTTTTTCAGTTATGAAATAGTACTATGTTATTTTTCTGGTGGTTTAACATGTTCGTTCATTTTAGTAATTTGTTTATTATTTAATAACCTATCTAACATTGATTTGTCTTTGATGAAGAGGAATATGTCCAGCTTTGACGAGTCATCGGGTGATAGGGTTGATCAACCGGTTGTGAGAAAGGGTAGAGGTAGCACAAAGATGGGTGCGCTAATTGCTCATCGTGACAGTCAAAAAAAGAGGCTGCATGTGGAGTTCGATGCCAATATGAATCCGATTGGTAGAGAAGAAGACAATTTCATTAGCTATTTAGGCTATCTGGCTCGAAGCAAAGTTCGTATTGTATACTCTAGTTGGAAGATGGTTCCTAATAAAACAAAGGAGTTGATTTGGGCACAAATTTTGGTATATCACTTTCGATATATCTTCATTTGTATCTTTAGTCTTATTACTTGATTTCTTTCATATAATCTCTTTTACCTTGCAAAAGAAACGTTTGATGTCCCTAACAATACGGCGATGAACAAGCATTGGACGGGCGAAGTTCGTCTCCGTTGGAAAGATTTTAAGAACAAGCTAACTAAAAAGTATATTCGAGGGTCAAAGAGGAATGAGGATCCATGTATGACCTATGATTTCATTTCTCCAGGAGGACTCGGAGGGAGTTTGTGGCATCACGGCGGAATCCCGAATTTCTTGTAAAATTTCGTCATATCTTATGTTTTATTTGAATCTACTTGACATCGTAGGCTCGTTTTTATTTGTTTTCGTGTCACAGAAAAAAGTCAAGCCAATAGAGAGAGGCAAGCGAAAAATAAGTATCCGCATTGCATGTCTAAAGGTGGCTATAAAAAGATTGAACGGAAGATGATGGAAGAAGAGTTATAGCAAATGAAGGAAGCTTCCCAATCCAATCCTTCCATTGTTATCGAGGCCCCTGATCGTCCTCCTCGTCACAAAAAATGAAAGGCTGCGAGAATGAAGGGTGACAAATACATAAATGAAGATGTTGCTGAGGTTGCCTCAAAGATTGTAAGTAGTTAAATTAGAAGTATTAAATAGCCTCAATTGTTTCATATTATTTATGAAAAATCTTATGAAACAGGATGCACTTAAGCAACAAAGCAGCCAAGGTTCATTCACGCCAGGTACATGGATGGACATTTTGTCAACGACGATTGGGAAGCCGGATTACCTTGATGCTGTTCGAGGGGAGACAAGGGGAGTTAGTGTCGCAAAATATTTCGGACGGCGTTCACGTTCTTCGCATGACGATGACAACCCTAGTCCTCAGCTTGTAGCCAAAATTCGAGCATCCCTCGTAGATGAGGTTATGGAACAACTATGGGGTGAACTGAGAGCTATGGTACAAGAGAAGGCAAATACGGAACGTACAGCCCACGAATCCCCGACCTTCCCCAGCAGAAAAGAAAGTTTTCACCCTCCATCTGTACCTATTGGCGAACCTTCTCACCCTCCAGATGTACTTACTGGCGAACCTTCTCACACACCACAGGGAGGTCTACCTTGCACTCTATATTTGGATGACCCACACTGGCGTATTGTTGCCGATGGTCTTGTTTACTCAGAACAAAACATACACCACAATAAGAAAATTCCACAAGACCAACGTAGGGTGACTGTGAAAAGTGTGCGAGAGGGGGAAGAAGAGACAACCATCCCGATTGATGATGAGTAGGTTTCCACGCTAGGCGATGCCATCACATGGTTCATCCTTTGGCCACATCATCTTATTCAGATGGGGACGACACCTCCAATGGTAGGAAATACATTACTGATTGATGATGAGTAGGTTCCCGATTGATTTTCATTGCTAACCCAATCATAATCTGTTTTTTTTATGTTTTCATAGCATGAACAAGCTGCGAGCCTATTTCCCTACTTAGCACAGTTGCGAGAGTTGTACAAGGACATTGACTTTATAGGCTTGCAGATGCCTCCGGGCATTGTCGGTGCAGAAAAGACATATCCGATATCAATTGACAAGAAAGATTTGACAGTGTTTATACAGATGGAATGTTTAGATATATAGTTTCTTCAACTTGCAATCCTGTAAGTTTTTTTAACCCTTTAATTATGTCAGTACTCTTTTTTTGTTTAATATATTCAACAACATTTATCATTTTATTTCTATCATAGTGTCTGCCGCGACATATGCGCCAACACAAAACGAGCGGGTTCGTATGGATTCTTACCCAGAAGGGCGCTTTATGTTGGTTTAACAAAGGGCGACGGAGAATTGCCTTGTTATCTAGCGCCAATACATGAAAGGTGCGTACTTTTGTTTTGTCTATATAAGATTTTTAAGAATAAATTGCTTTCTTATCTTAATTTAATATTAATACGTATATGTTGTAGTGGTCATTGGACCTTGTGTTGTTTGTCCTGCCAAGAACGCATGTTATTGGTTCGATTCCGTAGGTGGCAATCCAAACGAGGATATCAAAACCATGTTTTCCGAGTAAGTAAATTTTTGTCTAAATCATCGATCTTCTTTTAAATGAATTGTTTTCATGTCTCGTTAATTTCCATTTTAATGATAGGGGTCTCAAGACGTATAGACGACTTGCCGGAGCACGAGCAAGTGGACCGAAGTGGTTTTATCCGAAGGTAAGTAGTTTCAATTCAAGTTATTTCATTGACACAAAGTAAGCGCAACTTTCGATATGCCTTTATTCGTTTTAACAATTTGCTTTTGATTTATAGTGCCATCAACAACCAGGGAACACCGAGTGCAGGTACTACGTTATCAGTTCGAAGCAATCCATCGTTACCAGCGGACGTATTATAGGTTTTCAAAATGTACGTAATCGCTCTGTGATCCCCAAATGATGATATTTTTGTTGTTGTACTTGAGTTGTTAATTATTTCATTCACTTCATTGGTTTATCTTATACCTTATTTTCCAATTTACAGTTTTTTGGTAGTGTGGATCCGTACTCGCAGGATGACATCGATACGAATCGAGACATGTTGGCTAGACATCTTCTTGAACACATATAGGTATATATAAAGTTTACTTCGCATTTTTTGGCTGGATTAGGTGATCAATCTGTTTTATGTAAATCTTTTGATAGACGATTGCTTTTTGAGATTCTTCTGGAACTGTGGTGATGACATTTATATTGCATGTCTATTAAGAGAAAAAAAAAAGATGCATAATTGTAGCCTAGTTAGTAGCTGTAATGGTTATACTTGGAGTGACCAAGTCGGATTCAACTTGTTTTGGACCATGATAAGGATTGAAGTACATATCTTTGGATTTTCATTGTTCGCATCTAATTTCACATTTAGGTTATGTATGATTTTGTTGAAGAAAATGATTTGGTGTCTTGGTGGTTAGAAGTCATGAGTATATGGGAATTTAGGTTCCAAATTTCAAAGTGTCGAATGTTTTTCATTTATTGAGGCCTCAAGTAGTATGGTAATCGATATTGAATGTGAGCATGATTAGTATGGTTATAAGATGACTTAAATATATGTAAGTTAGTTTATCTTCAAGTGGAAAAGGACATATGATCAATGACGATCGCCTTTTCAATTGTCATTGTTTTTAAACTACATATCTTGTTCTTATACTAGTCTTCATATGACGTATCTTTTTTTTTTGTGGCGGGATTATGTTATTGTGTTATTGAAGCATGGCAGCACAAAGAGCAAGCAAAGAATGAATTGAATATTTTCCTGGGGGATGATAGTGATTCTTTTTGGTAATTTTTGTATTTTATCTTATTGACTGGTATTACCTGTTGGTTGACAATTCTGATGCTAGTCTTTCGCTACTTTTGTTTGTATCTGGGTGGTGTTAGTTTGTATCTGTTTCTTTGCTACTGTTGTTTGTATATATTTCTTTGCAAGTATTGGTTGCCTGTGTATATTATTACTGATTCATGTTATAGCGTTTGTAAAATTCTTCTTTTTCGGGCAAAATTAAATATGTAGCATATATTTAAAAAAAAAACTCATAAAAGGCGTCCTGATTATATAATCAGGACGCCTTTGTAGGATATTTGGCGTCCTGAATTGTCAATTCAGGACGCCTTAATAAGGCGACCTAAATTGTATTCAGAACGCCTTAATAAGGTGTCCTGATTTCAATTCATTTTAGCAATATTAAGGCGTCCGATTTCAATTCAAGATACACCTTTTATGAGGCGTCCCGAAATTCAACTACCCCCTCCGCGACGTCCCTCAATAAAGGGACGTTAATTGGATCATTTTTTTAGTTTTTTTGTAGTAGTGTAGATATATTGGGTATCCTATAACGTCATTATCGGATTATTTCCATTTTCATATTCTATATGTTATTATAATTAATATCATATTTCTTAGAATAATATCAAAAATGATATTTTCACCTCTTTTGACCTTTTTACCCCTAGTGGATTAATATCCAATTTTCCCTTTTCTTTTCTTAAATTCGAAATTCTCGGATTTTCTAGCGAGAATTTTTCAGCAACTTTGAAAAATCATAATTAAATGTACAAACATCCAATTGATTTTTTCAAAAATCTACATGTCCCTTGACATTTCCGTTTTCATGAAAAAATAACCCAAAAGCCGAACAACACAAATCATTCTCAGTTTAATGATTTCTCATCACTATTCAGATTATAATTTCAAAAACAATGCCTAACTTCAAAAATCATGATCTCCTTCTCTAGAGCTTTAAACATTACAAATTTTATATGAAAAGAAAACCCTGGATGTCTACTTTTGTGTATGGAAAATTTCATGATTTTTTAAAATCATTTGATACATAAAATAATGTTCACAAAGAAACTGACTCCAGGAACACTAAAAGCTAGAATTTTCTCATTTTTCACAATTTTGATCATTTGATTCCAAAAATTATTCTCACCATGTTTTTCCATCAATTTTTCATTCTAAACCCATTGGTGACCTTAAAAACATGTAAAGAAATTTATTTTACAATTTCCTAGATTAAACTAAAATTCTACTAAAAACTCAAAAAGCTTGAGCAAGAACCTTACCTTTGAGCTTTGGAACTTTGTTCCTTGCTTCCTTCTTCACCCAATTTCGCCTCCTCTCTTACTCTCAATCAATTTGATTGAGTTTTGGTGTGAAGAATGAAGAGGAATCCTTCTCTATTTATAGGCAAAATCCAAGCTCATGTGCGTCCCACAAGCCAAGACATCCAAATTATCTTCTTTCTTCTCCTCCCTTGGATCTAATTTTCACTTTTCAAGATTCAATCCTCCCCATCCATGCACTTGGCCGACATCCTTACTCATTTTAGCCCTTGGATGAATTTTCCATGTGGCATAATCATGTTGCTCAAGTGCTCTCATTGGTGCAATTAATTACAAGAGAATTTAGTTTAATTCTTGAATAAATTAAGGCTATTGGATCATTATCACATGTGTCACAATCTTATGGTATTTTCTTGGCATAAAATCGGCCCTCTCATGATTGCCCTTCAATAATCTAAATTAGCATAAGCTAATTTGTCTATTAGTATTTGCTAATTGACACTTTAATTAAGTGTCTTTAATTTATAACTTTTCCATGACTCATCTGAACTTAAAATAACCATTATTTTAAGTGATTTTATGTCACATATGTTAGTCAATTTAATATGGTAACATATTCCTAAAATACAATATTTTCAGTAAATCAAAAATCGGGTATTACATAATATCCTTGTTTGGGTTTGTGTTAAGGCCATGTGTATTTACCTCCGAGGTGTTGTTTTCACTTGGCTATATATTTACATGCTTAGTTATTACCATTATATTCAACATTATATATTGAGTTGATGTTTTACTATTAAGATTCTCTCGAATCTCACCATTTTCTTTCTATGTGCCAATTATCGAATTAGCAAAGCAGTGGAGGTAGCTTGAAGTAGAAGCTCATGAGAAGACTATTTTGATTATTATTTTGTTATGGTTGTTTATATTAAGTGATGTTGATATATTTGTTTAATAATTGTGTAATGGTATCTATTTAATCTCCATAAAGAAGATAAGGAAAGGTATGCTCAAGACCAAGATAAGTACTATGTCACCACATAGCAGAATGCATGAATTAGATACTTACTGGTGACTGTCTTATGCTGAGTCATGATCATTAGGACTTAAGGTTGATAAGTCATTCATATGAGTCAAAATATGATATTTTGAAGAGTAAAATTAAACATCCAGACCTGTAAAATGAAACATATTTCATCATTTTTGAATGAGTAGAATTAAAAATATGATTTTTTTAATGTTGAGTCAGAATTATAAAATTTTCGCAGAAATTTCCACGGTAGAGTTCTGATTTAAGCGTGTTATTAGACAAAATGGGATAGAGTTGATCCTTGGTCTTATTTTTCCTTCAAAGCATGTCTAGTTGAACCATTATTTTTTAAATATAACTGAATTAGTTTTGGATTTTTAAAGTTATTCTGAAAAAATCCCTTTTTCATTTAAATTGGCAAGTGCAGTTTAAGGTTTTTAAGTTTTGGTCTTTTGAGGGTACTAGATGGTCATTAATGGTTCTTAAATAGATAAACAACTCTAATTGATAACCCTAAAATGAGGTATTAGAATAAAAACTAAATTAAATTAAATATAAACTTTCAAAATCAACCTCAGCCGACACTAATTATAGGCATCCGCATACAGACACTCTCCACGTTCTCATGCAATTTGGCTTTCATGTTTGTGTGGCTCGTAGATTATCGTACACTTACACATTCATGTTAGTAGGTACTGTTTTGAAATGGTGGTTCAACTTCAAAGCTATGGACACATCGAGTTTGTACGTCGCTTTAATTGATGATTGTTGCAAAATAAATACTACGCCCCACAGGTACGGTCTTCCTCTATGCAAATCAACAACAACAACATCAAAATAAATACAAGTATGAATGCTCCTCAATAGATACTAGGTCTCATGTTTTATCTTGGTTGCAACATTAGATCCTTAGCATAGTGAAAATCATTGTGAGATCTCAGAAAAGAAATATAACTACCAATCTCAAAGAAATTAAATAATATAACTAACAAATATTAGTGAGCAATATGCGGTGGAACCAGAAAATATTTTTAGTCCAAGCTAAAAAATAAATATATTAAACTATTTACTAAATAATATCACTTAACATTAAAAATATAAATAAATAATAACAGACAATTATAAATCAAAATGGGCTCCTTCAATTATTATTATCATTCATTTTTTAATAGGCCATGATTTTTTTTAAATCAAAACAAAATATAAGATGATACTAACATTTTCAATAGGTATCTCAAACAAGAATTTTATTTTCCTCTCACAACCTAATAAATAATGAACCAAATATTGTTCTAATAAAAAAATAGTAGTGTAATTATATAGAAGATAAGAGATTATTTGAGGCAAAAAATATATATTATATAATACATGCAAATAAATATATAAGATAAGAGAAAATTAACCTAGTAAACATAGTTCCGCCATTCAATATGCAATGACAAAATCTCCCAAAAGCCAAAAGCCTAATTATATAAGTCTATTTAAAGGTTAATAATGATTGTTTCCCAATTTTATCCTTATTTATGAAAGTATCCAAAGAAATAAAATAAATAATAAAACTTAAGGAAAATTGGAAAAAAAAAACTCTAAATTAGAAATTTAATTCGTGTGAATAACAAAATAAGTTTATATATGCGAAGAATAACAATACTCGATTGAGACCATTTTTACCAATTAAATTTTTAAAAGGAGACTTTTCTCCCATTTTCCTTAAAATTTAAGTAATTTAGTATCTTCAAATTTTTCAAGAAATACATTAACTATTTTTATTTTTATTAAATTCATATCATTTGAAGTCATTTTATATCTAAACTTTTTTTTTTTGCATCAATCATCCAAACAAGTTTTAATTTATCAAATTGGCTTTTTCAAATGATAATCCAAACATACATCACACCACACAATTTAACTTATATCCTATTTTACATTCACAAAAGTCGAGTAAGAAAAAATCACTTCGCTACCGCTAATCCAAATATACCCTTACATTCCTTCATCCTTTAGACCTCACAATGATTTCCTCCTAATTATATTCCTCCTTCACATAACATCAAGAGTTATCGAGGGATTAAATTGTTTAAAAAAAAAAAACTCCATTAAATTTTAAAGTAATAATAACTGTTTTTAAAATAAATGAATGCAAAATCAAAGTGACAATTATTTTTGAAATGAAGATCAAGGGGGAAAACAATTAAAGAGAGCAACAAAGATGAAATTCCTTCATTTTGTATATTGATTTTGTTTCTTGGCGCCCCCGCCCCCCGGGCGGGGGTTGTTTAGTTCCTTGACAATTAAATCGGATTAAGACCAAACAACTAATAGTTGCTTTACTGACATGTTTTGAGAGCAATTAATATTCACACTCTCTTCAGTATTTTCTATACTGTATATTTAAAACGGAAAAAAAAAATCGGTCTTTTTAATAAAAACACAATTTGAGATATTTATTACATATTTTTAATATTGCACTTATTTAGTGTTAGTTCATTTTTCAAAAAGCTATTCCAGTAACAATGTTAGAAGTGTCTTGTAACACACACACACAGTGGATAGTGGGTCTATCAAAAAAATCATAAATAGTGGATAGCTTATTTTTCACTTTATGTGCAATGCGTTAAAAAATGTGTGTTGTAAGCAAAAATTGTGAGTCTCGTTTTTTCTCCCATATAAGACTGGTAGGTATTTGGATGATTGTGCTTAGAACAGAAGGTAAACTCATGATTTTTTATTGTTTGACGTAAAAAGAACGTTGAGGAAAATGGGAACATTATAGGTAGGCTCCCGAGATATATATGTATATAAATCTCTTCGTTTCTTGTGGGTTGATAAAAGGAACTAAACATGGCGAGTAAACACGTTGTAGTGATTGCGTTCCCCTTCGGAAGCCACCCTCTGGCTCTTCTAAAGCAGATCATCAGATTAGCTTGTGCTGCTCCAAATGCCACTTTCTCTTTCATCAACACTGCAAAATCAAACCACACTCTCTTCTCCAACAAACCAAACATACCACACAATATCAAACCCTACAATGTGTCTGATGGAGTCCCAGAAGATCACGTGCCAGGCACGCTCTCATCTGTTCCAGTACTGGTTGACTTGTTTCTTCAGGCCAGTGTAGAAAACATTGAACAGGCCATAGATTTCGCAGTGAAAAGCACAAACCAGAGAGTCACTTGCATTGTTTCTGACACTTTTGTGAGTGCTCCTTCTCTTTCTTTGTCTCATAAACTCAATGTCCCTTGGGTTGCATGTTGGGCTTCACTTTCAATCTCACTCTCTCCTCATTTCTACACTCACTTAATACGCCTAAACATCAGTAATTATTCAAGGAAATCCCTGGATTTCCTTCCTGGTTTGTCACACGTGACTGTTGAGGACTTACCAGACGATGTCTTACTCAAACCTGGACAAGAACATAAAGAGACAACATTTAGTAAAGCACTAGCTTCTATAGGGCAACTGCTACCTCAAGCAAAAGCTCTGGTTATGCATTTCTATGAGGAATTAGACCCTCCCCTCTTTGTTCAGGACCTGAAGTCCAAGTTAAAGTCACTGCTTTATGTTGGTCTTCCAATGTCACAATCTAACACTGATGACCCCAATGGTTGCTTGCCATGGTTGGACCAGCATGGTGCTAGATCAGTGGCTTATCTTAGTTTCGGGACTGTTGCTACAGTACCTCACCATGAACTTGTAGAAGTATCAGAGGCACTGGAAGCTAGTGGGTTTCCATTTCTGTGGTCATTAAGGGATGATCAAAAGTGTCTTTTGCCAAATGGGTTTGTTGAGAGGACACGCAAAACAGGGAAATTAGTACCTTGGGTCCCTCAGACACAGGTTTTAGCACATGGGTCTGTTGGAGTGTTTGTGACTCACTGTGGAAGTAACTCAGTGATTGAGGGTATGGCCTGTGGAATGCCTATGATTGGTAGGCCTTTCTTTGGAGATCAGGGAATGGCTGCAAGAACAGTGGAAGATTTATGGAAGATTGGGGTCAAAATACAAGGTGGGGTTTTCACTAAAAATGGATTACTTCAAAGCTTGAACCTGATTCTTGTTGAGGAAGAGGGTAAGAAAATCAGAGAAAATGCCCTGAAGATGAAAAGGACAATGCAAAATGCTTCTGGGGTAGACGGTAAAGCTGCGCAAGATTTTAAGACTTTGGTAGATATAATTACTTGTTCTTAAGTCATAAAGTCTCTTTCTTTCGAGATCTGGATGAAATAATAATGAAGGAGTACGTCATGCTAGTTAACGTTTGTTGCTTTGTTCTATGTTTTCAACAAGTTTCTGTTTTTCCTACTATCTGGTGATGTTCACTGTTTAGGAGTTGTCGTGTCTGTTCTTAATTTTTATTGGAAATGACAATAGTTAGAAATCTGTTTTGATGCTTCTATGTAGTGGAAGCTTGCGGCTTCCAAGCTAGAGTCAGATATGTTAAGCTAATAATATTTCGGAGTGACCTTTCCTTTGGAAAATATGACTTTAGTTAAATTATATATATATAAAAAGGGAATAACATTAGATGAAATTCAAGCTACAAGATAAGATTTCACAATAACCTTAGTAATGTACTAGAGGCTCTGTACTCTTCTATATATAGAATGAATATGCCAATAATGACTGGACACGTATACAAGTCAGGGGATTTACTATAACAAAAAGATACCGAAAGAATCTATACAGAGGCAATACAAATGCTACATTCTGGACTCTTCTACAGCAGATTACAATGAATAGTAATTAACATTAATCTATCTTAACTACTCTTAACATTCCCCCTCAAGTGGAAAGGAGTGACTAACATTCCAAGCTTGCTTCGAAACTCATAAAATTGAGGATGAGCCAGGGCCTTAGTAAAGCCATCAGCAATTGGTTCTGTGGATGGAATATATCACACATCCAAAAAACCAACCAAAACTTTATCTCTTACAAAGTGTATATCAAGCTCAATATGTTTAGACCTTGCATGTTGTACTGGATTAGATGCTAAGGCTTTGGCACTCATGTTATCACACCAAACAATAGGAGTTTTTCTGCACTTAACACCTAACTCAAATAGCAAAGCACATAACCAAGAGATTTTAGTAGAAGTATCAGCAAGAGATCGATATTCAGATTCAGCACTTGAACATGATACAACACGTTGCTTCCGGGAAGACCATGAAACTAGAGTTCCACCTAAATAAATACCAATACCAGACATAGATTTCCTGTCATCAACATTTGTAGCCCAATCAGCATCAGAGAACTCAATCAGATTTAAACCAGGAGAGGGTTTGAGGTGCAAGCTATACTGAAAAGTTCCTTTGATATACCTCAAGACTCGTTTCACTGCCTTAAAATGAACATCAGTTGGTATCAGAGCTTGCGAGATTCCTTTACGATTATCACGTGGCTGAGTCGTCTCCTTCCTCTCATGATGGAGCTTCGTCTCATACCACACAAACCTCCTTCACCCCTACGAAAATCACCGTCACTACTATGTCAAAAACCAACTCTATGTTTAATTCTTTTAATCAAGTTGGATCGAGGAAATTTTCTTTTATGGGAGTCGATTGTTCTGCCTATCATTGAAGGCAACAGACTTGAACATCATATTGATGTCTCTGTGACCCCGCCGTCGCGTCTCATCCCAGATGGTACTGAGATGAAGACTAACCCAGAGTACTTTGACTGGCATGCAACTGACAGACTTTTGGTGGGTTGGCTTCGTAACACAATGAGTGTGGACGTTGGAGCACAACTCTTACACTGTCAAACGGCGAAAGATGTCTGGACTGAAGCTCGCTCTCTTGCCGGAGCTTCGACTAAGGCCAGAGTAATGGTCTACAAATCTAACCTACACCGAACAAGGAAAGGTGGGATGAAAATGGCTGATTTCTTGAACAAGATGAAGTCTATTGTTGACCAACTTACTCTTGCTGGAGCACCCTTGCCACATAAGGACCTAGTCCTTCATACCTTAAATGGTCTGGATGCGGAATACAACGTGATCGTTGTCAAATTGCTCGACCAAACGCACCTCTCTTGGGTCGATGTTCAAGCTCATCTTCTGGCATTTGAGATCCGAATTGAACAATTGAATCAATTCACTAGTCTGAGCATTGAACCTACTGCTCAACTTGCCCAACATGGTGCTTCTCCACGACTGAACACCTCATCGTGGAATGACTACGATGCTATTCATGGAGGTGGTTGAAGCAACAGAGGAAGAAATTCCCGTGGCCATGTACTAGGAAACAGAGGCCGTGGCTGTTTTTGTAACTAATGCAAAGGTATGTTCATGACATTTCTAAATGTTATCTTCTTAATGACGACTCAGGCCAAGTGAATTATGCATCTGTGGGTGACATCATTGACCCGGCTTGGTATATGGACTCAGGCGCTAATTATCATGTGACGCCCTCCACTGATTACGTTGATCATGTCACTCCTGTTGTAAGTGTCATATCAACACCTGCACTGGTGAGAAAACCACAGTTAGAGCAATTGGCTCATGCAAACTTCCTTCTAATATTGTTCTTAACAAAGTTTTAGTGGTTCCATATTCCACTAAAAAACTGCTCAGTGTCTCTCAATTAGTTAAAGATACTTTTGTATCTGTTGAGTTTAATTCTCTTGGCTGTTATGTGAAGGATCAACTGACAGGCAGGCTTCTTCTGATGCACGAGAAACCAAGTCAGGGGCTATACCCAATTCTCAGTGATGATACACGGCGTGTTGCTCCAGTTGCTGCTCAAGTTCATTTCACCACTGGAACTTCCACTACAGATCTATCTGTTTGGCATCAGAAATTAGGGCATCCTGGATCTAGAGTCCTTAGTTCTATTTTGAATAAATGTAATGTCAATTCCAAGAATATTGAGCTTCCATTTTGTCAAGCTTGTCAATATGGAAAATCAAAATATTTATCGTTTACTCCATCTCAATCACATGCCTAAGCTACTCTTGATTTAATACACACAGACTTATGGGGACCATCTCCTGTTCAATCAACTTCTGGTCATCGATTTTACATTCATTTTGTAGACGATTATAGTCGTTTTACCTGACTCTATCCCCTTAAACACAAGGGAGATGCAATTGGTGCATTTAATCATTTTAAAGCTCTTGTTGAGAATAAATTCACCACCAAAATAAAAGCTATCCAAAGTATGACATGGGACCGAGTATAAGCCAATCACCACTGTTGCAAATGCTCATGGCATTCAAATGCGTTTTACATGCCCATACACTTCACAGCAAAACGACAGGGCTGAACGGAAGCACCGCCATATTGTTGAAACTGGGTTGACTCTTCTTGCTCAAGCAAATATACCCCTGCATTACTGGGTTGAAGCGTTTGAGATAGCTACCTTCCTTATTAATCGTCTACCTATAGTTGTGCTTGGAAATTCTACTCCTCTGTTTCAGTTATTTAAAACAGAACCGGATTATTCTCTGCTTCAACCATTTGGCTGTGCATGTTATCCATGCCTAAAGCCTTATAATGATCATAAGTTTGCTTTCCACAGCCAGCAATGCGTGTTCCTTGGCTATGTACCTCAACAAAAAGGATTCAAATGCATGAGCTCCTCTGGACGGATTTATACGTCACGACATGTGGTTTTCAATCAAATTGTTTTTTCCATTTAGTACTGGCTTTCTCCATCGTTGAGCTACCTCGATCGCCATCGATATATCAATTCCAACGGCTATAAATTCATCTTTGGGACATTCGGTGCTGATCACTACCAATTTATCTCAAGATGTTCTTGACTCTGTTCCCTCAGCTGATGGTGCTCCGTCGTCGGGTTCACTAGACCGCCACTTTGGGAGTCAAAGTTTGGACACTAGATCCACTCACTCTGCCTCCACCTACTCTGTACCGTCCATAGATCATGCCTTGTCGTCAAGCCCAAGCACTGAAACTATTCAAAATTGCCATCCTATGACCACTCTCGAGCCAAGAGCGGTGTTTACAAGCCCAAACACCCATTTATTGGGCTTTTGAAGGCAGAAGATATTTCTTCCTTAAAACAACTCGCTGAACCCTATTCAGTCAAAGATGCTCTTTGTTCTCCCGACTGGAAAGACGCCATGGGTGTTGGGTTTGATGCTCTCCGTCGCAATCGGACTTGGCAGCTGGTTTCGTATGATGGCAGCCAGAAAATCATTGACTGCAAATGGATTTTCAAAAACAAGGTTCACGCCGATGGCTCTCTAAACAAAAGAAAGGCTCGTTTAGTCGCAAAGGGGTTTCAGCAATCTCAGGGAATTGATTACCACGAGACGTTCAGTCCTGTGGTCAAGGCGACTACCATCCGCACAGTTCTTACCGTTGCCACTACATTTGATTGGGAAATTTGCCACCTGGATATTAACAATGCCTTTTTGAACGGCCTTCTCAGTGAAAATGTCTTCATGCGTCAACCTGAGGGGTTTGTAGATCGACTCGACCTTCTCATATCCGTAAGCTCAACAAAGCCATCTACAGATTAAAGCAAGCTCCACGTGCCTGGTATGATCGACTAAGACTTACTCTGATTAAATGGGGTTTTAAAAATACTCGAAGTGATAGCTCGCTATTTGTATTGAGGAAAAACAATTTACTGATATATGTCCTGGTGTATGTTGATGATATAGTGGTTACTGGTAATAACAAAGCCTATATGAATTCATTTGTTCAGAGATTGAATGCTTTATTCTCTCTCAAAGATCTTGGTGCACTCCATTATTTCCTAGGTATTGAAATCTATAGAGACTCTTTTGGTTTGTTTTTAAATCAGGGTAAATATGCTCTAGACTTGCTTCATCGTTTTGGCATGCTAGATGCTGCTCCTATGCCTACCCCAATGGTTTCTGGGAAACAATTATCTGCTCTGATACCAAGATGAAATTCAGGCTACAAGATAAGATTTCGCAATAACCTCAGTAATTTACCAGAGGCTCTGTACTCTTCTATATATAGAATGAATGTGCCAATAATGACTGGACACATATACAAGTAAGGGGATTTACTATATCAGAAAGATACCGAAAGAATCTATACAGAGGCAATACAAATGCTACATTCTGGACTCTTCTACAGCAGATTACAATGAATAGTAATTAACATTAATCTATCTTAATTACTCTTAACAACATTTCTCTATTTACTGTAGAAATGTTATCCTGCAGCAACCCATAAACGTGTCGTTTCTGCTTAAATGTTATTCCCATGGTTAAAATAAAATCGCTTTGGCAAAGACAAAGGCAAGCTCTCTCGCAATCGCAATGGATTAATAAACACAAACGTATAACTGGTTTATTCTTTCTCAATCCCTTTCTTCACTTTCATTCTCTCGCTCCGTGTAAGCTATAGTTCTATATACCCTTCTTCCTTTCGTGTCTTCTTTATGTGGTATTCTTGTGCAATAAAAGAAATTGGCTTAGAGGCGTTTGCAGCTAGCATTTACCGACTATATTCCAAGGAAGAACGCAGTTTGGTTTCTCTGTGGGGTCATTTCTCTCGGGTTTTTCTTTGAACACATCTTTCTCTCTTTCGATGTCGGTGTTTGTTGGGTTTAGTCAATAGCCATGGATTTTGTTTTTTGCCGGCAAGATTTCAAGGGAAAATAATATCTTTATCCCGAGGGAAAATCTTTATTTCAATGCATTTTCGTGTCGTCGAAGTTTTCCCGCTCGTTTAGTGCTAGACGTTTGATTGATCTTTGGTTTTGGAAGCTATTGATGAATCGAAACTCGCATTTCTCTCACGAGTGTCTTTCCTCTTTGCACATAAATTTGGTTTATTTGATTATTGTTTAGTTAGGTGAGAACTGGGTAGGATGCTAGAGATTTAAATGCGAAATAGTTTAAGCGAAACGGTGTTTCGGGTTGTTGCGAGAATAACATTTATGCGAAGTAAATGCATAAATGTAATTCCCAAAAAAATTGTACAACAATAATTAAATATCACCAAAATCAAGTGTATCTTGTGACACCATTCAATACTTTGGCCGAGGCCGCACTAAATCAACAGTATCTTGTGATTCCATCAATACTCTTTCCCTTTGGTGGAGCCTTTACCATGTTCATCTATCTCTTTCTTGTTTCCTTTGGTGGAGCCTTTTTGATCTTTTTGTAGGTTTTTTTTTTTTTTTTTTTTTTTTTTTTTTTTTTTTTTTTTTTTTTTTTTTTTTTTTTTTTTTTAAAAAAAAGAGAGGCATATAGCCATTATATATTAGAAGAAATAGAAAGGGGATCAAAGTCTCATACAATCACTTAAAAACACTTGTCTAAGATTGTTGGGGCAAAAAAGTAAAAACAAAGAAAGCCATAGAACTCTAAACCGTGGGGACCATGGCTTCTCCTTCTCTCTTCTCTCCTGTTACGCTCCTTTTCTGATACTAACTATTATTGGACCAAAATTTTAATCATTTTCTTTAAAAAAATATTAAATCTAAACCAATGATGAGTATATGAACAGAAGAGTAAAATGAGGGAAAAGAAAAAGAGATGTCCCTAGTGCAGAACTGTTGGGAAAAAGAAAATATTAAATCTTGGCAAATGGAATTTTATATGATTTGAAATGATAATTTTAATTAGGGTTAAGAGGCATTTAGCGGCTAAAGCATTTTTTGAGGTGTATCTAGTGCCCTAAAATATTTTGTGGTACATGGAGAACTTTGAAGTACTTTATCCTGGTACCCCAAACACTATCAATTACTTTCTTCAAGACCATCTGGTACCATAAACTATTTTTTTCGATGCATTCAACACTCCAAACTATTTTTTTAGTTGTATTCAACGCCTTAAATCATCAATTTTTAAGTGCAAAATTACATATAAAAGCATTTCAGGTCATGAATGCACAAAAAAATACTTGAAAATCGGAATCCCACAAAAAAATCGGAATCCCAACAATGGAAGGCCACGTCATCATCCTCAAAAGAATATCCATATGATTGACTGGACTTCAAAAATTGTGACCCAGAAACGTAATGTCACTCAAGTGAATAGGCCCAATAAAAAACAAGCCTGGGAATGTACAGGTCAGAAGTATTCGGACTCGATGCTGAATGAATTAAACTTTGTACGCCATCCGATTATGTTGTTGAACTTCCCAAAAAAAAAAAAAAAACTTCCCTGCGATGAGGTCGACCCAGTCCGACCCATCGTTCCATGTAGTGGGCTCTCCCATGTTTCTGAATTATCGTGTATGGGGACTAAATAGAATTATTTTAAAGCGACCATGGACTGAATGGGGATTTCTGGTGATATTAAATGTATGTTTGTTTTAAAATATTTTTGTAGCGTTTAGAGTAAGTATATAAAAGAAGTTTTATATTAGCTTATGAAAAATAAGTTTAAAAACCCCATCCTACCTTACTTTTGTATATGGGCAACCAAATGAAACTGAAGGACGGGTCTGCTGGGAGGCATTAAGAAGAAACTCTAGGGGTATTTCCCATTCATGGCTTTGCGGGGAGGACTTTAATGACATTGTTTCTTTCTCAAACAGAAAAATAGGGGGTCTCCCTAAAGCACTCAGAAAGATAATTAATTTCCAAAGCTTGATTGTTGATTGTTGATTGTGAGTTGATAGACCTGGGTTATTACAATGGATACAATATACATGGTGGAGAAGAGGATGGTTTGATTAGAGAAAGAATTGACTGAGCGATGGGAAATATAAAACTTTGAGAAGACTTTACGCCTCAGCAAGTTTTTCATTTGGATCCAATTGGCTCTGACCATCATTTACTCTTAGTTAATAGTCAATACAAGCACCATCGCAGAGCGAAATCCTTCAAATTTGAGGCTTCCTAGGCATCACATCCCCACTACAAACCGGTTTGTGTACATTCTGCATTACGACATTTCTTGTTCACATTTTCATCATGTAGGAATGAATTAATCAGATGGAGCCGAAAAGTATTTCCCAATGCCAGAAAGTTACTTGAGCATTTAAAGCAGCGTTTGGATGAAATCAAAACAAAGTAATTATTCTTGTGAGAATCGACGGCTCGCTAATGAAATTACTTGATAAATCAAATAGACCATGGACCAGGAAGAACAATACTGGTGGCAACGTTCCAGAATCAATTGGCTACAAGCAGGTGACCAAAATTCCAATTTTTTTCATCTATCAACAATCAAATGCAAGCAATTCAATAGTATTCTGCGACTCCGAGAGGACTCCGGAACTTGGCTTACTGATATGGCAACAGTTAGCAATAATATTACTTACTATTTCTCAGCTTTATTCTCAACCTCGGGACTTAGACCAGTTGATATAGCCCTAAGTTATGTGGATCCAGACATTACTACGCAAATGAATCAGCAGCTTATGCAGCCAATTACTAAAGAGGAAATCTGAGATGCAGCTTTTAGTCTTGGAGGTTCAAAAGCTCCTGGTGGAGACTGCTTTTCCGCTAATTTTTATCATACTTCATGGTCTGATATTGAGGAGAGTATCTGTTCCATGATATGGGAATTCCTCTTTGGAAATTCTGTACTTCAAGATTTGAATGATACTAATATCACTTTGATCCAAAAATGCAAAAGCCTGAACATTAATCTTCTTTCACGCAGCTAACCTATTCATTTTGTAGCAGAAGCTCTTTCTTGTATGATTTATAAGTCTCAACAACATGGTCAACTGAGAGGGATTAAACTTAGTCACACTTGCCAACAACTTTCCCACAATTTCTTTGCGGATGATGCTCTTTTCTTTATTTATGCGAGTGAAGCAAATTTTAGACACATCTTGCATTTGTGCTTAACACCTATTGTATTGCGTCTGGCCAATCTGCAAATTATGAGAAGTACTACCATCTTCTTCTTTGAAAATACTCCAGCAGATATTAAAAATAAAGTTGGACAAATCCTCGGCATCCAATCTACTGATGAACTTGGGAAATATCTTGGAAACCTGAGAATTTGGGGAAAAACTAAACAGCAAGCTTTATCTTATATTAGAGAGTTTTCCAAACAAAATCCAAAGTTTGCAGCACTCAACACGTTTCTGAGAGGTTAACACTTGTTCCATTCCCATTCATACATTGTTTAAAGTTTACTCTCAACACTTGTAAGTAACTTAATAGCTTAACCTCTAATTTCTGGTGTGGGAAGGTAATGCAGAAGGAGTAGACGTGCATTGGAAGGCCTGGGACACCCTCACTACTCCTAAGTCAAAAGGAGGAATTAATGGGGTTTCGAGACTTTGCTGCTATGAATGAAGCCCTCTTAGCAAATACAACATGGAGATTGATGAATAATCCTGATAATTTGTGGGTTAGAGTCCTCAAAAGTATCTATTTTCCAAGGGGGGAATTTAATAAGGGTTAAATGCCTAATTTGCCACTGAAGTATTGATAAGGGGGCCCTCAGCACCCAGAAGTTTTTGTGGTACCAAAGTTGCCCCGGAAGTATGAAAAGGTACCAAATTTGCCCAAAAGGATTTTTTGGGTTAAATACCTAATTTTCCATGAAAGTATTGATAAGGGGGCACTCAACACCCGGAAGTTTTTTTGGTACCAAATTTTCCCCGGAAGTATAAAAAAGATAGCAAATTTGCCCAAAGCTGACGGAAGGTCCACGTAGGTTGTTAAAATGCCACATGGCTAGGAAAGAAACACAGTGGAGTGTGAGTCATATGCCAGATCATGTAACCATGTCAAACAGTTCTTCGAATCAAGATAAATAAAAAATCACCAATAAACCCAGTTAGTGATGATCATATGGATTGTCAAAATTTCCACCAAATCATAAAATTTCAGAGAAGCAAAATAAGGGAATTTTTTTTTTTGGGGGGGGGGAGTGAGGAGGCATTACTTGAAGATTTGAGAATCGAGAAATTGTAAAGGTCTAAGGGATAAAATCGTTTGGTATGAATTTGCCACACCGCCGGCAAGTCCTCGGCCCCCCACATCGGAGAGCCATGGTGTTCCCAATGGTCCCACCTAAGACCATCGCCGCCGATGTAGGAGTGGGTGAAGGAGTAGAAGAAAATTTAGAAGCACGAACCGCCAAAAGCAAGAGGGAAGAGAGAGAGATGAATGAGGTGCTGACGTGGTTACATGATCTGGCATATGACTCACCCTCCACTGTGTTTCTTTCCTAGCCATGTGGCATTTTAACGACCTACGTGGACCTTCCGTCAGGTTTGGACAAATTTACTACCTTTTTTATACTTTCGGGGCAAATTTGGTACCAAAAAAATTTTCGGGTGCTAAGTGCTCCCTTATCAATACTTCCGTGGCAAATTAGGTATTTAACCCAAAAATATCCTACATGGCAAACGTCCATTTGACCTTTCGTCAGTTTTGGGCAAATTTGGTATCTTTTTCATACTTCCGGGGCAAATTTGGTACCACAAAACTTCCGGGTGCTGAGTGCCCCATTATCAATACTTTCGTGGCAAATTAGACCTTTAACCCATTTAATAAAGCTAAGAAAGGTCATAGAGATTCATGGTGTTGATCTGGTATTCTTTGTTAGAATATGATTTATCATTCATTTATGTATTTTTGTAATCATTGGATTCCTCTTGTATATTCCCTGTATACGTGTCAACATTTGTATGGTTTTGTTATGATTGGCACCTGATGAGATCCTTCTACAATTAGGTATTGCATTGTATTGATCTGATATAAATGGAAAGCAGGCCAGGACATTAGTACTACGCCTTATTCATTATTCATCTCTCATTTCATTATTGTTTCTAACTTGGTATCAAAGCCATCCGATATGTCGAGCGCTTTTGAAACTATTCCTACTACACTCAATTCTGGTGTCAACTCCAGTGCTAATTCTGGCGTCTCCTCCAATGGCCGATCATACTCCTTGTTTAGCTCTTCCAGTCAAACAACTGCGATCAAGATGGATAGCACTAACTACTTAGTCTGGGAGTCAATTGTTCTTCCGCTCATAGAGGGCAATTGCCTCGAGAGTCATATCGATGGCTCCGTTCAAGCTCCATCGAAGGTCCTCTCTAGAATAGCTGGCAATCACCTCAACCCTGAGTATCAAGCATGGTTCTTAGCTAATCGTCTCTTGGTTGGGTGGCTGAGGAATACCATGACTCAGGACGGTGGTGGATCTTTAGCGTGGCGCACGAGAACTTACTTGCGCATCCACGAAGGAAGAATGCTCTGAAAATGAATGACTACCTGAGCAATATGAAAAGCTTGTCCGATGAGCTTGCTCTCACCAGTTCCCGGTCACCGGCGATGACCTTATTTTGCATACTCTCAACGGCCTTGATAGTGACTACAACGCAGTAGTAGTCAAGCTAATGGATCAACAAGAGCTATCCTGGATTGAGGCACAAGCTGCTTTGCTTGCTTTTAAGTCTCGGATTAATCAACTCATCAGTTATTTTGAAAATCTTAGTATTCAACCAACTGCCAAAGTGGCTCAACGAGGTGAGCAAACTGACTCTGGATCCAATCATACCTCTCCATGGACCAAAGGTGGCCACCATCAGAGAGGCAGAGGTGAACGACATCGTGGAGGCCGTCCGTTTTGTGTGAACTGCCAGTGTCTTGGTCACACTCTCGCTACATGTTATTATCCTGATGAATCGACTGGGTACAATCACTCTGTCTCTCCTTCTCCAAATTATTTTGCTAACTCTTACTCAGTTACATATCCCTCCTGGTACATGGATAGTGGGGCCAACTTTCATGTGACACCATATCCTGAGTATTTATAGGACGCCACTTCAGCTGGTAAGTCTCATATCATCACCTGTACATGATCATAGAGCCCTATTTTGGGCATTGGCAATTCTTCTTTAACATGTCCTCAGTCTAACCTCACTCTTCGTGATGTTCTCTATGTGCCATCAGCTACTAAAAGCTTGTTAAGTGTTAATAAATTAATTAAGGATAATTCGGCCTCTGTGAATTTAACTGACAAGGGGTGTGATGTGAAGGATTCCACGACAGGTCGAACACTTCTGCAAGGCCTCCCAAAGGCAGGAATGTACCAAGTGAAGGGAAAAAGGCTGAATGGCAAACCAACGGCACTGATGGCCGTGCATGATGAAGATCGAGCTCTCTTTCTCAAATGGCATAATGTTTTAGGACACCCTAGTCTTAGAGTTCTGAAACAGATTTTAAATTCTTGTAATAAACAAGTTTCAAATGCTATCGATAGTTATGTATGAGAAGCTTGTAAATTAGGAAAGTCAAAATCTCTACCATTCAAAGTCTTTGTTTCTCAATCAAACTCACTACTTGAATTAATTCATACAGACCTTTGGGGTCCAGCTCCTTTTTGTCTATTGGTGGTCATTGCTATTATGTTATCTTCGTAGATGATTTTAGCCGCTTTACGTGGCTTTATCCGTTGAAGCATAAAAGTGACGCAATTCATGCTTAGAAGCAGTTCAAGGTTTTCGTTGAAAATCAATTTGACTTAAAAATCAAATCACTCCAGTGTGACAACGGAGGTGAATATAAACCCATTGTTTCCTTGGCACAAGAAGCTAGCATACACATTCATTTCACCTGCCTATATACCTCTGCACAGAATGGTAGGGCAGAACGAGAGCACTGTCATGTGGTTGAGATGGGATTAACTCTGCTATCGCATTCTAGATTACCTCTTAAATATTGGGTTGATGCTTTTCAACAATCAGTTTACTTGATTAATCGATTGCCGACTCCTATCTTGAACGACAACACACCTCTGTTACAGTTATGGAGAACAGAACCAAATTATAGCACCTTGCAACCATTCGGTTGTGCTTGCTTTCCATGTCTCAAGCCCTATAATAAGCACAAGTTCCAGTTTCATAGTGAACAATGCGTTTATCTCGCCCCTGCTTCACAACAGAAAGGATACAAGTGTTTAAGCAAGATTGGTAAGATTTTTATCTCTCGCCATATGGTGTTTGATGCAGTTTCTTTTCCTTTCAGGAAAGGTTTCATGGAGTGCAATGTGAATACTGAAGGAATGAGCAATCAACCTCTGTTCCACTTATAATTCAATTCAATCGAGATAATGGCGATGTGAATGATTTTGTCGATGATCGTAATCGCAGTACGTAAGACCACTGATGTCACCAGAATTACCGTTGTCTTCTTCAAGCCAGCGTTTGGAGTCTAATGTTGATAGCTCCGAGGGTGAGTCCAATACTGTGAGCTCAAGTTTAACTCCTGCACCTGGCTCAGAGTCTAACATTGATCCAACAAGGCCCATTAATTTACACCAGATGACGATAAGGGCTAAGGATGGTACTACTAGGCCCAAATACCCCTTTGTCGGGTATACTCAAGCCACTGTGAAGGTTAGTTCTGAGCCTACTAGCACAAAATATGCACTGTCGTCCCAGGTTTGGCGAACGGCAATGTCCGACGAGTTTCAGGCACTACTCAGAAATCACACTTGGGAATTAGTTCCTTATGAGAGTCAAAAATTCATTGACAATAAATGGATTTTCAAGAGTAAGCTCCAGGCTGACGGATTGATCCTCAAATACAAGGCAAGACTTGTCGCGAAGGGTTTTCAGCAAATCCCAGGTAATTTTGTTGATTGCCGTTACCTTCAATTGGGAACTACGGTAGCTCGATGTGAACAATGCGTTCTTGAACGGCTTTCTGCAAGAGGAGGTATTTATGTCTCAACCCGAAGGATTTATTGATCGACAGAAACCCACACATGTTTGTAAGTTAATCAAGGCCATCTATGGCCTCTGGCAAGCTCCGAGAGCCTGGTTCGATCAACTTCGTCTTACTCTGATCAACTGGGGCTTTCAGAATTTGCGTAGTCATAATTCGTTGTTCATTCTCCAGATTAGAGAATTAACTGTTTTTATACTCGTTTACGTAGACGATATACTAATAACTGGTAACAACCTTACTTTTGTGGATAAGTTTGTTCTCAGATTGAATCAAGTTTTCTCTTTGAAGGATTTGGGTCCTTTATATTATTTTTGGGTATAGAAGTATACGAGACAAGTCCGGGTCTTTTCCCGAATCAATCAAAGTATGTAGTGGATTTGTTAGAGAAGTTTGGCTTGAGTGATTGTGCCCCAGTCACCACACCTATGGTAACTGGTCGACTGATTTCTTCTACTGATGGCGAATTAATGCATAATCCTATAGATTACAGGAAAGCCATAGGTTCACTTCAGTACCTAACCACAACCCGACCTGATATTGCTTTTGCTGTGAATAAGCTTAGCCAGTTTTTGTCACAGCCAAGAACTACACATTTTCAGGCAGTCAAGCGCATATTCAGGTATCTTAAGGGTACATACAACCTGGGTTTGTGTCTTAAACCTTTCAGTAGCCCTCAAATAGTAGCCTATACTGATGCAGACTGGGCATGTGATTTAGATGATAGGCGATCAATGGCGGGTATGTGTATATTTCTAGGAAACAATCTTGTGTCTTGGTCTTCGAGGAAACAGAAGGTTGTGTCCAGATCGAGTACTGAATCTGAGTATAGATCACTTTCTGATGGTTCTGTAGAAATAAAGTGGTTGACTTCATTATTGTCTGAGATTGGTTTATTTGTTAAGAGCCCTCCAGTCATTTGGTGCGATAATCAGAGTGCTAAGTCCCTAACAGTGAACCCAGTAGAGCATGCTAGAAGCAAACACATCGAAGTGGACATTCATTTTATCAGAGACCTAGTTGCATCGGGTTCAATTGATATTAGATATATTCCTTCTTCCTTGCAAATTGCGGATTGTTTTACCAAGCCATTATCTCAGTCCCAATTTGAATTTTTTAGAGACAAACTCAGTCTACTAGTTACACCCTCTCCTTTGAGTGGGAATGTTAGAATATGATTTATCATTCATTTATGTATTTCTGTAATCATTGGATTCCTCTTGTATATTCCTGTAAACGTTTCAACATTTGTATGGTTCTATTATGATTGGCATCTGATGAGATCCTTCTACAATTAGGTATTGCATTGTATTGATCTGATATAAATGGAAAGCAGGCCAGGACGTTAGCACTGCGCCTTATTTATTATTCATCTATGATTTCATTACTGTTTCTAACTTTCTTAAAGGGAGGGACTTTTTGAAAACTCACTTGATCTGGGACATTGGCATAGGTGCATCCTGTTACGGTCCGGCATAACAGCCCAAATGCCTAGATGGCCTAATACGGAATATATCATATATTTCGTATATGCCTACAATCATGGAGAATCTATCATATCTACAATCAAGAGATAAGATAGATCATGCAGTTACGATATCAATGCATACCCTATATATACAAGGGCATAAATCTAAGGTGCATACATTCTAACTCTGAACTAGTTTACATTCTGCCACACTATACACACATTGCACCCCCTATTGGCAAAAGCCTATCTTGTGTATAGTGATCATTCGTTCTCCTGGATATCTGCCCCATAGATATTCTGGCAGGACCATTAGATCCAAGATCAAAGTACTAGCGCATATCGGGTTAGATATCTGGTTCCACACCAGAACATTGGCGCCGACCGTGGGGACCGTAAATTTCAATCCCTGTAACCATCGATGGCCAACACAAGAAGTTGCAGTCGGAATACTCAACTTGGAAATCCACAGCAAGTTGAGGCTACTCAAAATAATTAGGCTTGACAGCCACCGGAGGAAGTTCAGGAGGGGAACGTTTCAGATATGTCATCCTCCCCTCCTATAGTCCCCAAAACTCATAATTTAGCCGCGACAGAGGTCTCGGTTCAGAATCCCGACGTCGCCCTCCTGCAGAAAACGCAAGAGTCAATTCTGAGGCGCATGCAAAATCATGAAAAGCGGAGTAACCTCCAACGCCAAGAAGATGTCAAAATAATACAGCAGATGATGGAGGATCAATTTAACAAATTTGCGAAGTTAGTCAAGAAATGAGAGCGAGAAGACTCACTGGAAATACCGGAAGGGACATCTCCAAATAAAAGTAGTCAGTCTCCCGGAAGATGTCCGAGGCTAGAATGCCAGGATACGAGCCGGGCCTCTCAGGGAACTGGATCAGTCCGAACTCGACCTTCAGCATCGGTAGCGAAAAAATTATGCTTGGAAAAGATCACACAAGCCGAAGATCGAGATGTCGAGAGAATACCTCGTCCTCGAGGGTCTCCTGAGGAATATAAGATGAAATACTTGACTGATCTCAACCGAGGTCCTTTTTCTAAGGAGATCGCGACCGCTCCGTATCCAAAACGTTTGGATTTGACGCAACTCCATAAATATGATGGGACTCAGGACCCTCGTGTCTACCTCGACACCTTTGAGTTGGGCATGTTCGTTCGATTAATTAAGGGCCCGATCATCTCACGGATTTTCACAGCAACGTTAACCGGACCGGCCCAGAGGTGGCTTCATACTTTACCCGCCGACTCAATACATCATTTTGAGGAACTCGGACGAAAATTTGAGTTGAATTTCGCAACAAGTAAGAAGCAACCAAAGTCCCAATTCACGTTGAGTAAAATCAAGCAAAAAAAGGGGGAGACCCTCCAGAAGTATCTAGACCGGTTCAAAGAAGTGGCATTGCAAGTACGTTCACTCCCTGATGACGTCCGTATACACTGCATTGTAGATGGTTTGGATCCCTCGTCTCGGTTGGCAAAGAATATCTTTAAGAGCCGAGTCCACACGCTCACCGAATTTCATACCCAAGCAAAACAATACTTGGACGTAGAATAGATGGAGATCGCCAATGTTGTCGATACTTAGAAGCGGGGAAATATATCGCCCGAGGAGAAGGGACAACCACGGAAGTCAAAAGGATAAGTTCCTCAGCGTACCTAGAACCGAGAGGTACGCACTCAAGAAGGAAGACCAGAAGGAAAAGGAAGGTATGAAAGATACACTCCTTTGAACGCCCCTTGTTCCCAGATTTGGAAGGAGGTAGCTCAGACCGAGTTGAAAAGAATGGACAGACCTCGGCCTCCCAGAATTCGACCCACAACTGATCAATCCAGGTTTTGTGCGTTCCATGACATAATGGGGCACACCACGGATCAATGTTTTGAACTCAGGGACGCCATAGAACGGTTCATCAGAGAGGGCAAACTACGCCAATACGTGATACAAACTCAAGGGCGTAAAAATTACAAACGTAAGCAAGGAGGCCAAAGTAGAAGTCCAAACACCAATCCAAAGAAAGATTAGAAGCCCCACAGGTCGGCCATCGAGGAAGAAGAATTTCCAGAAGCCCAATTCCACTGCAATGTTGTCAGTGAAGGTTTTGGCGGGGGAGGAGACACGATGAGCCAGCGCAAGAAATATTTGAGAGAAGTGCTTTCTGTAAGGAATCTCCTGAAGTTCAAGGACGATCTAACCAAACCGACACCGCCCACATTAGTCTTGACCACTGAAGAACTAAAAGACGTGATATCGGGACACCAGGATGGGTTGGTTATCACGACAACTTTGGCTCAATGCCGGGTAAAAAGGGTTTTCGTCGATGCAGGGAGCTCGGCAGACATTATTAGCTGGGACGCTTATAAAAGGATGAGATGGATGCAGAAGATCTAAAGCCGTGTAAAACGACCCTTATAGGTTTCAACGGGGAACATTCACCTCCCAAGGGATATATCGACCTAAGACTAACGTTGGGAACCAGAGAGGCGTTCAAATCAGAATGGGTAAGGTTCATAGTTGCTGATTTCCCCTCCCCGTATAACATCATACTCTAGGCCAACCATTCATAGTTGGGATATGATAGTATCCACGAAGCACCAGAAATTGAAGATGGTAAACAACAAAAATAATGTCGTTGTTGTTAATGGAGATCAGAAGGAATCTCGTCAATGTTACTTCGAGACAGTCCGAGATGGAGAAGGGGGACCATCATCCCCACCTCGGATTCAACGAGGCGAACAAATCCTGAATGCTGAAAACCGCAGAAGAGACGGATGACCTGTTAGCATGGTGGAGCTCGACCTCGTGGACGAGCCCGAAATCCCACGTGCAGAACCATATGGCGGGTTGGAAGAATTAATTCTAGGAGGAAATCCCTCAAAAACAACGAAGATTGGAGGAGCAATGAATCAGGATTTAAAAGATAGGTTGATCGAATTCCTAAGGCGGAATCGGGATGTATTCGCTTGACGCCATCCGAAGTCCTGTGAATCGATCCTAACCTCTGCACAAGCCGGGCTATCCCGGGGTCCGAGACCAGTGGCACAGAAAAAGAGAAATATCGGGGCCGACAGGCAGAAGGCTTTGGAGCAGCACGTGGAGGAACTTTTGGAAACCGGGTTCATCAGGGAAATACGATACACTACGTGGCTCTCCAACGTAGTTATGGTAAAAAAGCCAAGCGGAAAATGGAGAGTATGCACGGATTATACCAATTTAAATAAGGCGTGTCCAAAAGACTCACACCCGATGCCTAACATCGATCAATTGGTCGACGACTCGTCGGGCTTTCAATTGCTATCCTTCATGGACGCATACTCTGGTTACAATCAAATACCCATGCATCCGAATGATCAAGAGAGGACAGATTTCATGACCGATAAGGCCAACTACTGCTACAACGTGATGCCCTTTGGTCTAAAAAATGCCGGGGCAACTTATCAACGGATGATGAACAAGGTATTCGCTTATCAGATTGGACAAAATATTGAGGTATACATCGATGATATGATTGTAAAGACAAAGGACCCGAAAAACCATGTCCGTCATTTGGAGTAGACATTTAATAAGTTGAGAAGGTTTCAGATTCGTTTGAACCCGGCCAAATGTGCATTTGGAGTCCCAGCTAGGAAGTTGCTAGGTTTTATGTTAACAAACCGAGGAATTGAAGCTAATCCGGATAAATGCAAGGCCGTCCTCGACATGCAGTCACCGAGGACGAAGAAGGAAGTGCAACAGCTAACCGGCCGCCTGGCTGCGCTAACCAGGTTTCTACCGAGATCAGCCGAGAACGCGCTCCCATTTTTTCAGTTGCTAAAGAAGGAAACACGAGGAGGATGAATACGGACTGCGAGGCAGCATTTGAAAAGATCAAACTCTATCTGGCGACCCCAGCAGTTCTATCAGAACCTGACCCTGGTGAGTCCTTATTTTTATACTTATCTGTGGGAGATGAAGCAGTGAGTGCGGCCTTAGTGAGAGAAACCGAGGCCGGCCAGTCCCCAGTTTATTTTGTCAGTAAGGTGTTACAGTGCTCAGAATTTTGATATCAGAAGCTAGAAAAAGTGGCTTTCGCCCTGCTTATCTCGGCAAGAAGACTGAGACCTTACTTCCAGGGACACCGGATTATTGTCCGAACAAGCCAGCCGCTCCGACAAATATTACACAAACCAGACTTGGCAGGGAGAATGACTAGTTGGGCCATCCAACTATCTGAGTTCGACATCTCGTACGAGGTCCGACACACAATCAAATCACAAGCATTGGCAGATTTCGTCAGAGAACTCACCTCGACGGACAGGATCGATGACGTTCAAAATAAAGTATGGAAGGTATATGTCGATGGTTCTTCAAATGCAAAGGGTAGCGGAGCTGGAATCATAGTTGAAAGCCCGGAGGGTGTCGCCATCGAACACTCCCTCTAATTGAAGTTCCCGACCTCGAACAACCAGGCTGAATATGAAGCTCTACTTGCCGGATTATTGCAAGCCAGAGAACATGGAGCGCAGAGAGTAAGGGTTTTCACCGACTTACAGCTTGTAGCCGCACAGATAAAGGGCACTTATCAAACAAAAGATCTGTTACTGGCTAAGTATCTCAATAAAACAAAGGAGGTGATCTCCGACTTCGATGAAGTTATAATCACCCACATCCCAAGAGAAGAAAACACCCGAGCCGACATCCTATCAAAACTCGCCAGTACCAAGGGCCCGGGAAGCTTCTAAACCGTTATCTAGCAAAACCTAATAGAGCCGAGCTGCGTTATGACTATATCGGCAGCTACGGATTGGAGGAGACCGATTGAAGATTACCTTGAAAGAGGAATTATACCGACAGATTCAGTCAATGCAAAGAAATTAATACGAGAAGCCACCGTCTACACGATGATCGACGACCAGCTATATCGGAAAGGTCTACACTCTCCAATGATGAGATGTTTGGATTCATCCGAGGCCATGTATGTGTTGGCCGAGATACATCAAGGCGTGAATGGCCATCACATGGGGGCAAGGCCCTTGCTAGGAAAGCTTTGCGGGTCGGATATTACTGGCCAACAATGAAGATAGATGCCATGGAAGCAGTCAAAAGGTGTGAAATTTGCCAGAAACATGCCAAGATTATTTGGCCTCCGCTATCAGAATTAAACGGCATCACGGCCCCTTGGCCCTTCTACAAATGGGGAATGGATCTCCTAGGGCCGTTTAAAGCAGCCCCGGGGCAATTTAGGTGGCTCATCGTGACGGTAGATTACTTTACTAAATGGATCGAAGCCAAGCCTTTAACCTCTATCACCTCTGCGCGGATTCAAAGGTTTTTTCGACACAATATTGTCTCTTGATTCGGAATCCCAGCCGAAATAGTCACGGACAACGGGACCCAGTTTATAGACAAAGAGTTCCAGGCTATGATGTCGGATCTGGATATTGTATAGCACTTCACCTCGGTGGAACATCCACAATCGAACGGCCAGGCCGAAGCAGCCAATAAGGTCGTCTTAGACGGCCTAAAGAAGCGGATTCAAGATGCAGAGTCCAACTGGGTCGAACAACTCTACAGTGTACTATGGGGGTATAGGACCAGCGTGCAGACCTCAACCAAGGAAACCCCCTTCCGGTTGACCTATGGATGCGAGGCGAAGATCCCGGTGGAGATAGGGCTTCCGTCATGGAGGAAGGCCAAAGCAATTCAAGAGGGAGGCGAGTCGAACGAAGATGGCTTGAGGACCGAACTGGACTCAATTGACGAGATCATAGTCAGGGCGCATTGCAAGGAGCTAGCTACCAAGCAACTCATCGCGGCAAAGTATAATCAGAAAGTAAGACCCCATTCTTTCAACAGGGGCAACCTAGTACTTCGACGCGCAGATATTGGAAACAAAAACGCCAGAGATGGCAAACTAGCAGCAAATTGGGAAGGTCCGTATCGTATCAAAGAAAAGCTAAGCAACGGGCCATGAACGTTTCTACTTCCGCGCGACGTTTCTCTGCCGAGATCCCTACGACTTGGTGCTTCAAATGAAGCATCGACTGCGCCAAGCCGACCCCTTGCAGCATACGATGTTGCACTGAGTGAGCCAAATGTTCATCAGCGTTAGTCACGGGAACAACAATATCGAGAAACCTTCGAGCAAGGAAAAAGGCAACACTAAGTTCCTCTGTGACCCCCTTTTCCCAAGCCAACCCCCGCGGTAGTTGGGTAGGAGGAGGAGGAGGAGAAGGTGTAGCCGGGACAAACTGTGAAGAAGGCTGAGCCTCCTCAACCACAACTCCTTTCTGCGTCGAGAGAATCTAACTGTCGGAAGGAGGATTTGAGGTCTTGGTTGGAGCCAAGGTACATACCCTTCTGGACGGTTGCACTTGCGCTTGAGACACAGCAAGCTTTCGGTCTCGACCGGCCTCAATAGCAGCACGGGTTCGGGACTCCGACCTTGGAGGCACCCCACCATCAGGGTTCACGTGGGATAGATAGGGAGGCAGCCCCGCCATACCTTGAGCTACAATAAGAAGATAAGAAAAACGTTTAGCTCACGGAGTAGGAAAAGATAAAATGTTAAAACAAAACATGCAAAGAATTCATACAAATGACGTATCCCGGCTTGGAGCCAGGACCGGTAATAAAATAAGCCACGCTCCGGCTGCCGTAGGCATCAACATAGGACAACAGCCGGTCAACAGATAGAACCTCCTCGGCAGGGAGATCGTCCGATGCGACTTGGTATGAGGAGGGGGTCACCTTGTGGTGATCATAAGTCCAATACAACGGGAATCTTCATTCCACCGTTTTTCCCTCAGCCCCTTTCAGAAACCAGGGCTGCTGCCCCAGTTTGGCGACGACCTTAAAGAAGCCATTCTTGAAGTGCTTAAAGGAGTATGAGAAAGCAGTCAAGAGCTTCCTTTCAGGGTCACTTCGAAGGGAATTAAGCCCCTTCAATTTCTCCGCCTCCTTACTAGAGCGAGGTGTAAAAGGACAAAAGAAATAAAAAAGAGGGTGGTCGTGCAAGGAATAGGATCTAAGAAAGAGCTGCACAACCGCTCAAAAGCCACTATGTAGGCCCACCCATTGGGATGGAGTTGGGAAGGGGCCAGGTGAAGATAATCTAGGCAAGATATTTGGAACTCGGTAAACGGGAAGCGAATACCAAGCTGGGACAGGTAGGCTTTATAGAAGAAAAAGAAATTAGTACACCCAGCTGCCCTAGATGAGCAAACGGGCTCATCAAGATCGGAGGACTCGTGCAACAACCTTCGAACTCCCTGTGTTCATCCGATTAATCTCGGCTATGGTCATTAAGGAGCGAGTAATGAGTACGTCGTATGTTACCCAGGGAAACCACTTAAGGAGGGCTTTGGAAGGAATGGAGGAATTCGTCTCCTCAGGGTCAGATCGGCCACTAACTTGAGAAGAGGATGACTCCATGTAGACCTAAAAACAAACAAAGAAGAAAGACATAAATTAGTTGCTTGAGGGAGTACCTGACGCGTGCGAAATAGTTGAAGATGGAGTATGAAGTCCGGTGTGAGGGGTCGAGGTAGAAGTGGCCCTAGACCTATGCCGACAGGAGCCAAGAGTGGCATCCGCCAAGGAATCCTGGCCGTTCGCGATAAGGTACAAACTAGTTGCGATACAATCCCAACAGGGGCCGAGATACCCCTCGGGCATAGAATCCAGCCTAATGCGCGGAGACGGCTTGAAATAGTTGAGAGGATTGACTGGGATAGCTTCGAGTATATCTCGGCCTACGAAGCTCATTGGTCTCGGAACTGATGGAGCGTGTGGATTCCTAACAAACCCTGAATGGGACCCCCTAGCACTCCCCCCACTCGAACCACCATGAAGCAGGATGCTAGACCTTTCCCCCTCAGGCAAAGGGGAACCCAGTATCCAATAACTGGCCCGAGGAAACGTGCCTCTTCATCGTCTGGGTTTGATGTTTGGTTCAGAAAGGATGAAGGAGGAGGCCTAACCATCTTATACAGATGATGAACCTAGAATAATTAGAAAAAATATTACATGAGGAGCAGAAGTTGCAAAGACAATGAAGAATCCTACGAAAAGGGGGGGACATACACCTAAGGGAAGAAACTCAGAACCCCACGGTGACCCAAAAGCTATCACTAGAACTCACCGGAACAAACCCAGATAGAAAACCAGAAAAAGCCAACCAAACAGAAATTACGCAGAAGAAAAACAGGAATGCAGTAAGTAGCCAAAGTCGCAATACAATAAGTAGAGAAGAAGAAAGAATAGTACCTGATAAGAAGGAATGCAGGAAGAACTGAGATAGGATCAAATGAAGCTTTGTCACGGTGAAAGTGTTGTACCGGAGAATAGAGAAAGATAGAGAAAGCAGAAATGTCAAATGATTGTGAAAGAAAATGTGAGTAACGGAGGGAAGAGTAAAGCAAAAGTTCAAACGACGGGGGTAAAATGGGAAAATTAATTATGATGTACGACGTGCGCTGAGAGCATTAAATGCGCAAAAAATCCAAAGATGGCGAAGCAAGGCGGTTAAAATCCCTCGCCAGTCCTCAGGCGCCATATGGCAGGGGGCAATGATGGAGAGGGCAGAAGGTTTTTTGACCTAGAAACACACTAGAACTTTTGGCCTTATCTCAGACCCCGGCCCCCAAGATAAAGTTTCTCGAAAATAGAAATATCTCGGCAATATCACGGACTTAGCAAACCCCCATGCATGATCTCGGACCCTGAGCTCGGACCTTGGATTCTGGAGAACGTAATTACCGTGGCCGATGCTAATAATGAACCGGCTCAGACCTTCACCATAAGCCATCCGGCTAAAGGATTAGCGATATCTCGAACTACGGTGGCTTTGATCCCTCTACAGGGTACGTAGGCCCTAGGCGCTATTCCTAGGTCAAGCCCAAATAAATCAAAAATCCGACATGCTAGGCCGACGGGTATAACCTACCTCAGTATTGCACCTCAGACAGAAAGTACCAGAGCGTGATACATCTCGGTAGATCAAACACTTGAAATACCGAGCTGGGGGGGGGCAACTGTTACGGTCCGGCGTAACGGCCCAAATGCCTAGACGGCCCAATACAGAATATATCATATATTTCGTATATGCCTACAATCATGGAAAATCTATCATATCTACAATCAAGAGATAAGATAGAATCAATGCATACCCTATATATACAAGGGCATAAATATAAGGTGTACACCTTCTAACTCTAAACTAGTTTACATTCTGCCACACTATACACACACTGCACCCCCTATTGGCGAAAGCCTATCTTGTGTATAGTGATCATTCGCTCTCCCGGATATCTGCCCCATAGATATTCTGGCAGGGCCATTAGATCTAAGATCAAAGTACTAGCCCATATCGGGTTAGATATCTGGTTCCACACCGAACACATCCATTCAAATTTGGGATAATAAATGGTCGCCGAATCTTGAACCGGAGAATAGCATCGAGTACATTATTTTTCATGGTCGAGTGAATAACTTAATTGTTGATGGACAATGGGATATTTCTCCACTACAAACATTGGTGCTCGAAACTATTCGACACAACGTGTTTGGATTCCTACAAATCGTGTTCTTGACAAACGTGTTTGGATTCCGTTAATGATGGTAAATACTGTTAAAAGTAGGTATCATGCATCCCGATTCTCGTTTGGAGCAATCTCGGAAAATTCACACAATGCCTCGTGTCCAGCAGTTTATTTTGGCACATTTTGTTCAAGCAGTTGCAACTAATGAAGACTTATTCCATCAAAAAAAATGTGAACATTTATTCTTTGGCTGTGCTTGGACAAGATGTGTTTGGTTTGGTTTGTTCATTGGGTGCTAAGGTAGATCGCCCGAGAAACCAAGTGTTCAAGCCGTGGTGGTTGGGAATCCCTTATATGCTAGGTTTTAAGGTATATCTCGGAAACAACAGAATGAAAATGTTTCTAATCTTCTTGAACCTCATCAACACGCGATTATTGAACTAGCAACTAATTCAAATAGAGATTACCGGTTCGCCTATAAGTCTTTGAATTCGGTTAACAAACTTGTTTGTGTTACTACTGAGGAGGCGTGTACCCAAAAACATTGGCATGTCCCTCCCCCTGTGTTATGATCACAATGATTAATGAATAAACAATCTCAGTGTAGATGACAGAAGGTAAAACTTCTGCTATATCGTATATATATAGATGCAATATCTTCAATACAATTTGATAAGGAATGCTTGAAGGAAATAGAAATAGTAACAGAATGCTCATAGCGAAAAGAAGAAATCTAGGGAGGAGGGAATCACAAGAGAGGAGAGAGGATTTCCAAGTATATTCTTCACGCCCACTCTCTAACAACTTTTGTCCTTATTTATATATTCCCATATCATATCTCTCTAAGCTTCCAGGTCCTTCTTTTTGCCCTTTTGCTCCTCCTAACGGGCTCTTCTCCATTTCCTGATGGTAGACCCATTGAATCTGACATAGTCTGGCCCGGATCATTAGACGCCACAGGTCCTCAAAATGCAAGGTAGGGTATAAGAACTTAATATCAGCAACATTCTCCCAAGTTTACGTGTCTTTGGTCATCCCACCGGACTTGAATTTGTTGAACCCACGAGTGCCATCCCTGGATGAGTCGTGTACCGAGGACCTTCGATGGAGTAAGGAGTGGTCCTTCCGGAATTGATAATAAAGGTAAAGGCACCGCTGGTGGTGGAGTTTCCGAGCCATGAAAACGTTTCAGAATGGAAACATGAAACACAGGATGGATTTTGGCATGAGATGGTAAAGCCAACCTATAAGCAACTTTGCCTATGCGCTCTCAATGGGAAACGGCCAAAATAACGTAGGGCCAATTTCTCGATATTTGCGAAGTTCCACCGAATGTTGCTTGTAAGGTTGTAGTTTGACCCAAACGAGATCACCTACGAAAACTCAATGGCAGTCCGTCTTTTATCAAAGCAAAGTGTTTCATGTGCAACGAGCTCGTTGTATGTTAGCTTTTAAAGTCGAAGAACATTGTCACGTTGGCACAACCGAGTATGGATATCATACGGGGTATCATCCAAAGAAGAATGCCTTAACTGAGGAGGGGGAATTTGATAATTGAATATTTTATACACTTATTTTTATCTCTTGATTAATAATTTAGGACTTTTTTAGTTAATAAATAATGGCTTTTATACTTATTTGGGCTTTGGGCCTCTGATTATATTTTAGCCATTTTTATTAATAAAATTCCAGCTTTACATTGCTTCAGTAATCTTACCATAACTCTTGAACCAGACATCGGATTTGCCTCATTTTTGTTTCATATTTCAGATGATTCAGAGAGCTACAATTGTTATGAAGACATAAAGGGCAAATTCGGACACGAAGACGGTCGATTTTGAAGCTAAAGTCAGATGTTTTATTTTGGGCTCGAATTTGTGATTAAAGCCCATTCTTCATTATTTTCTCGTTTTGGGCGTGGATTGTTGATTGGAGCCCCATTTCGTTTTTCCAATTTAGGTTAAGTAAGGCAGCAGCCACAAACACATTCAATTCACGTTTTTATTCCGTTTTGTGGATCAAAATAGAGGTTTTTTGATTCTCCGAAATGTTCTTCGTGTTCTTCGCGTTCTTCGCCTCGTTCTTCGATTTTCCCAGCCATGTTCGGCTAAACCTTACGTGGTTAACCCAACGTTGAGGATTCCATGATTCGTCCAGAGAACTCGTACTTAATCGGTAACTTTACTCGTTTCTGTTTTCATCTTATCGGATCCGATTTGGAAATAGTTCGAATATTAGATTTAATATTCGGTTTGGTTCATCCCAAGGACTCGAGTTTGAACTAGGTTAGAGTGTTCTTTGTGCGATTGCACAAAGTGAGACGCCACTGTGTTCGGACAGATTCTAGACGATCGTCTAGTCGAGGATTTCGGACGAACGCAGAGATTTCGGTTCGTCCAGGCCAAACGCGAGTTCGTTTATATTTCGTTCAATGAAGGAAGTTTCGGAATCTAAACGTTGGGTTGATCGTTTTAATCTATTGCAATATCGTTTTAATCTGCTTTTCGCATATTTCAGATCTGTTTCAGTTTATTTTCATTTTAATCTGTTTCAAATCAAAAACCCCAAATTTTGTTGTTGTTGTTTTTTCTTTTTCTTTGATTTAAACCCACCGCAAATTCCTTGAGAGAAACGACCCAGGTTACATTATCTTCGCAAATCTTTTCTAATCTGGTTATTTTGGGAGATGACGTCAAATCTCTGTCTCGGCCGTAAACTACCTTGAAAGGACACATACCGATAGCAGTGTGAAAAGAAGTATTGTACCAATACTCTGCCCAAGGGAGATAATTAATCCACTGTCGAGGATGTTCTAATACGAAACAGCGGAGATATAACTCCAAGCTTTTGTTGAGAGCTTCAGTTTGCCCATCGGATTGAGGATGATAAGCAGAAGTAAAACACAATTGAGACCCTTGCGATTTCATCAATTGTCGCCAAAACACACTGGTAAACGTTTTGTCGCGATCGCACACAATTGTTCCTGGAATGCCATGGAGTTTGACTATATTTTGAATAAAAATGTCAGCAACTTGTTGGCTGGTGAAATTCGCAGATAATGGTATGAAATGACCATATTTAGACAGACGATCAATAACCACGAAAATGATGAGAATAATAGCTATGTACTACGGGAGGCCGGTGACAAAATCCATCGATATATCTTCCCAAATTCTCACGGGAATTGGTAGAGGCTCCAATAAACCAGTGGATGTAGGTTAGAAACCTTGGCACGTTGAGATGATACATCGTTTAATAAATTCTCGAATATCTTTCCTCATGTTAAGCCAGTAGAATAAATTGGCAATACGATAGAAAGTACGAAGGAAGCCCGCGTGACCTCCCACTTTAGAAGAGTGAAATTCCACCAGAATATCATTAATTAAAGCATGATCATCATGTGGAAGAACTAACCGGTTTCGCCAGTATACATCACTCTGTTTGAGCTGGTAGTTGCTATGAGCCGACGGATCTTCAAACAACCGCTTCTTCAAATCAATAATTGCAGATGAGGCATGCACTCGATCATAAATTTGATCCATAAAAGTAGAGTGGATCGAAGACAAAGCCATATGAGTAACTCGGGAGAGGGCATCAGCAGCTTGATTGTGGCGTCCATGCTTGTATTCGATGTGAAAACGGTATCCCAACAGTTTAGGAAGACACGCCTCCTGTTCGGGAGTTTGAATGATTTGTTCACCCGGATGTTTAAGGCTCGCATGATACGTGCGAATCACAAAATAGTGACCGAATAAATAATGTCCGAACTTGGATACGGCCCGTGATTGCCAACAACTCTCGACATAAGTCGATTGTTTTTCGCATCCGTGGAGAGATTTTCTTGGAAAAGAAAGCTTTAGGATGATTTTCTTGGCTAAGGACGCTCCTATACCAACTCCGGACGCGTCTGTTTCTAGTACAAACGATTTGGTAAAGTCGAAGGCGCAATACGGCGCCGAGTCACATCCGTCTTGAGGTTGACGAAAGCTTCTTGGGCTTGAGAATTCCACGTAAAAGCATCTTTGACCAACGGATTGGTTAGTGGGCCAGCTATTTGCGCGTATTGCTTAATGAACCGTCTATAATAACCACTGAGCCCAAGAAATCTTTTAAGTTGTGTGACGGATTGAGGCTCTAGCCAATTTTTAATTGTCACTATTTTGGAGTCATCCATGGATACTCCTTGGGCCGAGATTACATGGCCCAGATAGCCTATTTGTTGCTGCCCGAATTCACACTTGGATCTCTTAGCAAATAATTGATGCTGGTGTAATATCTCCAGGACCTGTCCGATGTGGTTCCGGTGCTCCTCCCACGTGGCGCTGTAGACGAGAATATCGTCAAAAAAAATCAGAACGAACTTGCGCAGATATGGCCGGAAAATGGTGTTGATTAGCGACTGGAAAGTGGTCGGCGCATTCGTGAGCCCGAAGGGCATAACCAGCCACTCGTACAACCCGTGGTGAGTCCTGAATGCAGTCTTTTCTCTATCGGAGCTCTTCATTAAAATCTGGTGATACCCAGATCAAAGATCCAGTTTGGAGTAATAAACAGAGCCGCTTAATTCATCCAATAGTTCGTTGACGGTGGGCATGGGGAATGCGTCCTTTACTGTGACAGCATTTAGAGCACGATAATCCACACAGAAGCGCCATGTACCATCCTTTTTCTTGACTAGAATAACCGGTGCCGAGAACGGACTAGAGCTTGGTTGAATCAGGCCATCGCTCAATAATTCCTCTAAAATGCGCTCAATCTCGTCTTCCGATCGACGGGGTAACGATAGGGTCGCACCTTAATGGGTGCTGTGTTGGGCAACAGATCAATAACATGCTCCCTTTCGCGTTCTGGAGGTAAACCATGTGGAGTTAGGAAAATAGAGTCAAAATTCTGCAATATCTGGCTCAAATCATCAGGTACAGTATCATTCAAATTACTCAATGATTGTCCCATAGCTTCTAGAATGAATAGGCCAGACACAGCACCCATGTTTTGGAGGCGAATCAGATGGTGGTACTGAGCTTGTGATGTGACATTCCCTCTGAACCCCTTAAGTGTGACCCACTGCCATTGTGCTAGGAATTTGATCGTGGAGGTACTATGGTCTGCGAAATGGGCTCCCAGCGTCTCAAGCCAACCTGCACCTATTACCAAATCTACCGCCGCCACAGGCAATACAAACATAGTTAAGTATAAAGTGTAACCACAAATTTCAACGGGTATGTCATTAACCTGCTGATTTGTCCGCATAGTTTGGCCAATACCCCCCAGGATCCGTACTTCTTTTGTGTGCTCCACAGATAAATTCAAATGTTGTACTATGCGGGGATGAATAAAATTATCTGAGCTGCCGCCGTCTAAAAGTATTTGTACTTCCTTCCCCTGAATGGTTCCCGTGAAACGAATGGTAGCTGCCCCATGAGTTCCCTTCGCAGCTGGCAGAGAAAGATGGTGTAGGGTACCATCTATCTCGTGTATCGTCTTCATTAGGTTCAACCTCTTCCTCCGGTTCATCGTCCTCCACCAACATCATCGTTGTCTCTTAGCGCACCGATGAGTGGGTGAAAATTTCTCGTCACAAGTATAGCAAAGGCCCTTTTCGCGGCGTATCGCATTTCGGCCGAGGTCATGCGCTTGAGAGCGTCGAGTGGTCGGTGTCGGTAATAGAGGAGGCGGGTTTGTTTTGCCGCCGCCGCAAATGGTCGGGTCTTTGGTCCCGGTGGGTTTATGTTCCATCTCGTTCGTGAGGTGTTGTTCCCATAATTACCGAGCCCCGAGTTTTAGAAGGTTTTCCCCACTCTAATGCTTCTGCAAACAACTTGGACAGTGTCATTGCTTGTAATAGTGATTCTGGTTTTTGCACCAATACATCGCGGCGCAGGTCCGGTTTCAGTCCCCCTAAATAACAGTCAAGCATCGCCGCTTCGGAAATGTCAATCGTTCGGTTTGCTAATGACATGAAGCGTGCGTTGTAATCCTCCAATTTTCCTTGCCGTGTCGGTTTGAACAAGCGAGATCCGCGCAATCGAACCGGGATGGGCCGATCGTTCCTCAACGGCTTTGACTAGCGCGTTCCAGTGAGACACGCGGTGAGCCTTTTCCATCATCTGAAACCAGGGGAGGACGCCCCCGTCTAAGTGTACCGAGGCTATGACGAGACGTTGGTCATCTGATACTTCGTAGTACTTGAAGTCTTGCTTTCGGCCTTAAAGATCCATTGTAGTGCTTCGACCCGTCAAATCTTGGAAAATCCAATTTCACTTGGTTTGGTCGACGGCGTAAACGATCCCGGTGGTGTTGTCTCGTTTTTGGACCCCGAGCTAGCGCTCTCATATTTTTCGTCCGATTGTCCAGTTTCATCATATCAGCTTCCATGAAGCTTTCTAACCTCGTGAAACGACTTTGTTAGTCTTCCATAAACTCGGTAAATTTTCTCTGCTCGGCCTGCAACTCCTTCAAACGAGTGTTTTCCGCCATAGCTCACTCTCAATGAAAGCACCAAGAATGTTATGATCATAATGATTAATGAATAAACAATCTCAGTGTAGATGACAGAAGGTAAAACTTCTGCTATATCGTATATATATAGATGCAATGTCTTCAATACAATTCGATAAGGAATGCTGAAGGAAATAGAAATAGTAACAGAATGCTCATAGCAGAAAAGAAGAAATCTAGGGAGGAGGGAATCACAAGAGAGGAGAGAGGATTTCCAAGTATATTCTTCACGCCCACTCTCTAACAACTTTTGTACTTATTTATATATTCCCATATCATATCTCTCTAAGCTTCCAGGTCCTTCTTTTTGCCCTTTTGCTCCTCCTAACGGGCTCTTCTCCATTTCCTGATGGTAGACCCATTGAATCTGACATAGTCTGGCCCGGATCATTAGACGTCAGGCCCAATCCATCCTTGTTCATTACACCCTGATTTTCTAACTATCAACATTGGCATGGCTCCTTCAAGTGGGTCTTTGTAGACAAAGTTAAATATTTCTCGGCTTTTATGGCTGAAGTTTTTTCATTAAAGAGGGCATTGATGCTAGCTGCAGATCTGGGAAATGATAAAGTGTTTTCTGAAACAGATTGCCGAACTTTATAGTGCTGTGTTATATCTAAAATCCCTGATCTTTATGACTGGAGATATCTAGCATTGTCCAAGATATCGTTAATCTTCTAGAGTCTAAAGTCGGGTTTTCTTTGATGTTTAATTACTCCTGGGAAGGGGAATTTAGCAGCTGATCATCTTGCAGCTGGTGCAATTGGATCTTGCAGCTGATCACTCTATTTGTCTCTTATCCTAACTTCTGATGTTCAAGAAGACCAATATCCATCAGTTGTTACTCTTCAGGTTCAAAAATGGGAGTCGGTTAATTATATTATATTGTTGTGTGTGGAATTAGTTCGTAGCTCTATTATATTGTTCCGCTGTTTATCATTTGATGTATGACTTCTATAAGTCTTTCTCATTTGAAGTAATAGAAGCATTTTCGACCAAAAAATGATAATTTTAATGAATTACTATTTAGAAAAAAAAATTGTAAAGAAGTTTGGTGCATGATAATCCAATATGATAGTGGAGTTTGAGTCATCCCACTTCTATAACGCTTTTTTCATGTAACGCTACTTAACTTTCTCATTTCTTGGTTCCCATATCAATTTAAATCAATTCACACTTAACTATATGATTGAGATGACTTGTATCTCATGGTTTCATCGTATCTGGTTATGGCTTTGGCTGTCCTATGATGCTGAGTTTCTGGTTAAATTTATAGTAGGAAAGATAGGGGCGTTTTACGATCGATTCCTCCTTGGAGTCAAAAGTTTGGGCTAGTTTTATGAAAAAAATTGGTATTATTTTGGGGATGTTAGACTGGTTTCCATTGGTGCAAACTATTTGAATGTGTTAATCTATCTAACAAATGATGGATTTGGAGTGTATAATGCCCCACCCCTTAATTTTCCCCAACCTCCCAATTGTTTTTCTTATTTCTTTTGATCATTATATTCTACAATAATCAAGTGACATTTTAATAAATTATGGGGAAGAAGTAGTGCAGCTTTGATTTATCTTTTTTAACCATAAATAGATATGAATTTCGAGAATTTTAAGAAATTACAACTATCAATGGTTGTTCTGTTATCGACAACACCTGAATTATCTTGCAATCCAATGGATCTTCCAACTCTTCCCTAATGCTATGCAAATCTTGTTGTTGGAATCACTGGCAAAAAATGATTAATCCTAGTCACTTTAAGGACTGTCCATAAAAGGTATTCCACAACTACTGGCAGATAAGAAATGATACTCCCTAGGATAAAACAAATCCTTCATGCAAGAACAGGGTAAATAAAACAACGAAATATTAGAGAGCTTAGCAGGCAAAGAAAACTTCATATATAGGGGAAAATAAGGGCTCAAGAGCTTAAGAGCAGGGTACTCCACACATTGACTTGAAGCACCTTTTATAGGCCTTTAAAATCTAAATACTGGGCAGCTCTTCATCTCAGTGAAAACAGTTTTTGAATGTTGGTTAAATTTTACAAAATAAAGGCCATAAAGATATGATTTTAAAAGTATTAACATGAATTAAGGAATCGATTTATAAATTTTTAAAAACCACCAATGTCCCATTCCAATGTTAAGATCAATAAAAAATGGATCCACAAAATTCGCTCATGGATTTAACTTTTTCAACGTCTAGATCCCAAAATAAAAACTAGTCGTACGTAGTAACATGAAAGTTGATTGTAGAAATCAGTTAATCCTTTCAATGTTCAATTCCAATGATTAATGATAAATTAATGGCATATTCCATTGAGCTCGTCTACTCTAAAATAATGTTTGAATTTTCAAAAAAAGCATATGATAAAAGGTGCCAAGTCTAATTTTAACTCGCGAACAAAGGGTGGGGAGATATCACCAGATTTTGCCTCTGGTGGCCCATTGTTGTACAAGTTCAATCATCCTCTTGCTACATTTAGTAGTCTAAAATCACTTATTATTGAGACCCCCACAATATCAAATACTGTTGGACTTGTTCCTTGTGACACACCCAATTATTATTTCCAACCAACCCCCACATCAATCAAAAGGAACGTCATTAGCTAAGTTACACACATTGATATAACCATTGTATCTAGTGGTCCTTTAGACCATGAACTTACACCTCTTAACATATACTGGAGGCACAAATAGTTAGATTATACCCCCAAATTTTGCTATTAAAGCAATTTTGCACATTGAACGGCCAGGTATGAGGTTAAACATCGGTTTGAAAGTAGGTGCCACCATATGAAAAAATTCCAAATATGGTGCTTGGTAACATTAAATGTATAACATAATACCAAGCATAGCCCATATGCGATTTTTTAGGGGTAGGTAGCTACTTTGAAACCAATATTTGGTTTCATGTTGCAAATTCTTTACAGAATAATTTACGTTGAGAATAGTTTATATAGGCTTCAAATGTGTAGCGGTTTTATAAGAAACTGCTTCAAAGTTGCAAACCAATTGCATTGTGTAGCAATTTTTAGGCTTAACCGCTACAAATATTCAGACTCTTTGTATTATGTAACAATTTATTTTTGTAAACCACCACAACCTCCGCACCACATGGCGCCAGGCTAACGCCACGTTTGTGGCGGTTTCCTGAAAGGAAACCACAACAGATTTGGGGCCAACTTGGAGTGAAATTTTGTAGCAGTTAATTTATAAGAATCTCTACAAAGTTTGTTCCCTAACCAGCGTGCTAAGATGGATGGGATTCAAGCCATGTGTGGCTAACTTTCATTTGCAACTTAGAGTATTATGAACTTGTTTAAGACTTAGAAATTGTTCCCACTAATTAATTTTGCTTAATTTTAATTCAGTTTATTTAATTTTGTTTTGTTATTCATTGTTTAGTGATTGGCCACCATTAAACATGTTTTGGGGATTTAGGATTAAACTTGACGAAGGAAATCTTAAATTGACCTTAGATTAGATAATGTGGAATTAGATTTTAATCTAATTTGCGTCTAGGATAGACATATACCTAGAAGTTCCACATAATCAAATTAGAGTGAGCCCAATTTGAATTGCATCTTAATTAATTATATGAAACATTGTATAATTAATTGAGATAGGTATATAAATGGACCGACAGACATTTATACACATTAATACTCTAGATTAGCTGATTAGGTTAAGTTAGAATTAATTTAGTGGGAATAAAATCTAAGAAACAAACAAGGGATTGGTATCTCTAAGTTGTCATCCTTGATATTTGAATTCTCTCTCTGTTTGAAAGTTTTTGTTTTTATTAAAAAAATTTTACTTTTATTGAAAACAATTCTGATTTCCTTAACTTAAACGAAAAAAAGGAAATTTAACACCTAATCACTAGTTTGACTGAGTCTCTGTGGGATGAGCATGATTTACCCCTTTATTATTTGATACGGCCCGTACACTTGCGGTGCTTAGCTAAATTTTGGCCCTATCACAGTACTATAGGTGGAGAATATAATTGTTGCTTGGTTGTTGATGACGGGTGCATGTTGGAGATCATATTTAGAAATAAAATCTGCATATCCTTCACTATATAATTTTGTAAGGTATATAGAAGTTTGTTGTTTAGTGTCATTAGGTGCTAAATAATCCTTGATGATGATTAAATAGATGCATTATGAGGTTGCTACAGTTTGGGACTGATTTTTGATAATTTGAAAAGAAATGGCAGAACATATTGAGAGGCCATGCCAAGTTAGTGGAAGGGATGAATATGTGAACAAAGATAGACATGTGAGTGTGTGGAGGTGTTGGCAGTCTGTGGGGTTCAAATCTTGGGATTGGAATTAGACTTATAAGAATTGTGGCTTAATGTCTATTGGGCTGCTGTCCAGTTTTAAGAAAAAAGATTTAAGTTGTTCAACTTTGGGTGCTAAAATCTGTAAGGACATATTGGAGCACTGATTTTTAAGTGAGGTAAAACCAGGGCAATCGACCTCTTCTGCAGACGAAATTTTGTGGACATATAGTAAACATATTAAACTTTAAATCAATCATGTTAATTCGAGGTTTAGAACTCAAGTTATGATTTCTCAAAAGAAGACATGGAAAACTGGAAAACAATTTGTCTTCACAATCGAGTTTCGGTTATGTTTGAGGTTTTGACTGGTTAAAAATTTTGTATCTTTGTGAATTTTTTTGAGGAAATAGTACACCTCTTAAGCTTTAAAATGAGTGGCATAACATGTTAATGGGAGGTCTAAAGAAAAAAGTTATGACTTTTACAAGTTAGACAGGAAAATCCTGTTTCCAAATTTGAGTGCAACTGCCTACAAAATTCTGGGAATGATACAACCACAACTTGGTTTGGTGATTATTTTTTCCTTAAAATATATTTATGTAGCTTTAATTAGGAATTTGAGTCACCTAATTTCGAGTTTTCTAGCCTAAGTTAAGATTTTTCCAAATTCCTTGAGAAATTAGAGGCGATTTTTTGTTAAGTCCAACAATGATAATATTTTTGGATAAATACATCTAGCCATGAGTTGAGAGTTTTGATAGGATAAGAAGCATTTAATTATGTTTTAGTGAGCATATATGTAAAGAGATAAAAGATTATCAATGATGACATATCTCTATGAATTTTAAAATTTAGAGGAATTGACAATTGCTTGAGCTCAACAGAAAAATGAATCCAAAGGATTTTGGTAAAGATATAGTTTTAGAAAGACTAACAAGTGAGTGAATAGTGTCCCATTATAACTTTTGTAAATGCGATATTTACCAGTTATAGTAATTTTTTGTTAATTACCATATTTTAAAGTATGATTTTGTAAAGGAAAGTGTGCCATATTTGTTACATTTTCTTATTGATATTACATGAGTAAATATTGATGATTTTATACATTATTATGTATCTTCTTCCAATTTTTTCAAAGCATAATTCATGATTATGTACTAAAATGGTAAGGAGGTTTTTTCGAGATATTTTTCATAAATTTTATATTGAATGATTTTGCATTTTAGAAAGTTTATAAGCTAGAATTTATTATTTGATAAGGATTTTGTTGTCATATTGAATTTGAAGGAAAGTTTTGAAATATTGTTTGTGAATCTTCATTCTGGTGAATTCAATTACGAAGTATAAGATAAAAGTTGTTATTATCTTGAAAGAAGAATTTTTATTGCTTTGATAAATTGACCACAAGCATGCTTGAAAATGATTTTGGGAGGACTGAATATAGAACGCTGGTTACTAACAAAGAAGATACTATTAGTTATTGGTGCACCTTGGTTAACCTTGAGCTTGCTTGATATTTATGGGATTTGTTCTCATGCTTGTTATTCGTAGGTTTTTTACTTGTGCTTGTTTCGTAGCTTCGTGTTGCACTTGTTTCATAGACTGTGTGTCCATGCTTGTTTCTGAAAGTGGAGCTTAATCACCAAGATGGGGTGAATTGGGGTTTTAAAATTCTTTTCAGAGTGCTCTGTTTTCGCACACTAAAACAGAGCTTAATCAGAGTATATAGGGAAGAAGAGAAAGACACAAGGATTTATACTGGTTCGGTCCAACCTCTTGACCTACGTCCAGTCCCCAGACTCTCTGGGATTTTCACTATCTCAATTGATTACACCCTCTGTAACTCAAGAGTAATTCTCTCACTAGAACTTACTCACCCTTACAAGTTGCAATCAATATCCCAATCTCCAAGTCCCCAGACTTGAGATTCTTACAGTGAAATGATTCACAATAAATTAACTCTCTTTAAGAGTTGATAAATATAAACACTGAAGATTAATGTATCAAAAGATACTTTACAAATGAAAACTGAAAGAGTAGTTGGTAAACTTGAATGCAATTCGTTTCCAGCAGATGTGTTGTTGAGAAGAATTGAATGCATCTCTATTTATGCTAAGAGAGCATTAAATGACCGTTGTAATCTTCAATGTGACCTTTGCCAGCATTAGTGAAGGTTTAGGTGAAGCTTTGATCTTCTTCTCTTTCTACTCTTTGTTTAATCCAGTTGCTCAGAATTTATGGTTGACTTCTTGAATATTAATCCATGGAAGAGCAGCTACTGGATGTGGAAAGGAAACATTAATCCCTTTGCAATGTGTGTAGAATGATTGTACAAAAGGATGCAAGTTTTCTAAACTTTGCATTTAATGTACTGACATCACTTTTTGCTTTTGTTCAAATCTTCATTTAATATCTTCTAAACCATCTAAAACTCACTAACAAACTGATTAAACATAGTTAAGAATAGTAGTGAATGTTGAGAAGAAGTATTAAGATCAAATGGGAAGATTTCAGAATTACGAGCAAGTTGATTTTCAAAACCAGCGACACAAACTTGAGTTTTGTTTATCCAAACTCGAGTTTTGGACTTTTATAGTGAAAACATGTTTAAGTCCAAAAGCTCAAAATTGGAGTTTCCAATTGCAAACTTGAGTTTCCAAAATGATGAAATGAGCAAAGCTCTCAGTAAGACACAAACTCGAGTTTCCTTTTAAAATTGGAAACCTTTGAAAATTTTTGTCAAGTGAAAACTAGAGTTTTCAAATGCAAACTTGAGTTTTCACAAAGTGATAAAACATGTTAACTTTCTGTCAAGGCAAAACTTGAGTTTCTAAATGTAAACTCGAGTTTCCTCATAACTTTGGAAAACTTAGAAAATGCTTGGCTAGTGCAAACTTAAGTTTCCAAATGTAAATTGGAGTTTGCAAATGGTGAAAAACATTTAAACTCTCTGCCAAACCCAAACTCGAGTTTTGAAAACACAAACTCGAGTTTGGCCAAGTTCACAAAAACTTGATAAACTCTCTATTTGGTGAAAAACTGGAGGAGTTTTCTCAAGTTCAAAACTTTGGGAGCTTTTCGTATGATCAAAACTCGAGTTTGCAAAACCCAAACTCGAGTTTCCTCATAAGAGAACTTTTCCAAACTTTCTGGTAGATGAAAACTCGGAGTTTGTAAATCAAAACTGGAGTTTTGCCTTCTTTAGGAAATTTGAAGTGTCTCTGTATGGTACAAACTTGAGTTTGCCTTGATGTGAAAAGCTTGAGTTCTCTCTGTGACTTGCAAACTCGAGTTTGCCTAAGCAAAGTGGAGTTTTCATAACTTTATAAATATGAGCTACTTTTCGTCAAGTCCAAACTCGATTTTTGCTTCCAAAACTCGAGTTTGCCTTTGACAGTAAGCTTTTCAACTTACCAAAGACAAACTTCAACTTGTGTTTACAATTGTCAGTTATCATCAAAACACATAGAGAACTAACAGTTTCATGGCTTCGAGCCATGCTTGGTTAGTTACCCTCATGGACTATGTGTCCATGCTTATTTCATGGCTTAGAGTCATGCTTGGTTAGTTACCCTCATGGACTATGTGTTCTTGCTTGTTTCATGGCTTCGAGCCATGCTTGGTTAGTTACCCTTGTGGACTGTGTGGCCATGCTTATCATTCCTTTGTAAGAAGTCCTACGGAAAGATGAGGTTTGAGAATTATGGTTTAAATTGATTATATTAAATCAAAAGTTTTAGTACATATTTGAATTTATTTGATTAATGATATTTTATATAGAGTTCTATTTTATTCATGATTGTATGGTTTAGAAATTGAAATTTATTGGCATATTGTTATTATAAAAAGATTAACATGTTTAAATTATTTACTTTTGTATTTTATTAAATTATAAAAATAGGGACGTTATTCACCGCTCATTTTGAAAATTTGCTCTAGTTCATGTAATTTATAGGTAGGATCCATGATGATATTGTTGACCATGTACCTCCTCATCTCACAAAATTGATTAGAAAGGAGCAAGATAATGTAAGAAGAGTCACCTTAAGGAGTTAAAGTTTCAACCCAACGTTTAGATTCCGTAAAACTTCCTTCATTGCTCATTTTGAAGTATTGCTAGTTGATGTAATCATAACCCAAGACTTTTATATTATTATTTTAAAGTTAGATGCTTCATGTAATTTATAGGTAGGATCCATGTATTTTAAATCACATGTTTATAAGTTTAAGGCTTAAGGAATGTGAATCCACTCATATCCCATGCCGGTCACCCCTTTTGTTTTATGGGCGTGACGTGTATCTTGAAAAATCATCAACAATAGGAAGGAAATATTTATGGCCATGAATTGAAGGTAAATGATAGGGACCCAAAATATCCATGTGAACCAAACTTAAAATTTTATTAACTTTGGTAGCGCTTATAGGAAAAGGTTATTTGTGTTGCATGTTTAGCAAAATGACATACATCACAACATGAAAAAGAAGAATTGGATGCAACATAAGCATGATTTTGATGAATGGAATACAATGTAGAATTTGAAAGATGACCTAAATGAAAATGCCAAAGATCAAAAGGAGTAATATTGGCAAGTTTGGTGGAGATGTTACCAAGGAGAGACAGTGGAGAATTTGCATTTTGTGTCATAATATAAAGCCCTTCATACACATTAGCTGAACCAATCATCTTCTTTGAAAGGTGATGAATTAGACTGTGAGATTTTTGAAATGAAACATCACAAGGAAGATAGTGAGTTAATTTGGAAACAGAAAGGAGATTAAAACAAAAATTTGGAACATATAGAACATTATGTAAATGAAAGTGTTCTATGATTTGAATAGTACCATTGCAAGTAGCTAAAATTTTGAAACCATCTGGTAGATTAACAGATAAGAAGGTTTGGAATGATACGAAGTATATAAAGCAAGATTTAAACACACATGATCTGTAGCCCCAAAATCTGTGATCCAAGAACTGGAAAGATAGTGAGTAACAAAAGAAAAAACCATACTAGATGCTGAAATGTTATTAACAAAAGTAGAGGGTAGAGAAGAAGAACTATCAGCCTGAACCAGTACAAACAACTTGTGATACTGATCAGGAGTGAAACTGTAAGACTGATTCACAACCTTATTTGGTGCAAGCAAATCCCTACTAATAGTAATATAGTCAGACGTATCACTATTAATAGAGACATTGTGGAACATTAAACCAAGGGAAAATCCATTTTTCCTATAACAGGTTGCTTCAGTATGTTTATACTTTTGACAATAGTCACACTGTTTGCCTGAATTAGACAGAGGAGGTGTGTGATTACTGGAAACAGTTGAATGTGGAGGAGAAATCCTATTAAATGGAGTAGTAATTTCATAAGTCTGAAAACCAAGTTCACGTTCTTGTTGAATGACTAACAAGAAAACACGATTAATGTTTAGAAGAGCATCAATTAGCATAATATGAGATTTGATTGTACTAAATCTGTCACTTAAGCCTTTTAGAAAATGAATAACATAGTTCTGATCCATGTGTGTCATATACATTGCAACAGCACCACAATGACAACAAGGATTACAAGTGCAGGAAATCATATGCCAAAAAACCAAGAATTCATCCCATAGAATCTTAAGTTTAGTAAAGTAATCACTTACAGAAAGAGCTCCTTATCTCAAACTCTGAATTTCCTCCCGAAGATTAGCTAGCTAGAAAATGTCATTATGAGAGAATCGATCGTGAAAATCATCCTAAACATCACAGGCCTTGTCAATCCACAAAATGCTCTATGTTAGGGTCAGTGAGAGTGATCTAGTGAGCTAAGAAAGAACCATCATATTGCATCTCTCCTAGGCAGGATGAACTGGATCAGCCAGACTTGGAATTGGAAAGGAACGATCGATGAAGCACAACTTATTTTTAGACATCAAAGCCATTCGCATCGCACGAGCCCATGAATGGTAGTTTGGAGCCAGATAAGATTGGAGATACAAGTATCAAGGAAGGATTCTCATTGGGATGTAAGTATAGTGGATTACTGATGTTTTGAGCTGGATCGACATGGTTTTGAGCTGGATCGACATGGTTTTGAGGAGCATCATCGTCGCAATTTCCAGCAAGAGATGAAGAGGAAGTATCAACTGTCACGAAAACATGGGAATCTCAAAGCTTGAAGAGTAGAAAAAATTCCAAGAAGAAATCTACTGAGATTGTTGAGAAGGAATCAAGCAGCTGTACATCGGAAAAATTGGGAAAAAGACGAGTGATAGAAATTCTAGGGCGAAATGAACAAGAGAGGAAAAGTAAGACTGAAATATCAGGAAAGGAAGATTGAAATATTGTGAAAAGAAAAAAAAAAGAAGAAAGGAAATGAGGTCAATGACCCTCACATAGCTCTGGTACCATATAACTGAAGCAAGAAGATAAATGAAATCTGATTTTTATTCATTGAATCTAGGGACAATCCTATATAAATACCTTATGAATTTGCAAAACCCTCAGGAGCCCCCCGAATTACTGAGAAGTGACAAGGACCTATGAGGGATATGCAAATTTGAGTGAAATTACCCTTTTGACCTTAATTTTAAATAAATTTTAAAAAATAAAAATGACCGTCGCCGAAGGGGCCGGCGGCCACCAATGATGGGTTTTATTTTAGGGGGTAGGGGTGGGGTTTTTGTTTTTTGTTTTTAAAAGAGATTCATTGAAAGTGTGGGGGTGGGGTCCCTACCCCCACACCTCCAAGGAGCCAAGTGGCCCAATCATTGGGCCACTTGGTTCCTTTATATATATATATATATACATTAACAAATGTATATATTCTTCTTAACATTTTTTCAACGGTAGTTACAAATTTTCAAAAGTTCAGATGAGGGAGCTATGAATTTTGGAAGATAATTATAAATCTTTCAATGGTATTTACAATTTTTTTGAGGTTTACCTTTTTCGCCTCGAGGGAAAACAAAACAATAATTCATTATCACAAATCTTTCAACGTTTCAATATTACATTTACAAAATTTTCAACACCGAGCATTTACAACTTTCCAAAGGATTTTTTTGAGGTTTACCTTTTTTGACTTCGAGGGAAAAACAAAAAAATAATAATTCATTATCACAAATCTTTCAACGCGCACTTGACGAAACAAGCAAAACGTTACAAATCTTTCAACGACATTTACAAAATTTTCAATGACATTTACAACTATTTTTTTTTTAGGTTTATGCTTATATAGTTTTTTTGCCTCACGAGGGAAAATAATAATAATTCATTATAACAAATCTTTCAACGGAATTTACAAAATTTTCAATGGCATTTATGGTTTTTTTTTTTAGGTTTACCTTTTTTGCCTCTGAGGGAAAAACCAAAAAAGTCGTAAATGTCGTTGAAAGATTTGTAACTATCGTTGAAAGATTTGTTTTAATGAATTATTTTTTTGTTTTTCTCTCAGAGGCCAAAGAGGTAAACCTCAAAAGAAAAATTGTAAATGCCGTTGAAAATTTTGTAACTGCCATTGAAATATTTGTAATTGCCGTTGAAATATTTGTGATAATGCATTATTTTTTTTGTTTTTCCATCAAAGGCAAAAAAGGTAAACTTCAAAAAAAAGTTGTAAATGCCGTTGAAGATTTTGTAAATGACGTGGAAAGATTTGTAAATGTCATTGAAATATTAATAACTGCTGTTGAAAGATTTGTAACTACCGTTGAAAAAATGTTAAGAAGAATATATATATTTATTAATGCATATATATATTAAAAGAACCAAGTGGCCTAGTGGTTGGGCCACTTGGCCCATGGAGGGGTGGGGAGTTTGAACCCCACCTCCCACACTTTAAATAAACTTTTTTTTAAACCCCCCCCCCAAAAAAAAGAACCCATCGCCGGTGGTCGGCGCCCACCGGCCCCCTCTCCGACGAGGGTCATTTTTTTTTAAAAATGTATTTAAAACTAAGGGCAAAAGGATAATTTTACCTAAATTTGCATATCCCTCATAGGTCTTTGTCACTTCTCAGTCTTTTTACAAATTCGGGGGGCTCTGAGGGTTTTGCAAATTCATAAAGTATTTATATGGGATTTTCCCATGAATATAATACTCTATATATCTAGTCCTTATATACAAGTTGGGCTACAAATAAATAATGGGTTAATGAGCAGATTGGTTAACGAAGTATTACGCTAGGAGCATCTAGTAAAAAAATGTTTTGAATGTATCAAAAATACTAATGAGCAATTGAAAGGGAGCAAAAATACCAATTAAGAAATAAATTCTGATGAAAGTAGCACAATCCCCGTTTTGGTTAATTCGCTGAAGTTTTAAATTCTTTATTGATATTTTTGCTCCATTTCAATTGTACATTGGTATTTTTGATACCTTCAAAACATTTTTATGTCAGATGCTTTTAGCGTAACACTTCGTTGGCCAATGTGCACCTTAACCCATAAATAATTAACAACCTAACTAAAATAGTTGCACTTCAACTGACGTAGTTTTATTTACTAACTAAAGAGCAACTATTCACATGCTCTAATAGAATGAACTTGCATGCCACAAACACTACACACTTAGACTTGAGATAACAAGAAAATTTACGAAATCTGTTTTGATCGGTGCAATATATTACTTCTAGGCCACGCATTCAGAACTAGTGACAAGTTGTGAGAGTTTGTTAACGTGAGACTTCTAAAACAGTGAAGTGTGATTCCTGAGTTTGAAATCTTGAATAAATAGAAAAGAGAAACATTATATATTATTGTTGAAATTGTTTGTTTGCGTTGTCCAGAATTATTCGCGTATAAGAATTGTTTGAAACGGTAATAATAACAAATTGTTATTCATTCAAATTAAAGTCTGTTAATTTAGCACACTTGTACTTGTTTCTGCAGATGTTCGTGATGAGGAACGGTTTGAGCTTGCATCCAATGTGTTTACCAGGAGGACTGCAATCTATGACACTGCCTAAGACAGTGTTGAATTTTGACGACTCCGATGTATATCACAATTCTTCTCATGGAATTGCCTCATCGTCCCTGAATGCCGATGAATTCTTGGTGCCCTCACCAGACTTGAGACTTCCAAAGCATTGCAGCATCTCTGATCAACCTGTGATCATCCCCTCCATGGCCAATCCAGATACCTCATCAGGTTTCGGATTTCACATTGGACAATTGACCCTTCTACGTCATCCAAGGTTAGACAATTATATATATCATATAAAATAGTGCAAGTTGTTTGAATTTTTAATGTTATATATAAGCACATATATAACAGATTATTGTATAACGTGAAAGATGCACAACTCCTTTTTTTTTTTTTTTTTTTTTTTTTGCTCGAACACCACAACTCCATTTGGACGCGACAAAGATTGAAAAGAGCGCGCCTTTAGATGCCTCCTAAATTAAATTGAAGGCCACCTTATTGATCCTAGTTTTTTGTCTTTTGGTTAAAAAGCAGTATAATCTACAGCGGAAACTCGAAATTACTGACCATGACACGCCATGTCAGGATGTTCTTTGTGTCACGTTTGACCCAACTTTTTGCGGGCTCTCACAGCTTATCGAAATGTACAAAAACAGTCCTTAAATACATGCAGCTTTTCATACATACAATAATTGTTTTTAAAAACAGTTTACAATGACTATTTTTAAAAAACCTTGTTGTAAGTTTTATTTTTTTATCACTTCTAGATATCTTCATTACTCAAAACAGAACTATTACAGGCATACTGGAACACCCGAACAAATGGACCAACACACAAGCAAACTACAAGACAGAAAGCACGTAAAATAGTAAGCTAACGACTACTGGAAAGAACACCAGAGACAAATCAAATCATCCAGGATCGATGGTAATGGGTTGCATGGAGGCTTGAACTCGCTGACGCCTGACGATATGCATATATGTTTCCAGCACTTGTGACAAAGGAGGTAAGGGTATTTCTACCCACCCAATTGGGCACACCCCTTTATTAGTGTTTACAACAATCCAATCTGCTGCATAATTCCCCTGACGAGGAGTGAAGTGAAGAGACAAACTGGAATTAGAGTTAAGAGCATAAAAGATATCATCGAGTATGCCACGAGATTGCCATTCACAAAGATCATGGTGATTCTTCTCCACACACCGCCTAAGTAATTTGTTATCAGTTTCGAATGTAACATTCTTATTACCCAGGTCATGAGCTATCATCAAGGCTCTTTTTAAGGCTAGCGCTTCAGTCATAAAAGCCAATATCGATTTAACCTTATCAGTGAAGGCCCACTGTACACAGCCCCAATGGTCTCGGCATACCATGCCTATTACGGCAGATGCAAACAATTCAAAGAAGGAACCATCGAAGTTGACTTTCAACCTGTTTGAATCAGGGGGGACCCAACGAATGTTCTACTTTGATTTCGCATTAACAGCGTTGTCAGTGTGGGGTGGATACTTCACATCCCAGTAACTCCGAATGGCCTGGTTGGCGTTCTCTATCACTGCATTAGGATTAGGTTGCACACCGTTGAAGACCCAGTCATTCCTTCCCTTCCATATGAACCATAACAGCCAACTAATGAGAGCGGTGTCGTATTCAGTAAGAGATCCATTAGGATTCATAACTTCAGTCCACCATTGTTTGAAGGTGCGGATATTCGTCAACTCACTCTTTAAGGATAGACTACTTTCAAACCACACGCAGCGCACCCATTGGCAATGAAAGAAAAGATGTTCCAGTGATTCATTGAGAACGTGGCAAAGTGGGCACATCTCTGTGGGGCCCCTCTTTCTTTTAGCAAGGGCTTTATTAGTGGCGATGGCATCTGAAGTTGACAACTCTTGGGATGGCTTTGATTCTCAAGTCCTTTTCCATACTTTATTCACTTACAACCCTCTCTTGAATATAATTTGTTACATGCCTAACATAATTACTCGAGAAAGAATAAAACTCGAATACACTCTTCAACAATTATATGGGGTCATTAGGTATATGTCTATCCTAATCGCAAATTAAATCGTAATCTAATCCCATATTACTTAATCTCAGAGGTTAATTAAAATCTCTTTCATCATAATTCTCAAAATCATATTCAATGATGGTCAATCACGTAGATACAGCTAAACAAGATTAAGTAACCAAAATTAATAATAATTATAACTAAACAATGAAAATCAAAATCTAATTCATTTATAAGTTCATAGATATTCTAGGTTGTAAAGTAAAATCAGCCAAACATGGCTTTAAATATCATCACAACAACAATAAAATCAACAATAAAATCAGATTCACAGCCACGATGAAAAATCAAACGGAAGGGGAACAAAAATAGAGTAGTGAGATAAGAACACAAGTGCTCCCTCTTCCGGTGTGCTCCACGTTGCTACTTGAATCTGTCCCCAACGTTGCGCCTCTGCTTCTCTGAGTTCTGCTGTCAATACTGGTGTGAAGACGAAACTCACCGGCAGCCTTGGTGGTGGATGATGCCGCCGGCGAGAGGAAGATGAAGGTGGCTGTGGAGGACCGGCGGCGCTCAACTCTCTGGACCTCGCTGTTTCTGATTTTCTTTTGATCACTGCCCGGCGAAAACCTCACGCTCCAAAACTCCCAAAAATGCCGCCTCTTCAATTCGTGGCTTTAGTCTCAGATTAGGTCTTCCAATTTTATTCCCCCAGAAACAGTGTCGCTTCTCTCTCTTCTTTTCATTTCTTCTCGCGCCTCTCCTCTGTCTCTGAAATAATCTCCAGCCTTTTTTTCAAGTCCAGCCGCCACGTAGCTTTCAGCTTTTAGGTCTGATTTTCCCTTTTAAATTTGTAGGACCAAATTACATTTCAATCCCAAATGGTCCAAAACATTTAATTGTCGTTTCATCTTTCCTGGTCAAAGTGAAAAAGCAAAAGAGATTATATAATAATACTTAAAACCTTAACACACCTAAATATTTATATTTAATTAAAATTAAGATATTTACAATAAAATCCCCCTAATGTACCACATGTCCACATCGATATCTTATCCAAATATCTAATAAATTTCTTTAATTTAAGATTAATAACTTTCTAAATATATCAAAATATACCTCAAATCTACTAAAAATGGGAAGTCATCACCTACCCGAGTTGACACTTTTACTATTTTAGCACTGTGCTTGTTCTTTTTGCCCCTTAAGGAATTTTTTATATTTCTGACATTCACACGTGGTGGTTCAGGTTTGTCCTTATGCCTAGCATGCGTTAAAATTGATGTTGTATGTTCTTACTTGCAACGACTGCTTTTTAAAAACAGTCGTTAAAAATAACTTACAATAATGGTTTAAAATAGAAGTCTACTTTAAAACTTTCAACAACACTCGCATATGTTACCCTTGAAAAGAATTGTCTAAGGGTTCTAAAAGCGGACGTTAAAAGTGTCTGGGTTGGTGTCATCTCAGAATATTACAGCTGCCGCCATTAAAATAATGAAGTCAGGGTAGATAACATTCACGAAATTACAACAAGGAGGTTAAAAATTACTGAAACCAATTTAATATAGTTATTAACTTAAACAATAAGACCTCCCTAAATGAAATTAAATCCACTAACGGATTTTTAATGTGATGATATAAAAATAGCATTTACTTATTAATTACCCTTAGGATTCGGGCAAAAAATTATATGACTGAGCAATCTATTGAAAGGAGTTACAATCAGAATCATCAATTCCAATCAAAACTCATAAAAGAACATCACCAGATAAAAAATAAAAAATCCACCAAAGTTACGAACTTAACGAGCCTTTTTTTTATTTTAAAAAAACATTATTAATAACACTTCCTAAATTTTCCTATTTCAAGAATATCTCTTATTCTTCTTTGTGATCGCATGCCAGTACTTGATTTCGCGCGCGAGCCCATACAAAATAATTTGCTTGCAGTAATGATGCAATAGCAACCACACCGTGATTTTGTTTTGTTTAAAAAATTATAACATCAACCCAATGTATATATCTATAAAGAATTTCACCATATATAAATAACAAAATTTGTATAAATCAAAGTCCACAAAATAACCGCTAAATTATTAGTTCATGGATTCTAAGACTCGTACCTTGCTGTCTCGTCAAAATTGGGTTCTCCTACACTTTTGTCATTATCTCTACATAATGGCACGTCAATTTTGTCAAGCGTCTCTATCTCTTCAAGCACCTCTACCATTATCATGGTATTCATGCCAGAACTTGTCATCCAAAACACAATGCCTCTGAGAGTCTGAGGTCTTAAGCAAGCCCACTTAAGCATGTAACTCATGTGCATAACCCAATTTTACTCATAAATATTATTGAGCCTGCTGCCTCAAATAGGTGCTTTCATCGGGTTCATGTCTACCACCAATTCAGGTAACCACACTAGATGGCCATGTACGGGTACCCATGTGAGTCAAAACTCAACTTTCAGATCATCCCTGGCCTCTACGGATCAGGCTTTCCTCCTTTACGCCCTAAGGTTCGCTGCCCTCGGATTCTCAAAACACTGCCGTTTTGGAGTAAAACTGGGAAGAAGTTTGTGGGGGTTTTTTTTATATATATATATATAAATATTTTAGGATATTGGCTATTATTAAAAAGATACTTGGATATCTTGTCGGTCTTGAAAAATACTACATGATCTTAAAAAAAAAATTTAGGATGCAAAAAATATTTTAGGTTCTTGATTTGGTACTAAAAATATACCTCATGATATCGATCGGATGCGGAAAAAATACTTCATGATCTTAAAAAATTATTTTAGAGTCTTGAAAAAATATTTTGGCAGTCTTGAATGATACTAAAAATATACTTTAAGATATTTTTTTGAAGTCCTAAAATAATTTTTTGGATCATGAAGTATTTTTTTCAGATCGCCAAGATCCGAAAGATATTTTTAGTACGATTAGTAACCTAAAATATTTTTTGGAGATCCTAAAATATTTTTTTAAGATCATGTACTATTTTTTTAGTACTGGTTAGTATTTTAAAGCTTTTTTAGTGCCACAAGATCCTAAAATATTTATATAAAAAAAAACCACAAACTTCTTCCCGGGTTTTTACTCCAAAACGGCGTTGTTTTGAGAATCGGAGGGGCCGGACCTTAGGGCGCAAAGGAGGAAAGCCGATCCGGCCTCTACAGTCACCAGAGGTTCATGCCAACCTGAGTTACCCCCCATAATAATAAACTACTAATGCATAGACGTGAGGATCAGCCTATTTTGGCCAACTTTTCTATTTAGCAGTCTCATAAAATATCCTGAAATGAGGCCCAAAAAAAAAAACATGAGACCAATCTCAATATTCCTACAAAAGGAAAATACCAAAATAAAATTATTCAATTACAACATGGTTCACAACTGTCCTTCTTTGAAAACTTCACAGCTGATGGGTGCTCACTTGAGTTTGGACTATAGACAGATCCCCATGCTTGAGAATCTTCTTTCTCTCCATACCCACACATCTTCTGCCTATCCTTTTTCAGCTATATACATAGAACTCATCCATTATCATTTCTTATTTTTTTCCTGAAACTGTTGGAATTCTTCTTCTATAAAGACTAGTGTATCCAATATAATTGATATGACCAAACAAAATTTGAAGGGCATGGATACCCATAGAGTATTGTTGAGATTAAAGAATCACATTGAAGTACATGAGAAATACTTTGAATATTATTGATTCTTATATAAAAATAACATAGAGTACAATAAGGCCTTTATATAGTCAAACTAATAGACTAACCATAAACCTAGAATCTATCATAATCGAATCTCATCAAATGATAATATCATAAAGATATATTCCTAAAATATGATATTAATATTTAATTAATCCTAATAAATGCTAAATGATATCCCTAATAATAATAATACTTAATTAATATTTCTAAACTTGATATTTTCAACACTCCCTCAAGCTTGAAGTAGTTTGCACATGCAAAGCAATTGATCTTCAAGAAAATAATGATCCATTGCCTAGAACTTGAACAACAAAGGTTGAGGTAATAATCCACCAAACTTCATCAGAGCTTGAACAACAAAGAGTACCAAACCAAAGTAGAAGCTGCAACAAATGGTTTCACAATGGACTAAACCAATAACAAACTGTCTAACAAGGGACCAAACAAACAACGAACATCTCACTATGGCCAAACACCAAATAGTCACCAATGACCAAACAAAACACGTCACTGGAGGTAAAGAACAGGTCACACAATGACCACCAAACAACAAATAATTGTTGAAAACAACCAACTAGCGAAAGACGCAAAGCACAACAGATGCTAACACATGAAAGTAACCAACCTGAATCAAGCAAGTCACACAATGACTTCCAAACAACAAATAATTGTTGAAAACAACCAATTAGCAAAAGACGCAAAGCACAACAAATGCTAACACATGAAAGTAACCAATTTGAATCAAGAACCAAACTCATGATTTGGAATGATGAACCCATACCCTGAAACCCAAACCGAATTAAAGCGAGAACCATAGAAGCCAACCACAAGTATAGCAACCAAGACAAAAACCCAAAGAGTACTTCGCGAATGTGTTGGAAAATGTAACAAATGATGAACCCAACCACTAGAAACAAGTGAACGTGTACGAAATGAAAAGCCAACGATGCTGAAATAGTAGAAACAATTGAAATCAGTCACACAACCAACCTTCAAAACAGAAATCGACCTACACACGTTAGGAATGAGAACTCCACATCGGAGAACAAAGCAAGACCATAAAATAAAGGCAGCAACCAAATAGCACCTTCAAACCAAAGATAACAAAGAACCAAACACCCAATACCTCGTATTGGACTAAATAACTCAGAAGAATCCACAATAAACATACCAAACCTGGGCGATAAAATGCAATCCCATCAGTCAAAACAAATGCACAAAGCGGGAGACAACAGACAAAACACACCAAAGATCTCAAACCTGAGAGTAAACTTTGTTTCACACGGATAAAGCACTTCTAAAACCATTAAACATATCTAAAATTACAACCCTAGCTGTCACAAGTGAAGAAAATCAAATCAAACCTTTCACCAGGGGTGAATGACAACCACGAGTCAAGGTAAGGACTACCAAAGCACCAAAACAAATATGAATTAGACAAAAACTCAAATCTGGAAACATAAAGGAAAACCCAGACCTAGAAAACACAAAACTGGAGCATTAAACCACCAAGGGCAAGCCAGACTTAGAGACGCGATGTCAGAGAAGGAAGTCGACGCCGGAAACTCGTCAGAACATGTTACGTTTTTGGGAAGGCGTCATAGTTTAAATGATGCTTGTAATCCAAAGACCGATCACGTGCCGCGTAATTTGATCGACATCGGGGTTAAGCCGATTGAAGGATGGGCAATTTGAATATCTGTCACCTTTTCACACAAAAAGCACTATAGACACTCGAACCAAAAAACCATCTCAATATCTCTCTCTCTCTCTCTCATCAACAAAAATTGAGATAAAAAACAGGAGAGAAAAATAGAAGTTGAAACTAGGGAATTAGATCGAAACCCTAGAGTTCTGATACCATGTTGAGATTGAACAATCACATTGAAGCCCATAAGAAATACTCTGAATAATATTGATCTTTATGAATAAAAGAGAGTACAAGGAGGTCATTATATGGTCAAACTAATAGACTAACCATAAACCTAGACTCTATCATAATCAAATCCTATCAAATCATAATATCGTAAAGATATATTCCTAAAATATAATATTAATATTTAATCCCAATAAATACTAAATGATATCCCTAATAATAATACTTAATTAATATTTCTAAACTTAATATTCTCAACAAGTATGAATATCTTTGTATCATGAAATGGAAAGAGAGACCGAATTGATGGGTCTATTAAGAGAAACGAAGAACTTTATCTAAGCAAGTGTCCTTTGCAACCAACTAAATGAAACAGAGAAACTTATCTTGATGTGCGCCTAAAATATTAGCAAATATTAGCTTTTAAGATTGTTGGTGGCAAAACCTAAGTTCTCTTGCAATACAGTGGATCTTCCAACTCTTCCCTGTTCTTATGCAAATCTTGTTGGTAGTATCACCATGACAGAAAAATGGTTAATCTGAGTCGCGTATGAGGACACTTTTCTTAAGAACTATTTTGAAACTACCTACAAATAAGAAGTCATAGTAACAATAAAATTGATTGTAGAAATCAGCAAATCCCTCCAACGTCCAATTCCCATGATTAAGGATAAAATAATGGCTCCCTAGGATAAAATGGATCCTACTTGCAAGAACAGGGTAAATAGAACCATGAAATATAATAGAACTTAGCAGGCAGATCAAACTTCCAAGGAGAAAAAAGGGCTCAAAAGCTCAAGAGAAGTGTACTCTACAACTGAGGCTTTTTTCCTAAAAATGTGTCAGTTGTAGTGCATCCCTAAGAATTTTGGCTTTCTTTGAAATTCTCAGAAAACATTGAATCCAAAATCATCCAAAAATTATAAGGCACAATAGTTATAACTCCGACAACAACAAATTAAACTTAAAACTTGTAATTCCCAAGCATATATTTACATTTTTTAGGTAAAATATAGAGAAGAAATGGAACCCAATAGTACCTTGAAGAGGCTGAAACAAGCTTGGATGGAGAAGAAGGATCAGAACCTTGATATAAATGGAGTTGCCATGATCAAAACCAGGGCTACATACAAGCTGCCGGCAACACAAGTGAGGTAATGACGGAGAAAACAGTAGACAGTGAGAGAGAGGAGATTAGCCAAGACATCTTCATTTCACGTTAGCTTTTTTCAATGTCACATCATATATGGATTGAAATGAGAGCAATATAATATTGTGTTAGACATATTAAGGTGAAATAAACTGATTGGTTAGTTTGTTAAGACCCCAATGGGGTTAGTTATCTCTCTCAAGTGAGGGTAGATTAGAGTTAACCTAAGTGGTTTACCACGTTGTATAAGATATTGCTCTTGTGTGAATAATACATTATTCTTCATCTTTTCTATGATATTTCTCTAATCACTCTTGTTAACATGGTATCAAGAGCATATTGTTTTCTTGGTTCCAAATTATTGAAGTTTATTTTGCTGCTTTCGTTCTTAAATACTATTACGCTGCGTTTTGGAAACTTCTTGATTGGGCGCCTCTTTCATTGTTGGAAACCCTACCATTCTTGTTTCACCAGTGAAAAGAAGCTTCACTAGAAGGCACGAGTGGAAGAGAAGCCCAAGCCTTCAAGATCGTCTCTTCTCTCTGAATTTGCTTTCACCTTGAATGGGAGACTCGATTTCGAATTTCTCTCATTCTCCATTGTGTAACTACTCGGTTGATTGAATTCTTGGTATTATCGCTCATGTTCTTGATTTCCCTCATCTCGAGTGTCCTTGGTGAAAAGGGATGGTACAATTGACGAACAACCTGATCAAGAACACCGACGGTACGATCGCATCTATGCTGTGTGATTGGTTAAGGAAATATTGTGGTTCATGTTCTCACCCTTTATCAAAGAACCCACCATTGCAAATCTATTCCTTTTCTAGCAAAGAGAAAAGTCAACCCCAATTGCTCTTGATTCTCTACTGCATCTGCATCTTCAGTGTTCCATTCATTTTGATAGGAATCTCCATATTCTCTCTCTCGCGCGCTAAATTCCAGTCTTGAATCCTTTTCTGCAACGTTTGTTCTGGTTCTATGTATATAATCTTTTGGACCTACGTCGAATAAAAAAGCCATGAGTTTTACCTCAATGTCTCTCGCTATATAATATTTTCTGCAAGGTTGTTTACTAGCCATAATGCTTCTGGTCCATCTTTATTTGGATAGCTGATCACTGGATCACTTGGACTTCTAGCCATCATTTATTCTATATTATCCAGTGGCAGAGAAGGACATCTCTAAATTGGGTGAATGCTGCAGACAGAGCCAACAAATATTTTGGAAAATATATGGTTTGAAGATTTTACTTATGTGGAACAACTATCAACTATCTGCGTCTTCCTGATTTCTCTTGAGCCATCTCACAACCTAGGTGCTACAGCCTCACCATGTACTCCTCCCCATCGCTGCTTTGTTTAAGCTGTAGCAGCTCATTTCTATTATTTTCAGTTTGCGGCAAAGGATTGCAAATGTGTGGCACAGGCTGCTTTTAGCCACGTGTGACAACAATTGTCAGAGAGATGGGTTAATGTATGTGGATGATAATCAGGAGATGTCTAGCTACCGTTTTTACTGTAATGAAATATGTGGTGTTCCATTTATCAATGTCTCTCTTTTTTGGCATTGCCGCTGGTGTCAGTGCTTCATTCATGTAAAATGTTATGCTAAAATGGCTAGAGATTTTGGTGATGTTTGTGATTTCACTATTAGAAAAAAGGCCTATATAAGACCACCACATCTAGACGTTTCTACCTAGAGACGGTTTAAAAACTATTATCGGTCACATTTTTTTTAAATACCGTTATAACTTTAAACCGATCGCGCATTAGTTAGGTTTAAATAATATTTTAGACTGGTTATATTTACATTAGGTCTTCATAGGAAAACAATTATACTGATTATCTTGCACCCGATGTAAAAAATAATTTCTAAATCAGTTGTTTTTTAACCGCTGTAACACAATTGTGCTTGCGAACCGATTTTATTATGTTTAGTTTAGAAAATTATAATTTAGACCTACTTACCCATTTAACTAGTCCAAAAATTGACTCACGCCTAATATTACCTTTTGCGCATGAGTCCTGGAAAAGTCACAATTCATTTCAATTTTTGTGTGACCTTCTTCACCTTCAATCTTACTTGTCTCTAAGCTTCATTTCCATTAATCACACTCCCCTTCAATATCTGAACTTCTACTTTAATCCCTGTGCTTTCTCCTTCATTTTCCATTTCGTGACCTAAATATTTTCTCAGTTTCATTCTATTGTAACACCCCAAATTTCGTAGCATAAATCGTGCCGGTGACACGTGGTTTTATAAAAATTCATCAGAGTTTTGAGGTGCTACTAGCTTAGCGTTTTTGCGGAAACGGAGAGCATGTACTAAAAATTTGAACAATGGTATAACAATGAGTTTAACAATGAGTAATCGATATAAAATACTCGACATATGATGATGTCGACGTATATTGATATATTAAAAATTTCCGAATGAATGTTCATGTGATATAAAAGAATACAAAACTTCATAATTACAAATATTCTATGTAACTATACCTCTTCATCCGAGCCTTGAGTAGACTTGGGGCATCGAACCTAACTCGCTTAAATAATCCCATTTGGCAAAGGCCGGGTAGGTCTAGTGGGAGTCTCACCGTGCTAGGGTGCGATCGATTGATCGAACCACATAGACGACCCTTTCTAGTTTAAGCACCAAATGATATGAAGTAACCTTATAGATTTATGCCATAAGGTAGGTTCGTTGACTTTCTTCCCGCATTCACTTTGACCAAGTGCCTTCTCACGGCTTCGTCTTCATCGGTATCTATCTACGGCTCCATCCCCCGGTGCCCTCCTCGATTCGTGACCCTTTCATGTCTATTCATTCGACCGAGGTCCAATGCCCATCGGACCTCAGGTAACGATTAACCTCATGCTTATGTAAACAATATATGTATGACAGATATTCATGACATTTTCACAAAATCTATTACAACAGCCCATGACAGATGTAGAAATACACAAATATGTATATACGGCAATAACAAATACGGCCCCGCAAAGTATGTTTGTTATCCCCGTCTCCGCACTACCAAATCCAGTACCACGATGGCCTATCGTGTCCTCAGCGCTAGGAAAACTCTAAATGGTGTTATCAAGACTATAACCCGTGTATTCATGATTGCATTTAAAAATAATTGAGATAAAGTCTCAGTACAAGAACACATCAATCATATATAAGCATAACAATAAGCATCAGAGTTAGTGTTACAGTACGTCGCGAACGTACCTTCGTTGACGGTACTTTCGGTACATTTTACGAAAAAACTGTATTTTTTACAGCGGCCCGACAGCGGCCCAATAGCGGTACAACAGTGGTATGACAGCGGTATGATTTTCACAAATACCCTATAAGGATAAGATTTACCAACATTTAGCACTATAATAGGCATTTTAGGTACAAGTTACCATTTTGCCCCTGATGCTTTCATTGTTTGGATTAAAAATATATAGCAGCCAACATAGAAAATTAGGTTGGGGATTTATGACAACATAGGATTACCATGTTACGGTCTTAATCATTTAGCTGCATGGATCAGACATGTTCGGTTGTGGGAATAATTAATGTCTACCTAATGAATGTCATTAACAAGTTCATAGTGGGAAATAATTTTTCTTTTCTTGTGCTCCTCGGGCCTTTTTGCTCCTTTCATTCAATTGCGTCTGACACTATTACAACCTTTTTTTAATATCGTTACAAGAAATTATAACTACATACAATGTAACACCCCAAATTCCGTAGCTTAAATCGTCTTAGGTTGACACTTGGTTTTAGAAAAATCATCGAGTTTGAGGTGTATACAACTTAGCATGTTGCGGAAACGGAGAGCATATATTAAAAATTTGAACAATTGAGTGATTGATATAAAATACTCAGGCATATGCTGATGCCCGACGTATACTGGTATATTAAAATTTCCCGAAGGAATATTCATGTGATACAAGACTTTATATAATTACAGGATTTACATTGTAACTATACAACTTTAGACCAAGCCATTTCTGGACTTGGGGCATAGAATCTAACACAGTTACATCAACCCATTTGGATTAAGACCGTAACATGCTTTCATCACCGCTCATGGCTGGATTAAATTTACCGGCCAACATGTTGGATTTACCAACAAGCCTTATATCATAAAATATATACCTATATACAACTAATTTAAAACTTCTTATTTTGTAAATATATAGGCTCAATAGCAAGCCTATATATGCAAGCTAGAGTAAATGCTTCCACGCTGATTGATGTTATTCAAATATCTATTTGACACAAGGTTTTCTATGATGAATATTGATTTTGTTTCTTCTTTTTCTTAGTTAAATTTAATTCGCCAATAATATAGAAAGTGTTTCTAAAAGAAATATACATAGCATAGTATGTAGTTGAAATTTGTCAAAGGTAAGGTAACTAGTTTCATCGATGTGGAAGGCATGTGAATTAAAATTCCATTGCCACAAAAAGTTTTTGTTGCTTGGTTACGTTTGGCCATAATTAAATTATATAGAATTATAGATGTGAACTAGGGAAGCTATATTGTAGAATTTAAGGCATTATTATTATTATTATTAGAAGTTGTGCAAACTTAATTTATTATTAGAAGAGAGGAAATTATAATAACTAATTTTTATTATATTATATTTGTTCATATGAAATTCATTCGTATTATTTTCTAACTTATATTCTATCAAAAGCTGACGCAGGAGAGAAACTCGCAGAGTGAGAGCGACCTCGCATCCTCTTAGTCCGAAAACAAGAGTTTATCCATTGAGGTGCGGGGTAGATTTAACAAAAAAATGCAGACTCTTCGGGGTGGGTGCCTCCAACCGACCGAAGCCTACGAAGCTCTCTTCATACCGGTGATGATGATCATATTACGCTACTGTTTAGACTATTTTTTAGTACATATTGTTTGCAACATTGTTATTTATATTTTGTTTTCTCTATGTACACTTTTTATTATTGTTACTATATATTTTTATGATATACAAGTTTTTTTTCGTAATTTTTTATATTTTTTAATCATTTTTATTTTTTAAAATAAAATGAATTTTTTGCGACGGAAAAAAATCTATCACAATTTTGAAATTTGCGATGGAATACGTTTACGTCGTAATTGCGACAAAAACAAATTCCGTCGCAAATGCAATGGAATTTGTTTCCATCACAAATTTTGAAATTTTGCGACGAAATTTTTTTTTCCGTCGCAAATTTTGAAATATGCGATTTAAATTCTTGTTTTCTCGTCGCAATTGCGACACCGTTTTTTGCGACAAACAAATTCTGTCTCAAACTATTTTTGCGACAGAAAATGCATTTTGTTACAAAAAATGACTTTTTTTGTAGTGTAAAAAGTCTCTGTGCAGTGATGACTCGAGTTTGAGTTACATGACTCGAGTCAACCCTCTCTGTTTCAAAGCCAAAGTAGTATTTGAACGTAGTGACTCGAGTTACAGTTTTGCAAAAACAATTTTTGAAAGGCTTTTGACTTGAGTCAAGTATGTGTGACTCGAGTTAATGGAATGTTCTTCAAACTTGGCTTTTTCAAATATTTTTCCAACATTCAACATGACTCGAGTCAGGTCATTTAACGACTTGAGTTGTAATACCCAAAAATTCTTATTTATCATAAATACTCTATTTTGATAAATGAGGCATATTAATTAAAAGTGAATATATGTCTCAAGGAATTATAATCTATTGATTATATTTTCATCTAAATTCCACTTTGGAATTAATTTAACGAAAGGCAAGATATGAGACCAATATTAGGAATCATAAGAAATGATAATTATTTATGGCTAAAATAGGCAAGAAAGTGTTGTAAAAACACTTAAGAATATTAGCAAAGACTAATGGGCAATTAAGCTTTCATTAATTAAAATCTTTATAAAATTCTTCAAAATTAATTAAATGGCAAATTGGAATCGGTATCTTATGGGACATGAATAATTCAAAAATACGTATTCACTATTCAAAAATACATATTTACTATTCACGTCATATTTTAATCTCCCATGCATTCCATGCATCAAGCATGGGAAGCAAGGCAAGCATGGGAAGCAAGGCAAGCAAGGGAAACATGTAATTTTATATCTTGAAAATCTTGAAATTTTCCCTATAAATAGAGAGCAATTACCTCTTCATTCTTCACACCAAACTCAAAACTAAATAGGTGAGTTTAAGAGAGAAGTGAGAGCTAGTGACAAGCAAGAGGGAGGAAGGAGTAGCAAGGTTCTTCAAGGGTAAGTTCTCTAGTTCTTAAGTTCTAGTCTTTAGTTTTGTAGTTCTTAGAATAAATGTTAGTTTGATCTTGAATCTTCCAATATAGTTTTGATTTCATGTTTTTATGATTAAACATGTCTTTATTTTGAAAATATGATGAAAAATATTATGGAGCAAAATTATTGGAAGTTGAAGATCAAAGAAACGAAGTTTCGTAAACTTTTCAGAAAACTTTCTGGGCAAACAGCAAACGAAATGCTAATATTTTATGTTGAAAATGAAAGCCATAAATCACGAAACTTTCCAGAAATAAAGTAGATATGTAGGGCTTTCCGAATATATATAATATGTAGCGTTTTGATTTCTGTACAAAGAGATACGACCAGTTGAAGTTAGGCTACGTTTTCTGGACGAAAATCTGGGCAGTGTTGAAGAACATTAAACTGGGAATGATTCTTACATTCTGGGTAAAAGAAAGTATTTTTACTCAAAACTAGACATCTTAAGGATTCCGGGGAATTTTACGGATCCTCGTTTCGAGTTTTCTAGAATTAAATATGATTTTTCAAAGTTAATCAAAAATTCTGCCCAGAAAATCCAGCATTACGTTTTTAAGAAAATGTAAGGGTAAAAATGGAATAATAAATCCACCAAGGGTAGAAAGGTAAATTAAACCTTTAGGATATTATTCTAAGTGATATGGTAATATGTTAGGATATCCGAGGATTCCGGAGGCAGATTTGAAGGACGGGCATATTACTATTCATAATAGTGCCGTATTTATGAATAGTACCGTATACATGAATAGTAAATTACTATTTACATGGAAGGAAGGTACGTTCGCGTACAGTAACTTTAACTCTGATATGTCTTATATGCATGTATGCGATGGAATGATTCATGAAGTGATGGACAAGACTTAGTCTTGGGTCATGCACTGTGACTAAGTTTATTGGGCTTAGATCACTACATATACATTCAGCTTTATACACGGGTTATGGTATTGTTAACGCCGTTTGAGTTTTCCTAGCGCTATGGACACGACTGTACATCGTGGCACCGGAGAGTGTGCAGACTGGGATGACATACATACTGCAGGGGCTGTGTAATGTTATTGCCTGATATGTTGAATAGTGTTTTTATGTTGTGAAATGTTGTGAATATCTGCCATACATATACTTTGTTATACTTTTCATATGAGGTTAATCGTTACCTAAGATTCAATTTGTTTTGAATCTTAGACTTGACTAGAGGTTCAGGAAAGGAACCAGGATTTATGAAGACATTGTGAATGGAGCCATGAGAAGGAGCATTAATGTACAGAACCGTGAGGAGGCACCGGTCAAAGAAAATGCGGGAAGAAAGTCAACAGAACCTACCTTATGGCATGAATCTAATAAAGTTACTTCACATCATTTGGTGCTTAAACTAGAAGGGTCGTCTATGTGGTTCAGTCAATCATTCACCCTAGCACGGTGAGACTCCCACTAGACCTACCCAGCCTGGCTAAATGAGATGATTTAACTGAGTTAGGTTCTATGTCCCAAGTCTACCTAAGGCTTGGCAGAAAAAGGGTATAGTTAAATAGAAGAAATGTAATTATCAAGTTTTGTATTACTGTATCACATGAAAAATTCCTTCGGGAGATTTTGTAATATATATATCAATATACGTCAGGCATCATCATATGTCTGAGTATTTCATATCAGTTACTCAGTGTTATACCTGTTGTTCAAATTTTTAGTACATGCTCTCCGTTTCCGCAAAACGCTAAGCTGTAGCACCTCAAACTCTGATGAATTTTTATAAAACCACGTGTCACCGGCACAATTTATGCTACGGAAATTGGGGTGTTACATGAGTCACTGGCTGATCAAAATCATTTCAAGTCCTAACCCGATAGCCTCTATTTTTTGTAATTTGAGGTGACTCGAGTTAGGTCAGGGATGACTCAAGTCATTGTGTTACATAGACGTTTTTCACATGTTTTAAAAATGAGGACTCGAGTCAAGTGTGTATGACTCGAGTCAGGCAACTCGAGTCATGTGAGTATGACTCGAGTCAGGCTTCTGGAAAAATGAAATCACCGTGTTCGTAAACTCTAAATCTTTGATTGTGATTTGGATGCTTCGTATTATCACTCATTGTTCTTTCTAACAATGTTTAATCAGTTTGCTAATAAGTTTTAGATGTTTTTAACATGGTTTAAATGCCAAATTTTGTTAAAGCAAATTTGTGTTATAAGAGCATTAAATGCTTAGCAGAAACGAAGCACAAATGTAGTAAATCATCCTCTAAGAAGACATAAAGCATTCCGGGCATTTCCACTCAAGTTTTTTCACTGAGTCTCGACGGTCAAATGTAATGAGGAATGTCAACGGAGGATAAAGGCGAATATCTGATGAATCTGAAGAGCTTGAGTAACGTTTGACTCCAACCGCTATATTCATTACTCATAACGACTCATTAAATTGTCTTCAACAGTCATTATTGCAAGCAATTATAAAAGCTAGAAGCATTCAATTCTCCACCTACCAAAAACTCTGCGCATTCAATTTGAGATTTTAACATTCATTGTTTTATACTCGAAGTAATATCTTCGGATACTTATAATCTTCAGTCTTCATCTATTTGCTCTTTTAGAGAATCTTAAACTTATTCATTCTTGTAAGAATCTCAAGGTTGTGGAACCTTTGAGATTGGGTTTATTTGATTACAACTTGTGAGGGGAGTAAGTTCTAAGGAGAGAATTACTCGAGAGTTATTGAGTGGGTAATCAAGTTCTAAGTTAGTGAAATCCCAGAGTGTCTGGGGACTTGACGTAGGTCAAGGTTTGGACCGAACTAGTATAAATCTCTTATGTCCAATCTTCTTCTATTCATCTATGTTTATCTCTCTCTTTCATGAGTGAGTTATAGAGAATTTTGATATAAAAAAATTAATCACCCAATTCACCCCCCTCTTAGGCGATATTCCATCTTTCACAGTTGTGTGTTACTGACAGCAATTGTTGATAGGTAAGTAACTTTGTTTTATCTATTTAAGGCATACTCAGTTTGTTAAGTTAAGAAGTATAATGTTAGCTAACCTCATTTTAATCTTTACATGTTATTATAGTTATCATTGGAGTTTGTGTGTTGCTTAACCCATGATCAATGTCATCTATTGGTTTTATTCCTTGGGTCACAAGCCAAACATAAAGAGAAAAAAATCAGCACGAAAGTTATGTTGTGTGAGTCATTGGTTTTTTACTTGATAAAATATTTTTAATATCTTCTGCTTTTCATTCTAATAATAGTGCACTCAAAACATATTATATATTGGGTGGGAGGTGTGAAAATAAAATTGCTATCACGAAGTCGTACCGGCCAAAAGTAAGTTGTTTAAATTCAAGTTCTTTAATTGACAATCACTTTATATTTGCCTTTATTCATTTTTACCATTTTCTTTTGATGTATAGTGCCCTCAGCAACCAAGGAAAACTAAGTGTGGATACTATGTTATACTAAATATGTATAACATCATTGGTAGTAGACTTACTTCAAATTTTAAACTAGTGATCATTTCTTCAATCTCAAATGATTTTCATTTTTGTTCTTGTAAGTGAATTGTTAGTTATTTCATTTAATTGATTGATTTATGTTAACTTGTTCAATTTGCCTACAGATTTTGGTAATGAGGAACCCTACACAATGGAAGACATTAATGTGATTCGAGACCTTTTAGCAGGACATCTTCTACAACAGATAGAAGATGTGTAGAGATCGATAAATTATTATTTTTTGAACATAATGTAGTGGATTAGAAATACTTGTGGACATACCTAGTTATATTAAGTTGTGAACTTGTGCACATTCTTATATTAACCATGATTAGAAAACTTTTGTAAATATATATACAAGGCGCTATAATGTGATGTCACTCAGTTTTCTTTACTCTCTGCTCTCGAAATTGGTTTATTTATTCTATGTTTTGGTTGTTCATTAAAAAAAGACTATGGATAGAAAATACCAATTTCATTTTTTTTAAAAAAAAACTTTCAACGTCTGTTTTCCAAAAACAGATGTTGTAAGTCTGACTTATAACGTTGGTTTAAAAACATACGTCTATTTTAAAACTTTCAACAACACTCACTTACATTTTCCCCTAAAATTTGTTGTCTTACGGTCCTAAAAATGGACGTTAAAAGTGTCTTCTATAGTAGTAAAGAATGATTGAGTTATGAATTAAGGTCAAAAGAATCAAAGTTAATGGGCTGATAATGACGGGTTAATAAGTGAGTAAATGGAGAAGTTAATTATGCTTAGAAAATACATAAAATTTAAGTATATTGATATGTCTATATGTGTATTGTTGATAGGCTTTGAATTCATTTCAAACCCTTCAATCAAGCAAGTTCAAGAAAAGCTAGCAAAATGGAGTAAGTTGGAAAAGGTAAAAGGTAGTGAAACTTATGACTTTTGTACAATTAATTGCTCGATTGCTTGAATGTTTATATTACATGTATTCCATAATTAGACTATTAAACATGTAATATGTAACACCCCAAATTTTTTACTATTTATTACGTTCGATGACATGTAGTATTAGGAATATCAATAGAGTTGACGGTGTTAACAGATCAAAGTAAAGTAGAACAAGATAGCATGCATTATCGTTTGGAAGATGAGTAACTTATATTATATGCCCAGACATATGCTAATTCCCAGACATATACTGGTAAATTTAAATTCCCGAAAGAATATTCGTGATACAATTATATAGTCTCAAATCCTAGTCTAGCTAGACCTATGGCTTGGAACCCAATACAGTTAATCAGACCTATTGGCTAGGCCGGTGATGGTCTAGTGGATGTCCGTTTGTGACAATTAAAAACCACTTCGACCAACCCTTTCTTAGATACCAAATGGTTTGAAACAACTCTATCAGATTCATGCTAAAAACTAGTCCATATTAAACTTGTTCAGATACTCCTATCGATCGGTGCCTCTTCACGGTTTCGTCCACTTCGCCTTCCAAGGTTTATATTCCTTCCTTGAACCCTTAGTCAAGTCTGAAATTCAATCAAATTGAATCTCAGGCAACAGTTAACCTCATATGCAAAGTATAAGCAATACATAACAGATATTCATAACATGGATACAACATTCAGTAAACACATCGGTAAATGACTGCAATAGCACATAGCATATGTATCGCTACCGGTTTAAGCACTCACCAGTGCCTTGTGTCCATGACACGAATCCTCAGCGCTAAGAAAACAAGCATGCATCATTATATCACAATAATTCATAGCCTAACTAAATGTAAACACAAATGTGACCTAAGACCCGGTCTTAGTCCAAGACCTAGTCTTGCCCATGACTCCAATCAATCATGAATCAAACAATTATATAAAGACATACAAGGCATCGGAGAGTTAGAGTTATAATACGTGAACGTACCTTCCGTCCGCATAATTAGTAATATGCCCGTCTTTTGAATCCGACCCTAGATATCTTGGGTATCCTATAACGTCATTATCGGATTATTTCCATTTTCATATTCTATATGATATTATAATTAATATCATATTTCTTAGAATAATATCAAAAAAGATATTTTCACCTCTTTTGACCTTTTTACCCCTATCCAATTTTCCCTTTTCTTTTTCTTAAATTCAAAATTTTGGATTTTCTAGCAGAATTTTTCAGCAACTTTGAAAAATCATAATTAAATGTACAAACATCCAATTGATTTTTTCAAAAATCTACATGTCCCTTGACATTTACGTTTTCATGAAAAAATAACCCAAAAGCCATAACAACACAAATCATTCCCAGTTTAATGATTTCTCATCACTATTCAGATTATAATTTCAAAAACAAGGCCTAACCTCAAAAATCATGATCTCCTTGTCTAGAGCTTTAAACATTACAAATTTTATATGAAAAGAAAGCCCTGGATGTCTACTTTTTGTGTGGAAAATTTCATGATTTTTAAAATCATTTGATACATAAAAAAATGTTCACAAAGCGACTCGTAAAACAAAGTGAAAAGCTGGAGTTTTCTCATTTTTCACAATTTTGATCATTTGATTTCAAAAATTATTTCTCACCATGTTTTTTTTTATCAATTTTGCATTCTAAACCCATTGGTGACCTTAAAAACATGTAAAGAAATTTACTTTACAATTTCCTAGATTAAACTAAAATTCTACTAAAAACTCAAAAAGCTTGAGCAAGAACCTTACCTTTGAGCTTTGGAACTTTGTTCCTTGCTTCCTTCTTCACCCAATTTCGCCTCTCCTTCTCTTACTCTCAATCAGTTTGATTGAGTTTTGGTGTGAAGAATGAAGAGGAATCCTTCTCTATTTATAGGCAAAATCCAAGCTCATGTGGGTACCACAAGCCAAGACATCCAAATTCTCTTCTTTCTTCTCCTCCCTTGGATCTAATTTTCACTTTTAAAGATTCAATCCTCCCCATCCATGCACTTGGCCGACATCCTTACTCATTTTGGCCCTTGGATGAATTTTCCATGTGGCATAATCATGTTGCTCAAGTGCTCTCTTTGGTGCAATTAATTACAAGAGAATTTAGCTTAATTCTTGAATAAATTAAGGCTATTGGATCATTATCACATGTGTCACAATCTTATGGTATTTCCTTGGCATAAAATCGGCCCCCTCATGATTGCCCTTCAATAATCTTAATTAGCATAAGCTAATTTGTCTATTAGTATTTGCTAATTGACACTTTAATTAAGTGTCTTTATAACTTTTCCATGACTCATCTGAACTTAAAATAACCATTATTTTAAGTGATTTTATGTCACATATGTTAGTCAATTCAATATGGTAACATATTCCTAAAATACAATATTTTCAGTAAATCAAAAATCGGGTATTACATAATATCCTTGTTTGGGTTTGTGTCAAGGCCATGTGTATTTACCTCTGAGGTGTTGTTTTCACTTGGCTATATATTTACATGCTTAGTTATTACCATTATATTCAACATTATATATTGAGTTGATGTTTTACTATTAAGATTCTCTCGAATCTCACCATTTTCTTTCTATGTTGTGCCAATTATCGAATTAGCAAACTAGTGGAGGTAGCTTGAAGTAGAAGCTCATGAGAAGACTATTTTTATTATTATTTTGTTATGGTTGTTTATATTAAGTGATGTTGATATATTTGTTTAATAATTGTGTAATGGTATCTATTTAATCTCCATAAAGAAGATAAGGAAAGGTATGCTCAAGACCAAGATAAGTACTATGTCACCACATAGCAGAATGCAAGAATTAGATACTTACTGGTGACTGTCTTATGCTGAGTCATGATCATTAGGACTTAAGGTTGATAAGTCATTCATATGAGTCAAAATATGAGATTTGAAGAGTAAAATTAAACATCCAGACCTGTAAAATGAAACATATTTCATCATTTTTGAATGAGTAGAATTAAAAATATGATATTTTTAATGTTGAGTCAGAATTATAAAATTTTCGCAGAAATGTCCACGGTAGAGTTCTGATTTAAGCGTGTTATTAGACAAATTGGGATAGAGTTGATCCTTGGTCTTATTTTTCCTTCAAAGCATGTCTAGGAGCTAGAAATAGATTTTTGAACCATTATTTTTTAAATATAACTGAATTAGTTTTGGATTTTTAAAGTTATTCTGAAAAATCCCTTTTTCATTTAAATTGGCAAGTGCAGTTTAAGGTTTTTAAGTTTTGGTCTTTTGAGGGTACTAGATGGTCATTAATGGTTCTTAAATAGATAAACAACTCTAATTGATAACCCTAAAATGAGGTATTAGAATAAAAACTAAACTAAATTAAATATAAACTTTCAAAATCAACCTCAGCCGACACTAATTATAGGCATCTGCATACAGACACTCTCCACGTTCTCATGCAATTTGGCTTTCATGTTTGTGTGGCTCGTAGATTATCGTACACTTACACATTCATGTTACTAGGTACTGTTTTGAAATGGTGGTTCAACTTCAAAGCTATGGACACATCGAGTTTGTACGTCGCTTTAATTGATGCTTGTGGCAAAATAAATACTACGCCCCACAGGTACGGTCTTCCTCTATGCAAATCAACAACAACAACAACATCATGACCGCGATCACCTCTCAGCCTAGTATGAATGCTCCTCAATAGATAGTAGGTCTCATGTTTTATCTTGGTTGCAACATTAGATCCTTAGTATAGTGAAAATCATTGTGAGATCTCAGAAAAGAAATATAACTACCAATCTCAAAAGAAATTAAAGAATATAACTAACAAATATTAGTGAGCAATATGCGGTGGAACCAGAAAATATTTTTAGTCCAAGCTAAAAAATAAACATATTAAACTATTTACTAAATAATATCACTTAACATTAAAAATATAAATAAATAATAACAGACAATTATATATCAAAACGGGCTCCTTCAATTATTATTATCATTCATTTTTTAATAGGCCATGATTTCTTTTAAATCAAAACAAAATATAAGATGATACTAACATTTTCAATAGGTATCTCAAACAAGAATTTTATTTTCCTCTCACAACCTAATAAATAATGAACCAAACATTGTTCTAATAAAAAACAGTAGTGTAATTATATAGAAGATAAGAGATTAGCTGAGGCAAAAAAATATATATTATATAATACATGCATATAAATATATAAGATAAAGAAAGCGCTAACTTGGCCAAAACGTAGTTCCGCCATTCAATATGCAATGACAAAATCTCCCAAAAGCCAAAAGCCTAATTATATAAGTATATTTAAAGGTTAATAATGATTGTTTCCCAATTTTATCCTTATTTATGAAACTATCCAAAGAAATAAAATAAATAATAAAACTTAAGGAAAATTGGAAAAAAAAAACTCCAAATTAGAAATTTAATTCGTGTGAATAACAAAATAAGTTTATATATGCGAAGAATGACAATACTCTGATTGAGACCATTTTCACCAATTAAATTTTTTAAAGGAGACTTTTCTCCAATTTTCCTTAAAATTTAAGTAATTTAGTATCTTCAAATTTTTCAAGGAATACATTAACTATTTTTATTTTTATTAAATTCATATCATTTGAAGTCATTTTATATCTAAACTTTTTTTTTTTGCATCAATCATCCAAACAAGTTTTAATTTATCAAATTGGCTTTTTCAAATGATAATCCAAACATACATCACACCACACAATTTAACTTATATCCTATTTTACATTTACAAAAGTCAGAGTAAGAAAAAATCACTTCTGCTACCGCTAATCCAAATATACCCTTACATTCCTTCATCCTTTAGACCTCACAATGATTTCCTCCTAATTATATTCCTCCTTCATATAACATCAAGAGTTATCGAGGGATTAAATTGTTAAAAAAAAAAAAATACTCCATTAAATTTTAAAGTAATAATAACTGTTTTTAAAATAAATGAATGCAAAATCAAAGTGACAATTATTTTTGAAATGAAGATCAAGGGGGAAAAACAATTAAAGAGAGCAACAAAGATGAAATTCCTTCATTTTGTATATTGATTTTGTTTCTTGGCGCCCCCGCCCCCGGGCGGGGGTTGTTTAGTTCCTTGACAATTAAATCGGATTAAGACCAAACAACTAATAGTTGCTTTACTGACATGTTTTGAGAGCAATTAATATTCACACTCTCTTCAGTATTTTCTATAATGTATATTTAAAACGGAAAAAAAAATCATTCTTTTTAATAAAAACACAATTTGAGATATTTATTACATATTTTTAATATTGCACTTATTTAGTGTTAGTTCATTTTTCAAAAAGCTATTCCAGTAACAATGTTAGAAGTGTCTTGCAACACACACACACAGTGGATAGTGGTCTATCAAAAAAATCATAAATAGTGGATAGCTTATTTTTCACTTTATGTGCAATGCGTTAAAAAATGTGTGTTGTAAGCAAAAATTGTGAGTCTCGTTTTTTTCTCCCATATAAGACTGTTAGGTATTTGGATGATTGTGCTTAGAACAGAAGGTAAACTCATGATTTTTTATTGTTTGACGTAAAAAGAACGTTGAGGAAAATGGGAACATTATAGGTAGGCTCCCGAGATATATATGTATATAAATCTCTTCGTTTCTTGTGGGTTGATAAAAGGAACTAAACATGGCGAGTAAACACGTTGTAGTGATTGCGTTCCCCTTCGGAAGCCACCCTCTGGCTCTTCTAAAGCAGATCATCAGACTAGCTTGTGCTGCTCCAAATGCCACTTTCTCTTTCATCAACACTGCAAAATCAAACCACACTCTCTTCTCCAACAAACCAAACATACCACACAACATCAAACCCTACAATGTGTCTGATGGAGTCCCAGAAGATCACGTGCCAGGCACGCTCTCATCTGTTCCAGTACTGGTTGACTTGTTTCTTCAGGCCAGTGTAGAAAACATTGAACAGACCATAGATTTCGCAGTGAAAAGCACAAACCAGAGAGTCACTTGCATTGTTTCTGACACTTTTGTGAGTGCTCCTTCTCTTTCTTTGTCTCATAAACTCAATGTCCCTTGGGTTGCATGTTGGGCTTCACTTTCAATCTCACTCTCTCCTCATTTCTACACTCACTTAATACGCCTAAACATCAGTAATTATTCAAGGAAGTCCCTGGATTTCCTTCCTGGTTTGTCACACGTGACTGTTGAGGACTTACCAGACGATGTCTTACTCAAACCTGGACAAGAACATAAAGCGACAACATTTAGTAAAGCACTAGCTTCTATAGGGCAACTGCTACCTCAAGCAAAAGCTCTGGTTATGCATTTCTATGAGGAATTAGACCCTCCCCTCTTTGTTCAGGACCTGAAGTCCAAGTTAAAGTCACTGCTTTATGTTGGTCTTCCAATGTCACAATCTAACACTGATGACCCCAATGGTTGCTTGCCATGGTTGGACCAGCATGGTGCTAGATCAGTGGCTTATCTTAGTTTCGGGACTGTTGCTACAGTACCTCACCATGAACTTGTAGAAGTATCAGAGGCACTGGAAGCTAGTGGGTTTCCATTTCTGTGGTCATTAAGGGATGATCAAAAGTGTCTTTTGCCAAATGGGTTTGTTGAGAGGACACGCAAAACAGGGAAATTAGTACCTTGGGTCCCTCAGACACAGGTTTTAGCACATGGGTCTGTTGGAGTGTTTGTGACTCACTGTGGAAGTAACTCAGTGATTGAGGGTATGGCCTGTGGAATGCCTATGATTGGTAGGCCTTTCTTTGGAGATCAGGGAATGGCTGCAAGAACAGTGGAAGATTTATGGAAGATTGGGGTCAAAATACAAGGTGGGGTTTTCACTAAAAATGGATTGCTTCAAAGCTTGAACCTGATTCTTGTTGAGGAAGAGGGTAAGAAAATCAGAGAAAATGCCCTGAAGATGAAAAGGACAATGCAAAATGCTTCTGGGGTAGACGGTAAAGCTGCGCAAGATTTTAAGACTTTGGTAGATATAATTACTTGTTCTTAAGTCATAAAGTCTCTTTCTTTCGAGATCTGGATGAAATAATAATGAAGGAGTACGTCATGCTAGTTAACGTTTGTTGCTTTGTTCTATGTTTTCAACAAGTTTCTGTTTTTCCTACTATCTGGTGATGTTCACTGTTTAAGAGTTGTCGTGTCTGTTCTTAATTTTTATTGGAAATGACAATAGTTGGAAATCTGTTTTGATGCTTCTATTTAGTGGAAGCTTGCGGCTTCCAAGCTAGAGTCAGATATGTTAAGCTAATAATATTTGGAGTTCAATTTAGGCTAATACTTTCTTGTTGTATCTCTCTGTGTTATGTAGTGTCGTTATGACTCATCCCAAGGGGTAACTCTTGTCTTATTGATTATAAAAAAAATATTTCGGAGTGACCTTTCCTTTGGAAAATATGACTTTAGTTAAATTATATATATAAAAAAAGGGAATAACATTAGATGAAATTCAAGCTACAAGATAAGATTTCACAATAACCTCAGTAATGTACCAGAGGCTCTGTACTCTTCTATATATAGAATGAATGTGCCAATAATGACTGGACACGTATACAAGTCAGGGGATTTACTATAACAAAAAGATACCGAAAGAATCTATACAGAGGCAATACAAATGCTACATTCTGGACTCTTCTACAGCAGATTACAATGAATAGTAATTAACATTAATCTATCTTAACTACTCTTGACATTCCCCCTCAAGTGGAAAGGAGTGACTAACATTCCAAGCTTGCTTCGAAACTCAGAAAATTGAGGATGAGCCAGGGCCTTGGTAAAGCCATCAGCAATTTGTTCTATGGATGGAATATATCGCATATCCAAAAGACCAGCCAAAACTTTATCTCTTTCAAAGTGTATATCAAGCTCAATATGTTTAGACCTTGCATGTTGTACTGGATTAGATGCTAAGGCTTTGGCACTCATGTTATCACACCAAACAATAGGAGTTTTTCTGCACTTAAGACCTAACTCAAATAGTAAAGCACATAACCAAGAGATTTTAGTAGAAGTATCAGCAAGAGGTCGATATTCAGATTCAGCACTTGAACGTGATACAACACGTTGCTTCCGTGAAGACCATGAAACTAGAGTTCCACCTAAATAAATACCAATACCAGACATAGATTTCCGTCATCAACATTTGTAGCCCAATCGATCGTGAGAACTCAATCGATTTAAACCGGGAGAGGGTTTGAGGTGCAAGCTATCTTGAAAAGTTCCTTTGATATACCTCAAGACTCGTTTCACTGCCTTAAAATGAACATCAGTTGGTATCAGAGCTTGCAAGATTCCTTTACGATTATCACGTGGCTGAGTCGTCTCCTTCCTCTCATGATGGAACTTCGTCTCATACCACACAAACCTCCTCCACCCCTACGAACATCACCGTCACTACTGTGTCAAAAACCAACTCTATGTTTAATTCTTTTAATCAAGTTGGATCGAGGAAATTTTCTTTTATGGGAGTCGATTGTTCTGCCTATCGTTGAAGGCAACAGACTCGAACATCATATTGATGTCTCTGTGACCCCGCCGTCGCGTCTCATCCCAGATGGTACTGAGATGAAGACTAACCCAGAGTACTCCGACTGGCATGCAACTGACAGAATTTTGGTGGGTTGGCTTCGTAACACAATGAGTGTGGACGTTGGAGCACAACTCTTACACTGTCAAACGGTGAAAGATGTCTGGACTGAAGCTCGTTCTCTTGCCGGAGCTTCGACTAAGGGCAGAGTAATGGTCTACAAATCTGACCTACACCGAACAAGGAAAGGCGGGATGAAAATGGCTGATTTCTTGAACAAGATGAAGTCTATTGCTGGAGCACCTCTGCCACATGAGGACCTAGTTCTTCATACCTTAAATGGTCTGGATGCGGAATACAACGCGATCGTTGTCAAATTGCTCGACCGAACGCACCTCTCTTGGGTTGATGTTCAAGCTCATCTTCTAGCATTTGAGATCCAAATTGAACAATTGAATTAATTCACTAGTCTGAGCATTGAACCTACTGCTCAACTTGCCCAACATGGTGCTTCTCCACGACTGAACACCTCATCGTGGAATGACTACGATGCTATTCATGAAGGTGGTTGAAGCAACAAAGGAAGAAATTGCCGTGGCCATGGACGTTTTGGCCGTGGCTGTTTTTGTAACTAATGCAAAGGTATGGTCATGACATTTCTAAATGTTATCTTCTTAATGATGACTCAGGCCAAGTGAATTATGCATCTGTGGGTGACATCATTGACCCGGCTTGGTATATGGACTCAGGTGCTAATTATCATGTGACGCCCTCCACTGATTACGTTGATCATGTCACTCATGTTGGTAAGTGTCATATCAACACCTGCACTGGTGAGAAAACCACAGTCAGAGCAATTGGCTCACGCCAGCTTCCTTCTAATATTGTTCTTAACAAAGTTTTAGTGGTTCCATCTTCCACTAAAAAGCTGCTCAGTGTCTCTCAATTAGTTAAAGATAATTTCGTATCTGTTGAGTTTAATTCTCTTGGCTGTTATGTGAAGGATCAACTGACAGGCAGCCTTCTGATGCACGGGAAACCAAGTCAGGGGCTATACCCAGTTCTCAGTGATGATACACGTCGTGTTGCTCTAGTTGCTGCTCAAGTTCATTTCACCACTGGAACTTCCACTACAGATCTATCTGTTTGGCATCAGAAATTAGGGCATCCTGTATCTAGAGTCCTTAGTTCTATTTTGAATAAATGTAATGTCAATTCCAAGAATACTGAGCTTCCATTTTGTCAAGCTTGTTAATATGGAAAATCAAAATATTTATCGTTTACTCCATCTCAATCACATGCCTCAGCTACTCTTGATTTAATACATATAGACTTATGGGGACCATCTCCTGTTCAATCAACTTCTGGTCATCGATTTTACATTCATTTCATAGACGATTATAGTCGTTTTACCTGACTCTATCCCCTTAAACACAAGGGAGATGCAATTGGTGCATTTAATCATTTTAAAGCTCTTGTTGAGAATAAATTCACCACCAAAATAAAAGCTATCCAATATGACATGGGGACTGAGTATAAGCCAATCACCACTGTTGCAAATGCTCATGGCACTCAAATGCGTTTTACATGCCCATACACTTCACAGCAAAACGGCAGGGCTGAACGGAAGCACCGCCATATTGTTGAAACTGGGTTGACTCTTCTTGCTCAAGCAAATATACCCCTGCATTACTGGGTTGAAGCGTTTGAGACAGCTACCTTCCTTATTAATCGTCTACCTATAGTTGTGCTTGGAAATTCTACTCCTCTCGTTTCGGTTATTTAAAATGTAATCGGATTATTTCTCGCTTCAACCATTTGGTTGTGCATGTTATCCATGCCTAAAGCCTTATAATGATCATAAGTTTGCTTTCCACAGCCAGCAATGCGTGTTCCTTGGCTATGTACCTCAACAAAAAGGATTCAAATGCATGAGCTCCTCTGGAGGGATATATAGGTCACGACATGTGGTTTTCAATCCAATTGTTTTTCCATTTAGTACTGGCTTTCTCCATCATTGAGCTACCTCATTTACTGATATATCAATTCCAACGGCTATAAATTCATCTTTGGGTCATTCAGCTGTTGTCACTACCAATTTATCTCAAGATGTTCTTGACTCTGTTCCCTCAGCTGATGGTGCTCCGTCGTCGGGTTCACTAGACCGCCACTTTGGGAGTCAAAGTTTGGACACTAGATCCACTCACTCTGCCTCCACTTACTCTGTACCGTCCATAGATCATGCCTTGTCGTCAAGCCCAAGCACTGAAACTATTCAAAATTGCCATCCTATGACCACTCTCGGGCCAAGAGCGGTGTTTACAAGCCCAAACACCCATTTATTGGGCTTTTGAAGGCAGAAGATATATTTTCCTTAAAACAACTCGCTGAACCCTATTCAGTCAAAGATGCTCTTCGTTCTCCAGACTGGAAAGACGCCATGGGTGTTGAGTTTGATGCTCTCCGTCGCAATCAGACTTGGCAGCTGGTTTGGTATGATGGCAGCCAGAAAATCATTGACTGCAAATGAATTTTCAAAAACAAGGTTCACGCCTATGGCTCTCTGAACAGAAGAAAGGCTCGTTTAGTCGCAAAGGGGTTTCAGCAATCTCAGGGAATTGATTACCACGAGACGTTCAATCCTGTGGTCAAGGTGACTACCATCCGCACAGTTCTTACCGTTGCCACTACATTTGATTGGGAAATTTGCCACCTGGATATTAACAATGCCTTTTTGAACGGCCTTCTCAGTGAAAATGTCTTCATGCGTCAACCTGAGGGGTTTGTAGATCAGCCTCGACCTTCTCATATTTGTAAGCTCAACAAAGCCATCTACGGATTAAAGCAAGCTCCACGTGCCTGGTATGATCGACTAAGACTTACTCTGATTAAATGGGGTTTCAAAAATACTCGAAGTGATAGCTCGCTATTTGTATTGAGGAAAACAATTTACCGATATATGTCCTGGTGTATGTTGATGATATAGTGGTTCGGTAATAGCAAAGCCTATCTCGAATTCATTTGTTCAGAGATTGAATGCTTTATTCTCTCTCAAAGATCTTGGTGCACTCCATTATTTCCTAGGTATTGAAATCTATAGAGACTCTTTTGGTTTGTTTTTAAATCAGGGTAAATATGCTCTAGACTTGCTTCGTCGTTTTGGCATACTAGATGCTGCTCCTATGCCTACCCCAATGGTTTCTGAGAAACAATTATCATCTCTAATACCAAGATGAAATTCAGGCTACAAGATAAGATTTCACAATAACCTCAGTAATTTACCAGAGGCTCTGTACTCTTCTATATATAGAATGAATGTGCCAATAATGACTGGACACGTATACAAGTCGTGGGATTTACTATAATAGAAAGATACCGAAAGAATCTATACGAGAGGCAATACAAATGCTACATTCGGACTCTTCTACAAAGATATTACAATGAATAGTAATTAACATTAATCTATCTTAATTACTCTTAACAACATTTCTCTATTTACTGCAGAAATGTTATCCTGCAGCAACCCATAAACGTGTCGTTTCTGCTTAAATGTTATTCCCATGGTTAAAATAAAATCGCCTTTGCAGCACAGGCGGGCAAGCTCTCTCGCAACTGCAATGGATTAATAAACACAAACGTACAATCTGGTTTATTCTTTCTCAATCCCTTTCTTCACTTTCATTCTCTAGCTCCGTGTAAGCTATAGTTCTATATACCCTTCTTCCTTTCGTGTCTTCTTTATGTGGTATTCTTGTGCAATAAAAGAAATTGGCTTAGAGGCGTTTGCAGCTGGCATTTACCGACTATATTCCAAGGAAGAACGCAGTTTGGTTTCTTTGTGGGGTCATTTCTCTCAGGTTTTTCTTTGAACCCATCTTTCTCTCTTTCGATGTCGGTGTTTGTTGGGTTTAGTCAATAGCCATGGATTTTGTTTTTTGCCGGCAAGATTTCAAGGGAAAATAATATCTTTATCCCGAGGGAAAATCTTTATTTCAATGCATTTTCGTGTCGTCGAAGTTTTCCCGCTCGTTTATTGCTAGACGTTTGATTGATCTTGGTTTTGGAAGCTATTGATGAATCGAAACTCGCATTTCTCGACGAGTGTCTTTCCTCTTTGCACATAGGCTGGTTTATTTGATTATTGTTTAGTTAGGTGAGAACTGGGTAGGATGCTAGAGATTTAAATACTGAAATAGTTTAAGCAGAAACGGTGTTTCTGGGTTGTTGCAGAATAACATTTATGCAGTAAATGCATAAATGTAATTCCCAAAAAAAATTGTACAACAATAATTAAATATCACCAAAATCAAGTGTATCTTGTGACACCATTCAATACTTTGGCTGAGGCTGCACTAAATCAACAGTATCTTGTGATTCCATCAATACTCTTTCCCTTTGGTGGAGCCTTTACCATGTTCATCTATCTCTTTCTTGTTTCCTTTGGTGGAACCTTTTTGATCTTTTTGTAGGTTTTTTTTTTTTTTAGTAAAAGAGAGGCATATAGCCATTATATATTAGAAGAAATAGAAAGGGGATCAAGTCCCATACAATCACTTAAAAACACTTGTCTAAGATTGTTGGGGCAAAAAGTAAAAACAAAGAAAGCCATAGAACTCTAAACCGTGGGGACCATGGCTTCTCCTTCTCTCTTCTCTCCTGTTACGCTCCTTTTCTGATACTAACTATTATTGGACTGAAATTTTAATCATTTTCTTTAAAAAAAATATTAAATCTAAACCAATGATGAGTATATGAACAGAAGAGTAAAATGAGGGAAAAGAAAAAGAGTCGTCCCTGGTGCAGAACTGTTGGGAAAAAGAAAATATTAAATCTTGGCAAATGGAATTTTATATGATTTGAAATGATAATTTTAATTAGGGTTAAGAGGCATTTAGCGGCTGAAGCATTTTTTGAGGTGTATCTAGTGCCCTAAAATATTTTGTGGTGCACGGAGAACTTTGAAGTACTTTATCCTGGTACCCCAAACACTATCAATTACTTTCTTTAAGAAATATCTGAGTGATTATAAACTATTTTTTTTCGATGCATTCAACACTCCAAACTATTTTTTTAGTTGTATTCAACGCCTTAAATCATCAATTTTTAAGTGCAAAATTACATATAAAAGCATTTCAGGTCATGAATGCACAAAAAAATACTTGAAAATCGGAATCCCACCTACAGAATCCCCCAACAATGGAAGGCCACGTCATCCTCCTCAAAAGAATATCCATATGATTGACTGGACTTCAAAAATTGTGACCCAGAAACGTAATGTCACTCAAGTGAATAGGCCCAATAATAAACAAACCTGGGAATGTACAGGTCAGAAGTATTCGGACTCGATGCTGAATGAATGAAACTTTGTACGCCATCCGATTATGTTGTCCAAAAAACAAAAAAACTTCCCTGCGATGAGGTCGACCCAGTCCGACCCATCGTTCCATGTAGTGGGCTCTCCCATGTTTCTGAATTATCGTGTATGGGGACTAAATAGAATTATTTTAAAGCGACCATGGACTGAATGGGGATTTCTGGTGATATTAAATGTATGTTTGTTTTAAAATATTTTTGTAGCGTTTAGAGTAAGTATATAAAAGAAGTTTTATATTAGCTTGTGAAAAATAAGTTTAAAACCCCATCCTACCTTTTGTATATGGGCAACCAAATGAAACTGAAGGACGGGTCTGCTGGGAGGCATTAAGAAGAAACTCTAGGGGTATTTCCCATTCATGGCTTTGCGGGGAGGACTTTAATGACATTGTTTCTTTCTCAAACAGAAAAATAGGGGTTCTCCCTAAAGCACTCAGAAAGATAATTAATTTCCAAAGCTTGATTGTTGATTGTGAGTTGATAGACCTCGGTTATTACAATGGATACAATATACATGGTGGAGAAGAGGATGGTTTGATTAGAGAAAGAATTGACTGAGCGATGGGAAATATAAAACTTTGAGAAGACTTTACGCCTCAGCAAGTTTTTCATTTGGATCCAATTGGCTCTGACCATCATTTACTCTTAGTTAATAGTCAATACAAGCACCATCGCAGAGCGAAATCCTTCAAATTTGAGGCTTCCTAGGCATCACATCCCCACTACAAACCGGTTTGTGTACATTCTGCATTACGACATTTCTTGTTCACATTTTCATCATGTAGGAATGAATTAATCAGATGGAGCCGAAAAGTATTTCCCAATGCCAGAAAGTTACTTGAGCATTTAAAGCAGCGTTTGGATGAAATCAAAACAAAGTAATTATTCTTGTGAGAATCGACGGCTCGCTAATGAAATTACTTGATAAATCAAATAGACCATGGACCAGGAAGAACAATACTGGTGGCAACGTTCCAGAATCAATTGGCTACAAGCAGGTGACCAAAATTCCAATTTTTTTCATCTATCAACAATCAAATGCAAGCAATTCAATAGTATTCTGCGACTCCGAGAGGACTCCGGAACTTGGCTTACTGATATGGCAACAGTTAGCAATAATATTACTTACTATTTCTCAGCTTTATTCTCAACCTCGGGACTTAGACCAGTTGATATAGCCCTAAGTTATGTGGATCCAGACATTACTACGCAAATGAATCAGCAGCTTATGCAGCCAATTACTAAAGAGGAAATCTGAGATGCAGCTTTTAGTCTTGGAGGTTCAAAAGCTCCTGGTGGAGACTGCTTTTCCGCTAATTTTTATCATACTTCATGGTCTGATATTGAGGAGAGTATCTGTTCCATGATATGGGAATTCCTCTTTGGAAATTCTGTACTTCAAGATTTGAATGATACTAATATCACTTTGATCCAAAAATGCAAAAGCCTGAACATTAATCTTCTTTCACGCAGCTTACCTATTCATTTTGTAGCAGAAGCTCTTTCTTGTATGATTTATAAGTCTCAACAACATGGTCAACTGAGAGGGATTAAACTTAGTCACACTTGCCAACAACTTTCCCACAATTTCTTTGCGGATGATGCTCTTTTCTTTATTTATGCGAGTGAAGCAAATTGTAGACACATCTTGCATTTGTGCTTAACACCTATTGTATTGCGTCTGGCCAATCTGCAAATTATGAGAAGTACTACCATCTTCTTCTTTGAAAATACTCCAGCAGATATTAAAAATAAAGTTGGACAAATCCTCGGCATCCAATCTACTGATGAACTTGGGAAATATCTTGGAAACCTGAGAATTTGGGGGAAAAACTAAACAGCAAGCTTTATCTTATATTAGAGAGTTTTCCAAACAAAATCCAAAGTTTGCAGCACTCAACACTTGCGTTTGCAGACTGAGAGGTTATGATCAAAGTTGTTATTAGTTCCATTCCCATCTACGCCATACATTGTTTAAAGTTTACTCTCAACACTTGTAAGTAACTTAATAGCTTAACCTCTAATTTCTGGTGTGGGAAGGTAATGCAGAAGGAGTAGACGTGCATTGGAAGGCCTGGGACACCCTCACTACTCCTAAGTCAAAAGGAGGAATTAATGGGGTTTCGAGACTTTGCTGCTATGAATGAAGCCCTCTTAGCAAATACAACATGGAGATTGATGAATAATCCTGATAATTTGTGGGTTAGAGTCCTCAAAAGTATCTATTTTCCAAGGGGGGAATTTAATAAGGGTTAAATGCCTAATTTGCCACTGAAGTATTGATAAGGAGTCTTCAAAGACCCGAGAAGTTTTGTGGTACCAAAGTTGCCCCGAAAGTATGAAAAAGGTACCAAATTTGCCCAAAAGGTTTTTTTGGGTTAAATACCTAATTTTCCATTAAAGTATTGATAAGGGGGCACTCAACACCCGAAAGTTTTTTTGGTACCAAATTTTCCCCGGAAGTATAAAAAAGATAGTAAATTTGCCCAAAGCTGACGGAAGGTCCACGTAGGTCGTTAAAATGCCACATGGTTAGGAAAGAAACACAGTGGAGGGTGAGTCATATGCCAGATCATGTAACCATGTCAAACAGTTCTTCGAATCAAGATAAATAAAAAATCGCCAATAAACCCAGTTAGTGATGATCATATGGATTGTCAAAATTTCCACCAAATCGTAAAATTTCGAGAAGCAAAATAAGGGAATTTGGGGGGGGGGGGGGGAGGAGGCATTACGAAGATTTGAGAATCGAGAAATTGTAAGGGTCTAAGGGATAAAATCATTTGGTATGAATTTGCCACACCGCCTGGCAGGTCCTCAACCCCACATCGGAGAGCCATGGTGTTCCCAATGGTCCCACCGGCACTGTCGCTGCCGATGTAGGAGTGGGTGAAGGAGTAGAAGAAAATTTAGAAGCACGAACCGCCGAAAGCGAGAGGGAAGAGAGAGAGATGAATGAGGTGCTGACGTGGTTACATGATCTGGCATATGACTCACCCTCCACTGTGTTTCTTTCCTAGGCATGTGGCATTTTAACGACCTACGTGGACCTTCCGTCAGGTTTGGGCAAATTTACTACCTTTTTTATACTTTCGGGGCAAATTTGGTACCAAAAAAAAATTCGGGTGCTGAGTGCCCCCTTATCAATACTTCCGTGGCAAATTAGGTATTTAACCCAAAAAAATCCTACATGGAAAACGTCCATTTGACCTTCCGTCAGTTTTGGGCAAATTTGGTACCTTTTTCATACTTCCGGGGCAAATTTGGTACCACAAAAACTTCCGGGTGCTGAGTGCCCACTTATCAATACTTCCGTGGCAAATTAGACCTTTAACCCATTTAATAAAGCTAAGAAAGGTCATAGAGCTTCATGGTGTTGATCTGGTATTCTTTGTTAGAGTATGATTTATCATTCATTTATGTATTTTTGTAATTATTGGATTCCTCTTGTATATTCCCTGTATACGTGTCAACATTTGTATGGTTCTGTTATGATTGGCATCTGATGAGATCCTTCTACTATTAGGTATTGCATTGTATTGATCTGATATAAATGGAAAGCAGGCCAGGACGTTAGCACTACGCCTTATTCATTATTCATCTCTGATTTCATTATTGTTTCTAACTTGGTATCAAAGCCATCCGATCTGTCGAGCGCTTTTGAAACTATTCCTACTACACCCAATTCTGGTGTCAACTCCGGTGCTAATTCCGGCGTCTCCTCTAATGGCCGATCATACTCCTTGTTTAGCTCTTCCAGTCAAACAACTGCGATCAAGATGGATAGCACTAACTACTTAGTCTAGGAGTCAATTGTTCTTCCGCTCATAGAGGGCAATTGCCTCGAGAGTCATATGAAAGTGAAGGAAATCACCAAGAGGGGGGGTGAATTGGGGATTTTAAAATTACTTTTCAGATCACCCACACAACAGATGCTTAACCAAGGTAAATGGAGTTAGAGAAGAAGAGCTTGACAAAGAAGATTTATACTTGTTCGGTCTTAACTCTTGACCTACGTCCAGTCCCCAGACTCTCTGAGTTTTTCTACTATCACTCAAATCAGATACACACTCGTACTCGAAAGTTATCTCTCTCTAGGATACACTCCCCTTACAAGTTGTAATCGATAACCCAACCTCAAAGTCCCACAACTTTGAGATTCTTACAAAGAATGATTTACGTAAATGAACTCTCTCAAAGAGTGAATAAAGATAAGACTGAAGCACATTGTATCAAAGATACAAATGAGAAATATAAGCGAGAAAAGACCGATGTTCTTGTGTGCGTTTTACGTATGTCTTCTCTACTTTCGACTTCAAATCTTCATGTATTTATACGGGTTTGAAGCTTGTGAACGTTGTAGATCCGTTGAGACTTGATCTAATTCGAAAATATAGCTGTTGTGAGTGTGTCTCCATGAATCTAGCTGTTGTGAACAAATCTGTTTGAATATGGTTGTTGCAGATTTGAATATTTGAAATTTGGCTCCAGAATAGTATGTTCCATAGTGGAGGCAATTGTATAATGTTGTCCCATTTTGTTTTAGAATGGTGGATGCTAGCTTTTGTCTTGGAGAATGGTTGTGTCTTGCTATCCAGGTTGTAACCCATTGCTTTTGGAGAAGAAGATATAATATAATATTGCAAGTTGTCATTTTGTTGCTTTAAAGTCTTCTTTAAAACAAACCTAGATCTTCCGTAATCTCATAAGCAAACCGGTTAAATCTGGTTAGAAATATTGATATGAATCATATAAATCATATACAACCAATTCGCGAGAATCAAGCTAAAGCATAAATCAAACCGAACAAAATACACTCGGATGCGTTCATACATTCCGAAGTTCCAAGCTTGAGTTTACTATACCAAGCTCGAGTTTGGTCTTCATTTAAAACTTGAGTTTTGCCTCCGGAAGTCTCAAGCTCGAGCTTGTAAGTGTGTAAGCTCGAGTTTAGCATTTGTCGGGAAACATGTTTGAAATCATTTTGAGAGCCAAAATGGAAAAACGCAAGCTTGAGCTTATTAGTGACTAAGCTCGAGTTTGGCACTATTCATGTCAAAAATAATTTTAGTTCACAAAATGCAAGCTTGAGCTTAGAGGTGTAAACTTGAGTTTGCTAAGCTCAAAATATGATATTGCTCTCTGTCGACCCAAGCTTGAGCTTGCAAGGGCAAGCTCGAGTTTGCTAAAGAATAAAAGATTTGAAAAGTTTTCAGGACATAAGCTTGAGTTTACAACCATAAACTTGAGTTTACTCTTTGAAGGAAAAAAATTGAAAACTTTCGCTGGTGCAAGCTCGAGCTTGGTATGCCAAGCTCGAGTTTACAACTTTTGTAAACTCACAAACTCTACAAAAATGATAAGCTCAAGTTTAAAGGATTTTCGCAGAGGTAAGCTCGAGCTTGTAATCGCAAGCTCGAGTTTACATATTTGTAAACTTAGTGAGAAAAGTCTCGGAAGAGGCAAGCTTGAGCTTAAAAACTAATAAGCTTGAGTTTGCAATTTGAGTAACTTGATAAAATCCTCAAACCTTCGTAAGCTCAAGCTTATAGGTGCAAGCTCGAGCTTACTCGAATATGAGTAAACTTTTGAAAACCTTCAAGCTCAAGTTTATGGACCAAGCTCAAGTTTAGAAAATGCAAAATAGCTTGGTTTGCTTTTCGCAAGGGGCAAGCTCGAGTTTGGAGACCCAAGCTCGAGTTTGGAGCCGACAGAAATGTTTTTGAATTGCAAACAACATGTTTTACCAATTTCTAACAAAAATCATTCTTTCATGTTTACAATTGTTATTAATCATCAAAACACATTGAGAACTAACATCATATCGACGGCTCTGTTCAAGCTCCATCGAAGGTCCTCTCTGGAACAGCTGGCAATCACCTCAACCCTGAGTATCAAGCATGGTTCTTAGCTGATCGTCTCTTGGTTGGGTGGCTGAGGAATACCATTACTCAGGACGTCAGAGCTCAGCTCCTCCACTGTAAGACGGTGGTGGATCTCTGGCGTGGCACACGAGAACTGACTTGCGCATCCACGAAGGCACGTGTTATGGTAATAAAAAATGAGCTACATAATACCAGGAAGAATGCTCTGAAAATGAACGACTACCTGAGCAATATGAAAAGCTTGTCCGATGAGCTTGCTCTTGCCGGTTCCCGGTCACCGGCGATGACCTTATTTTGCATACTCTCAAGTGCCTTGATAGTGACTACAACGCAATAGTAGTCAAGCTAATGGATCAACAAAAGCTATCCTGGATTGAGGCACAAGCTGCTTTGCTTGCTTTTGAGTCTCGGATTAATCAACTCATCAGTTATTTTGCAAATCTTAGTATTCAACCAACTGCCAAAGTGGCTCAACGAGCTGAGTAAACTGACTCTGGATCCAATCGTACCTCTCCATGGACCAAAGGTGGCCGCCATCAGAGAGGCAGAGGTGAACGACATCGTGGAGGCCGTCCGTTTTGTATGAACTGCCAGCGTCCTGGTCACGCTCTCGCTACATGTTATTATCCTGATGAATTGACTGGGTACAATCACTCTGTCTCTCCTCCAAATTATTTTGCTAACTCTTACTCAGTTACATATCCCTCCTGGTACATGGATAGTGGGGCCAACTATCATGTGACACCATATCCTGAGTTTTTAGAGGATGCCACTTCAGCTGGTAAGTCTCATATCATCACCTGTACAGGATCACAGAGCCCTATTTTGGGCATTAGCAATTCTTCTTTAACATGTCCTTAGTCTAACCTTACTCTTCGTGTGTTCTCTATGTGCCATCAGCTACTAAAAGCTTGTTAAGTGTTAATAAATTAATTAAGGATAATTCGGCCTCTGTGAATTTCACTGACAAGGGGTGTGATGTGAAGGATTCCACGATAGGTCGAACACTTCTACAAGGCCTCCCAAAGGCAGGAATGTACCAAGTGAAGGGAAAAAGGCTGAATGGCAAACCAACGGACTGATGGCCATGCATGATGAAGATCGGGCTCTCTTTCTCAAATGGCATAATGTTTTTGGACACCCTAGTCTTAGAGTTCTGACACAAATTTTAAATTCTTGTAATAAACAAGTTTCAAATGCTATCGATAGTTATGTATGCGAAGCTTGTAAATTAGGAAAGTCAAAATCTCTACCATTCAAAGTCTGTGTTTCTCAATCAAACTCACCAGTTGAATTAATTCATACAGACCTTTGGGGTCCAGCTCCTTTTTGTCTACTGGTGGTCATTGCTATTATGTTATCTTCGTAGATGATTTTAGCCGCTTTATGTGGCTTTATCCATTGAAGCATAAAAGTGACGCAATTAATGCTTAGAAGCAGTTCAAGGTTTTCGTTGAAAATCAATTTGACTTAAAAATCAAATCACTCCAGTGTGACAACTGAGGTGAATATAAACCTATTGTTTCCTTGATACAAGAAGCTGGCATACACATTCATTTCACCTGCCCATACACCTCTGCACAAAATGGTAGGGCAGAACGAGAGCACTTTCATGTGGTTGAGATGGGATTAACTCTGCTATCGCATTCTAGATTACCTCTTAAATATTGGGTTGATGCTTTTCAACAATCAGTTTACCTGATTAATTGATTGCCGACTCCTGTCTTGAACGGCAACACACCTCTGTTACAGTTATGGAGAACAGAACCAGATTATAGCACCTTGCAGCCATTCGGTTGTGCTTGCTTTCCATGTCTCAAGCCCTATAATAAGCACAAGTTCCAGTTTCATAGTGAACAATGCGTTTATCTCGCCCCTGCTTCACAACAGAAAGGATACAAGTGTTTGAGCAAGATTGGTAAGATTTTTATCTCTCGCCATATATTGTTTGATGCAGTTTCTTTTCCTTTCAGGAAAGGTTTCATGGAGTGCAATGTGAATACTGAAGGGAATGAGCAATCAACCTCTGTTCCACTTATAATTCAATTCAATCGAGATAATGGCGATGTGAATGATTTTGTCGATACAGTCAGAACAGAGTCTGTAAGACCACTGTTGTCACCATATTTACCGTTGTCTTCTTCAAGCCAGAGTTTGGAGTCTAATGTTGATAGCTCAGAGGGTGAGTCCAATACTGTGAGATCAACTTTAACTCTTGCACCTGGCTCAGAGTCTAACATTGATCCAACAAGGCCCATTAATTTACACCAGATGACGATAAGGGCTAAGGATGGTACTACTAGGCCCAAATACCCCTTTTTCGGGTATACTCAAGCCACTGTGAAGGTTAGTTCTGCGCCTACTAGCACAAAATACGCACTGTCGTCCCAGGTTTGGCGAACGGCAATGTCCGATGAGTTTCAGGCACTACTCAGAAATCACACTTGGGAATTAGTTCCCTATGAGAGTCAAACATTCATTGACAATAAATGGATTTTCAAGACTAAGCTCCAGGCTGACGGATTGATCCTCAAATACAAGGCAAGACTTGTCGCGACGGGTTTTCAGCAAATCCCAGGTATCGATTTCAGAGAAACCTTTAGTTCGGTGATCAAATCCACTTCTATTCAGGTAATTTTGTTGATTGACGTTACCTTTAACTGGGAAATACGGTAGCTCGATGTGAACAATGCGTTCTTGAACGGATTTCTGCAAGAGGAGGTATTTATGTCTCAACCCAAAGGATTTATTGATCGACAGAAACCCACACATGTTTGTAAGTTAATCAATGCCATCTATGGCCTCTGGTAAGCTCCGAGAGCCTGGTTCGATCAACTTCGTCTTACTCTAATCAACTGGGGTTTTCAGAATTTGCGTAGTGATAATTCGTTGTTCATGCTCCAGACTAGAGAATTAATTGTTTTTATACTCGTTTACGTAGACAATATACTAGTAACTGGTAACAACCCTACTTTTGTGGATAAGTTTGTTCTCAGATTGAATCAAGTTTTCTCTTTGAAGGATTTGGGTCCTTTATATTATTTTTTGGGTATAGAAGTATACAGAGACAAGTCTGGTCTTTTCCTAAATCAATCAAAGTATGTAGTGGATTTGTTAGAGAAGTTTGGCTTGAGTGATTGTGCCCCAGTCACCACACCTATGGTAACTGGTCAACTGATTTCTTCTACTGATGACGAATTAATGCATAATCCTACATATTACAGGAAAGCCATAGGTTCACTTCAGTACCTAACCACAACCCGACCTGATATTGCTTTTGCTGTGAGAATCAGTCGAAAGCTGAGCCTTCTCAACCAAAACTCATTTCTGCGTCGAGAGAATCTAACTGTCGGAAGGAGGATTTGAGGTCTTGGTTGGAGCCGAGGTACAGATCCTTCTGGACGGTTGCGCTTGCGCTTGAGACACAGCTCGCTTCTGGCCTCGACCAGCCTCAATAACAGCACGGGTGCGGGACTCCGGCCTTGGAGGCAACCCACCATCAGGGTTCACGTGGGACAGATAGTGAGGCAGCCCCGCCATACCTTGAGCTACAATAAGAAGATAAGAAAAAGGTTTAGCTCACGGAGTAGGAAAAGATAAAATGTTAAAACAAAGCATGCAAAGAATTCATACAAATGACGTATCCCAGCTTGGAGCCAGGACCGGTAATAAAATAAACCGCGCTTCGGCTGCCGTAGGTATCAACATATGACAACAGCCAGTCAACAGATAGAACCTCCTCGGTAGGGAGATCATCCGATGCGACTTGGTATGAGGAGGGGGTCACCTTGTGGTGATCATAAGTCCAATACAACGGGAATCTCCATTCCACCGTTTTTCCCTCAGCCCCTTTCAGAAACCAGGGCTGCTGCCCCGGTTTGGCGACGACCTTAAAGAAGCCGTTCTTGAAGTGCTTGAAGGAGTCTAAGAAAGCAGTCAAGAGCTTCCTGTCAGGGTAACTTCGAAGGGAATTAAGCCCCTTCAATTTCTCCGCCTCCTTACCAGAGCGAGTTGTAAAAGGACAGAAGAAATAAAAAAAGAGGGTGGTCGTACAAGGAATAAGATCTAAGAAAGAGCTGCACAACCTCTCAAAAGCCACTATATAGGCCCACCCATTGGGATGGAGTTGGGAGGGGGCCAGGTGAAGATAATCTAGGCAAGATATTTGGAACTCGGTAAACGGGAAGCGAATACCGAGCCGGGACAGGTAGGCTTTATAGAAGAAAAAGAAATTAGTACACCCAGCTGCCCTAGATGAGCAAACGGGCTCATCAGCATTAGGAGGACTCAGGTAACAACCTTCGAACTCCCCCAGGTTCATCCGATTAATCTCGGCTATGGTCATTAAGGAGTGAGTAATGAGTATGTCGTATGTTACCCAGGGAAACCACTTAAGGAGGGCTTTGGAAGGAACGAAGGAATTCGTCTCCTCGGGGTCGGATCGGCCACTAACTTGAGAAGAGGATGACTCCATGTAGACCTACAAACAAACAAAGAAGAAAGACATAAATTAGTTGCTTGAGGGAGTACCTGACGCGTGCGAAATAGTTGAAGACGGAGTATGAAGTCCGATGCGAGGGGCCGAGGTAGAAGTGGCCCTAAACCTATGCCGACAGGAGCCAAGAGTGGTATCCGCCAAGGAATCCTGGTTGTTCGCGATAAGGTACGAACTAGTTGCGATACAATCCCAACAGGGGCCGAGATACCCCTCAGGCATAGAATCCAGCCCAATGCGCGGAGACGGCTCGAAATAGTTGAGATGATTGACTGGGATAACTTCGGGTATATCTCGGCCTACGAAGCTCATTGGTCTCAGAACTGATAGAGCGTGTGGATTCCTAACAAAGCTTGAATGGGACCCCCTAGCACTCCCCCCACTCGAACCACCATGAAGCAGGATGCTAGACCTTTCCCCCTCAGGCAAAGGGGAACCCAGTATCCAATAACTGGCCCGAGGAAATGCGCCTCTTCATCGTTTGGGTTTGATGTTTGGTTCAGAAAGGATGAAGGAGGAAGCCTAACCATCTTAAACAGATGATGAACCTAGAATAATTAGAAAAAGATGACATGAGGAGCAGAAGTTGCAAAGACAATGAAGAATCCTATGAAAAGGGGGGGACATACACCAAAGGGAAGAAACTCAGAACCCCACGGTGACCCAAAAGCTATCACTAGAACTCGCCGAAACAAACCCAGATAGAAAACCAGAAAAAGCCAACCAAACAGAAATTACGCAGAAGAAAAACAGGAATGCAGTAAGTAGCCAAAGTCGCAATACAGTAAGTAGAGAAGAAGAAAGAATAGTACCCGATAAGAAGGAATGCGGGAAGAAGGCGAGATATGATCAAATGAAGCTTTGTCACGGTGAAAGTGTCGTACGGAGAATAGAGAAAGATAGAGAAAGCAGAAATGTCAAATGATTGTGAAAGAAAATGTGAGTAACGGAGGGAAGAGTAAAGCAAAAGTTCAAACGACGGGGGTAAAATGGAAAAATTAATTATAATGTGCGACGTGCGCTGAGAGCATTAAATGCGCATGAAATCCAAAGATAGCGAAGCAAGGCGGTTAAAATCCCTTGCCAGTCCTCAGGCGCCACATGGCAGGGGGCAATGATGGAGAGGGCAGAAGGTTTTTTGACCTAGAAACACACTAGAACTTTTGGCCTTATCTCAGACCCCGGTCCCCAGGATAAAGTTTCTCGAAAATAGAAATATCTCGGCAATATCACGGACTCAGCAAACCCCCATGCATGATCTCGGACCCTGAGCTCGGACCTTGGATTCTGGAGAACGTAATTACCGTGGCCGATGCTAATAATGAACCGGCTCAGGCCTTCACCATACGCCATCCGGCTAAATGATTAGCGATATCTCGAACTACGGTGGCTTTGATCCCTCTACAGGGTACGTAGGCCCTAGGCGCTATTCCTAGGTCAAGCCCAAATAAATCAAAAATCCGACATGCTAGGCCGACGGGTATAACCTACCTCAGTATTGCACCTCGGACAGAAAGTACCAGAGCGTGATACATCTCGGCAGATCAAACGCTTGAACTACCGAGCTGGGGGCAACTGTTACGGTCCGGCGTAACGGCCCAATACGGAATATATCATATATTTCGTATATGCCTACAATCATGGAGAATCTATCATATCTACAATCAAGAGATAAAATATAATCAATGCATACCCTATATATACAAAGGCATAAATCTAAGGTGCACACCTTCTAACTCTGAACTAGTTTACATTCTGCCACACTATACACACACTGCACCCCCTATTGGCGAAAGCCTATCTTGTGTATAGTGATCATTCGCTCTCCCGGATATCTGCCCCATAGATATTCCGGCAAGGCCATTAGATCCAAGATCAAAGTACTAGCCCATATCGGGTTAGATATCTGGTTCTACACCAGAACACATCCATTCAAATTTGGGATAATAAATGGCTGCCGAATGCTGAACCAGAGAATAGCACTGAGTACATTATTTTTCATGGTCGAGTGAATAACTTAATTGTTGATGGACAATGGGATATTTCTCCACTACAAACATTGGTGCCTGAAACTATTCGACACAGCGTGTTTGGATTCCTACAAATTGTGTTCTTGACAAACATGTTTGGATTCCTGTTAATGATGGTAAATCCTCTGTTAAAAGTAGGTATCATGCATCCCTGATTCTGTTTGGAGCAATCTCTGGAAAATTCACACAGTGCCTCGTGTCCAGCAGTTTATTTTGGCGCATTTTGTTCGAAGCAGTTGCAACTAATGAAGACTTATTCCATCAAAAAAAAATGTGAACATTTATTCTTTGGCTGTGCTTGGACAAGATGTATTTGGTTTGGCTGTTCATTGGGTGCTAAGGTAGATCGCCTGAGAAACCAAGTGTTCAAGCCGTGGTGGTTGGGAATCCCTTATATGCTGGGTTTTAAGGTATATCTGGAAACAACAGAATGAAAATGTTTCTAATCTTACTGAACCTCATCAACACGCGATTATTGAACTAGCAACTAATTCAAATAGAGATTACCGGTTCGCCTATAAGTCTTTGAATTCGGTTAACAAACCTGTTTGTGTTACTACTCAGGAGGCGTCTACCCAAAAACATTGGCATGTCCCTCCCCCTGATTTTCTAACTATCAACATTGGCATGGCTCCTTCAAGTGGGTCTTTGTAGACAAAGTTAAATATTTCTCAGCTTTTATGGCTGAAGTTTTTTCATTAAAGAGGGCATTGATGCTAGCTGCAGATCTGGGAAATGATAAAGTGTTTTCTGAAACAGATTGCCGAACTTTATAGTGCTGTGTTATATCTAAAATCCCTGATCTTTATGACTGGAGATATCTAGCATTGTCCAAGATATCGTTAATCTTCTAGAGTCTAAAGTCGGGTTTTCTTTGATGTTTAATTACTCCTGGGAAGGGGAATTTAGCAGCTGATCATCTTGCAGCTGGTGCAATTGGATCTTGCAGCTGATCACTCTATTTGTCTCTTATCCTAACTTCTGATGTTCAAGAAGACCAATATCCATCAGTTGTTACTCTTCAGGTTCAAAAATGGGAGTCGGTTAATTATATTATATTGTTGTGTGTGGAATTAGTTTGTAGCTCTATTACATTGTTCCGCTGTTTATCATTTGATGTATGACTTCTATAAGTCTTTCTCATTTGAAGTAATAGAAGCATTTTCGACCAAAAAATGATAATTTTAATGAATTACTATTTAGAAAAAAAAATTGTAAAGAAGTTTGGTGCATGATAATCCAATATGATAGTGGAGTTTGAGTCATCCCACTTCTATAACGCTTTTTTCATGTAACGCTACTTAACTTTCTCATTTCTTGGTTCCCATATCAATTTAAATCAATTCACACTTAACTATATGATTGAGATGACTTGTATCTCATGGTTTCATCGTATCTGGTTATGGCTTTGGCTGTCCTATGATGCTGAGTTTCTGGTTAAATTTATAGTAGGAAAGATAGGGGCGTTTTACGATCGATTCCTCCTTGGAGTCAAAAGTTTGGGCTAGTTTTATGAAAAAAATTGGTATTATTTTGGGGATGTTAGACTGGTTTCCATTGGTGCAAACTATTTGAATGTGTTAATCTATCTAACAAATGATGGATTTGGAGTGTATAATGCCCCACCCCTTAATTTTCCCCAACCTCCCAATTGTTTTTCTTATTTCTTTTGATCATTATATTCTACAATAATCAAGTGACATTTTAATAAATTATGGGCAAGAAGTAGTGCAGCTTTGATTTATCTTTTTGAACCATAAATAGATATGAATTTCAAGAATTTTAAGAAATTACAACTATCAATGGTTGTTCTATTAGCGACAACACCTGAATTATCTTGCAATCCAATGGATCTTCCAACTCTTCCCTAATGCTATGCAATCTTGTTGTTGGAATCACTGGCAAAAAATGATTAATCCTAGTCACTTTAAGGACTGTCCATAAAAGGTATTCCACAACTACTGGCAGATAAGAAATGATAGTCCCTAGGATAAAACAAATCCTTCATGCAAGAACAGGGTAAATAAAACAACGAAATATTAGAGAGCTTAGCAGGCAAAGAAAACTTCATATATAGGGGAAAAGAAGGGCTCAAGAGCTTAACAGCAGGGTACTCTACACATTCACTTGAAGCACCTTTTATAGGCCTTTAAAATCTAAATACTGGGCAGCTCTTCATGTCAGTGAAAACAGTTTTGAATGTTGGTTAAATTTTACAAAATAAAGGCCATAAAGATATGATTTTAAAAGTATTAACATGAATTAAGGAATCGATTTATAAATTTTTAAAAACCACCAATGTCCCATTCCAATGTTAAGATCAATAAAAAATGGATCCACAAAATTCGCTCATGGATTTAACTTTTTCAACGTCTAGATCCCAAAATAAAAACTAGTCGTACGTAGTAACATGAAAGTTGATTGTAGAAATCAGTTAATCCTTTCAATGTTCAATTCCAATGATTAATGATAAATTAATGGCATATTCCATTGAGCTCGTCTACTCTAAAATGTTTGAATTTTCAAAAAAAGCATATGATAAAAGGTGCCAAGTCTTATTTTAACTCGTGAACAAAGGGTGGGGAGATATCACCAGATTTTGCCTCTGGTGGCCCATTGTTGTACAAGTTAAATCATCCTCTTGCTACATTTAGTAGTCTAAAATCACTTATTATTGAGACCCCCACAATATCAAATACTGTTGGACTTGTTCCTTGTGACACACCCAATTATTATTTCCAACCAACCGCCACATCAATCAAAAGGAACGTCATTAGCTAAGTTACACACATTGATATAACCATTGTATCTAGTGGTCCTTTAGACCATGAACTTACACCTCTTAGACATATACTGGAGGCACAAATAGTTAGAATATACCCCCAAATTTTGCTATTAAAGCAATTTTGCACATTGAACGGCCAGGTATGAGGCTAAACATCGGTTTGAAAGTAGGTGCCACCATATGAAAAAATTCCAAATATGGTGCTAGGTAACATTAAATGTATAACATAATACCAAGCATAGTCCATATGCGAATTTTTAGGGGTAGGTAGCTACTTTAAAACCAATATTTGGCTTCATGTTGCAAATTCTTTACAGAATAATTTGCGTCGAGAATAGTTTATATAGGCTTCAAATGTGTAGCGGTTTTATAAGAAACTGCTTCAAAGTTGCAAACCAATTGCATTGTGTAGCAGTTTTTAGGCTTAACCGCTACAAATATTCAGACTCTTTGTATTCTGTAACAATTTATTTTTGTAAACCACCACAACCTCCGCACCATATGGCTCCAGGCTAGCGCCACGTTTGTGGCGGTTTCCTGAAAGGAAACCACAACAGATTTGGGGCCAGCTTGGAGTGAAATTTTGTAGCAGTTAATTTATAAGAATCTCTACAAAGTTTGTTCCCTAACCAGCGTGCTAAGATGGATGGGATTAAAGCCATGTGTGGCTAACTTTTCATTTGCAACTTAGAGTAATATGAACTTGTTTGAGACTTAGAAATTGTTCCCACTAATTAATTTTGCTTAATTTTAATTCAGTTTATTTAATTTTGTTTTGTTATTCATTGTTTAGTGATTGGCCACCATTAAACATGTTTTGGGGATTTAGGATTAAACTTGACGAAGGAAATCTTAAATTGACCTTGGATTAGATAATGTAGAATTAGTGTAACATCCCATTTGAAAACGTCGGATTTTTTTTTTTTAAAACGTTTCCAAATATTTCAAGCAGAGTAATCAGAGTAGAGCATTGGAGCGAAAGAGTAACTGATTCATAACAAACATCAACCACAGTGCAACATTGTAATGATTACATTAATTCTAGAGTTTGAAAGTGAATAACCGAAAGCGGTAAAGATAGATAAGTCTTTGGTTGTACGTCTCTTCGCGCTTGCCTCGATCTTCGATCCGTATTCCTCCGGATCCCGATGCTATAGCTGAGATTCAATTCACCGCATTGAATCTCGTGTAACGGTTAATCTCAAACCCAAACAATACAAAGTATACGGATAACGAGATATTCTAGACAATACAACAAGTATATCACTACATAAGCATACAGCGAGATGCATGATCATTGTGCCGACAAAACATAAGCATTACCCAAGTATGTAAAGCCCCACAATGTAAAACAACAATAACAGCTTGCACTATTCACCGGTGCCACGATACCACTCGTGTTCTCGCGCTAGAAAAACATACGGCGTTATCATGACTATAACCCGTGTAAAACGTCTCGTATATCGGTCTACGAACGTATCTATCACATATATGCATTTAAGCAGCACAAGATTAGTGTTACGGTATGCGTCCGTACCTTCGTTGACGACGTTAGGTACTTCGCGGAAAAACGTACTTTTTACGGAAAAACGTGAAATGTTCGACAATGCGGCACGTCGGGCGGCGTAACGGCAAGCAAATCGAGTTTCGATGCCCTATCGAGTAATATCACTTTCATTAGTGATTTGACATCATAACTGGCATTTTAGGTAAAAATTACCATTTTGCCCTTCTACCCCTAATTTGGCGGAATTTCGCGTAACTTCGTTACTTTGACCGTATTCCATTTCAAAATTATCCCCACTATGTTTTTACCTCGTCAGGCATCTTTCAATGCAATGAGGCATAAAAACAAACATAGGAACAAATTCTGAAACTTCCTAGATCAAAACAAAAGTTCTACTATAACTACCGAAAGAACTACGGAAACTAAAAGCTAAGGACAGAAGAACTTACTCGGAGCTAAGGCAAAACTTTTGCAGAGCTTCTCACTCTAATTTTTGGCCAAGGTAGAGAGAAGAGGAGGTGTGAAGAAATGAAGGAGGTGTTCATGCCTTTATATAGGCAAAATTTGTGCCACTTTGGTAATTTCTACATTCCAAATCTTGTAATTTTTCCTTTCCTTATAACCATGTAAATTCAAGACAAAATGGTGGTTAATTCTTGACCATGGGCAGCTCATAGTCGACACAAGGGGGTGATGTGGCATCAAACCATTGGTCCAAGAATGGTGACTTAAGCTTACTTTATGGCGGTCCGATAGAATTTCCCCGATCGGTGTCCGTTTCGCGTAGTCTCTAAATTCTGAATTCATAACTTTGAAGATCTTCTCTTCCTCATCAATAATATCTAATTTAACTTAGATTCCAGTCCCTTACGTGGTCCCGATGTCAGTTGAAGTTTTCTCGAAAAACGTGTCCGCAAGCGTCCGATTCTAAAATCGTTTTCGGAATCATCAACCTCGGACAAAAATTCACCGATTCCAAATATGTCCATATAATCATAAACTCATCTCCGGATGTTGAGTTATAATTTATTTTCTTCGAGATCCAAAATGTGACTATCTCGCATTTTTCCCTATTTCGTCTTATTAGGTAAATGCGCTACCGAGCCTCGGAATTAACTTCCGGAAGAGGTCACTTGAAGGTAAAAACTCACTGATCAATATTTTACCTTGACTTTGGAATTCCTATTCCTGGTTCTCTAGATAGGATCTGTTTCCTATTTATTCATTTACTATTCACTAACTTTAATTATATTATATAATAATAAAATATCATGATTTTTTTAAAATTTATTCCTTTCTCTATTTTTCTCTTCCAATTTTCGGCTAGGCCCTTTTTTTTTTTAATTATTTATTTAATTATTTATTTATTCCAATTTTCCAAATATTTCACAAAATTACCTAATTGGTCCATTCTTGTATTTAGGCTTAAAAATACCTAAACTAACTTATTTTTCACAAAATTCTCCAATTAATTATTAAATATGTTCTTACTAATTTTAAGCCAAAAACCACTAATTTTAGGGTTTTACAAAATTACTTATGAATTTCCTTTACTTATGCTTAAGTAATTAGCCAGAAATTACTTAACTACTTTTTTTATCACTAGTTGATAATTTTCTTAATTAAAATGCCTCATTACCTCATAATTCTAGCACTGACATTTCTGTTTTCATGTTTTCTGCATTATTCTAGAATTTGAGAGGGTATTATGGTCATTACAATACTTTTTGAGCATTCTTATTCAATTTCTCCACGCTCATAATTTATCAAATTATCACAATTAGAGATAATATACTCTCCTAACTCAAATAATTATTTCATTGCCTTTTAGGATTTTTCACAATTTTCCTAAGTCATTTCGCATATCGTGGGTATTTTGGTCATTTGGCACTTTGGCCCTTAAATTCTCTAATTTCCTACAGTAACTCATCCTAGAAAAATAGGCTATAATAACACAAGTCTTGCAACAATAATTCCACTTATCAGCAATAGCCAATTTATTTACCAAAATGTAATATTTCAGATAAATAAATATGCGGGTATTACAATTAGATTTTAATCTAATTTGCGCCTAGGATAGACATATACCTAGAAGCTCCACATAATCAAATTAGAGTGAGCCCAATTTGAATTGCATCTTAATTAATTATATGAAACATTGTATAATTAATTGAGATAGGTATATAAATGGACCGAGGCATTTATACACATTAATACTCTAGATTAGCCGATTAGGTTAAGTTAGAATTAATTTAGTGGGAATAAAATCTAAGGAACAAACAAGGGATTGGTATCTCTAAGTTGTCCTCCTTGATATTTGAATTTCTCTCTCGTTTGAAAGTTTTTTTTTATTAAAATTCTTTTTACTTTTATTGAAAACAATTCGATTTGCTTAACTTAAACGAAAAAAAGGAAATTTAACACCTAATCACTAGTTTGACTGAGTCTCTGTGGGATGAGCTTGATTTACCCCTTTATTATTTGATACGGCCTGTACACTTGCGGTGCTTAGTTACATTTTGGCCCTATCACAGTACTATAGGTGGAGAATATAATTGTTGCTTGGTTGTTGATGACGGGTGCATGTTGGAGATCATATTTAGAAATAAAATCTGCATATCCTTCACTATATAATTTTGTAGGGTATATAGAAGTTTGTTGTTTAGTGTCATTAGGTGCTAAATAATCCTTGATGATGATTAAATAGATGCATTATGAGGTTGCTACAGTTTGGGACTGATTTTTGATAATCTGAAAAGAAATGGCAGAACATATTGAGAGGCCATGCCAAGTTAGTGGAAGGGGTGAATATGTGAACAAAGATAGGCACGTGAGTGTGTGGAGGTGTTGGCAGTCTGTGGGGTTCAAATCTTGGGATTGGAATTAGACTTATAAGAATTGTGGCTTAATGTCTATTGGGCTGCTGTCCAGGTTTAAGAAAAAAGATTTAAGTTGTTCAACTTTGGGTTCTAAAATCTGTAAGGACATATTGGAGCACTGATTTTTAAGTGAGGTAAAACCAGGGCAATCGACCTCTTCTGCAGACGAAATTTTGTGGACATATAGTAAACATATTAAACTTTAAATCAATCATGTTAATTCGAGGTTTAGAACCCAAGTTATGATTTCTCAAAATCAGACATGGAAAACTGGAAAACAATCTGTCTTCACAATCGAGTTTTGGTTTTGTTTGAGGTTTTGACTGGTTAAAAATTTTGTATCTTTGTGAAATTTCTTGAGGAAATAGTACACCTCTTAAGCTTTAAAATGAGTGGCATAACATGTTAATGGGAGGTCTAAAGAAAAAGTTATGACTTTTACAAGTTAGACAGGAAAATCATGTTTCCAAATTTGAGTGCAACTGCCTACAAAATTCTGGGAATGATACAACCACAACTTGGTTTGGTGATTATTTTTTCCTTAAAATAGATTTATGTAGCTTTAATTAGGAATTTGAGTCACCTCATTTCGAGTTTTCTAGCCTAAGTTAAGATTTTTCCAAATTCCTTGAGAAATTAGAGGCAGATTTTTTGTTAAGTCCAACAATGATAATATTTTTTGGATAAATACATCTAGCCATGAGTTGAGAGTTTTGATAGGATAAGAAGCATTTAATTATGTTTTAGTGAGCATATATGTAAAGAGATAAAATATTATCAATGATGATATATCTCTAAATTTTAAAATTTAGAGGAATTGACAATTGCTTGAGCTCACGAAAAATGAATCCAAAGGATTTTGGTAAATGTATAGTTTTAGAAAGACTAACAAGTGAGTGAATAGTGTCCCATTATAACTTTTGTAAATGCGATATTTACCAGTTATAGTAATTTTTTGTTAATTACCATATTTTAAAGTATGATTTTGTAAAGGAAAGTGTGCCATATTTGTTACATTTTCTTATTGATATTACATGAGTAAATATTGATGATTTTATACATTATTATGTATCTTCTTCCAATTGTTTCAAAGCATAATTCATGATTATGTACTAAAATGGTAAGGAGGTTTTTTCGAGATATTTTTCATAAATTTTATATTGAATAATCTTGCATTTTAGAAAGTTTATAAGCTAGAATTTATTATTTGATAAGGATTTCTGTTGTCATATTGAATTTGAAGGAAAGTTTTGAAATATTGTTTGTGAATCTTCATTCGGTGAATTCAATTACGAAGTATAAGATAAAAGTTGTTATTATCTTGAAAGAAGAATTTTTATTGCTTTGATAAATTGACCACAAGCATGCTTGAAAATGATTTTGGGAGGACTGAATATAGAACGCTGGTTACTAACAGCAGTACTATTAGTTATTGGTGCACCTTGGTTAACCTTGAGCTTGCTTGATATTTATGGGATTTGTTCTCATGCTTGTTATTCGTAGGTTTTTTACTTGTGCTTGTTTCGTAGCTTCGTGTTGCGCTTGTTTCATAGACTGTGTGTCCATGCTTGTTTCTGAAAGTGGAGCTTAATCACCAAGAGGGGGTGAATTGGGGATTTTAAAATTCTTTTCAGAGTGCTCTATTTTCGCACACTAAAACAGAGCTTAATCAGAGTATAGGGAAGAAGAGAAAGACACAAGGATTTATACTGGTTCGGTCCAACCTCTTGACCTACGTCCAGTCCCCAGACTCTCTAGGATTTTCACTATTTCAATTGATTACACCCTCTGTAACTCAAGAGTAATTCTCTCACTAGAACTTACACCCCCTTACAAGTTGCAATCAATATCCCAATCTCCAAGTCCCCAGACTTGAGATTCTTACAGTGAAATGATTCACAATAAATTAACTCTCTTTAAGAGTTGATAAATATAAACACTGAAGATTAATGTATCAAAAGATACTTTACAAATGAAAACTGGAAGAGTAGTTGGTAAACTTGAATGCAATTCGTTTCCAGCAGATGTGTTGTTGAGAAGAATTGAATGCATCTCTATTTATACTAAGAGAGCATTAAATGACCGTTGTAATCTTCAATGTGACCGTTGCCAGCATTAGTGAAGGTTTAGGTGAAGCTTTGATCTTCTTCTCTTTCTACTCTTTGTTTAATCCAGTTGCTCAGAAGTTTATGGTTGACTTCTTGAATATTAATCCATTGGAAGAGCAGCTAATGGATGTGGAAAGGAAACATTAATCCCTTTGCAATGTGTGTAGAATGATTGTACAAAAGGATGCAAGTTTTCTAAACTTTACATTTAATGTACTGACATCACTTTTTGCTTTTGTTCAAATCTTCATTTAATATCTTCTAAACCATCTGAAACTCACTAACAAACTGATTAAACATAGTTAAGAATAGTAGTGAATGTTGAGAAGAAGTATTAAGATCAAATGGGAAGATTTCGTAATTACGAGCAAGTTGATTTTCAAAAAACGACACAAACTCGAGTTTTGTTTATCCAAACTCGAGTTTTGGACTTTTATAGTGAAAACATGTTTAAGTCCAAAAGCTCAAAATTGGAGTTTCCAATTGCAAACTTGAGTTTCCAAAATGATGAAATGAGCAAAGCTCTCAGTAAGACACAAACTCGAGTTTCCTCTTAAAATTGGAAACCTTTGAAAAATGTTGTCAAGTGAAAACTAGAGTTTTCAAATGCAAACTTGAGTTTTCACAAAGTGATAAAACATGGGGGTTTCTAGATGTAAACTCGAGTTTCCTCATAACTTTGGAAAACTTAGAAAATGCTTGGCTAGTGCAAACTTGAGTTTCCAAATGTAAACTTGAGTTTGCAAATGGTGAAAAACATTTAAACTCTATACCAAACCCAAACTCGAGTTTTGAAAACACAAACTCGAGTTTTGAAAACACAAACTCGAGTTTGGCCAAGTTCACAAAAACTTGATAAACTCTCTATTTGGTGAAAAACTGGAGTTTTCTCAAGTTCAAAACTTTGGGAGCTCTCTGTATGATCAAAACTCGAGTTTGCAAAACCCAAACTCGAGTTTCCTCATAAGAGAAAACTTTTCCAAACTTTCTGGTAGATGAAAACTTGAGTTTGTAAATCAAAACTGGAGTTTTGCCTTCTATAGGAAATTTGAAGTGTCTCTGTATGGTACAAACTCGAGTTTGCCTTGATGTGAAAAGCTTGAGTTCTCTCTGTGATTTGCAAACTCAAGTTTGCCTAAGCAAACTGGAGTTTTCATAACTTTATAAATATGAGCTACTTTCTGTCAAGTCCAAACTCGATTTTTGCTTCCAAAACTCGAGTTTGCCTTTGACAGTAAGTTTTTCAACTTACCAAAGACAAACTTCAACTTGTGTTTACAATTGTCAGTTATCATCAAAACACATAGAGAACTAACAGTTTCATGGCTTCGAGCCATGCTTGGTTAGTTACCCTCATGGACTATGTGTTCTTGCTTGTTTCACGGCTTCGAGCCATGCTTGGTTAGTTACCCTTGTGGACTGTGTGGCCATGCTTATCATACCTTCGTAAGAAGTCCTACGGAAAGATGAGGTTTGAGAATTATGGTTTAAATTGATTATATTAAATCAAAATTTTTAGTACATATTTGAATTTATTTGATTAATGATATTTTATATAGAGTTCTATTTTATTCATGATCGTATGGTTTAGAAATTGAAATTTATTGGCATATTGTTATTATAAAAAGATTAACATGTTTAAATTATTTACTTTTGTATTTTATTAAATTATAAAAATAGGACGTTATTCACCAGAAAATTTGCTCTAGTTCAGATGATATTGTTGACCATGTACCTCCTGCTGAGCAGTAAGAGTCACCTTAAGGAGTTAAAGTTTACTGGCTCATTTTGAAGTATTGCTAGTTGATGTAATCATAACCCAAGACTTTTATATTATTATTTTAAAGTTAGATGCTTCATGTAATTTATAGGTAGGATCCATGTATATTAAATCACATGTTTATAAGTTTAAGGCTTAAGGAATGTGAATCCACTCATATCTCATGCCGGTCACTCCTTTTGTTTTATGGGCGTGACGTGTATCTTGAAAAATCATCAACAATAGGAAGAAAATATTTATGGCCATGAATTGAAGGTAAATGATAGGGACCCAAAATATCCATGTGAACCAAACTTAAAATTTTATTAACTTTGGTAGCGCTTATAGGAAAAGGTTATTTGTGTTGCATGTTTAGCAAAATGACATACATCACAACATGAAAAAGAAAAATTGGATGCAACATAAGGATGATTTTGATGAATGGAATACAATGTAGAATTTGAAAGATGACCTAAATGAAAATGCCAAAGATCAAAAGGAGTAATATTGGCAAGTTTGGTGGAGATGTTACCAAGGAGAGACAGTGGAGAATTTGCATTTTGTGTCATGATATAAAGCCCTTCATACTCATTAGCTGAACCAATCATCTTCTTTGAAAGGTGCTGAATTAAACTGTGAGATTTTTGAAATGAAACATCACAAGGAAGATAGTGAGTTAATTTGGAAACAGAAAGGAGATTAAAACAAAAATTTGGAACATATAGAACATTATGTAAATGAAAGTATTCTATGATTTGAATAGTACCATTGCAAGTAGCTAAAATTTTGAAACCATCTGGTAGATTAACAGATAAGAAGGTTTGGAATGATACAAAGTATATAAAGCAAGATTTAAGCACACATGATCTGTAGCCCCAGAATCTGTGATCCAAGAACTGGAAAGATAGTGAGTAACAAAAGAAAAAACCATACTAGATGCTGAAATGTTATTAACAAAAGTAGAGGGTAAAGAAGAAGAATTATCAGCCTGAACTAGTACAAACAACTTGTGATACTGATCAAGAGTGAAACTGTACGACTGATTCACAACCTTATTTGGTGCAAGCAAATCCCTACTAATAGTAATATAGTCAGACATATCACTATTAATAGAGGCATTGTGGAACATTAAACCAAGGGAAAAATCCATTTTTCCTATAACAGGTTGCTTCAGTATGTTTATACTTTTGACAATAGGCATCTTGTTTGCACGAATTAGACGGAGAGGAGGTGTGTGATTATCGGAAACAGTTGAATGTGGAGGAGAAGTCCTATTAAATGGAGTAGTAATTTCATAAGTCTGAAAACCAAGTTCACGTTCTTGTTGAATGACTTACAAGAAAACACGATTAATGTTTAGAAGAGCATCAATTAGCATAATATGAGATTTGACTGTACTAAATCTGTCACTTAAGCCTTTTAGAAAATGAATAACATAGTCCTGATCCATGTGTGTCATATACATTGCAACAGCACCACAATGACAACAAGGATTACAAGTGCAGGAAATCATATGTCAAAAACCAAGAATTCATCCTATAGAGTCTTAAGTTTAGTAAAGTAATCACTTACAGAAAGAGCTCCTTATCTCAAACTCTGAATTTCCTCCCGAAGATTAGCTAGCTAGAAAATGTCATTATGAGAGAATCGATCGTGAAAATCATCCTAAACATCACAGACCTTGTCAATCCACAAAATGCTCTATGTTAGGGTCGTGAGAGTGATCTAGTGAGCTAAGAAAGAACCATCATATTGCATCTCTCCTAGGCGGGATGAACTGGATCATTTGGACTTGGAATTGGAAAGGAACGATAGATGAAGCACAACTTATTTTTAGACATCAAAGCCATTCGCATCGCACGAGCCCATGAATGGTAGTTTGGAGCCGAGATAAGATTGGAGATACAAGTATCAAGGAAGGATTCTCATTGGGATGTAAGTATAGTGGATTACCGATGTTTGATTTGGATCGACATGGTTTTGAGCTGGATCGACATGGTTTTGAGGAGCATCACCGTCGCAATTTCAAAGAAGAGATGAAGAGGAAGTATCACCGTATCACGAAAACATGGGAATCTCAAAGCTTGAAGAGTAGAAAAAATTCCAAGAAGAAATCTACTGAGATTGTTGAGAAGGAATCAAGCAGCTGTACATCGGAAAAATTGGGAAAAAGACGAGTGATAGAAATTCTAGGGCGAAATGAACAAGAGAGGAAAAGTAAGACTGAAATATCAGGAAAGGAAGATTGAAATATTGTGAAAAGAAAAAAAAAAAAAAAAAAAAAAGGAATGAGGTCAATGACCCTCACATAGCTCAGTACCATATAACTGAAGCAAGAAGAGAAATGAAATCTGATTTTTATTCATTGAATCTAGGGACAATCCCATATAAATACCTTATGAATTTGCAAAACCCTCAGGAGCCCCCCGAATTACTGAGAAGTGACAAGGACCTATGAGGGATATGCAAATTCGGATGAAATTACCCTTTTGACCTTAGTTTTAAATAATTTTTTTAAAAAAATGACCCTCGCCGAAGGGCCGGCGGCCACCAGTGATGGGTTTTATTTTAGGGGGCCGGGTGGGGTTTTTGTTTTTTGTTTTTAAAAGAGATTCATTGAAAGTGTGGGAGGTGGGGTTTGAACCCCCTACCCCCCACACCTCCAAGGAGCCAAGTGGCCCAATCATTGGGCCACTTGGTTCCTTTAATATATATATATACACATTAACAAATGTATATATTCTTCTTAACATTTTTTCAACGGTAGTTACAAATCTTTCAAAAGTAATTATAAATCTTTCAATGGCATTTACAATTTTTTTTTAGGTTTACCTTTTTTCGTCTCTGAGGGAAAACAAAACAATAATTCATTATCACAAATCTTTCAACGGCATTTACAACTTTTTTTTGAGGTTTACCTTTTTTGACTTCGAGGGAAAAACAAAAAAATAATAATTCATTATCACAAATCTTTCAACGGCAGTTACAAATCTTTCAACGGCATTTACAAAATTTTCAATGACATTTACAACTTTTTTTTGAGGTTTACCTTTTTTGCCTCTGAGGGAAAATAATAATAATTCATTATAACAAATCTTTCAACGGAATTTACAAAATTTTCAATGGCATTTATGGTTTTTTTTTTAGGTTTACCTTTTTTGCCTCCGAGGAAAAACCAAAAAAGTCGTAAATGTCGTTGAAAGATTTGTAACTATCGTTGAAAGATTTGTTTTAATGAATTATTTTTTTGTTTTTCTCTCGAGGCCAAAGAGGTAAACCTCAAAAGAAAAATTGTAAATGCCGTTGAAAATTTCAGAATCGCCATTGAAATATTTGTAATTGCCGTTGAAATATTTGTGATAATGCATTATTTTTTTTGTTTTTCCATCAAAGGCAAAAAAGGTAAACTTCAAAAAAAAAAAAGTTGTAAATGCCGTTGAAGATTTTGTAAATGCCGTGGAAAGATTTGTAAATTTCGTTGAAATATTAATAACTGTTGTTGAAATATTTGTAACTACCGTTGAAAAAATGTTAAGAAGAATATATATATTTGTTAATGCATATATATATTAAAGGAACCAAGTGGCCTAGTGGTTGGGTCACTTGGCCCAAGGAGGGGTGGGGAGTTTGAACCCCACTTCCCACACTTTTAATGAATCTTTTTTTTAAACCCCCCCCCCCAAAAAAAAAGAGAACCCATCGCCGGTGGTCGGCGCCCGGTGGCGGCCCTCCGACGAGGGTCCTTTTTTTAAAAAAATGTATTTAAAACTAAGGGCAAAAGGATAATTTCACTTAAATTTGCATATCTCTCATAGGTCTTTGTCACTTCTCAGTCTTTTTACAAATTCGGGGGGGGCTCTGAGGGTTTTGCAAATTCATAAAGTATTTATATGGGATTTTCCCATGAATTTAATACTCTATATATCTAGTCCTTATATACAAGTTGGGCTACAAATAAATAATGGGTTAATGAGCAGATTGGTTAATGAAATATTACGCTAGGAGCATCTAGCAAAAAAATGTTTTGAATGTATCAAAAATACCAATGAGCAATTGAAAGGGAGCAAAAATACCATTCAAGAAATAAATTCTGATGAAAGTAGCACAATCCCCGTTTTGGTTTATTCGCTGAAGTTTTAAATTCTTTATTGATATTTTTGCTCCATTTCAATTGTACATTGGTATTTTTGATACCTTCAAAACATTTTTGTGTCAGATGCTCTTAACTTAACACTTCGTTGGCCAATGTGCACCTTAACCCATAAATAATTAACAACCTAACTAAAATAGTTGCACTTCAACTGACGTAGTTTTATTTACTAACTAAAGACAACTATTCACATGCTCTAATAGAATGAACTTGCATGCCACAAACACTACACACTTAGACTTGAGATAACAAGAAAATTTACGAACTCTGTTTTGATCGGTGCAATATATTACTTCTAGGCCACGCATTCAGAACTAGTGACAAGTTGTGAGAGTTTGTTAACGTGAGACTTCTAAAACAGTGAAGTGTGATTCCTGAGTTTGAAATCTTGAATAAATAGAAAAGAGAAACATTATATATTATTGTTGAAATTGTTTGTTTGCGTTGTCCAGAATTATTCGCGTATAAGAATTGTTTGAAACGGTAATAATAACAAATTGTTATTCATTCAAATTAAAGTCTGTTAATTTAGCACACTTGTACTTGTTTCTGCAGATGTTCCTGATGAGGAACGGTTTGAGCTTGCATCCAATGTGTTTACCAGGAGGACTGCAATCTATGACACTGCCTAAGACAGTGTTGAATTTTGACGACTCCGATGTATATCACAATTCTTCTCATGGAATTGCCTCATCGTCCCTGAATGACGATGAATTCTTGGTGCCCTCACCAGACTTGAGACTTCCAAAGCATTGCAGCATCTCTGATCAACCTGTGATCATCCCCTCCATGGCCAATCCAGATACCTCATCAGGTTTCGGATTTCACATTGGACAATTGACCCTTCTACGTCATCCAAGGTTAGACAATTATATATATCATATAAAATAGTGCAAGTTGTTTGAATTTTTAATGTTATATATAAGCACATATATAACAGATTATTGTATAACGTGAAAGATGCACAACTCCTTTTTCTTTTTTCGTTTTTTTTTTTGCTCGAACACCACAACTTCATTTGGACGCGACAAAGATTGAAAAGAGCGCGCCTTTAGATGCCTCCTAAATTAAATTGAAGGCCACCTTATTGATCCTAGTTTTTTGTCTTTTGGTTAAAAAGCAGTATAATCTACAGCGGAAACTCGAAATTACTGACCATGACACGCCATGTCAGGATGTTCTTTGTGTCACGTTCGACCCAACTTTTTGCGGGCTCTCACAGCTTATCGAAATGTACAAAAACAGTCCTTAAATACATGCAGCTTTTCATACATACAATAATTGTTTTTAAAAACAGTTTACAATGACTATTTTTAAAAAACCTTGTTGTAAGTTTTATTTTTTTATCACTTCTAGATATCTTCATTACTCAAAACAGAACTATTACAGGCATACTGGAACACCCGAACAAATGGACCAACACACAAGCAAACTACAAGACAGAAAGCACGTAAAATAGTAAGCTAACGACTACTGGAAAGAACACCAGAGACAAATCAAATCATCCAGGATCGATGGTAATGGGTTGCATGGAGGCTTGAACTCGCTGACGCCTGACGATACGCATATATGTTTCCAGCACTTGTGACAAAGGAGGTAAGGGTATTTCTACCCACCCAATTGGGCACACCCCTTTATTAGTGTTTACAACAATCCAATCTGCTGCATAATTCCCCTGACGAGGAGTGAAGTGAAGAGACAAACTGGAATTAGAGTTAAGAGCATAAAAGATATCATCGAGTATGCCACGAGATTGCCATTCACAAAGATCATGGTGATTCTTCTCCACACACCGCCTAAGTAATTTGTTATCAGTTTCGAATGTAACATTCTTATTACCCAGGTCATGAGCTATCATCAAGGCTCTTTTTAAGGCTAGCGCTTCAGTCATAAAAGCCAATATCGATTTAACCTTATCAGTGAAGGCCCACTGTACACAGCCCCAATGGTCTCGGCATACCATGCCTATTACGGCAGATGCAAACAATTCAAAGAAGGAACCATCGAAGTTGACTTTCAACCTGTTTGAATCAGGGGGACCCAACGAATGTTCTACTTTGATTTCGCATTAACAGCGTTGTCAGTGTGGGGTGGATACTTCACATCCCAGTAACTCCGAATGGCCTGGTTGGCGTTCTCTATCACTGCATTAGGTTAGGTTGCACACCGTTGAAGACCCAGTCATTCCTTCCCTTCCATATGAACCATAACAGCCAACTAATGAGAGCGGTGTCGTATTCAGTAAGAGATCCATTAGGATTCATAACTTCAGTCCACCATTGTTTGAAGTTGCGGATATTCGTCAACTCACTCTTTAAGGATAGACTACTTTCAAACCACACGCAGCGCACCCATTGGCAATGAAAGAAAAGATGTTCCAGTGATTCATTGAGAACGTGGCAAAGTGGGCACATCTCTGTGGGGCCCCTCTTTCTTTTAGCAAGGGCTTTATTAGTGGCGATGGCATCTGAAGTTGACAACTCTTGGGATGGCTTTGATTCTCCAAGTCCTTTTCCATACTTCGGTCCACTTACAACCCTCTCTTGAATATAATTTGTTATGTCTAACATAATTACTCAAGAGGCAATAAAACTCGAATACACTCTTCAACAATTATATGGGGTCATTAGGTATATACGCTATCCTAATCGCAAATTAAATCGTAATCTAATCCCATATTACTTAATCTCAGAGATTAATTAAAATCTCTTTCATCATAATTCTCAAAATCATATTCAATGATGGTCAATCACGTAGATAAAGCTAAACAAGATTAAGTAACCAAAATTAATAATAATTATAACTAAACAATGAAAATCAAAATCTAATTCATTTATAAGTTCATAGTTATTCTAGGTTGCAAAGTAAAATCAGCCAAACATGGCTTTAAACATCATCACAACAACAATAAAATCAGATTCACAGCCACGATGAAAAATCAAACGGAAGGGGAACAAAAATAGAGTAGTGAGATAAGAACACAAGTGCTCCCTCTTCCGGTGTGCTCCACGTTGCTACTTGAATCTGTCCCCAACGTTGCGCCTCTGCTTCTCTGAGTTCTGCTGTCAATACTGGTGTGAAGACGAAACTCACCGGCAGCCTTGGTGGTGGATGATGCCGCCGGCGAGAGGAAGATGAAGGTGGCTGTGGAGGACCGGCGGCGCTCAACTCTCTGGACCTCGCTGTTTCTGATTTTCTTTTGATCACTGCCCGGCGAAAACCTCACGCTCCAAAACTCCCAAAAATGCCGCCTCTTCAATTCGTGGCTTTAGTCTCAGATTAGGTCTTCCAATTTTATTCCCCCAGAAACAGTGTCGCTTCTCTCTCTTCTTTTCATTTCTTCTCGCGCCTCTCCTCTGTCTCTGAAATAATCTCCAGCCTTTTTTTTCAAGTCCAGCCGCCACGTAGCTTTCAGCTTTTAGGTCTGATTTTCCCTTTTAAATTTGTAGGACCAAATTACATTTCAATCCCAAATGGTCCAAAACATTTAATTGTCGTTTCATCTTTCCTGGTCAAAGTGAAAAAGCAAAAGAGATTATATAATAATACTTAAAACCTTAACACACCTAAATATTTATATTTAATTAAAATTAAGATATTTACAATAAAATCCCCCTAATGTACCACATGTCCACATCGATATCTTATCCAAATATCTAATAAATTTCTTTAATTTAGCATTAATAACTTTCTAAATATATCAAAATATACCTCAAATCTACTAAAAATGGGAAGTCATCACCTACCTGAGTTGACACTTTTACTATTTTAGCACTGTGCTTGTTCTTTTTGCCCCTTAAGGAATTTTTTATATTTCTGACATTCACACGTGGTGGTTCAGGTTTGTCCTTATGCCTAGCATGCGTTAAAATTGATGTTGTATGTTTACTTTTGTAACGATCGCTTTTTAAAAACAGTCGTTAAAAATAACTTACAATAATGGTTTAAAATAGAAGTCTACTTTAAAACTTTCAACAACACTCGCATATGTTACCCTTGAAAAGAATTGTCTAAGGGTTCTAAAAGCGGACGTTAAAAGTGTTCGGGTTGGTGTCATCTCAGAATATTACAGCTGCCGCCATTAAAATAATGAAGTCAGGGTAGATAACATTCACGAAATTACAACAAGGAGGTTAAAAATTACTGAAACCAATTTAATATAGTTATTAACTTAAACAATAAGACCTCCCTAAATGAAATTAAATCCACTAACGGATTTTTAATGTGATGATATAAAAATAGCATTTACTTATTAATTACCCTTAGGATTCGGGCAAAAAATTATATGACTGAGCAATCTATTGAAAGGGAGTTACAATCAGAATCATCAATTCCAATCAAAACTCATAAAAGAACATCACCAGATAAAAAATAAAAAATCCACCAAAGTTACGAACTTAACGAGCCTTTTTTTTATTTTAAAAAAACATTATTAATAACACTTCCTAAATTTTCCTATTTCAAGAATATCTCTTATTCTTCTTTGTGATCGCATGCCAGTACTTGATTTCGCGCGCGAGCCCATACAAAATAATTTGCTTGCAGTAATGATGCAATAGCAACCACACCGTGATTTTGTTTTGTTTAAAAAATTATAACATCAACCCAATGTATATATCTATAAAGAATTTCACCATATATAAATAACAAAATTTGTATAAATCAAAGTCCACAAAATAACCGCTAAATTATTAGTTCATGGATTCTAAGACTCGTACCTTGCTGTCTCGTCAAAATTGGGTTCTCCTACACTTTTGTCATTATCTCTACATAATGGCACGTCAATTTTGTCAAGCGTCTCTATCTCTTCAAGCACCTCTACCATTATCATGGTATTCATGCCAGAACTTGTCATCCAAAACACAATGCCTCTGAGAGTCTGAGGTCTTAAGCAAGCCCACTTAAGCATGTAACTCATGTGCATAACCCAATTTTACTCATAAATATTATTGAGCCTGCTGCCTCAAATAGGTGCTTTCATCGGGTTCATGTCTACCACCAATTCAGGTAACCACACTAGATGGCCATGTACGGGTACCCATGTGAGTCAAAACTCAACTTTCAGATCATCCCTGGCCTCTACGGATCAGGCTTTCCTCCTTTACGCCCTAAGGTTCGCTGCCCTCGGATTCTCAAAACACTGCCGTTTTGGAGTAAAACTGGGAAGAAGTTTGTGGGGGTTTTTATATATATATATATAAATATTTTAGGATATTGACGGCTATTAAAAAGATACTTCCAGATACTAATCGGTCGAAAAAAATACTACATGATCTTAAAAAAATATTTTAGGATCTGCAAAAAATATTTTAGGTTCTTGATTTGGTACTAAAAATATACCTCATGATATCGACGTACGGAAAAAATACTTCATGATCTTAAAAAATTATTTTAAAATCTTGAAAAAATATTTCGGCAGTCGAACGATACTAAAAATATACTTTAAGATATTTTTTTGAAGTCCTAAAATAATTTTTCTGGATCATGAAGTATTTTTTCTGTACCAGTCAGTATCCTGAAGTATATTTTTAGTACCAGTTAGTAACCTAAAATATTTTTTGGAGATCCTAAAATATTTTTTTAAGATCATGTACTATTTTTTTCAGTACCGGTTAGTATTTTAAAGTATCTTTTTAGTACCCGTCAGTATCCTAAAATATTTATATATAAAAAAACCACAAACTTCTTCCCAGGTTTACTCCAAAACGGCAGTGTTTTGAGAATCGGAGGGCAGCGGACCTTAGGGCGCAAAGGAGGAAAGCCTGATCCGGCCTCTACAGTCACCAGAGGTTCATGCCAACTTGAGTTACCCCCCATAATAATAAACAACTAATGCATAGACGTGAGGATCTGCCTATTTTGGCCAACTTTTCTATTTAGCAGTCTCATAAAATATCCTGAAATGAGGCCAAAGAAAAAACATGAGACCAATCTCAATATTCCTACAAAAGGAAAATACCAAAATAAAATTATTCAATTACAACATGGTTCACAACTGTCCTTCTTTGAAAACTTCACAGCTGATGGGTGCTCACTTGAGTTTGGAGTATAGACAGATCCCCATGCTTGAGAATCTTCTTTCTCTCCATACCCACACATCTTCTGCCTATTCTTTTTCAGCTATATACATAGAACTCATCCATTATCATTTCTTATGTTTTTTTCCTGAAACTGTTGGAATTCTTCTTCTATAAAGACTAGTGTATCCAATATAATTGATATGACCAAACCCAAAATTTGAAGGGCATGGATACCCATAGAGTATTGTTGAGATTAAAGAATCACATTGAAGTACATGAGAAATACTTTGAATATTATTGATTCTTATATAAAAATAACAGAGAGTACAATAAGGCCTTTATATAGTCAAACTAATAGACTAACCATAAACCTAGAATCTATCATAATCGAATCTCATCAAATGATAATATCATAAAGATATATTCCTAAAATATGATATTAATATTTAATTAATCCTAATAAATGCTAAATGATATCCCTAATAATAATACTTAATTAATATTTCTAAACTTGATATTTTCAACACTCCCCTCAAGCTTGAAGTAGTTTGCACATGCAGCAATTGATCTTCAAGAAAATAATGATCCATTGCCTAGAACTTGAACAACAAAGGTTGAGGTAATAATCCACCAGCTTCATCAGGAGCTTGAACAACAAAGAGTACCAAACCAAAGTAGAAGCTGCAACAAATGGTTTCACAATGGACTAAACCAATAACAAACTATCTAACAAGGGACCAAACAAACAACGAACATCTCACTATGGCCAAACACCAAACAGTCACCAGTGACCAAACAAAACACGTCACTGGAGGTAAAGAACGAACAGGTCACACAATGACCACCAAACAACAAATAATTGTTGAAAACAACCAACTAGCGAAAGACGCAAAGCACAACAGATGCTAACACATGAAAGTAACCAACCTGAATCAAGCAGGTCACACAATGACTTCCAAACAACAAATAATTGTTGAAAACAACCAATTAGCAAAAGACGCAAAGCACAACAGATGCTAACACATGAAAGTAACCAATTTGAATCAAGAACCAAACTCATGATTTGGAATGATGAACCCATACCCTGAAACCCAAACTGAATCAAGCAGAACAATAGAAGCCAACCACAAGTATAGCAACCAAGACAAAAACCCAAAGAGTACTTCGCGAATGTGTTGGAAAATGTAACAAATGATGAACCCAACCACTAGAAACAAGTGAACGTGTACGAAATGAAAAGCCAACGATCTTTGAAATAGTAGAAACAATTGAAATCGGTCACACAACCAACCTTCGAAGCAGAAATCGACCTACACACGTCAGGAATGAGAACTCCACATCGGAGAACAAAGCAAGACCATAAAATAAGGGCAGCAACCAAATAGCACCTTCAAACCAAAGATAACAGCAACCAAACACCCAATACCTCGTATTGGACAAAAAAACTCAGAAGAATCCACAATAAACATACCAAACCTGGGCGATAAAATGCAATCCCATCAGTCAAAACAAATGCACAAAGCAAGAGACAACAGACAAAACACACCAAAGATCTCAAACCTGAGAGTAAACTTTGTTTCACACGGATAAAGCACTTCTAAAACCATTAAACAGATCTAAAATTACAACCCTAGCTGCCACAAGTGAAGAAAATCAAATCAAACCTTTCACTAGGGGTGAATGACAACCACGAGTCAAGGTAAGGACTACCAAAGCACCAAAACAAATATGAATTAGACAAAAACTCAAATCTGGAAACATAAAGGAAAACCCAGACCTAGAAAACACAAAACTGGAGCATGAAACCACCAAGGGCAAGCCAGACTTAGAGACGCGACGTCAGAGAAGGAAGTCGACGCCGGAAACTCGTCAGAACATATTACGTTTTTGGGAAGGCGTCATAGTTTAAATGGTGCTTGTAATCCAGCACCGATCACGTGCCGCCAGAATTTGATCAGACTACTGGGGTTTGGCCGATTGAAGGATGGGCAATTTGAATATCTGTCACGTTTTCACACAAAAAGCACTATAGACACTCGAACCAAAAAACCATCTCAATATATATATATATATATATATCTCTCTCTCATCAACAAAAATTGAGATAAAAAACAGGGAGAGAAAAATAGAAGCTGAAACTAGGGAATTAGATCAAAACCCTAGAGTTACGATACCATGTTGGGATTGAACAATCACATCGAAACCCATAAGAAATACCGTGAATATTATTGATCTTTATGAATAAAAGAGAGTACAAGGAGGTCATTATATGGTCAAACTAATAGACTAACCATAAACCTAGACTCTATCATAATCAAATCCTATCAAATCATAATATCGTAAAGATATATTCCTAAAATATAATATTAATATTTAATCCTAATAAATACTAAATGATATCCCTAATAATAATACTTAATTAATATTTCTAAACTTAATATTCTCAAGTATGAATATCTTTGTATCATGAAATGGAAAGAGAGACCGAATTGATGGGTCTATTAAGAGAAACGAAGAACTTTATCTAAGCAAGTGTCCTTTGCAACCAACTAAATGAAACAGAGAAACTTATCTTGATGTGCGCCTAAAATATTAGCAAATATTAGCTTTTAAGATTCTTGGTGGCAAAACCTAAGTTCTCTTGCAATCCAGTGGATCTTCCAACTCTTCCCTGTTCTTATGCAAATCTTGTTGGTAGTATCACCTGCAGAAAAATGGTTAATCTGAGTCGTGTATGAGGACACTTTTCTTAAGAACTATTTTGAAACTACCTACAAATAAGAAGCGGCGCTCCCTATGATAAAATGGATCCTACTTGCAAGAACAGGGTAAATAGAACCATGAAATATAATAGAACTTAGCAGGCAGATCAAACTTCCAAGGAGAAAAAAGGGCTCAAAAGCTCAAGAGAAGTGTACTCCACACATTGACTTGAAGCATCTTATATGGGCCTCTACAATCTGGACATTGGGCAGCTCTTCATGACAGTAAAATCATTTTTTGAACGTTGGTTAAATGTTACAAAATGAAGGCCATTAAGATCTAATTTTAAAATTAAAGAAGAACTTAACATGAATTAAAGAAATCCATTTATTAATTTTTAAAAACCACTAACGTCCCATTCCCATGTGAAGATCAATAAAAAATGGATCCATAAAATTAGCTCACGGATTAACTTTTTCAATGTCCTATTTCAAAGTAAAAGCTAGTCATAGTAACAATAAAATTGATTGTAGAAATCAGCAAATCCCTCCAACGTCCAATTCCCATGATTAAGGATAAAATAATGGCATATTCAATTGAGCTCTTTTATTCTAAAATAATGTTTGATTTTTCACAAAATCATATGATAAAAGGTGCCCAATCCACTTTTAACTCGCACACAAGGGGTGGGGAGATATCACCGGATTTTACCTACGGTGGCCCATTATTGTGCAAATTCATTCCTCCTCTTGCTCCATTTAGTAGTTCAAGATTACTTATTACTCGTATCCCCAAAATCCCAAACACCATGGGACTTGTTCCTTGTGATACACCTACTCATTATTTCCAATTGTTTATGTGAAACCGTCAAATATAGCCCTTTACGTTTTTAATGACCAGCATAACCATCATATAAGGCCTTTCCTGACCTCTGCCTCCAGTTACTTGACGCTTTTTTGTTTAACTATGAAGACTGAAGTGTCAAATATAACTTGTTCTTCAGAAGTGACAATTAAATTACACTACTATAGAAGGAGTGGTAGTGCTTCGATTTTACAGTTGGTAGTGTTTCCTAAACTCACCTACTCTAATGTTTGGTAGTAGGTGGTGCTTTGTGAAGCGCTTCAATTAATATTTTTTTTGTAAAGAAGAAAAATTATGCCAATCTTTGTTTTTAAAACAAATTTCGCCTTAGCTCTACAACTGAGGCTTTTTTCCTAAAAATGTGTCAGTTGTAGTGCATCCCTAAGAATTTTGGCTTTCTTTGAAATTCTCAGAAAACATTGAATCCAAAATCATCCAAAAATTATAAGGCACAATAGTTATAACTCCGACAACAACAAATTAAACTTAAAACTTGTAATTCCCAAGCATATATTTACATTTTTTAGGTAAAATATAGAGAAGAAATGGAACCCAATAGTACCTTGAAGAGGCTGAAACAAGCTTGGATGGAGAAGAAGGATCAGAACCTTGATATAAATGGAGTTGCCATGATCAAAACCAGGGCTACATACAAGCTGCCGGCAACACAAGTGAGGTAATGACGGAGAAAACAGTAGACAGTGAGAGAGAGGAGATTAGCCAAGACATCTTCATTTCACGTTAGCTTTTTTTCAATGTCACATCATATATGGATTGAAATGAGAGCAATATAATATTGTGTTAGACATATTAAGGTGAAATAAACTGATTGGTTAGTTTGTTAAGACCCCAATGGGGTTAGTTATCTCTCTCAAGTGAGGGTAGATTAGAGTTAACCTAAGTGGTTTACCACGTTGTATAAGCATATTGCTCTTGTGTGAATAATACATTATTCTTCATCTTTTCTATGATATTTCTCTAATCACTCTTGTTAACATGGTATCAAGAGCATATTGTTTTCTTGGTTCCAAATTATTGAAGTTTATTTTGCTGCTTTCGTTCTTAAATACTATTACGCTGCGTTTTGGAAACTTCTTGATTGGGCGCCTCTTTCATTGTTGGAAACCCTACCATTCTTGTTTCACCAGTGAAAAGAAGCTTCACTAGAAGGCACGAGTGGAAGAGAAGCCCAAGCCTTCAAGATCGTCTCTTCTCTCTGAATTTGCTTTCACCTTGAATGGGAGACTCGATTTCGAATTTCTCTCATTCTCCATTGTGTAACTACTCGGTTGATTGAATTCTTGGTATTATCGCTCATGTTCTTGATTTCCCTCATCTCGAGTGTCCTTGGTGAAAAGGGATGGTACAATTGACGAACAACCTGATCAAGAACACCGACGGTACGATCGCATCTATGCTGTGTGATTGGTTAAGGAAATATTGTGGTTCATGTTCTCACCCTTTATCAAAGAACCCACCATTGCAAATCTATTCCTTTTCTAGCAAAGAGAAAAGTCAACCCCAATTGCTCTTGATTCTCTACTGCATCTGCATCTTCAGTGTTCCATTCATTTTGATAGGAATCTCCATATTCTCTCTCTCGCGCGCTAAATTCCAGTCTTGAATCCTTTTCTGCAACGTTTGTTCTGGTTCTATGTATATAATCTTTTGGACCTACGTCGAATAAAAAAGCCATGAGTTTTACCTCAATGTCTCTCGCTATATAATATTTTCTGCAAGGTTGTTTACTAGCCATAATGCTTCTGGTCCATCTTTATTTGGATAGCTGATCACTGGATCACTTGGACTTCTAGCCATCATTTATTCTATATTATCCAGTGGCAGAGAAGGACATCTCTAAATTGGGTGAATGCTGCAGACAGAGCCAACAAATATTTTGGAAAATATATGGTTTGAAGATTTTACTTATGTGGAACAACTATCAACTATCTGCGTCTTCCTGATTTCTCTTGAGCCATCTCACAACCTAGGTGCTACAGCCTCACCATGTACTCCTCCCCATCGCTGCTTTGTTTAAGCTGTAGCAGCTCATTTCTATTATTTTCAGTTTGCGGCAAAGGATTGCAAATGTGTGGCACAGGCTGCTTTTAGCCACGTGTGACAACAATTGTCAGAGAGATGGGTTAATGTATGTGGATGATAATCAGGAGATGTCTAGCTACCGTTTTTACTGTAATGAAATATGTGGTGTTCCATTTATCAATGTCTCTCTTTTTTGGCATTGCCGCTGGTGTCAGTGCTTCATTCATGTAAAATGTTATGCTAAAATGGCGAGATTTTGGTGATGTTTGTGATTTCACTATTAGAAAAAAGGCCTATATAAGACCACCACATCTAGACGTTTCTACCTAGAGACGGTTTAAAAACTAATATCGGTCACATTTTTTTAAATACCGTTATAACTTTAAACCGATCGCGCATTAGTTAGGTTTAAATAATATTTTAGACTGGTTATATTTACATTAGGTCTTCATAGGAAAACAATTATACTGATTATCTTGCACCCGATGTAAAAAATAATTTCTAAATCAGTTGTTTTTTAACCGCTGTAACACAATTGTGCTTGCGAACCGATTTTATTATGTTTAGTTTAGAAAATTATAATTTAGACCTACTTACCCATTTAACTAGTCCAAAAACTGACTCACGCCTAATATTACCTTTTGCGCATGAGTCCTGGAAAAGTCACAATTCATTTCAATTTTTGTGTGACCTTCTTCACCTTCAATCTTACTTGTCTCTAAGCTTCATTTCCATTAATCACACTCCCTTCAATATCTGAACTTCTACTTTAATCCCTGTGCTTTCTCCTTCATTTTCCATTTCGTGACTTAAATATTTTCTCGTTTCATTCTATTGTAACACCCCAAATTTCGTAGCATAAATCGTGCGGTGACACGTGGTTTTATAAAAATTCATCGAGTTTTGAGGTGCTACGACTTAGCGTTTTGCGTAAACGGAGAGCATGTACTAAAAAGTTGAACAACAGGTATAACAATGAGTTTAACAATGAGTAACTGATATAAAATACTCAGACATATGATGATGCCTGACGTATATTGATATATTAAAAATTTCCCGAATGAATGTTCATGTGATACAGTAATACAAAACTTCATAATTACAAATCTTCTATGTAACTATACCCTCTTCATCCGAGCCTTGAGTAGACTTGGGGCATCGAACCTAACTCAGTTAAATCATCCCATTTGGCCAGCCGGGTAGGTCTAGTGGGAGTCTCACCGTGCTAGGGTGACTGATTTACTGAACCACATAGACGACCCTTTCTAGTTTAAGCACCAAATGATATGAAGTAACCTTATAGATTTATGCCATAAGGTAGGTTCTGTTGACTTTCTTCCCGCATTCACTTTGACTAGTGCCTTCTCACGCTCCGTCTCATCGGTATCTATCTACGGCTCCATCCCCGGTGCCTCCTCCGATTCGTGACCCTTTCCGTCTATTCATTCAGACTGAGGTCCAATGCCCATCGGACCTCAGGTAACGGTTAACCTCATGCTTATGTAAACAATATATGTATGACATATATTCATGACATTTTCACAAAATCTACTACAACAGCCCATGACAGATGTAGAAATACACAAATATGTATATACGGCAATAACAATACACAGCCCCCCTGCAAGTATGTTTGTTATCCCCGTCTCGCACTACCAAATCCAAGTGCCACGATGGCCTATCGTGTCCTCGCTAGGAAAACTCTAAACGGTGTTATCAACACTATAACCCGTGTATTCATGATTGCATTTAAAAATAATTGAGACGAGTCTCGCACAAGAACACAAAGAATCATATATAAGCATAACAATAAGCATCAGAGTCAGTGTTACAGTACGTCGCGAACGTACCTTCGTTGACGGTACTTTCGGTACATTTTACGAAAAAACTGTATTTTTGACAGCGGCCCAATAGCGGTATAACAGCGGTATGACAGCGATATGATTTTCACAGATATCCTATAAGGATAAGATTTACCAACATTTAGCACTATAATAGGCATTTTAGGTACAAATTACCATTTTGCCCCTACTTGGACTAATTGCCGAAATTTCGCCAGAGATTTGCTACTTTGGCTCTATCTCTCCAGAATTTTGACATATCTCTTTGTTAGTTCTCTATACGTTTTTGATGATAACTGACGATTGTGAACACAATTTAAAGATTGTTTTTGGTAATATTAAAAACTTGCTGTCAAAGCCAAACTCAAGTATGGGTATCTATACTCGAGTATGGACTTACCAGAGAGTTGCACAAATTTGATTAAACTGAACTATACTCAAGTATCCATGGGTAAACTCAAGTATAGTCCTCACAGAGAGCACTCTAGGTTTTACACCAAGCTAAACTCGAGTAGGAATTTGCATACTCAAGTATGGATCATACAGAGACTACTGAATACTTGCTTAAGTCTTCTAAACTCAAGTATCCAAATGTAAACTCAAGTATAGAACTTGCAGAAGCTACCTAACATTTCCTTTGAGTGAAACATACTCAAGTGTACATGTGTATACTCAAGTGTCCGCCATACAGAAAGATACAAAAGTTTTAAACATAAGCATACTCAAGTATGTAGTCACAAACTCGAGTATGAGACAAACAAAAAGATATCTTTCTTTCCCAAATACTTTGCGAACTCAAATATGACTCTGTAAACTCAAGTATGGACTTGAAACAGATTTCACAAAGCCTTTCAAAATTATTGCATACTCGAGTATGGCTGTACACACTCGAGTATAGGACATACAGAAAGTTCTTTCTTTTTGAAAAACTTACATTCTTCATACTCGAGTATTGAGATTTTGGACTTAAACTTATTTTCATATTAAAGGGCTCACACTCGAGTATGGTATGAAAAACTCGAGTATGACTCCTACTTCAAAGACATGGTCCAAAGCTTAAGTCACGATGTTCCTCTCTCGAAAAGATTATACTCAAGTATCATTCTTGATACTCAAGTATAGACATTAGTGCACAAAGTGACAAACTCGAGTATAGAAGAACATACTCAAGTATGAGTCGTAGAATTTGAAACTCAAATCGACGAATTTGTGAAACATTCATGTTTGATCTTAATACATCCCATTATCAATTCTCTATATTCCTAGCTATGTTTAACCACTTTGTTAATAAGTTTCAGATGAATTAGAGGATGATTAACGAAGTGTTAAAGCTAAAGCAAAAAGGGCTGTCAGAACATTAAATGCTGAACCAAGAAAAGTTGCATACTTTTGGGTAATCCATCTGCACACACTTGCAAAGCGTAAAAGAATGATTACCACTTCAAAGAAACACGACTCCAACGGATTTATTTACAAGAAGTCAACTCGAACTTACGCCACTGGATTAAGTGAAGATTAGTGAGAGAAGATGACCAAGACACTTCCTAATCCTTGGTTAAAGTCTCCAACGGTTATATGAAGGAGTACAACGGTCAATTAATGCACTCTCAGCATAAATAGAGCTGCATTCAATTCCTCTCAACAACTAAGTCCACAGAAAGCAAAAATCATTAAAGTTCCAACTACTCTTGAGCTTTTTCTGTACTAAGTATCTGTTGATACACTAGAGCTTCAGTGTTTATTTCTATATACTCTTAGAGAGAGTTTTCTTATCAAATATCATTCATTGTAAAGAATCACAAGTCGGGGGACTTGGTGATTGGGTTCATTGATTACAACTTGTAAGAGGGAGTAAGTTCTAGTGAGAGAATTACTCGGAGTGCGAGTGTGTAATCAATGCGATAGTGAAAAACCCAGAGAGTCCGGGACTGGACGTAGGTCGGGAGATTGGACCGAACCAGTATAATTTCTTGTGTTTTGCTCTTCTACTCTTCCCTCTGTTTATCTCTGTTTTTGAGTTACAAAAACAGAGCAAGTTTCGAAATTTTTTAAACATACCCAATTCACCCCCCCTCTTGGGTATTTAGCTCTACTTTATTTGGTATCAGAGCCTGGTTTTCTCTAAAAGAGATTAACATCTCGAGAAGGATCACTATGGAAGGTATTTTACCTGATGGTTCTTCGATCAACTGACCACCGGGATTCACCGGAGAGCATTACTCATTCTGGAAGGGCAAATTCAAAGTCTTTGTAATGGCTTCTGAATTTGGTCTCTGGAAAGTATTCGAAAGAGGAGACTATGTACCATCAACTACTGAAGATGGAGTAAGGACTCCAAAGCTTGAAGAGGAATATGATGAAAATGATAAGAAGCTGGTCGTCCTCAACAACAAGGCTATCCTCATGCTTCAGAGTGCTTTAAGTCAAAGTGAATATTTTCGAGTATGCACTTTAACATCTGCAAAGGCTATGTGGGATGCTTTATAGCTAGCACACGAAGGAACCACCGGAGTCAAGGAAAATAGAGTCAACACTCTCATGACTGAATACGATCTTCTTCGTATGAAGCCAGGAGATTCCATTGGCGAGTTTCGGCTTAGATTCACCCATCTGATTAATCAGCTTGCCGCATTGGGAAAAGTATATGATCAACCAGTTCAAGTCGAAAAATCTTGAACATTCTCAAAGCAAGGAATGGGAAGCCAAAGTCACCGCCATCGAAGAAGCTCATGGCACATCAATGGCATCGTAGTGACTTTATTTGGCGGCTTAGTGAATATGAAAGAAAAATGAAGTTCAGAAATGGTCTTGATGAAATCAATAGCAAGAGCAAAGGAATAGCCTTCAAAAGCACCAAAGAAGCTAAAGAGACCGATGATGATGATGAAGAAGAAGATGAAGAAAAAGAGCTTGGCATGATCGTTCGAAGATTCAAACGGTTCTATCGAAAGGATCAAGGATACAAGAAATTTCACAAAGGTGGCTCTAGCACTGAGGCAAAGAAGTCGATCATCTGCTATGAATGTGAGAAGCCTGGCCATATCAAGTCTGAGTGCCCCCAGCTGAACAACAAGGACAAAGAAAAGAAAAAGTTCAACCGTTTAAAAAAGAAAGCCTATGTCTCAGCTATTTGGGGTGATAGCTTATCCGACGAAGATGAAGCTGATGAGGAAGACAAAGCAAATATTTGTTTAGTTCTTTGAGGAAGAAGAGCAACGTGACAAAAATGATGAGGTATACGATTCAAAACCACCTTATGATGAGTTGTTTCTTGAATACATTGTTGTTCAAGAAGAATTTGAAAAACTTGCTGAAAAATATCTTGTTTTAAAAAGGAAAAACATAACTCTTGAAATGCAAGTTGAAAAATCTTCTTTCATTGAAAATTCTGTTTGTGAAGACCGTTCTGATCTACGAAGAAAAAGAATTTACATCTCACAAAGGCACTTGAGAAATTCACTAGAGGTAGTGAAATGCTCAATGTTATTTTAAAAGAACAACGATTTACAAATGATAGATCAGGAATCGGTTACAAACCAAATTTTGATAAAAGAAAAGGCAAGAAGAAGTTTGGAGAAAAGAACTATATGAACTATTTTAGAAAATGAGTTCATTCTTCAAATCCTTTTGCACATTACAATTATTGTAATCGAAAGGGTCATACTACTTCTTCCCCGTTTTCATAAAAAGGAAAGAAAGAGTAAACCCATGGGAACTATCAATGGGTGCCTAAGGGATCTTACAAGATTCCTAAGACACATACTAACCTCAAAGGACCCAAGAAAAGATGGGTACCTAAGACTTGATTCACTGGGTCTTGCAGGTTTGTCTAAGAGCATCAAATCCCAACAAATGGTACATTGATAGTGGATGCTCAAGACACATGACGGGAGACCAATCCAAGTTTACCTTAATCAAGCCCAAAGATGGTGGCAAGGTGACCTTTGGTGGGAATCAATCTGGAAAGATTTTGGAATTGGTGAAATTGGCAACAATGAAGGACCCCAAATCAAAGATGTCTACCTTGTAGAAGGACTTTGCCACAATCTTCTCAGTGTAAGTCAAAGCACTGACAAAGGTAATTTAGTTATCTTTGATTCTGAGGAATGCTTGATTGTACGTAAAAATGATCTTCCTTTGAAAAATATTAAATCAAAAGCTTTATTCAGAGATCCTAGAGATGGAAACTGTTATACACTTAACCTCTCTAGAAATGACTCTGCTTCTGAAAAGTGTTTTGTTAGTAATCTAGATGATAGTTGGTTATGGCACAAGCGACTAGCTCATGTCAATATGATCCAACTTGACAGATTACTTAAAAAGGATTTAGTTATTGGTATTCCAAAACTTCGATTTAAAAACGACATGATTTGTGATGCTTGTCAAAAAGGGAAACAGACTAAATCCTCTTTCAAATCTAAAAATGAAATTTCAACTAGTAGACCTCTTCAACTACTTCATATGGATCTAGTTGGACCAGCTAGAGTAAAAAGCCTTGGTGGCAATCTTTATACCTTGGTCATAGTTGATGATTTCTCTAGATTTGCTTGGACCATTTTCTTATCTTCTAAAGATGAAACATTTGATCAATTTGTTTGTTTTGCCAAGAAGGTCCAAAACGAGAAAGGGTTCTCAATTTCGTGGATTCGAATCGATCATGGAGGATAATTTGAAAATCATGCATTTGCTAAATTATGAGACAACACGGGAATTGATCACAACTTCTCAGCCCCGAGGACTCCTCAACAAAATGGAGTTGTTGAGAGAAAGAACCGTATCCTCACCGAGATGGCAAGAGCTATGCTAAATGAAAACAACACTTCTCAAGTGTTCGGGCCGATGCAATGAGTACGGCTTTGCTACATCTCTAATCGGGCTTACCTCCGAAAGAAGTTGGACAAGACTCCTTATGAGTGTATAAGGGAAGAAAACCAAATCCGGCTCATCTCGCATATTTTTGGATGCAAGTGCTTCATCCACAACAATGGTAAGGATAACTTGGGAAAGTTTGATCCCAAGGCAGATGAAGGTATATTTTTGGGTTATTCAAATAGAAGTAAGGCTTATAGAGTTTTCAATACTCGTACTCGAATTGTTGAAGAGTCTATGCATGTCGTTTTCTACGAATCCAAAACTGATAAATCCTTGGATGATGATGAAGAAAATGTTTTCAAAAATCAGTTCTTTTCAAGAACTACTCCTGCATCTATTGAAAATCTTAAAGATGTTTTTGAGGCTGATCCCCAAAATGATATTGAAAATCTTGACCTGGCTATCAGCCTAGAGCTTGGAAGTTCATAAGGAATCATCCTTTGGACCAAGTGATAGAAGATGTACATCAAGGAGTAAGAACTAGGAATAGCACTTTGAATGAAGTTACTTTCTCTATTTTTATATCTCATATAGTGAAAGACCTGGCTATCACCCAAGAGGGGGGGTGAATTGGGTGTATGATAAAACTTTTAGAAGTTTGAAAATCTTTTGCAATTTACAGAAAGTAGTTTGTATGACAAGTATTAATTTATAAAGCAATAATCAGTCATTCAAACTTATATGCCGGAAATGTAAGAGTTAAGGGAAGAGAATATGCAAACCGTGATTTATCTTGGTTCGGCCCAATCCTTGACCTACGTCCGGTCCCAAGCTCCGCTTGAGATTTTCAATCCACTATCTTCTTGTAACTTGATTACACGTTCGTACTTGAAGTAATCCTCTCACTAGGATTCACTCCCCCTTACAACCGTAACCAATACACTTGCTTGATCACACACTCTGTACTCGAAGTAATCCTCTCCCTAGGATTCACTCCCTTTACAAGCTGTAATCAACACAATGTGTTTCCCACTCAAGATCACCCAATCTTGAGTATCTCACAGATAGAATGATAGGATGTGTATAATAACTCTTCTCTCTCTCAGAAGTGAATGAATATGCACTGAAGCACAATTACAAGTCATCTCACTCTCTATGATAAGCTATGTAAACATTAAGAACATAGAGTAAATGATATGAAAATCAGAGTATTAGCATCTTGAAGATGTCAGCTTGTGTCTCTGCGTTTTTCTGCTCTGTGTACTCTGTGTTCTGTAACTTCAAAGCTCTGAGTATTTATGCTGGTTGAGGCTTATGACAGTTGCACTTCTATTCAGACTTGAATTCATTGGAAAAATATAGCTGTTGTGAATATAGCTGTTGAGAGTGTTTGAACACAGCTTTTCAGATTGTCTCCCATGTGGTCATGATAGCAGATATCTTAAAATAATCATATCCATTCGAACATCTAGCTGTTGTGTGCATAGCTGTTGGATATAGCTGTTGGGAACATTTGCAGATTTGAATATTAGCTCTTCAAGAATGTCTCCCATGATGTTCAGCTTTTGTTGGTGGGTGCCTTGCTTTCTGCCTTGAAGAATGGTTAGTCTTCTTTCCAGGCTGTCTTCCATTTGCTTTGTTTAAGAAGATATAGTAAAATAATACAAGTGGCTCATGGAGTTGCTTTATTTGACTTTAAAGCAAATTCAAATCTTCTCAAGTATGAAGTTAAAGCATATCAAAGACATTGGACATTCGAATCCATTAGAGAACATTATCGCTGGGTATTCAATTTCGTTTCCTCATTGAATTTCGTCTTCTTTTCAAGTTTCGAAATTCGCAAAGAAAGTTCATCTTCATACTCTTGACAAATTTTGATTTCGTCAAATTGCTGTTATCTCAAACTTTAATCACTGAAACTTATACACAAATGATATAAATGATGTTAAGAAGTTGTATAAATCATTTAAGTAATCATCTGGATGTTCTTGATGAGATATGATGTTTCGGTCATGGTGAATTTTTCTGAATCAGATGTGTAAATCTGTTCTGGAGTTCCAAGCTCGAGTTTACTGTACCAAGCTCGAGTTTGGTCTTCATTTAAACCTTTAGTTTTGCCTCACGGAAGTCTCAAGCTCGAGCTTATGACTTATAGACTCGAGTTTGGGTGTTTATCGGGACTGCTTGCTCTCGTTTGAGCTAAACTCGAGTGTGTTCACTTATAGGCTCGAGTTTGGCTTTTTCCAAAAGTTCATTTCTTCTCTGGAACTCTCGAGCTCGAGCTTGTAACTTCAAGCTCGATTTTGGACTTCTTCAAAATCAGCATTTCCTCTCGTAACCCGTAAACTCGAGTTTGCTACTTGTAAGCTCGAGTTTGCTACTTGTAAACTTGGCTGGCTGATTTTGGACTTTGTTCAAGCAAGCTTGCAACTTCGTCCAATTTCGAGGGCCATATCTCCCTGGTATGAACTCCGTTTTGGTTGGTTCAACTCTTGATGGAAAGCTCTTTGAGTCTACTTTCATATGCCACTGATTTAAGCTCCATTTGATCTGTCGTTTGTGAGATAAACCCAAAACATTGAGGCTTGGTTTTCTGTGTGGCGTGGATTTCTATGTCTACTTCCACAGTTCATAACTCCTTTATATGAAGTAAGTTTGACTTTAGTTTTATATCAAAATGACGAATTGGGAGTCTAGTTTCATATACCACTGGTTTCATCTCAATTGGATCTCTAGTTTGGAAGATATCATCAAATTACCAGACGTTGCCCGTGCTGAACATGAAACAGAGTTGATCATCGCTGTAAACTCGAGTTTGTACTGATGAGCTCGAGTTTGCCTAGTCCAGAAACACCAAAGCTGCTGAAGACACTTATAGACTCGAGTTTGGAGTGCTAAGCTCGAGTTTGTTCATATCAGAAAGGCAAATTACTTCAGCAAGGTAGTAAACTTGAGTTTAATACTTGAAGGCTCAAGTTTGCTCATCCAACCTCATATTTGTCGACTTTAACTCGAATTGAGCCAATCCAACTTCCATATGATCTTGGAGGCTTCTAGCATCAATATAAGAACTTGAATAATGATATATTCATTCCATTCAACAAGTTCTTCCTTTTTCCATCTCCCAACTTGATCATTCTTCATCATTTAACTTAGCATCTACATTAAATACAAGAATTAGTCAAAGTAGAAGATAAATGTAGTATGCAACCTTTTTGCTCTCAAGAATGGCATCTATATAAGACATCATCAAAACTAATCATAACCAACATATAGAACCCTCAAAAATAGATGAAGCCCTTTCATACAATGATTGGGTGATAGCTATGCAAGAGGAGTTACATCAATTTGATAGAAATCAAGTTTGGGATTTGGTACCTAGGCTTAAGGACCATCCGGTCATTGGCACTAAATGGGTATTCAAGAACAAACGAGATGAGTCAGCAATCATTGTCCGTAACAATGCAAGATTGGTTGCTAAAGGCTATAATCAAGAAGAAGGAATTGATTATGAAGAAACTTATGCTCCAGTGGCAAGATTGGAAGCCATAAGAGTTCTTCTAGCCTTTGCTTGTGTCAAAGGGTTCAAGCTCTTTCAAATGGATGTAAAAAGTGCTTTTCTAAATGGTTTTATTCAAGAGGAAGTATATGTAGAACAACCTCCTGGTTTTGAAAATGATCATCATCCAGATCATGTATATCATCTCAAAAAGGCCCTATATGGCCTTAAACAAGCTCCTAGAGCTTGGTATGAGTGATTAAGCAAATTCCTTCTTGATCAAGGATTTATTAGAGGAAAAGCAGATACGACTCTCTTCATTAAGAGTAATAAGCTTGGTGAAATCTTAATTGTGCAAATTTATGTTGATGACATTATATTTGGTGCTTCTAATGATGCTTTGTGTGAAGATTTTGCTAAGAAAATGGAGGGAGAGTTTGAGATGTCCATGATGGGAGAACTCAATTATTTCCTTGGTCTGCAAATCAAGCAAAGAAAAGATGGAATCTTCATATCTCAGACCAAGTACCTCAATGATCTGGTGAAGAAGTTTGGGATGGATCAATGCAATGGAGCGACACTCAAATGAGTTCTACTACCTCACCGGATCTTTGATGAAGAGGGCAAGGATTTCAACATAACGAAATATAGAGGAATGATAGGATCATTGCTCTATCTCACAAACAAGTCGCCCGACATCCAATTTAGTGTGGGCATGTGTGCAAGGTTTCGTCGGCTCGCAAGGAGTCTCATGCCGAGAATGTGAAGACGATATTCGGATACCTTGCCGACACAAAGACTCTTGGACTATGGTTTCCCAAAGGTCAACCCGAACATTTGGTGGCATATTGATTCGAGACCATGCGGCTATAAGACAGATAGGAAGAGCACAAGTGGCCAATGTGAATTTTTCGGTGGCTCACTTGTTTCTTGGTTTAGCAAGAAGCAAACAAGTGTAGCCGTGTCATCCACGAAGCTGAATATGTAGCGCCTCTAGTTGTTGTGCTCAAGTCTTATGGCTCGTGCAACAACTATCGACTTGGGAATCAATCGAAGGAGATCCCAATATTGTGTGACAACACAAGCACAATAAGCTTGGCTAAGAATCCAGTTCAACATACTCGGACCAAGCATATTGATGTGAGACATCATTTCATAAGGGATCATGTTCAGAAGAGAGATGTCAAAGTCATGTTCATCCCAACACATCTCCAACTTGCTGACATCTTCACCAAACTCTAGCAAAAGAACAATTCAATTTCATACGAAGAGAATTGGGAATGGTAAATCCCAATGAGTTGTGAGTATTTCTTCATATCTCAATGTTAGTTATGATTTTGATGATTGTTAGAAACTAACTTAAGCATCGGAGTGTCTAGTTATATCTTATGCAGGATACTTAAAATACTGATAATTGCTGTCAAAAGAAGTAAACTCGAGTGTAGGAGACTATACTCGAGTATGTTGGGGTCAGAAAGCAATCTTGTTCTCTATGGAAGATCCATACTCAAGTGCGTAAATTATATACTCAAGTATACACAAGACAGAGAGCAACCATGCCTTGAGGAAGATACATACTCAAGTATGTAAGTATATACTTGAGTATGGGTGGTGGAATTTCAAAGGTTCACCTTACACCTTTGAAGTCCAGGTTGGTAAAATTTTCTATACTCGAGTATGTTAGTGTATACTCGAGTATGGCTAGGTATGAATATATATATGACCCTATTCATGTTCTTCCAAACTTGACCTCATACTCCAGTTTGCCCTAAAACGCTTTCTCTTCTCGTCTTTGATTCTCTCATCTGCCGCTCAAATCTCTAGCCTAAACCCTAAAAATGTCTTCCAAATCAAAACCCCAAGAGAACTCCAGCGATCAGGAAAACTCCAAGTCGTGGTCTCCTCCTCCTCCTCCTCCACGACCTAGAAGGATAAAAACTGTTCCCAATCACTTTCATTATGGCGTTGATCGTTCGATTAGAGGGGTGAGTGAAAATATCCCAGAAGCTTTTATGAGTTCGAAGGAAACCTCAAAATCTCAGAAGGCTACGAAACCCAAATCCAAAGGGATCACCTTCAAGGAACTAGCCTCAAAGCCAGTTGAGGACCCCAAGCCTAAGGCCAAACGGAAGCAGAAAAAGTCTGAGGCTCCTAAGCCTCCCAAAGCTAAGAGGTCAAAGCTTCCTTCCACTCATGAGCAAGGGCAAAGCTCAACCAAATCTCAACCTTCAGTCTCTCAGAAAGCTCAGACATCCCATGAACCTCAGCAACCTCAAGTGCCATCTGTCATGGCCAATGCAGTTGAGGACATTCACCTACATACGGATGCTCCGAAGGTTTCTTTGTCTCACCTACTTACTTTCATCCGAATGAATGCTAAATTCAAGGAAACCTTTGCTTCCAAAGAATTCTCGTCCCGTTGTCACTCTTAATTTGAGTAAGTTAAAGGATGAGTGCAATCTCGACCTATCACCTTGGTTCAAACCCTATGAAACTCTTGTTTCTATCTCTGCTCCATATTTTCCCAATTTAATCAAAATCTTTTATTTCAATATGGAATCAGACAACATTCTCCACTCCGATGATGAGTTAGTTGAAGAGCGAATTTCAACCACTGTCAAGGGTATTAAATTCACCCTCTTTGTAGCAATCCTGAGCACCATTCTGAAGATTTCTAACCCTCCTTCTGAATCTTCACCCACCTATAGCAACCAAGAGATCTTTTCTACACTTAGACCAAATGAGCCATTTCCTGAAAATCAGCATCGCACACTTTCCTTCAAACCTGGTTCAATGTCTCCTATCAATCGAACAATTTGGTACATTTTCTCAAGGAATTTTCTCCAGAAGGGAGGAAGTTTCACTCATTTCGCACAAAAGGACTACTCTACCTTTACTGCTTTTGTGAAGAAGGTACCTATCAATCTAGGAGAATGAATCTTCCAGGAAATGTCTAAATTTAGATTCACCTCTAGAAAGTCTTCCCACATTCCTTTTCCATCCTTGATTTCTGTTATCCTATTCTATCATAAAATCTGGTATGTAGGCCCTCTTGAGTCAATGAAATTGCCTCCCACCTTTAGAAGAGCTCAACTAAACTTAATGCAGATAAGATTTGAAGAAGAAGGCTCTGGCCAATCAAGAGCTCCTTCGAGATCTCAGCCTCAAGCATCACAAGCTCCAGCATCAGAAGTTCCAGAGAAGTCTCAGGCATATAAAGAAACTCAATCTGCTCCTTCTTATCTGGAGAAAAGAATTCGAGGGATGGTAGATGCTGCAATCGCCAAGCTATCCATTAGAATTGACTTTGAGATGGGAAAGCTAGTAGCGTAACTCAAACGAGGAAATGATCGATGGTAGATGCACGGGATGCATTAAAGGAAGATGTTGACAAGTCTCCCCCCGATTCGAACAAGAAACTCCAAGAGCAACTTGAGCGAACTCACCTTGAGTTATCTGATCAGATTATGGATCACGACGCCAAATTATCTACCCTGTTGGTTTCCCAAGTGAGTCTCGATGACAAAGTTGAGAAAATACTGAAGCACCTTCACTTGAGTGGTTAGAGTCCATCTGACTTTGCTTTTGGTTCCTCCCCTTCCATGCCTAAGACTGATCCAGAACCCTCTTCTTCATCACCATCATTCACCTTCACTAGTCCCCTCCATACTACCTCTACTCCCACAACTGAAATCCTGGATTTATCCTCTCCCATCACTCCCGCCACCGTGGTTCTGCCTACTCCTATACTTGATACCCTACCCCAGTCTCCTCCACCTACCCCTGTTATTGACCCTCTCCAAGAACCCTCAATCTCAGCTCCATCTTTTGACAATGACAAAGGGGGAGAGAAAGGCAAAGAGTAGTTTAAGGCAAAGAGTGTTTTTCTTTTGAAGTCACATTTAGTTTAGTCTTAGTCTAGTCTAATTTAATCTTTTTGCACCTTGCTTTACTCTCAGCTTATGTATTTCATGTTTTAATTCTCTGATATAAAACTGAGATAGTGTACTTAGTGACTAGTTCCTACTGTTCATCTCTGATATATCAAGTGCAAATTTAGCTTTCAAGTAGTGCATCTTTACATGCTTCCGTACTCTGCAAAATCTGTCCAAATTTGCACATTCTCATTTCACAATGCAAAACTCTCTTAAAATCTTGAAATTTTGGTTTACAAGTGTTGTCATCATCAAAAAGGGGGAGAATGTTAGTTCTCTATACGTTTTTGATGATAACTGACGATTGTGAACACAATTTAAAGATTTTTTTTGGTAATATTAAAAACTTACTGTCAAAGCCAAACTCAAGTATGGGTATCTATACTCGAGTATGGACTTACCGAAGAGTTGCACAAATTTGATTAAACTGAACTATACTCAAGTATCCATGGGTAAACTCAAGTATAGTCCTCGAGAGAGCACTCTAGGTTTTACACCAAGCTAAACTCGAGTATGAATTTGCATACTCAAGTATGGATCATACGAGACTACTTGAATACTTGCTTAAGTCTTCTAAACTCAAGTATCCAAATGTACACTCAAGTATAGAACTTGCGAAGCTACCTAACGTTTCCTTTGAGTGAAACATACTCAAGTGTACATGTGTATACTCAAGTGTCCGCCATACAGAAAGATACAAAAGTTTTGAACATAAGCATACTCAAGTATGTAGTCACAAACTCGAGTATGAGACAAACAAAAAGATATCTTTCTTTCCCAAATACTTTGTGAACTCAAGTATGACTTTGTAAACTCAAGTATGGACTTGAAACAGATTTCACAAAGCCTTTCAAAATTATTGCATACTCGAGTATGGCTGTACACACTCGAGTATAGGACATACAGAAAGTTCTTTCTTTTTGAAAAACTTACATTCTTCATACTCAAGTATTGAGATTTTAGACTTAAACTTATTTTCATATTAAAGGGCCTCACACTTGAGTATGGTATGACAAACTCGAGTATGACTCCTACTTCAAAGACATGGTCCAAAGCTTAAGTCACGATGTTCCTCTCGAAAAGATTATACTCAAGTATCATTCTTGATACTCAAGTATAGACATTAGTGCACAAATGACAAACTCGAGTATAGAAGAACATACTCAAGTATGAGTCGTAGAATTTGAAACTCAAATCTGACGAATTTGTGAAACATTCATGTTTGATCTTAATACATCCCATTATCAATTCTCTATATTCCTAGCTATGTTTAACCACTTTGTTAATAAGTTTCAGATGAATTAGAGGATGATTAACGAAGTGTTAAAGCTAAAGCAAAAAGGACTGTCAGAACATTAAATGCTGAACCAAGAAAAGTTGCATACTTTTGGGTAATCCATCTGCACACACTTGCAAAGCAGAAAGAATGATTACCACTTCCAAAAACACGACTCCAACGGATTTATTTACAAGAAGTCAACTCGAACTTCCGCCCATTGGATTAAGTGAAGATTAGTGAGAGAAGATGACCAAGACACTTCCTAATCCTTGGTTAAAGTCTCCAACGGTTATATGAAGGAGTACAACGGTCAATTAATGCACTCTCAGCATAAATAGAGCTGCATTCAATTCCTCTCAACAACTAAGTCCACGAAAGCAAAAATCATTAAAGTTCCAACTACTCTTGAGCTTTTTTCGTACTAAGTATCTGTTGATACACTAGAGCTTCAGTGTTTATTTCTATATACTCTTAGAGAGAGTTTTCTTATCAAATATCATTCATTGTAAAGAATCACAAGTCAGGGGACTTGGTGATTGGGTTCATTGATTACAACTTGTAAGAGGGAGTAAGTTCTAGTGAGAGAATTACTCTGGAGTGCAGAGTGTGTAATCAATGCGATAGTGAAAAACCCAGAGAGTCCGGGACCTGGACGTAGGTCGGGAGATTGGACCGAACCAAAGTATAATTTCTTGTGTTTTGCTCTTCTACTCTTCCCCTTCGTTTATCTCTCGTTTTTGAGTTACAAAAACAGCAAGTTTCGAAATTTTTTAAACATACCCAATTCACCCCCCCTCTTGGGTATTTAGCTCCACTTTCACTCTTTTCCCCACATATTTTCAAAATAAATATCATATCTACTCCTAAAACATGATATCTAACTATTTTGAAAATATAGAGATATATCTAGCAATTCTACTATATCTACCGAAAGATCTACCAAAGCTAAAGACCAGGGACCGAAAAACTTACCGTGGCTCCGCTAGAATTTCTCCAGGCTCTTCCTTCTCTCTAACCTCTCTCTAACTTGCGGTTTTGGGGTGGGAGAAATGAGAGGAGAAGGCTTGCTATTTATAGGCAAAGGTGTGACACTATTCATCACTTTATCGATTTGGATTTCGGTCGTCGGATCGCACTTTGACACATGGCACTCATCCTTGCCCTTCATGCCTTGGATGACATCATACTTCTAGAAGAAGATTACATCATCCATGATGTCATCTATGTGCTTTATGCACCTGTACCGATAAAGTTCCCAGTTCGGTGTCCGAATCGCGTAACCTTGGAGAAACTCAAAAATCTGGTAGCACAGCGCTGAAGACATATTCTTCTTCTTTAAAACTACTTGGGTTAACTAAATTTTTGATCACATTAAGGGTATTCCATAGTCGCTAAAGATTTTCGAATGTACGCCATGCCTTGATTCTACGAAAATAAATTCCGGAAGTGCCACTTCGGATAATAATTCGGTTCGTAATATGTCCCGACCTAAGGAAACTAGTTCATGGTTTGTCACAAATATTTCGTTTTCTATAGGTTCTCATCTTGACTATCTGTCATTTTCCTTAAAACCCCGTATCCTAAGTACATGATTGGTTTCGAAATGACTTCGAGACAAATTTCACTCCGGATAAAATTTCACTTGTTTATATTAAGTCCAGATATTCCCGACTTAATTCCTATATTTTGAGGTAGGATTTAATTTATCGGTTCTCATTTAGCCAACAAGTCTTTCTACCGAATATATTATTATTTAATTACTTAATATCTAGATATTATTTTTGAAATAACCCTAACCCTTTTCACACTACTTTTTATTTATAATTTCTTTTATTATTTATTTAATAATTTCGTCTCCCCCTTTAATTATTTATTTAATTATTTTTAATTAATTTTCTTATTATCTTAATCATCTTATGTTATTTCATTAAATACCAGATTAGCCACTTACTAATTGTGGACAATTTTATTAATTAGGATAAATTATTATCTCACAACTATTTTAATTACATTGGTATTTTATATCCCATGTAAAATATTAAAAATCATGGGGCCAAAAGGGCTCTTTAAAATAATATTAAATTTTCCCTTTATTATTTCCAAGGAAATAATTTATTAAATTGCTATAATTAGGGACAATATTTTCCCTAATTTTCAATAATTATTTTACTGCCCTTTAAGATTTATCATAATATTTTCAGCCATTTCATGCCCTAAAAATACATTTTGGGAGTTTTAGTTCTTTATCTCCTCTAATTTCCTGATTTTTACCTTAGAAATAAGATAATTTTGCTCAATAGTTGAGACCACATATTCACCTATTTAAATAGGTAATCTTGACTCAAAGGGAATATTTAAAATAAATAATTATCCGGTATTAAATATCCGGGTATTACATTTCTCCCCCCGTTAAATAAAATTTCGTCCTCGAAATTTATTCTATACCAACTAGAGTTCTATAATTTAATACTAGTGATTCTTCCCAAATTGCTTCGTTCAGAGACAAACCCTCTCTATACTAACTAGGATACTCCTATCCCTGAGTTACTTCTTTTGAACACGAGAATTTGTTTTGGTTTGACTATATATAGATACTGCCATCTTGTATTTCAATACCTTGCATTCTATAATATGATCACCTTCAAGATGATATTTCTCCAACGAGAAATACAGAAGATACTGTATAGATTATGAAAATTCGAGAAATTAGCTTTGTCGAGGGTATTTATAGTTTTCCTGGAAATTTTGCTTTAACAGAACAAAGTCCTCGCAGTATGCAAGTAGCCTTTGACTTTGAATTTTTTATACGAGCTACTAAAACTGACTTCCTGTAGAGAGTATCTATACGATGTTTATTTTCTACGGATGATAATCACTCTCTACCATACAATTTTATAGGAACTTTATCTAGCGATGCCATCCACTACTGAGTTTCTTCTAACTCAAAAGGTACTTCGAGTATTTGTCACTCTATCTTTAGATTAGTTTAACTTGAGAGGCTTTTAACAGACGAGAGATGTAAGTCATCACGCTGTCCTGCTGCAGCAAGACATATCCCGATCCATACCCTATGGTACCTGTAATACCCGGTATTTAGCAAATCTGGAATTCTTGAGATAAGAGAAATTAATGAATATTTTGATGAAGCAAATTCATGAGTTTAAAACTATTATAGAAATTTTTTATAATTGTCGAGTAAATTGTCGAAAAAGTTACAGAAAAATCAGATGAACAGAATGACTAAAAATGCAATAATGGTGATAAAAACAGTCTAAAAACATTATGATAAATACTGAAAGATCATGAAAGATTATGAGAAAATTATGGGAGTATTATCTTTAATTATAAGAATTTAATAAATTATTTCAGAGGAAATAAAATGAAGAAATGTTTAAAAAGCATTCCGCAAACCATAAAGTAACTTTATGGTGTAAACATTTTTAATATTTTACATAGGATATAAGATGACAATGTCAAGTATAAAGTTTGTAAGATAATAATATACTGTAAATTATAAAATTATCAACCATTGGTAAGAGAATGATTAGATAATTACTAGCTAATTGATTCAAGTAAAACAAGAGAAATATAGAAAGTTAAATTTATGGTAAAATCCTTAATTAAGAGATTAAATTTGGTAATTAGCATAAAATATACTTACTAATTATGATAAAAAGGATTAAGGGAAAAATTAGTAAATATAAATGTATGAAGGAATCTAATCCTAAAAAGATCACTAAACGAAGAATTTATTTCGATTCAAATTTTTAAGAAGGCGGGGGTAAAACATGAATTTTTGGTAAAAAAATATTATATTTTTAAAAAATGGAAAAAAGTATGAAAAGATAATTAAAACTGAATTTTAAAATGAAGGGGCCGAAATTCTTGGTATTTTTAATTAAAATGATAATTGGAATAAAATAATGATATAATGCGGTGAGTCACCTTATAGGCGGATCGAGGGGAAAAGTCGAAATAAATTCTACAGTAAACCAGAGGTAAAAGTCTTTTTAGACTGATCAAATTAAGAACAAGTAAATTTTTACACGAAGAAAGAATTTACTGTGACGTTGATTTCCGCAACCGAAAACCCTAATTCCTAATAAGACGGAAATGATCGGATAAAGTAGAGCGGATAGGCAAAGTGAGAACCTATAGAAACAATTTCGTGTTTTCAAACACGGGATTAAGTTAGGCAACAACTGGACGTTTTACGATTCGAATTATTGTCCGAGAAGTTGGTTCTATCGTAGCGATTTATTTCCAGAATCGGACGCGTTTGTCCGAATATCTTCCGAAGCACCGGAGAATACCTGGATATGATCAAAAAGAGGATCAAAATATATAATATGAAAGAGGATGAAAATATCTTCAAAGTTACATGCCCGGATTTTTGAGTTTCGCGAAATCGCGAAACGGACACCGATCGGGTAGCTTTATCGGGCCGGAGGCCATAAAGCAAGAGTCATCATTGGATGACAACTCATTCTTTGACTTTTGGACCACTTGGATGTCGGCCAAGACCCTTGGATGGCCAAGATTTCATCTCACAAAACCCTAGATCTAACGGTCCGTAAACAAAGCGAAAATTCCCTTTACGTCCCGAATTTTCACTATAAATACCCCCTCCCCTCTTCTTGAAAATTCACACCATTCCTCTCTCTTCCTTGGCCAAAATCTTAGAGTGAGAAGCTCTGCAAAAATTCTGCCTAGCTCCGAGTAAGTCCTGCTGTCATTAGCTTTTAGTTTTCGTAGTTCTTTCGGTAGTTATAGTAGAACTGTTGTTTTGATCTAGGAAGTTTCGAATATATTCCTATACTTTTTTTAAGCCTCATTGCATTGAAAGATGCCTCGACGAGTTAAAAACCTAGTAGGGATAATTTTGAAATGGAATAAGGTCAAAGTAACGAAGTTTCGCGAAATTCCGCCAAATAGGGGTAGTAGGGGCAAAATGGTCTTTTTCACCTAAAATTCCGTTATGCTGCCAAATATTCATAAGTGTGTTATTATTCTGATTAGAATACTTCGACGTCGAACCGCTGTCGAAATTCCATCGTTCCATTGTTTGTTTTGTTGAGCATTTGTTTATTTTTTACGTACGGCGTCAAAAAGTACCGTTTTTAGGAAGAGCCGGATATACGCAACTAAGGTACGGACGCGCACCGTAACCCTAACTCTATGCTGCTTATATACTTTTGCGTTATAGATACGTTCATAGGACCGAGGTTCTGTTGAGAATCGTCAGAGATACTTACAGCTTTACCCAATGATTATAGTATTGGTAATGCCGTTTGAGTTATTCCTAGCGCTGAGGACACGTTAGTGGCGTGGCACTGGATATGTGCAGAACTAGTCGAGAGAGAATTTACATACTGCTTTGTGCTTATGTTCTGTCCATGTTATTGATCATACATCTACCGTTTGCTTTTTGTGATGATATTTGTATTGAAATGAATATCTCGTTGTACGTATCTTGTTTTATTTAAGCATAAGGTTAACCGTTACCCGAGATCCATATGTGGAATGGATCTCAGCTGTAGCATCGTGGTCCGGAGGACCGATGTTTGGCGATCGAGGCAAGTGGAGTAGGCCAAGACGTGTCTACATTATTTATCGTTTTCTTTAATTTCTTTAACTTTTGAGAATTCGGATGACCGTAATCCGATACATTTACACTATGGTCCATATTTTGAATGTAATATAAATTACTTATTCACTCCAATGCTCTACTCTGATTACTCTGCTTGAAATATTTGGAAACGTTTTAAAAGAAAAAAAAATTCCGCCGTTTTCAAATGGGATGTTACAGTACCATGACAGACTCATCTACTTGGATCTGGGATAACCAACTCTTGGTGCTGTGACCAACTACTTTCTCAGTCTATGTAAGCCCGTCTCACAGTCTTTGTTCCATGTAATGATTAAAATTTTTTATTCGGGAGTTTTGTCAATGGTAAAGCAAGTTACGAGAAAATTCGATATGAATCTGCGGTACTATCCCGCTAGATCCAGAAACTAAACATCTATATAACTATCTCTGGCTCTTTCTAGCCCAAAATTGTTTCCATACTATAATCAGGTATAGTATCAAATCATAGGATTCATCGATCCTTTTTCTCCGTGCTCGTTTACACAAGCTTCACTGCCTGACTCATTCAGCCCTCGGCTTACCACATATTTGGACTTCCGCCTCGATTTATTATATTATAGCACCGGAGACTTTAGCCCTTTACTTAGTAAATCATCATAAGTTTTTCCTGTGACAAGGAATACTTTTCCCAACTTTAAGACTCTAAACAACGTCTAGAATAAATTATGCCTATCCGTATTTCACATATTGTCAAACACATTCAATCTCATGGTTCAGGATCACTGCCCTGTACTTACATGCTGTTATCGCCTCGAGCCCCTGCTCATCTACCTCATCTGAATCCTTTCATTCAGGTTTCTCAGACTACCGTTACTTGCCTAAGCATTATTGCTGACAACCTCTAACCGACTTAACTAGTTCAGTACTCTAGACCTTTCTATAGTTCCTGCCCCTTTATCAAAATTCCTAATTACACCGCTTCTATTTTTAACACAATAGTATTGACAAACATGTCATAACTAATCAAAAACTTTGTGTCAAATTTTAAACTCTTCATACTTTGAAAAATATTTCGTGATTTTAGTTCTTACACAATCGCACCATTTTGAAAAGTATTAGTGCTATCACACTTTAAAATTTAACTACTGTCAAAACAACTTTGCGAAAGTTTCTAGAAATTTCTTACTTGCTGTATTTTATCCTTTTATCTAGTAGTAGTACTTTCATACTACTCATAGTAGTAGTGTTTCCATACTTTATCATTTTAATGTTACTGAAACAATTTTTTGAAAACGCATTCACTGACAACATGACTTCAAAATTCATTTACTAACAGAAATTATCTTTTGAGGAAATAACTTATTCATAAAACTTTAACAATTTATCACATATGCTATTACTTCAACTATGTGGTACTACGTGTATTCGTATTCTTACTGGTATGAACTTCCATTTTCTCTAGAACAGATTCCTTCAAAAACTTTTTAACAGAGCTTTTAACATAGGACTATAATTTTCAATTAGGTGTAGAATATCTAGTCTGACTTAACAGGTTGTTTCACAACTGATTTTCGTCCTCCTCCCGATTACATCGATTTTAACATAAAATAGTTGTTAACTCCACTTAACCTCTAGGTTTTTATAATAGTGTTTTACAATAACCACATTACCACTTGTGGTCTAACCCTCTGTTGAAAACATTTCTTTTTCATCATTTCAAGTTGTAAACTCATAAGTTTGACAAATTATGGCAGGTGTATTGACAAGTTATAAAATTTCATTTTTTTACTAGGGAACCAGGAAACTAATCTTAGAAGATCATTGCTAACTCATTCAGACCTCTGTCCTCTGTTACTCAAGTTATCGTAGAATGTTTTTATTCTACCTTAATGTTCTGACAATTTGGGACATTATTTATTTCCTTTAGTTTCATAGACTTCTCGGGACACTTTCCGGTATTTGTCTAACAACTGAGGCTTACTGCTAGCCTATATACAATTTTGTCCTTTAAGACTTTTAGGGCTTCCAACTATATTATCTACTGACCTGAGGACATACCGGTCCCAAAGGTCTTACTGTTCACTATGTATATTTGAGAAATATAACTTACTAATTTGTTCTTGCTAGAACCTAGTCAATTATGTGCAGCTTCAACTGCAACTGTTGAATCTATCTGATTCATAACTATCGCATTCGTCCGGCCTCATACTCTACCTAATCTACAAGATTAGAGTTAAATCATTTGGATTTAGTGTTGCCGACCATCGTTGTAAGTTATATATATCATTCTGTTTTTGGTAGGAATTTGAAATTTCTGAATTCGTGTATTTGTTTTGACGTGTGCTATTACCTCTTAGCAACTCAGTTATCTGGATCCATCTGATACGGAACCTTCGATTTTTGGTTCAATTTCATACTTTGTTTCAATGGCGAACTCTAATTTGCCCTTTGTTTGTATCCCATTGAGATCTTCTACAAGTATCTCAAGGAGCTTTGTTCACAATTCGTTTAATGTTTTACTTGGATTCTATCTCACAATACACACTACATAGCACTAGAGCGTTCATTGTTGGATTACGTAAACTTTGTCTCTAAGGAACTTATTCAATATGAGACTCGTTATGATGTATTTACCTTGAGCTTAATACACTGGTAGCTCTACTTTATGGTTCGTTATGATGGCGGCTTTTACTTTACGGTTTGACGTCACGGTGGCTTCGCCCTACAGTACTTCACTCGGCACCACTCACAACCCCTCCGATTGGGCAGCTATACCAGTTAGAATCCTCCGCAGGCAGCCCTTTATGATCAAACCTCCCTGTAAGTAGCCTTCCCGATCAAACATTTCATAAGTAGTACTATCATCAGTTTTGTTGTCTCTAAACAAGAACTTGAGTCTTATTAGGTTCCTATCCTTTCGGGGTTTGTGATTTAATTCTGTTATCTCATACAGTTTTATTTCGTTTCTTGGATTTCTAATATTGGTTCATCTCCAGGTGATTTCCCTAACTTGATTCCCTTTATAGGTTACTTTCTTTTTAAAGAATCTTTTAGACTTTGCTTTTACTCAGATTATCGGTCTCACCTTGAAACCATAAATCGTGTTTTTCTGTGGTTCGTTTCTAACCATTTTATGATTCTGTTAAGGATTTAACTTTCGGTTATTGAAGCTCAAGCCAATCTTACTCACACTTCCTCTGGATTCTTAGTGTGATATTATGTTTAGGAGTAGGAAGATACATTGACTATACGTTCTGGAGTGAGGTACAACAAATCAATTTTGAGGTATAGGTTCAAAATTGTATATCATCTCTGGATGATATACCTCTGAGGGTCTATGTCATAAATGTGTACATGTGATTAATTAGAGTGATTCTCCGACTCAAAATTGGTACACAGTTTCAGGTGATATAAGGGTTCAGAATATTGCACGGTTCAAGGGTGGTATATTTGTTCGGAATATTACTCAGATGTCAAATCATTCATAGACACAACATGTTCATTTTAAGAAAACAGACCAACTCAAATTTATATTCGGGAGCGGGGTATATTGGTTCAGAGTTGTATCTATGTCTTGACTAATTTACGGATTTCCAGGCTATGTGCCACCTCTTAAAACAGTCTACACACGATGATTCGTTTCTGTTTATAATGTTCAGTCATATTTTGACCTAAGCATTGTCTCTGCTTTGATTAGATTTAGGCTTTGCCATCACTGTATCTATTTCTATGGTATTTTAAAGGATTACTATGCTTCATACCTTACAATATTCAGGCTTCTAATCAAAGGATCTAAAATCCTCAAGCTACCTCATCAGGATTACTCTCCTGAAGTTACTTTTATTCTAAGTGTGCTTAGCTTCTATAGCGTCAGTTAGATCTAATACACAATTAAAGACACAATTAGCATTGCGCGCTGACAACTCTCACAGGTTATTGTATTAGTTCTGGGTACTAATGTCGGTACACATACCACTATATGCTGATAACTCTTATACATAGTACGGCATTACTGCCTTCCTATAAAAATACCGGGGACCTACCCTCGTTTCTATGTAGCAGATTACCACTGTTAAGAACTTTAGTCAAAGACCTTCATTCTCGGAGCCATTCTCCGTTTATACGCATGGTGTCTAGCCTCTACTAGGCAGGGACTTTTTAATTTAGTACTTAGTAGGTTTTTGTGCCTACAAGAAAACTTAAGTAGTAAGTTACTATCCTTACCGGAAGACCTTTAACCGAGAAGCCACTGTTTTTACAGACAATCCTAAACAATAGGTTACTGTCTATAGGAAGACCTAAATAGTTTTGTCTTCTAAGTTCAATTATCGCTTTTGTTCGGGAATTTCTTTCAGACTCTGATTTCCATGTCAGAAGTCTTAGAGTTTTTTTTTTTAAAAAAAAAAAAACTCTAACCTTTAGCTTAGGGTATTTGTTTTATTGTATCACAATACCGGTATTATATCAGTACTCTTGTCTTTGTTGTCCATACAATGCTCTTGAGACTACCTGTGAAGCTAGCTCTGATACCAAAATGTAACACCCCAAATTTCGTAGCATAAATCGTGCCGGTGACACGTGGTTTTATAAAAATTCATCAGAGTTTTGAGGTGCTACAGCTTAGCGTTTTGCAGAAACGGAGAGCATGTACTAAAATTTGAACAACAGGTATAACAATGAGTAACCGATATAAAATACTCGACATATGATGATGCCGACGTATACCGATATATTAAAAATTTCCGAAGGAATGTTCATGTGATACAAAGAATACAAAACTTCATAATTACAAAACTTCTATGTAACTATACCCTCTTCATCCGAGCCTTGAGTAGACTTGGGGCATCGAACCTAACTCGTTAAATCATCCCATTTGGCCAGTGGGTAGGTCTAGTGGGAGTCTCACCGTGCTAGGGGTGATCGATTGATCGAACCACATAGACGACCCTTTCTAGTTTAAGCACCAAATGATATGAAGTAACCTTATAGATTTATGCCATAAGGTAGGTTACGTTGACTTTCTTCCCGCATTCACTTTGACCGGTGCCTTCTCACGGCTCCGTCTCATCGGTATCTATCTACGGCTCCATCCCCTGGTGCCTCCTCTGATTCATGACCCTTTCCTGTCTATTCATTCAGACTGAGGTCCAATGCCCATCGGACCTCAGGTAACGGTTAACCTCATGCTTATGTAAACAATATATGTATGACAGGTATTCATGACATTTTCACAGAATCTACTACAACAACCCATGACAGATGTAGAAATACACAAATATGTATATACGGCAATAACAATACACAGCCCTATGATATGTTTGTTATCCCAGTCGCACTACCAAATCCAGTGCCACGATGGCCTATCGTGTCCTCAGCGCTAGGAAAACTCTAAACGGTGTTATAAAGACTATAACCCGTGTATTCATGATTGCATTTACAAAATAATTGAGACTGAGTCTCAGTACAAGAACACCGCAATCATATATAAGCATAACAATAAGCATCAGAGTCAGTGTTACAGTACGTCGCGAACGTACCTTCGTTGACGGTACTTTCGGTACATTTTACGAAAAAACTGTATTTTTGACAGTGGCCCAACAGCGGTACAACAGCGGTATGACATCGATACGATTTTCACAGATATCCTATAAGGATAAGATTTACCAACATTTAGCACTATAATAGGCATTTTAGGTACAAATTACCATTTTGCCCCTAGTTGGACTAATTGGCGAAATTTCGCCGAGCTTCGCTACTTTGGCTCTATCCCTCCGAATTTTGACATATCTATTTTCCACATATTTTCAAAATAAATATCATATCTACTCCTAAAACATGATATCTAACTATTTTGAAAATTTAGAGATATATCTAGCAATTCTACTATATCTACCGAAAGATCTACCAAAGCTAAAGACAGGGACCGAAAAACTTACCCAGGGCTCCGCTAGAATTTCTCAAGGCTCTTCCTTCTCTCTAACCTCTCTCTAACTTGCGGTTATGGGGTGGGAGAAATGAGAGGAGAAGGCTTGCTATTTATAGGCAAAGGTGTGACACTATTCATCACTTTATCAGACTGGATTTCGGCCGTCGGATCGCACTTTGACACGTGGCACTCATCCTTGCCCTTCATGCCTTGGATGACATCATCCTTCTAGAAGAAGATTACATCATCCATGATGTCACCTATGTGCTTTATGCACCCGTACCGATAAAGTTTCGGTTCGAGGTGTCCGAATCGCGTAACCTTGGAGAAACTCAAAAATCCGGTAGCACGGCAATGAAGACATATTCTTCTTCTTTAAAACTACTTGGGTTAACTAAATTTTTGATCCCATTAAGGGTATTCCGTAGTCTTTGAAGATTTTCGAACGTACGCAACTGATTCGGAAATAAATTCGGAAGTGTCGGCTTCACGGATAATAATAATTGGTTCGTAATATGTCCGACCTAAGGAAACTAGTTCATGGTTTGTCACAACTATTTCGTTTTCTATAGGTTCTCATCTTGACTATCTGTCATTTTCCTTAAAACCCCGTATCCTAAGTACATGATTGGTTTTAAATGACTTATGAGACAGCTCTCTCCGGGATAAAATTTCACTTGTTTATATTAAGTTCAGATATTCCTGACTTAATTCCTATTTTTTGAGGTAGGATTTAATTTCTATCGGTTCTCATTTAGCCAACAGGTCTTTCAACCGAATATATTATTATTTAATTACTTAATATCTAGATATTATTTTTGAAATAACCCTAACCCTTTTCACACTACTTTTTATTTATAATTTCTTTTATTATTTATTTAATAATTTCGTCTCCCCTTTAATTATTTATTTAATTATTTTTAATTAATTTTCTTAATATCTTAATCATCTTATATTATCTCATTAAATACCAGATTAGCCACTTACTAATTGTGGACAATTTTATTAATTAGGATAAATTATTATCTCACAACTATTTTAATTACATTGGTATTGTATATCCCATGTAAAATATTAAAAATCATGGGGCCAAAAGGGCTCTTTAAAATAATATTAAATTTTCCCTTTATTATTTCCAAGGAAATAATTTATTAAATTGCTATAATTAGGGACAATATTTTCCCTAATTTTCAATAATTATTTTACTGCCCTTTAAGATTTATCATAATATTTTCGCGTCATTTCATGCCCTAAAAATACATTTTTGGGAGTTTTAGTTTCTTTATCTCCTCTAATTTCCACAGATTTTTACCTTAGAAATAAGATAATTTTGCTCAATAGTTGAAACCACATATTCACCTATTTAAATAGGTAATATTGACTCAAAGGGAATATTTAAAATAAATAATTATCCGGTATTAAGATCCTAAGTATTACATCTATCGTGAGCGCACGAATAGGAACCCACTCTAGTTTCATTTTTCACAGTTTCCTGACCTAAATATCTTAAGTGTGATCTTATTCATGCTGTTAAGTATTTTATTAAAGTTTTTTCAAAGTAAATACTCTTCATCTGAATCAGTTTTAAGATTTATACAAATCGCATTATGTTTCACTTAGAACATAGGATGTGTACACATTATGAAATATTTAATAAAATTCCAAGATTGAATATAGCTATCATGATACTGTTAGTTATTGAATATCTGTTAATTGGATGAATTTGGTCAACAATGACAACAAAATCCAAACGTGTAAATCGAGGCAACAAACATTGAAAATGAACATATACGATACCTCCTTAAAAATCGTGCAACATCCACACAACATACTTACTCCCTCTCCCTAAACATCAACGATAACAAAACCCCCAACACAAACATCAATAACAACAAAACCCCAACACAAAACTCAAATGACAACAAAACCCAACACAAACCTCAATCACAACAAAACCCCAACACAAAACTCAATGATAACAAACTCTCAACACAAACCTTGTGAAAATGGACCATGAGAAGCAACACCTATGACTCCATAAAGCAAGGCCACAATTTGGCCCAATTATAAGAAAGAATAGAAGGATAATTTGGGCATGATTTTTTGCCAAGTCAAGAAAGGAAAGAAGGTCATTTGAATTTTTATTGGGTTATGGATTTTGGTCCAAAATAAAGGAGGAAGAAAATCACTTGAACCTTTGAAAAGGCCTAAGGTTTTCGGCCAAAAATCAAGTGGAAAGAAGAAGGCAATTTGGACCCTAATAATGGGCCCAAGAATCACGGCCCAAAAGCAACAATGAAGGAGACAAATTGGGCTAAGGGTTTCAGCCTAAAATCAAGGAGGTATAGGAAGCAATTTGGACCTTGGTGAAGGCCCAATGATTTCAGCCTAAAGAGATGCAAAAAGGAAAAAAAAAGATGAGTTGTAGGACACATATTCAACATGAAAACACAACAACACAACACACAACTCCCTCCTTCTTACTCCCTCCCAAACTGTGGCCCCCTCTCACAAACACACACATGTACACAACCTAATTCACACACTTTTTGAAAATAGAATATCCCCTAGAGGGGGGTGAATAAGGGATTTCAAAATTCTTTTTCAGATTGAATGACGAACAGTAAGAACAAAGACAAAGACAGAGAAAATGGAGACAGATAAGTGTTTAATAACTCCTCACTGAGTAGATGAATAATAATCACTGAAGTACTAGAATATCCGAGGATATTAAATGAAGTGAATGAAACAGTTAATCGCAATAATACAGAATTGAATGCGCAGAGTTTCGATAGATGGCGGAATTGAATGTGATGTGCTTTTATATTGTCTTCCATTAATGCCATTAAGAAGAGCTTGAATGTAGCCGTTGTGACACTTTGAACTTCCGTTAGGCACAGATGATTTTCGTTGGTATAGTCAAACGTTTCTTCATTAATGCATTTGTCGTCAACGTACTTGTGCACAGAAGTTGACTCAGAGCATTTACCAAAATGGGTATGCCTCAAAGGAATGTATTCGTCTGCTATGAGTGTTTATTCCATTTGTAAGCTCTGTTTTCCGAAGGCATTAAATGCTTCTGACACATGGGATGACTTTTCGGCTAATCACAATGTAAACGTTTGTTAATCATCTAAAATCCACTTGAAGAATAGTTAGATATAACATAAATATGAGAGAATGAGGTTTAAGTGGAAACAATTAATAACCCAAAGGATTCAAGTTTACGATTACTATTACAGTGGAGAAGTTTGGTAGATGTGGCTTCTTACTTGAGTAATACTATCATATTACTCAAGTAACATCGTAGATCTTCTCATCAATGACTTCGCATTGCAGCTTCTCGAGTAGCATAAGAGTTTACTCAAGTAGTCTACTTAAGTAGACAAGAATTCCTGCTCGAGTAACTCTTGTTCTCTGCTAAACAAAGTACTAAGTGAAAGTGTTAGCAACTACTACTCGAGTAATATTTTCTCCTACTCAAGTACTTTACTCGAGTAGCATGATAAGATTGCTCGAGTAACTATCAGACAGAGAGCAAAGATAAACTTGAAGCTACCTTGCTCGAGTAACTCATTTACCTTACTTGAGTACCAGTAAGACTGTACTCGGGTAAGCTTCATACCAAGAACAAATGTAAAAATTGAAACATATTACTTGAGTAACTCATTACCTCTCACTACAACAAAAAAGGGTTACAACGTCCATTTTTTCCTACTTTTGACGTCCTTTTTGAGAGGGACACCTATCTGGGGGGCGTAGTAAGTGGAGCACTTACGGTGTCCTAAATTTAATTTAGGACGCCGTAAGTAGGGCACTTACAGAGTCCTAAATTTGATTTTAGGACACCATAAGTGTAGCTTACGGCATCCTAAATATATATTTAGGACATCGTATGCTCCACTTACGGCGTCCAAAACTAAATTTATATTTAGGACGCTGTAAGTACTTTTTTTTTAAAAAAAAAAACCCCCAGATCTGAGCGTATCGCAGATCATGATTCAAAACCTTGTAGAAATATATAAATGCTTAAAAGCTACAGTAAGGAAAAATCAAAAGGTAGGAGCAGAGACAAAAGGAAATGCTAGAATAACACCTATTATAGATCTAAACATAGGTTTTATTTTAGCATTTCAACAATGAGTTACCCAAGTTATCAAACACATGCAAAATAGAAATAGATTTTGAGCACTTATGCCACTTATAATTAGAGCACACAAACTGGTTAGGCATCACAAGCAGGGAAAAAATGAATCCACTACCGCAAATCATAAGTGAGGTTGTTTTCAGTATTAAAAGGAAAATAGCAACATGATTATAGATAAACATGCACAACTTGGATGCATACATGAAGTATAAATTAATGCTTGATCTCTAAACATGAAATAAACAAGATTTGCTTATGTACCAGCTGTTGTTCAACAATACTCAATGGTTGAAGTTACTGGATCCAAATCCTATGAAGAACAAAAAAATAGTCACTTAGTTATCCAGATAATGGTGAAGATAAATTTCAAGGACTAGATTAAAAACACTTGAATCAATAATGGTAAACCATGAAGCCATAGAGTGTAGAAGGATTAATGCAAACCTAACATAGGAAACTAGTAACATGAAAAAAAAATCAAACTCCAAACACAAATCAAGTATTCAAATAAATACTTTATATCCAATATTATCAAGAAACAAATATACTTTATATCCAATATTAGTTCAAAACATCACACACAAATACAATCACCCATTCAATTATGGTCCACGAACTTATGGCAACAAGAATACTCTTTTCCTTCAACTTCAAAAAAATCACCTATTTTGCAAGGAACCAGCTTAGAACTAGGTGAGGATTGAAAAATGAGTTTGATTCAGCTTTTAGAAAAGTGTACAACCAACAAGTAACATCGGATCCATGCATTTATATTTATCACAAAAGCAGCAAAACAATTTCTAGAAATTCAAGAGGCAACAAATTCAGCAGAATTGAATCAGATTCAGATTACAAAATCTGATCCAAAACAGCAAATGAGACCTTACTATGACAACAATTATTTCTTCAAAGTTGCACATGAAATTCACAATGAAACACCTCAATTACAACATGAAGAAACTAATTAGAGAGAAATGCATGTAAAAGAAGGAAGAGATTTCTTCCGCAAAGAATTTGATGCAGAACAATAGATGAAAAGGAGAAAGGGGAGGGCAAATGGAGAGAAAGGAAGTTGGGAGAGAAAACTGACAAAATAAACTGATATCTTCAACAAGTCTGAAAGATATATTATGTAGAGCTATTAATAAGGAGCCTGTAATATAAAAAGAAAATAAACAGAAGTTGAAAATTACATCATTGAATAGAAGTCAGAAAATGCTTAAAACTAAAATATCTCTAAACAAGAGTTTCCTATGCCAAGAATAGATTTTCTATAATTTCACATCATAAACTAAATAGATAATCTTAATTAACAAAGAAAGCCCATCAACTAGACATAGCTCATCAACTTAGCTATACGTTAACTACTGAAACCTTTCTAAGATAACTGCTAACCCAGTACCATAAAGAGGTTTAAAAGGCATCACTTTATCACATAAAATCAGCAATGGTAAAAAAAAGTTCTTAAAATTGCTCACATTTCAACTTCAACCATTTGCATGAAATAACATCATGCTTAGCACATCTAATGTATACATTAAAGGTGAATCACATATAAAACCCAAGCCCAGAATCATAATACACTATAAACACGTGCAGTAAGAAGTTTTTCCAAATCAAAGTTAGCACATGACATATTACAAAAATCCTTATAGAATGAAACTCAAACTAGCTTCTAACTTACCACAACCATTTGCCATTCATGAGTGCATCCCGTAGAAGCACAACATGAGGCTCCTTCTTAACTCGTTTTTCAGCTGGTATGACTTGTGTTGTATTAAGGCAAGCCTAAGGAATAATCATATTAGCAAGCAATCTATAAATTCTTATAGTACAAAAAGAAGGAACCACAGAAAAAGTTTTAGATTCAAGAACCATTTGCAAAGTGTCAAGTGACTATCTTATAAAATATAACTGCCACAAGTTTCACCAATTCGCAGTGTGAGCTACACAAAGCTCCAAATCTATCATCTTTATGTCCATCACCCCTGGATAGAAAGATCATACAGATCAACATTAGTAGATTGAAAATTAGTTAATAAATAAGTAAAATGGGAAACAATAGAAAAACTCATCAAGGAATGGAAGAACTAGACATACAACCCTAATCAAGATCCTTACAAACCACATACGATACTTTAAATTATCAAAATGCAGTCATAGTAAATACGATACTTTTAAATTATATTCAGACAATGCTTTTATAAAGTTTTTGTTGTTGTCTCAAGGCCTAACCACATGCCTCAAATGTCCTCTATTTGTGCCATTACTCCTAACCAAAAATGAAATTGGTGCCGCAGAATGTCTCCACCTCTAGGAGATGAAAGATTTTGAAGTCAATGCAAATTCAAAAGTAGATGCAAACAATCAAGTGAATCAACAGTGATTCAAGTTCGTGCACATTTCAATGCAAGTGAAACATGCTACCAATGCGATCTCAAATATGACTAAAACGAGCAAAACGCTACATTTAGAATGTTGAGACTAAATCACGCATAATTAAAAACAAATCCGAAGTGTAAACTCTCAATCCTCAATTCACAAACTGTAAATCAACAAAGCAAAAAAGAAGTACCTGAATAGGATTCGGACAATACTTAAACAAGACCCCTCGAAACTGATTCTTCCGGACAACGGAACCGGAGGCCTCACTCGTACTGGCAGTGGAGTTATTCACCATTTTGACATTGCCTGATCTATCAGAACGGCCTCAAACAATTCCTGAGAACCACGACTTAGAAGATGAAGATGAGGATGATGAGGTGAGGTGAGGAAATCGAAACAGAAGTAGATCTATGGAAATGAAAACAGATACCAAAATCGCAAATGTAACAAAACACGACGAGGTGAGAAAACACAAATCGCAGCAAAAGAGATCTAATAAAATCGCATAATTGGATCTCACCATCTCAAAATCGTATATCCGCCATCGTCTTTCCAGATCTGAGGAGATGGGTACGGAGGAGCAGAAGAGGCCATCGAGATAGGAGCCGAGAAGCGGATCAGAGTCGCGAAGGAGATGGGAGAGCGGAGGAGCAGCGATGAGGCTAGAGAAGGCGATCGAATGAGATGACAAGTGAAGGAAGTCTGAAATATTATAATTGGCGAGCAGCGAACGAGTGATTCGACAAAAACCTTAGTCGCCTCAGGGTGAAATCACAATTTACCACGAATTAAAATGCAATATAGTGGAAACAACTCGGGATTGTTCTCTTATCAAGGAGCCAATTTATTTTGAATTCCTATGTTAAACTAAGTGCTAAAAACATGATTAGAAAAAAGGGTTTTGTAATTGGTTTTCTCTAAATTAAAATTCATGAAAATATAAAGAAACTATTTCTATTCTTTTTGGTATTTTTTTTAAAATAGTGAAAAATGCTTTGGATTAAAAGGGATTAATGTTAGTTCTGATTAGTTTTGATGATGTCTTATATAGATGCCATTATCTAGAGCAAAAAGCTTGAATACTACATTTATCTTTCTACTTTGATTAATTCAAATATATTAATCTAGATATGAGTTTTATACAATGAAGATTTGATCAAGGAAGATAAATTGGAGGAGTTGAATTAAGTCACAGTTGGATTCTTGAAGCAATACTTGAGTATATCAACTTAATACTCAAGTATGGTAATGAATTGGTGGAGCTCAAATAGGCTACAGATGCATTCATGAAGTAATTCTCGAGTACCAAGTATCAATACTCGAGTATGATACTCAATCAGATCATATTCAGGCAGAAAACTGATAAATACTCGAGTATGTCACTTAAATACTCGAGTATTGGACCTATACTTGAGTAAAGAACTTCAATACCCGAGTAGTGTCGTGATTTCCAGCTGCTCTGCTCAACCCTGTTTCTGGCGACCTCTGGTAATTAGATGATATCTCCCAAACCAGGAATCGGATTGACATGAAACCAGTGGCATATGAAACTAGACATCCAACACGTATTTTTTCCAAACTTTCAAGTCCAAAGGAGCTCCTATGAGAGAGATATGAATTTTTCAAGTTGGTACAAACATCACCGTCACAGCCCAGACCAAGCTTCGGTAATTTGAGTGTATCTCACAAACGAAAAATCCAATTGAGCTGAAATCAGTGCCATTGGAAACTAGACTCAAATAACTTTCCAAATACGTCAAGAACACAGAAAAATAAGATCAATGGAAGGAGTTATGATGTTTTTAACTTGACAGTCTGTTCTGGATGCTGCAGAAACGCTGGATAAGAACAACCTCCATTCATCTGATGTTAATGGACAAAATACAACTAGTTTGGAGCTGATTCTTATTGAACTAGAAAGAAGACTTAAAGAGCTTTCAGAGATGAGGTGGTTTGTCAAATTTGAAGCTATACAGAAGACATTACGCTCACTTTGGAACTTTGCTCTTGAACTGCCAAGGTAATTACGTTTTGCAAAGATGATGTCCGCACAACAACATAATATATGACAGCAAAAAGTATGATATTCGAAGATGAATACTCGAGTAGAAGGTGAGACATACTCGAGTAATGGAGAGACAGAACCATTGCTGAAGTTTCTTATCAAGCATACTCGAGTATCCTAAAATACATACTCGGGTAATGTCGAAGGAGCCTTTGAAATGAGCAAAATTATTCATATGATTCTCGAGTATATCTCAAGTAATACTCGAGTAGTAGCAAGCAGAAACAATGCTGAGTCAATCAACATAACAATACTCGAGTATCTTCAAATCACTACTCGAGTAATATCGAGCCCGAAGCAAATGTCTACATATCAGAATTCTATCATACCCGAGTAGATAAGTGTAATACTCAAGTATGTTCTTTCCTGATTCAAGTTCCCTGAACTCTCTCAGCAGTTTACTTGAGTATATGAAATGGGCTACTCAAGTATTGTCGAGAAGGAGCATCTGCAATGAATACTCAAGTATTGGATATAGGATACTCAAGTATTGAGTTTGGCTACCCAAAGCATCTCGTGAAGAACTGCCCGGGAATACTCAAGTATTCGAGAAAATGCTCTAAAAGTATTGACAGATTGAAGTGTCGGATATGAATATGCTGCAACAATACTTGTGTATGGGATATAGAATAATCAAGTATGAATATTGAGTTTTACTACCGAGTAGTAATGAAGGAAATGCACATCTCGTGAAGAAGTTATGGAATACCCAAGTATTCAAGTTCAATACCCAAGTATTGACGAGATATGAACTTCTGTGAATTGATTTTGCAAGGGGGTACTTGAGTATTGCGAAAGTATTCTTGAAATATTTAGAAACTATTCCAAAAGTATTCAGAAAGTATTCACGAAAGTATTGAGGAAATATTCAGCAAATATTCAGGAAGTACTCAAGATTGAATATTGCAAAGTCTGATTTATTTGAACGGCATGAGTACTCAAGTATTGAGCATAAGCTACTCAAGTATTGATCGAATCAAGCATCGATAAGCATTTTTACGGGAGGTACTCGAGTATATGAAAGTGGATACTCGAGTATATATCGATAAACATATCGTACGCACATATCTTTCGCAACATTTTTCGAATGGATTGATTATTCAATTAATCTTTCTTCTACATCACTCAATCTTATCGATGATATTACTAATCATCTTCTTGAGTGATTTTCGGATGATTAATCGTTGTTTGAATCTTGATGAGCTGTGAAGCACCGAAAACCGACAATGAACAGAGCCGACAAGATACAGATGACCCATAACTGGAAAAGCTTCAAATCATTATTTAAGTCGTTGCCCATCCGAGACCACATGAAAAGAATTGAAACTAAGCAAACATTCGATAGTGGGCAAGCAGAAACTCCAGACGACTATACATTCAACTATGGCCATGCGCGGATACTTCGAAACATTCCCAACGGGCAAATACAAACTCTTCAATAGACAAGTTCAAATCCTCCCAACGGTCGAATGCTCACAACGGTAACTTCAACAGACAAATCCTTCAACGGTCCTCAAAGCTTCAACCAGTATAAATACTCGAAGGTTTGAATTCTTCAATGGCGGAACAGACATATACACAGACAAAGCATTCAAAGCAATCCATTTATAGTCTGTATATATCTTTAGATATTACTGCGAGCTTCGGTGTTTATCATTTATCTACTCGTGAGAGAGTCTTATCATTTGTATTACAATTCGTTCAAATCTCAAGGTAGAGGTATCTTGAGTGTGGGTGTATCAATTACAACTTGTAAGGGGGAGTGAGTCCGAGAGTGAAAGGATCATCCTTCGTTTACAGAGTGTGTAATTGTGTCCACGGTTATTTGGTTGCAACTTGTAAAGAGGAGTAAGTCCTAGTGAGAGGATTACTCGAGAGTTACAGAGTGTGTAATCAAGGTTTGAGATAGTGAAATCCCAGAGTGTTTCGGGACCGGACGTAGGTCAAGAGTTGGACCGAACCGTATAATCTTTTGTGTTCATTACTCTTCTCTCTATCTCTGTTTTAGGTGTTCTGGAGCAATTAGCGAAAGAATTTCAATACCACCTATTCACCCCCCCTCTAGGTGATATTCCACCTTCAATTAATAGTGGATGTTCTTGGTAATGAAGAAGGTGGCTATCCTTGTTAAAATATATTTGGGAGTTCAAATTTGATTAAGTCTGAAAAACAACCTCAAGATAACACTTGAGTCCAATAATTTCAATTAATAGTAGCTCGTACAAACATAGCAAACTACTACCTCTTGAGATATTGTTAAAATCCACTTAATGTGTGATTGAAATTGGGATGATGCAAATTGTTCTTCTCAATTAGAATGTTCTAACGAACCATTCAAGAGCTAAAATCAACTATGTTTACGGACACAACAAGCATAATTTCATCAAGCATTTAAAGAAATATGGAAATTTGAACATCAAAATACATCATCCAATTAAAACTACATTAATCAATCCACATGAACACATAAGAGCAATCCAAGTCTCATAACTACATAATGATAAACCTAAACAAGGAAATCAAATATATAGTCTAAGCAAAAGATTGAATTAAAGAACTCCCCAATTGAAGCACAAAAGCTCAAGCCACAAGTCTCCATCACCAATCTGTAAGAATGAACCAGCCGTTGGAAAACTAGCTCGCCGTAAAATACAAAGGCTTCGCCGGAATCTGGAAAAATCCTCGCAGGAAATAATGGAGTTAAGTAAAGGAATGGCTGGGACGGTGGTGTCTGACGGTGAGGAGTCGAAATCGATGGTGGTTTGATGGTGGACAAAGACGATGATGAAGGATGGAAGTTGTGAAGGCGTTCCCCTTTCTTATCAGTTGTGTCTTTGCTGGTTCTCAAATTCCGGCGCTAGTTCAGTCTGGTGACCGTTGATGGAATGAAGAAGGTGATGGACGATAGTGGTTGTAGGTGAGGATGAAGGTAGAAGGAAGACGATCCAGGCCTCAAGCTCGCGACATTCTCGCTTTTCTCTTGTCTCCCATTCAACCACCGGTAGACGATGGTGGAAGGAAGATGATGAAGGTGGGTGGTCTCGGTGATGGTGAATGGAGGATGAGGGGCGAGAGCGAAGGTCAGAATTAAGGATCCCCAATCGTGAAGGTCCGAAGGTGTGTATGTCGTCAATGGAGGTCCCAAGTTCTGCGGCACTACTCCATTTCTTCTATTGCATCTCTGTTTTGTGAAAACCAGCCCCCACTTACGGTGAAGGTAGGTCACCGGCGACGGTGGAGGAGAAGAATGTGAGGTCGCCGACGACAAAGGGTGGAGGTTGATGGTGAATGATGAAGGTTCGAATGTGAGGGCGTGAATCCAGACCAAAAACTCGCGGCATTATGTCCTCTTTTATTATTCCCTTAGCACCCTGCGTCTCGGGTCCTCTTCTTTCTTTCGGGTCTGTGTGCTCTTTTAATTGAATGAAGAAAGATCAAAGATCAGCTGCCCTACTTTTCAAAACGCAGTGTTTCAATAGGGACCTAACTGAAACTTTTAGAAAGTTTCAGAGAGGGACTAAACTAAAAATTTTATAACTTGAGCCCAAACTTTCATTTTCAAATCTGGTCCAATTTCTTCAAACACCTACAATTTAAACCAATCAAGCCAACATCAAATCTTCCCAAAAAATAATTAATAAGAATAATTACAATAATTATGACAATTTTACCCTTTTTAACACATTTTTCATGTAATCACTCATTAATCCAAATTAATCATAAATAATACATTTTTGGCCCAATTAATATGATTAAATTCCAAATTAATCATGAAATAACACATCAAAATATGGTTCGATCAACGAGTCAAGAGGCATTTGAATGAAATGAGAAATGAAGGTGGGGAAGGTCTGAAATATCAGAGTTTTGGTGTCTAATTTCAAAATTTAGACGCCAAAAGTGATGCTTTTGGGTAGTTTTGGTGTCTAAATTTTGCAATTAGACGCTAAAAGTTATACTTTTGGGGAGTTTTAGCGTCTAAATTTTGAATTTAGACGTCGAAAGTGATGCTTTTAGCGTCCTAATAACGAATTAAGACGCCAAAAGTCAACTTTTCTCACATATAATTATAAAAATGCCACCGCCTTTATTTATTACTTCCTTTTTTTTAAAAAGGTCGTCTTTTAGGGACTCAAAAACTCTTTTTTGTAGTAGTGTCTACTCGAGTAGCTCTTACACATTACTCGGGTAACGCTATTATAGAGACTTGTTTCTTCATGAAGAGTCTTTTGCTTAAGTAGCTAAGATGCCTTACTCGAGTAGCTTACTTGAGTAAGTTATTATGCTTACTCGAGTAGCTATAAATGGCGACCTCTGAACTTTGCATTGAAACGACATTACTCGAGTAATGTTGAGATCTGTGAATACTTAAAAAACTTATCATATTGAGGTTACTCGAGTAACACTCTTAACATGCCAATATTTACGTATTCAAAACCTTAACCATTTTCAATATAAAACTTTAATCATATAAGTCTTGTTTTCATCAAAACTCGGGAACTAACACTTTCCTCTCTTCTCTCCATGGTAACACACACATCCACACCTACACACCAGGCACACACAAAACCAAGACACTTGGCACACATGCAATCAAACACTTCAACCACACACCAATCATCTACACTCCTCATCTCCCTTCATTCCATGGAATTTCTCCCCTCTCACACACCTCCACAATTTCTGTCTTCATCCTCTCCATCCGACCCTCCTCCTCCTTTCAATCTCCAATCGTGATCCTTCCTTTCTTCCTTCTCCAACCATAGCCTCCTCTCCACCAAACACCAATCTTCCTTCATAAATTCCTCCCTTTCATGGTCAATACTCCTCCTCCCTCAAATTGGAAGATCAAGAAGAAGGAAGAAGAAAATAACAAGAAGATTAAGGTATGTGTATGAACACTTACCATAGCTTCTTCATCTTTCTTTGCACGTGGTGCTGATGAGCAAGAAACCAACATGCTTGTGAATTTCTCTGGTTAAGGCCGAAAGTGAGCAAGGAAAAAGGAAGAGGAAGTGATCTTAGTGCAAAGATCAAGCCAAAGTTGGTAAGAATCCTAGTCCTCTTCTTATCTTTGGAAAAAAGGATTTCATGATTTTGAGATTTCCAATGAGTTTATTTTGAAAATTAGTGTGAGAATAAGGTTGAAAACAATTTTTGGAATCAAAAGATTAAATTTACACAAGTTGTAAAAACTATTAGTTGTTGAGTTTCTGGAGGCAGTCGTCTTGTGTGAGGCTTTTGACTAAGTAAATGAATTCCAAAAATTTGTGAAACCTCATAGAATTAAAGAGGACATGCAAAGCTTAATTTTGATAGGTAATGGGTAATTGTTGGAGCTCTGTACATGGAGCTATTGATTTTTAAAGTTAAGATAAATTCCTGGAGTTTCATACTAAAAAGTAAGAGAAAATTTAAAAATTGGGAATGAGTTGACGTATTTTGACCATTGATGTTATTTTTCTGTGAAAATAGGCTTGTCAAGGAATAAGTGAGTTTGGGAAGCACATTATATTCATTTTTGTGCATTTAATTATGAATTTTCAAAGTTTAATGAAAATTCTGGAAATTTGGTTAAGAGTCCGAAAATGGTTAAAAAAGGTAATTAAAGTTTATACCCTAGAATGTTAAAGATAAAATGGAGTTAAGATGATAATAAAGACTCTTTTATTATGTTTGAATATAAGTATTAATTAATGATCATTATCCTAAAATTACAGGAATTCTCAAGCACGCAAGCACCACAAAGAATTTGGACATTGTTAGAGTTGCTACTTGGATAGGTAGTAACTATAATCCTCTATGACATGTGTATTCTTATATGTTATTTACCATGATTGTGGATCCGTGTCTTGTACATATGGCTATTTATATTCAATGTTGTGTTATTTGGCTAATAACAATTGTCTTCCTATGTGTTGGGAATTCAGGATCGGTAAGATCCTGCATTGTATATTTTCCAATGTGCTTAGGAACTCAAAACTACTAAAGTCCTGTGTCTGCATGTATTCCTCGGGTTGAGGAATTCAAGACTCGTAGGGTCCTGCGTTTTATTTTCCTAGCACAATGAAATCCAGGACTGGTAAGGTCTTGCATTTATATATCTTTCCTGAGAAGGAATTTGGGACTCGTAGGGAATTCGAGACTTGTCCAATCCTGCATTGTTGGAATTGTAAGGTCCATTTACAGCTAACAGAACATGTACACTATACTGTTAATTGTTGTTGTGCGTTGATATTGAATGATAAATTGTTTTCTTTGAATTGTGTTTTTTAATAAATGTTTTATGTATATACTATGCATAGAGATTAACATGTTACTCTGAGATTCAATTGTGAATTTCATACTTGCATAAAAGTACAGGTAGTGGATCAGGTAAGAAGGAAAAGTGGGTGATGTGAGGCGGAAGCAGAAGAAGGTGGTACTCGGGAACAGTACTTTTATTTTGTATATAATTTTAATAAATTTTGGATGTTTGTATAAAGAGTTTTAAATTTTGAAGTAAATTTGGGATGAATGTAAATTAAATATCCTAGTGGGGATTAGCTTTGAGACCATTACCAAGTTTGAGTTTTTCTTATATTATCAGTTACTCAATCATCCAAATTGGATCCACTCGCTCTATTGTGTAGTAACTCTGGTGTAGGACGGTAGTAATAAGGTCGTGTTACAGTTGTTGTATCAGAGCATGGTTTGGACAAATTTTATTTTAATTTTTAAAACTAATATAACTTGGTTTTGTGGTGATAAAAAAGATGAACGGAGATAACAAAGGACTTCCCCCTAATAACCCTAACCGACCTGACACAGGGAACATTAGGGAACCTGGTCAACTAAGGGTGAGATGGAATGCTAGGAAGAGTAAACTTCCAAGACCCGTTTCTAAATTTGTTCCTTACTTGAAGGGATGAGGAAGGATGAGGAAGAAGCAAACTGCTAGGAAGAGTGTAGTTCCCAGACCTAACCAGGCATCTACTTCTGCTGCCCCTCAACTAGATGTTCCAGCACCTATGGAAGTAGAAAAGGTTGTACCTTGCTCTGTAAGGGATGTAAGCCAGCTCGAAGTGCCTTCAAACCCCCATAATTTAGAAGGATCTAATGAGGCTAAATCTCCGTTACAACCGAGTCTTTTTGAAATTTTTGACCTTGATTTCTGAGGTCATTTATATGATTTGCATTGGCAGGCAGATTTTGAGACAACCACACAGGCTGGCCAATATAGGTTATTTCTGGAGGAGGTCAGGAAGCTGTATGCAAATTGCTAGAGGTATGGATAGGAATACAATACGGAGATATGGGCACATGCAACCCTAAGTCTCTTCCTTCAGACTGATGCTTGGGTTGGTATGATGAATGACGTCCTTGAGAGTAATATCGTTGATGATTTTGACATTTTTGTGGATTACATGAGCTCATTGGTAGACGCTCATATATAGGGAAGAAAGCCCTAAACTTAGTAAGTTGGAATGTAACCTAGGGCTATAAGTTTTGGCTGTAAGCTATTGAGTTAATATTATGTTTAGGTGTATGAACATTATATTTAATGAAATTTGGATTATGATTTGAATTAAGTATGAAGTGCATATATGTTGTTATAATCATTATACCCCTGTTATTGATAATTACCTCTTCTTTGATATGATGTAGTAGTGAAAGGAAATATGGCCAGCCTACGAGGTGGCAGAATGAGACCCTTAGCTGACATAGAAAGAGGAAGAGGAAGGTGTAGGTGTAGAGGAAGACCCCACAGGCGAGTATAGGAGCCTGAACAAAACATACCAGAACCAACACAAGAATCAATACCTGAACAAGTGCTTGAGGCTAACTAACCAAATCAAAACCCCTTCCAAAAAATATTGGGGATGCTCAATGAACATAAAGGTATCATTAATGACCTCTGAGCATAAGTTCAGGAGTTAAAAGCCCAGCGAAATGAAAATAGGCAACAAACAAAGTCTGCTAGAGGGGAGCAGATAGAGGAGTCCACACACTTTGAGGAACAACATCAAGGAGTTCCACCCCTTGAACCACGACTCAATAGAGACATGGAGTTCACCCAATACTGGATCACTAAATTTTGTAAACACCAACCTCTTGTATTCGAAGGGAAGCATGATCTACAGGTGGCAGAAAACTGAATGATCAGACTATAAAAAATCTTCCAAGTAAGGGAATGTCTTGGGGACAAAAAGGCCTTGCGGCTATATATAAGCTAAAGGAAGATGCGGATCGTTGGTAGAGGAACACGGCCATGACTTTACTAAGACAGTACATTCCAGTTACCTAGAAAATATTCTAGGAAGAATTCAATAAGAAATACTTTCCCCAATCAGTTTAAGTTGAAAAGGAGACTGAGTTTTTAACAATCCAGCAAGGTCTATAGGAGAAATTTGACGATTACCTTGCTAGATACATTAGTCTATCTTGGTACTTAGCCTACCTGAAGGTTTGTGATTATTAGAGATATAGCGTTCACCATATGATCAAGGGTTAAGGTACAAGATTAAAGAAAGACTTGTTTCCCGAAAATTCCATGAGTTCCCAAAAAGGCAGTGTGACTTAGAGCCACGAGAACTCTTCCCAAAAAAGGAAGGGACCATGGTTTAAATCTAGAAGTGGTGGCAAGAGACCTTCCAATTTTGGATCATGTGGTTACCAGAGACCACCTGAGTCTAGAAGTTGTGCTAAGTGTGGAAAGCACCATCCAGGTGCGAGTTGTAATGGGAAGCTAGTCTCGTTTACATGTCATGGCCAGGTCATTTTAGCAAAAAAATGTCCACAACAAGCTGTTGAGAAAAGGCCCCAATAGCAAGGATGGGTCTTTACACTGACACAGGTAGAGGCCAATAAATCACCAGAGATGATCCAAGGTATAATTTCTCTAAATGGTAATTTATTACAAGCTATGTATGATTCAGGTGCTTGTGATTCCTTTATTACGTATGATTGTGTTGAACAACTAGGAATGATTACCCATAAATTACCATATGATCTGGTTGTGTCTACTCCATTTGGGAGTATGTCTTAAACTACTGATGTATTCTTGAACTGCGTTATTGTTGGTTGATTTCCTTGATAGCAAGTGAACCAGTCGAACAAGTAATAAAGTGAAAGTAGAGTATCGTCCCGCAGAGACTGAGATACTCAAGAGAGACGCTCAATTGCTATGATAGTTGCAATCAAAAAGTAAATGTAATTGGTTGGAGAGGTTTTTGATGATTACGCTAATAACAGAAGTAAACAAAGTAAATTTAAGAAGATATCAGTAAGAAGTTAGGCTGAACTCGAACTCCTCCTTAAGTGCATAATTCCCCCAGTTGCTCTACCCATTGCTATAACATCTATATTGCACAGCTTCCGCAATTACTACAGCATAGCTACTAACTACAAAGCTATTCGATTAACCCACCGCTATGATCTATCGAAACTTCCGCATCCGATACATATGATATTAACTATACTCCTTCCATATTCCTATGGCAACTTTCTAGTTTTTATCTGCATTATACTCATAAATGCGGTTTATGAGAGGTAGACCCATTCCGAAGCCTACAATAAATAGGTAAAGCCTTGCATTTTTGCCTAGCAAACACTTTGTTTTTCGAGGAGGTCTAGCCTCGGCTCCTTGCCGAAGCCGAGACCACGGAGTCTAGCCCTTAAATTCCTCTAATCAGTTAGTAGTTAATTTACTGATAAGCAAACCGAATCTATTAAATTAAGAACTTGCAACTGGGTTCATACACGCTTAAGAATTCATCCTCGTTCAGCCATCAGAAAGTTAGTTCATGACTGACGAAGGAAACACAAAACAGATGGTAACAGAATGACCCATGATCTAACTACTGAAATTAAACAAATGAAAATAGAAAGCTTGACGGCGTTCCGACGGCGTGGACGAAGCCCTGTCACGTCACCACTCCACGTCTTCTTCCCTCCGTCTTACTGCGAGGAATGATACTGGGTTATCCTGGAATTCTCGTGCTAGTGAAGTCTCTCACTCTTCGGTTGAGTCGGCCGAATGTGTAATCTTGTGTTGGCTCTCTGCGACTCTCCTTCAGGGTTGTCCTGCTGTTTCCTTTTATATTCGAACTTTCGTGTGACGCAAGTTAAGCTAGCTGGGCTTTCCAAATCTGTCGAGATCTATCGCATCTTCTGTTTGTAGATTGATTCTGCGGATCTTGCGGGATTCTTCAAATCTTTCCGTTTTGATCTCCGCGTCTTCTATTTCATTATGTCGGAATCTACTTGTTGATCTCGATCTTTTATTTCTATTCCGAAATCGCTAGAAAAAGGGTCGAGAAAAGTATGCCGCATAGCATTGCGTCCTCTACTTTGCTATAGCTTTCGTGATGCTTTTTATTGCCTTTCGAGTTGCGTCGGAATGCTATAGCATCGTATCAGCTTTGCTATATGTTCTTTAAAACAATGTAATTTGCTCTTCTTAGTGTTAGTTCTCAATGTGTTTTGATGATTAATAACAATTGTAAACATGAAAGAATGATTTTTGTTAGAAATTGGTAAAACATGTTGTTTGCAATTCAAAAACATTTCTGTCAGCTCCAAACTCGAGCTTGCCCCTTACAGAAAGCAAACCAAGCTATTTTGCATTTTCTAAACTTGAGCTTGGTCCATAAACTTGAGCTTGAAAGTTTTCAAAGTTTACTCATATTCGAGTAAGCTCGAGCTTGCACCTGTAAGCTTGAGCTTACGAAGGTTTGAGGATTTTATCAAGTTACTCAAATTGCAAACTCAAGCTTATTAGTTATAAGCTCAAGCTTGCCTCTTCCAAAGTCTTTTCTCACTAAGTTTACAAATATGTAAACTCGAGTTTGCGTTACAAGCTCGAGCTTACCTCTGGCAAAATCCTTTAAACTTGAGCTTATCATTTTACTGTAGAGTTTGTGAGTTTACAAAAGTTGTAAACTCGAGCTTGGCATACCAAGCTCGAGCTTGCACCAGGCAGAAAGTTTTCAAGTTCTTACTTCAAAGAGTAAACTCAAGTTTAAGGTTGTAAACTCAAGCTTGCGTCGACAAAAATCTTTCAAAGTTTTTAAAACCTTTGGCAAACTCGAGCTTGCCCTTGCAAGCTCAAGCTTGAGTCGACGAGAGAGCATTGTCATATTTTGAGCTTAGCAAACTCAAGTTTACACCTCTAAGCTCAAGCTTGCATTTTGTGAACTAAAATTATTTTTGACATGAATAGTGCCAAACTCGAGCTTACCCACTAATAAGCTCAAGCTTGCGTTTTTCCACTTTGGCTCTCAAAATGAATTCAAACATGTTTCCCAGACAAATTCTAAACTCGAGCTCACTCATTTACAAGCTCGAGCTTGAGGCTTCCGAGGCAAAACTCAAGTTTTAAATGAAGACCAAACTCGAGCTTGGTATAGTAAACTCGAGCTTGGAACTTGAAACGAGATGAACGCATGGGGTGTATTTTGTTCAATTTGATTTATGCTTTAGCTTGATTCTGCGAATTGGTTGTATATGATTTATATGATTCATATCAATATTTCCTAACTTGATTTAACCAGTTTGCTTATGAGATTACAGAAGATCTAGGTTTGTTTTAAAGAAGACTTTAAGACAAACAACTTGACAACTTGCAATATTATATTATATCTTCTTCTCCAAAAGCAATGGGTTACAACCTAGATAGCAACACAACCATTCTCCAAGAAAGAAAGCTAGCCTCCAAACAGCTGGACAACATTATACAACTACCTCCACTAAACATAACAAAGCATGGGAACACATTCTTGAGGAGCCAAATTTCAAATATTCAAATCTGCAACAACCATATTCAAAACAGATTTGTTCACAACAGCTAGATTCATGGAGACACACTCACAACAGCTATATTTTTGAATTAGATCAAGTCTCAACGGATCTACAACGTTCACAAGCTTCAATCCAGTATAAATACATGAAGATTTGAAGTCTGAAAGTAGAGAAGATATACAAAAACGCATACAAAGATCTCGGTCTTTTCGCTTATATTTCTCATTTGTATCTTTGATACATTGTGCTTGGTGCTTATCTTTATTCACTCTTTGAGAGAGTTCATTTACGTAAATCATTCTTTGTAAGAATCTCAAAGTTGTGGGACTTTGAGGTTGGGATATCGATTACAACTTGTAAGGGGAGTGTATCCTAGAGAGAGGATAACTTTCGAGTACGAGTGTGTATCGATTTGAGTGATAGTAGAAAAACCCGGAGAGTCCGGGGATTTGGACGTAGGTCAAGAGTTAAGACCGAACCAGTATAAATCTTTTGTGTCAAGCTCTTCTTCTCTAACTCCATTTACCTTGGTTAAGCATATGTAGTGTGGGTGATCTGAAAAGAATTTTTAAAATCCCCAATTCACCCCCCCTCTTGGTGATTTCCTTCACTTTCACTTAGCACATGTTCGGGATGTAAATGGTTTCCATCCTTTCGTTCCCTATATCATGAATATATGCCTTTTTGCTTGGATTGTTTGCAGGTTAAGCTTTTATTCACCCTTCAATTCGGTCATGAAGTACAGGGAAAACATGGTATAATTTGTGCTCATCAGTTATGTGTGCTAATGGACAAGAGTCGATAAAAGATTTGATTTGTCTACCACCATGTCACATTGATGTCATTATGGGTTTGAAGTGGTTCATGATTAATAATGCCTTAGTAGATTGTGGTAGCAAGAGGATTATATATCTACATCTATAAGGAAAGGCTAAGGATGAGGTAAGCCTAAATGTTCTTACTGCTATGGAAGCTAATAAAAGCTTAAGGCAGGGTTGCCAAGGATATGTGTTGTTCTTTTCCGTCCAGGCAGAAATTGAACCAGTGTTAGCAGATATTCAAGTAGTAAGTGAATTTCCTGAGGTATTCCTTGTAGACATCCTCGGATGACCACCAGTTAGGGAGGTAGAATTCACTATTGAACTGATGCTTGGCATTGGATCGATATCAAAAGCGTCGTATTAGATGGCACATAATGAGATGGCAAAGTTGAAAAAGCAGATCAAGGAACTCCTAGAGAAAGGGTTTATAAGACCTAGTGTATCACCTTGGGGAGCTCTTGTACTGTTTGTAAAGAAGAAACATGGGAGTCTCCGACTTTGTATTGATTACAGGTAGCTGAATAAGGTGACTATAAAAAACAAATACCCTATCCTTAGAATTGATTACTTACTTGATCAGATATATGGTTCTTCTGCATTCTCAAAGATTGACCTGCGTTCTGGATACCACCAGTTGAGTGTGAGGGATGAGGATATTCTGAAGATAGCCTTCAAAGCAAGATGTGGGTATTATGAGTTTATGGTGATGCGGTTTGGTTTGATGAATGCACCTGCAGCATTCATGGACTATATGAACCGGATCTTTCGATAGTATTTAGATCAATTCGTAGTAGTTTTTATTGATGATATTTTGATCTACTCGCGGAGTAGGGATGAACACAAGCAACATCTGCAACTAGTGTTGAGTGTGTTAAAAGAAAAGCAACTTTATTCCAAATTGAGCAAATATGAGTTTTGGCTCTCAGAGGTTAAATTTCTAGGTCATGTGATTTCATGAAACGGGGTTTCAGTGGATCCTAGCAAGGTGGAAGCAGTACTAGATTGGAAAAGACCAGAAATTATGACTAAGATACGGCTTTTTCTGGGTCTTGCGGGGTACTACCACCGATTCATACAGAATTTTTCCTGGATTGCCTTGCCATTAACAAAATTGGCTAGAAAGCACCAATCATTCATGTAGGATGAGCATTATGAAGAGAGCTTCCGAGAGCTGAAGGATAGGTTGACCACAACACCTATGTTGATTATCGCATACCCTAGTAAGATATATGTTGTCTACAGTGATGCGAGTTTGCATGGGTCAAGATGCGTCCTGATACAGGAAGGTAGAGTGGTTGATTACGCCTCTTGACAGTTGAAGTCTCATGAGTTAAACTACCTTACACATGAGTTGGAGTGATAGCGATTGTGTTCACTTTGAAGATATGGCGGCATTATCTATATGGAGTCGCTATTGAGTTGTATTGCGATCATAACAGTCTCAAGTACCTGTATGACCAAAATAAGCTCAATATGAGGTAGTGACGGTGGATGGAGTTGCTAAAAGACTATAACATGGAAAGTAAGTATCATCTAGGTAAGGCCAATGTAGTCGCAGATGCTTTAAGCATAAAAGTTGTTCAGGTGTCATTCATAGTCACACCCTCCAGCCCGTCTTATTTACCTTACAATTTCCCCTCATATAACTCGGGGATTCATTTTCGTTCCTACCACCTACTCGCACTTCTACTGATATTTCACACTATCTTACAAAAACTTCCCAACTACTACCACCCCAGCAGCTCACGTGTGTGTAAGGATATGAAGCCTAACAAAGGCTATGAAATTATGAAAGTCATGACCGATAACCATGTCCTACTCAATCATTCGGTTAACTAAGTGTACCCAGATAGGGGTCTTAGGGAAGAAGCATAGGACAACTATCTTCCATTGGTCCAGGGGGTAGTGTGGTCCATTCTCAAGGCTTCCATTATAGGAAATCTCCATTCTTCTGAGAAAACTAAGGTACTGCTCTCTCAGTGTGTCCCTTTCAAGATAACCCATATCATACTCCACTTACGCCTCATTGAGTAAATCTTCGTTTAAGTTCATGCAATAGGCAAAAGGTGGAATATAGAAATCATCAGATTCAGCTTCGTCGTCAAACAATGGCATTGGCTCCTAGGGAAAGGCCCATGGTTGGTCTGTGTCCCTAATAGAAGAGTGAACTGATTCATTTTATCCTTCTTGAACTATTTCCCCTTGGTCAGGTTCGGGTTCGGTGTAGGTGGAAGGGCTTGTAAAGGGACAGGTGCGAGTATAGGGGCAAGCTAAGTGCATTCTCAGGCATTGGTGCAAACTCGGGTGCAAGCTTTGGTACAGGTATGGGAGCGAGTACAAGCTCAGGTACCAGTGCAGGTACAGGAGCAGGCACATATTCATGATTAAGTATAGGTACGAAGTCGGGTAAGTACTCGGGTGTAGTATGAAGGCATGTGGAGGGGCAAACTCATGCACGGGTGCTATCGGTGCATCCTCAGGGGCAAGTGTGGGGGCCGGTGTAGGAATAAATTCCGGTGCAGGTTCGAGTGCATACTAAGGGGCGGGTGCTGGTGCAGCTGCCTGATATCTTGCCCTACCAAGGACTCTAGGCTCAGATGCTCTTCTTCTACCATATTGTCTTACAAACCTTCTATCCGCCATCTTTCCTACTTCATTTGCCCAAAATTTATATTAGTACCCTAACTGCTTTAATTTACCTTTTACCAGTACCGTCCAAACCACGCTCTGATACAAAACTATTACACCCCTACCGGCCTCGTCCTCTCGAGTGGTGGATTAGAAGGACCCTTTTTACATATTACCTTTCCCTTAGTTAATTATTTTATTTTTACATACATCAGATTGTTACGCAGCAGAGCATATGATTGGTTTGGACAAATATGTAATACTATTAAAAGTACGATAATCAAAAAGTAAATGGTCCTTGTAGGGTTGGGGTACAATAATCCAAAGTAAGTACCAGGAAGTAAGTAAAAATATACAATCATCTAAAATAATAAATATAAAAAATGATAGGGAATCCCCTATTTTTTCCATCCCAAGCTCGATGCCCTCAGCTCTTTTCTCCAAATCAACTCAGCTGGAAACACCTGTATCTCTAGCACGATCTGGAGTTCAAGATTGAACCCCAGAGTAACTGTTAAACTCATATACAATATGTATTCAGTGCATGTATGCAATCCACAATTAGGAAAATCACAACAACAATGGTAAACATACCATATGCATTTAGAACACACAATCACGCCGGCCAATCTATAGACATAGACCCTGGTTCCATAGTGCTAGGAAAAAAAATAGTAGCCAAGCCTCAAACCCAACTACATTAAATGCATCATCGGCTCAATAGCGACCCAAAGACCTACAGTCTACTAGGCCCTACAGTAGCGACCCAAGGACCCACAGTCTGCTAGGCCCTATAGCCCAAACGCATGTCCCACTCACGAAACATGTTCCTCAATCATGGCACAACAAACATACAAAGTAACAGAGTATGCGAGTAAACAGTTACTACCTGACACTTGTCCAAAATTTATAAATTTTATTGGTGGCTGAAAAATTACTTCGGACACGCTCTGACCCTAAATAAAATGAATAAATTTCATTTTATTTACTTATATAAACTCTCCTCTTAATTTCATGCAATTCACCCATTTTCCAGAAATTCTAAAAAAATATGCCTTAACTTCAACAATTCATAATTAATTCTAGAAAAATCCTTTTGGTATGATTCCAATGGCCATTTAACCGTTGACATATCTAGTTTTTATTAAAAATACTTCTAGAGGTCACAAAAATTCGCAAGATTTTTCTGTGTAAAAAACTTTATTCACTGGTTAGAGGCAAAATCCAGGTTTTTGGGCTATTTGTAAAAATTCATTTCTCCTAGTAGAAATCTCGAACAATTACAAACGTATATACTAGTACGAAGCCCCAGATGTCTACTTTAAGTCTGTAAAATTCCATGGCCATTGAATGTTGTTTTGTCTTGGACCCTTTGGAACCATTGAAAATATCAAAATCTCATCATAAACTCATGTATGCTTTGCTGGACGAAAATCACAATAATCATGGTTTTCACTTTATCTTCATATTCGTGCATTACTTGGCTTAATCTTTCTTTAGACATCATTATCTTGACCTTATTCACTTGATAACCTCTTTTAAATGTTTAGGCAGAGCCTTCCCCCATAAGAAACATTATTTCTTTATTAAGCCGTTTTATAAAAATTGCTCAAAATCCCAAGACACAAGCCACAATAAGCTAAGCTAGTGACTTACTCCTCTTGTGCCTTGGTTCCACTTGGTTTTATTCTTCTTTGGCTCCTTAGGGTCACAACCTTGAATCATAGAGACACCATGAAAATGTTATTTAGAGGGACCTTGGGGGTATACATGAAAAATTGAAGAAGATAGAAGGCTAGTTTAACCAAACATGAACTTACTTACCTTGTTCTCCAATTGGTGTGCCTTCTTCTTCTTGCTAAGTGTAAGCTATTCTTCTCTCTTATTCTCTCTACCTTGCATAGTTCAGGCAACCCAAAGTAAGGGCTGATTAGTCCTTTAATAAACACCTTTGGTCATGCAAAATACCCATGCATGCTAATATCCATTTGGTCCATAGGTTGTCCTAAGGTTTTTAGTTTGTTTCCTTTTCTTTTTCTCCAAGTTTTATTAACTTTTCTTCCCTTCTTAATGGCTGAAAAAATCTGCTTCATTTTGGTTAGATTTTTTATTTATCTCATGTGTCCTTTCAGTTCAAATTTGGATTTAATATGTAGTACAAGGTAGTTGGCTTCAACTCCAAGTTTTTGACTTTAATTCCTCTTCATTATTGCTTGACTTGATTTCATCTCCCCTTTTCTTCCATGGCTGATTCAAAATTAATGAGCTGAAGGGAGATTCAGATTTTGTCTCAAATTGGCTTTAAATTGAAGCCTTCATTCATCCCTTATTGGTGGATTTCCATTGGTCTATTTTTTCCCAAGTCTTGACTTCTTCATTTGGATTTTTCATTGATTTAAATCAGCTTTTTCTCTTCTCTTTTCCTTATGGCTGATTCGAAATTTTAAGGCTTGGAGGAGAAGAAATTTTGACTTCCATTTGCCTTAAATTGCCCTTGTCCTTTGCTTATTCAAAAGTCCAATTTAATTTCCCCAAGTTGCCACTTGTCCTCCTAGGTTTAATTCCCTTGACTTTGTATTTAACATGTGAATTTTGCATTGATTCCTTGCTTCTTCTTCTTGTGGTCGGCGCCTTCAAGGCTTGTGGGGAAATATTTTGTTTTCAAATGCCTTCTTGGTCTCTTGTTCAATAAGCCATCTTACATCATCTTAATCGTGTAAGCTTAGTTGGCTTCAAGCTTAAGTCATAATTCAATTATCCTTGATTTTTCCTTGACTTCCAATTGTCCTTTTTATATGGAAAAAGTGTTCTTGTCTCCTCTTCCTCTATGTTGGGCGAAATTCCTAAGCAAGAACAACAATGTTTCCTTTTAATTCCTTTATGACCTATGTCCACTTAGTCCTTGTCATATAGATTCTATGTGTCATACTTTTCAACTTCCATTTTCTTGTCCTTTTTACTATGGTTGGGGTAAAATTTTGGCCTTTTTAAAGGTCCCTTAATTTATTCTCTAATGTCCCTTAGGCCTTGATAATGTTGACAAGTCAACTTAATATTTATTGGCCCTATTTTAATTTAAATCAATCTCTTGTTGTCCTTGCTTTTAATTTGAGAATCAGGTCACAATTATGGTGACTTGTACATTGTCTCAAAGTCACTAAAATAATTGATTTAATATGCTATTTTGGCTACTTAACTAAATTGGTAAGTTCCATGAAAATAAACAATTCAATTGTAGCAAAAAACCCTTTCAACATTTCATCAATTCATACTTTGTATATCATTTGTAAAATAGGGGTGTTACATGAGCAACATGAATAGTTTGTGGTCCATTTTGTTGATGATTTACAATCTTTATCCTTTGCTATGCATGAAACACAAGTGCATACTATTATCTATGTTGATTTTTGGACTAAAACAATTGGGGAATGAGATAAATGTCTACCTAAGGCCCTTGATTGAAGACTTGAAAGAGTTGTGGGAGGAATGTGTATATGTTTATGACACTAATTAGAAGGAGGTTTTCAACCTTAAATAGATGATATTTGGAACTATCAATGATTTCCCTGTGTACGGAAACTTGTCAGGCTATAGCGTTAAAGGCCATAAAGCATGCTCAATTTGTGAGGAAGGGACATGCTACTATCAACTTCAACATGGTAGGAAGATAGTGTATCTTGGACATAGGAGATTCTGCCGGGCTACCTGTATCACAGATTGATGAAAAAAATCTTTGGGGGCCAAGAACATGCGAATGCTAAGGAGCCATTGACCGGACATGATGTGTAACGATAGGTGAAATACATCAAAACTATCTTCGGTAAGTCCAAAAACAATAAGGGTACTAATAAGATCATATGAAAAAAGAGGTCTATCTTTTTTGACCTCCCATAGTGGTGCAAGCTTGATGTGAGACACTTTATTGATGTCATGCATATGGATAAAAATATGTGTGACAATGTTTTCGGAACATTTCTGAACATATAGGGTAGTGCCAAGGACAGGGTGAAGACAAGATTGGATTTGTAAGATATGGGAATACGAGAGAATCTCCACCCAATGGTAGATGGTAAATGAACTTATTGCCCCCAGCTCCTCATACTTTATCAAAGGAAGAGAAGAAAAGAATATGTCAATTTTTGTATGGCATCAAAGTAACCTTTGTTTATTGTTCAAATGTTAAGACGCTTGTTTTCAATGAAAGATTTGAGACTAGCAGGTCTAAAATCCCATGACTGCCACGTCCTAATGCAACAACTACTCCCAGTGGCCATACGAGGCTTTCATAAGGATAGGTTGAGACCTATCCTGACTAGACTTTGCTTCTTCTTCAATGCTATATACAACAAGGTCCTTGTACCCAAAAAATTCGATGAAATGGTACATGAGGATATATGATCTTGTGCAAACTTGAGAAGCTATTTCTTCTACCATTTTTCGACAATGCTTTTTGTATTTACTTTGCTTAGTTCTATTTTTCCAGTAATACCTATTAGCAATTGTTGCTATTATCGAAAAAACACCATACTGTCATCTACTTTTGCCCGACTCAATGCAAATTGCACCATCAGGCAAATACCATATTTAACAAGTGAGTTTTATTCTACACCTCATGGCACTACTGCAGATTTGGGCATATATAACACTTAATAACTAACGGCTACATCAAATGAACTTTATGTATGTCAAGGCATAGGTTGTGCACGGATATATAACGTTTAAAAGTAACAATTCTTTGTGTACTCTTTCATGTGTTGCAAGGCATAATTCGCAAAAAACACAAAAAATAATAATAATAATAATAATGTAGTAATCAAGTAACCATCATTTATTTGTTTAGAAAAATGATGGATCTTAATTTAAAAAAAACCATCATTTAAAACTTACAAACATTTTGTCTTCCAATCTTATATGAACAAAAACACAAACATAACATTTATATCTATTGACCGCAAAGTATGAACGACAAAAAAGACATTTCATAATGAACAATCATAATGAAAGAACAAATCTAAAAAGGACCTTATAAAAACCTTGTTCGGTCTAACACCAATTACTAGTTCTCATAAGTTAAATACTTTAGAGCAAAGTATTCAACTCTATTCACACTGACATATTCCTTTTATTCTTAGTACTTTTCTAAATGCACCTTTTCATAACTTTCCTTCTCTCGTTTATCATGATCATATGCGAGAGAGCTCTTTCCATTCACCTTCCTCCTTCTCGTCATCCTCACCCTCCTCCCTCTTGCACATGGTCATCCTCCTCCTCATCATCATCATCATCCTCATGCTTCTCCTCCAAGAGCCCCTCCTCTACTACCATTGCCAATTCTACAGGCTCCTTCCCCTCCTCCTCCTAAAATGGAGGCTCTACTATAGTTATTGGCCAGCCCTAACTTCTCCACAAGAATACTCAGTAGACAATGCCATTATCTAAATAGCAAGTTGGACCTCATCATTAATCACAATCAACTTGTATATGACCATTTCCAATCATATTGTTCTTCTCCTTCCATAGACGTCGATGTTGTGCAAGCAAGGGGGAGGGATAGAGGCAGAGGAAATCAGTAGTAGTTATGACCAAAAACCACTACTACTTTTTCTTTTAATATTAAAAAAATTGTTAAGGCAAAAAATATTAAAAAATATTTGTCACTTCACAGTTATTAGTGAATAATTGTTACTAATTTAGGAGACTTATTCACGATTATTAGCAAATAACTGTTACTTATGTTAACCATGGAAATTTATAAGGACATGTTTGACTTGATAACCTAACTCTTTACATTCCAAAGGACATATTCTGCTATATTACCTGCAAAACACTTTCCATTCCAAATCTATTTAATTAACAAAAAATTATCTTTAAAGGACACATTCAACAAGGATGCATGAACAACTTTGATGGAACTGACCTCTCTCATTAGCTTTCTAGATTGAGAACGTGGACAAATTACTAGAGAAGGATGAATCGATGATGCATCAAATTCTTCATCCTCATAACTTTTTATTTTTTGTTTGTTTATTTATACTCTCATTTTCTTTTCTTTTTTAAATTTTTGTTTGTACTATGAGGTTTAATAATCAACTTCAAAAATTATTTAAAAAGGTTAAATAAGTAAAAGTTATTGGATAAAAATCATCACATTGTAGAATACCATGTCTAATAGCTAACGGTTGTTAAGAAAAAACCTTCACCGTTTACAAAACCTACGAATTGTGAGATGTAAAGTAGTGAACTTTCATTCAAAGGTTCATTGCAGTTGTCAATCAAGAACCGTAAGAAAAGGCCATCTTTCATAACAGTTCTACACATATAACTATGAGCAAGTTTCATCAAGTCTTTCAAAACACCCGCTATCTTGTGCTTCTCACATTCCCAAGTTATTACACTTAACACATTTGTCTTTGGTTGAACGTTACCCACTACCCTCGAAATCCCACACTCGGGTTGGCTTTTCCCATTGTTGACAATCACTTTTAGGCGAAGCACATCCTCTACTACTTTCTTTGAACTTTGGTATGACAACCAATGAGTTGCTTTGATTTCCCTAACTCACTTTTGTTTGCCTTAGCTAAGTCGTATTCCTTTGTGTGCTCTATTCTCCTTATTAAGGTATGATCTCCATTTTGCATTATGTATTCCACATTTTCCTTATTTTTCACTTCATCTTACCTAGCTAGGTTTTGACCTTAGTTGTGCATCATGTTTTTTGGGTAAATCTATTTCTCTGTTCGCTATGGCTAACCGAATGAGTTTTGTTTTTGATTTAAAATGGTCAATCCTACTTCCTCAAGCACTGAAGATGCCCCTAATGCTGGTATTTCCCCTCATATTGTTGTTGTCCATAGGAAAACTAGAAATGAGACTCCAGAAGAGGCGTTAGAACGAGTGTGGGACATTGTAGGGAGATGTCGATTTTCCTTGAATTTTGTGAACCAAGCAAAGTCTTTGGGGAAAAAATTTGATTTGACACGGAACAATGATGGCCAAGCTCTTGAGTCGCCACCCTTCGTTAGTTACATTGGCATAATGACAAGCACAAACGTTCCTATCACGGCGGGTAACTAGCGATGGGTAGAGAGAAATTGCATATACGTTATTTGGGATAATATGATAGTAAGGTATATATGCCTGCTAATTACTTGCTATGTACTTGTAAAAAATGTTAACTTGAATCGTGTGCTTTGTAGTTTGCATATCATCTGCATGAAACTTCTAGGAAATGTGTCCTCAATAAAGCTAGATATTCACTACTCACATTGTGTCATGAATTGATGAAGGAGAATCTATAGAATCCTGAAGAGGCTGATAAAACAAGAGTTCTTAAGGATCTTCGGTCCACCATTAAACTAGATAAGTGGAGAGAATTTGTTATCTCACGTTGTGACCCATCATTCCAAGTAATTGTTACTCACACTTCATAAGACCTGCATGTATCTGTTTAATATTAACTGGAGTATTATGTGTTTTCGTTGGAATTAATTCGGGTGAATAAGGAGAGTGGGAAGAACAATAAGTATCCCTATAAGGAAAGGTGAACAGGGTATGCTCAGATTGCTCAAAATTTGGATGCTAGGAGTAAGGACGGTAGTAGAGCTCTTTGTCATATACTTTGGTCGGTGGAGAGGCAAAATAAATAAGGCACTTATGATGGTTTTTAGGTGAAGCATGTAGTTGATAAAATGGTAAGTAGTAATATTAGTCCATCATTCATGGAAGTAATGTATTCAATTTACTATCAATATTAACATTATTGTTAAATGAATAGCAAGCCATGTCATTGGAAATTACAATACAGGGCTACCTTATTGCGAATGAGGACATGTTAACCAAGACATTAAGCTATGACCATCCCAGTCTTCTTAAGGATTCTAGCTTTGGATTGTCCAAGACAAAATATTATGGTTAATGGCAACCTCAAAGAAATAACAGGGATGAACAATATGAAATGCTCTAGAAACAGTACGGTGAAATGTAGAAAGAAATATTGTTTCTCTCATAAGAGCTGTTAAAGGGGCATTATACGTTGTAACATCCCATTTTCAAAAGCAGTATAATTTTTTTTTCATCAGAGTAGAGCATTGGAGCGATTGAGTAACTGATAATTGTATTCAAAATGCCGTAAGTCTGGCTGATTACAAAAGCGGTACAGTGACCGAGAGTTTTCAAAGTAAAAACAACAGAAGTGTCTTCCCGGCAACAGCCATGCCGTGTCAACAACAGAAATTCTCCAACCGAGACCCTAAGCGTGCTGCTTGCCCTTATCCTCGACGCTCAATCCTCTTGACCCTGAAGCTATTTTAAATGCTGAGGTCCAAATGCACATCGGACCTCAGGTAACGGTTAACCTCATATTTACATACACAACATATGGAAGACATCATAGCATTAATCAAAACATAAGTATATAGCAGATGGAAGATTAATATAACAACAGTACACATCTCATGTAAAGTTATCTATGCTAACGACACATCGCATGTAAAGTTATCTACGTTAACGATGTACACATCTCATGTAAAGTTATCTATACAATTCACTCGTATAGTCGTCTATCACATATAAGTATACAGTAAATATCAGAGTTAGTGTTACAGTACGCGAACGTACCTTCGTTGATGGTAAACGGTACTTTTACGGAAAATGGTACTTTTGACAGTGGCCCAACAGCGGCCTAACAGCGGTATAACGGTGGCACAACAGCGGCTCGACAGCGGTTCAATTATCTCAGATATCCTATAAGGATAGTATTTATCAATATCTAGCAGCATAACAGGCATTTTAGGTACAAATTACCATTTTGCCCCTGAACCCCTAATCGGCGGAATTTCGCGAGCTTGATTGTTTTGACTCTAATCTTCCAAAATTTTGCCATACTTATTTTCCCATCACATATTTCGAAATATATATCATATCTACCCAAAAAAATATGATATCTATAATATATTGGAAGACTAAAGCTAAAAACAAAGATTTCTATTATAGCTACCGAAAGAACTACAGAAACTAAAGACTAGGGGACCGAAAAACTTACTCGGCTTGGCAAGAACTTCCAAGAGCTCTTCCTTCTCTCTAACTTCTCTCTAGGTTTCGAAGTTGTGGTGTGGGAAATGAGAAGAGGAGAGGTTCCTATTTATAGGAAAATGGAGGGACAATGTTGGAATTAAGGGATTTGTTTCCAGAATGAATCTTGCACCGTTGGATCGCATTTTTGAGGACAAAACAATCTTGGCCTTACACCTAGTTGGGCTGCCCTACTTGCCCAGTTATGACATCATATTTGATGATGTCATAATGCCGACTTACCGCTTAGTTCACGATCGGTGCTCGAATCGCGTAATTTTGCCGAATCGCGAAATCTTTGTCGGTGTAGTTTTGAAGTACTTTTCTTCCTCAGTAGGAATATATACTTTAATGAAATTTATGATCCCATTAAGGGTATTCCGTTATCTGCTGAAGATTTTAGGCCTGACGCCTTCGGTTATGGAATCAAATTTGGGAACACTAGTTTGTAGGCAGAAATTCACTGGTTCGTAATATGATCGATCTAAGTGACCTTATTCCTGGTTTCCAAAACTCGCTTGTTTTCTCTAAGTCACTTTTAGCACTATCTGCCATTTCCTAATTACCCGGTACTCTAATTACGCTGTTGGTTTTCGAAACGACTTCGAGACCGCTCAATCGAGATGGATTTTCCTTTGGTTTATAAAAAGTCTTTGTTGTTTATGACTTCAATCCTATATCGGGAGGTAGGATTTAAGTTCTAGTTGTTCCACTTCTCCCTGTTGGCTCTATACCGATTATATTATTATTTTATTCAAAATGCCTTCACATTTATTTTTTTCTTTTATTTTTTATTTATATTTCTAAGCATAAAATATTTTATTTATTTTTTATTTAATAATTTCGAATTTCTCCAATTAAAAATAATTATTTAAATTATTTTTAATTCATTTACTTTATACCTTAATTATCCCATTAATTACCAGATTAGCCACTTACTAATTTTTGATAATTTTCTTAATTAGGATAAATCATTATCTCACAACTATTTTACTTACATTGGTATTTTATATTCCATGTAAAATATTAAAAATCATGGGGTCACTTATAATCCCAAAATAATACTTAATTTTGCCTCATTATTTTTCAAGGGAAATTATCCCAAAAATTCCTAAAATTAGAGACAACATACTTTCTAATTTTTTATAAATATTTTACTACCTCTTGGGATTTATCATAATAATTTTAGGCCATTTAATGCTCTAAAAATACATTTTAGCTCTTTATCTCTCCTAATTTCCATAGTAATTACCTTAGAAAATAAGATAATTATTACTTATTATTTGAAACCACATGTTCACCTATTTTCAATAGGTATTATCTATCAAAATATAATATTCGGATAAATAATTATCCGGGTATTACATTTCTCCCCCCGTTAAACAAAATTTCGCCCTCGAAATTTGCTCTATATCAATTTAGACTTTGTACAGACTAACCTTCGGACTAATCGCTCCAGAATTTTTCTCTATATGTTGGCCGCTTCGCTCGATGATCGAGAATTCGCTCAGGTTTGACCGTCAAGATCTTGTCATTTTGTACTTTGATATATAGTATTTCCCGTGGCACCCATATACCTCGGTCAATACCAGATATCAAAATGTCTACATGACGGCCATACACCATGGTAACACAAGATACCTTACATGTTTCCATGGCGCCCATACACCATGACAACACAAGATACCTCCTACTCAATGACACGATCGCGGTCCGGTTGTAGTAACTAAAAGATAAGCATCGGAAACTAAAATTTTCGCGGCAAGTAAGATAACTATTTATCAAACCATAGGGGATTTCTTACTAAACATGTATCTTAACGATTTCGTTACCCCGTACTCGGGTATAGTTTTAAAACTCGGGACTTCGCGTCTAATAAAACACAGAATTTCTCACGCATTTTAAAAACACGGGACTTTCGTCCATTTGAAAACAAAGGATTTCTCATCCATAAAAAAAAAACGCAGGACTTCTCGTCCGTTTGAAAACAAAGGATTTCTCATCCATTTAAAAACACAGGACTTCTCGTCCATTTAAAAACAAAGGATTTCTCATCCATTTAAAAGCACAGGACTTCTCATCCATTTAAAAACACATGACTTCTCGTCTATTAAAACACAGGATTTCCCATCCATTAAAAAAAACACAGGACTTCTCGTCCATTTAATAACAAAGGATTTCTCATCCATTTAAAAACATTTCACGTTTTGCATAATCATATAGTTTAGACGAATGCTAATACCCGAATCATACAAAGTCTAAAGAAGATTCCCTTCTAAGAGAGATAGTACCTTAGACAAAACGTTAGGTTAAAAAGACAACGATTAGTCTATCGCAGACTTTATCACACTAATACTACAAACGATCGGACACTCGTTCTATTTCCCCTTGTTCAGAATTTCGTTGATTCGATCTGCTCAGAAACGGGTACGGAATTTCGTATCGGGAGTTCCTCTACATGAGTCAAATACTGCATGTACCTATCCTTGTTGGTCTCGGAGTTTCATCGGTGTGGCCCGACTCCGCATATAAGCTCGGGTTAGGACAAAATAGTCGTCCGTACAACCGACAATTATCGAATTATTAGAATGATCGGGTCTCGATATCAAATATGAATATGGACGATGGATTTACTGATTCTGGGTTAGAATGATGCACCGACAGAGGGTGGTACACCGGTTCAGAAACATTTAGAGTAGAGCATTGGAGGGATTGAGTAACTGATACATATCACGCCATGGAAACATTTAAGGTATCTTGTGTTACCACGGTGTATGGGCACCATGGAGACATTTTGATATCTGGTATTGACCGAGGTATATGGGTGCCGCGGGAAATACTATATATCAAAGTATGACATGACAAGATCTTTACGGTCAAACCTGAGCGAATTCTCGATCATCAAGCGGAGCGGCTGACATATAGAGAAAAGTTCCAGAGTGAATAGTCCGAAGGTTAGTTTGTATAGAGTCTAAATTGTTATAGAGCAAATTTCGAGGACGAAATTTTGTTTAACGGGGGGAGAAATGTAATACCCGGATAATTATTTATCGGAATATTATATTTCGATAGATAATACCTATTGAAAATAGGTGAACATGTGGTTTCAAATAATAAGTAATAATTATCTTATTTTCTAAGGTAATTACTATGGAAATTAGGAGAGATAAAGAGCTAAAATGTATTTTTAGAGCATTAAATGGCCTAAAAATATTATGATAAATCCCAAGAGGTAGTAAAATATTTATAAAAAATTAGAAAGTATGTTGTCTCTAATTTTAGGAATTTTTGGGATAATTTCCCTTGAAAAATAATGAGGCAAAATTAAGTATTATTTTGGGATCGAAGTAACCCAATGATTTTTAATATTTTACATGGGATATAAAATACCAATGTAAGTAAAATAGTTGTGAGATAATGATTTATCCTAATTAAGAAAATTATCAAAAATTAGTAAGTGGCTAATCTGGTAATTAATGGGATAATTAAGGTATAAAGTAAATGAATTAAAAATAATTTAAATAATTATTTTTAATTGGAGAAATTCGAAATTATTAAATAAATAAAAAATAAAAAAAATAAAATATTAATAAAATATTTTATGCTTAGAAAAATAAATAAAAAATAAAAAGAAAAAAAAAAAAAATCATGATCTTTTTGTAAAATTGTATTATTATATAATATAGTGAATAGTAATGGAATAAATAGGAAACGGACCCTATCTAGAGAACCAGGAATAGGAATTCCAAAGTCAAGGTAAAATATTGATCAGTGAGTTTTTACCTTCAAGTGACCTCTTAGGAAGTTAATTCCGAGGTCGGTAGCGTATTTGCCTAATAAGACGAAATAGGGAAAAATGCGATATTCACATTTTGGATTTGAAGAAAATAAATTATAAGTCAACATCCGGAGATGAGTTTATAATTATATGGACATATTTGGAATCAGTGAATTTTTGTCCAGAAGTTGATGATTCCGAAAACGATTTTCGTAACCGAACGCGCCGGACACGTTTTTCGAGAAAACTTCAACTGGGCTGTTGGAACCCTGTAAGGGACCGAAATCTAAGTTAAATTAGATATTATTGATGAGGAAGAGAAGATCTTCAAAGTTATGAATTCAGAATTTTGAGATTTTCCGAGACTACGTGAAACGGACACACCGATCGAGGAAATTCTATCGGACCAGGCATAAAGTAAGCTTGAGTCACCACTCTTGGACCAATGGCTTGCTGCCACATCACTCCCCAATGTCGACTAAGGGCTTCCCATGGTCAAGAATTAACCACCATTTAGCCTTTATTTTACTTGGTTATAAGGTAAGAGAAAATTACAAGATTTGGAATATGGAAATTACCAAAGTGGCACAATATTTGCCTATATAAAGGCATGAGGACCTTCTTCATTTTTCACACCAAAAATATGCCCCTTAGAGAGAAGTTAGAGAGAGAAGCTCTGGAGAAAGTTTGAGCAAAGTCTGGGTAAGTTCTTCGGTCCTTAGTCTTTAGTTTCAGTAGTTCTTTCAGTAGATATAGTATAAGTGCTAGATTTATCTTTAAATTTTCAAGATATTCTAGATATCATATTTAGGGGTAAATATGATAAATATTTCGAAAATATGATAAGGGAAAAGATCTGTCAAAATTCTGGAGAGATAGAGCGAAAACAGCGAAGCTATGGCGAAATTCCGCCAAATAGGGGTACTAGGGGCAAAATAGTAATTTTCGCCCAAATGGCCTGTTATGATGCCAAATGTTGATAAACGTTGTCCTTATAGGATATCCGAGCTAATCGAGCCATTTGTTGTGCCGCCGTCATCTTCTTTGTTTTTTTCCATTTGTCGAATTTCACGTTTTTCCGTAAAAGTTACGTTATGTACCGCCAAAAAGGTACGTTCGCGTCTTGTAACACTAACTCGATGCTTATTATATGCGTATATGTGTTGTTAGGTATGTACGTTCGCGTCTTTGTAACACTAGCTCTAATGTTTATTATATGTTGTATATGATTGTTGTGTAGTAGTGTACGAGGTTATGCTATATACACGGTATGTTACATACGAGGTTATGTCACATACGAGGTTATTATTGTTGTATCATACGAGGTTATGTTACATACGTGGTTATTATCTTGTATACGTGGTTATGTGTTTTTAATCATACATCTGTTATGGACTGTTGTATTGATTGCTTTCATCGTGTATATGTAGTCGTATTTAAGCGTAGGGTTAAGTTACCGAGATCCAAATTGTAATTGGATCTCGGCTCTTATCATAGCGTCGGGTTCGGGAGAACCGAGAACCGAGGAGAAAGGCGAGCGGGCCGCACGAGACCCGGTGAAGACTTTCTTCTCGTTGTTATTCATTTTGAAAACTCTCGGTCAATGTACCGTTTACGTAAATCGACCGGACTTACGGCATTTATAAATATATGTATCGATTACTCAATCGCTCCATGCTTGCTCTACTACGATGAAAAAAAATATATCTTTGCTTTTGAAAACGGGATGTTTCACTTTGGTATCAGAGCCAGGTTTCGATCCTGGGACCTGTGGGTTATGGGCCCACCACGCTTCCGCTCCGCTCTGATACCAAAAGTGTCTCCTTAGCAACCACGTGCCGTGACAACAAAAGATACCTCAGCCGCTAGTTTTACGCACCGCATCACTGCACATGCAACCAGATCGCCTGGCCATGTCGGGGAAAGAGCCAATGCTTCGCCACAGATCACACTGTGAGAACCCCCGATCATGGTTAACCCAAACTACGATACCAAAATGTAACATCCCATTTTCAAAAGCGGTATAATTTTTTTCATCGAGTAGAGCATTGGAGCGATTGAGTAAGCGATAATTGTATTCAAAATGCCGTAAGTCCGGCGATTACAAAACCGTACATGGTGACCGAGAGTTTTCAAAGTAAAAACAACAGAAGTGTCTTCCCGGCAACAGCCATGCTGTGTCAACAACAGAAATTCTCCGGCCGAGACCCTAAGCGTGCTGCTTGCCCTTATCCTCGGCGCTCAATCCTCTTGACCCTGAAGCTATTTTAAATGCTGAGGTCCAAATGCACATCGGACCTCAGGTAACAGTTAACCTCATATTTACATACACAACATATGGAAGACATCATAGCATTAATCAAAACATAAGTATATAGCGAGATGGAAGATTAATATAACAACAAGACACATCTCATGTAAAGTTATCTATGCTAACAAAGACACATCGCATGTAAAGTTATCTACGTTAACGTACACATCTCATGTAAAGTTATCTATACAATTCACTCGTATAGTCGTCTATCACATATAAGTATACGGTAAATATCGAGTTAGTGTTAAAGACGCGAACGTACCTTCGTTGATGGTAAACGGTACTTTTACGGAAAATGGTACTTTTTGGTGGCCCAACAAGCGGCCTAACGGCGGTATAACGGCGGCAACAACGGCGGCAACAGCGGTTCAATTATCTTAGATATCCTATAAGGATAGTATTTATCAATATCTAGCAAGCATAACAGCATTTTAGGTACAAATTACCATTTTGCCCCCGAACCCCTAATCGGCGGAATTTCGCGGAGCTTTGTTTTGACTCTAATCTTCCAAAATTTTGCCATACTTATTTTCCCATCACATATTTCGAAATATATATCATATCTACCCAAAAATATGATATCTATAATATATTGGAAGACTAAAGCTAAAAACAAAGCATTTCTATTATAGCTTTGAAAGAACTACCAAAACTAAAGACTAGGGACCGAAAAACTTACTCGGCTTGGCAAGAACTTCCAAGAGCTCTTCCTTCTCTCTAACTTCTCTCTAGGTTTCGAAGTTGTGGTGTGGGAAATGAGAAGAGGAGAGGTTCCTATTTATAGGAAAATGGAGGGACAATGTTGGAATTAAGGGACTTGTTTCAGAATGAATCTTGCACCGTTGGATCGCATTTTTGGGACAAAACAATCTTGGCCTTACACCTAGTTGGGCTGCCCTACTTGCCCATTTATGACATCATCTTTGATGATGTCATAATGCTGACTTACCGCTTCCGTTCCCTGATCGGTGCTCGAATCGCGTAATTTTGCCGAATCGCGAAATGCTATCGGTGTAGTTTCGAAGTACTTTTCTTCCTCAGTAGGAATATATACTTTAATGAAATTTATGATCTCATTAAGGGTATTCCGTTATCTGCTGAAGATTTTAGGCTTGACGCCTTCGGTTACGGAATCAAATTCCGGGAACACTAGTTTGTAGGCAGAAATTCACTGGTTCGTAATATGATCTGATCTAAGTGACCTTATTCATGGTTTCCAAAACTCTGCTTGTTTTCTCTAAGTCACTTTTAGCACTATCTCGCCATTTCCTAATTACCCGGTACTCCTAATTACGCTGTTGGTTTCAGAAACGACTTCTGAGACCGCTCAATCCGAGATGGATTTTCACTTTGGTTTATAAAAAGTCTTTGTTGTTTATGACTTCAATCCTATATCGGGAGGTAGGATTTAAGTTCTAGTTGTTCCCACTTCTCCCGTTGGCTCTATACCGATTATATTATTATTTTATTCAAAATGCCTTCACATTTATTTTTTTTTTTCTTTTATTTTTTATTTATTTTTCTAAGCATAAAATATTTTATTTTTTATTTATTTAATAATTTCGAATTTCTCCAATTAAAAATAATTATTTAAATTATTTTTAATTCATTTACTTTATACCTTAATTATCCCATTAATTACCAGATTAGCCACTTACTAATTTTTGATAATTTTCTTAATTAGGATAAATCATTATCTCACAACTATTTTACTTACATTGGTATTTTATATCCCATGTAAAATATTAAAAATCATGGGGTCACTTATGATCCCAAAATAATACTTAATTTTGCCTCATTATTTTTCAAGGGAAATTATCCCAAAAATTCCTAAAATTAGAGACAACATACTTTCTAATTTTTTATAAATATTTTACTACCTCTTGGGATTTATCATAATATTTTTAGGCCATTTAATGCTCTAAAAATACATTTTAGCTCTTTATCTCTCCTAATTTCCATAGTAATTACCTTAGAAAATAAGATAATTATTACTTATTATTTGAAACCACATGTTCACCTATTTTCAATAGGTATTATCTATCGAAATATAATATTCCAGATAAATAATTATCCGGGTATTACATACGTAGCAGTAAGGGGGAAATGGCAACCCAAGTACTAGAGGGAGATGCACATTTTCAAGCCTTGATCTGCTTGAGGGCTTGGCAGATGTTGAGTGTTTTGTCGATAACCCTAGACACCATACAGATGCAACGTGCCACACATTCAACTACTCGGAGGATAACATGCTTTATTGCAAGTCTATACCTCCTAAGCATGTGAAGGTACAAATGAACACCAACATTAACCCTAGCTATCCGCTTCCCATTCCAACCAAAGACAAAGATACAATGTAAGGGGCTATAGGAGGCTTCATTGCGTGGCCTTACTATCTACTAAAGGGCGTCCTGCTCCTTAGTGTACAAGGTGTATCCATTGATGACGTAGCTTGAGAAAAAAAAAACACATGTATGTTCGAACCACATGCCTAGAACATTATTTTCTCCGAAAGTTAATTATGAACAACATTGTACTTGTCATCCACATGCTTCTTCAACCATGCTGTGAATCATTCATTATGTTCTTTGTCATACCAATTCTATACTATATGGGGTTTTCCCTCCTATGCTCATCCATATGAATACTTACATACTCGTTTATCTCTTTGGATTTGTGAAGTACATATAGGTGTGCTTGCTCCCACTATTGGTTTGAGATAGCAAAAACTTTCTTTCCCATCAACCCTTGTCCAGTTGTCCTTCCTTCAAGCTGAGACACCGGAAGGCTAATATCATATGCATCTTTCAAGTAATCAGTATAGAATTCAGCCACCTCTTGACAAATATACCGTTCAACAATGCAACCCTTTGGATATCATTTTGCATCATACGTCTTGGTTTGCATATCGTTTCCTAGTGCTAGCATTCTTCTCAAAAGCGCATGCAATTTTGTGAAGCCTGAGTTACTAATAACCTATATTTTGATTTCCAGTTGTACAAGTTTGACACTGTAGATAACAATGCGAACTCAGTACAATTCTCATACAAAGTCTTATATGCATTAATCTTCATCTTCTCAAACTTTTTTGGGCATTCACTAAATTTCACTTCAATTGCATTGGCCATATCCTAAAGACGATCGGCTTCAAATGTACTTGTGTCCTTAAGAATGTGTAATATTATATAGTGTTACTTAATGTCATGTTTAAATTTTAGTTTTAGTTCCTATAATTTCAAACCATAGTTTTTATCCCTAAAGGAGCAAAATAGTCCATGTTCTTATTAATAAATTACAAGGAGAAACTTCAAGGACCAAAACCCAAAGTTTGAATATGTGTGTGTGTGTACATATATGTATATCTATATATGTGTATATATATATAGACCAAAATCAAAATAAGGGTAAACTATAAAAACCAAACATTATATTAACCATTTTATACTATTATATTTCAGTTTTATCTCTTAATTTTATAAAGTTAGTATTATTTCTGGTCCTTAATATGAGATATCATTCGTAGTACAATTAGTTTTATACTAAGGACTAGAGATGCTATTTAATGTCAGCATTTCTTGTTACTAAAACTAATAGTATTAGGATGAGAAGATTTAAAAACTAGTTCATAACATTAAGAGAATAAAGCAAAATTATCTAAAATTAAATGAGAAAGACAAACTTTACCTTTTTGTTTTTAGTGATCACATGTTAATTTCTCCAATTCAGAAATTAGCTGATACTTGAAGAGCAAATCAACAGTGTATATTATTATACCAATTACTGCATAAAATTCTTTTATACAAAGGGATTGAGCTGTCAAAAGAACCAATAATACTCAATTAGAGTTTTAAAGTAAGAATAACTATCTAAAAATATAAATTGAAAAGTTCAAATTTTAAATTACTTTTTTAAATGAAGCTGATCAAGAAAAACCCACTAAGGGGAGCAACAAATAAAGATGCAACTCTTTCATTATCTATATGCAAGGTGGGTTTAAATGACTTTACACGCTATGAAAGACAGAATATCACCAAGAGGGAGGTGAATTGGGTGATTTAAAAACTTTTCGATTTCCTCTGGAATTCACTCACGATAACAGAGCTTAACAGAGAGAAAGTAGGAGAAAGATGAACACAAGATATTTATACTGGTTTGGTCTTAACTCTTGACCTACGTTCAGTCCCCAGACTCTTGGGATTTTCACTATCACTTTGACTGATTACACACTTTGTACTCGAACGTAACATTTTCACTAGGATTCACTCTCCCTTACAAATCGTAATCAAATATCTCAATCTCAAAGTCCCAATACTTTGAGATTCTTACAATGATTTATAATTAGAAATGATCTCTCTAAAAGAGCAGATAGATAAACATTGAAGATTATAAATATCTGAAGATATTACATAAGATTATAAAATAGTAAATGAGTTTTGATTGTTTGAGCGTTTGTGTTTTCGGTGGTTGGAATGAATTGAATGCTTCAACTTATATATGGTGAAGGAAATTGAAGACCGTTAGAAGCCTTCAATGCACCGTTGAGAGTAATGAATATAGCCGTTGGACTTGAGTCTCATTCGTTACTCGATGCTTGATTCGTTCGCAGACATTCTTCGTTGACATTCCTTATGTTCTTCCCGTTGGATGATCTGGCATTCAAATGAGGAAAGAAACCATTAATGCCTTTGGAATGTGCAAAGAATGATCAACCAAATAAGTGCTTCGTTTTCTGAACCAGCATTGAATGCATCTAACGTAATCACTTGCTTTTTTATTAATCTTCAGTTAATCCATTGTCTAATCATCTGAAACCCACTAACAAACTGATTAAACATAGTTAGGAACAATAATGAGTGATGATATGAAGTATACAAATCATACCTGAACATTTAAGATTTACGAACACGGTGATTGTAAAACAGAGATATATCATGCTCGAGTTCATTTCAACCAAACTGGAGTAGTTGACTCGAGTTAAGCATTCTAGGCTCGAGTCGCTAGTTCATCTTCTTTGAAAATAAGTTTGAAGTCTAGATGAAGATGTCTCTATATGACTTAGGCTAGAGGTTAAAACGTTTAGCTCAAGTGCATGACTTGAGTCATTAAGGTCAGCTCGAGTCAAGTTCTTCTTTCACAAAAAAAACTTTTATATAGCATTCTGAGAATGGTTTGAAATCACGCCAGCTCGAGTCATTAAGTGATAACTCGAGTCAATTCAATTCGTTTGGAAATTGATTTCAAAAATCATGCTTGAGTCAAGAGACATAGGCTCGAGTCAAGGACTTCTAAATTTGAAAATAAGTTTAAGTCCTCAAAATATGACTTGAGTCAATTCTCACAAGCTCGAGGCAACAACATATTTCAAAATATTTTACAACAGCTTATAACTCAAGTTGAGCATGACTGGCTCGAGTCACTTCAAGTTCAAATATTTTTGAAAGCTCTCTATCTTATATTGACTCGAGTTTTACAACCTAAAACTCGAGTCATTTGATAGTAAGTTACTAGTTTAAGTTTGATCAAGTTAAAACATTTTTTACTTAAACCATTAACTTCATTTTGTTTACAATTGTCAGTTACCATTAAAACATATAGAGAACTAACATACCTATTGTTTATTTTTGAGTTAAGGTGCATAATTGCATTGGAAGTATTCATGGAAGAGCAATGTTGCCATTGAAATTATTTTTTGTCTTAAGGTCACCCCATAATTTTTAAAATGTAGCAATGTCGCCCCTAATTTAACATCTCAAACTACCAAGTATTATTACTTGGCCCAATTTTGCCATGCGGGCATGCCACCTTCGCACAATTGGGTCAACTAACAATTAACTGTTTTGGTTGTTAAGTTAGCCGCAATAATGCTACCACTAGTGCAAAAAAGGGCTTTAAGACCGCCTCGTTTAGAGCGGAGTACTGATGCACCAGTCTTAAAGGTATGACTGGTGGCAGTTTTGTAAATATCAAGAACTTCTTGGATCGGATCCTTTATTAGTGGGTCTTAAATATATTATTCGGAACGCTTAAAAACCAACCGGTCTTAAAAATGTAATTAAAATTTCAATTATTTTATAGAAAAATCTCGTACGGCTGAACTTATATTTTTACGCGGACCAAAATAATCGGGAAAAATTTAAATATAAAGTCTAAAACTTTTAAGACCGGACATATATAAAAACGGTCTTAAAGGTTATACTTTTAAGACCGGACTTAAAGTATGGCCGGTACAAAATATTGAAAAATATTATTCGAAAATTTTATTACTTTTAAAACCGGCTTTTTATTCGTATATACTAATTCCCTGACGTCATTATTGTAGGTTAATGCATCGTGAATTGGAACAGCGGGGCAGAAGCCAAGATATTGGATTCTTGTGCCCACAGTACATAAGTCAACCATCCTTAGCGGAGAGACAATCATATATAACAAGGTTGTCCAACAATAGGAAAAAGTGGTACTTGGCACCATACTACAATAGGTACATATCATAATTCTTTTCTGCAATTCCCTTAATTCTGCTACATATTACTGAGTACTTGTCTGTTGTGAATTTTCAGTCGCCATTGGCAGTTGGTCTTGATTTGCCCGAATGAGAATAAAGTTGTCTTTTTATACTCCCTTCACTACGATCCACCGCCTACATTGCAGCAGATGGTGAACAAGTAAGCATATGTCATTTTGATTGTCTAGTACGAAATCTCTGCTTGTAAATTTTTTGACACCATTATTGAGTAAATTCGTGATTTTGACAATAGGCCCTTAAAATTATTCCAAGAAAAGGTCAAGAACAGGTTTGGGGCTGAAGTCAAAGAGCCTACATGGAGCAAACCAAAGGTTAGTACATATTTGGACACTGGCACACTGGCTTGTGAACTTGGTCAGTAGCAATATATGCTCTTATATATATATTTCTTCTTTGTTTTTAGACCCGTCGACAACCGAAGGAGTCCAACTTATGTGGACATTATGTCTTGACACACATGTATAATATTGTCATGCAACCAGTGACTAACATCCAAGCAAAGGTAAATGTATTACATAACTTTTCTGTGCGCGACCCCTTTGATATGCAAGGAAGGACCACTAATATATTTGTCTTTGATGCTACGAGACGTTTAACTGTGCTGACCCCTTTCCTGATGGTGATATTGAGCGCACACACAATGTATTATGTGAATATCTGTATGATCTGATGATCTCGGAAAATCAGAAAAATAGTTGATTTGTGAATTCACTGTAAACATATGCTATGTATCAACAATCATCTTCGGTCTGTATAATGACAAATTGTCCAATTTGTGATAGTATACACTAATAATTTTTTAATTCTTTTCAAACAATTTCCTTGTGTCCATTAGTGGTTGCTGAATGTATTGTTGGATGGTGGATAAAACTATTTATTGCTTAATTTACAAATGTGAGAAGTTTAGGACTGTAGATTTAATAAATAGCCGGTCTTAAAAGACTTCGTTTATTATTGGAAAAATATGCCAGTCTTTTAGGACCGTAGGTTTACTAAATAGCCGGTCCTAAACGTCTTCGTGTTCCATTGGAAAAATATGCCAGTATTTTAGGACCGTAGTTTTACTAAATAGCCGGTCCTAAAAGTCTTCGTTTATTATTGCGAAAAATATGCCAGTGTTTTAGGACCGTAGGTTTACTAAATAGCTGGTCCTAAAAGTCTTCATTTATTATTAGAAAATATGCCAGTCTTTTAAGACGGTAGGTTTTATAAATAGCCGATCCTAAAAGTCGGCATATTATTGAAAAATATGCCGAGTCTTTTAGGACCGTAGGTTTACTAAATAGCCGATCCTAAAAGTCTTCGTTTATTATTGGCAAAAAATATGTTAGTGTTTTAGGACCGTATGTTTACTAAATAGCCTAGGTCCTAAAAGTCTTCGTTTATGATTGGAAAATATGTCATTCTTTTAGGACCGTAGATTTAAAAAATAGCCGGTCCTATAAGTCTTTCATTAGAAAATATATTTATTAATATATTTTTAATCGCATCAAAACATTAAATTAAATATTTGTACATATTACAACCTCCATATTTCATAATTGCCTTTTGTCTTTTTATTTTTTTTTTTTTTTATTTTGGTGTTTTGAGTCCGCCATTTTCCATATTTCATAATTGACTTTCTTATTACTTTCCGAGGTTCGAGATAATGCATATAAACTAATAAATTAAAACTCCCACGAGAACAAAATATGGAAATATTTTATATATTATTTTTCACGCCCTATGGGGCAGCGACTATTACCAAAAAAAGAAGCAAAAAAAAAAAACTATAAAACAACTAATCCTCCCCGATGTCGGAGAGGTAGGCGTTGTCGGAAGAGGTAGGATCGTACTCGGCGTCATTGGCATCGAGTACCATGTTTAGCTTCTGGTTTACGGTATGAACAAGCTGAAACAATTTGCCCAAGCGTCGTCGATGTGATCGGGCGAGCTCAATGTTACGCACCAAGCGCTTCACGATCGAATTTGGAGGCAATGGCGGAGGGGCGAGGTTGAAGAGGAGGAGGAGGAAAAGGAGGGACTGGTGGAGCAGCCATTACGGTGGAGGCTAGGTGGTGGAGGAGGCCGTGTAGAAGTGATGAAGAAGAATGTGAAGAAACTAAAGTAACAACGGGTTTAAATAGAGAACCTATCTGAAGAATATGAAACGCGGGAACTTTTTACGAGGAGATGCATAGTTCCTCGAATACGAGGAGACGCATAGTTGGGCGGTTTACCTTGAAGCCGAAGAGACTCGGATCATGTGAACGGAGTGTAAGGATACGACTCTGTTATCTGAGTAATTTTGAAGTGAATGAACATTTAACACCGGATTTTGTAAAAGATCCATTCTTAAAAGTAATATGTTTTAAGGAAAAATTCTTACTTTACAAAAATAAATAATCGATAGAAAAATAATTGACTTTTAGGACCAGATATAAGATAAATGGTCGTTATATGGGAAAATAAATAGTCGACATTTAGGACAGGATTATTCTAAAAATACGGTCTTAAAAGTAATTTAATTGAAAAAATAAATAATATACTTTTCGGTTAACACATATAATAAAAAGAGTGTATCAATTGCGTATCCCTCTCTCTGTCTTCATTAACTCCTCACACTAGCTAGTTACCTCCCTGTCCTTATTAACTCCTCACTATACCTCTCAGTTCCTAACTCCTCACTATACCTCTCAGTTCCTAACTCCTCACAACTGGAGCTCTTGCCCCAACTGCTCAAAGCCTCAAACCATGGTTAGATACAAGAGAACTCCTCGTAGGGGTTCTCTTACACCTGAAGCTCTTGCCATCCTTAGATCATTATACAGTACGCCTCCTCCAGCGAGAGTGCGTCTATTGTGACCGAAGAATCTCGAATCGTTGGACCCATTGTTATTTCAGATGATGAAGAGGTTGCCCACCCCCTCCGCATTCGGACCATGCGAGAGGTTCTGCTCCCCTCTCCAATCGGTTGGCCCCGGCGCGCCTACCGCGACCTCTCTCATCTTTCCTCTAATGATGCATTGCGGTGATGCGAATAAGACAGAACTTGCGATCTCCTTTGGAAGTTAATGCTTTTCACGTCGATATCGCCAAGGCATTGGATGATAATAAGCTTTAGGATGTTTAGTTAGATTCTTGTCGTTGATAATGTTCAGTTATTGTTTTTCTTTCTTTTTTTCTTGTGTACGTGCATATTCTCCGAGTTATGTATGGAAGGCCGTAAGAACTAAGCTTGTGCCTTTTTTATATTCATATTCTTGAGTTTTCCTTTATTTATTTTATTAATTCGGATTCTTTGCGCTCGCCTCATTTTTTTTGTTTGGTTCATTAATAAACGAAGAGGTTTACTCTATAAGTATTTGACTTTTAGGTCCGGATGTTTATAAAACACCAGTCTTAAAATTAAATCAATAGTAAATATTAGGACCGGAGTATTTTTAATTGCCGGTCTTAAAAATGTATTATTAACAAAATTATATCTTTAGGACCGGACACTTTATAACTAACCGGTCTTAATAATTAAATTATATCTTTAGGACCGGAGACTTTATAACTAACCGGTCTTAATAATTAAATTATATATTTAGGACCGGACACTTTATAATTAACCGATCTTAATAAAATCCAAAATACTAAAACATGTCTCTTTCGCGGGGAAAATTAAATCTCCCTCTCAGAACTTCTCTTGTCGCGCCGAGAGTGATTACTCAGGTTCTGTCTCCACATTTTGCTTGTTGCACCGTCATTTGCTTCGTGTTGCTCTCTCGACAATCACTTTACGGTTCCTTAGCTAAACGTCTATAGACCAAGGCATGCGAGGTGTTTCGGTTATATAACTTTATTATTTTCCTGGTTATGGCTCGAGTTTTTCATGGGTTGAACGAAATCGATGTAATGTTCTTGTGGGTTTCTCTTGTTGTTAATGAATATTGTATATTGAAGATTATATTTGCACTTTAGACCTACCGTCTTGACGAACTAGTGTTTTTAAGTTACTCTTTTATGTCTGCAACATCAACGTTCGTGGCCGGGAGAAGAAAGACACAGCAAACCCATTTGAATTTATATGCTACAGGTGAGTCCATAAGACCTTCATGCGATGCATTTAATTTCCTCGTCATGCATTTATTTTGTTTCTTGGATTCACTGTGATACATTTATGACCAAAAGTGATGCTTCGTTATGCATTTAATGGGCAAGTTTCTTCGTAAAGGAAAAAAAAAAGACATAACCGAAATTTGAGCATATATATGCATTTGGATTATGTATGTCTTATTATATATGCAAGTTTCAATTTTTTCGGATTATGTATGTTAAATCTTTCCGCATATATATAGGAATTCTTCTATGGATCACAGTTGGATAAATGCTTTACGGACGAGTGTTGAATATCAGAATGGGGTGAGGAATTTATAGAATTTGCTAAACAAAATGCCCATGATGATAGTGGGAAGTTTTATTGCCCTTGTGTAGAATATTTGAATGAGAGGCGACTAAGTCCTGAACTTATACACACACATTTAATTTGTGAAGGATTTTGTAAGACTTATACGGTATGGTCATGGCATGGTGAAAAAATGCCAAGTGGGACCAAAACAACCCGGAAATGACATTGATGTTTACCTTGAGCCCTTGATCGAAGACTTGAGAGAGTTGTGGGAAGAAGGTGTCGATGTTTTTGACTCTTTCAATAAGGAGGTGTTTAAAAAGCGAGCCATGATATTTTGTACTATAAACGACTTCCCAGCATATGGGAACTTGTCGGGTATAGTGTAAAAGGCCATAAAGCATGTCCGGTTTGTGAAGAAGGCACACGCTACCATCAACTTCAACATGGAAGAAAAAGGCAGGTTTATCTTGGACATAGGAGATTTCTTAGACGGGGCCACCCATATCGTCGATTAAAGAAAGCCTTTTTTGGTGGCCGGGGAGTATGAAGATGCTCCGGTGGCATTGACCGGGGAGCAAGTTTATGAAAAAGTGAAAAATATCGGTGTAATCTTCGGTAAGGCGCAAAGAGTATAAAAGAAACAAATATATGGAAAAAGATATATGTATTCTTCGATCTTCCATATTGGTGCAATCTTGATGTGAGGTTTTGTATTGATGTCATGCACGTGGAGAAAAACGTATGTGATAGTATTATTGGCACGCTTCTCAACATACAAGGTAGTTCCAAGGATGGTGTGAAGGCAATATTGGATTTGCAAGTAATGGGAATACGTGAAGACTTACATCCAAGGCCATACGGGAAGAGAACTTATTGAAGGTGGAATATCACCTAGAGGGGGGTGAATAGGTGATCTCAAAAATCTTTTATTTGTAAGATAGGTGAACGATGAAAGCGAAGGAAGTAAAGATAATGGACACGAGAGAAGTTATCCTGGTTCGGTCAAACTCTTCGACCTACGTCCGGTCCCGGACACTCTACGGGATTTCGACTATCTTACAAATACAATTACACGCTCTCGTAAACGAAGGATGATCCTTTCACTCTTGGACTCACTCCCCCTTACAAGTTGTAATTAATACACCCACACTCAAGATACCTCTATCTTGAGATTTGAACGAATTGTAATAACAAGTAGTAAAACTCTCTCACTGAGAGTAGATATGATAATGAACAACGAAGCTTAGTATATCCGAAGATATAATTAGAATACAATTTGAACTATTTGAAAGCTTTTTCAATGTATGCACTGGTTCGTAAATGTCGAATTCAATCCGTCGTGTATTTGTACTGGTTGAAGTTGAAGACCGTTGAAGGATTTGAATGTGTCTCATTTGGAATATTTGAATATGTCCGTTAATAGCGCACTCGCGCCTTCGCTTGCCCATGTTTGAAGTTTGCTTAGTGGAATGTCTTTACAGCTTGTTGCTCAGATGTTCTTGGATGGAGATTATCATAGTTTAATGATTCGGAAGCTTTTGCTGTATGGGCACCATTATGATAAGATTCTTTTTGTCGGCTCTGTTCTGCGACATTCTCAATGTGCCAGCCTGTCACAATTTGAACATTGAGAAGCAAACCTTGATCTTCTAAAATCTCATCAGCAAACTTGTTAAATATGGTTAGAAGGTATATAAATCAATGATAATAAATGACAAGGCATATTCAATCATTTGCGAGATCGCAATGAGTAGGCATCCTCGGTGTTCTTCGTCCGAATGTGAAACCTTAATGTATAAATCTGAAAACACTTAGGAAGATGATTAGTAATATCATAGTTAATAAGGAATGATGTTTGAGAGGTTAAAACAATTAACTAGATCATCTATAGAAAGTTACGAGATGAATGCGGGTTCTTTGTTGCTAAGCTGGTATGGATGCCGATAGACCATTCTCGAGAATTGCGAAGCCATACTCGAGAATCACTCAAGGAATCATTTCAACGAGATTGATCATTCTGGATCGTTCTCGAGAATTACTTAGTGATTCTCGAGAACCATTCTCGAGAATTGAATTTCAATTCTCGAGAATCCAGTGAAGACGAAGCAAACTTCGTTAATGCGATCGAGCATTCTCGAGAATTGTTTGCTAATTCTCGAGAACCATTCTCGAGAATGACTTCCTCATTCTCGAGAATTACTTGCAAACCGAGAGCTCGGGCTGAAGCTTACGATCATACTCGAGAATCCATTCGATTCTCGAGAATCATTCTCGAGAATGACTTCCCATTCTCGAGAATCACCTCGACAACGAGAAGATATCGTGGGATCATCAACCATTCTCGAGAATTATTTTCGATTCTCGAGAATCATTCTCGAAATTGATTATCATTTCTCGAGAATCACTCAGTAACATATTTACATTTACGCTTCAAATCGATCATTCTCGAGAATTACTTGGTATTCTCGAGAACCATTCTCGAGAATCCAATAAACACTCTCGAGAATGCTTTCTGCGATGGAAAATAAATTAGACTTAGTAACACGGTCTTGCGGCCATTCTCGAGAATTCAAGATCGATTCTCGAGAGTCATTCTGGAACACATGAAGCAAAATGCAATCATAGTTTCAAAACTTAAATGCTTAAACATTTGTTATCATCAAAACATAGGAGCCAACATTCTCCCCTTTTTGATGATGACAACATATAGAGAAAATCATTTTGAAGTTTTGAAAAAAAAAATTGATTGATACAATGATAGAGAACATAGCATGACTTTTCATTGAATGCGAATGCAGCATAAATGCAACGAGGTCATGTAATTTCAAATGATCGGTAGTTTCTCACGCGTAGCAAATCCATTTACACGAAAATGAATTTCAACTCTAAGCGAGACAACTATTAAAATAAACCTAAAAACAACTAGACTCTTCTTTGTTTCTTCTTCTCCCCTTTGTCATCCATCAAAGAGGGGATCGGAGATATCGGGATCAACGGGAGGTGTAGAGACAGTCTCGGGAGTAGGTTGAGAGCCGGATCTTTGGAGGCGCGGAACGGGGATCGACATGGGAATATCGAGGCGGGTGGGGGAACGGTCTCGGGATCGGGAATGGATGTAGTGGTCATAGCGAGAGGATTTAGTATGATTACGAAGACTCAATAAAGAGGGCTTCCAAACAATCTTAAATACATTGAACGATTTTTTAATCTCTTGTTGCGATCATAGAGGACGAGAAGAATTCGGGTGCATCTCTTTCTTGAGGTTTTCCTTCGAGTTCACATATTGTTCAAGATGAGCATCTACTTTGATCATCTCATTACTTATGGCCTTGATCATTGCTTTTATTAGATTGCCATAAGAGTCCAAACATTGAATTACAGGAGCCATAGCTTCCCGAATTGCGAGTTGATCGAGCTTGGATTGCGGCTGTGCAAAAGAAGGGCGAAGTCGAAGCGAGTCTTTGTGAAGATTGGCCTTCGTCTTGTTGCTTGGATGTAGATGGCTTAGGATCGGTGGTGGACTTGACTTGACTGCCGCTTCCCGGTTGCCTCGGTAAATGAGATCTTCATGTATAAAAGATGAGTCTTCCCAAATTTCTTGGGAAAAACGGTCTTGTCATTTTCAAGAAGATACCGAGATGTTGTTAAAACCCAGAATCCTAGAAACTAGGTTAGGATACGGAATGGTATTTTTCTTGGAGACTTCAGAGTTGGACAGAAAGTTGGACATCTCTGAGATGACTAATTTTCCAAGATTTTGAGGTTGCTTGGCAATGATGGAGCCCATTAGTTGGTAGTCTTTGTTCACAAAGTGGGTAAAACTTTGACCTTTGTTAACAATATTACGCGTAAAGGTACCAAAGGACTCGTAAGTATCGGCATTTCGATGGCTTAACTTTCAAGGGGTTTCCATCATATGGCTTTGTAGGGAGAAGGAACCTATAGCATTCATGTTCGGACAATGTAGGAGGATCTTACGGGGATCAATGACACCAAGGAAGGTGTTAATTATATCAGCTGTGATTTTGATGGGTTTCCCTCTAACCTCAGTGTGCAGCACAAGCTCATCATCCTCGGTCTTTTCCTCAAACATGTTAAAATAGAAAATTTTGACAATTTGAGGGGAATAGGAGTTTGAATATTTAGTAGAGGCATATAGGATTTCAACCATGGTGAAAGATCTAAATTGCATTCCTTTCTAAAGTCATCTAGATTCAACCAGACAGTAGGACAAAACGGTCTTCCTTCATATGAAAGAACAAAATCAGGATCAGATGGGATTACCAGAGGAGCTTGACGAAGCACTGGAGGACAATCAAGAACATTGAGTTGCCCAATTAGCTTGGAAGCAAACGGAGGAAGAGTTGAAAGAGGAATCTCATGATGAGTGTGGGGAGGTCTGCGAATCCGTTCTTCAATTTCCTTAGTTCTTCTTTCATAAAAATGTGGTTTTGAACTTGAATAAGGCTTGGACGACTTGGTTGTTGCAGAACTTACGGGTTTGGACGGAGATTGAGAGCAAGACTTGGATTTTGAGTTTGCATTTTCGTTTGCTTCGTAAGCGACGGATTGTGATTTAGGGCGGGAGCTTTCTTTGCTTTTGGCCTTGTCGGATGGCGAGAGAGTGAGTCTTGGTGCGAGTCACATGAGGAGAGTCCATGATCGTTACCGATTTAGCCGCCTTCTTCGATGGTTCGGTTTTCTCCGAAATTTGAACTTTAGGACGATACTTGGTGCGCGGCTTCTTCGAGAGGTTGTTCAGGAGATTCAGAAGATGAGGATTTCGCCATTGCTAACTAGGAACAAGATAGCTATGGATCACAGAAGATGATGGAGAGAAATGATCGGATCGACAAAGTGCGACGACGGAGAAGATGAAGTGACGAAGAGAGATTCTCGGGAGTTAGAGAGAGTGAAATGAGAGAATAGATGTGATGAACAAGGGTTTTAAAAGTGAAGAAGTAAAACGACATGGGAGAATGAATGAAACGACACGAAGGATGGCGACGCTTGAGTCCACACGATGATTCTCGAGAATCGAGAGAGTGATTCTCGAGAGTTGTTCTCGAGAATGAAACTTCATTCTCGAGAATGAACTCGGTGAATAAGTATTTCGAAAAGGGATCGACTCGGCGGAGAACCTTGTTTGCTATAATTATCGGGAATCGTAGATGATTCTCGAGAGCCGTTCTCGAGAATGACACTTCATTTTCGAGAATTATCTCGGTGAAAAGGAATTTTGATTCTGCAGAACATATTTTTCTGATATAGTTCTCGGGAATGCCTCAACCATTCTCGAGAATGACATATGTAATCGACATAGAACACCAGACAATATCCGATATTTCTCGAGAATGAGCTGTATTCTCGAGAATGTTAATATGCGAAATGATCCTTATTTACCAAATCCCGATATTACTCGAGTAGATTCCAATTCTCGAGAATGCTTAGGAAGAGCATGAAAGCTTCACTTATCAATTCTCGAGAATGATAAATTCATTCTTGAGAACTATCAGTTTTATATCAGTTTTTACAACTGGACCAAAAACCTGCAAAAACAATATCTAGAAGCTCCGATGCTTAAGTCGGTTTTCAAACATCATCAAAACATAATCGGCGAGATTGAGTCAACATTTTACTTACAATTCATTGGGATTTACCATTCCCAATTCTCTTACGATAAATGTGAATTGTTCTTTAGCCGGTGGCTTAGTGAAGATATCGGCAAGTTGCAAGTGAGTAGGGATAAACATTACCTTTACATCTTTCTTTTGGACATGATCTCGATAAAATGATGTCTAACATCAATATGCTTGGTTCTTGTATGTTGAACTGGATTCTTTGCTAAGCTTATTGTACTAGTGTTGTCACAGAGGATTGGAATCTCCTGTAGATGAATTCCCAAGTCTTGAAGTTGTTGCTTGAGCCATAGAACCTGAGCACAGCAACTTGATGCAGCTACATATTCAGCTTCAGTTGAGGATACGGCCACAGTGGTTTGTTTTTTGCTGAACCATGATACAAGTGATCCTCCAAGAAATTCACACTGTCCACTAGTACTCTTTCTATCAGTCTTGTATCCAGCGTGATCAGAGTCTGAATATGCCACCAGAAATTCTTGTTGACCTTTAGGGAACCAGAGACCCAATTCCTTTGTATCCGAAAGATATCGAAAGATTCTTTTGACATGTTCGGCATGCGATTCTTTAGGAGCTGATTGGAATCTTGCACACATTCCCACACTAAACTGAATGCAGTGCGCTGCGAGTCAAATAAAGTAGGGATCCAATCATTCCTCTATATTTGGTTATGTTGAAGTCTTTTCCTTTTTCTTCATCGGCATCTAGAGAGGCGTTGAGCTCATTGGAGTGTCGGCTCCATTACAATGCTCCATTCCAAATTTCTTGAGCAAATCACGGAGATACTTCGTTTGAGATATAAATATACCATCCTTCCGTTGTTTGATTTGTAAACCAAGGAAGTAGTTCAATTCACCCATCATAGACATTTCGAATTCACCCTGCATTTTCTTGGAAAATTCCTCGCGAGAGAGAATCTTTAGTAGCACCAAAAATAATATCATCCACATATATTTGCACAATTAAAGTCTCATTAAGTTTGTTAGTCTTAATAAACAAAGTTGTATCGATTTCCCTCGATAAAGCCTTGATCTAATAAGAAATTACTTAATCTTTCATACCAAGCTCTAGGAGCTTGTTTGAGACCATATAAGGCTTTCTTCAAAAACGATAGACATGATCTGGATGATGATTATTTTCAAAACCAGGAGGTTGTTCAACATAGACTTCTTCTGAATAAATCCATTTAGAAAGGCACTCTTAACATCCATTTGAAAGAGTTTGAATCCTTTGATGCACGCAAAGGCTAAGAGCACACGTATTGCTTCCAATCTAGCTCTTTGGAGCATATGTTTCCTCATAATCAATCCCTTCTTCCCCGATTATAGCCTTTGGCAACCAGTCTAGCCTTGTTACGGACTATGATTGCTGATTCATCTCGTTTGTTCTTGAATACCCATTTAGTGCCAATGACCGGATGGTCTTTAGGCCTAGGTACCAAATCCCAAACTTGATTCCTATCAAATTGGTGTAACTCTTCTTGCATAGCTATCACCCAATCATTGTCCGAAAGGGCTTCATCTATTTTAGAAGGTTCTATTTGTGATATAAAAATGAGAAAATGTTACTTCATTCAAGGTCTTGTTTCTAGTTTTTACACCTTGATTCAAGTCACCTATCACTTGGTCCAGAGGATGATTCCTAATGAACCTCCAAGCTCTAGGTTGAGATTGATCTGAGTTTTCTAAATCATTTTGAGGATCAGCCTCGAAAACATTTTCGGGACTTTCAATAGAAGCAGGAGTAGTTTTTGAGAAGAATTGATTTTTATCAATGGGTTCATCATCATCAAAGATTCGTGCGGTTTAGATTCACAAAATACTACATGAATTGATTCTTCAACTGAGCGAGTGCGCTTATTGAAGATTCTATATGCTTTACTTCTATTAGAGTATCCGAGAAAAATACCTTCATCAGATTTGGGATCGAATTTTCCCAGTTGTCCTTACCATTGTTATGCACGAAGCATTTGCAGCCAAAGATATGAAGATGAGCGATTTGGTTTCCTTCCTTTGTAGAGTTCGTAAGAAGTCTTATTGAGCTTCTTTACGAGATATGCTCGATTGGCAATATAGGCGGCCGTGCTCATTGCATGCCCGGAAGACTTGTGAGGTCGATTCTCATTCAATAAGGCACGAGCCATTTACGTGAGCACTCGATTTTCCTTTCCACCACACCGTTCGTTGTGGTGTTAAAGGCGAGAAATTATGATTGATTCCGTGAGCATCACGGAATTCTCGAACGCTTGATTTTCGAATTCACCTCCATGATCTGTTCTAATAATTTGTAATGCAAATACCTTTCTCATTTTGCACCTTATTGGCAAACACAACAAACAGATCAAATGTTTCATCCTTAGAAGATAAGAAGATAGTCCAAGTGAACCGAGAGTAATCATCTACAATGACTAGAGTATATAAATTGCCACCAAGGCTTTTAACTCTTCTTGGTCCAACCAAATCCATATGAAGTAATTGAAGAGGTCGATTGGTCGTGATTTCAGTTTTATTTTTGAAAGATGATTTAGTTTGTTTACCCCTTTGTGGGGAATCACAAATCATGTCATTTTTAAAAGCGAAGTTTAGGCAAACCAAGAACTAAATCTTTCCTTAGCAGCTTATCCGGTTGGAACATGTTCACATGAGCCGGACGCTTATGCCTGACCAACTATCTTCTAAATTGCTAACAAAGCATTTTTGAGTCAATTTTAGGTAAATCTAATGTATAGCAATTTCCTTCTCGAGGAGCTTTAAATAATACCTTGAGTTTACCTTTATCAATTGGAAGATCATCTTTGTTGACAATGAGACATTCTTCCGAGTCAAAGATAATCCAGTTGTTCTTATCAGCACTTTGACTCACACTTAGGAGATTATGGCGAGACCTTCAACAAGATACACGTCTTTGATCGAGGTCCATCTTTTGTACCAATCTCTCCAATTCCGGAGATCTTTCCAGATTGGTTTCCTCCAAAAGTAACTTTGCCACCATCTTTTGATCTCATTGCAACGAATTTGGATTGATCTCCGTCATGTATGCGGAGCATCCTTTGTCAATGTACCACTTGTTGGTTCTTGATGCTCTCGAGACAAACCTATAATTCAAATAAGATTAAGCTTTAGGTACCCAACGTTTCTTGGGTCCTTTCGGGTTAGTTCGGGCCTCGGGGAAAGTATAAGTTCCCTTAGGTACCCATTGGTAATTACCAACGAGGTTTATCTCTTCGATTCTTTCTATGAAAGCATGATGAAGTAGAGTGTCCTTTTCGATTACAATAGTTACAATGAGCAAACGGATTTGAAATATGAAGCTGATTTACGGAAGTAGTTCAAATAAGATTTTCCGCTTGATTTTCTTTTTGCCTTTCCTTTTGTCAAAGATAGGATTATATCCTATGCGACCGATCATTTGTAATTCTTTGAGTTTTCAAAATCACATTGAGCATTTCACTTCCCTTAGTGAATTTCTCAAGTGTTTTCGTAAGATGAAGATTTCTTTTCTCTAAATCCAGGCATTCATCACTGAGATAAGATTTTCACATGAAAGGTTTTCAACACGTAGTTTGAGAGTTATATTCTCCCTTTTTAGGGCAAAACATTCATCAACAACCTTTTCAAATTCAGATTGAATTTCATTATATTCATCAAATAATTCATTATAGGTTGGTTGCGAATCATGTACCTCATTGTTGTTTTCGCTAGCTCTTCTTTACGCCACCCAGGACGTTGGCGATCTCTTTCTCTTCTTCGCTTTCTTCGTCGAGAGCCATCTCCCCATATTGCTGATACATAAGCCCTTTTTTTGAATTGATAGTGCTTCTTCTTTTCTTTGTCGTTGTCTTTTAGTTGAGGACATTCGACTTGTAATGTCCGGCTTGTCACATTCGTAATGAGATGATTTGGTCTTTGCCTCGAATTCATGTACATTACTTGTGTCACCTTTTGAAATCTGTTTCGAAGCCTCGATCTTTTACGTAGAACTTCTTGAATCTTCGAACAAACATGGCCATCTCGTCATCGTCCTCTTCATCTTCTTCTTTTTCTTCTTTTTCCTTTATAGTGTTAAGAGCAATTCCTTTGTTCCGATTGCTTTGTTAACATTATCTAGGTCCTTTTTGAATTTCGGTTGCTTTCATATTGAGACAAGCTTCCAAATAATGCAAAGAAGCTGAAACCATTGATTCTCCACGAGCCTCCTCTATTGCGGTGACTTTAGCTTCCCGAGTCTTTTGTCGAACATTGAGAATCTTCGACGACGAGGACCTTGATCGTAGTTTTTACCCAGAGCCGCCAATTGATTTGTCAAATGAGTATATCCGAGTTGGAACTCGGCCATGGTTTCTCGACTTCATTCGCGATAAGTCATACTCGGTGGTCGAGTATTGATACGATTTTCCTTGATGCGGAAGTGCCTTCATATGCAATCTCCGAGCCTTCCACATTTCCTTCGCGGTTGACAGATTGCATATTCGAAAGTACTCCTTTTGATCGAGAGCACTCGAAGCATCAAAATAGCCTTCTTGTTGAGAGTGACATTCTTCTTATCATTCTCATCGAATTCAGCTTTCGTCTTTGGAGCAGAGATTCCTCCTTCAATCTTTATAGGTACATAGTTTCCAATTTCTATCACTTCCCGAGACCATATTCGGTAGCCATTACGAATACTCTGAATTTTCCTTTCCGAAGGAGTAGTTTTCTCCGTTGAATCTGAGGGGTCGATTAATGGAGGCACCATCGGGTAATATTCCTTCCATGATCTTTCTCGGGATGTTAAGCCCAAGCGAGAAACCAGGCTCGATACCAAATGAAGGTGGAATATCACCTAGAGGGGGTGAATAGGTGATCTCAAAAATCTTTTCATTTGTAAGATAGGTGAACGATGAAAGCGTAAGGAAGTAAAGATAATGGACACGAGAGAAGTTATCCTGGTTCGGTCAAACTCTTCGACCTACGTCCGGTCCCCGGACACTCTCGGGATTTCGACTATCTTACAAATACAATTACACACTCGTAAACGAAGGATGATCCTTTCACTCTTGGACTCACTCCCCTTACAAGTTGTAATTAATACACCCACACTCAAGATACCTCTATCTTGAGATTTGAGCAATTGTAATAACAAGTAGTAAAACTCTCTCAGAGTAGATATGATAATGAACACTTTGAAGCTTAGTATATCCAGAAGATATAATTAGAATACAATTTGAACTATTTGAAAGCTTTTTCAATGTATGCACTTTGGTTCGTAAATGTCGAATTCAATCCGTCGTGTATTTGTCTTGGTTGAAGTTGAAGACCGTTGAAGGATTTGAATGTGTCTGTTTGGAATATTTGAATATGTCCGTTAATAGCGCACTCGCGCCTTACGCTTGCCCATGTTTGAAGTTTGCTTAGTGGAATGTCTTTGACTTGTTGCTCAGATGTTCTTGGATGGAGATTATCATAGTTTAATGATTCGGAAGCTTTTCTTTGTATGGGCACCATTATGATAAGATTCTTTTTGTCGGCTACGTTCGCGACATTCTCAATGTGCCCGACTGTCACAATTTGAACATTGAGAAGCAAACCTTGATCTTCTAAAATCTCATTGAGCAAACTTGTTAAATATGGTTAGAAGGTATATAAATCAATGATAATAAACAGCAAGGCATATTCAATCATTTGCGGATCGCAACGTAGGCATCCTCGGTGTTCTTCGTCCGAATGTGAAACCTTAATGTATAAATCTGAAAACACTTAGGAAGATGATTAGTAATATCATAGTTAATAAGGAATGATGTTTGAGAGGTTAAAACAATTAACTAGATCATCTATAGAAAGTTACAGATGAATCTGGGTTGCTGTTGCTAACTGGTATGGATGCTGATAGACCATTCTCGAGAATTGCAGAAGCCATACTCGAGAATCACTCAAGGAATCATTGCAGATTGATCAGTCGGATCGTTCTCGAGAATTACTTAGTGATTCTCGAGAACCATTCTCGAGAATTGAATTTCAATTCTCGAGAATCCGATAGACGAAGCAAACTTCGAGTTAATGCGATCGAGCATTCTCGAGAATTGTTTGCTAATTCTCGAGAACCATTCTCGAGAATGACTTCCTCATTCTCGAGAATTACTTGCAAACCGAGAGCTCGAAGGCGAAGCTTACGATCATACTCGAGAATCCATTCGATTCTCGAGAATCATTCTCGAGAATGACTTCCCATTCTCGAGAATCACCTCAGCAACAGAAGATATCAGTAAGGATCATCAACCATTCTCGAGAATTATTTTCTGATTCTCGAGAATCATTCTCGAGAATTGATTATCATTTCTCGAGAATCACTCGAGTAACATATTTCTTTTCGCTTCAAATCGATCATTCTCGAGAATTACTTGGTATTCTCGAGAACCATTCTCCAGAATCCAATAAACACTCTCGAGAATGCTTTCTTTGCGATGGAAAATAAATTAGACTTAGTAACACGGTCTTGCGGCCATTCTCGAGAATTCAAGATCGATTCTCGAGAGTCATTCTGGAACACATGAAGCAAAATGCAATCATAGTTTCAAAACTTAAATGCTTAAACATTTGTTATCATCAAAACATAGGAGCCAACACTTATTGTCCCCCGGCTTCTCATACTTTGTCTAAGGATGAGAAACGAAGTTTTTGTGAGTGTTTACATGGCATAAAAAGTTCCCTCGGGGTATTCTTCAAATTTTAAGAGGCTTGTTTCGATGAAGGACTTGAAATTAGTAGGCCAAAAGTCTCATGATTGTCATGTCTTGATGCAACAACTACTCCCAGTAGCTATTCGAGGCATCGCCGAATATGATCTTCGAGTCGTCTTGACTAGACTTTGTTTCTTCTTCAATGTAGTTTGTAGTAAACTTTTTGAGATTGAAAAGTTGGATGAATTGGAGAATGAAGGATACCATATATTGTGCCACCTTGAGAAGCTTTTCGTTCCTACATTTTTTGACATCATGGTTCATCTAATTGTTCATCTAGTGAGGGAGATAAAGTTGTGCGGCCCTATCCATTTACGGTGGATGTACCCAATTGAAAGATCTATGAAATTCCTAAAAGGGTACGTGAAGAACGCATACCGTCCAGAAGCATCAATTGTTCAGAAATATGTTTCTGAAGAAGCCTTGAAATTTTGTCAAAATTATTTGGCCAAAGTAAGACATATTGGCCTTCCTAAACATCAGCATGTTTAAGGGGGTAGGCGAGGGGCTTCAGTAAAGAGTGTGGATCCTGATGAATTGTCACAAGTCCACTTATACATCTTGAATAATGTTGATGAAGTTCAAGACAGCATAGATGTTAGTTCTCAATGTGTTTTGATGATTAATAACAATTGTAAACATGAGAGAATGTTTTGTTGTTATAGACTTGGTAAAGCCTGATGATTTCAATTGAAAAACATTCATCGGCTCAAACTCGAGCTTGGGTCTCCAAACTCGAGCTTGCCTCTTACGAGAAAGCAAACCAATCTATTTTGCATTTTCTAAACTTGAGCTTGGTCCATAAACTTGAGCTTGAAGGTTTTCAAAAGTTTACTCATACGAGTAAGCTCGAGCTTGCACACTGTAAGCTTGAGCTTACGAAGGTTTGAGGATTTTATCAAGTTACTCAAATTGCAAACTCAAGCTTATTAGTTTTAAGCTCAAGCTTGCCTCTTCCGAGAGACTTTTCTCACTAAGTTTACAAATATGTAAACTCGAGCTTGCGTTACAAGCTCGAGCTTACCTCTGGCGAATCCTTTAAACTTGAGCTTATCATTTCTTGTAGAGTTTGTGAGTTTACAAAAGTTGTAAACTCGAGCTTGGCATACCAAGCTCGAGCTTGCACCGAGCGAGAAAGTTTTCAAGTTTTTCCTTCAAAGAGTAAACTCAAGTTTAAGGTTGTAAACTCAAGCTTGCGTCGACAAAAATCTTTCAAAGTTTTTAAAACCATTGCCAAACTCGAGCTTGCCCTTGCAAGCTCAAGCTTGGAGTCGAGACAGAGAGCAATGTCATATTTTGAGCTTAGCAAACTCAAGTTTACACCTCTAAGCTCAAGCTTGCATTTTGTGAACTAAAATTATTTTTGACATGAATAGTGCCAAACTCGAGCTTACTCACTAATAAGCTCAAGCTTGCGTTTTCCACTTTGGCTCTCAAAATGAATTCAAACATGTTTCCCCGACAAATGCTAAACTCGAGCTTACTCATTTACAAGCTCGAGCTTGAGACTTCCGGAGGCAAAACTCAAGTTTTAAATGAAGACCAAACTCGAGCTTGGTATAGTAAACTCGAGCTTGGAACTTCGGAAACAGGATGAACGCATCGGGTGTATTTTGTTCGGTTTGATTTATGCTTTAACTTGATTCTGCGAATTGGTTGTATATGATTTATATGATTCATATCAATATTTCCTAACCAGATTTAACCGGTTGCTTATGAGATTACGGAAGATCTAGGTTTGTTTTAAAGAAGACTTTAAGACAAACAACTTGACAACTTGCAATATTATATTATTCTCCAAAAGCAATGGGTTACAACCTGGATAGCAACACAACCATTCTCCAAGGAAGAAAGCTAGCCTCCAAACAGTGGATAACATTATACAAGCGCCTCCACTAAACATAATGCATGGGAACACATTCTTAAGGAGCCAAATTTCAAATATTCAAATCTGCAACAACCATATTCAAGCAGATTTGTTCACAACGGACTAGATTCATGGAGACACACTCACAACAGCTATATTTTCGAATTAGATCAAGTCTCAACGGATCTACAATGTTCACAAGCTTCAATCCTGTATAAATACATGAAGATTTGAAGTCCGAAAGTAGATAAGACATACGTAAAAACGCATACAAAGATCTCGGTCTTTCTTTGCTTATATTTCTCATTTGTATCTTTGATACATTGTGCTTGATGCTTATCTTTATTCACTCTTTGAGAGAGTTCATTTACGTAAATCATTCTTTGTAAGAATCTCAAAGTTGTGGGACTTTGAGGTTGGGTTATCAGATTACAACTTGTAAGGGGGAGTGTATCCTAGAGAGAGGATAACTTTCGAGTACGAGTGTGTATCGATTTGAGTGATAGTAGAAAAACCCGGAGAGTGGGGATTTGGACGTAGGTCAAGAGTTAAGACCGAACCAAGTATAAATCTTACGTGTCAAGCTCTTCCTCTCTAACTCCATTTACCTTGGTTAAGCATACATTGTGTGGGTGATTTGAAAGAATTTTTAAAATCCCAATTCACCCCCCTCTTGGTGATTTCCTTCACTTTCATTTGGTATCGAGCTAGGTTATCTACATTAAGGATTAACATCCTAGATCAAAGATCCAATGGAAGGAATTCTACCCGATGGAGCTTGATCAACGAGACCTCCAGGTTTCAATGGAGAACATTACTCATCTACGGAAGGCCAAGTTCGAGTCTATGTAATGGCAAGCGAGTATGGCCTATGGAGGGTGTTCGAGAGAGGAAATTATGAACCAGCAACAACAGAAGATGGTGTCAGAACTCCTAAGCTAGAAGAAGAGTATGATGAGAATGACAGAAAGCAAGTCACTCTCAACATGAAAGCAATTCACATGCTGCAAAGTGCTCTAAGCCAAAAAGAATATTTTCGAATTTGCACTTTGTCATCTGCTAAAGCTATGTGGGATGCTCTTGAGATAGCCCATGAAGGGGACAGTGGAATCAAGGAAAATCGAGTAAACACTCTCATATTTGAATATGATTTATTTCGTATGAAGTGCGGAGAATCCATTAGTGAATTCCAACTCAGATTCACTCATCGATCAATCAACTTTGCATTGGGAAAAGTCTATGACCAACTTTGTCAAGTGAGGAAAATACTAAATATCCTCGGCAAGGAATGGGAAGCTAAGGTCACGCAATCGAAGAAGCTCGCGGTGAATCAATGGCTTGAAACCCGATGCACTATTTGGCGATCTTTACGAATATGAAGGAAAAATCAAATTCGAGAAAAGGGCTTGATGAGATTGATGGCAAGAATAAAGGAATTGCTCTCAAGGCTTGTCAAAGAGGTAAAATCGAGATGATGAAGATGAAGATGAAGATCTTTGAGCTAGGCATGATGGTCCGAAAGTTCAAGAAATTCTACAAAAAGGACCAAGCCTACGAAAGTTTCACAAGAGTAGCTCTAGCACGAAACAAAGAAACCCGTCATATGCTATGAATGTGAGAAGCCTGGTCACATCAAGTCCGAATGTCCACAGTGAAGAACAAAGATAAGAAATTCAATAAGTTCAAAAGAAGAGCTTATGTTTCAGCTATATGGGGCGATAGCTCATCCGATGAAGATGAAAGTGAAGAAGAAGACAGAGCCAATATTTGTCTTGTAGCTCAAGAAGAGGATTCGAGATAGTGAAGAGGTAAACAATTCGACTCATCCTATGATGAACTTTCAAATTTGAATATAATTCTCTTTTCATTGAATTTCGAAAAATTGCAAAAGAGCTTTTGTCTTCAAAGAAGAAAATTAAATTGTTGGAAGAACAAGCTCAAACTATTTCTTCTTTGTTTCTCCTTGTGAAAACATTTACGAAAAGAATTGCGAAAAGATTTCGGAAAAAGTTTGTGACAATTCTTTGTATTTTAGAGAAAAGAAATTTGCATCTTACAAAAACTCTTGAGAAATTCACTAGAGGTAGTGAAATGCTCAATGTTATTTTAAAACGACAAAGGTTCACAAATGATAAGTCGGGAATTGGTTATAGACTGATTCGATAAACGAAAAGGGAAGAAGAAGGTTGGACAAAGATCTTATCGAACTATTTTCGAAAAAGCAGTCCACTCCTCTAATCCTTTTGCTCATTGCAACTATTGCAATCGTAAAGGTCATGCAACTTCTTCTTGTTTTCATAAAAAGGAAAGAAGAAACAAGCCTATAGGTAATTATCAATGGGTGCCTAAGGGATCCTATAAGATTCCTAAGACACAAACTAACCCAAAAGGACCCAAGAAAAAATGGGTACCTAAGACTTGATATTCTATATCATGCGGGTTTGTCTTAGAGCATCAAAATCCAACAAATGGTTCATTGACGGTGGATGCTCAAGACATATGACGGGAGATGAATCTAAATTTGCTACAATTAAACCTAAGGATGGTGGCAAGGTAACATTTGGTGGAAATCAATCCGGAAGGATTCTTTGGAATTGGAGAAGTTGGAAACAACGAAGGACCACAAATCAAGGATGTTTATCTTGTGGAAGGCTTATGTCACAACCTCCTTAGTGTGAGTCAAAGTACGAGATAAAGGTAACTTAGTTATCTTTGATTAGAAGAATGTTTAATTGTGAACAAAGATGTTCTCTCTTTAGACAACATTAGAGCTAAAGCTTTATTTAGAGCTCCTAGAGAAGGTAATTGTTATACTCTCAATCTCTCTAGTAACTCTTTACATTTGAAAATTGCTTTGTTGGTAACTTGGATGAAAGTTGGCTTTGGCATAAACGATTAGCTCATGTTAATATGTTTCAACTTGACAAGTTACAAAGAAAGGATCTGGTTATTGGTTTACCAAAATTACAATTTAAAAACGACATGATCTGTGATGCATGTCAAAAGGGTAAACAAACCAAGTCTTCCTTCAAATCTAAAAATGAAATTTCAACTAATAGACCTCTTCAACTACTTCATATGGATTTAGTTGGACCCGGCTAGAGTAAAGAGCCTTGGTGGCAATCTTTATACTTTGGTCATAGTTGATGATTTCTCTAGATTTGCATGGACCATATTTTTATCTTCAAAAGATGAAACATTTGATCAATTTGTTGTATTTGCCAAGAAGGTCCAAAGCGAGAAAGGATTCTCTATTGCGGGAATTCGTACGGATCATGGTGGAGAATTTGAAAATCATGCTTTTGGAGAATTACGTGATAATATGGGCATTGATCACAATTTCTCGACCCCAAGAACTCCTCAACAAAATGGAGTTGTTGAAAGAAAGAATAGAGTCCTCATTTGAGATGGCAAGGGCCATGTTAAATGAAAATCGAGTCTTCTCAAGTGTTACGGGTGATGCTATGAGCCTTGCATGCTATATTTCAAATCGAGCATATCTCAGGAAGAAGTTGAACAAAACTCCTATGAGAAATTTGTACAAAGGAAGAAAACCCAATATAGCTCATTTGCACATCTTTGGATGCAAATGTTTCATCCACAACAATGGTAAGGACAACTTGGGTAAGTTCGATTCCAAGTCGGATGAAGGTATATTTTGGGTTATTCAAATAGGAGTAAAGCTTATAGAGTCTTTAACACTAGAACACGTATTGTTGAAGAATCTATGCATGTTGTATTCTGTGAAACCAATCTAGACAAATCCTTGGATGATGATGATGATGTTTCTCCTATTTCAAATCAATCGGTTACGAAACATTTCCTACTTTAACAAATTCGAAAAACCTTTGGAAAAGGAACTGAATTTGAGAATCATTGTGAAAATGTTTGTGAAAACACGATCAACACCAACCCAAATCATGGAGATACGGTAGGAGTCATCCTCTGGATCAAGTGATAGGTGATGTTAATCAAGGAGTTAGAACCAGAAAAAGCACCTTGAATGAAGTCACATTTTACGCATTCATTTCGAAAATTGAACCCTCTAAGATTGATGAAGCCCTTTCGGACAATGATTGGGTTATAGCAATGCAAGAGGAGTTACATCAATTTGAAAGAAATCAAGTTTGGGATTTGGTACCTAGGCCTAAAGACCATCCGGTCATTGGCACTAAATGGGTATTCAAAAACAAACGTGATGAATCTGCCATAATTGTTAGAAACAAGGCAAGGCTAGTTGCAAAAGGCTATAATCAAGAAGAAGGAATTGATTATGAAGAAACTTATGCTCCAGTAGCAAGATTGGAAGCTATAAGAGTTCTTCTAGCTTTTGCTTGTATTAAAGGATTCAAACTTTATCAAATGGATGTAAAATCTGCATTTTTAAATGGTTTTATTCAAGAGGAAGTTTATGTTGAACAACCTCCTGGTTTTCAAAATGATCATCATCCGAGATCATGTTTATCGCCTCAAGAAAGCATTATATGGTCTTAAGCAAGCTCCTAGAGCTTGGTATGGCGATTAAGCAAATTCCTTCTTGATCAAGGATTTGTTAGAGGTAAAGCGAGATACAACTCTCTTCATAAAGAACAATAAACTTAATGAAATTTTAATTGTTCAAATATATGTTGATGATATTATATTTGGTGCTTCTAACAATGCTTTGTGTGAAGAGTTTGCTAAGAACATGCGGGGAGAATTTGAGATGTCCATGATGGGAGAACTCAACTATTTCCTTGGTCTGCAAATTAAACAAAGGAAAGATGGAATTTTCATTTCCCGGACCAAGTATCTCAATGATCTCTTAAAGAAGTTTGGGATGAATGAATGCAATGGAGCGATACTCAATGAGTTCAACCACTTTGCCTTGGATCTTGATGAAGAAGGCAAGGACTTCAACATCACAAAGTATAGAGGAATGATTGGATCATTACTCTATCTCCTGACAAGCAAGCGATCATCGACATCAATTCGGTGTGGGGATGTGTGCAAGATTTCAATCTGCTCCCAAGGAGTCACATCTTTGAGAATGTGAAAAGAATATTCGAGATATCTTGCGACACAAAGACTCTTGGTCTATGGTTTCCCAAAGGTCAACTTTGAACAATTGGTGGCATATTGATTCAGATCATCTTGGATATAAGACCGATAGAAAAAGCACAAGTGGCCAATGTGAATTTCTTGGTGGTTCACTTGTTTCATGGTTGACAAGAAGCAAACAAGTGTTCTTTGTATCCTCTGCGAAGCTGAATATGTGGCTGCATCTAGTTCTTTGTGCTCAAGTCCTTTGGCTTAAGCAACAAGTTTACGACTTGGGAATCAATTTAAAGGAGATCCCAATTCTATGTGACAACACAAGCACAATAAGCTTGGCCAAGAATCGATTCAACATACTCGAACCAAGCATATTGATGTGAGACATCATTTCATAAGGGATCATGTTCAAAAGAAAGATGTCAAGGTCATATTCATCCCAACACATCTCAACTTGCGACATCTTCACAAAGCCATTAGCAAAGGAACAATTTGTGTTCATAAGAAGAGAATTGGGAATGGTAAATCCCAATGAGTTGTAAGTAGCTCCTACTTAAATGTTAGTTATGTGTTTTATGATTACATTTTACTAACTTAAGCATCGGAGTATCTAGATGTGTTTTATGCAGGACATTTATAATGTTAAACAACTCTGACATGTTGCTGAAGTTTGCTGTCAAGAGAGGCAAACTCGAGCTTAGCAGTGTAAGCTCGAGCTCGAGGGAGTCAGAGAGAAAATAAAATTGTGGAGAAACCCAAACTCGAGCTTATAAGTGAGTGAACTCGAGCTTGCGAGAGGAATTTCAAGAGTTTTCACATACACTCTTGAAGTCCAGGTTAGTACAAGTTTATGCAAACTCGAGCTTAGCTTCCTAAACTCGAGCTTGCCGCGCATTTTATATATGTAAAACCTGATTTGTTCCTCTTCACTTCACTCAACTCTCGAGCTTGCTCCTATTCACTCTCAAAATTCTCTCATCTTCTTCGTCAAAACCCAGCGAAAATGGCCCCCAGAACACTGCTTCTTCCGTCAATGTCGGAAGATTCTCAATCCACTCAAAACCACGAACGCCCTAGTAGATCAAAAATGCTACCTAAAAGATTTAATGTTGGGATAGATACCCACATTCACGGAGTAACATCAACCCATTCGACTCCTCCATCAAGACCAAAAGGAATCGAAATTAGAGACAAACCGAGAGGCTCCCAAGAAACGACCAAATCCGGAAGAAGCAACCGGCAAAGGGAAAGGCAAAATTCAGGTGGCGCAACCTACAAGTCCAAACGAAGCAAGAGCAACTGCCTCTAGGACTGATCAAGGAAGTTCTCAAGTTCCTCGAGTCTCGGCAACAAGAGGATCCTACTCCTCGGGTATCCAAGGAAACTCTGCACTATATGATATTTACAATCACTCTACTATACCGAAGGATTCTCTAGTGATCCTATTCGTTTGGAAGGAGATAATGCTATTAATTTTAAAGAAAAATTTGGTTCCAAAGTTTTACGTCCCATCGTCTCTGTGGACCTTGCACTTAAGAGAGAATGCAATTTGGATCTCTTTCCATGGTGAAACAATTTGAAAATCTGATTTCTATAAGTGTTTCTTACAGCCCCCCGCTCTTGTCAAGGTATTCTACCATGGCATGTCCTACAATAACTTGCTAGACAATGATGGAAATTTAGTTGAGGAAAGGGTTACCACAACCATTAGAAACAAACAAATAACCATTACCCCTTCCTATCTAAATTCAGTACGCAAATCTCCAATCCTCCATTCGTAGCTTCATTGAACTATCTTGATAGGCAAATCTATGAGCTTGCTAAGACCCAATGAGCCTATTCGGAGGGGTTAAACATTCTCAATTTTGAACCTGGATCAATGAACCCTACATTGAGCCATGGTACATCTACACCGAAATCTTGTGCAAAAAGGAGGAAGTTTCACCCATTTTGCAAAGAAGGATTATCCTATCTTTGCTTCTATCATTAACCAAGGTACCTCATAATGTTGGGTCTTGGATTTTTCAAGAAATGGTAAGATTTCGTTTTGCTTCGAGAAAAACCTCCCGAATTCCTTTTGCAAACCTTATCTACGTCATCCTTTTCCATGAGAAAATTTGGTATGTTCTGCCAAAGAAAAACTAGAAAAACCTCAAGTTTTTGGTAGACACATCCTAAATCTGATGAGAATAAATGTGGATGAGGGTTCTGATCAATCAAGGGCTCCTCCTCAATCAAGGCCAACCAGATCAAGAGCCACTCACTCCAAAGTGCAAGAAGCACAGAGTGCTCCTCCTCCTCCTCCTCAGCCTACTATGCCTTCTGATTTGGATACAAGGATCAAAGAGATAGTTGACAAAGCTATTTCGATCTATCGAAGGAATCGAAGCGAAATGGGAAAATTGGTTTACGAAGTAAATCGGGGTCATAGTAATTTGGTGGATACTCGGGAAGGTTTCAATATAGGCCGGGAAGAGCTGAAAGAAGGTCGAGAAGAATTAAAAAAAGGAAGTTAAAAACCTTAGTGGTCGGCTTGGAGATCACTCGGCAAGTATTTCCACTCTTTTGGTGACCATGATGAGTCGAGTGACAAAATGGACCAAATTCGAAAAATCGAGTCTATAGCGCTTCTAGTTCGGTTTGGGTGCATCTTCTTGGTGAACCTAGTTCTACTATGCCAAAACTTGACCTACGAACTGCCCCGACCTTGAACCATGACCATCTCCATTGAACACGAGGCAACCACTCTCACCAATCGGCTGAGCCTCCTCTCAACGAGACAATCCTTCTACCCCGGTTGCTCCACCCTTGTTTGCGATGACAAAGGGGAGAAAATCAAGTGAAAAGTGGAGAAGAGAAAAGTGGAGAAGAGAAACAATCTTTGCATTGTATTTCAATTGTATTTTGAATATTTGCTTTTGAAACTTTTAACTTTGATTTTGTATATGCTTTTAAATTCTAATGAATGGTTAATTTTCGAGTTTATTGCCATTTTTGGATTTCATTTGCTAATTTCTAATTGCAATTAAGATTATCTCGAATGTGATAGATGATTATATGTTTCAAGTGATTTTTAAACTTGATATTTGTTCAATCGAAATTTTCAAAAGCTCATTATTCTACGATAGTTGATTAACATGAAAGATTAATGTTTACTTTTTGTTTCTAAATCGAGTTTATCAAATTGAAATTTCAAAACCTCAAGTTTGAAAATATTTTACCAAAATCTCTTTCTCAATGCTCAAAGATCAAATCTGTTTTTGAAAAGAAACAAATGTTTACAAGTGTTGTCATCATCAAAAGGGGAGAATGTTAGTTCTCAATGTGTTTTGATGATTAATAACAATTGTAAACATGAGAGAATGTTTTGTTGTTATAGACTTGGTAAACTTGATGATTTCAATTGAAAAACATTACATCGGCTCAAACTCGAGCTTGGGTCTCCAAACTCGAGCTTGCCTCTTACGAGAAAGCAAACCAAGCTATTTTGCATTTTCTAAACTTGAGCTTGGTCCATAAACTTGAGCTTGAAGGTTTTCAAAAGTTTACTCATATTCGAGTAAGCTCGAGCTTTGCACTGTAAGCTTGAGCTTACGAAGGTTTGAGGATTTTATCAAGTTACTCAAATTGCAAACTCAAGTTTATTAGTTTTAAGCTCAAGCTTGCCTCTTCCGGAGACTTTTCTCACTAAGTTTACAAATATGTAAACTCGAGCTTGCGTTACAAGCTCGAGCTTACCTCTACAGCGAGAATCCTTTAAACTTGAGCTTATCATTTTCTTGTAGAGTTTGTGAGTTTACAAAAGTTGTAAACTCGAGCTTGGCATACCAAGCTCGAGCTTGCACCGAGCGAGAAAGTTTTCAAGTTTTTCCTTCAAAGAGTAAACTCAAGTTTAAGGTTGTAAACTCAAGCTTGCGTCGACAAAAATCTTTCAAAGTTTTTAAAACCATTGCCAAACTCGAGCTTGCCCTTGCAAGCTCAAGCTTAGTCGAGACAGAGAGCAATGTCATATTTTGAGCTTAGCAAACTCAAGTTTACACCTCTAAGCTCAAGCTTGCATTTTGTGAACTAAGATTATTTTTGACATGAATAGTGCCAAACTCGAGCTTACTCACTAATAAGCTCAAGCTTGCGTTTTTCCACTTTGGCTCTCAAAATGAATTCAAACATGTTTCCCGACAAATGCTAAACTCGAGCTTACTCATTTACAAGCTCGAGCTTGAGACTTCGAGGCAAAACTCAAGTTTTAAATGAAGACCAAACTCGAGCTTGGTATAGTAAACTCGAGCTTGGAACTTCGAAACAGATGAACGCATCGGGTGTATTTTGTTCGATTTGATTTATGCTTTAACTTGATTCGCGAATTGGTTGTATATGATTTATATGATTCATATCAATATTTCCTAACCAGATTTAACCGGTTGCTTATGAGATTACGGAAGATCTAGGTTTGTTTTAAAGAAGACTTTAAGACAAACAACTTGACAACTTGCAATATTATATTATTCTCCAAAAGCAATGGGTTACAACCTGGATAGCAACACAACCATTCTCCAAGGAAGAAAGCTAGCCTCCAAACAATTTGGACAACATTATACAAGCGCCTCCACTAAACATAACATATGACATGGGAACACATTCTTGAGGAGCCAAATTTCAAATATTCAAATCTGCAACAACCATATTCAAACAGATTTGTTCACGACTAGATTCATGGAGACACACTCACAATGACTATATTTTCGAATTAGATCAAGTCTCAACGGATCTACAATGTTCACAAGCTTCAATCCGGTATAAATACATGAAGATTTGAAGTCGAAAGTAGATAAGACATACACGTAAAACGCATACAAAGATCTCGAGTCTTTTCCTTTGCTTATATTTCTCATTTGTATCTTTGATACATTGTGCTTGGTGCTTATATTTATTCACTCTTTGAGAGAGTTCATTTACGTAAATCATTCTTTGTAAGAATCTCAAAGTTGTGGGACTTTGAGGTTGGGTTATCAGATTACAACTTGTAAGGGGGAGTGTATCCTAGAGAGAGGATAACTTTCGAGTACGAGTGTGTATCGATTTGAGTGATAGTAGAAAAACCCGGAGAGTGCGGGGAATTTGGACGTAGGTCAAGAGTTAAGACCGAACCGTATAAATCTTGTGTCAAGCTCTTCCTCTCTAACTCCATTTACCTTGGTTAAGCATCCGTTGTGTGGGTGATTTGAAAAGAATTTTTAAAATCCCCAATTCACCCCCTCTTGGTGATTTCCTTCACTTTCAATTTACATTAGTCGATATCAATGGTAGAAGTTTTGGAGATGAACCTTTTATTATGGCAGACCAGGCAAAAGAAGTGTTCTATATCACCGATCAGGAAAATAAAATGTGGTCTGTAGCTCTCCAAGGAAAAAGGGTTATTGATATTGATGATGAAATTCATTCAAATTACGGTCTTTCCCGAGAGTACTCCTTTTTCAAGGGGTCTACCTAGGACATGAACGAAGAAGATGAAGCGGATAATGAACCCGAAATAAGAAATGATCATCAAGAAGGGATATGGGAGGATATCCCTTTATAAAAGAGTCAATTCATATGGTAATATTCATATGCGGAATTCTTTGAAAACTTTAAGGTTTTAACTATATTTCTTTCATGTTCTTAAAAATAATGTCACTTGATGTGAAGCTTTTGTTCTTGTTTTATTTTGTGGCGGGATTCGATATATATGTTATAAAGGGGATATCATGTTACGTTGTTGGGTGGGATCGGATGAAGGCATGGTGCGGTATTTGTAACTCATCATTGTATTTGTAAGTTATCTTATTACATGTATATATTCATTATGGTGTTGTACTAAATTAAGAGGCCACATAACTCATGGTGATATTTGTATTCTTTTAATTTCCCAATTCAATTTATTCATAATGGCTTGTTCATAGCTTGTAGCTTAAATATCGAATTTTTTGTGCTGGATTTGGTGGTGGATGTGTGTAAATATATATATATATATATATATATATATGATCGGAAGAACAGAACGGGGAAAAATTCTGGAAAATTTGGACCGAGGAAATAATAGCGCCAGGTCTTAAAAGTTCAAATTTTAAGACCGGATGAATTTATATGTCGGTCTTAACAACCGGGTTCTTTAAGACCATTTGTTTATTAAGATAGGTCTAAAAAGTTCAACTTTTAAGACCGGCTTTATTAAGACCGCTTAAATTTAATTAATTTTAGAACCGGATTAGTTAGTCGTCGGTCTTAGAAGTCGGTATTTTTAGATCGGAGTTTCTTTATCCGGTCTTAAAAATGTCGATATTTTTAGACCGGTCTATGGTTTAAATACGGTCTTAAAAGTTGATTTTTAGGACCGATAAAATACATATCGGTCTATATAGTACGACTTTTAAGACCTAACTTTTAAAATGTCCGGTCTAAAAAAGTTTCTTTTAGACGGTTGAGTCCGGTCTTAAAAGTTACGGACTTTTAATCAAGTACGGAACAAGACCGATGTCGAGTCCGGTCTTACATGGCCTCTTTTGTCCGGTCTTAAAATCCTTTTTTCCACCCGTGTACATTTTGAAACTTCCAGGAGAAACATTGAAATGCCCCAAAAAGTAATGGGAGGTAATTAATTATTTCTTAGTTAACATTTTAATTATTTGCAATGCACTTATAACTAAAGTAGATTAGTAGCTTGGTGATACTTGAATCTGTTGTATCCTTTCTGGTCTTGAGTTCAAATTCACATTGTGCCAAAAGTGAAATTTTATTTTGTTGTGACACAGAGAATATTACTATATTGTATTTTTGCCTTTAACGATCGATGATGATGAGATGTTATATATTTTGCCTTTATTTTGTCCACTAAAAGGGAAGGAAATATGGGAAGAGAAGTTTCAAGAACCCCAAACTCATGGGGAAAAAAAAGTTTATAATTGAAGGTCTTTCATTATTTTTCATTTTAATTGAAATTATATTTATCTTCTTCAGTTTCTATTTTTGTTAAATACTAGCATATGGTTACGATGAGTCTGAAAACAAGTTCTATTATCAATGATAACACTTATTTCTTTATGTTGTGACATTTGTATAACCCAGTTTGCATTTACACAAATTTATTTCAAGTATTTTACTAATAAATTGTGTAGTGGGACTTCATTTACTTACCTAGTTGTTTGTTTCTTTTTTCCAGATAGTGCAAATGAACCCACTCTTTCATATGAACCTTAAAGTAGATCAATTATCAGATAGTTGTAATAATTCTTACGGTAAAGTAAATGCTATGATAATTTGATCTATTCTTTTGTTGTTTATATACTTAAAAAAAAAAAAAAAAAAAAAAAAAAAAAAAAAAAAAAAAAAAAAAAAAACCTACTCCTAAAACTTGCAGGCATGAGTCCATTTCATATTGATAAGACTTGTTTTGTGTGTGTATATTGATAAGAAGGATCTTTGTATTCTTTAGAAATTGGTTGATTGACTATTGCAAATATGTTTTTCAAAGTACGTTTAAAGAGATATTTAATCAATATCTATGCGAAATTATTCAAGAACAAACATTGTAATGTTACTTGATATTATATTATTGAAGTAGATCATGCCCAAGTAAGTAGAAAAAAGTGAGTTAGATAGGTTTACGAATTAATGTCACCTTATACTTCATGCCGGTCACATTTTAGTGTATTTGGGCTTGACAAACATTGAGACCAACATAGTTATTGGGAAACATTGTTCATCCGCGTATTTGGGACAATTATGCACCTTAACCAAAAAATATACAATAAGTATGACATTTTCTATAGTTTAGTTTAAATTGAAGAAAATGTCAAAGCAAGACGACTGGTAGATATTTGAAGGATGAGGCAGAGATTAGAAGATAACGACATGATTTTTTATTATTTTGAGGAAGAAACGGTTGATGGACAATATGTAGGCATTTATTGTAGTACCAATATTGCTGAAAATAATTTATTCTTGGTGACTTGTTTTTAAAAGCATTGAATATCCAATGACAATCAAATTTGAAATTTATATTTTTAAAAGAATTTATCATCAGATAATACCCACCTACGATATCTTATATAAATTCAAGCCTTGTAAGGTGTCAAATAAAACAATATCCTCTCTGTCTTTGTTCGTTCTTCATACAATTCAAATAAAAATTATAATTAAAATAGGAAATGATTTGTGTTCCATCTCATTTTCTCTCTCGTTTTTATAAAATATTTGTAGTGATCACGTCATGCAATATCAATATTACACTTGGAGGATCCAACTTGCAAGCGCAACTAGCCCTCCTCTGGTAGTTAGTAGCATTTAATAGAAGAAATGCCATGTAGATCTCAAATAAAACAATATTCTCTCTATTAAGATATCAACCTATTTTATATTAATATTTGGTATATTCTCATGTTGAGATATTATTTATCTTATGTTTGTAACATCTCATTTTCAAAAGTAGTATAATTTTTTTTTTCATCAGAGTAGAACATCGGAGCGATTGAGTAATCGATACTTATATTCAAAATCCGTAAATCCCATTTTACGTGCGGTACAATGACCGAGATTTTTCAAAAATAAATAGCATAGAGGAAAGTCTTCGCCGAGTCCCTACGCGTGCCGCTTTGCCTTTCTCCTCGGTCTCGTTCCTCCGAACTCGACGCTATATTAAGAGGCGAGGTTCAATGCGCATTGAACCTCGGGTAATCAGTTAACCTCATATTTACATATACGGTATATAAGCATACTAACAAGCATATCCCCACATCATATAAGCCCCCTGGCAGATATGTCACACTTAACATACGTTTCACACATAGCAATCGTTTCACACCTAGCATTTCGCACCAAGCATTTCACACCTAGCAAACGTATCCCAACACCCAGCAAGCATAAGAACAGTACAATGAACATACCACAGAGCTATCAGCTACCACATACAATACACATAGCACATATATGCATACTATAAACATCAGCGTTAGTGTTACAGCACGCGAATGTACCTTCGTTGACGGAAAACGGTACGTTTTAAGAAAAACGGTATTTTTTCGACAACGGCCCAACAGCAGTACGACAGCGATGCGATTATCTCAGATATCCTATAAGGATAATATTTATCAATATCTAGCAGCATAACGGGCATTTTAGGTACAAATTACCATTTTGCCCCCGACTCCCCCTAATCGGCGGAATTTCGCAGCTTCGCTATTTTGACTCTAATCTTCCAAAATTTTGCCATAACTCTTTTCCCAACATATTTTCTGAAATATATATCATATTTAACCCAAAAACATGATATCTACAATATATTGGAAGATTAAAGATCAAAACAACATTCCTACTATAACTACCGAACAAAACACCGAAGCTTAAGACTAGGGACCGAAGAACTTACCTAGCACTTCGCTACTCCTTCTTGCTCTGACTTCTCTCTAGAAATCTCTTAGAATTGTGAAGAATGAATGAAGGGGTGAAGACCTATTTATAGAAAACCGGATGGCATTTCGGTAATTAATTCAAACTTCAGTCAGTCGAATACAGACCGTTGGATCTAGGGTTTATGAAAAATCCCATCTTGGCCCTTCCTCCCCCCTTGACGACCTCCCCTCCTCTTTTTTGACAAAAGATGACATCATCCATGATGTCATCTTCTTACTTTGTGAGCAGATAAAGTTCCGGTTCGGTGTCCTAAACGCGTAATCTTGCGAAATCTCAAAAATCGGAGCACATGCCTTGAAGGTCTATTCTTCCTCTTTGGAAATGTCTAAGTTAACTAAATTTTTGATCCCATTAAGGGTATTCCGTTGTCACGAAGATTTTCGAACAAACGCCTTGATTCTGAAATCACCTCGCTAAAGCCATCTTCGGACAAAATCCACCGATCCATAATACGTTCAATTGTTTCCTACTTAATTCACGGATTTCAAGTTATGATTTATTTTCTATTGGTTCACACTTTTCTTATCTGCCCATTCACAAAATATCTTTTATCTGATTTCTTTACTTTAACGAAATTCATTTATGGTTACTAGACCAATCACTAACACTTTTAAATTTTGAGTATACTTTTTGGATGGTAGTAAAATACGGGATTTATGGTCTAATTAGACTCCCTGGTTGTACTAAACTTATTCTTCGGTGTTTACAAAAATAACCTTCACTAGTCGTATTTTGGAGGTTAAATTGTGTGGTTTAGATAAGTCGCTATAATTTCTCCGGGATTTTCACATCTTGACAACTATTCCAATTTGTAAAGATTTTCAGTTTTTACTTGCATTTACTTTATTCAATTTACTTTATTATTATATTATTATTATATTTTTTTTTTCTTTTTGGACAAAAACGTCCTCCCCTTTTTTTTATTAATTAATTATTTATTTATTTATTTCTTAATTAATTTACTTATATCTTAATCCAAGTAATTAGCCATTAATTACTTAATTAGTCATTTACTAATTGTTGATAATTTTCATAATTAGGATAAATTATTATCTCACAACTATTTTACTTACATTGGTATTTTATATCCCATGTAAAATATTAAAAATCATGGGGTCAAAAAGTGATTTTAATAATATTATATTTATGCTTCTCTATTTTTCAAGGAAATAATCTCAAAAATTCCTAAAATTAGAGACAACATACTTCCTAAGTTTTTGTCAGTATTTGTGGCCATATGAGATTTATCATAATATTTTGGTCATTTTACGCATTTTTATAAAATACATTTTTCATGGATTTTAGCTCTTTTTCTTTTCTAATTTTCATTATAATTACCTTAGAAAATAAGATAATTATAACTTATTATTTGAAACCACATATTCACCTATTTTTAATAGGTATTATTTATTAAAATATAATATTAAGATAAATAATTATTCGGGTATTACAATGTTGATGTCATTATTTGATTAGATTTATTTTGGTTTGATTATAATAGATTCTAAGATTAGTCTAGGTTTATATAAAGGCTCTTGTTTAGTTGCTTGCATTAAGGATTTAATAATATTCAGAGATTCTTATTTCCTCTTTCAATCCTTCAAATTCTAAATACAAAGTTAGTACTATTTCTGGTCCTTAATATAATATATCGTTCGTAGTGCAATTAATATTATATTAAGGACTAGATGTGCTTTTTAATGTCATCATTTTTTGTTACTAAAACTAATAGTATTAGGATGAGAAGATTTAAAAAATAGTTTATAACATTAAGAGAATAAAACAAAATTATCGAAAATTAAAGGAGAAAAATAAACATTAACCTTTTTGTTTCTAGTGATCACATTTTAATTTCTCCGTTCAACAATTAGCTTATACTTGAAGAGCAAATCAACATCAACAGTGTATATTATTTTTTACCAAGCACAGCATAAAATGCTTATATACACAGGGATTGAACTGTCAAAAGAACCAATGATACTCAATTAGAATTTTAAAGTAAGAATAATTATCTTAAAATCTAAATTGAAAAGAAAAATCCACTAAGGGGAGCAACAAATAAAGATGTACTTTCTTCATTATCTAGATGCAAGGTGGGTTTAAATGACTTTACACGCTGCTGCAATACTATAATACTTATTGTTTATTTTTGAGCTAAGGTGCATAATTGACCCGAAAGTATTCGCAGAAAGGCAATGTTGCCATTGAAATTCTTTTTTGTCTTAAGGTCACCCCATAATTTTCAAAACGTAGTAAGGTCACCCTTAATTTGACATCCTAAATAGCCAACTATTAGTTGGCCCAATTTTGCCATGCAGGCATGCCAACTCCACATAATTGGGTCAACTAACAATTGACTATTTGGGCTGTTAAGTTCGAGGCAATAATATTATGTTTTGAAATCTCTAGAGCAACATTGCAATGCCCTAGAAAATAATGGGAGATCATTAATTAATTCTTAGTTAAGATTTTAATTATTTGCAATGGACTATAACTAAAGTAGATTAGTAGCTTGGTGGTACTTGAAGCTGCTGTATCCTTTCTGGTCTTGAGTTCAAATTCACATATGCCAAAAGTGATATTTTATTTTGTTGTTGTCCTTTATTTGTGTAATACCCTAAAATCGACTTATGATAAATATCATAAGTTTAGTAAATAATACCTATTGAAATAGGTGAATATGTGGTTTCAAATAATAAGTAATAATTATCTTATTTTCTAAGGTAAATTCTATTTGAAATTAGGGTGAATAAAGAGTCAAAAGGTGAAAAATGCATTTATGAGGCATAAAATGGCACGAAAATATTATGATAAATATCATATGGCAACAAATACGACAAAAACTTAGGAAGTATGTTGTCTCTAATTTTAGGAATTTTTGGGATTATTTCCTTCAAAAATAGAGAAGCATAAATATAATAATATTAAAAGTACTTTTTATGGAGTATTTTTAATATTTTACATGGGATATAAAATACCAATGTAAGTCAAATAGTTATGAGATAATAATTTATCCTAATTATGAAAATTATCAACAATTAGTAAGTGGCTAATTAAGTAATTAGTGGCTAATTGTTTAGATTAAGATATAAGTAAATTAATTAGTAAATAATTAATTTAAAAGGAGAAATTCGAAATTAATAATTAAATAAATAATAAATATTAATAAAATATTTTATGCTTAGAAAAATAAATACAAAATAAAAGAAAACATAAATAAATATCTAGATATTTTGAATAAAATAATAATATAATCGGTAAAGAGCCAAACGGGACATTTGAGAATGGATAGAAATAAAATCCTACACCAAAATATAGGATTGAAGTCGAACCATCGGACTTTTTATAAACCGGTGAATTTCTACCTCGAGTTGGACTATCTCGAAGTCATTTCTGAAACCAAATGAGTTATTAAGATACAGGATAAATAAAGAATAGGGCAGATAGTAGAAATGAGAACCTATACAAAACAAAATAGTTGTGACAAACCAGGGATAAGGTTTCTTAGGTCGAACATATTACGAACGGATTTACGTCGAGAAGCGACACTTAGGAAGTGATTTAAAGTAACCGTTGGTGTCTGTCCAGAAAATCTTTGGCAGATAACGGAATACCCTTAATGGGATAAAAAATATAGTGAAACCCGGTAGTTTTAAAGAGAAAGAATGGAACTACAAAACCTAGTTCCGGATTTTTGAGATTCGACAAAATTACGCGATTCGGACACCGTCGGGGAAACGCTTATCGGTAAGTCGCGCACATGAGTGATGTCATGCATGACATCATCTTCTTCTAGAAGGATGATGTCAAAGCACAAGAGGTGTATGGACAAGATGAAGCCATGTGTCAAAGTGCGATCCGACGGTCGAAATCCGATCTGAAGAACTTTTATGTAATTCCCAATTGTCCTCCTTTCTTCTATAAATAGAAGCCTTCTCCTCTTCATTTCTTCATCCCAAAAATGCAGCCTAGAGAGAGCTTTTAGAGAGAAGCTCGGAGAAAGTCTAAGCAAAGTCGGGGTAAGTTCTTCGGTCTCTGGTCTTTAGCTTCGGTAGTTCTTTTGGTAGATATAGTAGGAATGCTAGATTTATCTTTAATTTTTCAAGATAGTCTAGATGTCATATTTAGGGGTAAATATGATATATATTTCGAAAATATGATGAGGGAAAAGATCTGTCAAAATTACGGAGAGATAGAGCGAAAACAATAAGCTCTGGCGAAATTCCGCGATTAGGGAGTCGGGGCAAAATGGTAATTTGTACCTAAAATGCCCGTTATGATGCTAAATGTTGATAAATATCATCATTTTAGGATACGAGTTAATCGTGCCATTTGTGTCGTACCGCCGACATCCCCCGTTTACTCATTTGTCAAATTTTCCGTTTTTAAAGTAAAAAGTACGGTTACGCGACACAAGGTACGTTCGCGTACTGTAACATTAACTCTGATGTTTATTGTATACGTATATGTGATATGTGTATTGTGTGTGTATAGTTGTTATGTTGTACGTTCGCGTACTGTAACACTAACTCTGATGGTTATTGTATGCATATATGTATTTTCCAAATCATGCGGTATTTTCTCTATTGTGCCTTAACCTTACATACGATTGTATTGTTATTGTCGTCTATATCCGATTATGACCAATGTCCGTTTTGCCTTAACCTTACATCCGATTTGTATTGTTATTGCCGTGCATATCGATCATGTACATTTCTCCTTGTGCCTTAACCTTACATCCGATTGTATTGTTATTGCCATATATATACGATTATGTATACCCTACTTTGAACGTAGTAAGTGTCGTCAAAATTCCATGAATATCTCGTACTACTTATATGATGTATGTAAACATGAGATTAACCGTTACAGGGTCCGTGCACTTGGACCTCAACTCTTAACATAAAGCGTCGGGATCGGGAGGAACGAGGGCCCAGGAGAAAGGCAAGCGGCGCATAGAGATCCGGTGAAGACATTCCTCCGTTGTTATGTACTTTTGATAACTCTCGCGGTCGTTGTACCGCTTTTGTAATCAGCCAGGACTTACGGCATTTTAAATATATGTATCGATCACTCAATTTCCGATCTTTCTACTCGATGATATATGAAAAAATAATATACTGCTTTTGAAAAAGGAATGTTACAATTTGGTTGATTAAAAGGGAAGAAAGATGGGAAGAGAAGTTTCAAGAACCCCAAAATCATGGGGAAAAAAACAATTTTATAATTGAAAGTCTTTCATTGATTTTTCATTTTCATTGAATTTATAATTATTTTCTTCAGTTTCTATTTTTGTTAAATACTAGCATATGGTTACGATGAGTCTGAAAACAAGTTCTATTATCAATGATGCCACTTATTTTTTGTATGCTGTAAAATTTGTATAACCCAGTTTGCATTTACACAAATTTATTTCAAGTATTTTACTAATAAATTGTGTAGTGGTACTTCATTTACTTACCTAGTTATTTGTTTTGTTTTTGTTTCTTTTTCCAGATAGCGCAAATGAACCTACTCTTTCATATGAAACTTAGTGTGGATCAATTATCAGATAGTTGTAATAATTCTTACGGTAAAGTAAATTCTATGATAATTTGATATATTCTTTTGTTGTAAAAAAAACTACTCCTCAAAACTTGTAGGCATGAGTCTATTTCATTAATTGTGTGTATATATTGATAAGATGGATCTCTATATACTTTAGAAATTATTTTATTGACTATTGCAAATATGTTTTTGAAAGTACATTTAAATAGATATTTATTCAATATCTATGCGAAAATATTCAAGAACAAATATTATAATGTTACTTGATATTATATTATTGAAATAGATATTGCCGAAGTAAGTAGAACATACTGAGTTATACAGGTTTGTGAAGTAATGTCACCTTATAATTCGTGTCGGTCACATTTTAGTGTATTTGGACTTGACAAACATTGAGTCCAAAAAAAATTTGGGACAATTATGCGCCTTAACTCAAAAATAAACAACAAGTATGACCTTTTCTATAGTATAGTAAAAAGTGAAGAAAATACCAAAGCAAGAGGACAGGTAGATATTACTACACTAGTCTTATTATAAGTCCATTTTGACTGAAAATTTTGGTCCTTATTATAAGTCCAGTGCCAGAGTAATAAATGCATCTTTTACATTTTTGCCCCTATTAATTGCAATAGACAAAAAGAATTTGTTCATGTTGATTTTTTGTAAACAATTATATACAAGGGTGAAATTGTAAATTTAACCAGTAGTGGTATGAAAAAGAGGACCGGTAGAGCATATAGTATGTATGAAAAAGAGGACCGGTAGATACTTGAAGGATGAGGCAGAGATTGGAAGATAACCACGTGATTTTTTTTCTTTTTATTTTGAATGTAGGCATTTTTGTAGTACCAATATTTCTGACCAATTATATTCTTGCTGACTTTTTTTGAAGCATTGAATATATGACAATCAATTGATTATTAATCTTGATTTTTTTTTAAAAAAAAATTATCATCAGATAATTCCCACTTACCATCTTATATAAATTCAAGCCATGTAAGATCTCAAATAGAACAATATTCCCTCCGTCTTTGTTCGTTCTTCATACAATTCAAATACAAAATTCTTGTTAAAATAGAAAATCATTTGCGTTCCATCTCATTTTCTCTCTCGCTTTTATAAAATACAAATTTTTAGTGATCAGCTCCTGCAATATCAAATATCAATATTTCACTTGGAGGGTCCAACTTGCAATCGCCCAACTAGAAGAAATGTCATGTTAGATCTCAAATAAAATAATATTCTCTCTATTAATATGTTATTATATCTTATATTAATATTTGGTATATTCTCGTGTTGAGATATTATTATTTGATTAGATTTATTTAGGTTAGATTATAATAGATTTTAAGATTAGCCTATGCACTACTACAAAAAAGCTTAATAACGTCCTTATTTTTACCCTTTTTACGTCCTTATTTTAGAGGACGTCTAAGCAAGGGACACGAGCCACTGAGCGGAGCAATCGAAGATGACACAGCAAGCCACGATTTGAGGAAGGAAGAACCAGATCCAAAAATGCTATACGCATGACTACGGTAAAGATCCAAAAATTGTGTTGCAGACAAACTCGATTAGCAAATCTAGATAATACAGATGTAACAAATAAACTAACAGATCCAAAAAAATCACATCTAATAATCAGCCTAGCAGATCCAAAAATTCTAATCAGACTTACAAATCCAAAAAGTTCATATCTGATAATCAGACTTACAAATACACAAATATAACAATCTAAAAAAGCTGGTGCGGTCAAAGCCACGAGAATCGGAGCTGTGAGACTTAGTTTACCTGAATTGGAAGACAGGCGAAGCACAGACATGAGAATCGGAAGACAGGGATGAGGGAGCACAGACAGGGGACACCAGAAGAAGCACGGACAGGGGACGGCAGACAGAGAATTTAACACCCAAAGAAAATAATAATAATAAGGATTTTAGGCATCCTAAATATATTTTGGGACGCCTAAATTAATTTTAGGCGTCCTAAATCATATTTTAGGACGCCTAAGGCTCAAAATTCAAGCATATAATTACAAGAATGTCACAACATTCACTTTTTACTTCTTTTTTAATAAAGATGTCCTTTAGGGAAATAATAGCCCTTTTTATAGTAGTGGCATTTGCCTATATAAAGGATTTTGTTTAGTTGCTTGTATTTAGGATTAAGCATTAAGGATTCAATAATATTCAAACATTCTTATTTCCTCTCTATTTCAATCCTTCAAATTCTAACATGGTGTCAAAGCCAATGATGATGAAGAAGAAGAAGAACAAGGAGAAGGAGAAGGAGAGGAAGAAGAGAACAAGACAAAGAAGAACAAGAGAGTGAAGAATGTCCATTCCTTCTCGCCCGTAGTGGTAGATCTACTGACTACTATCAAGTTGTTGGACTTCCTTAAGCCACTACTAGAAAACAATGAAATAGCGACGAAAAAAAATTCCATCGCAAATTTCGGGATATTTGCGACATAAATAAAAATCCATCACAACTTAGAAACTTTGCAACGGATTTTAAATATCCGTCGCAAATATCTAGATATTTGCGACGGAACTGGGTTCCATCGCAAATCGGTGGCCCCATGGACCGGTTTTCATGATATACAAGTCCTTTTTTTCATAATTTTTTACGTAATTTTTTTTTTTTGAATTTGTATACTTTTTTAAATGAAATGAAATTTGCAATGGAAAAAAAATTGTCACAAATTCTCACTTTTGCGACGGAAATGATTTTCCATCAAAAATTTCAAAATTTATGACAGAAATTATTTTATGTCGCAAATTCCCACTTTTACGACGAAAAATTCATTTTCCGTCACAAAAATGGTTTGCTACGCCAATTTTTGCGATGGACATAAATTCGTCGCAACCCATTTTTGTGACAAAAAATACATGTTTTGCGGCAGATTTTTTCCATTGCAAAACTGGACTTTTTTTTGTAGTAAGCATTGAGATTAACACTCGTGAGCCTTTTTTTTTGGCAAGATTGGCTTCTACTCAGATCCTCTCTCAATCGCTCTCTCAGTCCTATAAAAGAGTTCCTAACTCCTCTCTCTCAGTCGCTTTCTCAGTCGTCTCAACCTATAAAAGAGTTCATAACTCTAGTCACCTTACTCCGTCCAAAACATAATGGGCACCACTATGCACGTTATTTCCTTCACAAACTATCTAGTCCCATTCCTGATCCATTCCTAGAGAGTGTCTGGTTCCATCCTTGGGCTTCGTCAAGATCTTAAGACCCATTCTAACACAAAAAATGAACTTTGACAAGTCTAACACAAAATGATAAATATTGGTGTAATAGTAAACAATTTTGAAAAGATCACAATAAGAAATTAAAGAACCAATTTATAGTAAACTCTGACAGGACAAGAAGAAATTAAAGTATCAAATTTAAATTCATCAACTTACTTATTGAGAAACTCGACCATTTGTGATCAATTGCATGCATCCACATGAACCAAATCAAAGTACCAAATTCTTTGCTTGAGGAGATTTAGAACGATGATGAGCCAATGACCCCTAAGTACAATTCATAATGAGAACAAAACTACTTAATTAACAAACAATTTAATGAAGTAGTATACTTACCCCTGACAGTATAGCACAAAAAAAATTGTCCTTCTTCTTTGGTACCCTTATAATGACCATATACGGTAGTTCCCTCACTTTTCTCTCCAGAAAATCTACCATATTTCCTACATCTAAAATTCCTGAATAGTGGTGGGGGTTGAGGAACATGAATGTGTCATGTAGGCTATTGCGGGCTATGCTACTACAAAAAATGGCTTTTACTTCCCTAAAAGACATCTTCTTTTGAAAAAGTGAAGTAAAAAATAAAGACGGTGTCATTTTTGTAATTATATGGAGGCTTTTGGCATTCTAATTTTGTAAGGCGTCCTAATTTAACTTTTGGACGCCAAAAGAAGAATTTTTGGCTTCCTAAACTAAATTTAGGACGTCAAAAGTGAACACTGGACGCCAAAGTGATCATTTTTGGAGTCCTAAATTTAATTTAGGACACCAAAAGTGTTATTTTTGGTATCCAAAATTTTAGTTAGGACGCCAAAACACTTTTTAAATACGTGAAGGTGCGAGTGTAAGGCTTGTTAGAATTAAATGATGTCCTTGTGAAGCCATTACTTATGGGACGTACAGTTTACCAACTCAGCCTGCAGCATTGAAACTAGTGGTGGGTTCATTTATATTTCAAGTGCGTTTTCACGATTTTTCGGGTCTCTCATCTTATGAGGTTTCCTCACCCACTCAAGCTCGGACTCAAACAAGATCTCTGCATCCTCCGCGGTCCTCGCTCCGCCTACAAGATCTCCGCCTCCCTCCACTGGTCACTCGTTCACATCGCCCTTGTCGCTTGCGTCTCCTTCAAAGCTTAGACCCGTCGCTCACTCGCCCCTGCCGCTCACCCCTTTTACGTCTCATTCTCTCTGACATCACTCTTACATCTCATCTTTTCTAGTGTTGCAAACCGGTGGTCAAGGCTAAGGTTACTCCTGCTACCCCTCTTTTGTTTTGGAAAATTTCACATCTGAAAAATTTCATATTGCCGATTTTCAGATCTAGAAAATTTCGAACTCTTTAGCTTTGTTTTGAAGATCTAGGTTCGAATGAGTTTCTAAAAATTTCATATCCTCTTCTGATGATCGTTCTCCACTTTCCAAGGCCTTGTCTGTGGCTATGGTTCTCATTGATCTGATGATGGTCTTGGTTGTTGTTGCTTCTGCTTCTAAAATTTCCCTGAAATGTTTCCTACAGAGGCTTCTTCATTTTTTTTTGCTCTTCCCTCCCTTTGCTATTTGTTGGGTCTTCTTTTTTGTGTTTGTCTTTTCTTCCATGGCCAACCCCCCTAAACCCGAGGTTTGGCTTTTTTTCAAAAAAAAAAAAAAAAGCACTACCGCATCCTAAATTTGTTTAGGACGCCAAAAAACACTACAGCGAAATTTTTTAGGACGCCAAAAGTCTTCCTTCACTACGCCTCCTAGATAGGCATTCCCCCAAAAAAGGACATAGAAGGGGTTAAAAAAGGACATTAAAACCTCTTTTTGTAGTAGTGTACATACCTTATGTTAGAATCGGCTAATACCCAAGAGGGGGTGAATTGGGTGTAGGATAAAAACTTAAGAAACTTTGAAAATCTTTTCAAATAGCAATATGTATGAATGTAATGAATTATAAATTCATAAACAATTATTCAAAACATATATGCTGGAAATATAAGCACTTCAAGTGTCATCCTTCCACACTCGAGTGTACTTTTTCTGCACTTCGAGTGTATGATGATCTAACTCATTTCTCAGGTCATGGTGTTTTTTCACTTCGAGTGTTTACAAGCTACACTCAAATGTTACATTTTTATACTTCGTGTACCTATAATGATAGAGTTTTGAATCACATAAAATTCTCAACATTCGAGTTACCTGTGACTTTCAAAATGCAGGTACATTAGCAACACAAAGATCAACTTCCAGTAAGCATAACGTCTTCACTATGACTCTAAATTTAGCAAATGGCCTATGCCTAGAAAGCTCTTCAAGTATTCTTTCCAACGAAAAAAAATCTCTAAATTCATTGTATGTTGAGAGTTTCTATCAAATTAATAACAACTGTTTTGGAGCAACGTTTTGTAACGTCTTGATCTGACTGTGAACTTCAAAAATTTATATCTCTTTTAGTTGTTATTTTTTTCATGATCTTGATGTTTTTGAAACTTTTTTGAGTCTAGTTTCATATGCCACAAGTTTCACTTCAATTGGATGTGTATTTTGTGAGTTACATCCCAATTATTGAACTTGTGTCTGATATAGGGCGTGAATTCTAGTAGCAATTTCAAAATATCATATCTCTTTCATATGAACTCCTTTGAGCTTATTTTTGTTTTTTTATGACGCATTGGGAATCCAGTTTCATATTAAACAAGTTTCACCTCAATCGGATTTATGGTTTGAGAGATATGATTAAATTAATTGAACCTTGTACATGTTGAACGTGAAACAGAGGCAAACAGAGGAGCTGGAATAGTGTTCACACTCAAGTGCAAAATATCACACTCGAGTGCAATCAGTGCAGCACTCGCGAGTATGCACTTCGAGCATGGATTAAATTGGCATTATGCAGATTCGTGGTACCAAACTGTCATTTCTGGAATTCGTGGTACCAAACTGTCACTTCAGAAAAGTTGAGCCTCGATCAATTTATTTATTCTTCTTCTTCCTCTTAATCAATCCAATTCAATAACTTCTTTATTGATCTTCTTCTTGATCATTCTCCATAATTGAACTCCATATCTCCTAATCTATGAATCTACATTAAATATAGGAATTAGTCAACGTAGGAGATAAATATACTATGCAAACTTTTTGCTCTTAATATTGGAATCTATATTTGATATCATCAGAACTAATCATATCTAACACCTTATATACAAAAACAACCAAATGGGCAAATGCACATAGACAGCCACAAAGAACCCAAAACCCAAAACAAGCTCAAATTAGTTTTAGAGCAACAAAAACCCAAAGCTTCTCGTTCACATCAGTTTCAAAGCTTCTCGTTCAGGTTTGAATCATTAGCATTAGGTTCAGAGCTTTAAAGGACCGAAAACCTAGACTAAGCCATGAACAACTTCATAGAGAGCCAAGGACATGAGAACGAGGAGAATCACGATTTCAAAGCAACACAAGAGAGGGAAATAACAGTGGGGATGCCATAAAAGAGTGGTACGAGTTGTTTGACAAGCACGGGGAGAAATGGTGGGAATTTTGAAATCATGAGAATAGGGTTCATAAATGGATTTTAAAGCCATATATTTCACGGTTTATTTTGAAAAAAAAACCATTAAATATACAAGTTTCACGGTGTTTTGATAAACAACATTTATATATTGGTAGAATATATATAACGATTTTTTATATATCATCATCAAGTAAATGATGGGGTTTACGTTTCATGGTGTTTTGATAAACCACTATCATATATTGGTAGCATATATACAATGGGTTTTTAGATACAACTATCAAGTAAAGGATGGTTTTTTTTAGGGAAAAAAAACTTATATATCACGATGGTCATATAAAACTGTCAAATAATGTCTCATATACTTAACAGTTGTTTTAAGTAACTGTTATCTATTTTATTTACTTAACTCTACCTATGTATATTTCATAGGTTCATGAAAACCGTTAGGTATAGAGTGTCAATTATGCGCAAATTTGTAGTAGTGTATTTTCACATACAACCGGGGCAGCCTCAGTAAAATGTCATGTGTCTTTTTGTTAACCGTTGGATCGCACTGAAACTGGGTCATCCCATCCAAAACATATTATTCGTCAATTGCAACGGTTGGATTAGAAATTAGTTTCTTGGGTCATGTGTTACAAAGCTCAAATTTATGAAACGTGGAGAACAAACCCCAGAGGGAAGAATCAACATTTCTTACTAAGTCCACCAACGGATCATTGCAAAGGTTTGTGAACTTGTTTGAGACATCTGTTCGGTAAAAACAATGGTGGAATCTTCTATTTGATGTTTTTAGTAAGCATAATGTGTCACAAAATTAAATTGTTCCTTGTGTAGCTAGATGGTAGTAATTTGATTTAGTTTTTCCTGAAAATCAAAGGGGTGACCAGCATGGAATATGAGTGGACTCACATTCCTTAAGCCTTAAACTTATAAACATGTAATTCAAAATACATGGAGCCTACCTATAAATTATATGGAGCATCTAACATTAAATAATAATACAAAAGTCTAGTGTTCGGATTATATCAAGTATCAATACTTCAAAATGAGTGAGTGAGCTTTAAATCCTTAAGGAGACTCGTCACTGCTTAGTAGGAGGTATAGGGTTAGCAATATCGTCTGAACCAAAGCAAATTTTCTGATGAATAACGTCTCATTCTTATAATTTAGTAAATTACAAAGGTAAATAATTTAAATATTTTTATCTTTTAATAATAATAATGTTGCAATAAATTTCAATTTCTAAACCTTACGATCATGAATGAAATAGAACTCTATATAAAATCATCAATTGAATCACTCAAAATACGTAATAAATCGTTTTGTTTGACAAACCAAATTAAAAGAGTAAATCTCAAATCTCATCTATTCATAAAACTTCTTATAGAACGAATGACAAGTGTAGCCACATTAATCCATGAGGGTAAATAACCAAGCATGGCTCAAAGCTATGAAACAAGCATGGACACACAGTCGATGAGGGTAGATAACCAAGCATGGCTCGAAACCATGAAACAATCATGGACACACAGCCCATGAAACAAGTACAACACGAAGCTACGAAACAAGCGCAGGTGCAAAACCTATGAATAACAAGCATGAGAACAAATCCCATGAATATCAAGTGAGCTCGAGGTTAACCATGGTACACAAAGAACTAACAGTACTGCTGTTAGTAACTAGCATTCTATATTCAGTCTTCTCAAAAACATTTTCAAGCATGCTTGGGGCCAATTTATCAAAGCAACAAAAATTCTTCTTTCAAGATAATAACAACTTGTATCTGATACTTCACAATTGAATTCCCCATCATGAAGGTTCACAAACAATATTTCAAAACTCTCCTTCAAATTCAATCTATCAATGAAATCATTTTAAAACATCAAGAATTCCGTCAAAAACATTTCAAATTTCAAGATCCTTTCAATAATAATAAAAAAAGTATCTCAAAAGTCTTCCTTTCCATTCAAGTGCATAATCATAAATTATACTATGATGCAAGTGGAAGAAAATAAACAATAATGAACAAAATATCAATCTTGACTCATGTAACATCAATAAGAAAATGAAATATGATAAATTTTCTTCACAAAATCATACTTATATATGGTGATTAATTAACATCAAAACATGACAACTAGTATGTAATACCCTAAAAATCCTATTTAGCATAACCATTATATTTTGATATAAATAGGTGAATATGTGGTCTCAAAATTGAGTAGCTTATTTTATTTTGGGAATTTTCTCCTAGAATTAAATAAGCCAAAGACCAAAATTTTCTAATTTCATTTAGGGATCATTAAATACCCTAAAATTATCATATTACAACATAGTTTTTATTTAATTATAAAAAGAGCCATAAAATGTTATAAAAATACCTAAATCAATTAAAGGAAATTACCAACAATTAAGTGACAATTAAATTTACAATAAATAAATTTTCATAATTAATTAAAAGACATATTTAAAGTCATCAACTCGGGAATAATTTGACTTAACTAAAAATCAAAGACCAATAAGGGATCCATATTAGCTTAAAGTGAATTATTAACAATCATAATAATAAAGGAGCAAAAGATTAAACAATAATATAAGATAAGAGCACATGTGATATAAACAATAGTAAGTAGGATTTTTCTACATATATGAAAGGCCAAGATTAAACCTCGTAAAGTTAAATCCTATGACCATTATTAATCATACACAATAAGCTTAATCCTTGTAATAAATTATGGACCAATGGGAGGCTTTAGACATAGGATATTTTGAGATTTGGAAGAAACACAAATCAAGAGTATATGGGGGAGGAGAGGCCACGGATCAAGCATCTTTGAGAAAGAAGAAAAAGTGGGGAAAAAATCTAGATATTATGTTTAAACAAACAAATGGGTAATTAAAGTAAAAAAGAAGAAGGGATTGTGATCTTACATTTAAACTAACCTTGTTGGAACAATGAGAGTCAAGTATTCTATCTCAAGTAATTAAGTCACTAAAGGTGAAACAATATTTGCACTAATTCTCATGATTAGTTCATAAATCAATTAACTAATATCAAAGGCAATTAAGGGTGAAGATTTAGTTTAAACAAACACAATGAAATCCAATGGTTATAAGTAATCCTACCATTAACCTTAATCCTTGTAATTAAATTGGCCAATAATAAATCAAGAAGTAAATATTATGAATCCTTACTTAATTAAGTTAGATCAATAAGGGATTAGCATAAATAAAAGACAATTAGGGACATATAATAAAAGGTGTAATTTTTCAAAATTAGGGAACTAAATGGGAGACTTGGAATTAACACCTAAATGTACCTTTTTTTAGTTAGTAACCAACCACCCCTTTTGCATCTAGTCCCCAGAGGATAGTTAAGAGCTAACTAATCTTATAAAAATCTAGATATTTCCCAAAATCACAAATGGTGCCAATTAAGCCAACAATGCAAGAGGACAAGGCATTAATGAGATGAAGAAAAAGGGGAGGGGGCGGTTTCTTGTGTGTGTGTGTGTACAAGGGAGAGGAGAGTTGGCTTGTTGAAGGGGTTGGAATTTTCCTATAAATAGGGAGCTCCTCCCTTCATAATCTTCACACCAAACTCAATCAAAATAGGTGAGTTATAGAGAACAAGAGTAGAGAGGAAGTGAGAGTTAGTGGGGAGCAAGAAGAAGGAAGGAAGTTCTTCAAGGGTAAGTTCTCTAGTTCTTGAGTTTTAAGCTTTAAGTTCTTATAGTTGTTAGAATAAATGTTGGTTTGATCTTTAATCTTCCAATATAATTTTGATTTTATGTTTTTATGGTTAAATATGTCTTTATTTCAAAAATATGATGGAAAATATTATGGAGCAAAATTCTTGGAAGTTATAGATCAAAGTAGCGAAATTCCGCAAAATCTTTCGGTTAGAAGTTCTTAGAGTCAGCCACAAAGAGGCTATGATTTTATGTTGAAGATGAACTTCTAAAATTCTGAATATCTTCATGGTTAAAGTAGACATATAGAGCTTTCCAAATATATCTAGAGTGTATCCTTTAGAGTTTTTTACAGGGTGACACAAATTCCCAAAGTTAGGCTACATTTTCAGGAAAAATTCTAGGCAACGTTGTGAAACACAAACACTGAGAATTGTTCTTAAATTCTGGGAAAAATTGAGTATTTTTCCTCAAAAATAGACATCTCACGGATTTGGGGAATTTTACGGATCCTCGTTTTGATATTTTTGGAATTAATTATGAATTTTCAAAGTTAGCGGAAATTCTACCCAAAATGCTGAAAGTAGCGTTTTTGAGAAAATAAAGGGATATAATTGGAATAACAAATCTATCTGAGGTAAAAAGGCCGGTAGTGGCTAGAATATCTCCTAAGATATTATTTACGAGGTAATACGATAATACTATTATAGGATATCCGGAAAAAACGGGAGACGTACCGACCAAGCAAGCATACCGCTATCCAAACGGACTAAGGTACGGACGCGTACTGTAACACTGACTCTGATGCTTATTGTATACTTATATGTGATAGATACTTTCATAAAGTCATGGACGGGACTCTGTCTTGAACATGCACCGTGACTAAGTTTATGGGGCTTAGATCACTACATACACATTCAGCCTTTACACGGGTTATGGTTTTGATAATACCGTTAAGTTTTCCTAACGCTGAGGACACGACATGCTATCGTGGCACGGGTGGTGCAGACTAGTTAACTTTACATGTCATTGTACTATTATTAATTGGTCATACATCTGTTATGGGCTTTTGTATTGATTATTGCTGTAATGCCATGAATATTTGTCATACATATATTGTTTATATAAGCATGAGGTTAACCGTTACCTGAGGTCCGATGGGCATTGGACCTCAGCTCTTACTGTGCCTTCAACCGGTCGGAGAACCGAGGACCAAAGACAAGGGCAAACAGAGCAAACAGCACGCGTGAAGACCCGACCGAAGATTTTTAGGATATGTACCATTATAATACCTGATAAATGTACCGTTCTTTATGAACAGACAGATACGCCACAATTAATGATATATCAGTTACTCACTTCTTTACTTGCTCCAATGCTCTACTCTGATGAAAAAAATTTATTCCGCTTTTGAAAACTGGGGTGTTACATTTTTGGTATCTGAACATTCATTCTGGCACGGATTTAACAAAGTTACTCCAAATAGTTTGGTGCCGAAGGCAAGGCTAGTCTATGTGGGTCAGTCAATCGGTCGCCGTGAACTCGGTGAGACTCCCATGATAGACACCTTCCTGGCCAAATTGTTTGATTAACGGAGTTAGGTTCTAAGCCTTTTTAAACTTCGAGCATATTTTGAAAAGAGTACTGGTATAACCCTATAGTGACATTGTAGTGGTGGACGGAGATAGATCTCCAGACATAAACTACTAGAGACAAGTAAGACGTACCGCGCAAAAATCAGTGAATCTTGAACTAGTGTAAACTCTGAACCTGTCCACAACCCTGATTCTGTGTACTACCTCGAATCAATATCTAAGAATACCTTCTGAGCAAAAGAAACCTATAGGATTGAATCATTCATCCAATAGCGACAACAGTAAGTATTTTCAGCTGTCAAGATGATTCTGAGAGTAAGTCTTCTTACAAGTCCAAAATTTCTTGCGATATGTCCTGGATACAAACAAAAGGCTGATAAGTGCTCTATGAATAGAGTATCGATTCAGTGAGACTAGCATAGGGACGTATTCCCAGTACCTGGAGCAATGTTCTTCTTTGGGGTCTCGATTATCATTATGAGCCTGGGCATAATCATAATCAAGGCATCACTGAAGGCCTTATAGGTGGCCTGCTTTTGTTCTACTCCTCTATGCCAGGTTGTCTTCTTAGATAGCAGAGATATTTGAATAGATTTAGTGATGAGCATATTAGCTAATATTGGAAGACTCTTTACGGTGTATGTACTCAAGGAAGAAAAAGCATTAGTAGACTAATGCCTAAGTATATGAGACAAGTCTAGAAAACAGTTAGTTTCTGTTAAACCCATGGGCATTCATACTGATGTTTAAAAATAAAAACTTAAAAGCACATAAGAGAGGAAAAGGGGTTTATGTGGTATATGATATTGAGTTTTGGTTTTCCTTATATGCATGATTGATTTTTGTTTCTAAATATTTTAGAAATATATTGACAAAACTCAAAAATCCCTTTCCTTATGTCGTTGTAAAGATATATGTCTTATTGAATAGAATTTTGACATCATCGTTGAAATTTATGATAAATCAAGCAAAGCCTTGTATGAACTCTCTTCAATCATTTAAACCATTTGTTGTCATGATTGTGAATAGTACATTTCATTTCTCAATTTTCAATTAAGGTACGAAAAAGTTTCTAGATTATGGCATGGTTGATTAAGATTTCTTGTTGAAACCGTCGTAATTGGAAAAGAATTTATTTGTTTTGTTTCTTATATTTTAAAGGTGATCATATGCTTACGGGTAAACATGTTTTATGAGATTGCATTAGGTATGTGTGCTTTGAGCTTGTTGTGGAAACTTTGAATTTGTATGAATTATTGCTTCTAGTGTTATTCAAATTTTTATACACTTATGTTTTGAGTACTAAACTTCTATTTTGAAAACTCTCATACAAATCTAACATTTTTGTCCAGTTATCTGTTCACTTAAAAATCTAACCCAAGTATTTCACTTGAATTTTCCAAACTAAAGTAGTATGAAACTATGCTTTTGAAAGTAATTCTCCTTTGAATTTATTACAATATTGTTAAAGTGCGCATTGTTGCGGTGTTTCATTAAATCTTGAGTGTGTAATTACTTTAATTCCAAACCAGCTAGCTGTAAGAACTCTAAATGATGACACTTGCATAAGGTGTTGGTAGGAATTAGTCGTATGTTGGAAGTAACACTTGAATAGTTAGTTGAAAATCTAAGTGTTTTGTGTTAACCTATTCTAAAAAGAGTTTGCATGTCTAAAGATGCTATAACCTGTACATCCTTGTAATATTACTTGCCTCATTTAATTATATTGGCAATTCTAAGTTCGGAAATTTTACTTCATTATACAAGAAAATCTTTAACGGATTAAATTCATGAAAGTGGCTTTGAGTATACTATATTAAGTTCCATTTTGTGTGTGCATTACCACTCTTTGAGTTTTGCTATTACACTTTGTGAAATTTAGATCAATAAATATTGTAGATATCATTTTTTTCTAAAATTACCTTATCATCCATTGATTTTGTTCTATCTCTTGTGTTGTAAGGTGAATTGTTAGTCATTGGCATGTTAAAAACAAGATTAAGCTTCAAATGGTGCATGTTAAAAGTAAATGAAACTTGATATGGATAAGCTGGTCTTAACTATTGAAATAACACTCGGTTGAATTTTATGGCATGCATTGTATTGGAACCCTGTTTTGAAATGCATTGTACTTTTGGTCTATTGAAATTAAAGACTTCACATCACTTTTTCATAACGGAATAAACTTTACATTATATATCTTGTTACATTTTGAAACTTGAATGAACCTTTCCAGGTTAATATGAACTATTTGACTCAGAAATTTTAAAAGTTCATCAGTGGTGCTTTGTAAAAACAGAAAGCATAAGGATTAGATTCCAGATTGAAACCCAAAGAAATAAAGATCTGAATATGAAATTTTGAGTATGCACTTTAGCAAATCTTGATCATCCATCTAAATTTTGAATTAGTATTTTATTGTAGATACTCTTGAAACCTTACTTTAGTGCACCACTACACAAATACTTTTGTGCTAAATTTCTATCCACACCAATAGATTCCAGATACATAAAACATAAATTGGAATGTGTTAGTTACTGTAGTAACTGAAGTTGAATATTGTCTTCTTATAACATTTGCATCTATTGTGCTCTTGTAGTGAGTATTGGACATGAAAAATTTTAGTATCATGTGAATATAATAGGAACTAAATGGTACTTAAAAGTTGTTTTGGATTTCGTTGAAACTATTTTTCGGTTATCTTATAAAGAATACATTGACTTTTTCCTCACTCCTAATAAAAATGTTGAGAATTTCAGTCCTCATTTTATGTTAGAAGTTTGGCGTAGTGTTTACTTTGGCTAAGAAAAGATTTGCTAATACAGTCAATAATCCTTATTCTTGTGTGGAAACTAGTAAAAACCTTGGAGACCTAAAGAATAATTGAGCTTCTAAAATAATCCGAGAGCTTGGATAGGAAAAGCTCAGATGAATAGACGAGCTGATACTCGAGATCTAGGTGTGCAAAAGTACACGGGGCAGTGTCCCTAGGCCTTAAGACAGTAGTACCTATCACTATGAGAAATTTGAATTGTTATAGTGACCTTAGACTAGTATGTCTATAAGTATGCCTTGAGTCTAGCATAACATTTATTGTACCAGGTAGTAGTTAAAATGCCTAAAGCCTAAGGATAATCTTCTAGGTATTGAGGCTAAAATCCCTAGTGCTGTGGTAATGGATTGAGCTGAAGGGCCAATATGTGTTAAGCCGAGATTTGAATGGAAGCTGAAGAAGGCCTATGTAACCAAGCACGGTGAGGATGGATGAGTAGGTCCGAGTTTGAATACTAAACACAGGTACAAAATGACTAAGATTATTATTTGAATATTAGAGTGCGTGCTAAGTAAGCATGCATAGTAAGGGAATAGACTAGATGTTTAGAGTTTTTCAAGTTTATACGATCAAATGTCAAGGGCAAAGTGTCAGTCACCCTTATCTAAGCAAAAATTGCTTGGACCAGATCTGATTGATCAGACCTCTGAACAAATCACTTTGTTCAAAAGACGACTCCTAGCAGCACAAAGCAGATAGAAGGGCTACGCTGACAAAAGGAGAAGACCTCTAGAGTTCGAAGTCGACGATCATATGTTTCTAGAGATATCCCTAGTAACCAATGTCAGTCGAACGCTACAGAGGCGAAGATCTAGTCCGCATTACTTAAATATCATTCAAAAATTTTAGCTAAACGTGAACCAGTCGCTTACCAGATAGCCTTACCCCCGAACTTGACTAATCTCCATAATGTTTTCCATGTAATAACAACCAAACCGGATCATATCATTGATTATAAGGTATCTCATGTAGACACAGTATATAGGCGCCACGGAGACATTTGTAGAAGGATGTCAAAGTACGACATGACAATACCTTCGTAATTGAGCCAGAGCGAATTCTCGATCACCGAGAGAAACAGCTTAGACATAGAGGTGTAACACCCCATTTTTGTAAACGTTTTCATAGCGTTTTGATCAGAGTTGAGCTTTGGAAGTATTCAAATTGAAGAGTAACTGATAAACATTCACTGTAATGTATATGTTTGCTTTTACAGCGATACAAAAATTTCGAACGATTTATAACGTTAAGTACATATCAAAAGAAATTTCTCCAGCCGGTCCTCATGCCTGCTGCTTACCCTTGTCTTCGATCTTGTTCACTCTGGATCCTGAAGCTATGGTAAGAGCTAAGATCCAATGCCCATTGGATCTCAGGTAACGGTTAACCTCATGCTTATGTAAACAGTATATGTATGACAGATATCCATATCATTATAGTAATACAAAATCACATTTTCAAAACAATAACAATATGTAAGGTAATAACAAAACATAGCCTCTGCAGTATGTATGTTATCCCAGTCTGCACTATTCACCAGTGCCACGATGTACGGTCGTGTCCTCAGCGCTAGGAATATTTAACGGTATTAGCATAACCATAACCTGTATATATTTGAATGTATAAAGAACAATTTAAGACAGAGTCTTAGTATATGAACACAACTATCATATATAGGCCTACAATAAGCATAAGATTTAAGGTTACAATACGCATCCATACCTGAGTCGATATTATCGGTACGCTTGACGGTCAAAACGCGGTCACGGATATCCTATAAGGGTAATATCACATTTATTAATTCATATTTATTATTCTATTAAATATCTTAGTCTCAAATGACCATTTTACCCCTGGGTTAATTATTTTTCATTTTATTTCCTATAATTTCGAGAAAAAAAAACGTTATCATTTAGGGCAGATTTTCGTCTAACTTCGAAAAATCATAACTAATTCTAGAAAACTCGAAACACAGATCCGTAAAATTTCCCGGACTCCTTAGGATGTGTAGTTTTGAGAAAAAATACCAAAGTTTTCCCAGAACTTAATAACAATTCCAAGTTTTCATTTTTCAAAGCCCTGCCCAGAATTTCCTCAGAAAACGTAGCCCAACTTTGGAAATTTTTATCTCCTAGCACAAAACTCAAAATGACACGCTATAGGTATATTTGGAAATCTCTATATGTCTACTTTGAACATGAAGTTTCTCAAAATTTTAGAACATCATCTTCAATATAAGATATCAGCGTTTTTACAACTGCTTTCAGAAATCGCTAACCGATAAATTTTCGCCAGAGCTTCGCTACTTTGATCATAATCTTCCAAAAATTTTGCTATAACATCTTCTTCATCAATTTTTCAAAATAAACCATTTTTAACCACAAAAACATGATAATAAGAATATATTGGAAGATTAAAGATCAAAACAACATTTAAGCTATAAACTTAAAAGCTAGAGCTCAAGAACTTACCTAGAACTTTGCTCCTCCTTTTCAAGCTTCCCACTCTTACTCTCTTCACTCTATAATCAGATGCTATGCTTGTTTTTGGTGTGAGAATTTGTGAAGGCCTTAAGCCTCTATTTATACTAAAATGGCATGGCATTTTGGGGATTATTTGCACTTCCTTTATCTTTAATTTGGACCCTTGGATTTAGATCAAGTTGGGAACTCAAATCCTCACCCTTGCTCTCTCTCTCCACCATCCTCCCTTTCTCTCCCTTCTATCCTCTTCCATTTTACCCCAAAAGTCCATATTTCAAGTACCTTATCTCTTCCATTTTGTCCCCCTTAATTAATGTTAACTTAACATGTGTTGATTGGTTTATTATTAAACAATTCTTGGCCCCTTTTAAAAGCCTCCTAAACCGTGCCCCTCTCCCTTTAGTCTTCCAACAAGATGCTTCAAAAAAATTAGTTACTTTAGGTGCATTAGTTTCTAGATGAAATTCATAGTTGGGTGCTTATTAAAAAAATACTTGTAGGGGTTAATCTTTAAGTTTATTCAAGTCTCTTCATCACTACTTGAATTTCAAAAACCATGGTTCAATTAGAAGTCTCTAATTGCTCTTAATCATCCTTAATATTACTTATGCAAGTTGGCCAAAAAGACTTTAAATGATACTTAATCTCAAGCTTATTTTATGTGTTCAAGATTAGTCCTTATATTTATTTTATGGTTAGAATTCCTCTTTGTAAGAATTAATTTGCTTAGGATTGCATCTCATTTGTTGCCTAGAGTTTTCTCAATGTTTACTCTTGATTTTACCTTACTATTCCTTCTTTTCCACTACACACACACATGCGAAACAATTACACACACACACTCACAACACCTATAACCGCCCCCTCCCCTCTCTCTTATCACTATCTTATCCTCTTCCAAAATGCCTCAAAAGTATTTGGAAGTACTTAGCATCTTATCCTTGAATTAGTTGCTTGATTGTGATTCATTTTAGCATGTGTGATTTGATTAATTATTTAACAACTCAATTCTTCTCCTTCAAGTCAAGGTGAGTGTAAATGCTCCCTCTTTTGCCTCTTGGATTTGTGTTTTTACTATCTCACATAATCAAGAAGATAATCCTCTCATTGGTTGATTTTTGGTTAATGATTTAGGATTAAGAATTAGTGCAATTACTTTGCCTCTCTTATTAGTAAATTTCGCCACTTTTAAATGATTTAAGGGAGGATTAATTAATCTTGGTTAATATTTCTAGTATAGTGTTTTAGGGGTTATTAGGCCTAATTGTCAAAATTTGATAGGTTACCATATTAATCTTGATGATTAAAACCCCTTATGTGTTAATCTTGGCCCTTAGATATTATTTGGATGTTAATTAACTTGATATATTCCTAATTATGCCTTTTTAAATTAATTATTATTTAATTTCAAAAATTAATACAAATATTCCAATTATTGCAAATTTAATTGCCCAACAATTGTTGATAATTTTCTCCAATTGATTTAGGTATTTTGATGATATTTAATTACCTTTTATAACATAATTAAGATTATACTTAATTATGATAATCTTAGGATATTTTATGACCCCTAATAGGATTTAGAAAATTTAGCCTTTGGTTCTTCTAATTCTAATTCTAGGGAAAAATTTCCTAGAAAATAAAATAAATATCATACAAAAATTTGAGAACACATATTCACCTATTTTAAATAGGTATTATTTATCAAAATATAATATTTAAGATAAATAATTATTCGTGTATTACGAGGCCTTTTCGATAGGGTACATTTCGAGAGTTTATGATTCAAAGTCTAGTATAGAGCAAAGTTCGAGGATCTAAATTTTATTTAACGGGGAGGGAAATGTAATACCCTAAAAATCCTATTTAGCATAACCATTATATTTTGATATAAATAGGTGAATATGTAGTCTCAAAATTGAGTAACTTGTTTAATTTTGGGAATTTTCTCCTAGAATTAAATAAGCCAAAGACCCAAATTTTCTAATTTCATTTAGGGATCATTAAATACCCTAAAATTATCATATTACAACATAGTTTTTATTTAATTATAAAAAGAGCCATAAAATGTTATAAAAATACCTAAATCAATTAAAGGAAATTACCAACAATTAAGTGACAATTAAATTTACAATAAATAAATTTTCATAATTAATTAAAAGACATATTTAAAGTCATCAACTGGGAATAATTTGACTTAACTAAAAATCAAAGACCAATAAGGGATCCATATTAGCTTAAAGTGAATTATTAACAATCATAATAATAAAGGAGCAAAAGATTAAACAATAATATAAGATAAGAGCACATGTGATATAAGATAAAATCTACAATAGTAAGTAGGATTTTTCTACATATATGAAAGGCCAAGATTAAACCTCGTAAAGTTAAATCCTATGACCATTATTAATCATACAAAATAAGCTTAATCCTTGTAATAAATTATGAACCAATGGGAGGCTTTAGACATATGATATTTTGAGATTTGGAAGAAACACAAATCAAGAGTATATGGGGGAGGAGAGGCCACAGATCAAGCATCTTTGAGAAAGAAGAAAAAGTGGGGAAAAAATCTAGATATTATGTTTAAACAAACACATGGGTAATTAAAGTAAAAAAGAAGAAGGGATTGTGATCTTACATTTAAACTAGCCTTGTTGGAACAATGAGAGTCAAGTATTCTATCTCAAGTAATTAAGTCAATAAAGGTGAAACAATATTTGCACTAATTCTCATGATTAGTTCATAAATCAATTAACTAATATCAAAGGCAATTAAGGATGAAGATTTAGTTTAAACAAACACAATGAAATCCAATGGTTATAAGTAATCCTACGATTAACTTTAATCCTTGTAATTAAATTGGCCAATAATAAATCAAGAAGTAAATATTATGAATCCTTACTTAATTAAGTTAGATCAATAAGGAATTAGCATAAATAAAAGACAATTAGGGACATCTAATGAAGGGTGTAATTTTCGAAATTCGGGGAACTAAATGGGAGACTTGGAATTAACACCTAAATGTATCTTTTTTTAGTTAGTAACCAATCATCCCTTTTGCATCTAGTCCCCAAAGGATAGTTAAGAGCTAACTAACCTTATAAAAATCTAGATATTTCCCAAAATCACAAATGGTGCCAATTAAGCCAACAATGCCAGAGGACAAGGCATTAATGAGATGAAGAAAAAGGGGAGGGGGCGGTTTCTTGTGTGTGTGTGTGTGTGTGTGTACAAGGGAGAGGAGAGTTGGCTTGTTGAAGGGGTTGAAATTTTCCTATAAATAGGGAGCTTCTTTCTTCATAATCTTCACACCAAACTCAACCAAAATAGGTGAGTTATAGAGAGCAAGAGTAGAGAGGAAGTGAGAGTTAGTGGGGAGCAAGAAGAAGGAAGGAAGTTCTTCAATGGTAAGTTCTCTAGTTCTTGAGTTTTAAGCTTTAAGTTCTTATAGTTGTTAGAATAAATGTTGGTTTGATCTTTAATCTTCCAATATAATTTTGATTTTATGTTTTTGTGGTTAAATATGTCTTTATTTCGAAAATATAATGGAAAATATTATGGAGCAAAATTCTTGGAAGTTATAGATCAAAGTAGCGAAATTCTGGCAAAATCTTTCGGTTAGAAGTTCTTAGAGTCAACCACAAAGAGGCTATGATTTTATGTTTAAGATGAAGTTCTAAAATTCTGAAAATTTTCATGGTTAAAGTAGACATATAGAGATTTCCAAATATACCTCGAGTGTATCGTTTAGAGTTTTGTACAAGGTGATACAAATTCCCAAAGTTAGGCTACATTTTCTGGAAAATTTCTGGGCAACGTTGTGAAACACGAAAACTGGGAATTGTTCTTAAATTCTGGGAAAAATTGAGTATTTTTCTCAAACATAGACATCTCACGGATTCCGGGGAATTTTACGGATCCTCGTTTCAATTTGTTTGGAATTAATTATGAATTTTCAAAGTTAGCGGAAATTCTACCCAAAATGCTGAAAGTAGCGTTTTTGAGAAAATAAAGGGATATAATTGGAATAACAAATCCATCTGGGGTAAAAAGGCCGGTAGTCTCTAGAATATCTCCTAAGATATTATTTACGAGATAATAATACGATAATACTATTATAGGATATCCGGAAAAAACGGGAGAAGTACCGACCAAGCAAGCGTACCGCTATCCAAACGGACTAAGGTACGGACGCGTACTGTAACACTGACTCTGATGCTTATTGTATACTTATATGTGATAGATACTTTCATAAAGTCATGGACGGGACTCGTCTTGAACATGCACCGTGACTAAGCTTATGGGGCTTAGATCACTACATACACATTCAGCTTTACACGGGTTATGGTTTTGATAATACCATTAAGTTTTCCTAGCTCTGAGAACACGACATGCTATCGTGGCACGGGTGGTGCAGACTAGTTAACTTTACATGTTATTGTACTGTTATTAATTGGTCATACATCTGTTATGGGCTTTTGTATTGATTATTGCTGTAATGCCATGAATATCTTTCATACATATATTGTTTATATAAACTTGAGGTTAACAGTTACTTGAGGTCCGATGGGCATTGGACCTCAGCTCTTACCATAGCTTCAGGGTCAGGAGAACCGAGGACCAAAGACAAGGGGAAGCAGAGTAAACAGCATGCGTGAAGACCCGACCAAAGATTTTTAGGATATGTACCGTTATAATACCCGATAAATGTACCGTTCTTTATGAACAGACAGATACGCCACAGTTAATGATATATCGATTACTCACTTCTTTACTTGCTCCGATGCTCTACTCTGATGAAAAAAAATTATTCCGTTTTTTGAAAACTGGGGTGTTACATAGTAAAAATATCATTTATAAAAAAGTTATAATGAGACACTATTCACTCACCTGTTGCTCTCACAAATATACAATATAACCCTTCTTCACATGTATGGCCATTCATCAATATCCCGTTGACTTTTACAAAACTGTACCTTTACCATAATCCTTTGTGGTTCACTTTTCTCTTGAACTCTGGCAATTTCCAATTCCTAATAATTTTGAAATTCATATAGAGATAGGTCATCATTGATACTCGTTTATCCTTATATATAATATAATCTCTAAGACATATTTAAATGCCTATTATCCTACCCAAAACTCTTAACTTATGGCTAGATGCAATTATCCAATAATATTATCATTTTCGGACTTAACTGAAAATCTGACTATAATAGGAAGATTGGAAAAATCATAACTTAATCTAGGAAACTCCAAATGAGGTGATTCTAGTTCCTAATTAAAACTATTATAGCATATTTTAAAGTAAAAATAATTACTATAACACTTAACATTTGTATTCGTACAAGATCCACAAAGATTGTTACCACCCAATTCTGGAAAACATAATTCGCCCAGATTTTCCTGTCCAACTTGTGAAAATCATAACTTTTTCTCTAGACCACCTATTAACACGTTCTACCACTCATTTTAAAGCTTAAGAGGTATACTATTTCCTCAAAACATTTCACAGACATACAAAATCATTTACCTAGCCAAAACCTCGAATGAAACCGAAACTCGAATATGAGTCATATGATTGTTTTCCAATATATAATTTTCCATGTCTTACTTTAAAAATTCCTATCTTGAGTTTTAGATCTCCAATTAACATGATATAGGACTCTTTCTAAAGCTTAGCATGTTAACTATATGTCCACAAAGTCTCAGGTCAAAAGAGATCAATTGCCCTGGTTTAACCTCACTTAAAAATTAGTGCTCCAAGTACATCAACTCCTTCAAAATAATTCGAACAGTAACACTGTTTTAATACTGAAAATTTCCCAACTTCTGAGATATTATTTTAGCCATCATATTGAAACGTTTAGGAATGTTTTGACAATAATCTAAGATACTTATATAATACTTGGAGGCATCAAACAGTAACTTCTAATCAGCTTTCATCATAAGAAATATGAACTCTTGAAATTTCCACCAAATATCATTCATGTATAACTCATCTATATTCTGTTTTGCATAATCTTGTAAAATTTCCGCCCAAGATACGCAAACAATTCCTTAAACACTCCAACTTTCAGATTCAATCTCACTTCCTCTACTCCCTAAATTAGTATGCATGTGGTGAAGCAAGCTACTACAAGTCTTATTACAATTACTAAACATGATTTCCATGGTTAGATAATTTCATTAATCATTTTCTCTCTCTAGCTTACCACTTTCAGCATCAATCCATCAGTAGATTTAATACCAGATGGAAGAAATGATGGTAGATTGATGTTTAGGGGACTTGCCTCACTCAAAATTCAAGCTTGCATGTGAGATTTCCCCTTGTCTTCCACCTCTTCTTCCTCTCCGAAGTCCTCTGGTCCCTCTCTCCTCACCTTCTGTTTCTGCAGGTCTCTTGGCCGAAATGAATGTTTGAAATGGGGAAGTATGAGTGTTCTGGCCGATCACATTAATTGAATAAATGAGGAAGGTTAAAATGGTTAACTGGTGCATGTGGGGAAGTGAGCACGTGGCTGGATTTTGAGAAAGGAAAGGGTGATGAGGTGTCTTGCATCCAAAATGGAAGAGAGGAGTATTGTGCTGTCAAGTATATGTGGGGTCCACTCCACAAAATACCCATTTGATCCCCTACAAGGTTTTCATTTGCAATTTGGTCCTTTTAATTGCAAACATTAGATAATTGTTGGATATTAATCCTTAATCTCATGCAAAAAATTTCTTCCTCAATTAGCTTCTCTAGGCTGTAAAATATTGACTTCAAAATTTCTAAGCCAAAATTTTTCATCTAACTATTTTTCCTTAAATTATCGAGAAAATAGGCCCTAAATTCTAAAAAATGACTTTCAAACTATTTAGGCCAAAATTTTCATAATTAATCTCATAATAATAATTCTAGAACCTTTTCCCCTAAATTTTCAAGGTCTTTTTTTTTACCTTTTCCTCAAAATAAGTTTAAGACTAATAACTTCTACTGACTTAGCAGCATTCTTATCTCAGTCATATTCATAAACTCCTTGTCTGAAAATTCAAGATGTTACAACTAAGTAGCCAACTACCTATAAAAAGAAACATAATGAAGATAGGAAATGAGATTGATGGATTGAGAAAACCCAAGGTTCTGAAACCCACATTGGAAACAGGCGAACCAATTGGAAACACGGTCCAAGTTCAGGGAAAACCTGGGTTTTGAATTGACTTTGGTCAACTCAGCCTGACCTGATTGAGTTGACTGAGTCACATAGTTGGTTCATTGGGTTTTTTTTTCCAAAAAAAAAAAAAAAAAAAAAAAAAAAAAAAAAAAAAAAAAGTCCACTGAAAACATGTGAAGCTGATTGCACGAGTCGTGATTGTACAAACATTGTACCGTTTGATTGAGGGAAGTACTACATGCAATTACAGGGCTCCTTTTATAAATGTTGGAAAGTAGTACCATATTTCATGTTGGCGCAATATAGAAAGAAAAGGCCGAAGCAAGGAAACTGGTAGATATTTGAATGATTAGGCAGAGTTGGAAGGAAACGGTTGATGGACAATATGCACGCAATAATTGTAGGACCAATATCCCCAACAATAATGATTGGTTATTTGTTTTCAAGCATTGAATGAATGACAATCATTTATTATTAATCTTGAAATTTGTTTTTCAAAAAGAATTAGGGAAAATCTACTCTCAGGGTCCAAATAACAAAAAAAAAAATGTCAAAAAATGCCCAAAAAAGTCAATGTCAAAAAAAGTCCTGGGTGTTTTCTGGTATTATTTCATAAACGTTAACAGCTATATCTTTTTTTTATCAAACGTTAACAACTATATCAATATAACATTAACAACAATATCCTAACAACTAAATTAGTACTCGTTAACAACTAAATTAATACGCATTACCAACTATATCAATACACCTTAACAACTATATCAATATAACATTTTTTGAAATCATATCATAAAAAGGCCATATTTGACTTTTCTTTAGGCCTTTTTTGATAATATTTTAACAACTTGGGCTTTGAGGGGATTTTACCAAAGAATTATCATCAGATAAAGGCCATCTAAAAACAAATATAAATTCAAACGGTGTCAGATTGTCGGATCTCATAAAAAAATATTCTGTGTTTGTTCTTCATACAGTTCAAGTAAAAAAAATTAGTTAAAATAGAATATCATTTGCATTCCATTTCATTTCCTCTCTCATTTTTATAAAAACACATTTTTATAGCTCGTGCAATATCAAATATCAATATTACACTTGGAGGATCCAATTTGCATTCGCCCCACTCGCCCTCCTTTTCTAGTTAGTAGCATTTAATAGAAGTAATAGCAAAAATAATACATCTCAGTTCAATAATAGTCCTTTCGTTACTCTTTATAAGATAGGATTATTGAGTATATATGTCAAGTTCTCTTTTATAAGATAGGTTTAAGGGATGTCTGATGTCTCAAAAGTTTTTTGTGCACTCCCCATTTAACCTTACTTAATTACAAAAATTACTCATTTAACTCCCCATTTTCCAAGATAACTTTCTCTTCCCACCATGTATTATTTCTCCACCACATATTCTCTCTCTTCCACGCAATGTCAGCAAAGTTGGAAAGAAAAATTCATTTTTTTAACATATTTTTTTGCAGGTAACTAATCTTAATTAACGTTTTGAACAATGCAATTCGGTTAGTTCAATCTTATAAAAAGGAGTGGAGGAAGTACTATCGTATATGTGTTATAAATATTCCAATATTGGTGTGAATGTCCATAACCTTTCAAGATGAGGCTTTTGAAATTCTACACTTAAAGCCATATAACCTATGACATGAATGGGTTAGTGGGAGTTTTATATTATTAATGTAAATAACTTACAAAACTTCATGTTGTACCATTATGTAGATTTACTCTCATGTATGTAACTCTTGTAATGGAAGTTAAGGATTCATTGCCTATATATAGTAGGCATGTATCAAAAGTTGGAAGAGGGAAATAGAAAGAAGAATCACTCTCTTCTTGATCTCCATTTCTCTCTTGCATTTCTTCATCTCCCTCATCTTAATCTCTCTTGTATTTTACTTAGTTTTATAACACGTTATCAGCACGAAAGCTTCTCTAACGAAGGTATGATTCTCTCTTCTTCTTCGATCTTCACAATTCATTTTACCTTCTCTCTCTCTTGTATTTTCCTTTCTCTGTAGTGCATCTTAGTTGCCCTGTGGAAGTGTGTGAACTTTGTGTAATGTATATCAAAGAGGCACAAGGGACGAGAGAGAGATATATATATATATTGAATGAAAAAATGATTGAAGAGAAATAGTGAACAATTTTTTGATAATGACGAGGACATGGAAACAGTAATCTATATATATGAATTTCTAACTTTTTGCGGTTTGTCATTTTATGTTTGGTGTTGAGAAAGTTTTTGCGTCTCTAGAGTCCGAAGATTTGAAAGAAAATATCTGGGATGATAGGAGGTAATATATGGAATTAAAAAGATATTTTTACCGATTGTTTTAAACATCGGGTTCCATAGCTAAGATTGGATATTATTATATCTTTATTGATTTTCTTTACAAGTTATTGATATTGTTATTTTAGTATGGCCAAAAACCATACACCTCTGATTTTTTTCATATTCTAAAATTATGAATTTTTTTGTTTTTACTTTTTTTCGAATTATTTTAATTAGTCATTTTTTTATTGCTCTTCTAATTTCCTATTATATGGCTCCAAAAAAAGAAGTCATATTCCTTTTATTACTACTTTGAGATTATATGACCTCGATTTCATATTCTAAAATTATATGACCAAAAGCATATATATTTTGATTTATTATTTTGATATAATATGATGTCATATACATTTTGAGCCATATTCCTTTTATTTCTATTTTTATATTATATATATATAATATATATATATATATATATATATACACACATTTTTTATATCTTACAAAATAGCTAGAAGCCATATTCATTTGATTCCGTATTATATGACTTGAAGTCATATACTTTTTCATCTTTTATTTTATTGGATGGCTAGAAACATATATTTAATTTTTATCTATCCTTAAGATAAAAGGCCAGAAGCCATATAATTCTAAATTTTCATCATTGGTGAGACTAATTAGCCTAAAGCCATGAGACTAATTAGCCTAAAGCCATGAGAATTAATTAGCCTGAAGCCATTAAAATTGAATGGTCTGAAGCCATAAATTTTAAATTTCCTAATTCATGGATTATTTATTGTCTTTATGAATTTATTATTTATGTTATTATATTGTGTTTTATATCTCAAATTTATTTTATTGTATAATGAAATTTAAATTTGTGATTCATGAAGTATCAAAATTGTATATTTGGCCTTATAAGATCCTCTTCTTCTTTAGAACAAATTAAAGGAATTGTATTACCACCAAAAGATGGTTGTTCTTCCAAAAGTTCATTATAAATGGGTGTATCTAATTTGCTCTTACAGTAGCAATATTGTGGAAGAGGTTTTAAGAAATATGGTGAATTAATTTTCTAACCTCATATGGCCAAACAAAACAATAAGTTTTTGTTATAAGAATCATGAATCTTATCCACCAGGCTTAGCTCCATTTCAAGAAGTGAATGAAGTAATGAAAGAGATAATTATGGTTATGGATAAGTGTAAACGTGGCTATAATTTTTGTGTGTAGTCATGATTGTAATCATATTGGTTTATTTTCCCACCTGAAGTGGAGAAATATTATTGAAAAGAATTACAAAAGGGAAACTATTAGGCAATATGTTGAACATTCATGATATTATGATATTTTGCTCCCTACTATTTTATAGTTTATAAGGTTTTAATATCTTATACAAGATCTGTTAGTTCTCATGTTTTTTATGTTTTGATAATAACAATTATAATGTAATTGAATCTTAATTTTTGATGAAAATTTGAAGGTTTAATTTGCCTCAAGTCATTCCTTTCTCTGTTTCGAAATCCACTTCTTAAATGGCAAAATTGTAATTTTGTTGTAAATGACTTTTAATGGCAAAATAGTAAATATGTCGAAAGTCACCTTTTGGCTCAAGGCAATTAATGATGTTCCTCAAGTCATTCCTTTCTCTCCAGTGTGTTTCGAAATCCACTTCTTAAATGGCAAAATTGTAATTTTGTTGAAAATGACTTTTAATGGCAAAATTGTAAATATGTCGAAAGTCACTTCTTGACTCAAGGAAATTAATAAATTGCCTCAAGGCATATCTTCTCCTCCAGCGCATATGACTCTCGAGACTCTCGACAATGAACCAATGGCAATATTGTAATTATGCTAAAACTCTCCTTATGCCTCAAGTCAATTAGTAAATCACCTCAAGGCAACTTCACTTCATTGTATTCATGTCTCATAGTCAAGTCGACTTGGTATATACAAATTCTACCTCTAGTTAACATGACTCAAGGCATAAATATGAGGCAAGTGCTCTTCTAGTTTTCCAAATTAACGTCTTTTACATGAATTGCCTCAAGTCATGTATTTATTGCCTCAAGGCAACTTGACCCAAGCTATTCATACCTCGAGACCATGTGCACTATTTCGAATGCCTCAAGTTATTTATTATTTGCCTCAAGGAAACTTGACTCATTTTCTTTATACCTCCAAGCTTCATCATTTTTGCCTCAAGGCATCTAAACGCATGACTCTAGGCAAACACGTTACTACTCTTAAAATCGTCATTTGCCTCTAGTCATCCCATTATTGCCTCAAGGCAACATGACTCTAGGCATCATATTTTTACTCAAAGCAAAATATTTCCAACATGAATTTCAAACCATTTATTCTCAACCTCGAGTCAATTAAAATGCCTCAAATCAATATGCCTCTAGGCATATTACTTTTAACTAGAGTCATATCTTTCTAATTATCAAACCACCGTCTTTGGAAAATCAAAATAAATGATTATGATTTTGTTTCTTCAAATCATTACTCATTACTATTTGTAATTGCATTTAATCAATTTGTTAATGAGTTACAGATGATTAGAATGAGGATCAACACAGGATGTTGAATAAAGCAATCCGGCATTTATTAAACTTACCTATTTGAGAAGCTCAACCAACAAACATACCACTGCGACGTTCTGGGCAAGAATATTTCATTTACTTTGCTAGGTCTCAACGGTCATAATCACAATCACAAGAATAATGACGGCGATTATTCTGACTCTTTTGCTTTATCTCTAATGGTCATTTTAAAGAGCCTCAACGGATATTTCTTCAAAGCTTTTCAACAGTCATGCGATCAACTATATATACCTGAAGTTTTGAATTCACCACAATCACTGAAAAATGTTGTGCATTCTATTCTTATTGTATTCTACTGTTTTATCTGTTCCATTGATATCTTCGGATATAGTGTACCTCAGTGTTTATCTTTATCTACTCGTGAGGAGTTTCAAAACACCTATTTCATTATTGTGTTATAAAATCTTAAGTTTGTGGAACCTTAAGTGGGTATACAATTACAGCTTGTAAGGGGGAGTGAGTCCTAGTGAGAGGATCATCCGAGTACAGTGTAATTATCTTTGAAAGATAGTGAAAATCCCAAGTGTTCTGGGAACTGGACGTAGGTGAAGTATTAGACCAAACCAGTATAAATTGTTCTGTGTCTGTTTGTTTTTCCTATCTTTGTTTTATTTGTGCTCGTGTGATTCGCAAAAAGAATTTGAGATCACCTATTCACCTCCTTCTAGGTGATATTCCACCTTCAAGATCTTTAAATATTTCATATGATTTACTATTTTGCATAGTAACTGAAATTCACTATTGTATACGGTGATTTACTATTCCGCACAGTAACTAATATATGATTGCACAATAATTTATACTTATGAGATATTTGGCCCTTTAGTCTTCTATACCCATGAAAGAGGTATAGGAGCTTTTTCACATCCAAAAATGAGTGGTGGACTGTATATATTTTGCATATATAAGTAAATTGAAGCATATTATAAATGAGTAATGAGATTATCTGGTGATGTAATATTATATGTTTGTTCCTGAAGAATTAACATAAATTTTCCTTTTGAGCTTTAAAGGGTTTAAAAGTTATTTTGAAATACATATGTAACGATAGTATGTTTATATGACTCATACTTAAGGGGGAGATTGTTAGAAAACAAGTGAGTTAGAATACATGTGTGAGCTAATTTTTAAAAAATTATATAATTTTAAAAAAGGTTTATATAATTTTCGAATTCCTTGAAGACAAAGTTTAATATATCTCCCAAAATGGATGTCAGAATATTGAAATGTTTATTATTTGTTGAGACATATATTACAGTAAACCAAAAGTTTACTGATCCAAATAAATTTATTGTTATCATGACTTGTTTGATCATCCGAGTCATATATATATAATGCAAAGAAGATTATGTATTGACATCCATTGAAGAACCATAAGATTCTTCATGTATAGCCAACATATTATTCAATAATTATTATATTCTGTGTGTTCTCAAATAGAATTGACTATGATAATATCATTGATCATGGATCTCTGGAAATATATCAAACACGATTATATGGGCCCATTGAAATAGCCTGTAAACCATACAAATTTGAAAGATGCATCTATAAGATGGTTACATGTGAAATTATTAGCTTGCAACCTGAAGTTTGCAATAATATTTGCAACCTGGAGTTTGCAATAAAGCTTGCAACCTAAAGTTTGCAATAATGTTTGAATAAAAGCATGCAATTTCCAGATTAGACGATCCAGAAATCATGTATTCAATGCTTATGAGAACAAAATTTCTATGTTGGCATATTTGATCTTATCGCAGCATTTATATATAAGCCAACAAAATTCTCCCTATAAAATTGGCTTTTGGTCAGGAGCCAGAGAAATTCCATCTGTTTGAATGTGCAATATTTCACCACGATGCACATAGATGGATAAATGTTGTGTAAGGACCTACTTCTTCTTCTTTGTCTCTAAATGAAACAAAATGATGTTTCTAAAGGAAACAAATGGATTTAGGAGACTTATACTGCATGATTAGTCAATTGTGATTTGACATTGTTTTCCTAACATGAGGGGGAGAAAATAAGCAGTTGGGTAAAGATAGTAGCTGGAATGAATTATCATTGGCTCATTTTGATCCTCGTACAAAACAATATGAATTGGAAGTTCAAAAGATAATTCACTTACAGAATTTAGCTAATCGAATGCCATAAGCATTTACTGACCTAAAGAAAGTGACAAAGTCACACATCCTAGTTGCTAATGCTCCTATCAGAATTGATGTCCCAGAAGGACAACCTATTGTAAATGAATTTTAAGCACGCTTGAAGCATGGAAGGTCCATCGGTTCCAAAGATAAAAATCCTCAAAAGAGAAAATGAGTTAAGAAGATAGATGATCAAATTGAGGATAATCAAGAAAAGTTAGTAGTTCCAGAAGAGCATCTCCTAAAGAGTTATTATCTCCAGTAGAGATATCTCCAGAAGAGAATGTTATAGTCCCAGAAGAGACCCAGGTACCTGAAATATGTGAAAATAATGAGATCTCAATAAATTATATTATGAATGGTACTCGATGGGACTGAAATGAAGTCAACGTTGACGACATCTTTACTTATCATATAACATACGATGTAATGAATGATAATGAGGATCATGAGCTAAAATCCATTAGCGAGTGCCAACAGCGAAAGGATTGGCCCCTATGGAAAGATGCTATTAATGCAAAATTAAAATCACTGGCAAAATGAAAAGTATTTGGACCTGTAGTCCATACACCTGAAGATGTAAAGCCAGTTGGATACAAATGGGTATTTGTAAGAAAAAGAAATGAAAAGGGTGAAATTACAAGATATAAGGCACGTCTTGTAGCCCAAGGCTTTACACAAAGACCTGGCATTGATTTTGAAGAAACGTATTCACCAGTAGTGGATGCAACTACTTTTCTTTATTTGATTAACTTAGCAGTAAATGAAGGACTTGATTTGCGTTTAATGGAAGTCGTGACTGCCTATTTGTATGGCTCACTTGACAATGATATTTATATGAAAGTCCTTGAAGGACTCAAGGTGCTAGAAGCATCTAATTCAAATTCTTGAGAACAATACTCGATTAAGTTAAATAAGTCTTTGTATGGCTTGAAGCAATTAGGGCGCATGTGGTATAATTGTCTCAAGGAATATTTGTTGAAAGAATGGTACAAAAATGACCCAATATGCCCATGCATTTTTTTGAAAAGATCTAGAAATGAATTCGCTATAATTGTTGTTTATGTTGATGATATCAACATCATTGGAACTCCTGAAGAGCTTCAAAAGGCAATTAATTCTTTGAAGAAAGAATTTGACATGAAAGACTTGGGCAGAACGAAATTTTGTCTTGGACTACAGATCGAGTACCTAAGGAATGGGATCTTTGTATATCAAGAAGCTTATACAAAGAAGATCATAAAGCGATTTTATATGGATAAGTCACATCCATTATGTACACCAATGATTGTAAGATCTTTGCAGGTTGATAAAGATCCATTCCGACCTCGAATAATTAGCGAAGAAGGTGAAGAAGAACTACTTGGTCCAGAAGTACCATATCTTAATGCTATTGGAGCACTAATGTATCTTGCTAATCACACACGTCTTGATATATCATTTGCCGTTAATTTATTAGCAAGATATAGTTCTGCACCAACACAGAGGCATTGGAATGGAGTAAAACACATTCTTCGTTACCTCAGAGGCACTATGGACATGGGGTTACACTACTCAAATGTATCAAAACATGGACTGATTGGTTATGCAGATGCTGGATTTTTGTCTGATCCACACGATGGTAAATCACAAACAGACTATATCAACCACATCATCTAACCATGCAGAAATTCTAGCAATGCATGAAGCAAGTCGAGAATGTGTGTGGTTGAGGTTATATCAAGGGCGATAGAACGAAGCATATTTCACCAAAATTCTTCTTCACTCGTGATCTTCAAAAGGATGGTGAAATAGATATTCAGCAAATCAGTTCAAGTAAAAATCTAGCAGATTTATTCACCAAGTCACTTCCAGGAGCAATCTTTGAAAGACTTGTCCACGATATTGGTCTTCGGAGACTCAAAGATCTCAACTGATGTTGTCAAGAGGGGGAGTCGATACACGCTATACTCTTTTTCCCTTATCTAGGTTTTATTCCACTGGGTTTTTCTAGAAAGGTTTTTAATGAGGCGGCATTGGAAAGTGTATCAATGAATGATGTACTCTTTTCTTTGGCTAGGTTTTTGTCCCACTAGGTTTTTTTTTCTAGTTAAATTTTTTAATGAGGCACATTCATAATGGACATTCAATGGGGAGTGTTATAAATATTCCAATATTGGTGTGAATGTCCATAACCTTTCAAGATGAGGCTTTTGGAATTCTACACTTAAAGCCATATAACCTATGACATGAATGGCTTAGTGAGAGTTTTATATGATTAATGTAAATAACTTACAAAACTTCATGTTGTACCATTATGTAGATTTACTCTCTTGTATGTAACTCTTGTAATGGAAGTTAAGGATTCATCGCCTATATATAGTAGGCATGTATCAAAAGTTGGAAGAGCGAAATAGAAAGAAGAATCACTACAAAAAAACACACGATTAGTAGCGGTTAAAATGACATATTTGTAGCGGTTTTAGCCGCCACTGATGACATTTGTAGTGGTTAGGCCAACCGCCACAAAATCAACCGTGGCAAAGCCATTTGTAGCGGTTAAAAAAACCGCTACTACATCCACCAAGACCGCTACTATATCTGTAGCGGTTACAAATGACCGCAACTATTTGACACCAGACGTAGACCTTGTTGGAACATTAGTGTCGGTTTCCGAACCGCTACAAATTGAGAACGATCACATTTGTAGCGGTTACTAAACCGCAACTAAAAATATTCAAAAGTAGCGCCAATAATTTGAAAATATTTTGTAGCGGTTATATGACCGCGACAAATATTCCCTCGTAAGTTTGGGAAAAATTTTGCGGCAAATATTTGTAGCGGTTTGTAACCGCTACAAATAACTTCTCGCCCTTTTGGGGAAATTTTTTGCGGCAATTTCTTTTTGAAATTTGTAGCGCTTAAAACCCGCCACAAAATATTCCCTCATTTTTTGTTTTTTTCCGTATGCTTTATTTCCATTATTTGTAGCGGTTCATTAACCGCTACAAACCAATGAAATTTAAAAAAAAAATAAGTAATTAAATTAGTTAAATATTGTTTAGGCAATAATAATTAACATTTTAGATAAAAATAACTTATATTAAAATATAATATTTCATTATATAAGGTTAATATATAATAGAAACGAATGAGAATGAGAATGGGAATGAGAATGTGGTAGAAAGAATGTGTTAAATAAAATATAATTGCTTGTATAAAAAATGTGTGTGAATGTGAATCGGATAGAAAATCGAAACAAAGTGTCAAAAAATACGAAATTCATCTGCAAAATAACAAAAGTTAGTATAAGTATATGGTAGAAAATAAGCATTAAATTTGATGTGGTTCAACAACACTTACCCCTTTAAACACTTAAGCTATTCCGGAAAACGTGAGTAAATGCGAGAGACAAGGTAAGTAGGAGTGAAGCAAATTAAATGGGGTTGGGTGGGGGTATTTATTACGATAGGTGCGAATCATTTTGTAGCGGTTTATTTGCCATTTTTTTGTAGCGGAATTAATTTGTAGCGGTTTGTGACACGTATTTTGTAGCGGTTCTAACTTGTAGCAGTATTTTAGGTTTTGTAGCGGTTACATAACCGCTACAAAAATTATTGTTTTTTAAAAAAAAAAATTACAGACTAACTATATATGGCATAATTTGTTCTCTCATTCTTCGTCACCATCCCTACAAAGAAAGTTTGGATAAAATGTTACGTGAGTTGAATATGTTTAAACACAAATGAAACTTTGGTTAAATGTTATTATTTCATAAAACGTATATTTAAAAACATACCGAACTATAGGTAAATTGTCATCATTGCCTGCGGGAAGAAGTTTTCAAAGCTGGTCGGGTCGGAACGGCTTACAATCGTAGGCGACATTATCACCATCGCCCATATCGTAAAGGTCCCGAGGCTTTAAGTGAACCACCATATTCCAATCCATGTGCCTCTCATCGGTGACATAATAAACCGTTGGGCCTCGGAGGCAAGAATATACGGCTTGTCATCTTCGCACGGACCAGTGTGAATAGTAGGAAGAAATTCACCGATGTGATGCCTAAGTCGTCGTCGTGAGTCCACGGGCGTTGTCGTATTCGCCCACGAACACTTGAACAGCGTCACGAGAAAAATGCCTTGGTAAGTTATCCTGACCACATCAAGCAACTTTCCATAATATGGGACGTCACCGAACCGCATGTTCCCGTCACTATCGCTCGCATAACTCCTCGTCCCAAACGTGCCATATACACCCGAGTTTTGGGTCAAGCAATCCCGATCTCGTGAAACGGTGCAAAACTTGAAACCATTGACATTGTATGCCGTAAATCTTTGGGCGTGGTCAAGCGGGCCGAGTGTGAGAGCTCTAAATTCCGGTGAGTGCGGGTTGTGGTCATTCATTATTCTCCCCGAACCAACCGGCGAATTCTCGTGGACCTTTCTATCAATTTCGGATGATGTACGCGTACGGATCCTCAGCTGACGCTTCACATAACTCCTGAATTCCCTGCAATTAAAGGTGCGATGACGAGCATTAAATGTTAGTATAAACTGAAAGGAAATATTTAGGATAACATATATGTGTCTATATATATATATATCTGTGTGGAATCCTTACTGAAGGTACGGTTCAACTTTAGTGCAATTGATCAAGACATGTCTATGTGCTTGAATCTTCTCAGTGCCGTGAGTTTGAAGTTCTCACTTCCGCCAACCGGTTTACCAACACGAGGACTAACAACTCGTTCCCGATGGCTTTGGCTCGGGACAATCGTCAACACGAGGCGGTCGGTTGAATGACGTCTCAATGTCATCAAAGTACTGGAACAAAAATACAAGACCCCATCCCCAATATAGCCTTCGCTATTGAACCTTTCGGCCACGCCTTATTCCTCACGTAAGACTTCAGTTTCCCAAGAAACCTATAAAGTAATGAAGGGAAACTTTCGATACATCAATGGTTAGACGTGAGACTGGGGAGTAATGCTAAATTAAATAATTTTAAATGAGTACCTCTCAATAGGATACATCCATCGGTAGTGAAGCCGCAAGCTTTGTTTCGTGAACAAGGTGTCGTCAGTGAATCATGACCGTGAAAAATGACGGAGGAAAGATCATCTCTAAATGACACGGCGTAAGAATGATTTTCTCGTTGCACTGGTGGTCGAGCTCCTCCACGATCAAAACCTTGGAACACAACTTCCGAAAGAAAGTACAAAGCTCCACCAAAATGATCGACACATCCAATGGCAAACGTATTTTTGATGGCCGGCGGAAGTAATTGTTGCATAAGCACATGTGAGTCATGACTCTTCGGCCGCAACCTTTCGAGCTCGCACGTCAACACATCGTGAAATGTTGCTTGAATACCCGTCAGAAACTTTTATCTTCTTCAACGTTGCGAGGAAGATTTCCTTATTCGATTTTGTCAGTGTGAATTTTGCCGGTTGAAATCTGTCATGCTCATCCAGCCACGCGTCTCCACGAACCCCCATGTCCCGTAAATCTTTCCTCGCTTGAAGATGATCTTTTGACTTGCACGATTCGTTTAGAATCGTGTACAACACATTGTCGCACACATTCTTTTCAATGTGCATGACATCCAGACTGTGTCGGAGCAAATTATCTTTCCAATACGGAAGAGTGAAGAAGACGCTTACCTTCCGCCATTGCTGGGGCGCAGAACCAGAAGCCCTGGTAGTCTTTGTCCCGGCCTTTGCTGGATCGTCTTTTTTCCCATACTCAACTTCAACATCCACAAGCTGCTCTATGATTTCTGCACCGGATAAATGCCTAGGAGGTCCTCTTTTCTCTTGTTACCCATTGAAACGATTGCGTTGCAACCTAAACCTGTGCGTACCATTGAGAAACCGCCGATGACCCATGAAGCACCACTTGCGACTGTGGGGAAGGCGCACTGAGTCAGCGTCAAAATTGCACGCCGGACACGCAAGGCCGGTATGAACATTCCACCCCGATAATGTTCCCAATCCAACGAAGTCACTGATAGTCCACATTAACGCCGCACGCAAGTTGAACAATGTCTTGTCATGCGCGTCATACGTCTCGACGCCAACATTCCATAACTCCGCCAACTCCTTGATAAGCGGTTGGAGATACACATCGATGTCATTTCCGGGTGCCTTTTTGCACGGAATGATCATGGACATAATGAAGGAGCTCTGTTTCATACACATCCAAGGCGGCAAGTTGTAAGGTATCAAAACAATCGGCCATATACTATAGCTTGTGCTAAGATTCCCAAAAGGATTAAAACCGTGGTCGCCAAAGCAAGACGAACATTCCTAGGGTCCGCCGCAAAATCAGAAAGTCTCGAGTCGAACGCTTTCTGTGCTTGACATCCCGTGGATGTCCGAGTCTACCATCTTCGTTCTTGTCGCCTTCATGCCACCTCATATGCTCAGTTTGTCTTAGACGACATAAACAGTCTTTTGTAAGCGAGGTTTCAAAGGAAAATACCTTAAAATCTTTGCGGGTTTCTTCTTCTCGCTTCTTTCCCTTCCGAACTCGTCCCGAACCTCGAAGTATGACACTTCTTACAAGTCTCCCCTCCGAGCATCCTCTCCCCAATAAAGCATACGGTCGTTGGGACATGCATCGATTTTTCGTAGTTCGTGCCTAATCTGTTGATGATCTTCTTGGACTCATAGAAGGTTGTGGGAATGTCCGCGTCAGGGAAAGCATCTCATAGTAATTCCAGCAACATCGACATTGCCTTATTAGTGACCCCACACAAGCACTTGATATGATACAGTTTGATTAGAAAAGATAATTTTGAGTATTTCTGACAACCTTGATACAAAGGACGATCACTCTCATCCATTAGGGCGAAAAATTTCCGAGCTGCATTATTCCTGAAGAAAACTGGTTTTGGACCCCGAACTTGCAGTGAAGTTGTCGTCTTGAACACCGAAAGCATCGTGAACAACTTCATTAACCGGATCATGTTCAAGTACTTGATTTGCTACTTGTGAGGTTTGAGGAAGGTGAGCCTCATATCTCATACCACGTTCTTCACCATGAACTTGCCGAATGTATATCCTTCGGGAAAGGTTTGATAAGAAGATGTTCCATAGCGCCTTCTCGCGTTTGCCACTTCTTGAACTTGCATCTACAACAAGGACACACAATCTTGCCATTAATGCTAGCGTGAGAGAAGGCGAAATCTAAGAAATTTTTCAACCCCGCTAAATATACGGGAGAAGCGCGCGGTAGCCGATCCATGACTTATCCATCGTAGTAAACAAAGCTAGGATACACAATATAAATGTAGAGAGAATGTTTAATTACCTTCATAATACACCTGATGTTTAAATGCAACATGGAAACAATTTGTAGCGGTTAAAAACAGCTACCTCAACCGCCACAAATTGCAAAAAAAAATTAGTTGCGGTTTCATAAACGCTCTACTAACCGCTACAAATGAGCGAATTCGAATTGAAAATCCCGCCAGAGTTTTGTAGCGGTTCTAAACCGCTACATAAACCGCCACAAATTGCAAAAAAAGTAGTTGCGGTTTGGGAAACGATTCACTAACCTCTACAAATGAGCGAATTCGAAAACTTTTTGGTGGTTTTTCGTTATAACCGCTACAAAGTTAATTATTTTACAACTCATTAGCTATAATAAATTTTACATTTGTACATAACATTATTAACCTAATATAAATGAAATATAAGTATTAAAATAGTCCTCGAATATATTAAAAACACACCATAGTCAAAGATAACAAATATGTAACAAAAAAAAATGTCAACTCGCCGCAATAAGATAAAAAAAAAAACAAAGATCCAACGGTTCAAAATAAAAACTAACTATCAGGAGCCCGATGATCGAGTCCGTGGCACGACCGCAGGTAATCTCGTGCTCGTCTTCAACGAGACGGAGGGGGAGGCGGAGGCGGAGGCGAGACGGGGAGGAATCCTCGTAGAAGAACGGAGGGGAGGCTCGGGAGATGGAAACGCGGTCCGTCGGCATCAACTCACTCAAGGCACGGCCATAGCACTCACAATCTACCTCGACTCGCGGCCCAACGGTTGTACCTCTCTTGCATGCGTTTGTTCTTGGCATCTTGCGCGGCCGGGATGCTCTTTTGGGCCCACGACGGCTTTCAAAGGGGCCGTAGGATCCATGCACCCCGTGACTGCGGGGGTTGTGACGCTCGCAGCTCGCCCCCTCGCTCAATCCGGCCCGACGCAAAGATTTCGGAAAACATTAATCAAACAATTTAATTCAATTTAAATATACAACATTAACTATATAAATAATTTGTTTTGTAACTTACTATGATGTCTGCAAAGACGTAAGTCGGCGTCCCATCACGGTGTCTATGGGTGTGTGTGAACAAGCGCCCATAGTCCATCTCACGGTTCTCCTCCCGAGCCTTTTCTTCCCGAAAATACCAGCTCACCGTAGGTCACGGCAAACGTCTTGGTTCCCCGCGTGTGATGGACCTACCGATGTGACCGACTTCCGGTGTTCCTATGTGACAAGGCTCGCAAGGAAGAGCAAACAAAATGTTTATTGAAATTAATTATATAAATTAAGTTAAACTATTAAATAATTTAAACCAAAATGTAAACAATAAATTAATTTCATCTATATATATTTTTAAACTACACTCAAACAAAATTAATTTAAAGAAATGTTAAACAATAAATTAACTCATATTTAAATAAAACGTAAACTATGATTAATTAAACAACCTACCTATGCATCTGCACTCCTTCGATATTGGACATAAGCTGCCCAGTGATTTGGATCCACGCCGTCTGGGACGTTCTCCATCAGCTGTTGTAGAGTCATAGTCGAATCTCCATTCTGCTAGGTGTAGAGACGAAGCCTTCGACTCTTCCACCCTTGCCCTTTCATCAAGTACGTACCTCTTATGTGGCTCTCGCAATTTAAATTTTTTTTTACATAATGTAGTTATGTAGTTAGTAATTAAGTAATAAATAAATAATTAAATAATTAAACCCAACATTCCATACTATTAATATTTGAATTTAGTTACACAACATAAGTTACCCGCACCACGTCACTAAACGCTTTTTCTTGTTATCCGAGGGAATCTTTCTCCAATCGTGGATATAGATCGGGAACCATGCCCAATTTCCGCCAAATTCTGACAGGAATTGGTTCATCAGATGACCACCATTTCCGATCGGCTGGTTCGTGTTCGAGTTCCAGGGGACTATGACGCGAACTCGTCCGTCGGGAGTGACCGTGGAAATATCCACCGTCCTCCCGCGATGTTCCCATGTTTATACGCACAATTATAAACACATTGTGCAATTGCGTTTAAATAAATTAAGATTACATGTAAGAAATTTAAATTTAATTTATTGATCGAAAACTAATTATATTTACCTTCGACATCCACCAAAAATCCGGTGGAACGCGAAGACGATGGTCGGGGTTCCCGGTCTCGCCGGTTCTCCTCATCGAGAAACCGTTCCGCCTCGCTCAAGGGAATCTCAATATGGATCTCCGGATTTTCGTCTATGTCGCCGGGAAGGACGGACTTGGGTCTTTATCTCCCCCTACGGTCTCTATTATTGGGATTTCTTCATCTTCAAAGAGGGCATCAAACTCCTCCCCGCCACATTAGGGGCGGAGGGGGATATTTACTGTGTCCACGCCTCTCGTACGGCCCCCTCTACTACTACCGCCCCTTATAGGCCTTTTCTCTTGTTCAATGCCTTTTCCTTTTCCCTTATCGGCCATCACGTCGAAAGGTACAAGTTGAAAGGTTAAAAGGTGAAAAATCAAAACCTTTGCGCGGGGAAAATGAAAATGGGACGAACAAAGTTAAAAAACCGCTACAATTTGTAGCGGTTTCATAAAACCGACATCCAAAACGCTACAAATTGTAAGACCGTTGCGATTATGTAGCGGTTTTTTTACGACAACCGCAACAAAGTTGCCTCGTTCTTGGTGAATATCTGTAGCGGTCTTACAACCGCTACAAATTGTGAGACCATTGCGATTCTGTAGCGGTTTTTAGCTAAAAAACGCAACAAACTTGCCTCGTTCTTGGTGAACTTCTGTAGCGGTCTTACAACCGCTACAACAACAGAGACCGTTGCGATTCTGTAGCGGTTTTTAGCTAAAAACCGCAACAAACTTGCCTCGTTCTTGGTGAACATCTGTAGCGGTCTTACAACCGCTACAAAAATAGAGACCGTTGTGATTCTGTAGCGGTTATATCATATAACCGCTACAAAAATACTTTTTTGACAAAAAAAATTCCAAACTAATTGGTTTAGGAGTCCAACCAATTAGTTTGGTGAAAATAATTAAAATAAAAGAACTTTCAATTATTTTAATTATTTTCATCGATTTTCTCAAAACACTCGAGTTTAATAAATTAATAATAATGAGTTTATCGAAAATAGTCTAACATGTCCGTGAAGATTCGCATTCAAGATGGCCACCAAACTCTCCGGAAACACTCACCGACTCATTTTGATCGAGATATTTTACGAGAGAATGGTGGCTATAATGAAAATCAATCTTCGGTGCACGTTAGACTATATCTTCGAAGAGGAAGTCTTCACGTCGAGATAAATCCCAAATGTGGATTGTCATTGAAGGAACACTCTCGACATAAGAGATCGCTGCGAGATATCTCGCATGCCTTCGACTACTCGTACGAGAATGTTCATTCGGCGACAATGCAGATGTGGTAATTTCGAAAATTTATAATCGTGTGTACGGGACGCATTAACTATTTATAGCGTCACTTTTTGTAGCGGTCGTACTAAAAACGCTACAAAATCATACTATATGATGCGGTTTCAACTTCGCTTCAACACAACCGCTACAAAAAGTGTCGTTTCGCCTTTCTATTGCGGTTTCTTTCATATAACCGCTACGTAATTCACTTGCGACTAAGTTCGCGCCATTACGCGCTAATCATCGGGGTGCCAAATTTGTAGCGGTTTTACTAAGAAACCGCAACAAAGGTTGCGCCACGTAGATTCGCGCCATGGCGCGCCAAGCAAGCTCCAAAATTTGTAGCGGTTTACACTATAGGAACCGCTACAAATGTCTCAAACAAACGTCCTCTTTATGATTCCGCTGTTAATTTGTTGCGGTTCATTAAAAAACCGCAACAAAAACACGTTTCATAGTGATTTTGTGGCGGTTTTTTATAACCGCTACTAATGGTGCGCTACTAATGGTCTGTTTTTTTGTAGTGAATCACTCTCTTCATTTCTCTCTTGCATTTCTTCACATCTCCCTCATCTTAATCTCTCTTGTATTTTACTTAGTTTCATAACAATATGTGTATAGTTGTCTCGCAAAGATATTTTTACCATCACATAACACATGTCAATGCAGTATTCATTTTTACTCAACATTGGGTAACAATTTTTGAATGTCAAACTGAACCTCAAGCCAAAATGATCAATAGGTCATGGAACCCCACACACACACACACACACACACAAAAATACAGTGGATTAGCAATGAAATTGGATGATTCCATCGTCAAATAGACTGTCAAGGAAGAGCTGTTGTGGCCGGGTCGCCTCCTGCGATGACACAAGGATATTTCTACCCTCGTGCTACCTTTGACGGCCCCTACCATCACCTCATCTACTACTACTCCCCTGTAGAACAGGTCTGAGACGCTCAACCTCCTTCCCCTTGTCCTTATCTCTCTTGGAATCCATAATGCTAGAGCTAAACTTTAGAGGTATAGTGAAATCTTCTAAAGGGCATGTGACAAATGAATTTGCGAAACTAGTTAACTATTTGATGGCGGTGTGTGTATAAAGGCTTCAACTTTGTAGCGATTTTACAACAACAAAAAATGCTACAAAGTGTAGACCCTACCTCGTCTAACGTGAAACTTTGTAGCGGTTCTATATAACCACTACAAGTGGGTAAGACTGTTTGCATTCTGTAGCAGTTTCTATGAGTAATTGCTACAAATGTTCAAGACTCTTTGCATTCTATAGCAGTTTCTACATCTAACCATTACAAAGTTACATTCTCTTTCCATTCTGTAGCGGTTATTTCATATAAACCGCTACAAATAAACTGTCACAACTTTCACGCCATAAGGCGCCTCGCTAGCACCACATCCATGGCAGTTTGTGAAAAGAAACCGCTACAAAGTAACAGCTACAAATTTGGTACCAACTTGATGTTATAATTTGTAGCAGTTATTTTGTGATAACCGCTACAAAGGTCATTTCCTAACCAGCCCATCACTTAGCGCAAGTCATACCGTTGTAAATTTGTTACGGTTTTAGTATAAATAAACCGTTACAAATTCTCATATTTGTAGCATTTTATTTTAACCACTACAAATTAAAAGTTTTGTTGTAGTGATTAAACAAAACAAATAGTAAAAGATGCATAGTAATATTCGAGCAGCTAATTACCGACAAATACAATTGACATTATATATATATAAAAGCAAAGCTCAAACATACGACCATCCGAAATTCGAAGGAGGAGAAGAACAACAAACAACAAAAAAGGAAACAAAGTTCCTGCATGGACATGGAGCCTTATTGACAGCAGTGAAAGATACCTTAGAGCCAAACTTCCCCAACATCACAATACACACACATAGACAAACACACACAGATATATATACACATATACATATGTATATACATATATATTTGTGTATGTCTATATATATATATAGTTCTTCTACACTCAGGTCTTCAAGAGGCTTTCATATATATGGTTCTACACACACATATATAAAAGTCTTGGAGACCAATAAACTTATTCCCCAGCACACCACCTAAGTTTTGCCGCCTAATTAACGCTTTAGGAGGTGGAAATCAGTTCAACCAAAGTCTTAAAATCTTGAGCCGCTTTACCTTCTGGTTTTGCAACATCTTGCAGAGTCTTCTTCATCTTCAAGGCATTTTCTCTAACCTTGTTTCCCTCTTCCTGCATCAAAATCAGATTCAAGCTCTTCATCAATCCAGTTTTGGTGAACTCTTTTAGTTTCACACCAAAGCCCCACACATTAGACGCCGTTCTCCCACACATGCCTTGATCTGCAAAGAAGTGTCTGCAAATCATAGGCACTCCATTCGCAGCACTCTCCATCATGGAGTTCATTCCACTGTGAGCCACATACACTCCCACAGATTCATGTGCTAAAACTTGCATTTGTGGGGCCCATGGAACTATCTTCCCTCTCTTGCTTGTCCCACTAACAAACCCATCTGGTAAAATACCTTTCAGATCATCCCTGATTACCCACAGATATGGAAACTCGCCAGCTTCTAATGCTTCTGCTATAGCGACAAGTTCTGAAGGTGGCGGAACAGTCACAGTTCCAAAGCATATATAAACTACAGATCTACTTCTTTGCTTTTCCAGCCATTCCAAGCACCCTGAAGGGTCCATTAATGGAGGAGGAGAAGAGAAAGGGCTTGGTAAAAGAGTAAGCACACCGACAAAAAGCATAGACAGTAATTTGGATCTCATGTCTTCAACAAACAATGGCGGAACTATTTCCTCGTAGAAGTTCACCACTACTGCTTTCGCTTGAGGCAGTGCTTTCCCAATTGAGTTAAGTGCCCTTGAGATCACTGTCTCCTTATCTTCATCAATAATACGTGATTCATACGGCAAATCCGCAATTCGCATTTGGAACACACCGGGAAGGAAATCCACGAGTTTGTCACTTTCCATGCCATGTTTAGCGCAATGCTGTTGCACTATATGTGCGTAAAAATGAGGAGAAATTGCGGTTGGAAGACAAACCCAGACCGGGATCCAAGGAACCTTAAGTTCCTGAGCTAAAGTTAAAGAAGGAGCCATGAAAGCATCAGAGAGAATGCAAGTGACTCTAAGATTTGTGCTCTTCACTGCCAAATCAACAACAGCTTGTTTGAGATTCTGAGGGCAAGATTTGAGGAAAAGGTCAATTTTTTCAATGGGGTTGTTTCCTAGTACATGTCCCTCAGGAACACCATCGGAGATATCGAAGCGTTTGACATTGTGTGGGATGTTGGGCTTGGAGAAGACCTCTTGGTTGTGTTGTGGAGGAGCGATGTAGGAGAAGACGACGTTTGGAGCCGCATGAGCAAGCTTGAAAACGAGGTTTGGAAGAGTGATACGATGGCTTCCAAAGGGGAATGGAACTACTGCTACGTGCTTCATCTCATCTCGATCAGATGATGGTGATGATGATATAGCCATATTGTTGTTGAGTTCAGATTAAGTAAGAAATGCAAGGAATGTATCACATAGAGAAAGAGTAGATAAGGTTCTGCAGAACCATGTGTACACACACATATATATGGCTTTTGTACCAACTTTTCAACAGGAAAGGCCTTAGACTGGTAGCTCTATGTTCAAGTCATGCATTAATTAGTTGTGAATAGTCTGACTCCATAATTTCAAGCGCTATCACTAAATAAGAAGATGAATGTAATATAAAGCCCTCCTTAACAACAACAATAATAAAATAAGAAAAAGCATTCTATCCTAATAGAAATAGTACTGAAGTTATTACATCAATAGCACAATAAATAATAATAAAAAGAATTAACACATACATAAATAAGAGTCAACCTTGTTGACTTTAAGATAGAATAAATTATTTTGAAATTATAAAATCAAATTCATGGAAAAATATATATGTATAGATGCAGTGGTGTAAAAAGTGTAAACTACTAAATACATTAGAAATATTCGTTACACATGGATACACTCACACACATATATATATATTACATTTGGAGTGTTGGTGCGAATGGTTTGACAAGTATAATGAGGATGATCCACAATGACATTGTCCCGTCTGTTGATGACAACAAGATTCGATTTCCATTCCCTCTGCAGCTCCATGGATCGATAAGTGTGTGTAGTTAATACATGCATGTATGCTCTATATAGTCTCTTTATATTCTAAAGTTCAAAAGCCATGTTCTCTGTGTCGTAACTATTAATATATTTATGTGGTGTTATATCTTAGATTTTATTATAAGCTCAAAAATAAGCCTGAATTAAATAGGCTACCGAGCCTACTTGGCCTGGAGCTCCGGATGTTCCCTAAAAGAATATAAGCTGAGGAAGAGGCTTCAAGGTATTTTAAGATCCTCGAGAGGTATTAAGAGGAAAAAGTTATACCTCATGTTAAACGTGTAATTTCTAAAAGTTTCGAGTTAGAAAGTGTAGAGGTATTAAGAGGAAAATATAACTGGCAAATTATACCACATGTTAAACGTGTAATTTCTAAAAGTTTCGAGTTAGAAAGTGTAGAGGTATTAAGAGGAAAATATAACTGGCAAGTTATACCACATGTTAAACGTGTAATTTCTAAAAGTTTCAAGTTAGAAAGTGTAATTATGAAAAATTTACCCGAAAATCTAGAAGTTCCCATAAATTCAAGGAAAATACAAAGATAGAAAATATATTTAGAATAAATACTTTTTCTGATCCCTGACAAAAAACGCAATCCCCATTTTGGTCCCTTACAAAAAAAAAGGTCATTTTTAGTCCAATGAAAAGGGCGAATAAAGTCGATTGGTTGACATTTTGATCCTCACAAATTTCCAAAAGGTCCTTTTAGTCCATAAAAATGATGAATAAGGGTCGATTTTTTTGTAAAGCGCACCAAAATGGGAATTAGTGTTTTTTGTCGGACCAAAAAGGATATTTACTCATATATTTATTAGGTATTTTTGAGGCCCTAATAAAATTTTAAGATAAAAATGCCCTAAAAAGTGATTCTTTTTTTATTTGATTAAAGGTTTCCTTTCGAGACATAGAGCGTAAAAGGTTTTTGTCCCTTCTAAATAATAAGTATATTTCTCGAGATTCAAACTTTGTGTTCTACTTCTTACGGACGGGGGCAAACTAATTACCATCCTAACAAACAACTTGTTGCTACCTCAAAAGGAATTTATTGGCCTAAAAAGCCCATTTTCGGTTAATTTTAAGAGATTAAGTAAGTGCATGCTTTTTAAATTTACGCTCAGGCCTCAGAAAATTAGGGGAAAATGATAAATCATTATTTTGGGAATTTAGAGAGTTTGTGAAGGCATTTATTTTCAAAAGGTGGAATATACATTCGAGTAGATGTCGAGGGCTAAATTCCATCCACAAGATCCAACACATAGAAGTCATTTAACCCCTTTGTAGTGGTGGCAAAAATAAAGTAATCAAGTAAAAAATAATCCTTAAAAAACAAATGGCGCAAGATTATATATATATATATATATATATATATATATACACACACACACTGTGTCTGTGATGAAGATACAAATGTTTATTAGAATATTTATGTTTTAAAGTTATTAAATGCATTATATTTATTACAATCGGAATTTCTAAACCTGGCTATTGAATTTATTTTACATTTGCTTCTCTGTACTTCAAAAGGGGTTTTAAGGGAAAAGCATTTATAATAAAAATAATAATAATAAAAATCCTTTTTTAGACCTTTTACGACAATAGCCGTCTTAAAAGTGGACAAAATTGTTTTGATAAAAATGTTCTTTTTTTAGACGGGTCTAGAAAAAAGTTTTCTAGATGGTATATGTCCAATATGAAAAAGTTTTAGTCTTTTCAATCTGACCTTTTTTAGAACAGTACAAAGTCTGGTGCAAAAGGCTCATTTAAATTTGTCTTCATGTCTTTTTTTTCTCCTACCAATAAAAGATGGAACCACTCATTTTGTTGCTTGTTTGATTGCATTAGGTTTGTTGTCTATTTATTTTCCTAAGATAAAATAATAATAATAATATTTTTTATTTTAGTTTCAATATTTATTAAGATAAAATAATTTGTTATAAAAATTAAATTAAATATAAACCTTTCAAAATCAGTTTAGACAGATTAATTTTAGAGAAAAACATTTTTCCAGTTCTTATACTTTTTCTCAAATTTTAATTTAGTACCTATACTTTTTTTCTCTAATAAATCCTTTAACTCTGTTGGGTTAAAATCATTAGCTCGACTAGATGGACAAACGATGCTAACAGAGCAAAGTCACTAAGAAATTCAGTATAACTAGGCAATTTCATGATCCTCTTACGACAAATTGAGTGATTTTTATACCTCATTTTTCCCAATACACAACCATTAAAAAATTTTCATGAAAACTTTAGATCAAATAAAATTGGGATAAGTATCATTTTTGCCCCAGAAGTTTTAGTTTAGGAGCACCGGCACGCGGCAGTTTTTTTTTTTTTAGCAAAGTTGTCTCGGAAGTTATAAAACGTAACAATCTTGCCCTTCTGTTAATCTTGACTATTAAATTGTTGCTCCAATTTATAAACTTTTAAGGGAAAATTGTTCTTAAACAAAAACAAAAAAAAAAAAAAAACTTTCATGACAAAATTGCTCCTTAAAAAAACTTCAAGGATAAAATTGCTTATTTTTTATATCTTCGGTAAATTTTGTTCCAAAAAAAACTTTCGGGTATCCAATCCTGAATCAAAATTTCTAAGACGAAAATGATACATATCCCAATAAAATTCTACCTTCCGGCCAAGTCTTGCCGTCAACATACCCAATAGTTATTTGAAACTTTGTCAGTAGTCATACGTCCACCAGGGTGTCAATATAATTTCGCATCAATGTTTATATCTGTTAGAACGAAATAAGAGAGTAGTACGAATACGCATTAATAAACGAACTTGGTGAGTCCTCCATTAAAAGAAAAAGATAGAGTACATAATCATAACTGTATTTTATTTTATTTTATTTTTTGGGGCATGGTTCATAAGTGTATAGGACCACAGGAAAGTTGGGCAAGAGAGGTACGTGATGGTGGCCAGCTCAGAAGCACGGACACGTAATTTTTTGCAAAATTTGCGTGTCGGACGAGTCCGACACGGCCGGACATGACCGGACACGCATTCTCTTCACCCAAGTCCAGTCTCGTTCCCTTCTCTATCCTTCTTAGATCTAAACCTGACCTTCGTTTGCCTTGGATCTGACCCTCTGTTCTCCGCCATCGCAGACTCGCATCGCAGATAACCTCTCTCTGTTTCGCTGTTTGCCTTTGCTGTTGCTATTTTGGTGTTAGGTGTTTGTGCGTTTTATATTATCGAAAGTGTTAGTAAAGTAAGTCTTTTAAATTTGCTCGAAAAAGGTACTCTGTGCTGATTTTTTATTTTTTGTTGGTCAAAGCTCTTTGCTGATGATGTAATCCGTTTCAAGGCAAAGAATATAATAGAATTGTTCAAACAAACAAAAAACAAAAAACAAAACAAAAAAACAGGGCTATGTGCGTCTTGTCTTTTAGTGCATCTTTTACTATTTAGTAATTAGTAATTAGTAGGTAAGAGTACAAACATGAGCTTAATGTGTCTTTTAGTATTTAGTACTAATTAGTAATGTATGCTATGTTTCTAATTAGTTGAGTCAAACAAAAATATTAGGACTAGGAGGCAAAGAGCTTGATAAGTTTTTTTGATTAATTTTGTTTTGTTGGACTTATTTAGAGTATGGATCGTTCAAGTTAAGACCAGTGCTAGTAATCCAGATGCTCCTAATTAAGCTATTTAGAAATAATGGAATTCCTATTTTTTTATTGAATAATATGAAATTTTATCTCTCTACACTCTACATTTACACTCTATGGATGTTTTGTATTAAATGTGAATTATACTTAAAAAGATATATTTAATATCAAAATGTGTCCTAACGTGTCGAAATTTAGATTTTTTTAGGATTAACGTGTCGGAGTGTCGTGTCGTATCGTATCTCGTGTCACGTGTCGGTGTCGGTGCAACATAGGTGGCCAGGGTCGTGTGAATGGCACTAATGGGTCGCAACCAAATCTTGAGGACCACTATTATTTCTTTCTTTTTCGGTTGGATAAGACTATTGTAATTAAACTCAGATTATACTGGCCGGTTTGATCGTAAACCAATGAACTGGTCGGTAAATTATTCCAATTCAGGAATTAACCCTGGTTAATTTTTTTTTAAAAAAATGTTTTTTTCTTCATAATTTTATTTTAATAAGTCTGAAATCTTCACTTTATATCAGTTTGGCCCCAAGTTAGCTCCGGTTTGACTCCAGTTTTACCCACTAACCCTTGATCATATACCGTGACTAGTTTAGTGACTCGTCCGTTTTTAATAACATTGGTACATTTGGATATTAAATGCTTTGAATGAATTTAAGAAAATAAATTGGCAATTATTTTTATAAAATAAAGGGAGAGATGATAAGAGAATATAATTGAGTAGAGTATCGGAGAACAAGAAAGAGTATATATGCCTCTTATTTATAGGCACAACTTTCCAATTTTCATTTAAACTGATTAGTAGATAATCGAGGGGACATATAATACGAAATAATAGCTGATATGGATATCTATATACATATTACATTCATAACGCTGATAAATTTATGTTGTTTTCCTATTTGTTTCATAGCTTTAGTTATTTTTTAATTGTTCTCATTACAGGTTACATTTCGGAAAAAAAAAAAAAATTACAGGTTTCAGGTATTGGATTTTCATTATAGGCTTTGTTTATTCTACACAAAATCACCAGGAACAAAGATTGGAGAACGTACGTACATATTGAAATTAACATTAAATTCTTAGAATTTATTTAGTTTCTTTATTGTTAAAAATTGAAAAAGAAACCTTTGTTTTTTTTTTATATAAGGGAAAAAACATTTGTTATTAATTGTCATTTCTTGAATGGTATTTGAGTGCAACTATTTTTCAACTAAGCCACTTCCACGAAGGTAACAATTGCCACTATTATTTTGTTTCCCATCAGAAGAGGAGTGGATCCACTAGCCCTTCTATTCACTTCTTCTCTACTTAATGTGTTAACCATTGGATCATGTTTCAATCGTTGAGATTTAATGTTATGTATTAAATAGTTCTATAATATTAAATATAATAAAAATCTACAATTATAATAGGGTTTATCATTTGTCATGTCACTTGACATAAGGTTATATCAAGTCACCCCAAAACTACGTCGTTTTGGGGTTAGGGGAATTAATGAAGGGTGTTTTGATATTTTTGTTTTTATATTTATTATATGAATTTTACCAAAAAAATCTTCATTAATTCCCCTAACCTCAAAACTACGTCGTTTTAAGAGTTAAAGAAATTAATGAAGGGTGTTTTGGTATTTTTATTTTTATATTTATTATATGAATTTGACTAAAATACTCTTCGTTAATTCCTTTAACTCCCACAACGACGTAGTTTTGGGGTGACTTGACATAACCTTATCTCTAGTGACATGACAAACGATAAACTTATTATAATATTGTTACATAGCATTAAACCTCACTCATTAAAACATGATCCAATGGTTGAGAGATTAAATGGAGAGAGAAGTTAGCAAAAATATCCTTTTCCTGGAAGGACCAACTCTTTCAATTAATACTTTAATAGTTAATCGATCGAGCCAAAAATATTTAATAGTTAAATTTCATCAATAATACCATATAATATTTTTAAATAAGAAGAAAAAAATACTCCCTCCTCGTCCATTATTGTCAAATTCGCGAGTTGACTCAATTTAACGTTTTTACGTTTCTACCTTATAAAAATGAGTCGAGTTAGTAGTAAACTCGTGTTAGTTATAAACTCGGTTAAACTCACAAGTTTATACACCGAGTTTACCGTTTTTACGTTTCTACCTTACAAAACCGTGTTAACTTACTCTTAAATTCATGTTAACTTTTTTGATTTCATCATGCTCAACAGCTCTTTATATACAAATTTTGTAGAAATTTATTTATTAAATATGATAAATGATAAATGTTGATGGATTTAATTTCAATTATTTAGATTTAAAATATATTTAAATCAAACTATTGTCATTTTCATATTTTAATTATTTAATTATACACTAGTAATACCTACTTAATAATAAAAGTAAACTCTTACGAGTTTACGATTCAAGTTTATGATATGAGTTTACGTCACTATCACGAGTTTCTTAAACTCATGAAGCTTGACAACCTTGCTCCTGTCCTTAATATATTTCATATTTAAAAGTTGATCTTAGTCCTAAACATAAGACATATTTTTTTATATTTATAAATATTTTCCTAATTACCCTTATTGATACTTTCCTTAACAATGATACGAGAGAGAAGGAATTAAGAAGGATTACTATGATGTTTTAAAAAATACATATCATATTAACAAACTTAACTAATTTCATTAAAGGATTTAATTATTGAAGATGATTTTAAATGTCATTTACTATCCCAACATACTCAAGAGATCAGAACATATTAAACACACATCTAACAGGAAGGGTCCCTTTATTCATTGAGAAGAGAGAAAACGACAATGCACAACCCACATCATAAATTTGGATCTTCTGAAAAACTTACCTCCTTAAGATGAGAGAGAGAGAGAGAGGAAAATGTAGATTTCACCTATACTTATCTCCCTCTATTTCACCCTCTCAGCCGTGTGATTGAGCTATATGCAAAACTAATTGTGAAATCAATTGCATGAAGATGATGGCACCTATTTGTTTCTTTCCTTAATTAAATTCCAATAGCACCAAAACTAGCCGTGTGATTGCACGTTCTATATGCAAAACTAATTGTGAAATCATATTGCATGTACCTATACTTTTCTTTCATTTTTAATTTGGCACCTATTTGTTTCTTTCTCTTAATTAAATTCTTTAATTTTGTTCAATTAGCACCATTAACCCGTCTCATTTTGCTCTGTTAATTCCATTAGCTCCAATATAGGATGGTGCTAATAGAGTAAGGTCAAAGGATTTAATTATTGAAGATGATTTTAAATGTCATTTATTATCCCAACATACTCAAGATATTAGAACATATCAATAACACATCTAACAGGAAGGGTCCCTTTATTCATTGAAGAGAGAGAAAACGACAATGCACAACCCACATCATAAATTTGGATCTTCTGAAAAACTTCACCTCTTTAAGAGGAGAGAGAGAGAGAGAGGAAAATGTAGATTTCACCTATGCTTCTCTTCCTCTATTTACCCTCTTAAACAAGAAATACTTTTGGGGATCCAAATTTAACCACTATGCAATGTTCTAAGACTCCATGGTGTACCAAAGAGCATTGTCTTTGATCAGGACCCTCGATTCACATCCTGATTTTGGCAAGCATTGCATGAAGCTCTGGGGATAAAGCTAAAATACTGTACTGCTTATCACCCTCAGACAGATGGTCAATCTGAAAGGACCATACAGACGATAGAAGATATGTTAAGAGCATGTGTGTTAGATTTCAAAGGAAACTAGAATCGACATCTTCCATTGGCAGAGTTCGCATACAACAACAGCTATCATGCGAGTATTCAAATGGCTCCATTTGAAGCGTTGTAAGGGAGAAGATGTCAGTTACCTATATGCTGGACGGAATTGTCTAAGAGACAGTTACTCAAACCAGATATAATTGATCAAACCTCCGAACAAATGTATTTGATCAAGAAGAGACTCCTAGCAGCACAAAGCAGACAAAAGAGCTATGCTGATAAAAGGAGAAGACCTCTAAAGTTTGAAGTCAGAGATCATGTGTTTCTAAAGATATCCCCAGTAACCGATGTTGGTAGAACACTTAAGAGGTGAAAACTGTAACATCCCAAATTTTATTAAGTATTTCAAGAGAAGTTTATTGAGCATTTTAAGGTTTAAATGGGGTAAAGGAATATAAGTATAGAATTAGTATATATATATGTTTTATTATATTATAATAGTATATTATTATACTATATTTTATTTATTTATATATATATATATATATATAGTTTATGGAGGCAGAACGGCGGAAGGAAGGAAGTGAAGAAAATATATTATTAAATATTATATTATATTATTATATTAAGAAAAAGGTGAGGAATGAAGACGAAGTAGAAAGGAAAGAAGAAAAGTGTTAGGACCCCACCTCTTTTGAAAATGAGGAAGGAGGTGCTGACAATTGAGGAGCGGTGCCTCAATCAGCGCCTCCTCAATTGAAAATGGGGGCACTTTCCCTTTGAAAAATGGGGTGCGGTGCCAAATTCCGCCCCCAATTTAGGCGCGGTTGCACCTAATTATTTCGGTGGGGGGATTATAAATACCCCCACCCCAATGCACAAACACACACACACACTTTCATTGTACACGAGAGGAGAGCGTGAGAGAAAGAAAGAGAGAGAAGGAGAGTAAAGTGATAATTATTTGGGGATACGGTAGTTGCTTTTTGGTGATTACTTGGGAATTAGCGAGTAAGAATGCGTAACTCGAATATTCTTCCATATGTACTTGTGAATTGTGTATGATTGTAAATTATATTATTTTTATAATTTCGAATTATGTGTATATGTATTATAATATTATTATAATAAAAGTGGAATATTACAGTTTTGTACCCACAAAAATTATAGTTTTGTGCCAAAGAAAATTACAGTTTTGTACCTAGCAAAAATTACGGTTTTGCCCTTGAATTTCAAAAATGTCAGTTTAGTCCCTCAAAATTTAAAAATGACAGATTGGACCGACGAGTTTTATGAGATGTTTGGTTTACCTTGTGATGATATTTTATATAAATGAAATTTTATTTTAATACACTTTATTTTATTGAATATAATTATCATGGCGGATGTATGTGTGATGGGTTGGAGTAAGGAGGAATTCGAATGATAAAATTTCTTTATGCCGCCACTCGATGCACAGTGGATGGTACTTTTCAGGGCCACATCTTCCATGTTTTCCTCTGGCCGAGATTACATTGGAGTTGTGAGACATGTGACACCTCCTTAGTTGTTCTTTTAAGGAGGGGAGCCATAGTCCATACTTAAGCTCTATACCTTTGGCCGGGTGTATCTTAAGTTTTTGTGAGCTTGGAACCATCCAGTCAAATGAATGAATTTCTATTGGACTATGTGTTAGCCTATGGCTCCAGTCAGCGGTACAAGGGTGGACGGTGATATAAGGGAGGCTGCATATTGCATACCGTATAATTGTATATTTCACTATTCAACATAATGATGATTATCTTTGCAGCAAAACTAATTTTGTATGAGAAAATATGGTATATACATTTATATTTGAAATAAGCCCCTGCTTTTTGTCATATGTAATTTGCTTGTCTACGGTAGAAACTTTCAGTAGTTACTGAGACGTGGAATCTCATCCCATATTAACATTTTTCAGGTGAATATCCTAGTGGAGAGCAAGGGAAGGCACCTATGGAGAGAGCTTTGAAGGCTCTTTCGTACTCCTATAGTTTATGTTATGTTATCTTATTTGCCATGAACCTAAGACTTCCGCTTTGTATTAAACTCTGAAATATTTTTCTGATTTTTTTTTTTGACTATGTGTTATGAACTTTATTCGAAATGGTACTGTAATTTGATGATTTGGATATTGAAGTTCCCTGTTGGAGGTATTACAAATATTTTGGCCAAGTTTTTGGGTGTTAAAATTGAGGTGTTACAAAAATTGAGGTGTTACATAAGGCCGTTTGAAATCCTGGCAAAAAGTGGACCAATCGCTTACCAGATGGCCTTACCCCCAAACTTGAGCAAATTCCATGACGTTTTCCATGTTTCTCAGTTAAAGAAATACAAATTGGACCCCGAACAAGTCATTGAGTACAAAGAAGTCGAAGTGCAACATGACAATACCTTCATAGTCGAGCCGGAGCAAATTCTCGATTATCAAGAGAAGTGGCTCAAACATAAAAGTATTCCGTTCGTGAAAGTGGTCTAGAAAGGGTTATCTCTTAGGGAGGCAACTTGGGAAACGGAGGAGGATATGAAGAAGAAATATCTGAAGTTTATGGCTCGGAGTTTGTTAGTGTTTAGTAAATTTTGAGGGTGAAATTTTATTTAACGAGGGGAAAAATGTAATACCTCAAAATTCACATTCATAATAAGTATTTTATTTTGATCAATAATTAGCATATAATAAAGGTGAATATGTGTCTCAAATTAATAGAATTTATTGATTATAATTTTAGGCAAATTTCACTTTGAATTAAGTGAACAAAAGGTTAAATAAGGGACTATACTTAGAACTATACAATGTGACATAATTAACACATTTAAATAATGGTTAATTTATAACCAAGAGAGACAAGAAAGTAATATGAAAACACTTAAATAAATTAAAGAAAATTTGCAAATACTAATGGGCAATAAGACTTTAATTAATTAAGATCATTTGTATAAACCTTCTATTTAATTAGAGATAATTAAATACATCAAAAAGAGGGCTAATTTAAATAAAAAAAATTAAGGGCCAATGGAAGACAAGGTTAAGCTTGAATAATAAAGCACTAATAACCATAATTAACTAACAAACCAATTATACAATAGCACATGAAATTAGAAGGCATGTAAACATTTGATTAGAAAATTAATTAAGGCTTAATGAATCAGCCCCCAAAATCCATATTTTTGCTGGACATGTTGGAGCAATATGAGCCAAGTGATTTTGAGATATTATCTAAAGTGTTAGTCCTAAATCTTCATGTAATTAAGTTAACCAATGACAAATGTAATTAAAATGCATATAAACACTTGATTTGCATGATAATTAAACCTTACTAATTAGCTTTGAAAAGTCAAAAATTGCAACTAGCCAATGTGAAAAAAATAAAGAAATTGAGCTTAATCCTTAGCAAATTAATTGGACCAATTGGAAGCTTGAACCATTGGATTTTAATGACACATGAAAGACTCATCTAAAGGCTAGGGAGGGACTGCATGTCGACCAACTAATGGAAGGAGGAGATTTGGTTTCAAAAAGTGCATTTTTAATCTAATGGATGAGGTGAAATTTGATCACATATAATTACCATTTTTACCATTGAGTTTTCCCTATAAATAGGAGGCACCTCCCTTCACAATTCTTCACACCAAAACACTACAACATATCTGATTTAAAGTGGAACATAGAGAGTTGGGCGAAAATCATAGAGTATGGAGAAGGAGAAAGAATTTCAAGTTAGTATAAATGTAGTTTAATATAGAAAATGAGGAAGTAAATTCCTTTACATGTTTTTAGGCCTCCATTGCATTGAAAAATGCTGAATGAGAAAAACATATTGGAAAATAATTTTTGGAATCAAAATACCCAAATGGTGGAAGTTGGGAAAAATCTCAGATTTCAGTTTTTCTAGAATCAGTCACCTTATGGTCATTATTTTATATATCAAATGAAGTCGTAAAATCATGACGTTTTATAGGGTTAAAGTAAACATGTATGTCTTTCTATTGATATAAACTTTGTAATGTTTTGAGTTTTGTACAAGGAGAAACAAATTTTTGAAGTTAAGCCATTTTTCTGGAAGTAAAACTAGGGCGGTGAAAGAAATGAAAACTGGGAATGATCTCGGTGCCAAAGTCATTGAATGGGTAAGTTGTCAATCCCTAAAACGGACTATGTAATGTACTTTATCCGCTGGGTTACAGGTGAGCATTTTACCGGAGGTTTCTATTGTATCAATCTACCCCTGTGTGATTCCTATTGAAGCATATAGGGGGTGGGTACAGGGCGGACGTTTTGATGGTATTTGAGTTTGAGGCGTTATTTTTCCATAGAAATAGACTTGTCAAGGGTCATTTTGGCTTTAGAAGCACATCGATTCGATTTTTTTGGAATTAATTATGATTTGTCAAAGTTATTGAAAAATCTGGGCATAAATGCTGAAATTCTGTTTTTAAAGAAATAAAAGGGTATAATTGAAATAACAAATCCACCAAGGGTAAAAAGGTCAATAGTGGAAAATATATCTCTTAGGATATTATTTGTAAAGGAAATAATGCAGTGACACTATTGTAGGATATCCGGGGAAATTAGGAATCAGTACTGAAAGGAGAACGTACCGCTAGCTACGCAAAACCAAGGTACGGACGTGTACTATAACTCTAAGTCTTGTGCATCTTGTATGTTTATATGTGATAGAATATTTCATAAAGTCACGGACAAGACTAGGTCTTAGGTCATGCACCGTGGCTAAAACTGAGTCTTAGGTCACCTGTTTATATACATTCAACTTTATGCGGGTTATAGTCATGATAATACCGTAGAGTTGTTTTCAATTCCTAGCGTTGAGGATACAAGGAGTCGTGTCACTGGTGAGTGCAAACGTTGTTAACATTACATGTGTTGTGTTCTATGTATTGTTGTGTTGTTAACATTACATCTGTTGTGTGCTATGTATTGTTGTAACCTTACATCTGCTGTGTACTATGTATATAAGGTTGATGCTGAAATGTAATGAATGTATGTTATATATATTGTTATTACTTGAACATGAGGTTAACTGTTACCTGAGATTCAATGGGTATTGAATCTCAGAATTGACCCTAGCTTCAAGATCTGGAGGATCAGGAGCCAGTGAAAAAGGTAAGCAGCACGCGTAAGAATTCAGCCGGAGTTTTAATATTTTGGGCTGTATTATTACTGTTAGATACTTTGTATGTGTATATTTGGATAACTGTATTGATATTCCCTTGACCGGATACACCGCAAACGATTTAAATTATAGCCACGTATCAATTACTCTCCACTTAATCCAACTTATATGCTCAATCGCGCCACTCTGATGATATTCTTATATACTGCTTATTAATGTACATAATGGGTAGTATTAAATTAAAGGTATTACATATGTAGTAGTCCATGCAAATTGGATCCTACAAGTGTAATATTAATATTTGATATTGCCCGAGCTGATCACTAAAATTATATGTTTTATAAAAATGAGAGAGAAAACGAGATGGAATGCAAATGATTTTTTATTTTAACTAAAATTTTGTATTTGAATTGTATGAAGAACAAACACAGAATAATTTTTTTTGAGATCTTTTATGGTTTAATTTGAATTTATATAAGTTTGTAGATGGGCATTATCTGATGATAATTTTTTTTAAAAAAAAAAATCAAGATTAATAATCAATTGATTGTCATTGGATTTTCAATGCTTGAAAAAAAAAATCCCCAATTCTTATTGTTTGAGATATTGGTACTACAATTATTGCGTACATATTGTCCATCAACCATTTCTTCCTCAACATATTAAAAAGTCACGTGTTTACCTACCAAACTCTGCCTAATCCTTCAAATATCTACCAGTTTTCTTGCTTCGGCCTTTCCTTTTTATATTGGGCCACCAAAAAATATTTACTAGTCTTTCCAACATTTCTAAAAGGAACCCTTTAAATACATATATAACAACTTGTTCATTCAACAACGGGTTGGCTCAAAGTGGTAAGCGGCTTGTGTCGTTTAAGCAAGGTCTTGGGTTCGAGCCTTGTGAATGCAAAAAAACCTCGTTAGAAAATTCTCCCACCATAGCCAGGTGCGCGACGTGGGTCGGATCCGGACTAGTCGGGACGAAGAACGGTGAACCAGGTGGGCAACCAAAAAAAAAACTTGTTCATTCAGCTCCACATGTTTCGTCCGCTCATTTAGCGTTCTAATTCTTAAGCTCAGCAATATTATTTTTAATTTCTCAGTTAGTGCCTTAATCTCCACCTTCAGTTCGGCTTCCTCATCAACCACGACCTCCTCACACAGTCACAATCAACCATTCGAAATACAATTCACAAATTTCAAATCATCTTTCTTAACTACTTAGCGCTCAATCATGAGCTCCAGTAGATGTTGAGGGCTAAATTACATAGAAGTCATTTAACCCCTCTGCAGTGGTGGCAAAAATAAAGTAATCAAGTGAAAAATAATCCTTAAGAAACAAATGGTGGAATATTCAATAAAATATATACACACACATATATTGTTCTATCTAAGTTGACAGAGATATCTAGCCCGTTGGACTAGTATATTCATATTGGATCGATAATCTCTCTTGGTATCATGGATCGATACCTATGAAAAGTATAGTATATCATTTGTCTTCTGAATAGGCGTTAGTCAAAAGGGTCCTGTGTATGATGATAAGCGAGAATAGTAAATTGAGAGAGAGTGTTCATACATTTAGGTTTATTACCTCTTATTTACTGAGAGTTCACTTTAGGGTTAGGGTTTAATTTGGATTTAAGTAATGTGCCGCCTTATCCATAACACATACATATATATATATATATATATACAGAGAGAGAGAGAGAGAGAGAGAGAGAGAGAGAGAGAGAGAGAGAGAGAGAGAGAGAGAGAGAGAGAGAGAGAGAGAGATACATTAAAGAGAGAGAGAGAGAGAGAGAGAGAGAGAGAGAGAGAGAGAGAGAGATAGAGAGAGAGAGATAACATATATATATATATATATAAAGAAGATACAAATGTTTATCAGAATATTTATTGATATGAGGAAGATTCGATAGTTTTCTAGATGGCATATATCCAATTTAAAAAAGTTATAAACTTTTTAAACCGATCTTATTTAGAACAGTACAAAGTGTGGTCCAAAAGGCTCATTTTAATTAGTTTTCACGTTTTTTCCCCCTGCCAATGGCACATGGAACCACTCACTTTGTTGCTTAATTGTTTGATTGCATTACGTTTGTTGTGTATTTATTTTTCTAAAAAAATAATATTATTATTATTATTCTTTATTTTAGTTTCCATATTTGCTAAGATAAAATAGTTATCAAAATTAAATTAAATATAAACGTTTCAAAATCAGTTTAGACAAAATTAATATTAGAGATAACCATTTTGCAAGTTCCAATACTACTTTTTCTCAAATTTTAATTTGGTACCTGTACTTTTTTTTCTCTTTAGGATAAATCCTTTAACTTTGTCGGGTTAAAACCATTAGCTCAAGTAGATTGACAAACGATGCTAACAGAGCAAAGTCACTAAGAAATTCAGTAAAACTATGCAATTTCATGATCCTCTTACGACAATTTGAGTGATTTTTATATCTCATTTTTCCTAATACACAACCATTAAAAAAATTTCATGAAAACTTCAGATCAAATAAAATTCTACCTCCCGGCCAAGTCTTGCGGCCAACATACCCAATAGCTATTTAAAACTTTGTCAGTAAGAAGTTAGATGTCATACGTCCACCAGGGTGTCAATGGGCCTGTTTGATGGGAGCGTTAGGAGAGCGTTGAGAGCGTTTGTAGTAGAGTTAATGGGCTTTGGAGAAAAAGTTCAACGTGGTGTGTTTGGGTTACGTGTTAAGTTTACTGGACTTTAAGTCAAAAAAGCTCAAAAAGCCCGTTAAGGAAAAAGCTCTAGAATCCAGCTTTTTCCAAAAAACTCTTTAGCTTTTTGACGTGGACCCCACCACTTCTACCACCATCAATCCAAACACAAATCATTGAGCATGTTTGGGTTAGTGGTAAGAGCGGTGGCTTAAAAGCTATCTGACTTTAAAAAAGGCTCGGTAGGAAAAAAGTCAGGTTATAGATAATGATTTGTGTTTGGATTGGTGGTGGTAAGTAAGCGGGGCCCACGTCAAAAAGCGAGAAGCATTTTGGAAAAAGCTAGATTCGGAGCTTTTTTCCTTAACGGTTTTTTTGAGCGTTAGGAGCTTTTAAGTCGAACTTAACGCCGAACATAAACACACCACGTTGAGCTTTTTCTCCAAAGCTCATTAACTCTATCGCAAATGCTCCCAACGCTCTCCTAACGCTCTCACCAAAGAAGCCCATTATCTATAACCGGACTTTTTCCTACCGAGTTTTTTTAAAAGTCAGATAACTTTTAAGCCACTGCTCCTACCGCCAACCCAAACAGGTCATATAATTTCGCATCAATGTTTATATATGTTAGAACGAAATAAGACAGTGGTACGAATACTTATTAATAAACGAACTTGGTGAGTCCTCCACTAAAAGAAAAAGATAGAGTACATAATCATGACTGTATTTTATTTTATTTTTTTCCTTTTTTTTTGGGCATGGTTCATAAGTGTATAGGACAACTGTAACAAGTGGGAAGTTGACCGGGGGCCACAGGAAAGTTGGGCAAGAGAGGTACGTGAATGGCACACTAATGGGTCGCAACCAAATCTTGAGCACCACTATTATTTCTTTCTTTTAGGTTGGATAAGACCCGTGCAATTATTAGACTAGCTGGTTTAGCCCGTAAATCAGTAAACCGGTTGATAAACCCGGTCCAGGAATTAACCATGTTTAATTCATATTAATAAGTTTGAAATCCTCATTTTCTCACTAATTTGGCCCCAAGTTAGCTCCAATTTGACTTCAGTCTTACCCATTAACCCTTGATCTAGTACCTAAATTGGTTTAGTGACCAGTCTGTTTTTAAATTTAACATTGGTACATTTGGATATTAAATGCTTTGAATGAATTTAAGATTATAAATTAGTAATTATTTCTATAAAATAAAGGGAGAGATGATAAGAGAATATAATGGAAGATTGAGTAGAGTATCGGAGAGGAAGAAAGAGTATATATGCCTTTTATTTATAGGCACAAATTTCCAATTTTCATTTAAACTGATTAGTAGATAATAGAGGGGACATATAATACGAAATAATAGTTGATATGGATATCTATATACGTATTACATTCATAACGCTGATAAATTTATGTTGTTTTCCTATTTGTTTCATGGCTTTTAAGCTTTAGTTATTTTTTAATTGTTATCATTACAGGTTACATTTCGCAAAAAAAAAAAAAAAAAAAAAAAAAAAAAAAAAAAAAAAAAAACATTACAGGTTTCAGCTGGTATTGGATTTTCATTATAGGCTTTGTTTATTCTACACAAAATCACCAGGAACAAAGATTGGAGAACGTACGTACATATTGAAATTAACATTAAATTATTATAATTTATTTAGTTTCTTTATTGTTACAAATTGAAAAAGAAACCGTTGTTTTATATATATATAAGGGAAAAAACATTTGTTATTAATTGTCATTTCTTGAATGGTATTTGAGTGCCACTATTTTCCAGCTAAGCCACTTCCACAAAGGTATCATGTAAGACCATTATTGTCAAACTCGCGAGTTGACTCTTCAAGTTTACCGTTTTTACGTTTCTACCTTACTAAATCGAGTTAAGTCTCTAGTAAACTCGTGTCAGCCATAAACTCAGTTGAACTCACGAGTTTACACACCGAATTTATTTCTTGTTTTTACGTTTCTAGTTTACAAAATTATGTTGCTTTTTTCAATTTTGTCATCCTCAACGGCTTTATATATAAATTTTATAGAATTTTTTTTATTAAATATAATAAATTATGAATGTTGATATATTTAATTTCAATTATTTGAATTTAAAATATATTTAAATCAAATTGTTGTCATTTTTTATTTTTTAATTATACACTGTTAATACCTATTTTATGATAAAAGTAAACTCTTACGACTTTACGATTCGAGTCCACGATACGAGTTTACGTCACTATCACGAGTTTGCTTAAACTCATGAGTTTGACAACCTTGTGTAGCACTATCATTTTGTTTCCCGTTGGAAGAGGAGTGTATCCACTAACCCTTATCTTCACTTCTTCTTTACTTATTGTGTTAACCATTGGATCATGTTTTAATGGTTGAGATTTAATGTTATATATTAAATAGTATTATAATATTAAATATAATAAAAATCTACAATTATAATATTGTTACATAGCATTAAATCTCACTCATTAAAACATGATCCAATGATTGAGAGATTAAATGGAGAGAGAAGTTAGTGAGAATATCCCTTTCCTAGAAGGACCAAATCTTTCAATTAATACTTTACTAGTTAATCAATCAATCCAAAAATATTTTATAGTTAAATTTCATCAATAATACCATGTAATATTTTAAAATAAGAAAAAAATACTCCCTCCTGTCTTTAATATATTAATTACATATTTAGAAAGTTAATCTTGGTCCTAAACATAAGACATATTTTTATATATTAAAAAATATTTTCCTAATTTACCCTTATTGATACTCCACTTAGCAATAATAAATGATTAGAGAAGGAATTAAGAAAGATTACTATGATAATTTAAAAAATACATATCATATTAACAAACTTAACTAATTTCATAAATTTGATCTAACCACATAAATATATTTTATATTAAGGATCACTATTCATAATTTAACCAAAACAAAATGTACCGTTTTGTTGTCATAATTTAACCAAAACAAAATGTACCGTTTTGTTGTCAATGTTATACATATCATGCATCTTGATTTGCTTTTAATAAAAAGCAAACCATGAGATGGCAACCAAATGATATGATAGGTCATGATTTTGCATATACAAAACTAGCCGTGTGATTTTACGTTCTATATGCAAAACTAATTGCGAAATCATATTGCATGTACCTATACTTTCCTTTCATTTTGAATTTGGTACCTATTTGTTTCTCTCTCTTAATAAAATTCTTTAATTTTGTTCAATTAGCACCTTTAGCCTGTGTCATTTTGCTCTGTTAATTCCATTAGCTCCAATATACGATGGTGCTAATAGAGTAAAGTTAAAGGATCTGAAGGGTTCAGATTATTTTAAATGTCATTTAGTATCCCAACATACTCGAGATCAGAACATATTAAAAACACATCTAACAGGAAGGGCCCCTTTATTCATTGAAAAGAGAGAAAACGACAATGCACAACCCACATCATAAATTTGGATCTTCTGAAAAACTTCACCTCCTTGAGAGAGAGAGAGAGAAAGAGAGAGAGGAAAATGTAGATTTCACCTATGCTTATCTCCCTCTATTTCACCCTCTTAAACAAGAAATACTTTTGGGGATCCAAATTTAACCACTATACAATGTTTCATCAAGATTTTTGAGAGGTGGGCATTGCCATGTTAATTCTGCTACCACCAGCAGAATCCTTCCATTGCTGAGTCACTGTTTTAATCTGAGTATAAAAGTTAACCCCAGCCTTCCCTGCAGTTCATACAAAACACAAAAACCAAACTCAATGAACAATCTGTAACTAATAAAACTATGTTAGGGGAAAATAACCGAGAGAGGTTCGGAGGTAAACTATTTACCATAGAAATTGAGATCTCCTGCAAATGATGCCTTGTTGCCAGTAAATGAGAAAAAGGGCAATGGAACTGGAATGGGAACATTGATGCCCACCTGGTTTCAACACAGGACAATGTCATGATCCACAAGAATATCAGTGTTATTTTCCTTTACGACAAAACTTTCCGATCTATCGTGTTCACCATTGGGTTGGTCGCTTAAAACATGACAACTAGATGATGCTTAGACTCCATAATGTCTGAGGTTTCAAACAAGATCAAACCCGTGACCTCCCACTTATGGGAAAGCTTTTATGCCTACAAGGCTATTGGCATGATTGGGTCTTTCTAAAAGCTTTTTCAAGGTATTTTTGTTAGAGATCTTGTTAATAAACTCGTAAGAAAAGCTCAAGTCCTCTCCTTTCTATTGATGAGCAAAACAATCCACCCAAAAATAAAATATAGATTTCTTGGTCGATCAATACTGCAAAATTGCATATACTGATTCTAATCCTTCACTACTATTATATCTTACTTATAAGCCATTTTTTTGACACCCAGTGGAGGCCTACCCTTTTTATTAGGCTTATTTAGTCCAAATTCACAAAATTTAACAAATACGCAGGCTAAATATACTCATTGCCACTTAATCTTCCCAACATCTCTTTGTCAATTGAAAAGAACCAAATATTAACAGAATTGCTACTTTTCAAGAACTAGTCCATGAAGTAACCAATTTTTAATTAAGAAGAAAAGGTATACTCCTCTGGTTCTTAATGTGAGTCCTAATTGACTAATTTGAGTAGATTAGGAATGTTAGTTAATATATGTTTTTCTTAAAACATCATAATCATCTTCTTTAATTCTCTCGCTCCCTCTCCTACTTGATTATTGTTGAAGGAATATCAGGGTTAATTTTTTATATTAAAAAAAAAAGATCAGAATGTAAAATAGATCTTACTTATATTTAGGACTGACATTAAAACTCTAATTAGGTTTCTACACTACGGACCAAAGGGAGAATAATTTATTGATCTCAGGAACAAATTGTCAGTTTAGTTGATGAAATCCCATGCTTTATGAGCATAATCAGGAATTGCATCTATAGTGACTTTACCTGTCCAGCTTCAATCTCAGTCTGAAACTTCCTTGCTGCAACACCGGATGTAGTAAATATAGAAGCACCATTTCCATACCTGTTGGAAAAGTCACCAGTTAGAAATGAGTATTTGTTCAACGGAAGATGAACAAAAAAAAAAATTTTTTACATACTTGTTTCTGTTAACAATGTTTATGGCCTCCTCCAAACTGTTAGCCTGAAAAGAAGAAAAAGAAAAATTATTGTATCAGCATATTTCAATATAAAAAGCAGGGGAAAAATATTAAAACAACACCAAGTAATACAAGACAAGGAAATAAATAAATGGAAAAAAAAAAATACTTCAAAAGTAAAGGAGTTTAAAGAGAGGACATATCATAAACACACCTCCATGAAAAGAAGAACTGGGCCAAAAATTTCCTCCTGCAAGGTCATTACAGAGACAGCCAGGTTCAAACTACATATAAATTTAAAGTATCTTCATTTTCAGATAGTTTAGGCTTTAAAGGAGAAACCTTGTAGCACTCCATGCTTGCACTGACATCTGATAAGATGGTTGGGCCAATAAAATTGCCAGATTCATAGCCTGGAACCTACATGCCACGTATGAGCAAACTGGTGGGCTAACTTTTTGTTTTAGTGAAAAAGAAGGGAATCGTCAAACTAATAATCTAGAGTCTACTGAAAAGACCATACAAGAACTCATCTATAGCTTTTCTGAAATATCTCTGCATTAACGTATATTTCAATGTGCTGTTTTACCTTTCATCTTATAAAGCTACATGTTATTACAAGGCTGGTGAAAGTTGAGGTGTGAAAACAAGCAGCAAGGATAAAAAGCCAACATAAAATTTCTTCTTTATATCTACCACCAAAAAATTAATTAAACACTATTATCAAGGGACTTTTACCAGGTTGCCAATTAAAGGATGAAATTCTATTTCCTTTTACTTGAATTTATGGGGATGAAGAACGAGTCTTCTTGGATGCTCGTGGACTTATAATTACAAGATGATAGGATACCAAACTGTCCTCTAAAGAGGCGTTTGGATAAGATCAATTAAAGGAAGTTTGAAAGTTAAGAGGGAAGTTTGGAAGTTAGGTTTATTAGGAGAAGTTTAGAATTATGTTCTGTTTATGTGTGTTTCATTAGGAGTTAGTTATTTAGGAAGTTTCTAGCAGTTAGTCAGTTGCTCCGTTGGTTATGTTTCTTTATTTATATCCCTTTAGATTGTAAACAGACTTATGAATGATTATATGAGTGTTTATGTATTTTGGTCAAGGACTTAGATTCTTTGTTCTTGAATTCATTGGTGACTAATCTGGATTCCGGATCCATCAATTTGGTATCAGAGTGGTGTTCAATCTCTGGGCCAATTTTTGTGAGTTATGGGCAATAATAGGAAGAAACCACAATCCACCGATTCTGCTCATCCCAATCAAGAGGCAGAATTTTCTATATCACCAGAAACCGCAGAACTACCTTCAGCCCCAGAAAATGTGACGCAGCAACTGAATTTCATTGTATCTAAACTCTTAAGTTTAGATGCTGAGATGAAAGAAGTAAAGAAGCAGAAAACTCCTACTGTTATGATAGAAGACATGGAGAAGGAACACGGAAAACCATCAGAACCATATGAAGAATTCAAAGGAGAAATACCTTGGTGGAGTAAAAGACCAAACAAGCGTCCTCACTCTAAAGTTGAATTCCCAAAATTTGAAGGTGGAGATCCGAGAGGTTGGGTGATGAAGGCAGAGAAGTATTTCAGGTATTATCAAACTCCTGAATATTTAAAAATCGAAGTCGCTGCAATGTATTTGGAAGGGGAGGCGCTGGATGTATTCACTTGGGTATCTTCAAGTCGCACTTTACGTTATTGGGATGAATTAATTCGAATTTTTCAAGAACAATTTGGACCAACAAAATTTCAGAATCCTAACATCTACTTGTGCGATATAAAGCAAACCGGGTCTGTTGAGGAGAACCGGAAGGAGTTTGTGCGCCGTTCAGCGTGTGTGAAAAATTGGCCTAAGCATTGCCTCTTAGCGGTGTTTATCAACGGGTTGAAGGGAAATCAGAAATCAGACGTGAAAATTCAAAAGCCGCGAACCGTTTACAAGGCCGCAAGTCTCGCACTAGAGTTTGAAGCCAAATATGCACCGCATCAGTCGAATAATATGGTTGCACAATTTAAGGACCCACAAATTAATTCAAATAGGTCGAATCCCTTTAATCAAGGAGCACGGAATAATTGGAAATTTAATAATTCCTCAAACTCAGCAAATCACAGTTATAACAAGCCGACATTCTCGCCGGGATTGCCACATCATCTGCCTTCGGCAACAAAGCAACATCTGACTTCGGCAATGACACTGGGACTCTCCGATACTGAACGACAAGTTAGGCGGAGCAAAGGTCTCTGCTATCTGTGTGGGGAAAAATTCTCGCCGGGTCACAAATGTATCTCGTCATCTCTAAAAATTATGGATTTGACTGATGAAATTGAAGAACAGATGAATGAAGATGTCGGACAGAGCGCATTTGCAGAAATATTGTTACATGCAATACTGGGAAGATCATTGAACACCACTATGAAGGTGAAGGGAACACTCTGTTCAACTGAAATTCTTATCTTAATTGATAGTGGGTCATTCCACAATTTCATCTCCAACAAATTGGTGTCTGACCTGCGCATACCAACTCAGCAATTACCACCCTTTGGAGTTCAGGTCGATGATGGTGCAATGATAGCTTGTAAAAAAATCTGTAAGGATGTGGAAATTCAGGTGCAACAAGTGTCCATCAGAGATGGATTTTTCCCTTTTAATCTTGGTGGGGTTGATATGGTGTTAGGAATCAAATGGTTAGCCTCTTTAAACACTATTGCAGCCAATTGGCAACAATTATTCATGGTATTTTGGGTTGATGGCAAGCGATATAAGCTTCAAGGAATAACTCAACCACCTGGAAAATCTAGCTGGCAATCCTATGATCTGATGGCTACACAGTTTCCTCACTTTCGCCTTGAGGACAAGGCTCATTTTCAAGGGGAGGGTAATGATAGGATACCAAACTGTCCTCCAAAAGAGGCGTTTGGATAAGATCAATTAAAGGAAGTTTGAAAGTTAAGAGGGAAGTTTGGAAGTTAGGTTTATTAGGAGAAGTTTAGAATTCTGTTCTGTTTATGTGTGTTTCATTAGGAGTTAGTTATTTAGAAAGTTTGTAGCAATTAGTCAGTTGGTTCATTGGTTATGTTTCTTTATTTATATCCCTTTAGATTGTAAATAGACTTATACTTATGAATGATTATATGAGTGTTTATGTATTTTGGTCAAGGACTTAGATTCTTTGTTCTTGAATTCATTGGTCACTGATCTGGATTCCGGATCCATCACAAGATAAATGGTTGATAGAGTTGTAAGTTTTCATCCCAAAAAATTTCTTTTTTTCTAAATCCAGGCTTGAAACAGGTGAATGGACTCGTGATTAAGTCAATATGCAGTTAACACTAATCACTCTTTGAAAATGATTACTACTAGTCTAGATCTCTATACCGATCAACATATTTTTGTCATGTATTTGCAGATTGAGATTTTCCATAAAATTTGTATCGTTCCTCTAGTATTTTACTTATTATTTGTTTTCTAGTAGAGCTCAGCAGATGAAGGGAAGAGCCATGTTGATAAAGATCGCTTCAAACAGAGTATTTACTTAAATTAATATTTCGGCCACCTGAGTTTCCAAATAAATGACAAAGATTGATGGTGTTATGCTGATCATACATGCAAGCCTAGGTAAATTTGTAATAAACACACTATACGAGTTGTCAAGGATTTAGAAGCTACCACTAAATTTCTTCCATCAAGCAGCAGTCTGGCCCCACTTTCAGCACCAGATTGAATTAATTTGTGTATGCGCTCCTTTGCCTGTGCAGGCAGTAATAATGTACACAAAAAGCTTAAACTATACACATGATCAATGTGAAAAAGAGATGCATTTGAAAACCATGCAAGTAATGCTTACAAAAGTACTCTGACAATTTGCAATCAATTTAGTTTTTCTCCCTTTTGAGCCAATTATCGAGGGGTTTAGCTTAAATTCAAATCTACTATGTGGAGCGAGTACATGTAAAACCTCACACAAACCTGTTTACTGATGACTGGACCAAGTTCTGCATCTGGATCAGTTCCAACACTCGTTTTGAGTGCACCGGCACGCTCCACTAATATAGATTCCCTGGAAAGATATTATGAAGGCAAAAATTATACCCAAATTGCAGGGACCTCAATAAATACAAAAGACAGCAAGGTAGCTAATAGCCATAGGAGCTAAAAAGAGTCGTAACACACTTTCCCCAGACATCATCACAATAAGTCCAAATACTAGGACCAAATTGTGCCCTGACCAATCCACTCATGGTTTCAGAAAGGCACGGAAATCAGTTGCTGCCTTCAGATATGTGTGTTAACTTAGAGAAGCAGAGAAGAAAGAGAACAAACATATTTCTTCATATATATCATTAGTTGATCACACACCTATTTATATATGAAGAGGACAGACATAACAGAGGGCTTTACGTAGTGGACAGCTACTAGCTAGGTGCTTTACATAGTAGAAGACATAGTGGAGGGTACTTTAGATAGTGGGCAGCTAATACAACATAGTGGAGGGTACTTTAGATAATGGACAGCTAATACAATTATTCTAACACTCCCCCTCAAGTTGGAGCATAGATATTAATCATGCCCAACTTGTTACAAAAATAATCAACACGAAAGAAATAATCCAAAAATTCTCACACACTCCCCCTCAAGCTGTAAGCAGCTTGGATACAAGTAACAACTAAACCGCAAATAATTGCCAAACACCTCTCCGGAGGACGCAAAATTCAGCAGATTAGCATTCAAGACAAAAGAGCACTTCACGAACGTGCTGGAAGACAAAACAACCAAACATCCAGCCACTAGAAACTAGTGAACGTGCACGAAACAAAATGCCGACTGTGCTGAATTCATTCTCACAACATAACCTTCGAAGCAAAGAACCGGCCTGTACACACCGGGAATGAAGGCTCGATGTTGTAGAACAAGACATGACCAGAAAATGGTCACAACTCCAAACTGAGGCTTCACAATTCTTGACAGCAAACGTCACCACCGTGACCAAATAGATGCAATAATTAACACACTTCTATAACCGAAAGCAAAGAACCACTGAACAAATAAATGCATACCCCCTTACCAATAATCTACTTCATTGTAAGATCCTGTCATATGATTAGGAGTTCCGGAATCAATGATCCACGGCGAGGAGGAAGTGGTAAGTAACGAATCAGAGTTACCTGCAGCAAGTGCAGTCGATGCTGAGGAAGCATTATTAGAGATATCAGATGATTGGATCATCGGAGCAAATCCGCTGCTTTGCTGCTTCTGTTGCAACTTACGACAATATCGTTTCGTATGACCAGGCTCCTTACAATAAAAACAGATAATCCCAACAGCACTAGAATTGGAAGAATGGTTGTAGGGCCTCGGGAGGTTTGGGTTCTGAGGAGCAGAAAAAACAAGATTCGGACCGCGACCAGCTAGAGCACTAGCATTAAAATTAGAGGCTGGGCGAGCTATCGTCAAACACGCAAAACACGAGAGTACACATCTTCAAGTGAGGGAAACTCAGAGCTAGATAATATCTGAGACCGAACAGTCTCATGTGAGGGGTCGAGAGCAGTAAGGAAACTCATAATTGCCAGTTTTTCCATATTATTTACTTGGGCTTGAAGATCAGTTGTGGGTGGCATTAGTCGCCGCATCTCCTCATACATTTGCTTAAACTCCATGAAGAAATTCTTCGGGGTCGATCCCTATTTGCTTTCGGCCGATAGAAACCTTTGCAAACGTCATGTATGCGATTAATGTTCCCTTTCCCAGAATACAGAAACTCCAGGTAGTCTATAAGTTCCTTAACGGTGTTGCAATGACTAACCGAAGAGAGAATGTCGTTGTCAATGGAATTTTGAATTTGTAAGAATAGTCGGGCATCAACTCGAGCCCATGCCATCTTCGAATCATCCTTAGGAGGAGCCTCAGTTAAATGCCCTTCTTTCTCAATACTGAGTAAATACATGCGGACGGTTTTGCTCCAGTCGGAATAATTGGTCCAATTCAACTTGTGGTCAGTAATTTTGTTGGAAACAGGGAGCAACTCAGTCGTGACACTCGGTTTGGGGTTAGCCATAAGAAATAACCAGAAAACCACACAAGATAAACAATCACAACTCTGATCAAACAGCCACCAAACGTGACCAAACAGCCACACACCACCTTAATTGAGACGAACCTTATGTACACATTCTGGAATAGATAAGTCCAGACCTGAAATCCTTCCGGAAATAGTCAGAAAAGGTGTCGCCGGAAGACCCATAGCGTTCACCGGATTCTGGAAACGTGTCGCTGGAACCTGGAAATTCTCGCCGGAAAATTCAAACAGTCACCGGAAACTCACCGGAAAATTCAAACAGTTACCAGAAGCTTCAAAACTCACGGATCAGGCCGGAAATGAGAAGAATAGACTAAAACGGTTCTTGCTGGAAAGTGCAGAACACTCGCCGGAATCTGCACAAAGTCACCGGAATCTGGAAATTCTCCAGAAAGGAAACAGAACGGTGACAAACAGTGAAATCTGTGTTTCTACGGAACGTCACTGTTCACCGGAACAGTAACACGAGCTTTCTGTCTGCATCTGCGAATGTCACTGTTCATCGGAACAGTACAAAACTGTCTGAAATTTGCGAACGTTACTGTTCACTGGAACAGTACTCGAACAGAAATAGGATGATAAACAGAAAAACAAATTTAAACCTACAGGCTTTGATACCATGTTAACTTAGAGAAGCAGAGAAGAAAGAGAACAAACATATTTCTTCATATATATCATTAGTTGATCACACACCTATTTATATATGAAGAGGACAGACATAACAGAGGGCTTTACGTAGTGGACAGCTACTAGCTAGGTGCTTTACATAGTAGAAGACATAGTGGAGGGTACTTTAGATAGTGGGCAGCTAATACAACATAGTGGAGGGTACTTTAGATAATGGACAGCTAATACAATTATTCTAACAATGTGAAACCATGATTTATGACTAGATAAATGAATAGAAATTATACAACCAAGCAGAGGCCAATAATTGCTTTAAAACTTGTGAGAAAGATCGCTGAAGAAGTTATAATCAAGAAAAGAAATTTAAGAGAATAGGAAGCAAGATACCATGGTTTTGATCCTCCAACAAAAACAACTGTGCTGAGAGCCATGCACCTTTGTCCTGCTGCACCAAAACCAGCAGCAACTAAAGCGTTCACAGTAGCATCAACGTTTGCATCAGGCATGACAATGGCATGATTTTTTGCTCCCATATTAGACTGAAAACAAGAGTTCATTGAGTTTCAAACCCAAGTAGATTTAATATCATGTCATACGTATGAATTAATAATCTTTCTAAGGAAAAAGAAACTCCAGCAATGAACTGCACTTACTTGAACACGTTTTCCTTTAGCGCATGCTCTTGAATATATATGCATTCCAGCCTTAACATAGAAAAAGATAATCAAATAAGCATAGCATTCTCATGAAAGGAGAATTTAAACAGGTTTTTTATGCTTGGATTAGTGAATAACATTTTAAATATTCAAAAAGAAGTGAAAATTTCCAAACTTCAGAATCCTTTATTAGCTGTCTTTCTTTTTCATCCATCCAAAGAAGAGAACTTGTGACATTTTCAAAGAGTCCCAAATTTTCCCCTTAATCCAAATAGAACTTTAGTTGAGCATCATATAAAGAGGCATCATAAAAGAACTGGATTGGAATAATAAATTCATGAGACCACTTACGACATTGGAACCAACAAAAGATACAGCTTTGATGTCGTCGTCATCGCAAATAGCATTTACAATATCCTGGAACCAATTGGAAAGATAACAAAATCATCCCATCAAAAAAACAGAGTAAAATGAGTGGCATTCAAGCATAACAGTAACTAGTTGTTGCCTATGGAATAATAATTTTAGAATTTGTTCAGAGTTTTCATTCAAATTTCCAGGTTTGAAACAATAACACATCCAACTTCTCGTTAAAATCTTTAACTAGTTGCCTATGGGATAAAAGCTTTAGAATTTGTGAATAGATTTTTCCATCAAAAACCCAAGGTGTGAAACAATAATTCACCCAACTTCCCGTAAAAATTTACAGCATCTCCACGGTGACATCAAAAAAATTCAAGTGATTCTGTGAGTACTTTTATTGAAATGTATCACAAGAAACAGGTCATGAACAGACGTTTAATGAATCAATGACAGCATACATGGGTTCCATGAACAATATTTAAGACGCCTTCAGGAAGACCAGCCTCCAAGGCTAATTCTGCAAGCATTACAGCAGCACCTAAAAAAGAACCAAAGTCATGATATAGGCATATAGCTTTCAATCACAGCGAACAATTATCTGTTTGTCACGAGAAACCAAATATGATAAATCACAGAAGTGGATGGATGAATGCATGCTTGTTGTGATTACGACCAGTAGTGTGCCAGATATCAACAATCACTATTTCAGGATATAGGAAAAATATTCCGTTATTATATGAATAATTATGGCCCCACCTATAATTGATACTGAGAAAAAAAACTAGTATGGACTTCTCAAACAAACAGGAACATGAGAATCTCCCTCCAAACAAATTTATCACATATATGTTAAGTAATCAAATGTAAAAAGATTATCCATGGAAGGTAAGGAAAATAGCCACCATCAAAGCAAACAAATTTGTCCCTTAGGTATGCCAGCTTTATTTTCTTTCTTGAGTTATGTTAGGAAAACATATACACACAGTTATTACATAAGTATTGATCATAACAGGTACAGAGAGAGTAGCTTTTACTATATATTATTTAATTTCATTATTTAACCGATATATATAATGTATTGCAAGCCAGACTATTTATAAGCTATAAACAATGTGGCTTATTTAGACTCTGAAACTGCAATGCACCAGAAAACATGTCTAGTTTGAATTGAAAAGGATTATATTTGATTAAGACAATTGATAGCATTCCATGCCCCTAGCAATAAATTTTTCTTAATAAAGTTGACAGCCAAGAAAATTACACCATCAGCTCATTTCCAAAACTCAGATTAATTTTTTTCCAAGAAAAGCCATGAGAGTGAACAGCTTTAAATTGATGAAAAGGTCATCATAAGTGAAATTTCAATTTATTATCAATGATGTAATGAGTTAAGGTAAAAAGATACAACCAACCAAAGTATAAAAATCACCTGGATCTTTTTCTGATGGCTTTAGAATGAAGGTGTTCCCACAAGTAACTGCCACTGGGAACATCTGCAGTTAGACAATTTAAGTTTGGAATTTGTTACTGAGTAGATTTAATGAACAGAATTACAACTTTTAAGGGAAATTGTGTTTGGTTTGAGGAGAGGGAAGGGGGGGGGGGGGAGAGGAATTTTTTACCTCATATTGACCAAATTGCCCATGGAAAATTTTCAACATTCTAAAAATATACTCTCAACAAAAAGGAATATTCTTCTCATTAATGGCAATTTGATCAATATCCTTCCTCCCCTCCCATCCCCTCCCATTCCCTCCCCTCAAACCAATGACTAACAGTGATATGGATATGATATTTATTAAGCTATTCCGGAAGGTAGCTATGTTTTGGCCATCTACACATCTGCCACATTATGCATGCTAACAGGGATCGCACGCCTAAGCATGAAAGAACTAGGATGTACCCAAAACTCAAGGTAAGCATTAACTAATAGCCTGCCACCATGCCAATAAGTGGATTTCAGCTTACCCACAAGGGAATCATTGCAGGAAAGTTGAAAGGACATATCCCAGCACAAACACCAAGTGGTTCTCTAACGCTGTAAGTATCGATTCCATGTGATACGTTAGAAACGTACTCCCCCATTTGTAAAGTTCCCATCCCACAAGCATGTTCCACCACCTCTAAAAGACAATTAAAGTTTTGGGAGAAATTCGTAAGCAAGGTATGAGCTCAATCATTTTCTCAATACATTAACTTCCACAGAAACAAAGAGCAGGCTAACCTAAGTCACCTCTTAAAAAAATGTTTTGAGAGAAATTCGTAACCAAAGTATGAGCTCAATCATTTTCTCAATACATTAACTTCTACAGAAACAAAATAGACAGGCTAACCTAACCCACGGAATACATCTCCTTGTGCATCCTTCAATGTCTTTCCTTGTTCAGTGGTAACATTCAGAGCGAGTTTATCCTGAAACAGTCGCAAAGTATTGATCAGTGATATAATCTCATCAAAGGAAAAACTCTTACAGGTATGGGTGGCAGAGTAGCTGTTTGGGAGATAGCAACAAAATATCTTATTATGCTTACCATATCTCTGCGTATAAGCTCCTGGAATTTCAGCATAACACGTTGGCGAGTTGTGACAGGAGTATTACGCCATGATGGAAATGCTGTTTTAGCTGCAGATACTGCAGCTTTAAACTCTTCATCTGTAGTCAGAGGAAGTTGAGACACAACTTCTTGTGTTGCCTATTATCAAAGTTAACATTATCAGAACTTTTCCTTCCTCAAATCAACAAAGAAAACTATAAGCTCAATTTATCCCCACACTTAAAAAAATGAAAAAGGCACTTACAGGGTTTATCACATCGATGAATGTAGATGATTTTGAGTCAATAAAACTGCCCCCAATAAGATTTGGAACCCTCTGATGCAATACCATTAAAAAAAACGATGAAATTTAAAAAGCAGAAGCATTCATCTTAATTCTACCACAATTTCATGTATATAAAATCCAAGTCAGCCAGACGGAGTTCTATTCTGGAACTTCTTATGACAAAATGAAATCACTTGTGGGCCCTACAGAAAATAATACTATTATATTTTCATTATGATTAAGAAAAAACAAGGCAAAATAATCAACCTAGAATTATATACATCGTGTAACTCGTTTAGATATTGCTAACCAGTCCTTAGATTATAACAGAATAGAATAAAAATAAAAGGAGAAAAAAGATTTCCCGCAGATTCATTTTTAATAGTAGCTCATCAGAAAATCTTAGAACTCAGTAACCGCGCTCCATTGTATTTTCCAAGTACAAGCACCAAGTAAGCTTAAATATACTCATGAAGTAATTATCAGTTACCACAAGACGAGACAGATAAAATGCGCCATTTATTTTACTTTTCTAAATGAAGTCAATCTGGAAATTTCGTTTTCTAGGAAGCCAAACAAAGCTGGGACTTACCGGTGGATTGCCCTTCCTCGAAGATGCCTCAGCAGCTGTAGAGAATTGGTAACTTCCCAGAGCGAATATCCGGGGCTTCAAGATGTTCAACTTCGTCACTGCAGTAAGCAAAATCATAAATATACGAGCAGAGAATCAAAATTTAAATGATCCTTATCCGATTCCTTGTTCCAGTGATCCATCAATTATTTCAGCATTGAAAGCATCAACGAATAAGTTAGACTAACCTCGACGACTAGCAAGCTGCAGCATCTTGGTTTACTCCTGAAACTTCCTTCCGCTAATTGAAGAATGAGGATCCAAAATGAAATTAACTCATCTCTTGACTCTTCCTTTTATATCTGAAGAGACCGTGCAATACTCCAATTGTTAATCATATCATGGATTCTCACGAATCACGATTCGCATTAATTGAGTTTCATTATTATATGCACAAAAGATTTAATTTACATTTTAATATTTAAAACTATTATTGTAGTGAATCATAGGAGCTAAAAGTCATACGATAGTACTTATAAAATGTCCATAGTTATCAAACTTGCGAAAAATTCGTAGTATAAACAATTTAAATAGTAAACTTATAAAAATTTATTTTTATTATTAAATATGTATTACTAATGTATAATTAAATAATTAAACTATAAAAATCACAACAATTTGATTTAATATATTTTAAATCTAAATAATTGAAATTAAATTAGGATGTCAAATTTCTAAATGAAATTTAGGAATCGTTTATCTTGGATCAAAGTGCCTTCCACTGATTGAGAAATTGAAGGTGTCAACTCGATAAGTATCTATGATTGAGATATCGCGAGAGAGCTCAGATCAAGATGCAACACGAATTCGGGCGTTTCGCCGGAAGGTGGTGTGTGTGCGTGTGTGAATGATAAGTAATGGAAAATAGAGAGAGTCAGAAGTGACTTGGTGGGTAATCTCCTATTTATAGGGATTACCTAGGGTTTCACTCCCATGCAAATGCTCCCATCCTTGGTAGTTATGCGCACGTCACACGTTCTCCAGTCTCTCGCTCCACTAACCGTATGCGGCCCCGCACATATCAGGCACGATGGAGTAGTAGAGAACCATTTACCTGGGTAAATAAAGGGTTTTTACTGTGGACTCCCCACTGGGCCGGGAATCTGACTGGCCCAATATATTGGTCCATAACAGTTGCCCCCAAGCTCGGTATGGCGGGCTTCCGACGTCCGAGGTTAGCGTGTTGACTAGTCCGGCCATCATTCATCCGAGTTCGAGCTCGGACTTTCCTCCTTTTTCTAGGAGCCTCCTTTTGCTCCTTGTGCCTTTCCGCTCTCTATCACAGATGACGGGCTTTCTCCTTTAGAACACTTTCTTGACCTTGATAGTGACCGGGGTTCGTGTCGACAAGTGATCTTTTGGTCAACACCGTTATTATGATCTCGGTCATAACCGGCTATGAGCTTTTGTCACTTTGCCGACCTTCTCCGACTTCCCCTTCGTTCTAATCCGTCAAAGTCGTCAATTCTATAACTACCACTTTATGGCAACCGAGATTGACGTCCTTGGCTATTATGCATGCCTGGTTCCATAACCGCTGTATTTGGTGTCTCCCACATATTGCCCCCAATTCGGGTTGTCATGAAAGATTTTGGTAGTCACGATTTATTTTGACTTTATCTCCCTAGGGATACGATTTTCACTCTTTATGATCATGATCCCTTTCGAGATTCGTGCACAATTAATGCACACATTAATCGTCAATCCGCACGCCTTCCTATTAGGAGGCATTTATTGCCGCGCTTACGTTTCCCCATAAAGCGGGAATTTATTGCTTTCGACGGTTGTGCCCCTCGTATAAGAAAACGCCGCCACTTTGCGATTCTCTATGTTATGAGAATGAAAACCTGTTTAGGCAATAAATGTCCATAATGCCCATATAAGGGCATGATTTCTCACTCTCTTGCCTAATTCCGCGTCCCGAAAGTTTGAAACCTTTCTCTTCCCATCCGAATCTTGAGATGAAAATCCATTCGGACAAATAGGGATTCCTTTGAATCGGGCCACGAGACCTACGTTTTTCTCTTTAAAGATTTTTCCGGCGAGAAAGCGTAAAACCAAGAAGAAGAAACATAGGTTCATTGAGATGCCGCCGATGGTCCTTTCCATTGGTGACTTTCAACCGTATTTGCCGGTCTTCATCCACATCCCCGACGGCTTCGGGAGTCCAACCGTATTTGCAGTCTTCACATGCCCGGGCGAGAATATTTCCACTTGGATCCCGCCAAGGTCCGTCGGGCATGTGCAAAGTGCCCTTTCCGTGGATTGGCCGGTACCCGAAACATCGCCCCCGGGAGTGCCACGGTTGGGGTTGCACAGCCGCCTACGGGTCAATAGGTCCCCGTATCCAAACATTCCAAAAGGATGCCCGCCGATTCACTTCGAGAGCTCCTTCCGCCGGAGCGGGTTCTTCATCCCTTCGCATATGACGGCGAGCTTTTATTTCAAGATTGTTGTAATCCCGCTTATGAATACCAATTTCGTCTATTTTCCCGTATGAATGTTATGTAAAACCGTTCACTTATTAATGGAAAATCTTGTTTTATGCTAGCTTCTCTTTTGCGCTTCTTCATTCCAACCGTTCCTTTTTAAAACTAACCCGCCCTTTCATATGAGCCGGAATAAGCTGAAACTAATCGAACTTCAGAATGGATTGTCTTGAAAATCGACGCCCTCCAATCCGGGCTGAGTTAAAACTAACCGCCCTCCAGAACGGATTTTTTTTTGAGCAAACCGCCCTCCAATCCGGGCTAAGTTAAAACTAACCGCCCTCAAGAACGGATTATTTTTATTTATTTATTTATTTATTTATTTTTAGCAAACCGCCCTCCAATCCGGGCTAAGTTAAAACTAACCGCCCTCAAGAACTTCTAACGGGGTCAAATCCACGTGCTCTCTTTTCCGGGTGTTTTTGAGTACTCAACCGTCATTTATGCGGATTGGCATTATTGCGGCCTTTGGTTTTCGTGTGCATTTAATGCTCTCGCCGTTTCCCCTAAAACGCTCTGTTGGACAGACGCTTGGCGTAGGGGGACGTAGGGTTTCCAATTCCGTTAGAAGAAGCTAACGGCGTCGCGACCCTTGGCTTTTCAAATTCCAAACGTCTATATATATTTCTCTTTTCGAAAACATCAACCCTTCTTGACATTATCGACTATTCTCCGGCTTCGGAGTTTACCTTGCATCCAATCTATTGCCTTTTCTTTGTCAATCTTGCGCATTTCTTCTTTTTCACCAGGTATTATCGCTTGCCCAGTGATTTCTTGCTTCTGACTTCGCTCTTAGGCTTACTATAATGCATGTGGTTTTTTCTGAGTATACTCCGTTGCGCTTCTGGGTTTCTATCGCTTTTGACTTTACTATATTTTTGGGTTCTGCTGGGTGGGTTCTTAGTTTCTGTTGCCCCTTTCTAGGTGTTCTTAATGGCTCGAGCCTTTTCGTACGCCCGTGAAATCGGAAGCTCTTTGCCAAAAAATCTTCCTTTAGTTTCCGACATCGATCCTTCTTTACAAAAACTTTCCGTAAAAAAACCCAAAGAACCATCCTAGGCCCAAGAAGGTGCTTGCTCGGGAATTATCCTTTGACGGAGACGAAACGCTTATTTCTTCATCCCGTCTCATTGTAGTTCTAACTCCCTTATTTGGGACAATACTTTTCACCGACCCCACTCACGATGCTCTTTGACTTTTTGTATCTAGGTGTTCATGGCTTCATCCCGGCCCGGCCAGTCTTGAATGAAGGGTCCAAAGACTTCCACCCCTTCCCCAATTTCTACAGAGCTAACCCCGGCCGTAAGCCACAAGGTTACTGGGGTGAAAAACTCCCTGACCGCGAAGGATCTTCTGCAAATCGGGGTTGGGGACGGGGTAGGTTACGCCCTGCGGTTACCCGCAAAAACCGAATCCGTAGACGTTGGTCGTTCAAAGGAGAGAGGTCCTCACTTCTTTTTCATCTACCGGATGTCATCACTCTTTTGGGGGTGAGGTTTCCTTCACCGATTTCCGCACCGAGTTCCGACTCACTTGCACCTCGCCCCTCCCAACTTCATCCCAACTACCGGGTGTTCGCCGTTGCCTTTGAGAAGGACTTTATTTGTAGCGTGCCGGTCTTCATGTCCTTCTTTTCCCCAATGGAGACCGGTATCCAGACGACCGAATCAACGAAGTGGTTTGGGTGGACCACTCTCCGAAGCATCCGCGATCGGAGACTCTTCAGGCCTTTCCGCGAGTCCTGGAAGAACTTCAAATCTACCTTTGTCAAGGTCGAGGCCCTCAAGGGCTGGGCCCCGTGGTTTGTGAGGGGTGGCCGACTGGGAACTCGAGGAGGGGTTTCCCTTTCGGTCAACGGACCATCATACCTTGAGGCCCGACGACTTCCTTCCACAAGCGTTTTCGGACGAGGAGGATGATACCCTCCTGCGACTTCTGGAATACGTGGGGTCTCTGGGGGATCCCTTAGATCCGGCTAAGTACATCACCACGCCTTTGGTTAGGTGGAAAGCTACCGCGAGTATGACTTTATTGATACTCAGCTACATTGCATTTTTGTTCCTCTTTTATTGTTCTGATATCCTTTTTCTTTTGCAGGCCGAGCTATGGGTAGACCGAAACAACTTGCCGTCTTTAAGAATCGATCACGGGTCCCAGAAGAAAGACTTGCTATCCCGGTTAGTGACACACCGGCTCCTGTCCACGGCTCTCAAAAGCGGCTAGCCCCATCTGATCCCGAAGGAGATGCTGCCCGAAAGAAGGCCAAGGGAAAAGACGATGTGGCGGGACCACCAAATCCCGCCGAGATGCCGGTTTCTCGGGGTTCGCCGCTCTTCTTATGCTCCTCCCGGCGCCGCTTCGTCTTTGAAACCGCGGTGCCGGGGAACCTTCGTGGATCGACCTTCCGAGAGGGTGCCCGTGGGGGCCAGGTTGAGCCGGGAAGTGCTAGACGTGATGAGACCTCCCGCTTTTCTTCACGACGCATCCGCCCGACCGAGCCAATCAAGAGGATGTTGAATAATATATGCACGAGGGTTACCGCGGTCTTTCCCTCGCTTCGCTCTTACGCACTTGTCAAGGTAAAATACGGCCGGCGTACGCTCAGTTGGTTGCGGCGAAGAAAGAGAATACCGCTCTGAGGCAAACCTCCGAGGTGGCTAAAATTGCCGAGGACGGGAATAGAGCCGTTGCCAACCTGTCGCCCCCATGCCGAGCACGCCCGGCTACAACGGGATTTCTCCTCTCTCGAAGGCCGCCAAGGACAAGCGGGAAGAGGAACTCAAGTCTTCCATTTCTAAGGAGAGGACCTTGGAAAAGGAACCGGAAACTTCCAGTCCGACCTCCGGAAGATGGAGGAGAAGGCCGCGCGGCCGAGCTGGATGTCCGTCGCTTGGAAGATCTCCGCGGATGGTCTCGTGGCCGTAGATAAGGCTCAATCGAGGCCGAACATCATAAAGCTCGCTCGCATGCCAAGGAAAATGAGCTTTCGGCTAAGGAGGTCAAACTAGGTCAAGCCAAGGTGGGGTTGACCGAGTATGCCGATGCAGCGGTTTTCTCATTTGACAACGCCGTTGCGCAAATTCGCGCCCTCAATCCCGACCTCAACCTTAACCTGGATGGCCTTAACTATGAATCATATGTTAACGAGCAAGGGCATCTGATACCGCCCGGGGTCGAAGATGAAGAAGGAGAGGAGGAAGCAGCCCAACCCCCGTCTTCTTGAACTTATTGTAATTTTCTTCATTTTGGTTATTTTGTAACCTGTTGCTTTTGATGCCGCGGTAATGACCGGCTTGTATGTATGATTTCGTGATATGATTAATCCTAGCTTTCCGTTTTTCGAATTTCCGCTTTAACTCCTACGCGTTTTCTTGAAGGCGTGGCGTGGTCTTTTAAAAACTGGATGTTTGATCAAGAGTTCGTGCCATCCTTTCGCGAATATGCTGATGGAAACTGGTTAGCCAGCCATGAATCCACACGCATTTTAATGGGAACATGGTGTCTAGAGCCGAGCTAGATTGCCTCGGGCGCCTACATGTTTTAATTGGAACACGGTTTCTGGAGCCGGGCTATAATGCCTCATACTCCTACATGCTTTAATTGGAACACGGTTTCTGGAGCCGGGCTATAATGCCTCATACTCCTACATGCTTTATTGGAACACGGTTTCTGGAGCCGGGCTATAATGCCTCATACTCCTACACGCTTTAATTGGAACATGGTTTCTGGAGCCGGGCTATAATGCCTCATACTCCTACATGCTTTAATTGGAACATGGTTTCTGGAGCCGGGCTATAATGCCTCATACTCCTACATGCTTTAATTGGAACACGATGGCGAACTTGTGTTTGCAAAAAATGGGCTCCTAGACCCAAAATTCATTAATCTTAAGTACCAACATTCAAAGGGATCATCATAAGAAATCAACACAATTCTTTTGCCTGCGGTATTGCTTGCATTATTTCGGCAGGGCCTGTACTTCAACTGTAATAGGCCTTAAGCTTGTCCGCGTTCCACGTTCGCTTCACAGGTTTCTTAGTCAAAGTCTCCAGCCTATAAGCTCCTTTACCCTGGTTATCGCCACCCGATATGGGCCTTCCCAATTTGCCGCGAGCTTTCCCCGCCGGCGTTCTTGTTTCCGATGTCGGCCGTCGTAGGACGAGACCCTTGTTAAATCCTCGGGGGGTTTGACCCTTTTGTTATACCGGTTTGCAATTAATTGCTTGGCAGCCAATTCTCGGTAGTGCGCCGTCATCCTGACCTCATCAATCAGATCTAATTCAACTGCGATAGCTTGGCTATTCTCTTCTTCCTCATGTAGAGCCTTTATTCTCCTCCACGAGGGCTCGCCTATCTCAACCGGGATCATTGCCTCGCACCCATAAGTCAATCTGAAAGGAGTCTCGTTAGTTGCCGAATGGATGGTAGTCCGATGTCCCCAAAGGACTCGGGTACAATTGATCCACCCAACTTGACTCGGCTTCTTCCATTCTCTTCTTGACCCTTCAACAATAACCTTGTTGGCCGCCTCGCTTGTCCATTAGATTGTGGATGCTCTACATGAGGCGAAATCCGCTTTCAATATGGAAGTCGGCCATCATTTCTTGGAAGCCCTTGTCTATGAATTGGGTTCCATTGTCGGTGACAATCTCCGCCGGATACCAAACCGAGATATGATGCTCCGCCTGAAAAACTTTTGCACCCCGGGAAGTGATGGCCGACACGGTTCCGCTTCTATCCACCGGGTGAAATAATCCACCGCCACTATCAACCATCGCAACCGTCCAGAGCCATCTTAAAAGGGCCGAGTAGGTCCATACCCCATTTGTAAAAAAGGCCACGGAGCCGAGATATGCGTTAACTGAGATGGCGGACTTCGCAGGAGATGGCCGTGTTTCTGACAACTGTCGCACCTTTGAACGTGTCTCTTTGCATCTTCCGCCATCGTCGGCCAAAAGTACCCAGCCCGTACTGCCTTTCTGGCCAATGCCTTGGCTCCCATGTGATGACCGTTTATACCCTCATGTATCTCCGCCGACATACTCGGCCTTAGCCGAATCTAAGCACTTCATCTACGGAGAATGGAAACCTTTTCTAAGTACAATTCGTCCCCCATCATGGAATATGAAGCCGCTGTTTTTACCAACTTTCTGGCGTCCGAAACATCTTCCGGGAGTATTCCCTTTTCCAGGTAATCGACTATTGATTTCCTCCAATCACTTGCCTCTGAGATGACCATCACGCAACTTGGTCCAACAAATTCTATTGGATGATTGTTCGATGATTTCCAGGACTTTTAGTACTTTCCAATTTAGACAGAATGTCGGCCCTTACGTTGTCTCCTATGGGGATATGGACTATGGTTACTCTATCAAATTCTGCCATAAGCTGTTTGACCTTTCCCAAATATTTGATCATGAGAGGCCCTTTGGCTTGGTATGTACCTTCTATCTGGGAAGCGACCAGCTGGGAATCGGTAGATACATGTATGTCTTTTGCCCCATTTTCCTTGGCTCGCAACAAACTCGCGATTAGAGCCTCATACTCGGCTGGTTGTTTGAAGTGCCGAAGTTGAAACGAAGGGAATACTCCAATGATACCCTTCAGGACTTTCAATGATAACCCCAAAGACCGCTACCCGGATGTTGGATGACCCGTCCATGAACAACTTCCGTGTATTTTCGACTTGTCAACCCGGTCATTGACCGGTGTGAATTCCATCACCAAATCCGCCAATGCCTGTGACTTAATCGCATGCCGAGCTTCATAAATGATGTCAAACTCAGATAATTCGATGGCCCAACTAACCATCCGTCCCGCTGTGTCCGGCTTGTGTAGAATCTGGCGTATCGGCCGACTAGTGCGTACTATGATCGTATGACTTTGGAAGTAGGGACGCAACCTCCTTACCGCCACTAAAAGGGCAAATGCCATCTTTTCCAACTTTTGATAATTTAGTTCGGAACCCTGCAAGGCTCGACTTACGAAGTACTCTGGCTTTTGACCGTCCTAGGCATCCCTAATCAAAGCCGCACTAACGGCCTTATTCCCCACAGCCAGATACAAAATTAGACTCTCCCCGGATCCGGCTAGGGATAGCACCGGCGGGGTGGATAAGCACGCTTGATCTTATTAAATGCCGACTCACGTCTTCATTCCATTCTCCAGGAGGTTTCCTTTTTAATAACTTAAAGAACGGAAGGGAGTTTTCTCGCGGATCTCGGCAAAAATCGGGTTAATGCCGCCAACCTGACCACCATCAACCGTTGCACCTCTTTCTTGTTCCTTGGTGCTTGCATATCTAACACGGCCGGCATTTGTCCGGATTGACTTCAATTCCCCTATGCGTAAGCAAAAAGCCTAAGAACTTTCCTGCTGGAACACCAAAAGCGCATTTAGCCGGGTTAAGCCGAATCTGGAACTTTCTCAATTTATCGAACGTCTACTGCAAGTCCTGGATATGGTCGGTTACAGATAAAGACTTAACAATCATGTCGTCTATGTAAACCTCCACATTCTTTCCAATCTGGTCCTCAAAGACTCGATTCATCATTCGCTGGTAAGTGGCTCCCGCATTCTTCAATCCAAAGGGCATAACATTGTAACAATAATTGGCCTTGTCGGTGATGAACGCTGTTTTTGCCTGGTCACCTGGATGCATAGCGATTTGATTGTAACCTGAATACGCATCCATGAATGACAAGTAATTTGAAGCCTCGACGAGTTGTCCACCAACTGATCAATACTTGGCATCGGAAGGAATCTTTTGGGCACACCTTATTCAGGTCTTTATAATCGACACACACCCACCATTTGCCACCGGGCTTCTTTACCATGACCACGTTCGACAACCAAGTAGTGTCGCACCTCTCGGACGGCCGCTTCTAGCAGTTCCTCAACATGGGCGGCCAAAGCCTTTCGCTTATCCTCACCCAAATTTTCTCTTCTTCTCGCGACACCGGATCGCTTCGGGGGATATTGCCAACTCATGACAACATACATCGGGATGAACCCCGGAATCTCTCGACGGTTTCCAGGCGAAGATGTCTTGATTCTCTTTCAAGCATCTCTCTAGCTCGACCGAAGCTCGAGGCCTAAACTCTTTCCAATTTTAGTAACTCGGCCGGGTTCAGCGCCCAATACTAAGTCGTCTAGCTCGCCATTAGGTTCGGTCTTCTTCATTTTTTGTTCCTCGCGTAGATCCAACTCGACGAGATTCACCGACTTACCATCTTCGTCCGCTCTTGGGGACTTTATATTTCGCTCCCTCCGTAATGACAGATTTATTTTGTTTTCTTTGACCGTGTCGAAATAACACTGACGTGAGTCTTTCTGATCACCCCTTACCGTTACTATCTGATTTTTCCTGTTGACCAACTTTAGCTTCTGGTGCTTAGAGGACGCCAGTATGTCCTAATCGTGGATGGTAGGATGACCCAAGATGATGTTGTATTGGGATGGGAAGTCGGCAACTATGAATTTCACCCTTCCGACTTAAAGGCCTCTTTAGATCCCAACGTCAACTTTAAGTCTATGTAACCTTCGGGCATGTGTCTCTACCATTAAATCCAAATCAAGGTTGTTTTGCATGGCTTCAAGTCCTTCGGGTCCAGATGCATGCGTTTAAAGGCATCCCAAAGAATAATATCCACTGCACTGCCGTTGTCGATCAAGATCTTCTTAACACAACAATTTACCATTGTTCCTGTGATAACTAGGCCGTCATAGTGCCCTGGCGGAACGTCCTCTAAATCCCGCGCGGAGAAACTCAGCACCGGGGGGTCCGGTTTTGTCGTGTCCCTTTTGAACTCAGGGCGGTCCCTGATGGGCAAGACCTCCCTTAGGTACTTTTTCCTCTGACTATTCGAATCCCCTCCACCGCCAAAACCTCCGCTAATCGTAGTGCAATCAAACTTGGCGTCCGGGAATTCGTCGTCACTATTCGTCATTTCCTTTTTCCGTTCACGCTTTTTCTTTTCCGGGGTGGGCTCTTACTCCTTCCTTCCCCGCCGTCTCTTGCCTTGCCGTCCCTGAGTTTGTATGACAAACCGACGAAGCTTGCCCTCTCGCACGAACCTTTCAATGGCGTCTCTCGGATCCCGGCGGTTGTCGGTTTCATGACCGTGTTGATCATGAAACTCGCAATATCGCGTTTATCGAGACCGGCATCCCTTCGCAAGCGGCCGGGGTCGCTCCACCTTTTTCATTTCCGTGGTTGCCACCTCCTTCCAAATCTGAGCTTGAGACACCTTTAACGGGTATATTTGTCAAATCTCCCCTCCGCTTTTTCTCGCCTTGGTCCGGGCTCTTGACCCGGCCCGCGGACTCGCTTACGCCCGGGATAATGCGGCTCTCGCCTTTGGAGGAGGACTTTTCCCCCTTTCCCTCGGTATCTGACTCATAATTTCCATTTGTTCGAGCTCCAAGTACGTCTTTGACCAGTCCGTAAACTCGGACAGGGTTTGGGGACGACTTTTCATGACCGACTTCTTAAGCCGGGACAAATTGCGAAGACCTGCTATTACGCAATGTAAATGCACGTCTTCTTTTAAACCAGGGATCTGGAGGGCCGTGTCCTTAAACCGATCCAAATATTTCTGCAATGTTTCATTAGGCGACTGCTTGACTTGGTCGAGCTGGAACTCGGTCTTTGGCTGTTTCCGGCTTGTTGCAAAATAGAGTAAGAACTTATGCTCCATTGTTTTCATATCATGAATGGATTCGGACGGCAAAGAGTGGAACCACGTCTGAGCCGCTCCTTGAAGGGTTCCGCAAACAACCGTGGAACCACGTGTCCAACAATACCCTTTACTCCGATCTCCATCTTGAAGTTATTCAGGTGAATCAAGGGTCTTGAGTACCATTATATTTCGGTAATTCCCGGGAATCTAAACCCTTAGGATAAACGGCGGCCGTAATCTCTTTAGAAAATTGATTCAACAATCCCACCCCAATATGCCCTTCTGCCGAAGTCCTAGACATGTTAAGAGATGGGGGTACCGTTGTCTGCTTATTCAAATCCGAATTTTCAACTGACTGCTTTCCCTTAGCCCGGGAAATGTCGCCCTCTGCTAACCTTCGAGTATCCTCACCTACCCCGGTAGCCGTTATATCGCTAACCCGGTTAGGCTTATCAGTAACCCGAACAGTACGCCGGATAGGATTTTCGAGCGTCCTCAATCGCTCTTTTAACAATTCAATCTCCCAACGTTCCTATTTAGTAGGCTCTCCCGAATCATCTTCTGCCAACTCGTCTTTCTCGTAACTTCTTAAGGGGTCCCCTCTGTGAGTATGTGCCGAGGTTGAGATCATTACCCGACAGTGCCGGCTCTATCTCGTCCCGCAACCCCGCCGGAATTCCCTTCGATCCTTCACGCCGATCATTAGCCGACCTTATACGTTTTGACTCGTCCCGACGCCAAATAGCGTTTCGGCGTTCCAAGTCCTCCGAATAAGTCGGACGTCCTTTTTCTCTCGTAGCCGCCGACGAGTTTCCATATTCTCCATTCGCTGGAGTAATGAATCCATCGTCATGCGTATAATTCGGGTATCGGGGTGTTCCGCTTGGACTTCCCGAGAAGGAGAGAAATCATCCTGAACCCTGGTCTGCTGCCGCCTAGCCATCAAACTGGGATGGGGAAAATTCGCCGTATCCTGCATTTCGCCTTCCATCACTTCGACGACATAGTTAGGATCCGGGTTAGCCGAATCGAATACTCGAACCGTGTGATTTTCACGTACAAGCCGTCGAGGCTCTCCCGAAGCCGTCCCGACCGGAGTGCCCGACTACGGCTTCTAGTGCTTGCCGCCATCCTCGGTGGTATCACCGGCTTTTAACGTGCTCCTCGGGAATCAAAGTTTATAGATCCCCACGGTCGGCGCCAATGTTCCGTTATAGAACACGAGATGTCCGGCTCTAGTGAGCTGGGAATGGTTTATCTTGGATCAAAGGGTCTTCCACTGATTGAGTCTCAGTGAAAGGTGTCAACTCGATAGTATCTATGATTGAGATACCGTCGAGAGAGCTCAGATCACGATGCAACACAGGTCGAGCGTTTCGCCCAGAGGGTGGTGTGTGTGCCGTGTGACTGAATGATAAGTAATGGAAAATAGAGAGAGTCCAGAGTGCACCTGGTGGGTAATCTCCTATTTATAGGGATTACCTAGGGTTTCACTCCCATGCAACGCTCCCATCCTTTCCGGCCCGTTATGCACGTCCCACGTTCTCCGTGTCTCTCGCTCCACTAACTGTACGGTCCTACACATATCAGGCACGATGGAGTAGTGGGGAACCATTTACCTGGTTCCCTATTTACCTGGGTAAATAAAGGGGTTTTACTGTGAACTCCCCATCGGGCCGGACCGCCGGCCCAATATATTGGTCCATAACAATCATCATTTATCATATTTAATAAAGAAATTTCTATAAAAATTTTCTATAAAGTCGCTGACCATGATCAAATCAAAAAAGTTAACACGAATTTAAGGGTAAGTTAACACGGTTTTATAAACTAGAAACATAAAAACGGTAAACTTAATGTATAAATTTGTAAGTTTAACTGAGTTTACAACTAGCACGAATTTATCACTGACTCAACTCGCGAGTTTGACAACAATGGTCTATATTATACTCTCTCGTATCCTAAATGTAAAATAGAATTGACTTTTTTTTTTGAGATATTAAGAATGCTAATTAAATTACTTTAAAATATTTTTATTATTATTTTTTTCTCCAAACTATTTTGTCTAACTTATAAACTAATATATAATCTAATAATACACAATATATGATATAATTAACTAACTTATTTAGTTTCCTTAATCTATGCAAAAAAATCAACTATGTCTTATATTTAAGTCATAATAAGTAATACCCATATTGGCATGTAAACAAAATCTCTTGATGAAGATGATGACCTGGGAAGGGGATGAGGATGAAGTTTTGCTATTTCTTTATTTCGATATAATTAAGACGAGATGCCTCATATCATTATCAAGATCAAGATCTGGACCTATCACGAGTGGGATCATTTATACTAGAAGCAGTAATTTACAATTCAGTATTTTCCTTTAATTTTTGATTTAGTATATATTTCATTTTATTTTAACTAGCACAGATTCCGTGCTATACATGAGTAAAAATGTCGGAAATTAATATATTTATTTATTACAAATTTTCTATCATGCAACAATCCTAACTGCAAATTAAATACATGGTTCATTACTTCATTATGTTAACATATAAAAAACAATTAATTACATAAGAAATCAAATAGAGAAGGTGAAGTAACCTCGTCCAGCTTGCTGCATATTAAATAAGTTATTTACTCAAAAGTTGCTCCAAAAAAAACTAAAAATGGAGAAATAATAAATTACATACTTAAATATCAAGACGCCTTTAGTTCCTAAGTTCAAATTCAAAAAAGTTCCTTTCTTTATTGTTTGAGTGGCAACACTTCCCACGGCTGGCAAATCAAAGAGGCAGCGTTTTCCCTTTCCTCCTCTAGCGGCATCTATAGGCGTTTCCTCTTCGCAGCTCCCTCCACCTCCGACATTGAAGGAAATCATTGAAGCCATATTTCACCTCCAGGGCACCGTTTTGGAGGTCATGACGAGGCAAGATTACTTCTTCGAATGACTAGAGGAGTTGGCGGTGGTGTTGAATGACATCATTGATCATTTGAAATAGCCGTGGCGAGTCTCGTGGAATGATGATAATCTTTTGAAGGGATGGATCATCATGGATCATCATATCTCTCACACACACACACACACACACATACACACACACACACACACACACACACAACTAGCCGTGGCGAGTCTCGTCACAACTAGTCATGGCGAGTCTCGTGGAATGATGATAATCTTTTGAAGGGATGGATCATCATATCTCACACACACACACACACACACCCCACACACCCCACACACACCCCACACACACACACACACACACACACACAAATTTTACCAAAACTACGTCGTTTTGGATTAATGAAGGGTGTTTCTGTAATTTTGTTTATAAAACTATGTCGTTTTGGATTAATGAAGGGTGTTATTGTAATTTTGTTTATTTTTTTTTTTTAATGAAGAGTGTTTTACCAAAACTACGTCGTTTTGGATTAATGAATGGTGTTTCTGTAATTTTGTTTATTTTTTTGGATTAATGAAGGGTGTTCACACACACACACACACACACACACAACTAGCCATGGCGAGTCTCGTGGAATGATGATAATCTTTTGAAGGGATGGATCATCATATCTCACACACACACAAAGTTTACCAAAACTACGTCGTTTTGGATTAATGAAGGGTGTTTCTGTAATTTTGTTTATTTTTTTTTGGATTAATGAAGGGTGTTCACACACACACACACACAACTAGCCGTGGCGAGTCTCGTGGAATGATGATAATCTTTTGAAGGGATGGATCATCATATCTCACACACACACACACATTTTACCAAAACTACGTCGTTTTGGATTAATGAAGAAGTGTTTCGTAATTTTGTTTATTTTTTTTGGATTAATGAAGGGTGTTTCTGTAATTTTGTTTATTTTTTCATCACATAAATTTTACCAAAACACCATTTATTAATTCACCTAAAATTACAAATACACCCTTCATTAATTCAAAACGACGTAGTTTTATGGATCACTAGAGATAAACTTATCTCCAGTGACTGGAGAAATACTTTTCCCTATATGTATGTATATATAGGGTTTATCGTTTGTCATGTTACTTGACATAAGGTTTTATCAAGTCACTCCAAAACTACGTCGTTTTGGGAGTTAGGGGAATTAATGAAGGTTATTTTGGTAAAATTCATATAATAAATACAAAAACAAAAATACCAAAACACCATTCAGTAATTCCCCTAACTCCCAATACGATGTAGTTTTGGGGTGACTTGACAAAACCTTATGTCAAATGACATGACTTGATTTCATGCATGTACATTGTCGTCTTTAGGCTATGATTAAAGAAAAAGTTTCTGTCTTTTGAGAGTTCTTGTTAATAATCATCATCTATCTCATGTTATTAATTCTATACTATGTTCTAATTAATTTTTTAGACAGGATGATTTGAAAGACGGTGTCATTATGAATTAATATTTTTAATATATTGACTCTAGTCATTAATGAGAACCGGTCTAGAAAATGTTGCCCTATGTATATATACTCACTTTCGCACACAATCTTAATCTCTAGCCTCTTTTAGTCCCGCTCTTACTCTATCCATCGCCTCCCGCCGCTGTGATTTCTCTTTCTTTGCCATCAGGATAGCTTGGTATTCCTCCCTGTTGGCCTTTCAGCTCTCTCTGTTGTCACTGTTTTGCTCTCGCGTTTGATAAAAATAGTTTCTTTTAACAACCCTCGATAGATATTTTGCTCTCGCATTATATTAGTATACTCTTTCATTGTCTTTGCTTGAATAGAAGTTTTAATCATTGTCTTTCGTTATCTTTCACAAATCCTCGATACTCATTTTCCTGCTTTTGTCAAAACCCATATTGAAAGTTCAATTTTTTTTACATCTGTATAAATGAAAGTATTCTGCTTGATCGATATTCTCTCTGGTTGTTGTAAAAAATATTTGCAATTTTACATTGTAACTTGAACCTTGTGAAATATGCAATTTTTTCATACATAGCATAGAGGATCGGATGAACACAGTTAGAGGTTGCAGATATGTTATACCCCTGCCGGTCTCGCCCTTTCGGGTAGCGGATAGAGGGATTTCCTTTTATAATTACCATATTTCATCTAATTACTACTTATTAGCATGCATCAGAGATTAACGCGGCAGAGCATATCCCAGTTTTGGATTTTAGACAATACTGGTAAATTAAAAATAAGCAACAAAATATAATCCCCGAAGAGTTAGATATATAATCATCCACCAGTGCCCAAAGGCCAAAATAATATAGAGTTATCCAATTTTCAAAACAAATAACAAAATAATCTTTCTCCGCCACCACCAACTTCAACTACTCCATCTTAGTGGTCTTACCCTTCTCTCCAAGTACAGTCTTCGTGGTACTTCTTGAAGCTCTACAAAAATCTGAGATTCATAAATGGATCCCAGAGTAACCATTAATCCCATATGTAATGCATAAACAATGTATGTATGTAACCATAATCAGGAAAACACCAGATAACACAGCATTCAATAACAACGCGCAGTAACACAAATACAACATACCATATGCATAGTGTTAACTGCGGAAGGACTGCATGTCCTAGAAACAAACGCAAGACGGCTCACAAGGCAAGCACCGGATCCATAGCGCCATGAAAACACAAGGAAAACGCAGTAGTCATGCTCCGAACCCAGACCACACTGAATGCACACAAACGTATGTCCCTTTTCAGGAGACACGAGTCCACAATCATGGAAAATCATACATACAAAGTAACACAGAACACATAAGGGTTAATATTACTACCTGGTAGTTGTTTATAAATATCAGTAAAATTTTCCCCCGGCGCACAATAAATCAAAATAACCAAAACATAAATATAAGTAACTCTCCTTTGAAATATTTATTTGATGGCTTAAAATGAGCCTTTTTCAACCTTAAGAAAAAACTCCCAATTCCAAACAAAAATCCTATTTTGAACATGTTGAAAACATTAGACACACCAAATGTAAAATCTATTTCCCACGTGCTTGAGACTGACCGAAAACATCTCTTGAATCCCACAACCTAACTTTCTCTTATATCATAATAACTCTTCTTTCTAAACCTCAAACCTTTAAGTTCAATCTTTTATTCATCCTTTTTATCTATTAATCAGACCATTTCATGAACAAAAATGCAGGGTACTACCACTTTCAACTCCACAACCATAAAATCATAAGGTAGTTAAAGCTATAACTTACTTGTTCTTGGTATTTCTCCAACTAGAAACTTAATCCTTTACGCTACTTCCTCCTCCTTTCGGCCTCAACCTTTCTCTTGGGCATTAGCTTGGCTCTCCAAGTGTCTCCTACTTAATCTTTGATCTTTTTCTCCTCTGCCTCTCAACACATCCAACAAGCTAAAATGGGAGGGGCAAGCCCCTTAAATAGATCTCCAAAAACTGATTCAACCTTTCTCTAAATCACTCTTCATTGTTCTAGAAAAGCCTAATTTATATATATATTTTTTTATATATATTTCCCTTGATCTCTCTATTGGCCGGCGCATTAGAGGGATTTGAAGGAAAAAATTTCTGATTCTCCCTTGCTCTCTCACATTCGACGCCTTTGGGAGGTTAGAGAAAAATTTGTCTTTTTGATTTCCTCTCACATCCGATCAACAATGGAGAATATTGGAGAAAAATAAAATTTTGTGTACTACTTTTCCATTGATTCACGTGCTCACTACTTCCTTCCTTCATTAATATTGAGTTGTCTTATCCATCACATCTCTCTTTCTCTCTCTCAGCCAGCGATTTTATAGAAGTGGGAAGTAAAAAAAAATCACTTAATCTGATCCCCCTCTCACGTCAAATGCTTAGGGAATTATTAGAGAAAAGGAAAAAAAAATTGTGTCCCTCCTTGCCTCAACCGACGTGCACCACTTCCCTCTCTCCTTTCATTAATTCATCATGTCCCATCCATCTTCTCCTTAGGCCATAAGTACACTCAAGTACTCTAAGCTAGGGCATCATAACCCATCTTCCCTCTCTCTTGCCTTGGGACGCGGCGGACAACTGATGGGACTGAGGGATTTATTTAAATTTACCAAGTATATACTCCTCTTTGCCCACTGGTTAAAACCTTGCCGCTTTGCTTCAGATTAAATGTTCTCTTTCTTCTCTTTCTAATTTCGAAAATTGAAGGGCTTTTTGGAATAAAAATATGTCTTCTAGTACACTTTCATCTCCTCTTAAGTCCTTATGTTGTACTATAACATGGTGTCATATTTCTTTCTCTCTCCTAAAATTTCAAAATTTTGAGGGCATTTTGGGACATACATACATACATACATACATACATACATACATACATACATACATACATACATACATACATACGACATGATGGCACATCAACTACTCCCTTGTCCTTATAAAATGTGAATGAGAGAGACATACATACATACGACATGATGGCACATCAACTACTCCCTTGTCCTTTGAAAATGTGAATGAGAGAGTAAAGAAAGATTTTTGGGTGATTTTGAGTCATATAAGTCACATCCAATGTCCACCTTTCTAAGGCAAATTAAACTTATATTGAAACTCCACAAATTTTTCATTAGAATTTTCCCTCTCCTTTTATTGGATGAAAATTATAGAAATAATGAGGAAAAATATACATTTAACTTAATTGACATTATTTATCTCAAATTATCCATAACCAAATTTAATAGCCATATTTTTCGAATTATTCCACCTTATTTTCCAATAATTATTTTATCCTATTGGAAATAAATACCATTGACTACCACTTGGTGAAAAATTCATATATTTCATTGATTTATTTAGTACATTAATTTACATGAAAATTGAGGATGTTACAAGATACATGCAAACCTTTCTTATAGGACTTGGAAAACGAAAAGAAAAAGAAAGAAAGAAAGCCTTCTTTCCATAGATATAAATATGATATTTGTAACATCCCGAATTTTTTCGGAAGAAATTAATTTATGATAATTAAAATTTATCATTTAAGATTATTTTTATAGTAATATCTCAAATTTTGGAATAAGAGAGTTTAGGAATAAGACTCGAGATAAGAAGGTTACTAGGCTTTTGATAATCGGTATTTTTCATTACAATCGTGGTAAAAATCGATATTAATTTGAATGGTAGATGATTATGTAGTAGATAAGCATGTGAAATTTGATCGGTAGATAAGTATTTGGTAGATGGACATATGTATGGTAGTTAGATGGTAGATGGAGATGTGAATGGTAGTTACACGGTAGATGGACATAAGAGTGGTAGATAGATGGTAGATTGAAGTAGTTGGGTAGTAGGTAGACATGTGATTTTTGAAAAATGGTTGAGACCCAAAACTCTATAAATACCTCACCCCTTCTCTTCTTTCACAACACACAAACACTCAAGACTCACGAAAGGTAGAGAAAAAGAGAGAGAGAGAGAGTGAAGGAAGCCTTGCGGTAATTTTGGGAACTATAGAGTAATGGTAACTCGAATATTCTTCCATATACTTGTGAATTGTGTATGATTATAAATTATGTTATATTTTCTATAGACTAAATTATTTGTATATGTATTACGATATTATCATGATGAAAACTGAATATTACGGTTTTGCCCCGAATTTCGTAAATGACAATTTAGTCATTTGAATTCTCAAGTATGAATGATTGGTCCGATGAGGTTTATGAGATGTTGATTTTTCCTTGTGATGATATAAATGGAAGCATGTTTTAATCTACTTTATTTTTATTGAATATAATTATCATGGCGGATGTATGTGTGATGGGTTGGAGTAAGGAGGAATTTGAATGATAAGATTTTCGTATGCCACCACTCGGTGCACGGTGGATGGTACTTTTCGGTGGCCCCTTCTTCCATATTTTTCCTCCGGGCCGGGATTGCATTGGAGTTGTGGGACATGTGACACCTCCTTAGTTGTTCTTTTTAAGGAGGGAGCATAGTCCGGACTTAAGCTCTATACCTTTGTAGGGTGTATCTTAAGTTTTGGTGAGCTTGAAACCATCCAGTCAAATGAATGAGTTTCTATTGGACTATGTGTTAGCCTATGGCTCCAGTTAGCGGTACAAGGGCGGATGGTGATATAAGGGAGGATGCATATTGCATATTGTATAATTGTATAATTCACAATTCGACATAATGATGATTACTTTTGCAAAATAATTTTTGTATGAGAAATTATGGTATATATAAATATATTTGAGATCGGCCTTGCTTTTTGTCATATGTAACTTGCTTGTGTACGGTAGAAACTTTCGCAGTTACCGAGACGTGGAATCTCATCCCATATTAACATTTTTCGTGTGAATATCCTAGTAGGGAGCAAGGGAAGGCACCATGGAGTGAGCTTTGAAGGCTCTTTTGTACTCCTATAGTTTATGTTATGTTATTTCATTTGCCATGAACCTAAAACTTCCGCTTGTATTAAACTCTGAAACATTTTTGGAAATTTATTTTGAATATGTATTATGAACTTTATTTTAAATGGTCTTGTAATTTAATGATTTGGATAATGATTATCCCTGTTGGACGTATTTCAAATATTTTGACCAAATTTCCAGGTGTTGAATTTGAGGTGTTACAATATTCCTTCTCATATGTAATTTGTGGTGGTTGTAGTTATAGAAAATTGATGCTTATGACATATCAATGAACTTATCATTATAAGAATGATACAATTTCATTAAACATAAACATATCTCAGTGCTTATCATGATATAATGTGACATTGATATCATATAACATATTATCATGTTTTGTTATATCTTTAGAAACATCCACTTGATATGTTCACGGTTAATAAAATTGTATAATTCTCATCATCATCAACATCATCATTCGTTACCATATTTATCTGTTTACAGTGGATTTGTATTTAATTTGTGTATTATAAATTTATTCTTTTTAATTACAGAAAAAAAAAATATGAAGAATGTTGAAAAGACAAGTGAAGAACGCCAAGTTGAGTAGTTTTTTTGTCACTATCACTTATGTTTTTGTACACATGTGAAGATTAATAAATAATCTGATCTAATATTTAACTTATTGTAATTTAAAACAGGGGATCGGATAAACACAGTTTTCAGATTGCAGATATATATATAAGCCCTTCCACTAGGTCTTGAAAAAAAAAACCTTCATTCCACATATATAAATATGATATTCATTTTGTGCTTCTTGTATGTTTCGTTGTGTGATACATGAAAGTTTACACTTTTTCTGCTGGCTGTATATTCTTTGTGGTTGTTATCGTTGGGATTGCGAAACTTGTGATTATGACAATAATGCAATTTCATTGTATCATTTTCATAACGGCAAGTTTTACAATTCCAATCATTGCGAATTCTATGGGCGAAAGTCCGCCTACACATATGTTAATTATATTGAATCTTGTTTGTCATGCCTTTGCTCTTTTTGAGATTTTTTTTGTTGGATGCCCATTCCTTAAAAGGGCTTAGATCATTATTGAGTTTTGGGCAAGAGTGTCGATTGTAATTCTAACGTGTGGGTGCTGTTGATGCCTGGTTCGTATCGCTGAACATCCTTATAGTCAATTGTTGCAACCCTTAGATTGGGAGTTAAGTTTACTAAACTTAGGCATTTTAGCTCTTTTGAGAGTTTTGAAAGCCAGAATATCACCTAAGAGGGGGTGAATTAGATGACTTAAAAACTTTTTCGAACACCCCTGAAACTCACACAAAACAGAGCTAAACAAAGAGAGTAGAAGAAGAATTGACACAAGAGATTTATATTTGTTCGATCTAAACTCTTGACCTACGTCCAGTCCCTAGACTCTCTAGGTATTGCACTATTTCTTTCAACTTGATTACACACTTTGTACTCGAAGTAATCCTCTCTCTAAGATTCACTCCCCCTTACAAGTTGTAACCAATACACCAACTCTCAATGTCCCACTACCTTGTGTATCTTTACAGAAAAGATGAATATAGTTTAACTCTCTCAAAGAGTAGATAGATAAGCACTAAAGATTAGATATCCGAAGATGTTACACAATGAATGAAACAGTAAATGTATATAGTTTGTTTGAGTGTTTTTGTTTCCGGTTGTTGGAACGTATTTAATGCTTCTATTTATATTTGGTGAAGGCAATTAATGACCGTTGAGAAGCTTTCAATGAACCGTTGTGAGTAATCAATATAGCCATTAGACGTTGAAGTTCGTCCGTTACTCACAGTCTTAGATTCTGCGAATGATTGTTATCATTCGCCGTTTGACATTCTTTTTGTTCTCCCCATTGGATGTTGAAACTTCTAATTAAGGAAAGAGAACAAGAATGCCTTTGGACTTGATCAGAAAGTGATTGCCAGATGTGTGTTTCATTTTCTAAAATCGCATTTAATGCAACTGACGTAATCAATGTTTTTTTATTAATCTGTGTTTAATCTCTCATTTAATCATCTAAAACTCATTAATAAACTAATTAAAAATAGTTAGGAATAATAATGAGTAATGATAATAAGTAATCAAATCACAAGCAAAGATTTAAGATTTACGGACACAGTGATTTGCAAAACATAAATGCTAACTCGAGTTGGTCTTAGGTTAACTCGAGTTGATCAATAATCACTCAAGTCATAGTTTCATCTTCTTTGAAAATAAGTTTGAGATGTAGAGAAGATGGCTCTAAAAGAAGTTAACTCAAGTCATGCAATGCTAACTCGAGTCAATATCTTTTTCACAAATGTTGTCGAGTTGAGTTTTGAAAATGATTTGAACATAGAGCTAACTCAAGTCATTAAGTGATGACTCTAATGGAGGATGACTCGAGTCATCATCACTTAACTCGAGTTGTGAAAATATAATTTGAAAATAAGTTTCAAAGCATAACTCGAGTTACTCAAGATCAACTTGAGTTGGTATTTTGACTTGTTAAAAAATATTTAAAAAGCTAAGTTTGAAACCACATAGCTCAACTTGAGTTGATGCTTTTCATAAAAGCATTTCACAAAGGCTTTAACTCGAGTTACCAAAATATTAACTCGAGTCAGTTATAGTTAAAACATATTTTAACTAAATTTTCAAAACACATGACTCGAGTTTGCCAACCTTAACTCAAGTTGGTTTAAGACAGAAACTTAAACCAGTTATTGAAACAAGATTTCATAAGGCTAAAAACATTTTTACTTGAATCAATAACTTTCTTTCATTTACAATTGTCTATTATCATCAAAACAAACATAGAGAACTAACGAGTTCAGATAGAATATGGATTTGACCTACCTCAGTTCTCATACTTGTATAATTAACTCTGTTATACTTAGCTTCATTACATAAGAATTTTCTTCTTTATCACCTGAGACTAGGTTAGCGCAAAAGCATGATTCATATTTGAGGTCAGAAAAGTCAAAATGCATAAGTATGGTAACTTAACAGTCAATCCATGGGTAGCAACATTCAACTTTAGGGATGCTCACAATATGAATCATGCGTCAATAGCATGCAGATACCTAACCTACAAATTACATCCACTAAATCCAACACTAAAAAATCATCTAAGTACTTTAGAGGTAGGGAAAATGCAAGCAAAAAAAAGAGTAAACCTTAAAAAAATAAATGTCGGAATTAATATTCAAAAATGATCTCATAATATAGGGCTTGGATTCATCGATATTAGTTGTAATTATTCTTTATATCCATTGCATTTTTATTTTTAATCTTTAAAGTTGTCTATATAATTTATATTGCATAATATAGCTTTTAGATATAATAATATCCAACAGGGCTTCTATGAAACAAAATAAATCGTACATTTTTTTTAAAAAATGCTCACTCTGTAGACCGGTATGAAATTACCTGGTCTAAAGAGTGGACATTTTTTTATTATAAATGGAAATTGTTTAACACTGGTCATTTAACCAATTGGTCTGTACAAGTAACTTTTAAGACCAATCGTAAGTTTGGTCTTTAACAGGCATACTTTTTAAACCGGTTGTGTAATACCCGCATATTTATTTATCTCGAAATATTACATTTTGGTAAATAAATTAGGCTATTTCGATAAGTGAAATTATTGTTGCAAGACTTGTGTTATTATAGCCTATTTTTCTAGGATGAGTTCTGTAGGAAATTAGAGAATTTAAGGGCCAAAGTGCCAAATGACCAAAATACCCCTGGTATGCAAAATGACTTAGGAAAATTATGAAAAATCCTAAAAGGCAATGAAATAATTATTTGAGTTAGGAGAGTATATTATCTCTAATTGTGATAATTTGATAAATTGTGAGCTTGGGGAAATTGAATAAAAATGCTCAAAAAGCATTGTAATGACCATAATACCCTCTCAAATTCTAGAATAATGCGAATACATGAAAACAGAAATGTCGTGCTAGAATTATGAGGTAATGAGGCATTTTAATTAAGAAAATTATCAAATAGTGATAATAAAGTAGTTGAGTAATTTCGGCTAATTACTTAAGCATAAGTAAAGGAAATTCATAAGTAATTTTGTAAAACCCTAAAATTAGTGGTTTTTGGCTTAAAATTAGTAAGAACATATTTAGTAATTAATTGGAGAATTTTGTAAAAAATAAGTGAGTTTAGGTATTTTTAAGCCTAAATACAAGAATGGACCAATTAGGTAATTTTGAGAAATTTTTGGAAAAATGGAATAAATAAATAAATAAATAATTAAATAAATATAAAATAAATACAAAAAAAAGGGGGGCAGCCAAAAATTGAGAAAGAAAATAGAGAAAGGAATAAATTTTAAAAAAATCATGATATTTTATTATTATATAATATAATTAAAGTTAGTGAATAGTAAATGAATAAATAGGAAACGGATCCTATCTAGAGAACCAGGAATAGGAATTCCAAAGTCAAGGTAAAATATTGATAAGTGAGTTTTTACCTTCAAGTGACCTCTTCTGGAAGTTAATTCCGAGGTCGGTAGCGCATTTACCTAATAAGACGAAATAGGGAAAAATGCAGATAGTCACATTTTGGATCTGAAGAAAATAAATTATAACTCAACATCCGGAGATGAGTTTATGATTATATGGACATATTTGGAATCGTGAATTTTTGTCCAGAGGTTGATGATTCCGAAAACGATTTTCGAATCGGACGCGCCGGACACGTTTTTCGAGAAAACTTCAACTGGACTGTCGGGACCCGTAAGGGACTGGAATCTAAGTTAAATTAGATATTATTGATGAGGAAGAGAAGATCTTCAAAGTTATGAATTCAGAATTTAGAGACTACGCGAAACGGACACCGATCGGGAAATTCTATCGGGCCAGGGCATAAAGTAAGCTTAAGTCACCATTCTTGGACCAATGGTTTGATGCCACATCACCCCCCTTGTGTCGACTATGAGCTGCCCATGGTCAAGAATTAACCACCATTTTGTCTTGAATTTACATGGTTATAAGGAAAGGAAAAATTACAAAATTTGGAATGTAGAAATTACCAAAGTGGCACAAATTTTGCCTATATAAAGGCATGAGCACCTCCTTATTTCTTCACACCTCCTCTTCTCTCTACCTTGGCCGAAACTTAGAGTGAGAAGCTCTGCAAAAGTTTTGCCTTAGCTCCGAGTAAGTTCTTCTGTCCTTAGCTTTTAGTTTCCGTAGTTCTTTCGGTAGTTATAGTAGAACCGTTGTTTTGATCTAGGAAGTTTTAATTTGTTCCTATGTTTGTTTTTATGCCTCATTGCATTGAAAGATGCCCGACGAGGTAAAAACATAGTGGGGATAATTTTGAAATGGAATACGGTCAAAGTAACGAAGTTCCGCGAAATTCCGCCAAATTAGGGGTAGAAGGGCAAAATGGTAATTTTTACCTAAAATGCCGATTATGATGTCAAATCACTAATGAAAGTGATATTACTCGATAGGGCATCGAAACTCGATTTGCCGCCGTTACGCCGCCCGACGTGCCGCTGGTGAACATTTCACGTTTTTCCGTAAAAAGTACGTTTTCCGCCAGAAGTACCTAACGTCGTCAACGAAGGTACGGACGCGTACTGTAACACTAATCTTGTACTTCTTAAATGCATATATGTGTGATAGATATGTTCGTAGACCGATATACGACAGTTTTACACGGGTTATAGTCATGATAACGCCGTATGTTTTTCTAGCGCCGAGAACACGAGTGGTATCGTGGCACCGGTGAATAGTGCAAGCTGTTATTGTTGTTTTACATTGTGGGGCTTTACATACTTTGCGTAATGCTTATGTTTTGTCGGCATAATGATCATGCATCTCGCTTTGTATGCTTATGTAGTGATATCTTGTTGTATTGTCTAGAATATCTCGTTATCCGTATCTTTGTATTGTTTGGGTTTGAGATTAACCGATTTACCTCGAGATTCAATGCGGTAAATTGAATCTCGGCCATAGCTTCAGGATCCGGAGGAATACGGATCGAAGATCGAGGCAAGCAGCAGTAGACGTACAACCAAAGACTTATATATCTTTATCGTTTTCAGTTATTCAATTTCAAACTCTAGGATTACTGTAATCATTACAATGTTACACTGTGGTTGATGTTTGTTATGAATCAGTTACTCTTTCGCTCCAATGCTCTACTCGACTACTCGTTTGAAATATTTGGAAACGTTTTAAAAAAAAAAATCCGCCGTTTTCAAATGGGATGTTACATTTATGGTATCGAGCGTAGTCCCGGCATTGATATGACTATGTTATTACGGATAGTATGGTAGGACGGTTAAGGCTAGTCTATGTGGGTGTGGCCAAGCGCCGCCATAGAGTTGGTGAGGTCCCCATGATAGACACTTATCGGCCATTCTGTTTCGGATAACGGAGTTATGTTCAAAAAGCCTTTTAAATTGTGAGCACATTTTTGAAAATGAGTACCGAGATAGCCCTAAGTCGGTGTACCGATCACGGGACCGGTATACCATTCTCGAACCGGTGTACCACCCTCTCGTCGGTGCATCATTCTAACCTTAATCCGTAAATCCACCGTCCATATTCATATTTGATATCGTTTCGATAATTCGACAATCGTCGGTTTGTACGGGACGCGTCTCGTAACACTAATCTTGTACTTCTTAAATGCATATATGTGATAGATACGTTCGTAGACCGATATACGAGACAGTTTTACACGGGTTATAGTCATGATAACGCCGTATGTTTTCTAGCGCGAGAACACGAGTGGTATCGTGGCACCGGTGAATAGTGCAAGCCGTTATTGTTGTTTTACATTGTGGGGCTTTACATACTTGCGTAATGCTTATGTTTGGTCGGCATAATGATCATGCATCTCTTTGTATGCTTATGTAGTGATATATTGTTGTATTGTCTAGAATATCTCGTTATCCGTATACCGTATTGTTTGGGTTTGAGATTAACCGTTACCGAGATTCAATGTGGTGAATTGAATCTCGCCTATAGCTTCGTGGATCCGGAGGAATACGGATCGAAGATCGAGGCAAGCGACGATAGACGTGCAGCCGAGACTTATCTATCTTTACCGCTTTCGTTATTCACTTTCAAACTCTAGGATTACTGTAATCATTACAATGTTACACTATGGTTGATGTTTGTTATGAATCAGTTACTCACTCGCTCCAATGCTCTACTCTGACTACTCTGCTTGAAATATTTGGAAACGTTTTTAAAAAAAAATTCCGCCGTTTTCAAATGGGATGTTACATTTATGGTATCAGAGCGGTGGCTTATGCCTCTCGTCAGCTGAAGCCGCACGAGTCGAACTATCCTACACACGATTTGGAGCTTGCTGCCATCGTGTTCGCTTTGAAGATATGGAGGCATTATCTCGTACGGTACGACCGTAGAACTATCTGCGACCACAAGAGCACGAAGTATCTCTTTGATCAAAGGGAACTCGAATATGAGGCAACGTCGTTGGATGGAATTGCTGAAAGACTACAACCTGGAGATCAAGTATCACCCAGGGAAAGCAAACGTCGTTGCGGATGCTCTAAGCGGGGAAGAAGGTGCAAGTGTCATACATGATGATACAAGAGCAGAAATTACTTGAAGATTTCGAGACCGAATCTTTCAAACCAAATCTGCATGAATTTCAACGCACCAAGTAACGCCTACCTTGCAAATCTTTTTGTGAGTCAAGGGAGTACGACTCCGAGAGATGAAGTTGATGAAGCTCGAGACAAGATGATTGGGAAATCTCCATGCGGGAGAAGATCTCTCAAGGTGAAACCCAAGACCACGACCGTCATCGAGTGGATTGGTCGACACAAGGGCGCATTTACATACCGCGTTGATGAACCGAAGCGGAAGATACTTGGATGAGGCTCATAAGAGTAAGTACACTCTGCATCCAGGAATGGTCAAGATGTTCCATAACTTGAAGGCCGAAGTTTGGTGGCCTGGAATGAAAAGAGACGTAACTCAGTACGTAGCTGGGTGTCTAACTTGCCAGAAAGTAAAGATTGAGCACCGGCGACCCCCGGTCTTCTCGCAAGGACTAGAACCGCCGGAGTGGAAATGGGAGAATGTGACCATGGATCTTGTGGTAGGTCTACCTAAGATCAGGCATCACGATACCATTTGGGTGATCGTCGACCGATTAACCAAGTCGGCACATTTCATACCCATTAGCATCCACTACTCTCCAGAACGATTGGTTGCAATCTACATCAAAGAGATCGTGAGACTGCACGGAGTCCCTAAGAGTATTATCTCCGATCGGGATACTCGATTCCAATCCCGCTTTGGCAAGCACTACATGAAGGAATAGGTACCAAGCTGAAGTTCGGTTCAGCTTATCACCCTCAAACCGACGGTCAATCGAGAGGACGATACAGACGTATTTGGAGGATATGTTTGCGAGCATGTGCCCGGATTTCAAAGGAAATTGGGACGAACACCTCTCACTAGCAGAATTCGCGTATAACAATAGTTATCATTCAAGCATACAAATGGCCCCGTTCGAGGCTTTGTATGGGCGAAAGTGCCAATCGCCTTTATGCTGGACAGATGCATCTGAAAAGCAGTTGCTTGGACCGGATATGCTAAAAGAGACCTCCGAGCAGATCGCTCTGATCAAGAAGAGACTCCTTGCTGCACACAGTAGACAGAAGAGCTATGCGAGATAAGAGGAGAAGACCGTTGAAGTTTGAAGTCGGAGACCATGTGTTTCGAAATTATCTCCAAGAACCGGTGTCGGTCGGAACAACGAAGAGAAAGAAGCTTAGTCCGCGTTACGTTGGACCAATTGAAGTGTTAGCCGAGCGAGGACCAGTTGCATATCAACTAGCGTTACCCCCGAACCTGAGTAATCTCCACGATGTTTTTCACGTGTCACAACTGAAGAAATACCTACCAGATCGAGATCATGTCATAGAGTACGATGATGTTGAAGTACGGCATGATAACACCTTTGTAGTCGAGCCGGAGCAAATTCTCGAACACCGGGAGAAACGGCTTAGGACTAAAACTATACCGATAGTGGAGGTGGTCCGGAAGGGTTTGTCATCAAACGAGGCAACTTGGGAAACCGAGAGTGACATGAAGGAGAAGTACCCGAGTTTATGGCCCGTAGTCTAGTTAGTATAGATTAAATTTCGAGGGCGAAATTTTGTTTAAGGGGAGAGAAATGTAATACCCGCATATTTATTTATCTGAAATATTACATTTTGGTAAATAAATTAGGCTATTTCTGATAAGTGAAATTATTGTTGCAAGACTTGTGTTATTATAGCCTATTTTTCTAGGATGAGTTCTGTAGGAAATTAGAGAATTTAAGGGCCAAAGTGCCAAATGACCAAAATACCCCTGGTATGCAAAATGACTTAGGAAAATTATGAAAAATCCTAAAAGGCAATGAAATAATTATTTGAGTTAGGAGAGTATATTATCTCTAATTGTGATAATTTGATAAATTGTGAGCTTGGGGAAATTGAATAAAAATGCTCAAAAAGCATTGTAATGACCATAATACCCTCTCAAATTCTAGAATAATGCGAATACATGAAAACAGAAATGTCGGTGCTAGAATTATGAGGTAATGAGGCATTTTAATTAAGAAAATTATCAACTAGTGATAATAAAGTAGTTGAGTAATTTACGGCTAATTACTTAAGCATAAGTAAAGGAAATTCATAAGTAATTTTGTAAAACCCTAAAATTAGTGGTTTTTGGCTTAAAATTAGTAAGAACATATTTAGTAATTAATTGGAGAATTTTGTAAAAAATAAGTGAGTTTAGGTATTTTTAAGCCTAAATACAAGAATGGACCAATTAGGTAATTTTGAGAAATTTTTGGAAAAATGGAATAAATAAATAAATAAATAATTAAATAAATATAAAATAAATACAAAAAAAAGGGGGGGCAGCCGAAAATTGAGAAAGAAAATAGAGAAAGGAATAAATTTTAAAAAAATCATGATATTTTATTATTATATAATATAATTAAAGTTAGTGAATAGTAAATGAATAAATAGGAAACGGATCCTATCTAGAGAACCAGGAATAGGAATTCCAAAGTCAAGGTAAAATATTGATAAGTGAGTTTTTACCTTCAAGTGACCTCTTCCGGAAGTTAATTCCGAGGTCGGTAGCGCATTTACCTAATAAGACGAAATAGGGAAAAATGCAGATAGTCACATTTGGATCGAAGAAAATAAATTATAACTCAACATCCGGAGATGAGTTTATGATTATATGGACATATTTGGAATCGGTGAATTTTTGTCCAGAGGTTGATGATTCCGAAAACGATTTTCAGAATCGGACGCGACCGGGACACGTTTTTCGAGAAAACTTCAACTGGACCGTCGGGACCCGTAAGGGACTGGAATCTAAGTTAAATTAGATATTATTGATGAGGAAGAGAAGATCTTCAAAGTTATGAATTCAGAATTTAGAGACTACGCGAAACGGACACCGATCGGGGAAATTCTATCGGGATAGGGCATAAAGTAAGCTTAAGTCACCATTCTTGGACCAATGGTTTGATGCCACATCACCCCCCTTGTGTCGACTATGAGCTGCCCATGGTCAAGAATTAACCACCATTTTGTCTTGAATTTACATGGTTATAAGGAAAGGAAAAATTACAAAATTTGGAATGTAGAAATTACCAAAGTGGCACAAATTTTGCCTATATAAAGGCATGAGCACCTCCTTATTTCTTCACACCTCCTCTTCTCTCTACCTTGGCCGAAACTTAGAGTGAGAAGCTCGCAAAAGTTTTGCCTTAGCTCCGAGTAAGTTCTTCCGTCCTTAGCTTTTAGTTTCCGTAGTTCTTTCGGTAGTTATAGTAGAACCGTTGTTTTGATCTAGGAAGTTTGAATTTGTTCCTATGTTTGTTTTTATGCCTCATTGCATTGAAAGATGCCCGACGAGGTAAAAACATAGTGGGGATAATTTTGAAATGGAATACGGTCAAAGTAACGAAGTTCGCGAAATTCCGCCAAATTAGGGGTAGAAGGGCAAAATGGTAATTTTTACCTAAAATGCCGTTATGATGTCAAATCACTAATGAAAGTGATATTACTCGATAGGGCATCGAAACTCGATTTGCCGCCGTTACGCCGCCCGACGTGCCGAGTGAACATTTCACGTTTTTCCGTAAAAAGTACGTTTTCCGCCAGAAGTACCTAACGTCGTCAACGAAGGTACGGACGCGTACTGTAACACTAATCTTGTACTTCTTAAATGCATATATGTGTGATAGATATGTTCGTAGACCGATATACAGACAGGTTTTACACGGGTTATAGTCATGATAACGCCGTATGTTTTTCTAGCGCGAGAACACGAGTGGTATCGTGGCACCGGTGAATAGTGCAAGTTTGTTATTGTTGTTTTACATTGTGGGGCTTTACATACTGCGTAATGCTTATGTTTTGTCGGCATAATGATCATGCATCTCATTTTGTATGCTTATGTAGTGATATACTGTTGTATTGTCTAGAATATCTGTTATCTGTATACTGTATTGTTTGGGTTTGAGATTAACCGTTACCTGAGATTCAATGCGGTAAATTGAATCTCAGCCATAGCTTCAGGATCCGGAGGAATACGGATCGAAGATCGAGGCAAGCAGCAGTAGACGTACAACCAAAGACTTATCTATCTTTATCGTTTTCAGTTATTCAATTTCAAACTCTAGGATTACTGTAATCATTACAATGTTACACTGTGGTTGATGTTTGTTATGAATCAGTTACTCTTTCGCTCCAATGCTCTACTCTGACTACTCTGCTTGAAATATTTGGAAACGTTTTAAAAAAAAAAAAATCCGCCGTTTTCAAATGGGATGTTACAAGTTGATACAAGACTGGACTTAAACACAGTCTAAAAAGCCAATTTCAACCGGTCTTAAAAGTCTTTTTTAATAATTCCAAAAGAGCTTATTTGGAATTTTGAAATGTTGACAAATGTGAGAAATTACCTGATTGCCCTTAGTTTTTTTTTTTAAAAAAAAAAATCCTCAAACCTCCTCAGCGGTTGTCACCGTAGCTCTAGTGGTCTAATTTTTTACATTTTTCAAGTAAAAGTAGTTAATATGGAAATAAAAATAGTCAATATAGATATTTGAGTTGTTAATAGCGAAACAAAAATAGTTATTAGGAAGTATTCAATAAATACCATGTTTACTATACTTTAGTATACATATTAATAAATCAAGTATACATATTGACGCCGGCCACGCGAGTCTAAAGAATCGGCAAAGGGTTTGAGAATTTTTTTTAAAAAAATAAAAAACTAAGGATAGTTAGGTAATTTACCACAATTGTCAATATTTCAAAATTCCAAATCAATCCTTTTAGAGTTATTGAAATTTAACATATTTATTTATTTATTTTTACCAATTTTAAAGTAATTTCTGTCTTTTTCCCTTTTTCCTTTATTAAATCTTTTGATTTTATTTTATTAGTATCATTAGTCTTTGTAAATTGGGTTTTTAATACAATTAGCCTCTGTAACTTTAGTCTGTTAATACCTCACTATCGTTAGCCCCTGTACAGGTACTAATAATGCTGACAGAGCAAAATTAAGTGGGAAGAAAGAAAAATATACATGTATCAAATTAAAATTTGAGGGAAAAATACAAATAACTACAAAATGATTTATCTTTTGCAATATGAGAAAGCGTGAAAGAGATGATAATGCCGTGTAAAATGAATGTTGTGCAGCAAGGAATCTGGAAATATATCTTGCTAAGTATTTGCTACTCATCTGGAAACCGCTTGATAAGGCTTTACCTTCAAATGACGTCAATGTAATTAAACTCGGATTAGACTGGCTGGTTCGGCCCGAAAACCGGTGAACCGGTCCAGTTCGAGAGTTATCTTGGTTTAATTCTTTTTTAAATCAATTTTTTATTTTATTTTCTTTATAATTTTATATTAAAAACTCTCAAATATTCACTTTCTCACCAGTTTGACCCTGAATTAGCTTTGATTTGACCTAATGACCCTTAACTTAATACTCGACCGATCGTAACCGATCCGGTTTTAATACCTTGAATCATATTCTTGGGTTAAGGTGCAATTTTGCCCTTAAAGTATGCGCCCAGGAGCAATTTTGCCCCTGAAGTTTTCGGCATAGCAATGTTGCCCCTGAAGTTTAAAAACGTAGCAATGTTGCCCCTGAAGTTTAAAAACGTAGCAATGTTGCCTTTCCGTTAACTGTCCTAACGGTCAACGTTAGGGTTTTTAATGGAGGGGCAAAATTGCTACGTTTTTAAACTTCATGGGGCAAAATTGCTACGCCGAAAACTTCAAAGGCAGAATTGCTCCTGGGCGCATACTTTAAGGGCAAAATTGCACCTTAACCCTATATTCTTTGGCCCCATTATTTCAATGCATCAAATAAATTTATGATTGGGTGTCAAGAAGGAAGTCTCTTTCGTTGCATCTTTTCGTATGGCTTGAATGTTTCGTGATTGGATTGAAACACCATAACTTCAAAGAACTTCAGAATTGGCTAAGCTAAAAGGCTCTATCTTCGCTTCTCATAATCATCAGGATGGTCACTAACGTTTAATTCGGGATGTCATTACTCTTTTGAATTTTATCTGGTTGAAACATAACTTATCTCTCTGTGGTGCAATGTCAGAGTGACGGCATTTTTTTTTAGAATATTGGGGAAATGTGGTAAAAATGAAAATGCCACTCATTTTATATAAAATTTAATGATCCAAAAAATTTAAAAAAATAAAAATATTTGGTAATTTATAATCCAATGTTACATATAAGTCTTTTAGAAAGATCATGTTACATATGTTATAATTGAGTAATTTATTTTATTTCATTAATTAACTCAAATTAAATAAATATGTCCTACATTAACAATTAGGTAAGTATAAACTATATATTCTTTCTGAATAATTGTGTATTTTTAAATTCAAAATAATGAATAGAGAAATTAATCTCAACAAATTTTATTATTAGTAAAGAAATTATAAATGAAGTTCTTGTTAATTTTAGGAAACCCCTATTTGCAGCTACTCATACTTTGACCCAATTTTTAATTAGGTACCTATATATTTTGTCTCTCTTAATTAAATCATTAATTTTAACCCAATAAGGGCATGGTTGGAATTGACCTTTAAGGGCAAATCAACATTTAAATATGATTGTTGCGCATGCAGGGTCCAAATTAGGCACATAGGCTAAAAAATCATTAATGTTATAAAAGTGAAGAAATATAAAGTAAGAACAAGAGAAGGCAGAGATTCAAGAGAGAATGAGAGAAGGAATTCTTATTCCAGTGTATATTCAATAGTTACAGAAGACCTCTATTTATAGAAGAAAAATGGGTCCTAAAGTGTAATTATTCCACCTGGGTCATTAGCTGTAATTTTCCCCAAAGTCATCAATCATTTCCAGCCGCCGTGGGTTCTGGAACTTGTGAGAATTCGCGTGGGCCCACATGAATAGTAACTGTATGCATGAATAGTAAATACGTATATGTGAATAGTAAATACGTATACATGAACAGTGATTCCGTATGAACAGTAAATCCGTAAATATTATTTGAGGAACAAGAGTCAATGGACATCCACATAATTAGTATATTCATAACACTCCCCCTTGGATGTCCATTTATGAATATGCCTCATTAAAAACTTTAACTAGGAAAAACCCAGTGGGATAAAAACCTAGCCAAAGAAAAGAGTACATCATTCATTGATACACTTTCTAATCTTTGTCTCATTAAAAACTTTTCTAGGAAAACCCGGTGGGACAAAACCTAGATAAGGAAAAAAAGTACAGCGTATATTAACTCCCCCTCTTAATTACATCAGTTTTACTCCCCCTGATGATAACATTACTTTCAATGTCTTTTGAACACATCTTCCTTTCAGTTGCCACTTGACAACATCAGTTAAGATTTCTGAATCTTCGAAGACCAATATTAAATACAAGCTTTTCAAAGATTGTACTTGGAAGTGATTTGGTAAACAAATCTGCTAAATTTTCACTTGAACCGATTTCTTTGAATATCTATTTCACCATTCTTTTGAAGGTCATGAGTAAAGAAGAATTTTGGTGAAATATGCTTTGTTCTATCACCCTTGATATATCCTTCTTTAAGTTGAGCAATACATGCGGTATTATCTTCATACAGGACTGTTGGAACCATATTTCCTGAAGATAAATAACAAGTTGTTTGTATATGATGTATTACCGACCTCAACCATACACATTCTCGACTTGTTTCATGCATTGCTAGAATTTCGGCATGATTAGATGATGTGGCTGATATAGTCTGTTTCATAGATCGCCATGATATAGCTGTACCTTCACATGTAAATAGATAGCCTGTTTGTGATTTACCATAATGTGGATCAGACAAAAATCCAGCATCAGCATAACCAATCAGTTCATACTTGGATACATTTGAGTAATATAACCCCATATCCATGGTGCCTCTGAGGTAGCGCAAAATTTGTTTTACTCCATTCCAATGCCTTTGAGTAGGTGAAGAACTATATCTTGCTAATAAGTTTACAAAAGCAAATGATATATCGGGACGTGTATGATTAGCAAGATACATTAGTGCTCCAATAGCACCGAGATATGGTACTTACGGACCAAGTAGATCTTCTTCACCTTCTTCATTAATTATTCTAGGTCGAAATGGATCTTTATCCACTTTCAAAGACCTTACAATCATTGGAGTACATAATGGATGTGACTTATCCATATAAAAACGCTCTAGGACCTTCTTTGTATAAGTTTCTTGATATACAAAGATCCCATTCTTTAAATACTCAATTTGTAATCCAAGACAAAATTTTGTTCTTCCCAAATCTTTCATTTCAAATTCTCTTTTCAAGCAATTAATTGCTTTTTGAAGCTCTTCGGGAGTTCCAATAATGTTGATATCATCAACATAAACAACAATTATAGAAAATTCTCTTCCGATCTTTTCATAAAGATACATGGGCATATCGGGTCATTTCTATACCCTTCTTTCAACGAGATATTTCAAGACAATTATACCACATGCGCCCGATTGTTTCAGGCCATATAGAGACTTATTTAACTTTATTGAATATTTTTCTTGAGAATTTGAATTAGATGCTATCGGCATCTTAAGTCCTTCGGGGACTTTCATATAAATATCACTATCAAATGATCCATATAAATAGGCAAGTCACAACATCCATTAAATGCAGATCAAGACCTTCATTTACTTGCGCGGATCGATTAAATAACGAAAAGTAGTTGCATCCACTCTTGGTGAATAAGTTTCTTCAAAATCAATGCCAGGTCTTTGTGTGAAGCCTTGGGCTACAAGCGTGCTTTATATCTAACAATTGCACCCTTATCATTTCTCTTTCGTACAAATACCCATTTGTATCCAAGCGGCTTTACATCTTTAGGTGTTTGGACTACGAGGTCCAAATACTTTTCGTTTTGCCAATGAATTCAATTCTGCATTAATGGCATCTTTCCATAGGGGCCAATCCTTTCTTTGTTGACATTCCCTAATAGATGTTGGCTCATAATCCTCATTATTATTCATTACATCATTTGCTATATAATAAGCAAATACATCATCAACGTTGACGTCATTTCGATTCCATCGGATTCCATTCATAACATAATTTATTGAGATCTCATTATTTTCACATGTTTAGTTTTCGAGTCTCTTACGAGACTTCATTATTCTCTTCTATAAATAATACCTCTTCATGAGGTAGCTCTTCCGGAGCTATAAATTTTCCTTGATTATCCTCATTTTGACCATCTATATTCTTAGCTCATTTTCTTTTTCGAGGATTTTTATCTTTTGAACCGATAGGCCTTCCACGCTTTAAGCGTGTTTCAGATTTGTTCATAATAGATTGACCTTGTCCTTCAGGGACATCAATTCGAATAGGAGCATTAACAGCTGGGACATGTGACTTTGTCACCTTTTTTGGGTCAGTAAATGCTTCTGGCATTCGATTAGCTAAATTATGTAAATGAATTATCTTCTGAACTTCTAGTTCACATTGTTTTGTACGAGGATCAAAATGAGCCAATGATAATTCATTCCGGCTAATATCTTTTCCCAACTTTGTTTACTTTCTCTATCTTTTCCCAACCGCTTACTTTCTCTATCTTTTCCCAATCGCTTACTTTCTCCCCCAATGTTGGGAAAACCGATTCATTAAAATGACAATCGGCAAATCGTGCCGTAAATAAATCTCCTGTTGAGGGTTCTAAATATTTTATAATTGAAGGAGATTCATACCCAACATATATTCCCATCCTTCTTTGAGGACCCATTTTGGTTCGTTGTGGTGGTGATATTGGCACATATACGCACACCCAAAATTTTTTATATGGGAAATATTAGGTTCTTGACCAAAAACCATTTGTAAAGGGGAAACTTTTAGATAACTTGTTGGCTTGATACGAATTAACATTGCTGCATGCAAAATGGCATGGCTCCAAGCGAAATTAAGAGATTAGATCTCATAAGTAAAGGTCTTGCAATAAATTGCAATCGTTTAACCAATGATTTACGCAAGTCCGTTTTGCGTATGAACATGTGCTACAGGATGTTCAACATCAATTCCAAGGGACATACAATATTCATTAAAAGCTTGTGAAGTAAATTCACCAAAGATTATCAAGACGTATTTTCTTGATGGGATAATCAGGGTAATGTGCTCTTAATCTAATCAATTGAGCAAGCAACCTCGTAAATGCCAAATTACGAGAAGATAATAAACAAACATGCGACCATTTGGTTGATGCATCAATTAAAACCATAAAATACCTAAATGGTCCGCATGGTGGGTTTATCGGCCCACAAATATCTCCTCAGTATCCGTTCTAGAAATGTGAGAGACTCACTTTCTACTTTAATTGTTGAGGGGCGAATAATTAATTTTCCTTTTGAACATGCCACACATGAGCAATCATGAGATTGTGGAATTTCTTTACACTTCAAGGTATGTCCACATGAATTCTCAATTATTTTTCGCATCATAGATGACCGGGATGGCCTAACCGGTCATGCCAAACATTAAACATATCTTTATCAATATTCTTTGTTTTACCATAACATTTGTTTCAATTGTACTAATATTTGTATAGTACAAACCAGAAGATAACATTGGTGATTTTTCTAGAACACCTTTTTCACCAAATCTAACAAAAATAATTTGTAGATATTCCTTATTCTTCTCATTTATAGTCTCAATATGATATCCATTCCTGCGGATATCCTTAAAACTTAATAAATTTCGTGAGACTTTGAAGAATATAAAGCATCATTAATAACAAATTTCGTACCTTTGGGTAATATTATAATTGCTCTTAGGAGCCTTCAATCAGATTTTGTATTACCCACTATAGTATTGATGCTTGCACAACTTATTGTTAGATGTGAAAAATATTTCTTGTCTTTAAGAATTGTATGTGTTGTAGCACTATCAATGAGACACATATCTTCATTCTTGTGTTCAATATTTGTAATTTCCATAATCTTCATCAAATAGAAAAGAAATGTATTAAAACATATTTTAATAATAATCTCATAATATATAAAACATAAACCACATATTAAAAACATTATTCTTATTATACATTCAACCAAACATTTTCAAGTAAAACTCATCCACCTCTAAGTGTGCCATAGCATCACTTTCATTAGGCTCATTGGCATCATCATTCTTCGTGCCTCATCATGATTTTCATTATATTCAACATTATTCACACTCTTTTTCATGGAGGTTTGATACAATTTTACTAGATGCTCGGGTGTACGACAAGTTCGTACCCAATGTCCCTTCATACCACACCCGTAACATAGGTTCTCAACAACCTTTGAAGGGCGATAAAATTGATTCCCAAGCAACCTTTGAAGGACCACCCTTTGTCATTCATTCTTCGTCCTTCATTATTTATCTTTTTTCGGTAGGTATAAGGATTATAATAAGTATTTCTACCACCATGATAACGGTAATTACCGCGACCTCTACCACGGCCACGGCCTCGTCCACGTCACGGCCACGGCCACGTCCGCGACCATTATTATATACACTCACATTCACTTCAGGGAATGGAGCAGATCCGATTGGACGATTTTCATGATTTTTCAATAATAACTCGTTATTTTGCTCGGCTACCAATAAGCATGAGATTAATTCAGAATATTTTTTAAAACCTTTTTCTCGGTATTGCGATTGCAATAGCATGTTTGATGCATGAAAAGTAGAAAAAGTTTTTTCTAATAAGTCATTATCAGTTATTTTCTCACCACATAATTTCATTTGAGAACTGATTTTGAAAACTCATTTGAATTATACTCACTTATAGTTTTAAAATCTTGTAGCCCGAGATGTATCCAATCATAACGAGCTCTAGGTAAAATCACCGTTTTTTGATGATCATACCTATCTTTTAAATTTGTCCATAATTCAAATGGATCTTTTACCAGTTAAATACTCAGATTTTAATCCTTCATGAATATGGTGGCGAAGGAAAATCATTGCTCTCGCCTTATCTTTTCGTGATGCATCGTTTTCAGTAAAATTGTATTTCCAAGTTCCATCGCATCAAGATGGATTTCAAAGATCCAGAATCCATGATAGATAATTTCTTCCAGTGATGTCAAGAGCACTAAACTCAAGTTTGGTAAGGCTTGTTGATCATGACTAAAAATAATAATAATAATAATTAGAATTAATATAGCAATAAAGTAAATGTATAAATCTTTGTATAATTAAATATTTGTATCATAAATATTAAATAGCAATAAATATAAACAACAATATAATTAAATGTTGTATCATAAATATGTTAGCAGTAATAAAAGTAAATACTTGAATATTAAATCATGACTTAGGTTAGGAGGTTTAACCCCAAGTAGGTGTCGAAATTAATAATTATAAGATATAAATAAAAGTAAATGTTAATAACATAAAAGTAAAAGTTATGTTAGTAACATCAAAGTAAATTTTTGAATCATAAATATGTTAGTAACATAAAAGTAAATTCTTGAATCATAAATATGTTAGCGATAATAAAAGTAAATATGAATATTAAATCATGACTTAGGTTAGGAAGTTTAACCCAAGTAGGTGTCGAAATTAATAATTATAAGATATAAATAAAAGTAAATGTTAATAACATAAAAGTAAAAGTTATGTTAGTAACATCAAAGTAAATTGTTGAATCATAAATATGTTAGTAACATAAAAGTAAATTCTTGAATCATAAATATGTTAGTAACATAAAAGTAAATGTTATGTTAAAATTAGTAACAATAACAATAAACAATATGAAAATAATCAAATCAAGGATGAATAGTAAAATACTATTCAAATAAATAATCTCCAATCTTATACATGGAACCCGATGTTTAAAACATTCGGTATCATAAATATATGCTTTTAATTCCATGTTGTTAAGATCATCATGATTAATATAACGAACATATAAAGAAATCATTTAAAGATAATACGAATAAAAATGATTAAAAATGAATAGTAATGAATAGTAAATAATCTCAAATCTTAGCCATAAAACCGATGTTTAAAATAATCGGTAAAAATATAATTTTAATTCAATATAATGGCTTCGATTATCGAGATAGATGAAATGAACATAAAAGTAAACAATATTGTTAAAGAAACAATTGTACCTTTGTTAAAGACTTTCGTCCGATAACGTGTTATAAAAGTGAAGAAATATAAAGTAAGAACAAGAGAAAGGCGAGAGATTCAAGAGAGAATGAGAGAAGGAATTCTTATTCCAGTGTATATTCAATAGTTACAGAAGACCTCTATTTATAGAAGAAAAATGGGTCCTAAAGTGTAATTATTCCACCTGGGTCATTAGCTGTAATTTTCCCCAAAGTCATCAATCATTTCCAGCCGCCGTGGGTTCTGGAACTTGTGAGAATTCGCGTGGGCCCACATGAATAGTAAATGTATGCATGAATAGTAAATACGTATATGTGAATAGTAAATACGTATACATGAACAAAGTGATTCCGTATGAACAAAAATCCGTAAATATTATTTGAGAGAACAAGAGTCGATGGACATCCACATAATTAGTATATTCATAACAATTAATTCAATTTTGTTAACATGGTTAACTTCTGGTGTTTGAACTCTTGGCTTGATGGGGAGCATTGTTAGCTCGGGTCCAGATCCTCTTCCCATCCCCCTCTCTCCTCATCTCTCACGATCCATCATCTGGACCGTCAAATCTTGATCCAACGGTCCATTTTTTTTTTTTTTTTAAATATTTTTTTTTTGGACGGGGACTGCATCTCGGCCGTCCAAATCTGGATCGGACGGCCGAGACGGCCAGGCAAAGATGGGGAGAGGATCCTCTTCCTTGTTAGCTCCGCCACTCATGTCAAGGGTTCGAAACGTCACAGAAATGAGTCGAACATGGTTAACTTCTCTAATTTTGCTCTTCAACATTTACTGTTACTAACATATCAAAATTAAAACATTTAATCAGGAAAAAAAATTAAATTTTAAATACTTTTATTTTGTTATAATTTTATAAATAAATATATGGGATATGATATTATCATTATCAATTTTAGTCACTATCAAGTCACTACTACTTTTTTCATGGTTAGATCAGAATCTCAATAGAAGAGAAAAATGATAAAGGTATATGAGATTAAGTGGTAATGACATTAGTAGTGACTAAAATTGGTAGTGATAATATCCTATCCCTAAATATATTAATAAATTAAAACCCATAATTTGAAATTTAAGAAACCATGACAAAAATGAACGCAAATTTTAAAGGGGGCCAAAATTATAGTACTAAACTATTATAAAAAAAATCAGCGGCAAAAAGAAAATGTTATCCAAAAAAGGAAAATAGAAAAGAAAAATCCCTGCCTACCCTCGTCGTCGATTATCGTTTCCTGCAGTGTTCTCTGCTCCAAAAATCGTTGGGCAGTGAGTTCGTGTTCGTCTCCTCAAGATAAGGCAGCTGTCGCCGAGCCATTCCTCTGGAGCTGAGATCGTGTGGTTACTGTCTGCTGCACGACGTTGATAATTTTGCTGCTTTTTTGGAGCAAGGTTCTTAATTTCCATCCTTCATTATAGTTTCTAGTTCATTTACTTCAAAGGAATATGTTCACTTTAGAAGATTGAAACACTAGTGACTATACTTGTTATCTTTTTCTGCAAAAATCATACCCATGTTATCTTCCTATTGAAGAACCTGACAATAATATGTAACTAACTGCATATAATCTTTTTCTGTCAGTAGCCTCGAACTGTATATCTTTTATATGTTCAGCTCAAAGTTTTGTATTCAATAAGAAAGAAATCAAACTTAGCACCTGACTGTTGGAGAATGTGTGTTCATGGGCTCCTACTTTGAAAACTTTTTGTGATGGAAGTTTCTTAGGAGGTGAAAGAAATCAGAGTATGTTTGAAAATTTAAGTCAAATAAGGTATGAAAACAAAGTATTAACTTAAATTGACTAATAAAAAAATTAGTTTGGTTTTTGCTAATAATGTCATAATACTGCTGCTCCACACCAAAAGAAGTAATATAATAGGTTTGCCCAATCATAGTTGAAAGGCCTTGTGTTTGTAAAGTATAATAGGAATGTGAAAGAAGATACAGTGAGAAAGGTTCCATTGATCCATTATCTTGAAAGATTCTGGTGGTAGCAATGAGTGGCTGCTTGGCAAGGCGGATGAACATTTGGATGCAGAATACATTTAAGATGAGCAGACTTGGGGTAATGTATATAATGCTCCTAAAGCTAAGACTTGGAAATTTTCCACTCAGTCTCCTACCCCCAAAGGAAATAGGAAACAGTTACACCGGCTTCCTTTACTCTTGTGGATCTAGTTGATGAAGGGGAGGCAAACTCAGAGGAAATGAAAGAAGAGGAATTTGAAGCCTAAGACAATACTAATAACATTTTTATGATGTTCCATTTGATGATGTTTGTTGATGTTGTTTGTTTGGGGCTTGAAACTTTATGTGTTTTATTCTGGATTTTTAGTGATCGTAGTTATCACAAGTTGTGTTTTATACGAGCCAATTCTTTTCCCTATACTTGCTGTTGTACTTGTCTTTAATATTTATTTGTGTCTGTGTCTGAACCCTTATTACAACAGTATGCCATGGCTAGTGCTATCAACAACTATATTTTTGTCAGTGCCCATGCCCATGTCAGTTCCCATGCCTTTTAGGTTCTTTCTTATAGTAGAATCATATCTTCAATTGTTGAGTTGGGTTTGATGTAATGGACTGGTTCCTTGAGTTTTGAGATGTTGACAGGAAAACAATCATAAAGAAGTGCTTATATGTAAGGACAGGATGAGTGGAAGAGTGAGCGAACTTTTGATTGAGCTGATGTGATATTTAATAGAATCATTTCGCATATTCATCTTATTGAGTTTGTCTCTTGTTATGTTTATAATCAAAACTAATTTGGAAGTCTTATAGGTATGTTTTATGATTTTTGTTGTTTCTTTGTATTTATTTTATTGAAAGATGAACCATTTTATGATTGCAGGTTGCTATGTTCTGCAAGAAATACTTCTGATCTATTACATCCTGCTTACAAATAGGGAGTGAGAAATAAATGTTTTTTAATGAGCTTTTCAATTGAGCTGCGTGGTCAAAGTTGTTTAACCAATCCGTTTTCTAGGGCATCAGGAAACTAAGTATGGAAGGGTTACTGAATTCTTTACTTAATCAAAGTTGTTTAAAACCTGGTTTCGCTCCAAAATTTGGTTGTACATTCCCTCTGATTACTAGAGCTTGCCATTTCAACCTTAAAATTGGGCCATATCCCAAGAGAAGTGATTGCACACTTTTAGGTAGAGACATAGCCACTACCTCCAGAAGAACTGCTGTTGCTGCATTTGATAGAGATGATGAAGGTAAAGAATCAACTATGGACTGGGAATCAGAGTTCATTGGGGAACTTGACTCACATGGTTACCAAGCTCCCAAGAAGAGGAAGAAAGAACAGAAATCAAAGTTGCTTGAAGATACTGATGGAATGGATTGGTGTATGAGAGCAAGACAGGTTGCACTTAAGTCAATTGAAGCTAGGGGCTTGGCTTATGCTTTGGAAGATTTGATCACTGTTAAAAAGAAAAAGAAGAACAAGAAAAAGAAGAAATTGACGAAAAAGAAAATTGAGAAAATTGAGGATTTGGAAGATGATCTTGACTATAGTCTAGAGGAAGAGTTTGTGTTACAGACTAACCAATCTCTGGACAATGTTGATGATTTGAAAAGGTCAGTTACTTTGATGGCTGATGGACTATTTGCGGAAAAGAAGGAGAAAACGATGGAACAGTTTGTCCATAGGCTGTCTCAGTTCTCCGGACCATCTGACCGTAGGAAAGAAATCAACTTGAACAAAGCAATTATAGAAGCACAGACTGCAGAAGAAGTATTGGAGGTCACCTCTGAAACTATCATAGCAGTTGCTAAAGGCTTAAGTCCATCACCACTCTCTCCTTTGAATATTGCTACTGCTCTTCATCGTATTGCTAAGAACATGGAGAAAGTTTCCATGATGAAATCTCGAAGACTGGCTTTTGCTCGACAAAGAGAGATGTCTATGCTTGTGAGTATTGCAATGACGGCATTACCCGAGTGCTCTGCACAAGGTATCTCTAATATATCTTGGGCTTTGTCAAAAATTGGAGGCGAGCTGCTTTATTTTTCTGAAATGGATAGAATTGCAGAGGTTGCATTGACAAAGGTGGGAGAATTCAATTCTCAAAATGTTGCCAATATTGCTGGTGCTTTTGCTTCAATGAAGCACTCTGCTTCTGATCTTTTCTTGGAATTATCTAGAAGGGCTTCAGATTTAATTCATACATTCCAAGAGCAAGAACTTGCACAGCTTTTGTGGGCTTTTGCATCTTTGTATGAACCTGCTGATCCAATATTTGATTCTCTAGACGACATCTTCCAGGATGAAAGCCAATTTAAATATTCCATGAGTGAAGAAACATCATATCGTTTTGAACAAAGCATCAATGATACAAATCCTGGTTTAGGTGGATCTCTTGTCCCTCCTGTACTCACCTTCTCTAGGGATCAGCTTGGGAATTTAGCTTGGTCTTATGCCGTCTTTGGACAAATGGATAGGAGGTTCTTCTATCATGTTTGGAAAACTCTGAGTCATTATGAGGAGCAAAGGATTTCAGAACAATATAGGGAGGATGTCATGTTTGCTTCTCAGGTTCAACTTGTTAATCAGTGCTTGAAGCTTGAATTCCCACATCTTCAGCTATCTTTAAGCAGTGAACTTGAGGGTAAAATTGCTTGTGCTGGAAAAACTAAGAGATTTAATCAGAAAACGACTTCTTTATTTCAGAAAGAGGTTGGACGCCTTCTTGTTAGTACCGGCCTTGAATGGCTAAAAGAATATGTTGTAGATGCCTACACCTTAGATGCTGCATTAGTTGATAAGAAGCTTGCTCTGGAGATTGATGGCCCAACTCATTTCTCAAGAAATACTGGTAGAGGATTTATTTCTGTAAAATAAATTTGTGTAAACATTTTAAAAAATTGTACAACCTTCATTATTCTTATTGAATGAAAACTTCCCTCATTTGATCTCATTTTGATTGAACTTTTCTTTTCTTGGTATAGGTGTGCCTCTAGGACATGCCATGCTAAAACGTCGATACATTACTGCTGCTGGCTGGAAAGTTATATCATTGTCTCTTCAAGAGGTAATTTCTCACATGTTCTATTCTCCTGTTAATTATATATCTTACTATTACCATACTAATAGTTCTTTAATAAAAAAATGAGAATTGGGATCAATACGATCTAATAAAAAGAAATGAATATAGAACACCATTTTTTGTCTTTGTGAGAATTCTTGTTAGTCCTGTCCTGTGGTCCTGAATCTACATGTGACATGTAAAGCATAGAAATACTAGAGTTAGTGAGTTAGTTAGGGAGTTAGGAAGTTAGAGAGGTAGTTAGTTAGTAGTTAGTTGTTATGGTTGTTATTTCTGTTATGACTTGTTAGTTACCGTTGGGAAATTGGCTTATGGAGTCTATAGTCCGTGGCCTATAAAAAAGAAGGCTTAGACTATAGTAGAGATGTTCAGTGAATTGTTATGATGAATCAATAAAGGAATTCCAGATTGGATTCTGTTCTCTCCCTCTCTTGTTTCTCTTCTCAACCCCTCTGATTTCTGTCCTTACCCTTTGATTTCTTATTCCCAATTCCTCTATTCTTCTGTGATTTCTACAACCAGTGTAACAACATGCTATTATGTTTCTATTACAGAATTGCTTGCTTGCCAGTTGCTACCATGCACTAGATTAGTTTGTATTGTGTTAACACAACCTGTATATACAGAACTCAAACGAAAGCTTCTTGGCAAATTTATGTGTTATGTGGTTAGAGATTGACTTTTTCTGAAAGGCACATGTATTTTCCTATTAGAGGCAATCATGTTTGAAACATTATTGGATATTAAATGTGGACACCTCTCTCAATAGGAATTCGAACCTTGATTCGCTATATTATGAGGAATTAGCGCCTTCCTCTAGACCCAAACCCTGTTAGTTAGATATCAGCTGTCATAATCCTCTTTTTCCTCTGTCCCATTTTGTTTTCGTTAACGACTGTGAAGCTGGGACACTTGGAAAACAAAGTGTCCATGCTCAACTCATTTCAGACACTTATATAGAAGACGAAATGAAAACACATGTTATAAAGGAAGAGAGAAAAGAGAAGAAAGAGAGAAAGAGACTTGAGAAGAAAATCCAATCAATCAACTAAACCATCTGTCCTGACAATACATGACCCTGTAATAATTGGGTTCATCAACTAACTCCCTTTCCCAGCTGAGTATCTCGGAGAAATTCTGACAAAACAAAGTTGTAGCATTCCATTTCAAGGGTCCATGCTAGATTTCTTGCCTATTATGCTAAAGAACATTCATCATTCTATTTCATGATGGGGTAAAGTTGTAGCAGCCCCAAATACATTATAAAAGCAATATAGTTGTTTGATTGTCAGCTTGACAAGTTGATGAACTTGATAAGTAGTGGTGATAATCATTTTTGTCTGAGAAAATTAAGGTGACATTGTTATTTTTTTCCTTGTAGTGGGAGGAACTTCAAGGGTCATTCGAACAAGCTGAGTATCTTAGAGAAATTCTGGGAAAACATATAGACGAGGGATGTGTAAACCCCACATTTACAGAGGTAAAATGATATTCTAGATCTTTTTGCTAATCATTGTAAGATAAGTATTTTGAGTTGACTTATTATGATCCCTTGAGAAAATTTGTGAAGGGTTATATTTTGTAGAAATGTCCATGAAATCAGATATTACCTCACGTCACACTGAACGAGATCTTATGTTAAGGAACGAACGTAATACTTAAATATTTACCTCATTAGGAAATGAATGCCTCGTTTGTTTTTAGTCTTTGTATTTTTCATGTTCTTGTTTGTTACATATTACTCCTCCGATCCTAAATATAAGACATAAGTTGTAGTGCAAATTACATTGCAAAATATGTCCTATATTTAGGATCGGAGGTAGTACTACTTTGTACTCTTAAAAGATTGTGGCAACCTTAAAGCTCGTTTTAGCTGTTGAGTGTGATTCATTTATGTTCACAATTGTTGAGCAATCTGACCTCTGGAAAGCCAAAAACAAAAATGTACCACTATTATTGGAATGAAAAAATTATTAGCACAATTCTGCTGATCAGAAATAAATAGATCGAGTTGGACATGTTTTAAAGTTACTAGGAATCGGTCCTCCCTTCTTTCACACATGCACACATGATAGGTTTGATTTGCCTTTTTTTTTAATACATCATATGTGTTTACTTGTTTTCAAATTGTTTTTTCCCCAAAAAAATTTAATAAAACAAATACCGCAGAAAAGGCGTTTGTGTTTGGCAAAACATTAAACTAGTAAACACCTTTCTATTTTAGAATCTTTTTCATAAGAATGCACTACAAATTCAACTGGCTAAAGGGTTTGGAAACTCTGTACCACTCTGGTCCTAATATCCCTTCATAAATGAAGGTAAAGTTAGAAATTTACCCTATAATTATTGAGTTAACTACATTTCCTTAATATATGTGATTTCGTTAAAAGAGACTTATAAATAGGATCGAGTGATATAAAAGAGCTTTTATGTTTTACCAGACAAATTTCATTTCGTTTACTCTATTTACCTTGTAAAACATAAAAAATATTAAAATAAGCTAATCCAAAATTGACTCAGTTTGGTGTACATAATGGTGCTTGTCATTATAGTTATATCTACATGGTATAAATATAGCTTGTTCATATTTAAACCTTTCAACGGATGACTTTTAAATAAGAAATTATTTCTTGAAAAACTAACAATTAAGATTTAAGAGATTTTTTTAAATATTAAAAAAAAGGACGTTATGGTTTTTAACCTTCACCCCTATTTTTCTTGGGAAAATCACTATAGAGGCCCTTTTTGGCCCAAGAAACCCAAAAAGGGCCCCAACAATCTGATATGGCCAATATAGGCCCTAGGGCTCTGATTGGGATTGAAATTATAAGAGAAAAGACAATAAGACCCCTGGTTAAAAAAACAAAAAGGCACAACTCCAAAACTGAACAGATGAAATCAGAATTGGCGCCTACACGACGAGGAAGAGAAGAAACCAATGTTCCAAGCAAACGCGAGGGAAAGAACAGTTGAGTTTTTCTGAACCTATATAATTGATGGTTTGAGAAATAATATTGACAAGACAGCGAATGAAATTCAAAGTGACATGTGTTAGTTCTCTATATGTTTTTGATGATAACTGACGATTGTGAACACAATTTAAAGATTGTTTTTGGTAATATTAAAAACTTTTTGTCAAAGCCAAACTCAAGTATGAGTATCTATACTCGAGTATGGACTTACCGAGAGAGTTGCACAAATTTGATTAAACTGAACTATACTCAAGTATCCATGGGTAAACTCAAGTATAGTCCTCACAGAGAGCACTCTAAGTTTTACACCAAGCTAAACTCGAGTATGAATTTGTATACTCAAGTATGGATCATACAGAGACTACTTGAATACTTGCTTAAGTCTTATAAACTCAAGTATCCAAATGTACACTCAAGTATAGATCTTGCAGAAGCTACCTAACGTTTCCTTTGAGTGAAACATACTCAAGTGTACATGTGTATACTCAAGTGTCCGCCATACAAAAAGATACAAAAGTTTTGAACATAAGCATACTCAAGTATGTAGTCACAAACTCAAGTATAAGACAAACAGAAAGATATCTTTCTTTCCCAAATACCTTGTGAACTCAAGTATGACTCTGTAAACTCAAGTATGGACTAGAAACAGATTTCACAAAGCCTTTCAAAATTATTGCATACTCAAGTATGGATGTACACACTCGAGTATAGGACATACAGAAAGTTCTTTCTTTTTGAAAAACTTACATACTCAAGTATTGATCTTCATACTCAAGTATTGAGATTTTGGACTTAAATTTATTTTCATATTAAATGGCTCACACTCGAGTATGGTATGACAAACTCGAGTATGACTCCTACTTTAAAGACATGGTCCAAAGCTTAAGTCACGATGTTCCTCTCTGAAAAGATTATACTCAAGTATCATTCTTGACACTCAAGTATAGACATTAGTGCACAGTGACAAACTCGAGTATAGAAGAACATACTCAAGTATGAGTCGTAGAATTTGAAACTCAAATCGCGAATTTGTGAAACATTCATGTTTGATCTTAATACTTCCTATTATCATTCTTGCATATTCCCAGCTATGTTTAACCATTTTGTTAGTGAGTTTCAGCTTGCTTAAACTAGATTAAATGAGGACTGAAAGCAAAAAGCAAAAAGCATGTCAGAACATTAAATGCTACACCCAGAAAGTTGCATACTTTTGGGTAATTCGTCTGCACACGTTTACAAAGCATTAAAGAATGTTTTCCTCATCAAGCAACTGCTCTACCAACAGATTAATTCGCAGAGAAGTCAACTCTGAACTTATGCACAGCTGGATTAAGAGGTGATTAGAGAGAGAAGAAGACCAAAGCGAAAAAGAACCTTGTCTAATGAAGGCAACGTTTATATTGAAGATTACAACGGTCATCTAATGCACTCTTAGCATAAATAGAGCTGCATTCAATTCCTCTCAACAACTAAGACAATGAAAACGAAAATCATTCAAAGTTTCCAACTACTCTTGAGTTTTTCTGTACTAAGTATCTGTTGATACATTAGAGCTTCAGTGTTTATTTATATCTACTCTTAGAAAGAGTTTCTTACTTACAAATCATTTATTGTAAAGAATCACAAGTCAGGGGACTTGGTGATTGGGTTAATTGATTACAACTTGTAAGGGGGAGTAAGTTCTAGTGAGAGAATTACTCTTGAGTACAGAGTGTGTAATCATTTGAGATAGTGAAAAACCTAGAGAGTTGGGGACTGGACGTAGGTCAAGAGATTGGACCGAACCAGTATAAATCCTTGTGTCTTGCTCTTCTATTCTCATCTTAGCTTATCTCTGTTTTTAGTGTACAAAAACAGAGCTATTTTGATTTTTTTTTAAAATCCCCAATTCACCCCCTCTTGGTGATTTAGCTCTACTTTCAACATGTACAACGAGTATGGGGTACGCCTGAACTACAAACAAGCATATAGGGCCAAAGAAAGAGCGGTGACGCTATTACATGGACGAGCAGAGGACTCGTACAAGGTTATTCCTTGGATGTGTCGAAGACTCATAGAGAGTGATCCCGACACAGTGGCAAAATGGGAAGGCTCAGCCGATAATAGATTTGTCCGGCTATTTATTGCATATGGTTGCTCCATTAATGGTTTTGTAGATGCTTGTCGACCAATCCTTTATATAGATGGATGTCATCTGAGTGGCCCTTATAGGGGTACAATGTTGTCGACTTGTGCGTATGATGCGAGACAACCAATTGTTTCCCTTAGCATATGGCATTGTTAGCGGTGAGACCTATGATGATTGGGCTTGGTTTCTAAACAATGTAAAACAAATTACAAGATCAATGATGATAACAATTGTGTCTGATCGAAATAATTCCATTATTGGGGCTGTAAGAGATATATTTGGCACCGAGAGACATGCATTTTGTTACATTCATGAAAGGAAAATTATAGTGCAGAGTCCCCGGAAGTAGATGGCTGTTTGCTTGGTGCAGCACCTTCATACTGGCCTTCTTGAAACAACGTTTGTTGAAGCACCAACATTTCTTGTTGCAAGTTCGATAGCAGCCGTGCATATGTCATGCACACTACCTGGAAAAACATATATCAATTACTACATTATTTATCACAACATCAATTTGTTCCGAAACAGCCACTGGGATTAATTTGTCACACATTACCGGGTGTGTAAGCATCGTATCAGGATCAAATGATGCTGACGGACTGACTGATGGATGTGGCTGAGGATGTGGTTGCTGAGGAGGCTTGACGCGTAGCAGGAGGCCTTTTTTGCTTCGTTTCTCAACTGACACTCTGCTCTTCACCTTTTCGTCGGTCCAAAAAGTCATGGCCGACTCATGTTGACAGCCTATACTGTCACCGATCGGGAAATTTTGGAAACAAGACAGCTGCGCATAAAACGAAATCAAACAATTATTAACAACAGTTGAAAATTACTGAGTCAGGATCGCATGCAAACATAAGTAAAGTAAAGACAACTTACCATGAGGAAGTATAGGCACCCGCCTACAATTTTGCTCTTTTTTCTGTTGGACTTTTGGGAATCCTTCTTGAACTCATGTATCTCTTCGCAGAGTTCTTGAAGGACGAAGGAGGACCAATCGAAATCAGTAAGTGCATCCTTAGTCACCGTCATCACCTTCAAAAGACGGTCACTGACAAGAATTGATGCACTGGGTGCCAATAGGGTACCCAAGGCGAATAAGACGAATATAAACTCAAAATTTTCATCTAATTCTTCTCCCAACATCTCTCCAATTTTTTTGTAGGGAACGTCCTTGTATACTTTCCTATAGTTGTTGAAAGTGGGGTGTTGGTCGTTGATATTAACTTTTATGGCCTTCCTCCCAACAGGAAGACCCATCAATTGATTGACGTGTTCTGCCCCTATCACTTGGGTTTCCCCCCTAATGCACACTTCCTTTGTAGGGGGATCAAAACATGTCATATATTGAGCACATAAAGAACGGTTGATCTGTCGACAACTTATACTAACCAACCTATCAAACTCGATCTCCTTTAGCCTTCTCATCGCCTCGGGTCTTCCCTTCAAGTTTTTGCAAACTTCGATGAACGTCTTTGGCGCACATATAGTTTGGAAGGGCACCACATACTTCTTCAGTTTCACTGGGGCTCTCAGTTGTTTAGCCCTCTTTGTGTATTCAGCTTTTGCAGTAGAAGTTAGCCTTTTCCAGGCTTCTGTCATTTCTATACTCAATCCGCCTCTTAACTTGGCCTTGCCCTTGCCCTTACCCTTATCCTTACCCTTGTGGCGTTCCTCATATTGCTTGTAGAATTCCTCTGTGAAAAGGTTGTATCCCGAGAACCTTGGATCCCTTTGTGAGGATTTAGACATGATGTTGCTTCTTATATTATAGACAAATGCTAGTGTACCTACAACAATTGTAAATGAAGTTTATTTAAAATTACCCTTGACACACACACCATAGCTCAATTCATCATAATAATCAACACTAATAGAAAGAGGCAAAAAAATGGAGCAGAAAAAAGAATGTTAAACAATATAAATTCTGGTTTATCATAGAACATAATGAAGTAAAGCAATCCTAAATACCACTATTGCTGGAACAGTGTTTTTAAAACTTTCGTGAAGAGGTTCAACTTTCCTAAATACTACTTGTTAGTGGCTTTAATTTCTGCACCACTTTATACAAGTTTTGGATCACCAGGAAAAATTCATTCAAGTCAGATCAACTAGCTAGCAGTGCAAGCTTTTGATGAAACCAAAATGAGTAGTGTATGCAGCATGATCCTTCATTAGAATGGAGCTATGTGTAATTCTGTTATGGACATAAGTTGGAATAAATTATTATGACTCTGTCGTGGGCTAGCTTGTTCAGATGCATTAGGCAATTTTGGAATACTTGGAATCTGGCTTTCTCCTTTGGAAAAACTACTTATTTGGATCAGTTTTATTTTGAGTGCTCCTAAACCTAGACAGAGTAGTATAAGTGGATTAAAATGGAGTCATTATTTAGGCCATGCTTAGTATGACTTCCACTATTGAGTCAGAATGCCGAAAAAGAAAATAATATTTATGTATTTTTTTTTCGTCTTTGTTCTATTTTTATTTCCCACCTAGTGGAAGAATAAGTCTTGTTTCGTTCTACTTTTATTCAGGCTACATACAAAGCTTGGTAACTTCTACTTTTAATGTCGAAAAATGAAAACAGACTAGGCATTTCCTTGGGCATCCAATGTTGAGCGAAAGCAACACCAGACAAACAAAAGGCTAAACCACCCAACAAAAAGAAAGTTAAGACAGATGCAGCATGTGGGGATATATACCAACAGCATAATCATCACAACAAAAAGAAAGCTAAGACAGATGAAGAACAAAATCTCCAATCATTTTCCAAGTTATCATCATAAAGTAGCAAATTTTATATACCAACAGCATAATCATCACAAGAGAACGCAAAACATCCCTGGGATTGATGCAATGGCAGATCAATTCCAAAAAATTTATGAAAACAGAGTCCAAACAAAATTGAGAAGTGAAGTAAGCAAAATCAAACAACCAACTGACAAAACCATAAACTTAATAGCCTTCAATAAAAGCAAACGCAAAACATGCACTGCCGAAGACGTCAACTTGAGAACGAAAAAGGTTGTGAATCAGAAGAAAGAAAATTACCAATTTAGCGACCGAAATTTGTTCGGTTCTTATGGACGAAATGGAGGCCGCTCTCAAGCTTCAAATCTACCTGCGACTGCGAAAGTGATGAGCTTCAAGTCTATTCGAACAAGACGTCAAATGGACTTAGGGTTCACACCTTCACCAAATGAAAGGACGAAATTACACGGGAGAATAAATGGCCTGTCGATTTTACCAGTCCCACGTGAGCGCAAACGGCGTCGGAGTCGAGAGTGGCCGTCGGAGACGAAGACGAGCGTGAGACGTCGGAGACGAAGACGAGAGGGAGAGTGAGCAGAGATTCGATTCGAGAGAGTGAGGGAATGTGATTCGAGTTGTGCCTTTTTGTTTTTTTAACCGGGGGTCTTATTGTCTTTTCTCTTATAATTTCAATCCCAATCGGGCCCTAGGGCCTGTTTTGGCCATATCATATTGTTGGGGCCCTTTTTGGGTTTCTTGGGCCAAAAAGGGCCTCTACAGTGATTTTCCCATTTTTCTTTACACTCATTGTGACCATTTCCCAAGTAGAATATTTTCATGCATATGGTGATTTGAGTTGAACTTTTTGCGTATCTCATAGATAACTGAATTGATTATTTGCATATTTAAGATAAAGAAATATGTTTTTTGATCACCATTTTTTGACATATGTTTATATCACACCATTGTTTCATGATCTTTTGTTGATATTAACATTAACTAAATATATTTTTTTATTGGATATGTGAGAAAGATAATAATCTAAAACTTCTTCTAAATATATTTTTCCAAATTTACGATAAATTGAACTAAAGAAATTATATTATTTTTCATAATTTAAATTTAAGGTATTAAATAAACAAGAGTAAATCATCATTTCTTTTCTTTAAAAATGGTTAAACTAAAAAAATAGAAATTTCTCTTCATTATGAAACTTTAAACAGATTTCTCTTCAACTCCAAAGATGGTCAAATTACTCTCAATAACAACATGGGAGTGTGTAAAACAGAGATGATATACTGAAACTCAAAAGAATATGGCATAAATAATTTTTAAAAAATAATATCAATTTGAATTTAGAATAAATCAAATTCAAGAGAGAGTACATGTAAGAAAACTATCCAACTATTTATATAGATGAAGAATTAATCTTCGACAACAGTTATATGATCACGTATAGTGACTTGATTTAGTGGGATAAAGCTCTTTGTTTCATGGTAGCAACATTATTATCCTTAATAACATTATTAAGGATTTTCTCAAACGTTGTTACACAGCAAGGCAAGTGTATAGGACCTTCACGAATGCTCAAAATGTGATCCTCATGTTCATTCAAAAATGTTTGGAACATCTTTGATGAGAAACAAGATATTGAAACCATAAAACGCACCGTTTCTCCTTCCTTTTGACCCACTTTGATTGGGATGAAACCTTTTTGAAACTTCTTGTTCTTCAACAATGATGATAACAATACGTTTCTTCTCATCACTTGATGAATAACCTTGTGGAGAATCTTCATTTGTGGTTGAAAACTTGAAAGGTTTTATGGTGTTGATGAAGTCCCTAAGTGAGAGCTTTTGATTTATGAATATTCACCATATCTTCCTATATATGTATAGAGGATTTGGATTTATTGATATAAAGTTGAATTCTTTTGTGTTTGATCTCTGGGGTTTTTTAGTAATTACTTAATTGAATACATAAGAAAACAAATTGAATATGCCAATATGGGGATTTGTCATTGTCATTATCATTATTGTTTCATCATCCTAACTATTAAAATAATATAAATATATCTCTATATATATAATTAAAAAATAATTTACTAATTCAAGGTAAAAAAATAATGTTTAATATTTATGTAAGAAAATTATTTTGGTATTATTGAAAGGAATGATGTTATTATGCCTGTTATATACCTTGAATAGAATTAAATTAACATATTTAAGATATTTCAATGATTACCCAAGCTAAATAGTTAGCGTATATAGTTGACCATATTACTTGAGATAATTTAATGTTACAATTTAAATTTTATCGAAGTTTTATTTGATTGGAAAGTTATGATATCTGTTAGTTAAATTCAAAAAAATAAGTATCCAGCTAGAGGTCAAGTCAGCATACATTGATTTTTATTTTTATTTTTAAATCCATTTTCTGTTCAAAATTGAATTCTTCTTTGACCTCATTTTTTGTTCGGCCTCATTCAATATTGAATATTGAAGTTAAGAATATCCCGTTTTTTGTTTTGACTCACGCCACTCTGTTTGGCTGTTTCTTTGTTTGGATTTTTTTTTTTCCCATTCGGTATCTAGCTTTGTGACTAATCCGGATCCGACTCGCGTGGAAGAGTATCCCAACGGGCTTTTATTCGTATTCACGGCCGAACTTAAGATCTTCTTGGCCTACAATGCTGAAAGGGCTAATTCGCATTACTACTTGGTCAACCCCGCATTTGGTTATTTGTTTGAAATTAAATCCACCTTTTGCCGGTCAAAACCCCAAAAAAAAAACGACAAATTGATTTTGAATTTGGGTAATCATTGAAATATCTTGAATATTTGATTAAGAATGAACCAATGGTCTTGGGTTGAAGCTGAAAGGGCTAATTCATTGGCATATCAACGTTTAAATCCTTTTTATATTATAAGGGGTGTTTAAATTTACTAACTCCAACCGTCCGAAAAGAAACAACTCGTAATCACCTTTTAGAAAGGGCTTCTTTTTTCTTTTGTATAGTTGGGTCCTGAGGTTCATTGAGGTCAAGGCATGCATTTGAGTTTAAAGAGCATATATAGAGATACCCTCACATCAATGAGATTCAAACTCATGACCTCATGATTATTTGTCAAAATAAACCAAAATTTGTTTAAAGTCCAAGGTGCAACCTATTTTTAATGAAGGTGACTCTTTTTCAAGAGTGTACAACCATCTAAATGCAAAATAAAAGACATTTATATATAACTGAAGATATTATATTACACACAAATGAAGAAGAGTTGCACTCCTTCAAGGGCTTTAAGTCCCTAAGTGCTTGGACAATAAATTTGGAATGGGAGATTTTCAACAATTTTTTTTTTCCTAAATTATATTACTAGATTGGCTAAATATATTAGCAAGATCATATATTAAAAGTAAATTGTCACGGTTGCTTAATTATGTAAACCTTGGGATTGGATTTCACAATTAAAAAACCAAGAAAAGTGATATCACAATTAATAAAGGGTTAAGGTGCAGATTCCAGGAACGCCAAATACAAAAAAGTTTTAAAGAGCGAATGTAACAAGTAAATTTTATTGAGTAAGGGTGGTAATTTTCAAATTTGCCTGGGCAAATCCATGTGCAATCCACCCAAATTTGATTGGTGCAAATCCTTGTCCAAATCCCCCAAACCATGTACATTGGGGTTAGGAAGAGTGAATGCAACAAAAAATCACAAATATAACGAGTAAATTTCATTTTGAGTAAGGATGGTAATTTTCGAACTTACTTGGTCAAATTCATGTGCAATCCACCCAAATCCGACTGTTGCAAATCCTTACCCGGATCCCCCAAACCATGTACATTGGGATTAGGAAGAGTGAATACAATAAAAAATCACAAATGTAACGAGTATATTTCATTTTGAATAAGAGTGGTAAGTTTTCGAACTTGCCGGGCAAGTCCATGTACAATCCACCTAAAATTCGACTGTTGCAAATCTTTGCCTCGACCTCCCAATTATGTGCATTGAGATTAGAAAGAGTGAATGTAACAAAAAAATCACAAATGTAACGAGTAGATATTTTAAGTTCACTTAAAAACTATTTTTTTTTTGTGTTGGACGCTCATGAAGTAAAACTTTATTGGTCAATCTACACCTTAACCCTTAAAAGTTTACATTTTAACAGACATTGATTTTTTTCCTAATGACGTTATGCTAACTTTACATTTTTAAAAGTTTTTTGGTATTTTATGTCAACTTAAAACTTTTTTATGCTCGACGCTCCTGAAGAAAAACTTTATTAGTCAATCACTCAATCTGCACCTTAACCCATCAATAAATCACTATCCATTAGAGTCTACTGATTTTGTCTTGGGGCTCACAATTTTGGCATTAGCACCCCGCTGAGTAGCGTTTTTCCCAGTGGGTCATCATTTTTTAAAAATAGAAGGCCGAAGATCATTAAATCAGAAGCAGAGAAGCAGATTCTCTTATCATCTGCTTTTCTTATTATCCCTCATGAGCTCTCATCTAGGTCGTTGATTGAAATGATGAAAGAAAAGTTAAATTAGTATTGTGATTTTTCAGATTGATTAGACATATATGATTTAGAGATTATAAAGAATGATGAGAAAAACCTGACCCATTAAAATATAATAAAATGAGTACAACAAACAAAAGGTCGCACTACATCACAAGTGAGATTAAGAACAAGCGGCGCATAACGAGAATGAAAACTAAAACTAAAACCAAGTAAGCAGGAAATAATAAAAACAACACACGCGAAAAACAAAGTAAATAAAAGCACTACGTGAGCCATGCAGAAACGAAGGATCATAACAGAGCAACCGGCCAAAAAAAAAAGAAGAAAAAAATCCACCCGAATTCACCAAGAACGCAGACGGAGCCATGGACGCTCGATCATGACAAGGAACAGGGGTGTTGCAGCGCGTCTACCAAAGGTCACGGACCACCCAAGTGAACCACAACGGTTTCGAAGCTTCCTATAGGGAAGAGAGAGAAGGCAAGTAAACAAAGCTAAATGCCAGGAACAGAGAGTTGCAGATCGGTCAAACCAAAGCTCCATTGAATGAAATAAGAGAACTTGACAGCTGATGCTACGATCCTGCAAGAAAACACAAGCACAAATCGCACAGAAACCAAACATGAACAAAGGAGCAGCTTGGAAGCCAAAACAATAACCATGGCACTGCCAATTCCATGGTTATATAGAGACAGTGAGGAAATATAATTGAATAAAAGTAACAAAGGATTTAGGAAGGCTAGAAAACCCAAGTTCGGAAGCATGTTCCGAACCCAACAGATTGACTATGAAATCTCCTGCTCATAAGAGGAACAAAGAGACAGGTAACCTAAAGAAATTAGGACAAAGGAAACAATGAGAGGAAGGTGAGGAGGAGGAGGCAGTGAATATGGAAAAGTGGTGAGGAAGGCAGAAGGCGACGAAAAGGCAGTGGAAAGGGGGTGGAGATGGAAATAGGTTGCAATAGAAAGTAAGTCGGCGGAATCTGAAATGAAAGAAAGGCATTAGAAACAATGAGGAAGAGAAAACCCGAACGAAAGGTGGTGGAATCGGAGAGGAAGACAGAATGGGCGATTAAAGGCGGTGGAAAGAAAGGTGGTGGTCTGATAATTTTACAGAGCAGCACCAATGAGAAGATGAGATTGTAGAGTGTAATGATGTATTATTCAATTAGGAGTTTTAGCTTTTTCATTGACCTATCTCCAGATTCCTGAGCATAAAGCTCGCACATCAAGAGCTAGGTAACAAAAAAAAAAACACAAATGTAGAACAACTGCGGTTGATTGATACATGAACAGTAACTTCATTATCAGATTTACTATTCACCTACTCTGTTCGACTCTGTTTTGCATTTTACATGAACAATGTTCAGTAATTTGATCATATCTATTAAACCACAAATCTGATTGAAGTGAAATTTTTTTCATATGAAACTAGACTCCTAATGCGTCACACAGAACAAAAGCAAGCTCAAAGGAGTTCAGACGAAAGAGATATGGATTTCGGAAGTTGATCCTAGAATTCTCGCATCATATCAGATAGGTTCAGTAATTTGGATGATTTGGTTTGAACAAAGTTGACAAGTTCGAACGTAAAACTTACCTAAAAGAGTCTAAGTTCGAACGCATAAATTGACAGTATTTGAAACTGTGCTGCAATCAATTTTAGCATGAACTGAACCAGACCACCAGCGACCTTCTTGTATCTCCGACGAGCCACCACCCTCCTTACTGTCATCATTGGGAATGAGAAGGCCAGAGAGCTCAGAGTTTGGAGTCGTGATTACATCTTTGGAAGGAGAGCAATTTGGGGATGACGAACCGAGCTTGGAGAAGAGAGACTACCTTCCACCTCCACAGTCGCAGGTTAACCACCACCGTCTTCCCTTTTTCATTCTTTGTCAACCACCAACCATCAAGGTAGCCACCACTGCCGGTCCTTCTATATTTTCCAGTCCGACCAGACATTCTTTCATGAGATTCGACAGACCCTTTATTTCTTTTCTTATAAGACTCTACAGACATAGGCTTTGTTGTCCGCAAAATTGTATTTCCCGAGAAGATTTCAAGAGCCCACCATTTTTGAAAGGATCTCACTTTCCCACGTTTGTGGGAAGATGGCGCCAAACATGAATTCAGTTTGACGGGAAGATGGCGCACCAAATGTGTTTTCATATAGGAACTCGTTTATGTTCCCAGGAACTCTCGTCACTTCCGTGTACCAAACACGTCCTTATTGTAACATTTGCCTTCTTTTCCTCAAAGAAGCATAAGACATGGTATTGTTTAGCACACTCATAACACCCAACCCAACAACTGGTCGAATATAGTCATACAGTAACGTGCCACCAAGGGTGTGTTTCATTTGAGGGGAGGGGAGACCTAGAAAAACTTAATTATCAGTCTCTACGTTTAAACCCACTTCCCATTCGTCCCCTCAAACCAAACACACTCAGATGCTCATTTCTACACACATAAAAAGAAAGAAAAATCTACTCCTCCCGACCTTGTAATAAGGACCTAATAATAATTTTACATAAATTAATAAAGTTAGTCGAAATCAGTTATTTCTTGTAAAAGATCAAAAATATCTTTCATAAAAGTCATTAGTTAGATGAGTTTGGTTAATTAGGAAGTTTTATAGTTAGTTAGGGATAGTTAGTGGGGGAAAAATGCCTTATACAAAATATGTTATAATGAAACATAGTTAGGTCTTTTATAATAAGGACAAAAGGCAGAACTACCCAATTCAACACTTGACATGTGTACTGGGCAATATAAAAGTAAGCAGGGAAGGGGCACATGGCTGACATGAAATAACCCAAACATGAAGCTTCTCCAATTTACTTTTTGGTTTCAAACAACTTCCTAGGATTTAAACTATACTAGATGAAGAGTCTTATACATTGCACAAAGTGAAAAAAAGAATCGAACTATTCATGACTAATGAATAGTGCTTCTTTATATGAATTTTATACCATAGTCTCTTCAACCTATTATTAAATTTCAACCATTATTCGTTTCTTAAAAATACGTTCAGAAGTAGTATATTGATGCATTGTCCAAATGAAGGGTCAAAAGTCGGTTTTACTCTTGTACAGTTGTCTGAAGAGGTAGAGAGCTTTCAACTTCTTTGGCAGCATCAGAGTTCCTTTGCGCTACAACTTTGGACAAACCAAACATCTGAAACGATACATAACCACACAATATGAGAAGATAGTACCAAGGGAAAGCCAAAAGAAGGTGATGCAAATATACGGTGAGAATTCCTGAGGGAAAAAGGTTTCTAGAGTCAAACCTTTTGAACGGTTTTCTGAAAGCAAGTTTTGTGTTCATCCATAGAAGCATTGATAAACTCATCAACATGATCCTTCAAATCTTCCAAAAAAGTGGCTTGCTCATTCTTCTTCTTTCGACATGAGGGAACAGGTGGGGCTGTTGCAGCTGATGAAGTCTGCCTTTCGTTTTGGTTCTTCTCAGTATCCATGCCTCTTTAAGACTCAATAGCCTGATACAAAAATTTATCCCAGCAATGCAATAATCATCAAGACGTTAAAGACAAGTTATTTTCATAATAAAAGCGAACCATACTGTCTCCCATGAAAGAATTTAAACGTCTAAGATGCCCAAAAGAAAAGATAGAAGTCTGAACCAATAGTCTCTTATATATGAAATACTTCCTCTGGTCCTTAGAGCTAGATGTATGTTATTTTTCCTAAAATATTATTTATAATCATTTGCATTGAAATTATCAGTTGATAGAAATCCCCTTAATATGAAGTTCATGTCTTTGCACAGAAATCCCCTTAATATTTCCAATCAATAGGGATAGTTTGAAGAAAAATAAATAAATTTGGGAGACAAGATGAATTGAACTCTTATATCTAGGACCAATACAAACCCTTCTATTCTTATATTTAGGATCCAGGGAGTATGAAGTAACTTGTAAGTCCTTCTCCAGTCACCCAAGAAGGATTATGCTGGTTGTGTTAGAAATAGACCAACTTCACTATATCAATTTACAAACCAACCAAACAGACAAACTTTACATCGAAGAATCAGCCATTAAAAACCTTTTGTGGAGACCTCACTTCAGGACACAAGAAAATTAGTTTCATTGAAAGAAGATGAAGGTCGCCGTAAGTTGTATAGAAGAAGTGGAAAAGATTGAAAATCTATTTGCATACATTGAACATTGAAATAGTTACATACATTGATAGAGAGAAATTATTTGCAAAGAACGTATTTGCACAGACGAAATAAGAAAATTGTCCACAATTACCAAAATCTTTGCGCACAAACGTAATAAGCCAAAGACAATAGCTATAATCGCATCGGTGAAAGGTTGGATGTTAAGAGAGAGATTCAAATGTATGAAAGGCGAACCTTAGAAAGCAAGAATTTCACCTCCTGCGCACAATAACGCACCGTGTTACTCAATCGCCTCTTTTACCGCTGTCACCTCTGGCGCCGATTCTCTATTCTCCGTCAAGCATCTGTCGACGGCGACGATTCTGCACCAAACCCGAATTTCAATGGTCGGTCTCGCCCAAATATTATGCCGCCACCGATTAATTGCGAATTTTAAGATTATACATAATTATGAAATTATGAATTACGAATTAATGTTTTTTTAATTTCATTTTCCTTTTTTAAAAAATACAAAAAAGATACAACATAATATAACTATTTTTAAGAATTACTACAAACAAAAAATGCCAATTTTTTTTTATGTAATATATATTAGGATATTTGATACTAATATAATCTTTATTAGATGACAACAAAAGGTTTTTAAAAAAATCGTACAAAAAAAATACTAGCTAAATTATTTTTATTTTTCTAAGAGAGCTAAATTATATTGATAAGAAAACAAAATGTAATTTAATCTCTGAAAATTCATTATTGCTATAAATTTTGACTAATTTTTTTAAATTCTTCGATGATGAAATATGAAATTAACTGAAAATTTTCAAATATCGAATTGATATTGACGCTCATGGATAAGAAAACAATTTTGTTAACTAGGTATAGATATTTTCTTATTAGTTTGGAAAAAAAATTTAAAAAAGGTATTTTCTCATTAGAGAGTAATGTATAATACACTATATTTTTTGGATACTAGAATTGGATTCGCCGGCAAAAAAAAAAAAAAAAAAAAGGAATTGGCCCAATATATTCAGGTCAAAAGAAAACCAATAATGCAACTAAAGTAAGAATTATCCGGACACCTGCCCAGAATTTGCAGTGGCTAACGGCTATGCATACACAGAATCTTCGCCGATGAAGCTAACATTGCCCCTTGTGCAATTTCTACCTTCCTCAGCGACAGTTTCATCATCATCAAACCATATAAAAAGTTTGGTTTCAAAGGGTCTCTATGACCAAACCCTTGAGTTCTACAGGGAGCTTCATGCCCATGGCTTTCCCGCCATTTCCTCTCTTCTTCCATCAGTCGTAAAGGCATGCTCTTCTGCACAGCGTCATGGTTTCGGTTTCCAGCTTCACTGTTTCTTCATTAAGTCAGGCTTCGATTCAGAGGCTGTTTTGACCAATTCCATCATCTCCATGTACGCCAAGTTCTCCGATGCTCAATCGGCACGTAAAGTGTTTGACAATATGCCTCACAGAGACACCATCACTTGGAATTCCATGATAAACTGTTATTTACAAAACGGGTATATCGTAGAAGCTTTGGAAACGTTAAAGAAAATGTTCTCGTTTGATCTTGTTCCAAAGCCAGAGTTGTTAGCTAGTTTGTTATCCATGTGCGGGAAAATAGGTTTAAAGGTAGGAAGACGGATTCACAGTCTAGTTATTGCTGATGAGAGAATAGAAGAAAAAGAGTCAGTTTTTCTGTCAACAGCTTTGATGGATTTTTACTTTAAATGCAATGATTCTTTAATGGCTTCACGCGTATTTAATGGAATGAAGGTGAAAAATGATATTTCATGGACTGCTATGATATATGGGTACAGTTCTGATCAAGATTATGAGAAAGCTTTTGAATTGTTCAGAGCAATGCAGGGTAAGGGAGTTGAACCAAATAGAGTAACATTAATTGCTCTATTACCAGCTTGTGCAGAGTTAGGCCTTCTCAAGCATGGAGAGGAGATTCATGGTTATGCACTCCGTAGAGGGTTTGAATCAGACCATAGTTTTTCATCAGCTCTTATGAACATGTATTCTAAATTTGAGAAATCATTCCATGTTGCTGAGTTAATTTTTGAAAGGTCGAGTTACCGAGATGTGGTGTTATGGAGTTCGATAATTGGAGGCTATTCTCAAAGAGGGGATGGTTCCAATGCCTTGAAGCTTTTCAGACAGATGATGTTGGAGGGAATTGAACCAAACTCTGTGACAATGCTGGCTGTTGTTTCTGCTTGCACAATCTTATCTTCATTAAGGCACGGTTACCGAATCCACGGCTATGTCTTAAAACTTGGCTTAGATTCTGATATCTGCCTCGGCAATGCGCTTATAAATATGTATGCTAAGTGCGGTTGTCTCGATGGTTCACACAAGATATTCCAAGAAATGCCAAACCAAGATTCGGTTTCATGGAGTACATTGATCAGTGCATATGGCCTGCATGGATGTGGTGAAAAAGCTTTGAATCTTTTCTATGATATGAAAGACAAAGGAGTGAAGCCAGATTCTATCTGTTTCCTTGTTATTTTATCTGCCTGTAATCATTCTGGCCTTGTAGCTGAGGGACAGAAGTTATTCAAACAAATAACCGAAGATTGCGAATTACCTTTAACCATAGAGCATTATGCATGCCAAATTGACCTTCTAGGAAGGTCAGGGAAGATTGAAGATGCTTTGGAGATAATGCGAAAGATGCCGATGAAGCCCAGCGCGCAAATATGGAGCTCTCTGGTATCGTCTTGTAAGCTTCATGGAAGACTGGACATTGCAGAAATGCTAGCCCCACACCTTTTAAGATCAGAACCAGAAAATGCCGCCAATTATACCTTGCTGAATATGATTTATGCAGATCATGATCGTTGGCGTGATATAAAACGAGGCAGAAAATTCATGAAACTCCGAAGATTAAATAAACACTACGGATTCAGCCAAATTGAGGCAAGAAATTAGATGCTATGAAAATGACAAAATGTCTGGATTTAGAGCGTTTGGTTGGAGGTAGAGTAAATTTGGGAATCGTAGGCCGGCCGCCCGACAGCCTGGGCCCAACAAGTGGCTTGGGGTAAGGAAAAATTGTTTTTCAAAACCCGACCCGATAAGAAAGTAAGGCGCGAAAATTACTATTCCAAATTTTAATTATTTTTCCTTCGATTTTTTTTAAAGAAATATAATTAGTAAATTTCAATCATTAAAGTTCTAATCTATTAAATAAATGTTATATAATATTGTAATACCAAAGTATGTGTTTATTTAATATGAAAACATCTCTTCTTTAAAATTTATAATAACTAATTATGTGTTTTAATACGAATAATAATAAACATAAAAAAAGTTTTAAAAAAAAATTAAGTAATTATAAATAAACACATTCATTAAGTAGAAGTCTAAGTAATTAATTTTTTTTTTTAAAAAAAAAAACTACTGAGTTAAACGGCCCCGCAGGGCCCCGATTAAACCCAAGGCCCTACAAACTCTGGCCGGCCCCGCAAGCGCCAATTTCAAATTTCTGGTCTATTTTTTCAAGCCCGAGCCCTACTGGGGCCAGGGCTTAAACGAGCTCGGCTCGATTTCCCGGCTCTAGTTGGAGGGGAGGGAAGGAAGGGATGGAAAATGAACCTCTCCCCTTGTTTGTTTTGAATTTTGAAGGGGAGGGAGCCAAAATCTGGTCCTCTCTCCCCTTTTCTCCCTTTATTTTGGTTTCGTCCAAATTCAGGTGCTTTAGAGAGGAAGCCAAAAATCTTGCCTTAGAGCTTGTTTGGTTGGAGGAGAGGGGAAGGAGGGGAATGGAAAATGCGCCCCTCCCCTTGTTTGGTTTAAAATTTTGGAAGGGAAGGAGCCAAAATCTAGCCCCCTCTCCTCTTCCCTCCCCTTATGTTGGTTGGTGTTTTGGAGGGAGGCCAAAAATCTTGCCTTATTTACCCCATCAATTTTGTAATATCCCCATCAATGCTCTCAGTGAAAAATAAAATCGGAGCCCAGACACGAACCTATTTCCTCCCAAGTTTAGGGTTTGTTTGGTTCGATGGAGGGGATGGGATGAGAGGGATTTTAATGGAGGGGTTTTAAGTATAAGGGCCCACGGAGTTATTATGGATGAATTTATGGAAGATGGATCTACCACAAACAGAGTGATAGAGAGACAGGTAAAGTCCTATACTATTATTGTTCTAATTCTCAGTTTTTGGAAAAGCTAGGAAACAAATTGTTCATGAAGGGACGAAGATAGAAACTCAGCAACTGGTTTAGGATATTCAAGCAACTATTTTTAGTGACCTTGTGTGCATTTTTAGAGACCAGTACTGACAGGCTAGTTTGGAATCTGGAAAGCAAAGAAATGCAAAAATAAAGGTGCAACGTGTTCGGTGGAAGTATTGCCGACAATGCATAAAATTGTTTTTTAAAAAAAAAAAAAGGTACAAAAAAGACAAAAAGTACAAAAAGACAAAAGGACAAAAGCATCTTGCTTTTGCCATTTTGTATGGTACGGATGCAAACTTCAAGCCATAATCATGTTATTGCTTTACTTTAAGTCATATACCTTTATTTTAAGTCATAGGTTCCATCTACTCATAAAATCTGCAATAAGATTATTCTTTCCTAGCACATATTCAATAACATAATCATAATAAGTCAAATCTCCTTGCCATTTAAATAACATTTTATTTGCCAATTTTTCTGTTTTTAGTCTGATGTAGCTGCAGTGACAAGCAGATCAAGGTAGCTGAAGGAGAGGTTGAACCGTAAGAGTTCGAAAAAAATAAGACTAAACAGTGAAGCAAGTTACTAATTGAGGTCCCTTTTTTGGGAAATTCATAGAGGTCAGATTTAAAGATAGTTTCGTCAGGTCATTAGGGTGGCTGCCAGAGGGAAGATAGGAGTTAATGCTGCGATCAGGAAAGCTCTGTGGTGAGATGTGTGAGGAACATGATCTTTTGGATATTGGTGAGTTCAGACCTCAATATTTTTGCTTCAACAAGTGGTTCATCACTCACTTGAAGCTACCCAATAGCCATGAATCAAGACTTTGGACGGAGATCCAATCGGACAAGAAATCACCAGCCTTGGAAGGAGATTCACAAGTGCTAAATTTAAGTCTAGTGGTAGTGTAAATAATTTTTGGAATCTTCATACAATTGTTTCGATATTGTTGTGTACTTTTGACTTTTAAAAATTGATCGGTTTGTCATTGGATTAAAATCAAATGGTGCTTCAATCAACTAGTGTGGGCCCCATTTTCATATAGAATTTAAAATGAGTTATTGTCTATTGTTTGACTTATTTATAAATGGTTTGGCCATCTATATAATATTTTACATTACGCATTAATATTGGTACCTCACTTTGCTTTTTTAAACTTGCTTTACACCTTTCTAGAACTGAATCTAGCCGTATCTGCCATAGTTCAAGATGAAATATTCTTTTAAGAAAAAATTGAGACAACGTTTCTTGCAAGGGAAATTGGAAAAAAAAAAAAAAATCAATACATATCAGACCAACCTTAAAACCAACGTGTGACAATTGCATCTTAAATGAGTCTCGTGTTTGTTCATGATGGTCTTTGGTAAACAACACATGAATTAGTAACAAGCGGTTTGGTCTTATTAGAAGAAGGTTTGACAGTTTAAACATGAGGTTTTGAGTTTGAGGCATTGTGAAGAAAAAAAAAAGTGTCTTTACAAAAACTACATTTAAGTGGAAATGACAATGCTCAAATTTAACCTAAATAGCTAAAAAAAAAAAAACACACACACACACAACACATACATTGATTGTTTCCGTCAAAGAATCTAGAAATTATTTGATATACTTGATATTGTAATCTCTACTTATTGAATAATAACAGACATTGTATTCCACGAACCAATTTTGGTGCCTATCATTTTAATAGGCACCAATAGTTTGTCAGATTTGGACCATTTAGATTAGAAATGGATAGCTCAAATTTATTTATTTTTCAAAATGATTTTTAAATTAAGAAAATCATTTTTAAAAAAAGTGTTAGTTAAGAGATTATTTTTATTTTAAATTTTATACTCATCAAAATAATTTTAAAAAATTAAAAAAATAAATAAATATGGACCGTCCAAATTAAGAGGGCCCATATCTCTTGATGCCTATCAAAACGGTAAGCATCAAAATTGGTTATCCTAGTGATGTGTGCGTATTTGTTTAAATTGGCGTTCAAGTAGCACGTTAACATAAGTCGAAATATAACTCCTCTCACAACTTACCTTGTATACAGTAAATTAAGTTAGAAAAGCACATTCGACCGCTAACCCAAACAGACACTAAGAAGTAAGAATTACAATTGTTTTACCATTAGACCCATAGTCATAGAAAGCTGCAAAAGCTTATAGATCGCTGAGTGTGTTTGATTTGAGGGGAAATGAGAGAAATTTTTTCCCTCATATTAACCAAATTGCCTATGGAAAATTTTCAATATTTTAAAAATACACTTTCAACAAAAAGAAATATTATTCTCATTAATGACAATTTAGTCAATATTCCTCCTCCCCTCCCCTCCCATCTCATCCCCTCCCCTCAAACCAAACATGCGAATCTCAAAAATCAAAACATAAAAGTGATTAGTGCGGTAGTATCCTTGCTGTGTAGAGTGCTTCAGTGAAATCCATTACTGAGGATGATCAAGTTACAAGAAAACAGTGCATAGTTACCAGTTTCCAAAGAATAAGCCTAACTTCCTTGCAATTTTAACTGCTTTAAAGAAACTTACCGTCAAAATCAACAAATATACTGGTAAATGTGAAAGTTGAGACCAATTACCCATGAAAGGAAAAATATATGACCAAGTTATATAAAAGCCTCCACCATTTATTCATGATCTCTCTCTGTAAATGAGTATAATATACACTTTTTGAACAACAGGTTAGAAGAAAACTGAGCTCAATAAATTCTATGTAGCAAGAAAACTTCAGTACTTACAAGTTCTTCGATCACATTTCAAATTTGCTAATCAGTAAGTCATCTAAATCCTAATCCAAACAGAAATCTGAAAAGGTCTTCTCATCTTCAAACTGTTCCATGTCATCTTCATCCATGAACTGTCTCAGTTTTTCTCTATACAGCTTCAGTTTCTGTTCCAACGAAGTAATCTGAGATTCGTTCAACATTTTGGTCCATTCTAATGACTCAATCACTTTGTGATCATATTGTTTCTTCGTCTCTGCGATTCTGCCGAATTGATTTGCTTCCATTTCTATTGAACTCTTCTCACACTGAAGACGAAGAATCATCGCCATTGCTTCCTCTGTTGCTGATTCAGATGCTCTCCTTTCTCTCTCTAACTCTTGATCGGTAAAATTTGCTCGCTCCCTTTCAATCTTCACAAGTTTTCTCAATTTCTTTACATCGATTTCCTGATCATCATCATGAACTTCACTTTCATTATCGCCTAATTTCACTTCAGATGAGATCATTGAGGCACAAAACTCAACGACGCCATTTTTTAGCATCATACCCTTGAAAGGCCAACCAAAATACAAAATCCTCATGCACAAAACAAAAATCAAGATCATCGCGAATCCATTAAGATCCTGGAAGAAACTTCCTCGAAAGAAAAACCCAAATTCAGTCTCACTTACCTTTCTCAAAAGCTTCAAAATCGAAGCGACATCCATCAACCAAAACCCCACCAACATTCGAAGAACATATAACTCAAGAACAGAGTACAAAGAAACCAGAACACAGTAGCGACCCAAAATCTGCATATTGGGGTAGGAAATTCTGATAAATATCGCGTTGAAAACAGAAAGAAAAATCTTTAATTTTCAAGGTAAAAAAATGGATAGGTGCTCAGCAAGAAGAGATAAAGAATAAGAATGTTGTGGCCTATGGCCTGTGGGCGTGGCGGCGAAATGGCGAGTACAGAGGCGGACAAATTGGTGAGGTACATATGTACGATATAGGCTGCGGTATTATTACCGTTGTATTCAATTATTAAAATTAAATAGATGTAATAACACTGATAATAAGGAGTTAGTAATAACGTTACTTTATTTTTTTAATATAAATAATATATTTATTGAATTCCCTAAGTTCTGAAGGTTAAAAAAAAATAAATCCCAATGTTCACTGGCCAAAAAGAAATTAATTCGCAATGTTATAAAATATATTTTTATTATTTAATAAAATTTGAGAATCATATAATTCTTCATTTTAACAATTATTGATGTATAACCAAAAAATTTATAATTTCCGAAACAAATTTAAAAATATATATAATTCTCTTCTCCCAGAATTTAATATTTTTAATGTTCGTGGTTACAAAAAATTATAGTTATAACTTCTTATAAAAATATGAAATCATGTCATTAATTATAATTGAATAATCATGGTTTAGTTTTTATTTTATAGGATTTGGTTCAATTGTTTTTAATTATTTTTGTTTACTTCTATTTTATAAGAGGTTACACTTTAATAATGGTAAGAAATAGTCATCTTCTTTTAAGGAATTTATCATTAGTGTAAATAGTTTAGAACCGCGCAAAGCGTGAGCCCAAAGCGCCAAAAAAAAAAAAAAAACAGATAATTAAATAAATAAATTTATAGCTTCAAAAAAAGATTAAAATCTTATGGTAAAAAATATATACATATATTAAACTCAAAAAATCTCTTTTTTGGATAAACTTTTTTCACCCAAACAAATATTGAAAAACGATTACGAACGGTCTCTAATAAACCTGCCACGACATTATTTTGTTCTATATATAATCATGTATTTTACACACATATATATATTTCTAGATAACCACACTAAAATAGTTATATCAAAGACCAAAAAATTATTCAGAAACTTTATATTTTTCCATTAATTTATAATCGTTCAATCCATAAGAAATAATTGACCATGGTTAGGAAGTTATAAATATCAATTTTTTAAAATTTTAAATTCCAATAATAAACAGGAAGTAAAAAAATTTATACCAGTAAGTAGGTCTTAGGTTTATTTTTTTCAGGTTGATTTATGATAAATTTGCAATATCCTCCTATCAATGGGCACAAAGACATGGTTTTTTTTTTTTTTTTTTTTTTTTTTTTTACTATTTTTAATTTTTTTTAAAAAAAAATAGTTAAATTAGTTAATTATAATAAATATCTTTTAATTTCAAATAACATTAGACTTTAATATTTAAAGCCATGATTATATATAAAAATCAAATAAATTCACCCAAAGTAGCTTAGTAGCTTGAGTATCTTTAGTCAAATGAGAGGAAAGAAATTCTACCGCATTTATGTTAAATATATATCTAAATTTTTTTGCAGCTTTTCTACACATTGAGTTAAGAAAATGAAGAACTAAAAAGATTTATAATAAATAATTAATATAATATCTATAATCATCAAAATTCTTCCTCCAAATAGCATGGAATAAGATATTAATCTAAATATTATAAATTTATCCGCTCATTAGAAGATAATTGATGTGTGGAACATATTTTAGAAAATAAGATTAATATTTTTAATTCTCATAACTTCCAACAAAATAAAGGTATAGTTAGATTCTCGATTGATTTAAAAATAATCAAGTTGTTATGATGCTCCTAAAATCATGGTTATTAAACTCAGACCGGACCGACCGGTTCGGACTGTAATCCGGCAAATCGAACCAACCGGTTCAAACCAAAAACCTTCGAACCGGTCGTGAAATCGATCCGAAAAATCATAGAAACCGGGTTCATCAGCCAACCCAATATTTTTTTTTAAAAAAAATTAACAGTGGAAGAGAAGGGGTCCGAGGAGAGAGAAGAGAGGAGACGCGAGAAACAGAGCGGCAGACAGCGACCTCCACACCTTCGACTCTCTACTCCACCTTTGTCGTCTTCTTCCTTCCTCGCTGACGACCTTTGCTTCACTGTCACCATAAATCTTCATCGCTGGTGAGGTCTACCCTCACCACCACAGAAACTGTCGCCAACCAAAAGAAATACCTTGAATGATTTAGGCTCTGATCCGACAATGTTTAGGGTGTAAGGTGTAATATTCTTAAAATAATTTTTTAAAACAAAGTGTGTGTATATATATATATATATATATATATTATGTTAGTTCTCAATATGTTTTGATGATTAATAACAATTGTAAACATGAGAGAATGTTTTTGTTGTTATAGTCTTGGTAAAGCTTGATGATTCCAATTGAAAAACATTGCATGGGTTCCAAACTCGAGCTTGGGTCTCCAAACTCGAGCTTGCCTCTTACGAAAGCAAACCAAGCTTTTTGCATTTTCTAAACTTGAGCTTGGTCCATAAACTTGAGCTTGAAGGTTTTCAAAGTTTACTCATATACCGAGTAAGCTCGAGCTTGCACCGTAAGCTTGAGCTTACGAAGGTTTGAGGATTTTATCAAGTTACTCAAATTGCAAACTCAAGCTTATTAGTTATAAGCTCAAGCTTGCCTCTTCCGAGTCTTTTCTCAATGAGTTTACAAATATGTAAACTCGAGCTTGCGTTACAAGCTCGAGCTTACCTCGGCAAAATCCTTTAAACTTGAGCTTATCATTTTCTTGTAGAGTTTGTGAGTTTACAAAAGTTGTAAACTCGAGCTTGGCATACCAAGCTCGAGCTTGCACTGCAGAAAGTTTTCAAGTTTTTCCTTCAAAGAGTAAACTCAAGTTTAAGACTGTAAACTCAAGCTTGCGTCGACAAAAATCTTTCAAAGTTTTTAAAAACCATTTCCAAACTCGAGCTTGCCCTTGCAAGCTCAAGCTTGGGTCGACGAGAACAATGTCATATTTTGAGCTTAGCAAACTCAAGTTTACTCCTCTAAGCTCAAGCTTGCATTTTGTGAACTAAAATTATTTTTGACATGAATAGTGCCAAACTCGAGCTTACTCACTAATAAGCTCAAGCTTGCGTTTTTCCACTTTGGCTCTCAAAATGAATTCAAACATATTTCCCGACAAATGCTAAACTCAAGCTTACTCATTTACAAGCTCGAGCTTGAGACTTCCGGAGAGGCAAAACTCAAGTTTTAAATGAAGAGCAAACTCGAGCTTACATAGGTAAACTCGAGCTTGGAACTTCGAGAACAGATGAACGCATCCGGGTGTATTTTGTTCAGATTTGATTTATGCTTTAACTTGATTTCGCGAATTAGTTGTATATGATTTATATGATTCATATCAATATTTCCTAACCAGATTTAACCAGTTTGCTTATGAGATTACGAGAAGATCTAGGTTTGTTTTAAAGAAGACTTTAAAACAAACAACTTGACAACTTGCAATATTATATTATATCTTCTTCTCCAAAAGCAATGGGTTACAACCTGGATAGCAACACAACCATTCTCCAAGAAAGAAAGCTAGCCTCCAAACAATTTTGGACAATATTATACAACCGCCTCCACTAAACATAACAAAGACATGGGAACACATTCATGAGGAGCCAAATTTCAAATATTCAAATCTGCAACAACCATATTCAAACAAAGATTTGTCTACAACAGCTAGATTCATGGAGACACACTCACAATGACTATATTTTCGAATCGATCAAGTCTCAACGGATCTACAACGTTCACAAGCTTCAAACCAAAGTATAAATACATGAAGATTTGAAGTCTCGAAAGCGAGAGAAGACATACGTAAAACGCACACAAGAACATCAGTCTTTCACTTTGCTTATATTTCTCATTTGTATCTTTGATACATTGTGCTTGGTGCTTATATTCATTCACTCTTTGAGAGAGTTTATTTCGTAAATCATTCTTTGTAAGAATCTCAAAGTTGTGGGACTTTGAGGTTGGGTTATCGATTACAACTTGTAAGGGGAGTGTATCCTAGAGAGAGGATAACTTTCGAGTACAGAGTGTGTATCGATTTGAGTGATAGTAGAAAAACCCGAGAGAGTCCGGGACTGGACGTAGGTCAAGAGTTAAGACCGAACCAAGTATAAATCTTCGTGTCAAGCTCTTCCTCTCTAACTCCATTTACCTTGGTTAAGCATCTTGTTGTGTGGGTGATCCGAAAAGAATTTTTAAAATCCCCAATTCACCCCCTCTTGGTGATTTCCTTCACTTTCATTTGGTATCGAGCCGGGTTATCTACATTAAGGATTAACATCCTAGATCAAAGATCCAATGGAAGGAATTCTACCCGATGGAGCTTCAATCAACACCTCCGGTTTCAATGGAGAACATTACTCCTTCCGGAAGGCCAAGTTCGAGTCTATGTAATGGCAACCGAGTATGGCCTATGGAGGGTATTCGAGAGAGGAAATTATGAACCAAAGAACAACGAGAAGATGGTGTCGAACTCCTAAGCTAGAAGAAGAGTATGATGAGAATGACGAGAAAGCAAGTCACTCTCAACATGAAAGCAATTCACATGCCGCAAAGTGCTCTAAGCCAAAAAGAGTATTTTCGAATTTGCACTTTGTCATCTCGCTAAAGCTATGTGGGATGCTCTTGAGATAGCCCATGAAGGGACAGCTGGAATCAAGGAAAATCGAGTAAACACTCTCATGACTAAATATGATTTATTTCGTATGAAGTCTGGAGAATCCATTAGTGAATTCCAGCTCAGATTCACTCATCTGATCAATCAACTTGCTGCATTGGGAAAAGTCTATGACCAACTTTGTCCAAGTGAGGAAAATACTAAATATCCTCGGCAAGGAATGGGAAGCTAAGGTCACCGCAATCGAAGAAGCTCACGGTGAATCAATGGCTTCAAGAAGCAAAGACTATTTGCGGTCTTTCCGAATATGAAGGAAAAATCAAATTCAGAAAAGGGCTTGATGAGATTGATGGCAAGAATAAAGGAATTGCTCTCAAGATGTCAAAGAGGTAAAATCGATGATGAAGATGAAGATGAAGATCTTGAGCTAGGCATGATGGTCCGAAAGTTCAAGAAATTCTACAAAAAGGACCAAGCCTACGTAAAGTTTCACAAGAGTAGCTCTAGCACGAAACAAAGAAACCCATCATATGCTATGAATGTGAGAAGCCTGGTCACATCAAGTCCGAATGTCCACAGTGAAGAACAAAGATAAGAAATTCAATAAGTTCAAAAGAAGAGCTTATGTTTCAGCTATATGGGGCGATAGCTCATCCGATGAAGATGAAGTGAAGAAGAAGACAGAGCCAATATCTCGTCTTGTAGCTCAAGAAGAGGATTCAGATAGTAAAGAGGTAAATAATTCTGACTCATCTTATGATGAACTTTCAACCGAATATAACTCTCTTTTCATTGAATTTCGAAAAATTGCAAAAGAGCTTCTGTCTTCAAAGAAGAAAATTAAATTGTTGGAAGAACAAGCTCAAACTGTTTCTTCTTCTGTTTCTCCTTGTGAAAACATTTCTGAAAAGAATTGCGAAAACATTTCAGAAAAAGCTTGTGACAATTGCTGTATTTTAGAGAAAAGAAATTTGCATCTTACAAAAACTCTTGAGAAATTCACTAGAGGTAGTGAAATGCTCAATGTTATTTTAAAAAAAGCAAAGGTTCACAAATGATAAGTCGGGAATTGGTTATAGACCTGATTCCGATAAACGAAAAGGGAAGAAGAAGGTTGGACAAAGATCTTATTTGAACTATTTTCTAAAAAAAAAGTCACTCCTCTAATCCTTTTGCTCATTGCAACTATTGCAATCGTAAAGGTCATGCAACTTCTTCTTGTTTTCATAAAAAGGAAAGAAGAAACAAGCCTATAGGTAATTATCAATGGGTGCCTAAGGGATCCTATAAGATTCCTAAGACACAAACTAACCCAAAAGGACCCAAGAAAAAATGGGTACCTAAGACTTGATATTCTATATCATGCCGGTTTGTCTTAGAGCATCAAAATCCAACAAGTGGTTCATTGACAGTGGATGCTCAAGACATATGACGGGAGACGAATCTAAATTTGCTACAATTAAACCTAAGGATGGTGGCAAGGTAACATTTGGTGGAAATCAATCCGGAAGGATTGCTGGAATTGGAGAAGTTGGAAACAACGAAGGACCACAAATCAAGGATGTTTACCTTGTAGAAGGCTTATGTCACAACCTCCTTAGTGTGAGTCAAAGCACGAGATAAAGGTAACTTAGTTATCTTTGATTCGAGGAATGTTTAATTGTGAGCAAAGATGTTCTCTCTTTAGACAACATTAGAGCTAAAGCTTTATTTAGAGCTCCTAGAGAAGGTAACTGTTATACTCTCAATCTCTCTAATAACTCTATTTCGAAAACCGCTTTGTTGGTAACTTGGATGAAAGTTGGCTTTGGCATAAACGATTAGCTCATGTTAATATGTTTCAACTTGACAAGTTACATAAAAAGGATCTGGTTATTGGTTTACCAAAATTACAGTTTAAAAACGACATGATCTGTGATGCATGTCAAAAGGGTAAACAAACCAAGACTTCCTTCAAATCTAAAAATGAAATTTCAACTAATAGACCTCTTCAACTACTTCATATGGATTTAGTTGGACCAGCTAGAGTAAAGAGCCTTGGTGGCAATCTTTATACTTTGGTCATAGTTGATGATTTCTCTAGATTTGCATGGACCATATTTTTATCTTCAAAAGATGAAACATTTGATCAATTTGTTTGTATTTGCCAAGAAGGTCCAAAACGAGAAAGGATTCTCTATTGCGGGAATTCGTACGAGATCATGGTGGAGAATTTGAAAATCATGCTTTTGGAGAATTCGTGATAATATGGGCATTGATCACAATTTCTCGCCCCAAGAACTCCTCAACAAAATGGAGTTGTGGAAAGAAAGAATAGAGTCCTCACCGAGATGGCAAGGGCCATGTTAAATGAAAATCGAGACTTCTCAAGTGTTGGGCTGATGCTATGAGCACCGCATGCTATATTTCAAATCGAGCATATCTCCCGGAAGAAGTTTGAACAAAACTCCATATGAGCTGTACAAAGGAAGAAAACCCAATATAGCTCATTTGCACATCTTTGGATGCAAATGTTTCATCCACAACAATGGTAAGGACAACTTGGGTAAGTTTGATTCCAAGTCGGATGAAGGTATATTTTTGGGTTATTCAAAGTAAGTAAAGCTTATAGAGTCTTTAACACTAGAACACGTATTGTTGAAGAATCTATGCATGTTGTATTCTCGTGAAACCAATCTAGACAAATCCTTGGATGATGATGATGATGTTTCTCCTATTTCAAATCAATCTGGTTCAAACACTTCGTACTTTAACAAATTCTGAAAAATCTTTGGAAAAGGAACCGATTTTGAAAATAATTGTGAAAATGTTTGTGAAAACACTGATCAACACCAACCTAAATCATGGAGATACAAGAGGAGTCATCCTCTGGATCAAGTGATAGGTGATGTTAATCAAGGAGTTAGAACTAGAAAAAGCACCTTGAATGAAGTCACATTTTCTCGCATTCATTTCGAAAATTGAACCCTCTAAGATTGATGAAGCCCTTTCGGACAATGATTGGGTTATAGCAATGCAAGAGGAGTTACATCGATTTGAAAGAAATCAAGTTTGGGATTTGGTACCTAGGCCTAAAGACCATCCAGGTCATTGGCACTAAATGGGTATTCAAGAACAAACGTGATGAATCTGCAATAATTGTTCAAACAAAGCAAGGCTAGTTGCAAAAGGATATAATCAAGAAGAAGGAATTGATTATGAAGAAACTTATGCTCCAAGAGCAAGATTGGAAGCTATAAGAGTTCTTCTAGCTTTTGCTTGTATTAAAGGATTCAAACTTTATCAAATGGATGTAAAATCTGCATTTTTAAATGGTTTTATTCAAGAGGAAGTTTATGTTGAACAACCTCCTGGTTTTCAAAATGATCATCATCCAGATCATGTTTATCGCCTCAAGAAAGCATTATATGGTCTTAAGCAAGCTCCTAGAGCTTGGTATGAGCGATTAAGCAAATTCCTTCTTGATCAAGGATTTGTTAGAGGTAAAGCAGATACAACTCTCTTCATAAAGAACAATAAACTTAATGAAATTTTAATTGTTCAAATATATGTTGATGATATTATATTTGGTGCTTCTAACAATGCTTTGTGTGAAGAGTTTGCTAAGAACATGGGGAGAATTTGAGATGTCCATGATGGGAGAACTCAACTATTTCCTTGGTCTCGCAAATTAAACAAAGGAAAGATGGAATTTTCATTTCCCGGACCAAGTATCTCAATGATCTCTTAAAGAAGTTTGGGATGAATGAATGCAATGGAGCCGATACTCCAATGAGTTCAACCACTCGCCTTGGATCTTGATGAAGAAGGCAAGGACTTCAACATCACAAAGTATAGAGGAATGATTGGATCATTACTCTATCTCACAAAGAAGCCGTCCCGACATCCAATTCGGTGTGGGGATGTGTGCAAGATTTCAATCTGCTCCCAAGGAGTCACATCGAGAATGTGAAAAGAATATTCAGATATCTTGTCGACACAAAGACTCTTGGTCTATGGTTTCCCAAAGGTCAACCCGAACAATTGGTGGCTTATTCGATTCAGATCATGCGGATATAAGACCGATAGAAAAAGCACAAGTGGCCAATGTGAATTTCTTGGTGGTTCACTTGTTTCATGGTTCGACAAGAAGCAAACAAGTGTTGCCGTATCCTCTCGAAGCTGAATATGTGGCTGCATCTAGTTGCTGTGCTCAAGTCCTTTGGCTTAAGCAACAAGTTTCTGACTTGGGAATCAAGTTAAAGGAGATCCCAATTCTATGTGACAACACAAGCACAATAAGCTTGGCCAAGAATCCAGTTCAACATACTCGAACCAAGCATATTGATGTGAGACATCATTTCATAAGGGATCATGTTCAAAAGAAAGATGTCAAGGTCATATTCATCCCAACACATCTCCAACTTGCCGACATCTTCACAAAGCCATTAGCAAAGGAACAATTTGTGTTCATAAGAAGAGAATTGGGAATGGTAAATCCCAATGAGTTGTAAGTAGCTCCTACTTAAATGTTAGTTATGTGTTTTATGATTACAATTTACTAACTTAAGCATCGGAGTATTTAGATGTGTTTTATGCGGGGCATTTATAATGTTAAACAACTCTCACATGTTGCTGAAGTTTTTGTCAAGAGAGGCAAACTCGAGCTTAGCAAAGGTGTAAGCTCGAGCTCGAGGGAGTCGAGAAAATAAAATTTTGGAGAAACCCAAACTCGAGCTTATAAGTGAGTAAACTCGAGCTTGCGAGAGGAGTTTCAAGAGCTTTCACATACACTCTTGAAGTCCAGGTTAGTACAAGTTTATGCAAACTCGAGCTTAGCTTCCTAAACTCGAGCTTGCCGCGCATTTTATATATGTAAAACCCGACTGTTCCTCTTCACTTCACTCAACTCTCGAGCTTGCTCCTATTCCCTCTCAAAATTCTCTCATCTTCTTCGTCAAAACCCAGCGAAAATGGCCCCGAACACTCGCTTCCGTCAATGTCTCGATTCTCAATCCACTCAAAACCCCGAACGCCCTAGTAGATCAAAAATGCTGCCTAAAAGATTTAATGTTGGGATAGATACCCACATTCCCGGAGTAACAAAGCAACCCATTCGACTCCTCCATCAAGACCAAAAGGAATCGAAATTAGAGACAAACCAGAGGCTCCCAAGAAACGACCAAATCCGAAGAAGCAACCAAAGCAAAGGGAAAGGCAAAATTCCGTGAGGTGATCGCAACCTACAAGTCCAAACGAAGCAAGAGGATCGCCTCTAGGACCGATCAAGGAAGTTCTCAAATTCCTTCGAGTCTCAAAGAACAAGAGGATCCTACTCCTCGGGTATTCAAGGAAACTCCCGCACTATATGATATTTACAATCACTCTACTATACCCGAAGGATTCTCTAGTGATCCTATTCGTTTGGAAGGAGACAATGCTATTAGCTTTAAAGAAAAATTTGGTTCCAAAGTTTTCTCGTCCCATCGTCTCTCGTAGACCTTGCCGCACTTAGGAGAGAATGCAATTTGGATCTCTTTCCATGGCCGAAACAATTTGAAAATCTGATTTCTATAAGTGTTTCTTACAGCCCCACTCTTGTCAAGGTATTCTACCATGGCATGTCCTACGATAACTTGCTAGACAGTAGTGATGGAAAATTAGTTGAGGAAAGGGTTACCACAACCATTAGAAACAAACAAATAACCATTACCCCTTCCTATCTAAATTCAATTCCGCAAATCTCCAATCCTCCACCCGTAGCTTCATTGAACTATACCGATAGGCAAATCTATGAACTGCTAAGACCCAATGAGCCTATTCCGGAGGGGTTAGAGATTCTCAATTTTGAACCCGGATCAATGAACCCCACCTTCAGGCTATCTCGGTACATCTACACCAGGAATCTCATACGAAAGGAGGTAGCTTCACCCATTTCGCAAAGAAGGATTATCCTATCTTTGCTTCCATTATTGCCAAGGTACCTCATAATGTTGGGTATCGGATTTTTCAAGAAATGGTAAAATTTCGTTTTGCTTCCGTAAAGACTTCTCGAATTCCTTTTGCAAGTCTTATCTCTATCATCCTTTTTCATGAGAAAATTTGGTATATCCCTACCAAAGAAAAACTAGAAAAACCACAAGTGTTTGGAAGGCACATTTTGAACCTCATGAGAATCAATATGGATGAAGGTTCTGGTCAATCAAGGGCCCCACCTCTATCAAGGCCAACCAGATCAAGAGCCACTCACTCCAAAGTGCAAGAAGCACAGAGTGCTCCTCCTCCTCCTCCTCAGCCTACTATGCCTTCTGATTTGGATGTAAAGATCAAAGAGATAGTTGACAAAGCTATTTCTGATTTATCAGAAGGAATCGAAGCAGAAATGGGAAAATTGGTCTCTGAAGTAAATAAGGGTCATAACAATCTGGTGGATACTCGGGAAGGTTTCAATATAGGCCGGAAGAGCTGAAAGAAGGTCGGGCGCGAACGAAAAAGGAAGTTAAAGACCTTAGTGGTCAGCTTGGAGATCACTCGGCAAGTATTTCCACTCTTCGGTGACCATGATGAGTCTCGGTGACAAAATGGACAAAATATCGAAGAATCGGTCCATGTATGCTTCTCGGTTTTGGTGCATCTTCCTCGTGAGAACCTAGTTCTACTATGCCCAACACGGACTCGAACCCGCCCGCCACCGCAATGACCATCTCCATTGAACCCGAGGCAACCCCTTAAGCTCCACCCTTGTTTACCGATGACAAAGGGGAGAAGAAAAGAAGTGAAGAGAAGAAACGAGAGAGCACTTTCATGTTTCTTTTTGTTTTGCTCATGTTTCTTTTTGTTTTTGATCATTTCATTGTAGTTTTAACTTTGATTTTATATATTTGCTTTTGAAACTCTACTTTAATGGATTGATCATTTCAGTCATATCATTATCTGTTATTTGCTCTTGAAATTTTAATATTTTGCTGAGACTGATATGATGTTTATATGTTTAAGAATTAAATTGTAATTTCAATTTGCTAAACTCGATGTCTACTTAACTGTATTGTTTAATTTTGTTAAATCTGAGTTTATCAAATTGAAATCTCAAAACCTCAAGTTTGCAAATATTTTTCTCTTTCTCAATGCTCAAAATATCAAATCTGTTTTTGAAAAGAAACAAATGTTTACAAGTGTTGTCATCATCAAAAAGGGGAGAATGTTAGTTCTCAATATGTTTTGATGATTAATAACAATTGTAAACATGAGAGAATGTTTTTGTTGTTATAGTCTTGGTAAAGCTTGATGATTCCAATTGAAAAACATTGCATCGGTTCCAAACTCGAGCTTGGGTCTCCAAACTCGAGCTTGCCTCTTACGAAAGCAAACCAAGCTTTTTTGCATTTTCTAAACTTGAGCTTGGTCCATAAACTTGAGCTTGAAGGTTTTCAAAGTTTACTCATATACCGAGTAAGCTCGAGCTTGCACTGTAAGCTTGAGCTTACGAAGGTTTGAGGATTTTATCAAGTTACTCAAATTGCAAACTCAAGCTTATTAGTTATAAGCTCAAGCTTGCCTCTTCCCAGTCTTTTCTCAATGAGTTTACAAATATGTAAACTCGAGCTTGCGTTACAAGCTCGAGCTTACCTCGGCAAAATCCTTTAAACTTGAGCTTATCATTTTTTGTAGAGTTTGTGAGTTTACAAAAGTTGTAAACTCGAGCTTGGCATACCAAGCTCGAGCTTGCACCTGCACGTAAAGTTTTCAAGTTTTTCCTTCAAAGAGTAAACTCAAGTTTAAGATCGTAAACTCAAGCTTCAGGCTCGACAAAAATCTTTCAAAGTTTTTAAAAACCATTTCCAAACTCGAGCTTGCCCTTGCAAGCTCAAGCTTGGGTCGACAGAGAACAATGTCATATTTTGAGCTTAGCAAACTCAAGTTTACTCCTCTAAGCTCAAGCTTGCATTTTGTGAACTAAAATTATTTTTGACATGAATAGTGCCAAACTCGAGCTTACTCACTAATAAGCTCAAGCTTGCGTTTTTCCACTTTGGCTCTCAAAATGAATTCAAACATATTTCCCGACAAATGCTAAACTCGAGCTTACTCATTTACAAGCTCGAGCTTGAGACTTCCAGAGGCAAAACTCAAGTTTTAAATGAAGAGCAAACTCGAGCTTACATAGGTAAACTCGAGCTTGGAACTTCAGAACAGATGAACGCATCTGGGTGTATTTTGTTCAGTTTGATTTATGCTTTAACTTGATTCTCGCGAATTAGTTGTATATGATTTATATGATTCATATCAATATTTCCTAACCAGATTTAACCGGTTTGCTTATGAGATTACAGAAGATCTAGGTTTGTTTTAAAGAAGACTTTAAAACAAACAACTTGACAACTTGCAATATTATATTATATCTTCTTCTCCAAAAGCAATGGGTTACAACCTGGATAGCAACACAACCATTCTCCAAGAAAGAAAGCTAGCCTCCAAAAACAGTGGACAATATTATACAACCGCCTCCACTAAACATAACTTGACATGGGAACACATTCATGAGGAGCCAAATTTCAAATATTCAAATCTGCAACAACCATATTCAAACAGATTTGTCTACAACAGCTAGATTCATGGAGACACACTCACAACAGCTATATTTTCGAATCAGATCAAGTCTCAACGGATCTACAACGTTCACAAGCTTCAAACCAAGTATAAATACATGAAGATTTGAAGTCTCGAAAGCAGAGAAGACATACGTAAAACGCACACAAGAACATCGTCTTTCATCGCTTATATTTCTCATTTGTATCTTTGATACATTGTGCTTCAAAGTGCTTATATTCATTCACTCTTTGAGAGAGTTTATTTCGTAAATCATTCTTTGTAAGAATCTCAAAGTTGTGGGACTTTGAGGTTGGGTTATCGATTACAACTTGTAAGGGGAGTGTATCCTAGAGAGGATAACTTTCGAGTACGAGTGTGTATCCGATTTGAGTGATAGTAGAAAAACCCGGAGAGTCCGGGGACGGACGTAGGTCAAGAGTTAAGACCGAACCAAGTATAAATCTTCGTGTCAAGCTCTTCCTCTCTAACTCCATTTACCTTGGTTAAGCATACATTGTGTGGGTGATCTCGAAAAGAATTTTTAAAATCCCCAATTCACCCCCCCTCTTGGTGATTTCCTTCACTTTCATATTATACCTTGCCACAAAATATAATACACACACACACACTTACTTTTAAAAAAAATTATTTTAAGAATATTACATAAGCCGGTAGAGAAGCCATGGCTAAACGCCTTAACGTGAGAGAGAGACAGAGAAAAAAGAGAGAAGGTAAGAAAAGAGAAAGAGGAAAGGAGGTGACTGAAAAGACGATAATTGAGTACATGAGAGGTGCGGTATAACTCCACTAACCTTCAAAAGAGCCACGCTATTAACCTAATATCCAAATTGAATAGTCATATCTGTCCTTAGGCGTAGGAAGACATATAAGGCAAATATGAGGGCAGAAAGAGTAATTTCACAAGAAGACATGAAAAATCCAAAGTTGGGAAGTGGAAGAATGTCTATAGCTTGAAAATCGTGACTGAAATTTAATGTCGAAAGGCCAAATATGAGGTGATTGCAGGCTTTGTTGAAGTGAAGAGACATTTCATTGATCACTCCCCTTTTATTCAATGGACATTTAGCATAGTCGATATCTTTTTTACTAGAAGGGGCCATTATTGAAAATTATTTCCTTTATAATTTTGTATTTATAGCTCTAAAATCTTAACTTTCTCACCAGTTTGGTCCTGATTTAGCTCCAGTCTAACCCACTATCCCTTGATCTAGTACCCAGACTGATTCAGTGACCGATCCGGTTTTAATAACCTTACTAAAAATTGTTAAATTTCAAATGCTAAGTAAAACTAACTAGAAAAAAAATGAGGGAATTCCAAACTAAATATATAAATATTTTGTAACTATAAAATTGGATTTTATAATAGAATACTTTTGTTCAACTTAACATGGCATCAGAGCACTAGGTTATGAGTAAATGCCTCAAGCTTCGACTTTAGAGGCTCAAAAGCAAGAACCAGCCGCAAACTTTGACTTTAGAAGCTCAAAAGCAAGAACCAGCCACTTTAGAGGCTCAAAAGACAAGAACTAGCCCAGCAACACCGCTGGCATCACAAGATTCGTACCCAAATACGCTCGGATCTTCAAGACTCAACCACATACAATCTTGAATCTTCCACACAAGCAGACGTCTCCCAACCGCACCTCTCCTTTGAGATCGAATCCCATGTGTATCGCGAACTAGTAAGTTCGATCCTCTAAGATCGAACCCAATGCTATCGCGACGAGAAGAGATCGTGGACCCAATGCGTATCGTGAACTAGTGAGTCTAGTGGTGAATTAAGATTGATTCGGCCACAAGGACCCAGTGCATATGCAAACTAGTGAGTCTGGTTTGAATCCTCGCAATATCCAGATTCGTGATTCAAAATCTATAGAATCTAGATTCGCGAGACTCGAATCCTCACCGGAATCCAATCCAAATTTGTGAGAATTAGAATCCTCGTTAGAATCCTTACAATCTTCAAAACCCAGTTATATCCTTGTTGCGATCTCTAGAAATTATTCACCAGATTCGTCAAACATCATTGTTACACTCATCCTAGGCCATGAGTTCTCTTTAACTTCATTTACATTCATAACTTTTGATTTCTTGAGCTGTTCTAGCTTTAAAAAAAAAAAGAGGAAGTCCAGAAAATTGTAGAACCACTCATGGCAGAAAAAAAAAAAGGACAAGCTCACTGAAGATTCTCTTTATTTTGCTCATCCTTTCTACCTTCACCCTTCTAAGACACAAGGATCAGCCCTTATACCACAAGTGCTTACTGGATGTGAGAACTACACCATATGGAGCCGGTAAATGAGAATCGCCCTCAAAGGAAAGCATAAATTGGGTTTATCGATAGGACTTGCACTAAGGATGCAAAGGATAGTCGCATCCATATCAGTAGGAACGGTGCAACACCGTGGTTCTTTCTTGGTTACTGCATTCACTTTCTAAGGATTTGACAATAGTATAATTTTTCATCATGAAGCTCACCTTGTTTAGCTTGACCTACAAGAGCATTTTGACAAGGTAACAAGCTCTCGCATTTTTAGTCTCCATAGAGAAATTAACTCCATGAGGCAAGGGACTCTCACCGTTTCATAATACTACTCCAAGATGAAAGAACTTTGGGACGAAGAATCTGTCCTGTTGCTGATTCCCTCATGTAAGTGTCCTACCTCTCAAGTTTACTCCCAACACCTTCAGCAACAGAAGTTATTACAGTTCCTATTTGGACTTAATGACACCTGCAGTGCACCTAAGAGTCAAATTTTATTGATGATCCCCTTACCAACTGTGAATCAAGCATTTAGTATGATTATGGAGGATGAGGCTCAGTATAACCTCAGTATCAGTGTAAAACCACACCCACTTGAAGGCATTGCGATGGTTGCTCATGGAAGAAAGCATAGCAAAGGAAGAGGAAGAAATACTCCACTGCTAGAATGCTCCTATTGTAATAAGAAGGGACATGTCAAAGACAATTGCTGGCATTTAGTTGGATTCCCTACTGATTTTAAGGGGAACAAACCAAAGACTTTTCAGAAAGCCAATCTCACTCAATCTAACAACGACAAAGTTGTAGCAAGTGACGACCCAATTGCTCCAATCTTTACCTGTGAACAATACGACAAGCTCATGGAAGGATACTGAGCCAAAGTTAAATATGCATGCATTAACCGATACAGGTTTGAGTTGCTCTCCTTATCCTTATTCACATATTAATTGGGTAATAGATTCTGGTGCAACTACTCACTTAGTTGGAGATTTATCTTTGCTAAATTCATATGATAAATATACAGGGCCTATTAAAACAATTAAAATTCCTAATGGTGATAGAGTGATGATTACTCATATAGGAAGAGTTAAATTTTCTAATGAATTTGAGTTACATGATATTCTATATGCACCATAGTTGCAGTTTAATCTAATATCAGTCTTAATGATTACAAGTGATGCATATTGCATTGTTACTTTTTTCCATAACCATTGTATTTTGCAAGGCCTTCAAGCTAGGAAAATGAAGGTGATTGGTAGATTAATTAAAGGCCTATACATACTGCAAAATGACACAAATACTAATATACATCTTGTTAACTTGGTTGATAGAGGAATTTCTGGTCATAATGAACCCATATGTATTTGGACCTTACATAATAGGTTGGTTCATGCCCCATTGTCGATTTTGAAACATCTCTTCTTCGTAAAAGACAAAGATTTTGCTATGAATAAAAGTTGTGAAGTTTGCATTCAATCTAAGCAAACAAAACTTCCTTTTGCCTCTAGCTGTATTAAATCTATTCATTGCTTTGAATTACTTCACTTGGATGTATGGGGTCTATATAAGACACCTACACATCAAGGTCATCAATTCTTTCTTACAATTGTTGATGACTACTCAAGGGCAACTTGGGTATTTTTAATGAGACATAAATCTGAAACTGATGGATACATAAAGAACTTTGTTGCCTATGTTCTTAATCAATTTGATTTTCATGTAAAACAAGTACATAGTGATAATGGAACCGAATTTGTAAACAATAACCTACAAATATATTTTCTTGAAAAAGGTATCATACATGAAACATTTTGTCCATATACTCTAGAACAACATGGGATTATAGAGCAAAAGCATTGGAGTCTTATGCAAGTTTCTAGGAGCCTTATGCTTCAATCTCACATACTCATTCCATTCTAGAGGAGGGTGTCAAAATGGCAGCATACTAATTAATCTGGTCCCCTTTAGGATCTTAGACTTTCAAACCCCCTATAAAAGAGTGTATAAGAAATAACCTAATTATAATTGCTTAAATTTTTTGGGTTGTTTGGCATATGCTACTGATTTGAGTAGTTGTGATAAATTTTAGCCTCGTGCCATTTCTTGTGTGTTTCTTGGCTACCCGAGTCATCAAAAGGGTATGTTCTTCCTAACTTGCACACTAAAAGCATTTTGATTAGTAGACATGTTTTTATTGAGTAAGCATTCCCTTTCTTGAAAATGTGCCTGCTGATTGGATTATTAAATATGCATAATTTCAAAAAATCTTCTTATTTGATGATGATTTACCTTTAGATCATGCGACTATGCAACCTATTGCCTCTCCTTCGACAAGAGACAATGTTGAACATGAAACTGGACTTAAGAATGGTATTCCTAACTCTGAAACTACACATATTCAACCAGGTTAACAAACATTTCCTGCTGCCCATGAAAGGATAGTAAGGGAGCGTAGACCTCCCATATATGCAATAGATTATGTTTGTAGACTTGCTGTCTTCGAGTCAGGTATACACAAATAGAAAAGTAAATGTTTGTATCCTATTGAGAAATATGTATCTTATTACCATATTTCTAGTTCACATATGTGTTTCTTATGTAATATAGATTCAGTTGTTGAACTTACTTCTTATTATGAAGCAATGAAAGATGAAAAATGGGTTCAGGTGATGAATATGGAAATTGCAACTTTGGAGCGCAATAAAACATAGGACGTTGTCCCTCCCCCAAAAGGGAGAAGGCCTATTGGTTGCAAATAGGTCTATAAGGTTAAGTATAACTCTAATGGCACTATTGATAAGTATAAAGCTCGTCTGGTTGCTAAAGGTTTCACTCAAAGAAAAAGGATCAATTATCATGAGACCTTCTCACTGGTGGTAAAAATGGTCACAATTAGAATTATTCTGAAATTAGTTGTTATGTATGGTTGAAATTTATTTCAAATGGATGTGGATAACGCATTTTTGCAGAGCGATCTGAACGAAGAAGTGTATATGTCCATTCCTCAAGGTTTTGAAAGCCAAGGGGGGAGAATGGTGTGAGTCACTTTATGGTCTTTAACAGGCCTCTAGACAATGAAATGATAACTTGTGTGCTACACTAGTTTGTGGTGATTTTAAACGTAGCAAGCATGATTATTCTTTATTCTTTAAGAAATTTGGTGTTGACATTGTGTTAGTTCTAGTGTATGTTGATAATATGATTATTACTGGTGGTTTAGAAAATCGAGTTCAAGAAGTAAAGGACTTGTTGCGTAGCAACTTCAAGATTAGGGATTTGGGAATAATGAAATATTTCCTTGGCATTTAAGTGGCTAGGTCAACAAAAGGTATAGTGCTTTCACAACAAAAATATATTTTGGATTTGCTTGCAGAAACGAGTATGAGTGGTTGCAAACCACTATCAATACCCATGGCCACTACACTCAAACTGTTAGCATATGAAGAAGGGAAGCACAAGAAGGAGGACCTATTTAGTGATACAGAAAGATATCAAACTTTTGTGGGTAAGTTAATATATATGACTACCACCAAACCTGATATTTGCTTCTCTATGTAGTTCTTAAGTTTGTTTGTGCACCAGCCTATGAAGTGTCATATGACGGCGGCTTTGCATGTGTTGTAGTACCTAAAGCAGAGTCCTAGGGTAGGAGTGCTAATCAGTCGAGAAGACATTACTACGTTAGATTGTTTCCATGATGCTGATTAGGGAGCAGTAAATCAGTTACATGGTATTTACTGAAACTTGGTGGTTTGCTTGAAGTTTGGAAGACAAAGAAGTAGCATATTATTTTGAAGTCTTCAGCTGAAACGGAGTATCGGGCGTTGGGTTTTGCAGTATCAAAAATTGTGTGGGCAGTTTGACTACTCAAAGAAATTGGTTATGAACACTTAACCCCTGTTAATGTGTATTGTGATAATAAAGTTGCCTTGCACATAGCTTCCAATCCAGTCTTCCATGAAACAACAAAGCACATTGAGATAGATCTTCATTTTGCTCAAGAAAAACTTTTAGAAAAAGTAATTGCCTTACAACATATTCAATCTTATAATCGAGAGACAAATATCTTAACTAAGGCGGTTGGTAAAGAAATACAAGATATAATGTTAAACAAGTTAGGAGCTTTTGATTTGTTTAGCCCCCAACTTGAAGGGGGTATTGAGATCTATGTAAGAATAATATGTTTGGTTTTGTATTTCTATGGGTTGTGTAATTGGGCCTTATGTATTTGGGCTAGTATAGGTGTGGTTGTTGGTCTATAAATATAGTACTCTCAATTGTATTATGGTTGGTTGATTCAATAATAGAATACTTTACCAAGACTACTAGTAGTGCAGTGGTATTGAGATTAATTTCTCCCCCTAGGTCCCCAGGTTCGATCCCCTCCCCTATCGCCTTGTATAAAAAAAAAAATAGAATACTTTTGTTCAACTTAACAGCAAGAGAACATGGGAGGTGAAGAGTGAGGTGAGACAAATCCATTCAACAAATATTTTATGAAATATAAAAAAATTAATTTCTAAAAATCATTAATAGTGAGATTGAGAGGAGTGCAACCCGATAAGATTTCAAAATATTTTAAAACTACCTTTATTTATTTTAAAAATATTTTATTTTATATTTTAATATTGTAAAATATTTTTTAATTTGTAATTATGTGTCAAATATCTCTCTGTTTTTTCTAGCATATTTTAGTTGTTATGATATTTATGGCAAAAAGATGAAGCGACTTGTAAAATCCTCCATTTTCTTAAAATAATAATTAATTAAGGGTTTAATCAAATCATTCATCAAGATATTATGATGCACACAGTTGAGTTTTGGACTTCACAAGGTCCAAACTCTTTAACGAATAATACTTCATCTTATATCAAAGCATCCAATACAAACTAGAGTATGCAAAATGAGCACTAATGTAGCAATATATAATAATCCAACATATCACAAAAAGATGGAAGCACTACTGTCAACAGAAGTAGCTAGCTTAAGTTTTCAAAGTCTTCCTTGATGGACCCGCACAAGAACTATTCCTTGAAAAATGTTAATAACTATCAATCCATCTCATTGTCATACGAGTAATTGTTCATGATGTAACATCCTAATTTTTTTTAAGGAGGATAAAAGGCAACCCACTCCTTCGTAAAGTTTAGGACCAGAAATGAGGTTCAATTGAAAAGTATTTCCGAGGAAATCAATTTAAACAGAACAATATACTCTAATCCCATGGCATATAGATACCCAGATGTTACACAATCAAATTCCAAAGCAACATGCAAGGAAAAATTATTATGGTTTGTCATATGTGATAGGATATTAAAAAGTCAAATATCAACGAAGGAGCAAAGGAGCATAACAAATGCTATAACTCACCAGGCTGTCCACCAGAGAACACGACACATTCAATAGGTTCAACACCAAACACCTACATAAAGGAGGAAGGAAAACAATGAGAACACAAATATGTTACAACTCTACACTATCATAAACACAACTTTGTACATATAAGTTTCAAATTTAGGCACACAGTATTGAACAAAATTCAAGTCAAAACCAAATCAATAAGACAACACATATTTCTTACTTCAACATCTCAGCAAAGCTCATTGCCTCATCAATTCCTGGTATAACACCTGCTAGTTCTAAAAACAAAGAATCCATTCCCTCAAAACTCGTTTCATCTTGTTCAATAGTAGGATCCACCTCCTACAAACCCTTTGTAAACTAGTTACAGTGAAATATTATGAGGACCTTGATTTCATCCTATGACAAGAGATCAAAGGAACAGTATAAAACAAAAAAGTTTCTGCCAAAAAAAGAAAAGAAAACTTCAACTTAACATAGAAAAATAATAATCAAAAGTTAACTAACCTTTACATCAGAACGATTACAAAAGCATTCTTCTATCTTCGTCCCTTGAAAATATTGCATTATATCTTCATCATCAATCTTATCAAATATATCACGTTCAACATAAGTTAGCATGCATGAGTTAAACCAATTATCACTTATCCGATTGTGCAACTTATCCTTAACAAAAGTCATTGCAGAAAAAACTCGCTCAACACTAGCAATTGCTACCAGTAGAACGAGTGCCAACTTTATCAACGAAGGGGGGGGGATTGCGAAGTTAATGGTTTCTTAGAGTTGTATCTCATCAATTATCTAAAATCTATTTTTGACCTATCTACTAAATGAAAATTTGATTATGTCATTCATTTTGCTGGATTAAAAGCGGTAGGTGAAAGTGTGCAAAAACCATTATTTTATTACAACAACAACTTGGTTGGGACAATCACCCTCTTGGAAGTCATGGCTGCCCATGGATGTAAAAAGGTAAACTTGCGTATTTCTTCTTCTTCCTTTCTTTTCTTGGTCTCGTGATAGGCTTCTATTTCATTGATAGCATGGAAGGAATATAATCAATGTTGTCAAAATTTGTGAATAATTCTTATTCAAGGATTTTTCTTGTTTGAATTTTTGCTGAATTTTACATGTTTGTAAATGTTTTGTTGTTCACAAGTATATAGGTGACTTACTGATCGAAAAATTAAGATTCCCACAAAAACAACAAACATGAAGGAGTTCTAATCCTAATTATTTGAAGTTGAAATAATTTCAGGACAAAACAAATATGCAAGACAGAAGCAGCAGAGACTAATCAGTGTTTTCCCATACATCTTTGTGGAAGAATTATTTTCTTGGCCAAGATCCACGTACAGATTGCAAAGTTCTTTTGAGCTAATGTTTCAGTGTCTTCAATTTTTTTTATTAATGCTATGCGAGGATTACTTATTCACCATTGGATTTATTTCTTTCTTTGTGCATCAATATCTATTAGGTTTTCCCAAATAGAATTAAGAGCCTTGAAACTAAAACCTTGACAGACAACAACATTTCCCATAAGGTATAAAACAAGAAATTACATAAAGACATAAAAGTTTTATGCATCTAAGACACTGACATTTGGGCAATTGAAGGAAACCGTCCCTCTGATGCAGTCTTCTAACTCTTAGAGACTTTGAGCCTGTGCGTAAAATGAAACAATTAGGGTATAAGGAGGATAATAATAAAATACTCCTAGAGACTCAACAACTAAATTTTAAATCCCAATTTCAGGGGTCCTGAAGGTATAGCAGAATTAAGTACCTTCGCATACCCTATGCCTTTGTATCAAATCAGAAAGTTGCAACTGGAAAAAGAGTAAAGATGAAGAAGAGTGACTCACCTGTGGCTATGACAACCACTGCTACCCTTCTGGCCACAATCTGTCTCAGATCAGAAATCAGTAGCACCTTGAAGACGGAAGTAGGAGAGGGCTTGGCGTGGGCAAGAAGGAGATTGAAGAGAAAATTAGGACTAGATGGATAGGCGATGGAGGCGACGGGAGACACTTCAGAGGGGGGACGAGTTCGAGACTTAGGTATATGGAGACGACTAGACGGGAGAGGACGAGATCCAGATGAGATATAAAAAAACTGAAAATTTATGTACGCACATGTGTACACCTGCGCTAACGTAGCTCCGCCGCTGGAGCCATGGGAGGTGAACACGGCTTACCAATTGAGCTGTTACTGTTGAAATGAACAGTAATTTGTGAGGAAAGAAATAGTGGATGACTTATCTTGCTATTCCTATTAAGTTTATATTGATTCCTTCGAGGAATGGTGAAACCATCAATTATATCGAATCCACATTAGGTGCTTAGAGTTTATGTGCCCCTTACATTCTCATACCTCTATTAGAGGTATGGGCATATATATATATATATATATATTGTATTTATTTAGATTTAAATTATATGCTTCTTTTTGCAATGATTTTTACACCCAATATATCAAATTAATTAATTTCCAAGTCATGCATTCGAAATATTTGTCTCAGAAAGCACAAGTATCATGGAAACTAATTAATTTGAGATCTGTGCAAAAAACATTTCGGAAAACAACATATAATTTAAATCTAAATAAATACAATATATAAATTGTTAGTTCCCTATGTGTTTTGATGATAACTGACAATTGTAAACGCAAATTAAAATGTGTTTTGGAAAGTTGAAAAATATTCTGTCAAGTGAATACTCAAGTATTGGTTTCATTACTCAAGTATTGAATACTCGAGTAATGGTTTCATTACTCAAGTATTGAGTTGACAAGTGAATGACTCCTTCGTGCAAAAATGATCATTACTCAAGTATTGATTCCAATACTCAAGTAATGAACTTACGAAGAGAGCATTTCAATTTTTCACAAACAGTTCAATACTCAAGTATTGGTTCCAATACTCAAGTATTGATCTTACGAGAAAATGATTAAAGTATTCAACATGTGAATACTCGAGTATTGGTTTGAATACTCGAGTATTGGGCAAACAGAGTTTTCAAAGTTTTTCACATGTTTATCAATACTCAAGTATTGAAATGAATACTCAAGTATTGAAGTGACAGAAACTTCACAAATATTGAAAACGAGTTCAATACTCAAGTATTGAGTTGAATACTCGAGTATTGACCAGATTTAAAGTTCCGTTATTTCCAAGTAATTTGAATACTCAAGTATTGAGTTGGAAAAGTTTTTACAAAGTTTTCAAATAGTTCAATACTCAAGTATTGGTTTGAATACTCGAGTATTGGCCATACAGAAAGGCTTGCTATTTCCAAGTGATTTGAATACTCAAGTATTGAGGCGAATACTCAAGTATTGAGTTGGAAAAGTTTACAAAGTTTTCAAACAGTTCAATACTCAAGTATTGAGTTGAATACTCGAGTATTGGGCATACGAGAGAGCTTGGCTCTTTTTCAAATATTTTGAAAACTCAAGTATTGATTTGAATACTCAAGTATTGAAGTTTTGGACTTAAACTTATTTTCACATAAAAATTCAATACTCAAGTATTGGTACAATACTCGAGTATTGGTCCTACTCAAAAATTGTCCAAACGCTCAAATCATATAGTGCCTTCTCTGGAAGACGAATACTCAAGTATTCAGATGAATACTCAAGTATTCACATTAGTGCGCGATGCAATACTCAAGTATTGAAGAACTCACTCGAGTATTGGGCGCAAGTATTCAAAATTCAAATCATACGAATTTGTGATTTCTTCGTGTTTGATCTTAATGCTTTCTATTATCATTCTTATATATTCCCAGCTATGTTTAATCACTTTGTTAGTGAGTTTCAGCTTGCTTAAACGAGATTAAATGAAGATTTAATACGAAAAGCAAAAAGTCGAACATTAAATGCTTCAACGGAAAAGTTGCATACTTCGGTAATCCATCTCGTACACGATTGCGAGCATTAAAGAATGTTCTCCACTTCCAAAGAATCGCTTCTCCAACGGATTTATTTACTAGAAGTCAACTCTAAACTTCTCATCCAACTGGATTAAGTGAAGAGTAGAGAGAGAAGAAGACCAAAAACGAACCAGAACCTTGGTTAATGTTACCAACGGTTATATGAAGGATTACAACGGTCATTTAATGCACTCTCAGTACAAATAGAGCTGCATTCAATTCCTCTCAACAACTAAGACCCCAGAAAGCGAAAATCATTAAAGTTTTCATCTACTCTTAAGTCTTTCTGTACTAAGTATCTGTTGATACAATCAAACTTCAGTGTTTATCATTATCTACTCTTAGAGAGAGTTTATTGATTGTAGATCATTTATTGTAAAGGTATCTCAAGTCACGGGGACTTGGAGATTGGGTTTATTGATTACAACTTGTAAGGGGAGTAAGTTCTAGTGAGAGAATTACTCTTGAGTGCAGAGTGTGTAATCAATTGTGATAGTGAAAAACCCAGAGAGTCTGGGGACTGGACGTAGGTCAAGAGATTGGACCGAACCAGTATAATTCCTTGTGTCTTGTCATTCTTCTCTACTCCATAGTCTACTCTGTTTTAGTTTCGAAAAACAGAGCTTTTCTGGAAGAATTTTTAAAAATCCCCAATTCACCCCCTCTTGGTGATTAAGCTCCACTTTCATTTGGTATCGAGCCGGGTCTTCTCGAAGAGATTAACATCTCGAGAAGGATCACTATGGAAAGTATTCTACCCGATGGAGCTTCAATCAACCGACCACCGGATTCACTTGGGAAGCACTACTCATTTTGGAAAGGCAAGTTCAAAGTTTTTGTAATGGCCTCGAGTTTGGTCTCGGAGAGTATTTGAAAGAGGAGACTATGTTCCATCAACTATCGAAGATGGAGTAAGAACTCCAAAGCTTGAAGAAGAATACGATGAGAATGACAAGAAGCCGGTCGTCAATGTGACAAGGCTATTCTTATGCTTCAAAGTGCCTTAAGTCAAAATGAATACTTCCGAGTATGCACTTTAACTTCGCAAAGGCTATGTGGGACGCCTTGGAACTAGCTCATGAAGGAACCACCGAGTCAAAGAAAATAGAGTCAACACTCTCATGACTGAGTACGATCTTCTTCGTATGAAGTCAGGGGAATCAATTGGTGAGTTCCGACTTAGATTCACTCATCTCATCAATCAACTTGCTGCATTGGGAAAAGTCTATGATCAACCTGTTCAAGTCAGAAAAATCCTGAACATTCTCAGCAAGGAATGGGAAGCCAAGGTCACTGCTATCGAAGAAGCCCATGGCGCATCTATGGAATCTGTAGCAGACTCTCTTTGGTAGCCTTGCCGAATATGAAGGAAAGATGAAATTCGAAGGGGACTTGATGAAATCAATAGCAAGAGCAAAGGAATAGCTTTCAAGGCAATCAAAGAAGCTAAAGAGATCGATGATGATGATGAAGAAGAAGACGAAGAAAAAGAGCTAGGCATGATCGTTCGAAGATTCAAACGATTCTATCGAAAGGATCAGGGCTACAAGAAAATTCACAAAGGTGGCTCCAAAGACGAAGTAAAGAAGCCAATTATCGCTACGAGTGTGAAAAGCCGGCCACATCAAGTCCGAATTTTGACTGAACAAAAAGGACAAAGAAAAGAAGAAGTTCAACCGATTCAAAAAGAAAGCCTATGTCTCGGCTATTTGGGGAGATAGCTCATCGATGAAGATGAAGCGATGAGGAAGACAAGGCAAACATCGCTTAGTTCTTTGAAGAAGAACAACAACATGACAACAATGATGAGGTATACGATTCAAAACCATCTTACAATGAATTGTTTATGAATACATTGTTGTTCAAAAAGCAATTTGAAAAACTTGCTGAAAAATATCTTGCTTTGAAAAAGAAGAATGTAACTCTTGAACTACAAGTTGAAAAGCTCTCCCATTTTGAAAATGCTGCTTGTGAAGAATGTCCTGATCTAAAGAAAAAGAATTTACATCTTACAAAGGCACTTGAAAAATTCACTAGAGGTAGTGAAATGCTCAATGTCATCTTGAAAGAACAAAAATTTACAAATGACAGATCGGGAATCGATTTACAAACCAAGTTCGATAAAAGAAGAGGAAAAGGAAATTTGGAGAAAAGAGTTATTTGAATTATTTTCAAAAATCGGTACATTCTTCAAATCCTTTTGCACATTGCAATTATTGTAATCGAAAGGGTCATACTACATCTTCCTGTTTTCATAAAAAGGAAGGAAAGAGTAAGCCCATGGGAAACTATCAATGGGTGCCTAAAGGATCCTACAAGGTTCCTAAGACACGTACTAACCCCAAAGGACCCAAGAAAAGATGGGTACCTAAGACTTAATCTCTTGTGTCTTGCAGTTTGTCTAAGAGCATCAAATCCCAACAAGTGGTACATTGATAGTGGATGCTCAAGACATATGACGGGAGACCAATCCAAGTTTGTTTCAATCAAGCCCAAAGATGATGGCAAGGTGACCTTTGGTGGCAACCAATCTGGAAAGATTCTTTGGAATTGGTGAAATTGGCAACAATGAAGGACCACAAATCAAAGATGTCTACCTTGTTGAAGGACTTTGCCACAATCTCCTCGGTGTAAGCCAAAGCACCGATAAAGGTAACTTAGTTATCTTTGATTCGAGGAATGCTTGATAGTAAGCAAGGATGTTCTTTCTTTAGAAAACATTAAAGCAAAAGCTTTATTGAGCTCCTAGAGATGGAAATTGTTATACACTTAATCTCTCTAGAAATGGCTCTAGTTGAAAAATGTTTTGTTAGTAATCTAGATGATAGTTGGCTATGGCACAAGCGATTAGCTCATGTCAATATGATCCAACTTGACAGATTACTCAAAAAGGATTTGGTCATTGGTATTCCAAAACTTCGATTTAAAAACGACATGGTTTGTGATGCTGTCAAAAGGAAAACAAACCAAATCTTCCTTCAAATCTAAAAATGAAATTTCAACTAATAGACCTCTTCAACTACTTCATATGGATCTAGTTGGACCAGCTAGAGTAAAAAGCCTTGGTGGCAATCTTTATACTTTGGTCATAGTTGATGATTTTTCTAGATTTGCTTGGACCATATTTCTATCTTCAAAAGATGAAACATTTGATCAGTTTGTTGTTTTTGCCAAGAAGGTCCAAAACGAGAAAGGTCTCTCTATTTCGGGAATTCGAACTGATCATGGAGGAGAATTCGAGAACCATGCATTTCCTGAGTTCTGCGATAACATGGGAATTGATCACAACTTCTCGCCCAAGGACTCCTCAACAAAATGGAGTTGTTGAGAGAAAGAACCGAGTTCTTACCGAGATGGCAAGAGCTATCTGAACGAAAACAACACTTCTCAAGTGTTACGGGTGATGCAATGAGCACCGCTTGCTACATCTCAAATCGGGCATATCTCCTAAGCGGTTGGGCAAAACCTCCTATGAATTGTACAAGGGAAGAAAACCAAATTTGGCTCATCTCGCATGTGTTTGGATGCAAGTGTTTCATCCACAACAATGGTAAGGATAACTTGGGAAAGTTTGATCCCAAGGCGAGATGAAGGTATATTTTTAGGTTATTCAAATAGAAGTAAGGCTTATAGAGTTTTCAATACTCGTACTCGAATTGTTGAAGAATCTATGCATGTTGTTTTCTCGTGAATCCAAATCGATAAATCCTTGGATGATGATGAGGAAAATGTTTTCAAAAATCAATTCTTTTCGAAAACTACTCCCGCATCTATTGAAAACCCGAAAATGTTTTTGAGGTGATCCCCAAAATAATATTGAAAATTCGATCGAGTCTCAGCCTAGACCTTGGAAATTCATAAGGAAACATCCTTTGGACCAAGTAATAGGTGATGTAAATCAAGGAGTAAGAACCAGAAATAGCACTTTAAACGAAGTCACCTTTTCTGCATTTATATCTCATATTGAACCCTCTAAGATAGATGAAGCCCTTTTCAGATAATGATTGGGTGATAGCTATGCAAGAGGAGTTACACCAATTTGATAGAAATCAAGTTTGGGATTTGGTACCTAGGCCTAAAGACCATCCGGTCATTGGCACTAAATGGGTATTCAATAACAAACGAGATGAGTCGCAATCATTGTCCGTAATAAGGCAAGATTGGTTGCTAAAGGCTATAATCAAGAAGAAGGAATTGATTATGAAGAAACTTATGCTCGTGGCAAGATTGGAAGCCATAAGAGTTCTTCTAGCCTTTGCTTGTGTCAAAGGATTCAAGCTCTATCAAATGGATGTAAAAAGTGCTTTTCTAAATGGTTTTATACAAGAGGAAGTTTATGTTGAACAACCTCCTGGTTTTCAAGATGATCATCACCAGATCATGTTTATCGCCTCAAAAAGGCATTATATGGTCTTAAGCAAGCTCCTAGAGCTTGGTATGCGCGATTAAGCAAGTTCCTTCTTGATCAAGGATTTGTTAGAGGAAAAGTAGATACAACTCTCTTCATAAAGAGTAATAAGCTTAGTGAAATTTTAATTGTTCAAATATATGTTGATGACATTATATTTGGTGTTTCTAATGATGCTTTGTGTGAAGACTTTGCCAAGAACATGCAGGGAGAGTTTGAGATGTCCATGATGGGAGAACTCAACTATTTCCTTGGTCTGCAAATCAAGCAAAGAAAAGATGGAATCTTCATATCTCAGACCAAGTATCTCAATGATCTTTGAAGAAGTTTGGGATGGACCAATGCAATGGAGCTGACACTCCAATGAGTTCAACCACCTCTTTGGATGCTGATGAAAAGGGCAAGGACTTCAACATAACAAGATATAGAGGAATGATTGGATCATTGCTCTATCTCACGACAAGTCGCCCTTGAGATATCCAATTCGGTGTGGGTATGTGTGCAAGGTTTTGATGCCCCGCCCCCAAGGAGTCCCATGCTGAAAATGTGAAGAGGATATTCGGATATTTTGCGAGACACAAAGACCCTTGGATTGTGGTTCCCTAAAGGTCAACCTGAACATTTGGTAGCATATTGATTCGGACCATGCCGGGTACAAGGCGATCGAAAAAGCACAAGTGGCCAATGTGAGTTTCTTGGTGGTTCACTTGTGTCATGGTTCGCAAGAAACAAACCGGTGGTTGTGTCTTCTATCGAAGCTGAATATGTGGCTGCCTCAAGTTGTTGTGCTCAAGTCCTATGGCTCAAGCAACAACTATCGATTTGGGAATCAACCTGAAGGAGATCCCAATATTGTGTGACAACACAAGCACAATAAGCCGGCCAAGAATCCGAGTTCAACATACTCGAACCAAGCATATTGATGTGAGACATCACTTCATAAGGGATCATGTTCGGAAGAAAGATGTCAAGGTCATGTTCATCCCAACACATCTTCAACTTGCTGACATCTTCACCAAACCTCTAGCCAAGGAACAATTTAATTTCATAAGAAGAGAATTGGGAATGGTAAATCTCAATGAATTGTAAGTATATCTATCTATCTTAATGATTAGTTATGGTTTTGATGGTTATGGGGAACTAAGTTAAGATTCGGAGTGTCTAGCCATGTTTTATGCGGGAGATTTTGAGTATTTTTGATAAGAGAAACAATACTCGAGTATTGAGGGCAATACTTGAGTATTCGAGGATCGAGAGTAATCTTGAGGTGGAAAGCAAGCAATACTTGAGTGAATACTCGAGTATTCAAGTCAAGTATTCAATACTTGAGTATGTAAGGCAATACTTGAGTATTCCAGAGGCAGAGAGCAACTTGAAAATTGGGGAGAAGCATTACTTGAGGGATTACTCGAGTGAAGGGGTAAAGTATTGATCACTCGAGTATGTAAGTGACATCACTCGAGTGAAGGTGCGGAACTTCGAGAGGATCACCTAAAGGCCAATAGCTCAATACTTCAGTCATTACTCGAGTATCGAGTCAAGTATTTATTACTCAAGTATGTAAGTTGGTCACTTGAGTATTGAACAGAATATCAAAGGTTCACATCACACCTTTGAAGTCCGGGTAAGTGAAACGTTACTTCATTACTCGAGTATCGAAGTCATTACTCGAGTATTGCACGCATATATATATACTTACTAGTCATGTTCTTCATTACTCGACCCAATACTCAAGTTTTGCCCTAGAATCTTCTCCTTTCTCTCACGCTTATTTTCACCATTTTCGACCCAAATCCTCACTCCACTCTACGAAATGGCTTCCAAATCCACGTCCAAAGCCATCGTCGACACCGATTCCACCCGGAAAGGACCCAATCAGCCTCTCCATCGCTTGCTTCTCCTCCTCAACGACCTCGAGGAGAAATCAATCCCAAATCGTCTTCATCATGGGATTGATCGTTCAATCGAAGGAGTTAGCGAAAACATCCCGAATCCTCAACGCCTAACCCAAAGCGAAAAGGGTGTCTTTCGATCAATCAATTCCAATCCCTCCAAGGAAAAAGAGATCGGCACACTGAACCATCTACGCAAAGGTAGAAAGAAGCTTCTGTATCCTCCAAATCCAAACCAAAGCAAGGAAGAAGAGAGCAACTACTTCGCCACAACAATCTTCAAAGGCTCAATCTTCATTGAAAACCGCTGCTTCCTCTTCACCTATCGTCGAGAGGAAGAAAGAGAGCCTCCAGTGATGCCCAATGCTATTGAGGACATCTATCACAATTCCAAACCGCCCTTTGGATTTGCCATTGGTATTTCTACTCTCTCAACTGAGCTTAGTGCTAAATTTAAGAAGGATTACATGAAGAAAGAATTTTGTCCTGTGGTTGCAGTTGATTTAGTTCAATTGCAACAAGAGTGCAATATCGTCTTGTCTCCTTGGCTTACACCATATGAATCCTTTGTTTCAATTGCAGCCCCTTATAATCCTAATCTTGTGAGATTATTCTATTTCAATATGATATCTCGCTAATCTCCTTGATTTCGATGGTGAACTTGTTGAAGAGAGAGTCACCACTAGTGTTAAAGGTGTTACATTCACCCTGTCAGCCTCCATCTTAAACACAATCCTTAAAATTGCCAATCCACCTCCAATTTCTACTCCTGACTATGGCAATAGAGAAATGTTCTCTACATTGAGACCCAATGAAGACTTTCCTGAAGACCAAGCCCACATTTTATCCTTTAAACCAGGATCAATGCCTCCCATCAATCGGGTTCTCTGGTACATCTTCTCAAGGAACTTCATTCAGAAAGGAGGAAGTTTCTCTCACTTTTCCCAGAGAGATTCAGATTTTTCATCGCCTTTGTGAAGAAGCATCCTCTCAACCTTGGTCATTGGATCTTCCAGGAAATGATCAAGTTCAAATTCTCATCCCGGAAGAATTCCTACATGCCTTTTCCCTCACTCATATCCGTCATCCTCTACTATCATAAAATCTGGTATGAAGGTGAAGTTATGAAATATCCACCATACTTTGGCAAGGCTCAACTCAATTTGATGAAGATATCTTTTGAAGTGAAGGCTACGGGCAATCAAGAGCACCATCAAAATCTCAAGCCGAGCATCTCATTCGCAGCTCGGGAAGCTCGGCCGCCCCACCACCACCTTCCTCATTACCTACTAATATTGGTGCGAGAGATCAAGAAAGCTGTGGACGCCCTTGCCTCATTATCTATACGATTGGAATTTGAGATAGGCAAGATGGTTCATGAGGTTCGAAAAGGAAATCATGGTATGGTCGATGCTCGGGATGCTATGAAAGGGAAAATTGACATTCTCATGAGTCGAATCAAGAGTTGCGAAGAAGGTAGATGAGCTCACCAAAAATGCCGAGCTATCGATCGTTGATTGATCTTGATGCCAGGATGTCCACTCAATCTATCACTACTAGCACGATCGGTCATACCGTGGATAGGATCTTGAAGAACCTTCATCCTGGATCTACTTCGACCTTTGGCACCACATCTTCCCCTTTTAAACCTGAATCCCCACCATTTACCTTTCATACCTCTCCACCTGGGTCTTCCACTCCCGCCATCGAGGTTCTAGCTTCTCCATCTCACGCAACCCCATCCACGCCATTGTTCTTTACTCTCCACCCCCCACTCCCTTCCTCGATCTTCTTCAGGCACCCTCTCCATCTCTTTTTGAAGATGACAAAGGGGGAGAGAAAGGCAAAGAAGAAGAGTAGAATGTAGAATTTGAGTTTTAGATGAATGATGTTTGTAAAACTTGCATTTATTAGGTTGTTATGCATTGCACTCGTATTTTGTTAAGCTTTTGCATTTTGATTTATCAATGAAGAATATGATGTCTTACATGCTTCTACTATCTCTGAATCTTGACGTTTTCTCATGCTTTTCAACATGGTTAAATCATTCAAAATGTCAAAATACCTACTTCAATGACTTGAAATTTCATCAAATGAAAAACCCAAACCAAGACACAAATTCTCTCAAATTCTAGCAAAATTTGTTTACAAGTGTTGTCATCATCAAAAAGGGGAGAATGTTAGTTCCCTATGTGTTTTGATGATAAGCGACAATTGTAAACGCAAATTAAAATGTGTTTTGGAAAGTTGAAAAATATTTCGTCAAGTGAATACTCAAGTATTGGTTTCATTACTCAAGTATTGAATACTCGAGTAATGGTTTCATTACTCAAGTATTGAGTTGACAAAGTGAATGACTCCTTCGTGCAAAAATGATCATTACTCAAGTATTGATTCCAATACTCAAGTAATGAACTTACAGAGAGCATTTCAAGTTTTTCACAAACAGTTCAATACTCAAGTATTGTTTCCAATACTCAAGTATTGATCTTACAGAAAATGATTAAAGTATTCAATATGTGAATACTCGAGTATTGGTTTGAATACTCGAGTATTGGGCAAACAGAGTTTTCAAAGTTTTTCACATGTTTATCAATACTCAAGTATTGAAATGAATACTCAAGTATTGAAGTGACAGAAACTTCACAAATATTGAAAACAGTTCAATACTCAAGTATTGAGTTGAATACTCGAGTATTGACCAGACAGAAAGTTCCGTTATTTCCAAGTAATTTGAATACTCAAGTATTGAGTTGGAAAAGTTTTTACAAAGTTTTCAAATAGTTCAATACTCAAGTATTGGTTTGAATACTCGAGTATTGGCCATACAGAAAGGCTTGCTATTTCCAAGTGATTTGAATACTCAAGTATTGAGGCGAATACTCAAGTATTGAGTTGGAAAAGTTTACAAAGTTTTCAAACAGTTCAATACTCAAGTATTGAGTTGAATACTCGAGTATTGGGCATACAGAGAGCTTGGCTCTTTTTCAAATATTTTGAAAACTCAAGTATTGATTTGAATACTCAAGTATTGAAGTTTTGGACTTAAACTTATTTTCACATAAAAATTCAATACTCAAGTATTGGTACAATACTCGAGTATTGGTCCTACTCAAAAATTGTCCAAACGCTCAAATCATATAGTGCCTTCTCACGGAAGACGAATACTCAAGTATTCAGATGAATACTCAAGTATTCACATTAGTGCACAAGTGCAATACTCAAGTATTGAAGAACTCACTCGAGTATTGGGCGCAAGTATTCAAAATTCAAATCATACGAATTTGTGATTTCTTCGTGTTTGATCTTAATGCTTTCTATTATCATTCTTATATATTCCCAGCTATGTTTAATCACTTTGTTAGTGAGTTTCAGCTTGCTTAAACGAGATTAAATGAAGATTTAATACGAAAAGCAAAAAGTTGTGTCGGAACATTAAATGCTTCAACGGAAAAGTTGCATACGGTAATCCATCGTACACGATTGCAGAGCATTAAAGAATGTTCTCCACTTCCAGCAACTGCTTCTCCAACGGATTTATTTACTAGAAGTCAACTCTAAACTTCTGCCCAGCTGGATTAAGTGAAGAGTAGAGAGAGAAGAAGACCAAAACTGAACCAGAACCTTGGTTAATGTTACCAACGGTTATATGAAGGATTACAACGGTCATTTAATGCACTCTCAGTATAAATAGAGCTGCATTCAATTCCTCTCAACAACTAAGACCCCGTAAAGCGAAAATCATTAAAGTTTTCATCTACTCTTAAGTCTTTTCGTACTAAGTATCTGTTGATACAATCAAACTTCGAGTGTTTATCATTATCTACTCTTAGAGAGAGTTTATTGATTGTAGATCATTTATTGTAAAGGTATCTCAAGTGCGGGGACTTGGAGATTGGGTTTATTGATTACAACTTGTAAGGGGAGTAAGTTCTAGTGAGAGAATTACTCTTGAGTGCAGAGTGTGTAATCAATTGTGATAGTGAAAAACCCGGAGAGTCCGGGGGATTTGGACGTAGGTCAAGAGATTGGACCGAACCAGTATAATTCCTTGTGTCTTGTCATTCTTCTCTACTCCATAGTCTACTCTGTTTTAGTTTCGAAAAACAGAGCTTTTCTGGAAGAATTTTTAAAAATCCCCAATTCACCCCCCTCTTGGTGATTAAGCTCCACTTTCATAAATAAATAAATAAAATTAGAGGTATGAGCATGTAAAGGGCACATAAGCTCTAAGCACCTAATGTGACTCTAATTATATTAGGATAATAATCACTTGATGCTAATTTGGAGTTATTAAAGTGATAGTTGTAATGTGAAGGGTTAAGAAGCAATTTGGCCAACGAACTTTTACTTGGGAGCGTTCAAAGACAAATAACTTTTAAGTGAACCTTAAATACCAAAAAACTTTTAAAAAAGTGCAATCAGCACAAAAAAAATTTAAAAATGCAAAGTGAGTACAAGGCTGTTAGAAAAAAATAACGTCTGTTATCTAAGGTACAGATTGGCCAACGAACTTTTATTCCAGAGCACCCAAAGACAAAAAAAATTTACTCTAGGAGCGCCTAGCAAAAAAAAAGGTCTATGTGCAATCCATCCAAAATCCGATTTGCAAATCCTTACCGGACCCCAACCATGTGCATTGAGGTTAGAAAAAGTGAATGCAACAAAAAAAAAATCACAAATATAAAACTAAACAAAATTCTAAATTTCACTAAATTAAATAATTTTTTCTCAATTGTCGTTATTCAAAACTACTTGTATAGATATCTATGGACAAAAATTACTCATTCTTTAATTTTGTCAAAATTATAATTTGCTAAAATAAACAAATATTTTAATTAAAAATATAATTATGTGATTTAAATAAAACTCAAGGTGTTTTATAATTTATTATATATGTTAAACAAAAAAATTATATGATTTATTTTTATTTTAGAAGAAATTTATGTGAGTCAAAAAATAAATTTAATGTTAATAAATTTTAAAAATATAAAAAATCTATTATATCTGAAAAAAATGAAATGGGTTTAATTTTTATTTTTATAAAAAGAGCTTAATGGATATCAATGTTGATACTTAATAATATAAATCGGCAACTTGATGATATATTTGTTAATTAAATGATCTGTTGATTATATGAATATGAGACTTGTTGAAAAAAAAAAAAGATAACCTAAGAGGCTTGATTAAGGACAATTTAATAATTTGTTTTTTGTGTGTTGCATTTGTGATTTTTTTTTGTTACATTCACTATTTCTAATCCCAATGCACATGGTTGAGGCTCTAGGCAAGGATTTGCAACAGTCGGATTTTGGGTGGATTGCACATGGACTTTTTTGTGCTGGGTGCTCTTGGAGTAAAACTTTTTTGTACTGGGCGCTCCTGGAGTAAAAGTTCATTAGCCAATTTGCACCTTAAATCACGGACGTTATTTTTTTTTAACGTGTCGTTGTGTTTACTTTACATTTTTAAAAGTTTGTTGGCCAAATTTCTCCTTAATCCTAATTTAAATGAAGTGGAATCCAATATCTCATCCGGGTTCAGTGTGCCCTATGTCAATGAGCCCTCTCAATCAAATCTTTTGCGCTGCTCGTTATCATGGAAATTCTACTCCACCACATGGATGGATTTGTGCTTTTGGATAAATACAAAAAATAAGGGTTTAAATATTGCAATGTCTCGGATAGGATTTCAAGTTGGGGTGTTTAAAGTATTTGAGTCTTGGTCATCTTTATCTAGTCGGACATTTTGATCCCGGAATCTCTTGTCCTATCGAGATCGGACCAAGATCACTTGTGATAGAGACATATTGAGAATAGGATCAGAATGGGAAGCAAGATCACCTTTGAGATCTTGGTCCTAATCCGGTCTTGGTTTTTATTATTTATTTTTATCTCATAAATTAAATTATTATTTTATTTTTATAAATTTTACCCCATAAATTAAATTATCCCGATGTGTATCACATTTTTAGTTGGAGTTAAATAAATATATCGTGATTCTAATTCTAACTATTTATTGTATAAAGATAATAATGAATATAATAATAATAAATAAATAATAAAATGTCATTTTTCAGCTCTAGATCAATTTATATAATTACTAAGGCCTTTATAGTTGTTAAATGATCACTTTAAATAATAGTATATGGAGAATTTAAATAATATAATGATATTTTTTAAATTTATATTTTCTTGAAAAATAAATCGGGATTTCATGGTCTTGTCCGATACTACCGGGACTGGGAACCGAGATTGAGGTATCCTATCCCATCCGGGTTTGAACACCTCTAATTTTAAGGTCAATTTTTAGTTTCTGTCATATACTCATGGAAGAATACATCAAAACTTACATTTGTTTGCTGCTCTATGCTTCCAGGCTGCTTTAACATGAATTCTTCAGTCACCATTCTTCACAGAAAATCTGAATCAAGAGAGTAATATGTCTAAATAAATTCTTCCTTCCTCCAATTTTATCCATCGGGACTTAAATGCTTTCATCGCCCATTTTTATTTTGATAGGGTTCTTTTATTAGAAAAATTAAGTGTTAATTCTAGCACTTTCCTTAACTCTTGTTTCACTGAGTAGGTTGTCAAGGGAGGTATGGAGTCATACAAAAAAATAGACCATTAGTAGCGGTTCGTCTGTAGCGGTCATACAAACCCGCCACAAAATCACTATAAAACGTGTTTTTGTTGCGGTTTTTTAATGAACCGCAACAAATTAGCAAACGGAATCATTAAGAGGACGTTTCCGAGACATTTGTAGCGGTTCCTATAGTGTAAACCGCTACAAATTTTGGCGTGAGCTTGGCGCGCCATGGCGCGAATCTCTGTGGCGCAACCTTTGTTGCGGTTTCTTAGTAAAACCGCTACAAATTTGGCGCCAGTGATTAGCGCGTAATGGTGCGAACTTAGTCGCAGTAATTCTGTAACAGTTATATGAAAGCAACCGCAACAGAAAGGCGGAACGACAGCTTTTTGTCGCGGTTGTATTGAAGCAAAGCTGAAACCGCATAAGATAATATGATTTTGTAGCGTTTTTTAGTAAGACCGCTACAAATAGTGAAGCTATAAATAGTTAATCTATCCGTACACCTGATTATAAATTTTCAGAGATTACCAAATATGCATTGTCGCTGAATGAACATTCTCATTTGAGTAGTCGAAGGCATGCGGATATCTCGCAAAGACGATCTCTTATGTCGAGAGATGAGAGCTGCGAGATATTTGCCTCTCTCTTCCTTGTAGCCGAGACTGTTCCTTGGTGACAATCCACATTTAGATTTATCTCTCGACGTGAAGACTTCTACTCTTCGAAGATAGTCTAACGTGCACGAGAAGATTGGTTTTCATTATAGCCACCAATCTCGCCGTAAAATATCTATGATCAAAATGAGTCGTGAGTGTTTCCGAGAGAGTTTGGTGGCTATACCGAATGCGAATATTCACGGACATGTTAGACTATTTTCGTAAACTCATTATTCTTAATTTATTAAACTCGAGTGTTTTGAGAAAATCGAAGAAAATAATTAAATAAATTGAAAGTTCTTTTTTTTAAAAAAAAAATTATTTTCACCAAACTAATTGGTTGGACTCGTAAACCAATTAGTTTGGAATTTTTTTGTCAAAAAAGTATTTTTGTAGTTTGTTAATATGATACCGCTACAGATAAGACAGGGACTTCATGTTGTAGCGGTTCCTTGACCACTACAAAGTTTACTTTATAGCGGTGTTAAGCTATAACCGCTACAGAATCGCAACGGTCTCTATTTTGTAGCGGTTGTAAGACCGCTACAGATGTTCACCAAGAACGAGGCAAGTTTGTTGCGGTTGTCAGCGAAAACCGCTACAGAATCGCAGCGATCTCACAATTTGTAGCGGTTTAGATGTCGGTTTTATGAAACCGCTACAAATTGTAGCGGTTTTTTAACTGTTCGTCTCATTTTCATTTTCCCCCGCGCAAAGGTTTTGATTTTTCACCTTTTAACCTTTTAACTTGTACCTTTCGACGTGATGGCTGATAAGGGAAAAAGAAAAGCTGTTGAACGAGGGAAAAGGCCTATAAGGGGTGGTAGTAGTAGAGGGGGCCGTACGAGAGGGCGTGGACCTGTAAATATCCCCTCTCCGCCCCCTAATGTGGAGGGGAGGGAGTTTGATGCCCTCTTTGAAGATAAAGAAATCCCAATCCTAGAGACCATAGGGGGAGATAAAGACGCAAGTCTGTCCTTTAGCGACATAGACGAAAATCCGGAGATCCATATTGAGATTCCCTTGAGCGAGGCAGAGCAGGAAGAAGGTGCAAGTATCATACATGATGATACAAGAGCAGAAATTATTTGAAGATTTCAGAGACCTGAATCTTTCAAACCAAATCTGCATGAATTTCAATGCACCAAGTGACGCCTACCTTGCAAATCTTCTTGTGAGTCAAGGGGAGTACGACTCGAGGGATGAAGTTGATAAAGCTCGAGACAAGATGATTGGGCAATCTCCATGCGGGAGAAGATCTCTCAAGGTGAAACCCAAGACCACGACCTTTCATCTAGTGGATTGGTCGGACACAAGGGGCGCATTTACATACCGTCGTTGATGGCGAAGCGGAAGATCTTGGATGAGGCTCATAAGAGTAAGTACACTCGCATCCGGGGAATGGTCAAGATGTACCAGAACTTGAAGGCCGAAGTTTGGTGGCACGGAATGAAAAGAGACGTAACTCGACGTAGTGGGTGTCTAACTTGCCGAGAAAGTAAAGATTGAGCACCGGTGACCCCTCGTCTTTCGCAAGGACTAGAAGCGCCGGAGTGGAAATGGGAGAATGTGACCATGGATCTTGTGGTAGGTCTACCTAAGATCAGGCATCACGATACCATTTGGGTGATCGTCGACCGATTAACCAAGTCGGCACATTTCATACCCATTAGCATCCACTACTCTCCAGAACGATTGGCTGCAATCTACATCAAAGAGATCGTGAGACTGCACGGAGTCCCTAAGAGTATTATCTCTGATCGGGATACTCGATTCCAATCCCGCTTTTGGCAAGCACTACATGAAGGGATGGGTACCAAGCTGAAGTTCAGTTCGGCTTATCACAGAGAGGACGATACAGACGTTGGAGGATATGCTACGAGTATGTGCCCTGGATTTCAAAGGAAACTGGGACGAACACCTCTCACTAGCAGAATTCGCGTATAACAATAGTTATCATTCAAGCATACAAATGGCCCCGTTCGAGGCTTTGTATGGGCGAAAGTGCCAATCGCCTTTATCTTTGGACGGAATGCGTACGAAAAGCAGTTGCTTGGACCGGATATGCTAAAAGAGACCTCCGAGCAGATCGCTCGATCAAGAAGAGACTCCTTGCTTTGCACACGTGAAGACGGAAGAGCTATGCGAGATAAGAGGAGAAGACCGTTGAAGTTTGAAGTCGGAGACCATGTGTTTCGAAATTATCTCCGATGAAGGTGTCGGCAGAACACTAAAGAGAAAGAAGCTTAGTCCGCGTTACGTTGGACCAATTGAAGTGTTAGCCGAGCGAGGACCGATTGCGTATCAACTAGCGTTACCCCCAAACCGAGTAATCTCCACGATGTTTTTCACGTGTCACAACTGAAGAAGTACCTACCAGATCGAGATCATGTCATAAAGTACGATGATGTTGAAGTACGACATGATAACACCTTTGTAGTTGAGCCAGAGCAAATTCTCGAACACCAGGAGAAACGACTTAGGACTAAAACTATACCGATAGTGAAGGTGGTCCGGAAGGGTTTGTCACCAAACGAGGCAACTTGGGAAACCGAGAGTGACATGAAGGAGAAGTACCTAGAGTTTATGGCCCGTAGTCTAGTTAGTATAGATTAAATTTCGAGGGCGAAATTTTGTTTAAGGGGAGAGAAATGTAATACCGGATTTTAGCAAAACTGGAATTCTTGAGATAAGAGAAATTAATGAAAATTTTGATGAAGCAAATTTATGAGTTTAAAACTATTATAGAAAATTTTTATAATTGTCGAGTAAATTTTCGAAAAAAGTTCTGAAAAATCAGATGAATAGAATGACTAAAAATGCAATAATGGTGATAAAAACGGTCTAAAAACATTATGATAAATACTGAAAGATCATGAAAAATTATGAGAAAATTATGGGAGTATTATCTTTAATTATAAGAATTTAATAAATTATTTCGAGGAAATAACATGAAGAAATGTTTAAAAAGCATTACAGAGAACCATAAAGTAACTTTATGGTGTAAACATTTTTAATATTTTACATAGGATATAAAATGACAATGTCAAAGTATAAAGTTTGTAAGATAATAATATACTGTAAATTATAAAATTATCAACCATTGGTGAGAGAATGATTGGATAATTACTAGCTAATTGATTCAGTAAAACAAGAGAAATATAGAAAGTTAAGTTTATCCTTAATTAAGAGATTAAGGCTGGTAATTAGCATAAAATATACTTACTGATTATGATAAAAATATTAAGAAAAATTGGTAAAGATAAATGTATGAAAAAATCTAATCCTAAAAAGATCAATAAACGAAGAATTTAGGCTCGATTAAGCCTTAACGGCCAGGGGGTAAAACGGGAATTTTTGGTAAAAATATATTATATTTTTTTAAAATGGAAAAAATTATGAAAAAATAATTAAAACTGAATTTTAAAATGAAGGGGCCGAAATTATTGGTATTTTTAATTAAAAAGAATTGTTTAAATAATTAAAATGATAATTAGAATAAAATAATAATATAATGCGGTGAGTCAGTTTATAGGCAGGCCGAGGGGAAAAGTTAGAAATAAATTCTACAGGTAAACCAGAGGTAAAAGTCTTTTCAGACTGGTCAAATTAAGAACAAGTAAATTTTTACACCAAGAAAGAATTTACCAGACGTTGATTTCTGCAACCGAAAACCCTAATTCCTAATAAGACGGAAAGCTGATCAGATAGAGTAAAGTCAGATAGGCAAAGTGAGAACCTATAGAAACAATTGCGTGTTTTCAAACACGGGGTTAAGTTAGGCAACAACTGGACGTTTTACGACTCAATGAATTGTTGTCCAGAAGTTGGTTCTATCGGAAGCGATTTCCGTAACCGGACGCGTTTGTCCGAATATCACCGGAGAATACCTGGATATGATCAAAAAGAGGATCAAAATAGATAATATGAAAGAGGATGAAAATATCTTCAAAGTTACACGCCTAGATTTTTGAGTTTCTGCGAAATCGCGCGAAACGGACACCGATCGGGTAGCTTTATCGGACCGGAGGCCATAAAGCAAGAGTCATCTTGGATGACAACTCATTCTTTGAATTTTTGGGACCCCTTGATGTCGGCCTTGACCATGGATGGCCAAGAATGCTTTGTCCTCAAAAATGCGATCCAACGCCGTAATCCGATCTGAAGACTTTTGTGTTAATTCTCACCTTGTCTTTTTTTTTCCTATAAATAGCAAGCACCTCTCCTCTCATTCTTCACACCAAAATTCGAAACCTAGAGAGAGGTTCTAGAGAGAGAAGCTCGGAAAATTTCCGCCTTGCTCCGAGTAAGTTCTTCCGTCCTTAGGCTTTAGTTTCCGTAGTTCTTTCGGTAGTTATAGTAGAACCGTTGTTTTGATCTAAGAAGTTTAGAATATATTCCTATACTTGTTTTTAAGCCTCATTGCATTGAAATATGCCTGACGAGGTAAAAACATAGTGAGGATAATTTTGAAATGGAATAAGGTCAAAGTAACGAAGTTCTGGCGAAATTCCGCCAAATAGGGGTAGTAGGGGCAAAATGGTCTTTTTTCACCTAAAATGCCTGTTATGCTGCCAAATATTCATAAGTGTGTTATTATTCTGATTAGAATACTTCGACGTCGAACCGTCGAAATTCCATCGTTACTTTTGTTTGCATTTGTTTTACGTACGACCGTCAAAAGTACCATTTTTAGCGGAAGAGCCGGATATCGCAACTAAGGTACGGATGCGTCGTAACCCTAACTCTATGCTGCTCATATACTTTTGCGTTATAGATACGTTCATAGGCGAGGTTCTGTTGAGAATCGTCGAGAGATACTTACGGCTTTACCCACGGATTATAGTATTGGTAATGCCGTTTGAGTTATTCCTAGCGCGAGGACACGTTAGTGGCGTGGCTTTGGATATGTGCAGAACTAGTCGAGAGAGAGACTTTACATACCGCTTTGTGCTTATGTTCGTCCATGTTATTGATCATATATCTCGTTGCTTTTGCGTTTGTGATGATATCCGTATTGAAATGAATATCTCGTTGTACATATATCTTGTTTTATTTGAGCATAAGGTTAACCGTTACCCGAGATCCATATGTGGAATGGATCTCGCCCGTACCATCGTGGTCCGGAGGACCGATGTCCGGCGATCGAGGCTAGCAAATTTGGAGTAGGCCAAGACGTGTCTACATTATCTATCGTTTTCTTTAGTTTCTTTAACTTTTGAGAATTCTCGGATGATGTAATCCGATACATTTACACTATGGTCCATATTTTGAATGTAATATAAATTACTTACTCGCTCCAATGCTCTACTCTGATTACTCTGCTTGAAATATTTGGAAACGTTTTTTTTTTAAAAAAAAAAAAATCCGCCGTTTTCAAATGGGATGTTACATTGGGCATGGTTCCCGATCTATATCCAGATTGGAGAAAGATTCCCTCGGATAACAAGAACAAAGCGTTTACTCACGTGGTGCAGGTAACTTATGTTGTGTAATTAAATTCAAATATTAATAGTAATAAATTAGGGTTTAATTATTTATTTATTTATTACTTAATTACTAACTACATAACTACATTATGTAACAGAAAAAGTTTAAATTGTGAGAGCCACAAAAGAAGTACGTACTGATGAAAGTGGGGCAAGGGTGGAAGAGTCGGAGGCTTCGTCTCTACACCCAGCAGAATGGAGATTCGACTATGACTCTGCGTTAAACTGATGGAAAACGTCCCCGACGGCGTGGACCCAAATCATCAAGGTGTTATGTCCAATATCGAAGGAGTGCGGATGCACGGGTAGGTTGTTTAATTAATCATAGTTTACGTTTTGTTTAAATATGAGTTAATTTATTATTTAACATTTCTTTAAATTAATTTTGTTTGAGTGTAGTTTAAAAATATATATATAGATTAAATTGATTTATTGTTTACATTTGGATTAAATTATTTAATAGTTTAACTTAATTTATAGTTTAAACCTATAATTAATTTCAATAAACATTTTGTTTGCTCCTCCTTGCAGGCCCTGTCACATAGGAACACCAGAAGTCGGTCACATCGCAGGTCCATCACACGGCAGGAACCAAGACGTTTGCCGTGACCTACAGTGAGATGGTATGTTCAAAGATCAATTAATTTTAGTTTTAAATGACGAATGTTTTGTTTTTGAAATAATAAAGTTTATATTCTTTTACCTCTGTCAGCAAGAGAAGGCTCGGGAGGAGAACCGTGAGATGGACTATGGGCAGTTGTTCACACACACCCATAGACACCGTGATGGGACGCCGACTTCTGAGGCTGCAGAGGACATCATAGTAAGTTACAAAAAAATTATTTATATAGTTAATGTTGTATATTTAAATTGAATTAAATTGTTTGATTAATGTTTTCCGAAATCTTTGCGTCAGGCCCGGATTGAGCAGAGCCAGGCTGAGCTGCGAGCGTCGCAACCCCCAGACCTACAGCCCCTTTGAAAGCTGATGTGGGCCCAAAAGAACATCCTGGCCGCGTGAAGGGTATGGGGTTAGGCGCCAGGCCTAGCATGGTGTACGGCAAGGCCTCCAGCTCTTATGCCGGCACCTCCGGCTCGAGAAGGCCACCACCGGAGGAGGTTGATGTCATCATTGCCACGAAGGTTCGTGTGTTGCCGAGCGGAGTTCTTTGCCACGAAGGCCGCGCAAGATGCCAAGAACAAACGCATGCAAGAGAGGTACGACCGTTGGGCCGCGAGTCGAGGGAGATTGTGTGTGCTATGGCGGGGCCTTGGCGAGTTGATGCCCGACGGACGGTTTCCATCTCCCGAGCCTCCCCTCCGTTCTTGTACGAGGATTCCCCCTCGCCTCCGCCTCGCCTCCCCCTCCCCTCCGTCGTTGAAGACGAGCACGAGATTACCCTCGGTCGTGCCACGGGACCGATCATCGACTCGATAGTTAGTTTTTATTTTGAACCGTTGGATCTTTGTTTTCTTTTTTATGTTATTGCGGCGGGTTGACATTTTTATTTGGTTAAATATTTGTTATCTTTGACTATGGTATGTTTTTAATATATTCGAGGACTATTTTAATACTTATATTTCATTTATATTAGGTTAATAATGTTACTTATAATATATAATGTACAAATGTAAAATTTATTATAGCTAATCGAAATAGGAGTTGTAAAATAATTAACTTTGTAGCGGTTATAAGGAAAAACCGCCACAAAGTTGAATTTCTTGTGAATAGATGCGGTTATTGTAGCGGTTATGAAAACCGCGACAAATCTCTGGCGGGATTTTCAATTCGAATTCGCTCATTTGTAGCGGTTAGTGGAGCGTTTCTGGAACCGCAACTAATTTTTTCCATGTTGCATTTAAACATCAGGTGTTGTTATGAAGGTAATTAAACATTCTCTCTACATTTATATTGTGTATCCTAGCTTTGTTTACTACGAGATGGATAAGTCATGGATCAAGCTACCGTGCGGTTCTCTGTATATTTAGCGGGGTTGAAAAATTTCTTAGATTTCGACTTCTCTCACGCTAGCATTAATGACAAGATTGTGTGTCCTTGTTGTAGATGCAAGTTCAAGAAGTGGCAAACGCGAGAAGGCGCTATGGAACATCTTCTTATCAAACCTTTCCCAGAAGGATATACATTCTGGGAAGTTCATGGTGAAGAACGTGGTATGAGATCTGAGGCTCACCTTCCTCAAACCTCACAAGTAGCAAATCAAGTACTTGAACATGATCCGGTTAATGAAGTTGTTCACGATGCTTTCGGTGTTCAAGACGACAACTTCACTGCAGAAGTTTAGGGTCCAGAACCAGTTTTCTTCAGGAATGATGCAGCTCGGGAATTTTTCGCCCTAATGGATGAGAGTGATCGTCCTTTGTATCAAGGTTGTCAGAAATATTCAAAATTATCTTTTCTAATCAAATTGTACCATATCAAGTACTTGTGTGGGGTCACTAATAAGGCAATGTCGATGTTGCTGGAATTACTACGAGATGCTTTCCCTGACGCGGACATTACCACAACCTTCTATGAGGCCAAGAAGATCATCAACAGATTAGGCCTGAACTACGAAAAAATCGATGCATGTCCCAACGACTGTATACTTTATTGGGGAGAGGATGCTCAGAGGGAGACTTATAAGAAGTGTCATACTTCGAGGTTCAGGACAGTTCGGAAGGGGAATAAGCAGAAGAAGAAACCCGCAAAGATTTTAAGGTACTTTCCTTTGAAACCTCGCTTACAAAGACTGTTTATGTTGTCTAAGACAGCTGAGCATATGAGGTGGCATGAAGATGACAAGAACAAAGATGGTAGACTCGAGACATCCACGGATCTTGAAGCCGGAAAGCGTTCGACTCGACTTTCCGATTTTGCGGCGGACCCTAGGAATGTTCGTCTTGCTTTAGCGACCGACGGTTTTAATCCTTTTGGGAATCTTAGCACAAGCTATAGTATATGGCTAGTTGTTTTGATACCTTACAACTTGCCGCCTTGGATGTGTATGAAACAGAGCTCCTTCATTATGTCCATGATCATTCCAGGCAAAAAGGCACCCGGAAATGACATCGATGTGTATCTCCAACCGCTTATCAAGGAGTTGGCGGAGTTGTGGAATGTTGGCGTCGAGACGTATGACGCGCACGACAAGACACCGTTCAACTTGCGTGCGGCATTAATGTGGACTATCGTGACTTCCCGGACCGGGAACATTATCGGGGTGGAATGTTCATACTGGCCTTGCGTGTCCGGCTTGCAATTTTGACGCTGACTCAGTGCGCCTTCCCTACAGTCGCAAGTGGTGCTTCATGGGTCATCGGCGGTTTCTCGATAGTACGCACGGGTTTAGGTTGCAACGCAATCGTTTCAATGGGTAACAAGAGAAAAGAGGACCTTCTAGGCATTTATCCGGTGCAGAAATCATAGAGCGGCTTGTGGATGTTGAAGTTGAGTATGGGAAAAAGACGATCCAAAGAAAGGTAGGGACAAAGACAACCAGGGCTTCTGGTTCTGCGCCCCAGCAATGGCGAAAGATAAGCGTCTTCTTCACTCTTCCGTATTGGAAAGATAATTTGCTCCGACACAGTTTGGATGTCATGCACATTGAAAAGAATGTGTGCGACAATGTGTTGTACACAATTCTAAACGAACCAGGCAAGTCAAAAGATCATCTTCAAGCGAGGAAAGATTTACGGGACATGGGGGTTCGTGGAGACGCGTGGCCGGATGAGCATGACAGATTTCAACCGGCAAAATTCACACTGACAAAACCGAATAAGGAAATCTTCCTCGCAACGTTGAAGAAGATAAAATTTCATGACGGGTATTCAAGCAACATTTCACGATGTGTTGACGTGCAGGCTCGAAAGGTTACTGGCCTGAAGAGTCATGACTCACATGTGCTTATGCAATAGTTACTTCCGCTGGCCATCAAAAATACGTTGCCACTGGACGTGTCGATCGTTTTGGTGGAGCTTTGTACTTTCTTTCGGAAGTTGTGTTCCAAGGTTTTGATCGTGGAGGAGCTCGACCATTTTGCAATGAGAAAATCATTCTGTTGTGTCATTTGGAGATGATCTTTCCTCCGTCATTTTTCATGGTCATGGTTCACCGACAAGACACCTTGTTCACGAAACAAAGCTTGTGGCCCGGTTCACTACCGATGGATGTATCCTATTGAGAGGTACTCATTTAAAATTATTTACTTTAGCATTACTCCCTAGTCCCACGTCTAACCATTGATGTATCAAAATTTTCCCTTCATTACTTTATAGGTTTCTTGGGAAACTGAAGTCTTACGTGAGGAATAAGGCGTGGCCAGAAGGTTCAATAGTAGAAGGCTATATTGGGGATGAGGTCTTGTATTTTTGTTCCAGGTACTTTGATGACATTGAGACGTCATTCAACCGACCGCCTCGTGTTGACGATTGTCCTGAGCCAGAGCCATTAGGAACAGAGTTGTTAGTCCCTCGTGTTGGTAAACCAGTTGACGGAAGTGAGAACTTCAAACTCACGGCACTTGAGAAGATTCAAGCACATAGAAATGTCTTGATCAATTGCACTAAAGTTGAACCGTACCTTCAGTAAGGATTCCACATAGATATATATATATACATATATGTTATCCTAAATATTTCTTTTCAGTTTATACTAACATTTAATGCTCGTCATCGCACGTTTAATTGTAGGGAATTCAAGAGTTATGTGAAGCGTCAGCTGAGGATCCGTACGCAGACATCATCCGAAATTGATAGAAAGGTCCACAGAGAATTCGCCGGTTGGTTTAGGAGGAGAATAATGAATGACCACAACCCGCACTCACGAATTTAGAGCTCTCGCACTCGGCCCGCTTGACCACGCCCAAAGATTTATGGCATACAATGTCAATGGTTTCAAGTTTTGCACCGTTTCACGAGATCGGGATTCGACCCAAAACTTGGGTGTATATGGCACGTTTGGGACGAGGAGTTATGCGAGCAAAGAGTGACGGGAACATGCGGTTCGGTGACGTCCGTATTATTGAAAGCTGCTTGATGTGGTCAGGATAACTTACCAAGGCATTTTTCCCGTGACACTGTTCAAGTGTTCGTGGGCGAATACGACAACGCCCAGGGGACTCACGACTGACGACTTAGGCATCCCATCGGTGAATTTCTCCCGGCCTATTCACACTGGTCTGTCTGAAGATGACGAGCTGTATATTCTTGCCTCCGAGGCCCAACAGGTTTATTATGTCACCGATGAGAGGCACGTGGATTGGAATATGGTGGTTCACTTAAAGCCTCGGGACCTTTACGATATGGGCGATGGTGATAATGTCGCCTACGATTGTGACCCGTTCAACCCAAACCCAGTTTTGAAAACTTCTTCCCGGACGGCGATGACAATTTACCTATAGTTCGGTATGTTTTTAAATATACGTTTTATGAAATAATAACATTTAACCAAAGTTTTATTTGTGTTTAAACATATTCAACTCACAGTAACATTTTATCCAAACTTTCTTTGTAGGGATGGTGACGAAGAATGAGAGAATAGATTATGCCATATATAGTTAATCTGTAATCTTGTTTTTTTTTTTAAAAAAAACAGACAATAATTTTTGTAGCGGTTTTGTAACTGTTACAAAACCTAAAATACTGTTACAGAATAAAACCGCTACAAAATACGTGTTACAAACCGCTACAAATTACTTCCGCTACAAAAAATTGGCAAATAAACCGCTACAAAATGATTCGCACCTATTGTAATAAATACCCCCACCCAACTCCATTTAATTTGCTTCACTCCTACTTACCTTGTCTCTCGCATTTACTCACGTTTTCGAAATAGCTTAAGTGTTTGAAGGGGGTAAGTGATGTTGAACCGCATCAAATCTAATGCTTATTTTCTACCATATACTCATACTAACTTTTGTTATTTTGCGAGATGAATTTTGTATTTTTTGACACTTTCTTTCGATTTTCTATTTGATTCACATTCACACACATTTTTTATAGAAGTAATTATATTTTATTTAACACATTCTTTCTACCTCATTCTCATTCTCATTCTTTTCTATTATATATTAACCTTATATAATGAAATATGATATTTTAATATAATTTATTTTTATCCAAAATATAAATTATTATTGCCTAAACAATATTTAACTAATTTAATTACTAAAAATTTTATTTTATTTTTTAATTTCATTGGTTTGTAGCGGTTAATGAACCGCTACAAATAATGGAAATAAAGCATACGGACAAAAAAATAAAAAAATGAGGGAATATTTTGTGGCGGTTTTGAACCGCTACAAATTTCAAAAAGAAATTGCCGCAAAAAAATTCCCCAAAAAGGCGGGAGTTATTTGTAGCGATTACCAACCGCTACAAATATTTGCCGCAAAATTTTTCCCAAAATTATGCGGGAATATTTGTCGCGGTCATATAACCGCTACAAAATATTTTTAAATTATTGGCGCTACTTTTGAATATTTTTAGTTGATCGTTCTCAATTTGTAGCGGTTCGTAAACCGACACTAATGTTCCAACAAGGTGGACGTCGCGTCAAATAGTTGCGGTCATTCGAATCGCATGATATAGTAGCGGTCTTGGTGGATGTAGTAGCGGTTTTTTTTAACCGCTACAAATGGCTTTGCCACGGTTGATTTTGTGGCGGTTTTCCTAACCGCTACAAATGTCATTAGTGGCGACTAAAACCGCTACAAATATGTCATTTTAACCGCTACTAATCGTGTGTTTTTTTGTAGTGAGTCCTTTTTTTTTTTTTTCCTTTTTTGAAAACAACATTTTCCAGAAAATAATATCAAAAAAGTCTCATAACTTGTCAATGAGAAGTGAAAGAACAACAATTAACAAGTGAATGAGCTACTATTAATCGGTTTGAGATTTTTCTGATATTATTATTTTTAATTGAGACCTAAATGTCATTTTCCCTTTTTTTATAATGATGATTAACTTTTTTTTTAGTTGAAATATATTTGACTTTATTTAAAAAAAGTATAATTTATAAACCAAACAATAGAATATAAGGAAAAAGCCAAGACAATATAACTTAAATGTCAAAATCTCAAATCAGTTATTTAATACTCCCTCCGGTCTTAATTATAAGAGTTAGTTGACTTTTTTGGAGAGATTAAGGAAGCTAATTAAATTAACTTAAATTATTTTATATTTTTTTTCTTCAAACTAAATAGTTTGACCAATAAACTACTCCCTCCGATCTTAATTATAAGAGTTAGTTGACTTTTTTGGAGAGATTAAGGAAGCTAATTAAATTAGCTTAGAGTATTTTTATTTTTATTTTTTTCTTCAAAATAAATGGTTTGACTAATAAACTAAAATATAATCTAAGAAAACACAACATATGAAATGATTAAGAACTTATTTAAGATCCTTAATCTCTCCAAAAAAAAGTTAACTAGCTCTTATAATTAGGACCGGAGGTAGTAATATATAATCTAAGAAAATACAACATATGAAATGATTAAATAACTTATTTATCATCATTAATCTCTAAAAAAAAGTCAACTATCTCTTATAATTAAGACCGGAGATAGTGGTAAAATGAGTTGTTAATTGTTATATTCTGATAACCAATATCTATAGCCTTATAAGCAACAAAAATAATTTTAGATTTTAAAATTCAAATAACATTTTCTTATTTTTTTCCCTAAGCGTGTGAAATAAAAAGAACGACAAATATTAGTATTGAGAACTCGGCTAGTGGCATTCCTAACCCAGAAATCTACCCGGTTTCAGAGCACTTGGAGTCGCTTTCGACGTCGTTCAATGCGGCGCTTATGCAGCCGCCACGCGTCTTAACTGCCGATGGCCGTAGCTCTCAAACGCCGTCGTCTATTACCTCTCGTTTGAATTGGGAACAATTCCCTCCAATGATCCCGCAACGTTTTGACCTTTGTTCGAGTCCCCAACAAGGTAAAATATCTCACTAGACATCCCCAATCACCTGCTCCTGAAAATCCTCAGTTCGAAACTTGGTGTTATGAAAAATAATCTTGTTATGTGTTGGCTTGTTCACTCTATGACTCTAGAGATCAGGGAGAATTATCTCCTTTTTCACTACTGTGAAACAGATTTGGGACTCCGCAAAGGCTAGGAAAACACGGCTCCTCTGTTTCAAATCGAACGAGTGCTTCATAATCTTCTTCTCAGGGAGCAGACCGTGACTCTGTATTACAATGAGTTGACGCGATGGTGGCAATAACTTGACCTCTATGACGAAGTTCATGAATGGTACGGACGAGTTCTGTCCTCTAAAATAAGTTCTATATACTTTTCTCTAAGTTGTTTCGCCCTCTGATTGCAATGTGCCTGAACTATAGATGAAATGTGAAAAAAAAAAAAGCTGAATCTTAATCCTCTTCCAGTAGAAAATATTACATGACAGATTATTTATATTAAAAAAAAAAAAAAGTTCATCTCAATTTAATATGTGTGCAGAATGGGATTTACTGGAGAAATGCTTGATTGTGATGAGCCAGTGAAAAAGCCATCACTTAAAGGTAATGTATGGTTGATCCTAGAAGCACTAGTACTTGATGAAGAGATTGAAGATGTAAATTCACTGATTCTAATAGAACCATTTGCAATTACAGGCTTCTGTGATGGCAGGTTAGGTAAAGGAGCTTCAAAATTAAGCACTTGAACTACTTGTCTTATAGGAGGCCTTAGAATAGAATCAGGATGAACACACCACAATCCCACCATCATCAACCTCAACATTTCCTGCTCATTGAAGTCTCCACACAATCTCTCATCAGCTGCTTCAAGAACACTTTTTCTCCTATGGAGTTCCCAAATCCAATCCACAAGTAAAACCTGTTCTTCATTAGCACCGAATTTGATTGCTTTTCTCCCACAAGCTATTTCCAAAGCTACGACTCCGAAACTGTACACATCAGTCTCTCTGCTGGCCTTTCCTTTTGAGATATATTCCGGAGCCATATATCCAAATGTTCCTGCTAGATCTGTTGTTTTAGACCCTTTTGCATGGTCCACTAGTCTAGCCAACCCAAAATCTCCAAGTTTTGCATTGAAGTTTGGGTCTAACATAACGTTGCTTGCTTTTATGTCCCTATGAACTACACATAGTTCGCACTCTTCATGGAGGTAATATAATGCTAAGGCTAGGCCTCGAGCGATGTTATATCTTTGTTCCCATGTCAAGAGACTTTTGCCTTTGAAGAGATGAGAATCTAAGCTTCCGTTTTGCATGAACTCGTAAACTAGCATTAGTTCATTGTGCTCATGACACCACCCGATTAGTCGAACCAGATTCTTATGCCTCAATTGACTGATGATCTTAACCTCTGATGCATACTCCTTCACTCCTTGCTTAGATCCCTGTGATATCTTCTTAATAGCAACATAGCCATTCAATTCTTCTATGAAGCCTTTGTAAACTCCACCAAATCCTCCCTCTCCAAGCTTATTCTCTAGTGTAAAGTTGTCGGTTGCTTTGACAAGCTGCTTATATGGAAACTTATTAGGCCCTATGATTCTCTGAAACTCATCTTCCATGCTTATTAGCTCAAAGCCAAAACCACCATTGCTTCTTCCTCTTCCTCTTCTTCTTTTGATATTCCAAATCATAAACCAAATTAAGCCTATTCCACTCACTAAAACACCTCCTCCTATGCTCAACGATTCTATTAGTCCTCTCTTGCTTTGATTTATCTGATCTTCCACATCTAAATATGGACTGAAGGACCAAGAGCAAAGAGTATGGATCTCATCATGTAAAATTCCTGTTGCAGAAGAAAATCCGAACTCAACCCACTCTGGAAGAATATAAGCCAAATTGACAATAAGAAAGAAATTCTGTTCAATTCTAGAGCCATTCTTATACCCAGTAAAACTTACACTCAAATTGAAAGTTCTGGTATCGTAATTGATCTTTGCATCATATCTTCTCCCATCCTTAACATTGAACCACTCTGTAGTATTGTTTGTGCTTAAAGAATTGATATCAATCCCCACATGATCATAAGGAGGATCCAAATCATTATTTGGGAAGGTGTCAAACTCCACAGCCACAAAAGGATGCTGCTTTCTGTAGTTTGGGTCCTTCCATTGACGACGACTTACAAGGCCAATTCCAGCGCCGTCTTTATCAGAAAGGGGAAAGTCTGGTGCAGCGAGGAAGAAGGTGATGCCATCTCCAAGATGGGAGCCCTTTCCTTGTGTATTGATGATGAAGGAGAAATGGGTAGAAAAATCTGTGACTTTTCCTGTCATCTCATCCCAGAGATGGAGATTTTCAGAGTAGGTGACTCTCCCAATACTGTCTTTCTCTAACTTTGTGAGGTTCAGGCATCCATTTTCGTCGTAGTTTGCATCTCCTTGAAGTCTTAAGGTTGGATCATTCTTTTTGAATCCTTCATAGTTGAAGGAAATTGAAGAAACATCAGAAGGGTATATGAGAAAGAATAACAGTGTTATGGTGGTAATGAGTTCTAAAGAAGAAAGAAGATGAGGAGGAGGATTGTTATTGTATTGTCTTGCTGCCATTGCTGAGGAGGGTTATGTTTTTTTGTTTCCTCCCATCTCTTTTAAATCGCTTGGAAATGGTAAGAGTTGCAGAAGAATTTGAGGTTGAATTTTATATTTAGAAAGTGGGTATATGAAGGAAGACAATTTGAGATTGAGTGTAGCTTACGTGTTATGTTGAAAATAAAAAATAAAAAATTCAATTCGTTAAACTAAACCAATATATTTACATGAATTTGAGATTTTGTGTTTAATCAACCATTACCCGTTTTATTTTTAACCAGCAACCATTGCCCATTTCACTAAAGCTCGTTGGTTTTAACATATTTTTTGTTTCAAAAGGTGCAGATAAATCTTGAAAATGGAGGAGTTCTTATACAAATTGCTCATATATGTGATATATATGTTATTTATAAAACCAAAATTGATATTTTATAAATAATTTTCAAGTACGAAAAAAAGTTAGTTTAAAGAAATCGAAACAACTGTAAGAAAAAATATGGAAAAAATTTAATACCTTAGATAAATAAGGCTCTTATTTATTGGATTGTGAAAAAATTATAAAAGAATATTTTAGACAGGAAAGAGTATGAAACCTAGACGCAAGTATACTTTTCAACCCACCAAAAGTATGATCAAACATCAGGATTTGACTAAGATGTCCTTGTTGCCATATAAAACATATGGTGCTAAATTTCAGTTCAATTGACTTTTATGCATTCTTTTTTAATGGTTGACTGGCATTTTTTTTTTCAAAAGGCATTAAATCTGAGTGGCCCCATCTAATACTTCATTTGTCTTTTTTCTTTTTACCTTGAATACTAATTTTCATTCAGTGTTAAAATTAAAACTATTCATTTTTTAATTAAATGCTATAAATTATCAAAATTAATCTCAACTGTTTAGGTTTATTTTCTTGATAGCAGTACTCTAGGAGTAATACTATTGGGATTAGCTATAAAAAAAAAGTCATTAACTAGTTCTTCGTATATTTTTTATTAGTGACATCTAAGTTTAATGGATAAGAAAATTCTAAGATGGTTAGTTGACAATTAAATTGAAATATCTGGCTGAACATTTCATCATTAATTGTGTTGTCTTGGCTCCTTGTGTTTGGATTAACATATATAAGTGATTTTACATTATATGAGAAATATGAGATAAGTTTTGTCTCTTAAATGTGACGTAAAATAAGTTTTTAATTTTTTATGGTGTAAAACAAACACCTTGTATAAAGTCCAAGGGGGGTGAGTATCTCAACAATTCTGAGACTCAGTCCATGATAACTTCAGATTTTACCATGTCAAGTTATCTCAAAGATTTCCTAGTCGAACATACTACATTATGAGCTCAATCTAAAGATACCCAGACTAAACCTTATAATTCATGAAGGAATTTGATCGTTATGATTATGTCAGATTCATTTCGAAACACGAGATCCTTAGATGATGCAAGTGTAGAGCATATTAGAATCTCTGCAGAGATAAGAGATAAGTTATAAGAAAATAGAGTTTTTAAAAGATAAAAAACTTAGAAGCAAGTCATACTATAAAACTCTCTTTCCAGATAGGAGTTTTTTACAATCTTTGATGATCCTCATAAGAATGAGGAGTATATATAGAGACTCAAACTTATAACATGACAAACTAAAATTATTACGGTTTAGCTATAAGCAAGCACTCGTGCCTGATAATAGTAAAAGCACTATGTAAAAGTAAAAATAGACACAACTTTAATAAAGTAACTTTAATAAAGTAGACACGACTATGTGATGAGGGTGAGAATCTTGCCAGATCACCATCCTGTGTCTTGCAGATAGGTTCATGACTTTGTGATAGGTTAGAGTAATCGTCATCATACACAGTGTCATAGGTAGGATTGTCCATGTTATCATCTAGTGTTGACACTCCTTGAGAATAGTATTCTTGGTATTGTGCATATAGATCTTGAGAGAATGGACTGCCCCATCTTGTGAAAATGGAGATAGTGAGCCTTTTTGTGAGGGTCAAGTTAAGACCAGTGCCCGAAAGGAGTGATATCAGGAAGCTGCTTCCACTCATTAAAAAAAAAAAGGCAAGGCTGAGAAAGTCCCAAATCCAAAAGGATTTGAGGTGCTGTCAATCCATATGAATAATTTTTTAAGGAAAATTGGGCTTTCTAGGCCATATACTTCAAAAAATATATATACAAAAATACATGATAGAAAGTATATACTGGTATAATTGAGCAAGAAAAGATCTCTGATGCATAATGATGCTGGGTATAATTGACAAGTCAAAACCATGGCTTTCTTAAAGCTCATAAGCTACCAATCACCTTTTTATACATGTAGGAATCAAAAATCAATTATGAACCACATGGTTATTTCATAAGCTACTATTATCTGCTTTTCAATTATACTTTCCTAAGAATGTATCCAAACAACATATTTTTAAATAAATTATGCTTATAAATCAATTTATAAGCTCTATTTCACCTAATGTCGATCCAAATGCACTCAATGCATGTGAGGACTGGTTATGAGAAACATGGTTTGGTCAAATCTGTAGCAGCAATTGAGGCATAGTGAAATTCAAAACCACCCTAGTTATGTAGTTTTTTAATTTTAGATGTTTTGATTTAATAATTAGAAAAAGAGGAGAAATTACTCAGATAAATAAACTGCTATAAGAACAGCATTGCCCTAATTAGCCACAGATTAAAGCAGAAACTTGTGCTTCCAAAACAATGCTCTTATTGAAGAATGATTAAATCGCTTCATTGAAAATAACTAGAGGGACTAAAAGTGCAATCAGGCCGTGAACATAGCAGTAAGAAGTATTTATTTGTCAGTGGTTTCCGTGGTGGAATTGTAGCCAAAGCCGATCCTGCGTCTGCCCAGAAGTCGGAGGAAGAGTGGCGTGCTATTCTCTCCCCTGAACAGTTTCATATACTCCGACAAAAGGGCACTGAGTAAGATTTTTTTTCCCTTTGGCATAGGCTGAATTGTGCTAATTTGATTTAATACGTTGTTTGGCTTTTGCTTCTTCTTTCCGTGTTGTTGAATTGAATAATGCTGGAATTTAAATGGAGATGTTGGACAATTCGGGTAAATTTTGAGCATGAATATATGATTAAGAGATTGCTTTTCAGTGACTAATTTCGGAATTAAGGCGTTTTAGTTTTTAGTATTCTTGTTACTGCTGGCGATTATGATTCGGGAAAGACAGATAAACAAAGATGTGATGTTCCAAACGACAGTGATGAAGGAATATTTTTACCAAGAAAACTTGCAAGCTACGTTGAGGAGGATTTTACTTTCAACTTCCAGATTGATAGTTAGATTAGTTACTTTTACTTGAATTGGTAACTGGATTAATCATTTATGCCCGTAATGCTACTTTCAATTTTTATCTGATTAAAATTTTCCTCATGCACTATTTGAAAATTTGGATAGAGTAATGAAAATTCAGCTCAGTTTTTTTCTTTTTTCTTCTTTTGCGTTAGAAAGGTAGATTTCCTAGTTCATTGTCCCTTACATCTGACACCATACTGAATACGGATTGCGCATACACATATTCAGTACCATGGTCATGTTTTCTCTGAGAAATATTCAAATCTATACCCTTGAGCATCTTCTTAGAAGAGAAATTTGTGGAGAATACTGTTAGGGGGAGTTTTATTTTTCATAGAATGGAATGAAGTGGCACAGCCAAGAAACACAAACCATTGATTGGAAGACTTGTTTAGGAGGTAGATGAATGAAAAGCGATGGTTCCTCAGTCATCCTAAACCCAATTTTTTTCATCCCTAAATTGGATGTCAAGATTGAATAATTGGGAGTATATATTACAATTACAAGAATACTTCTATACTATAAGATGAAAGTGTATATTTTAACTTCCACAAAGCTACCCTGTCTGACTCTTCCGCTTGCCATCGCCACCTATTCCCCAATCCGACTTCTAGGTTGGCTAAAGCTTGCTGAGAAAACTTGTGAGAGCAAATATGCATTTTGTTATTTGTTGAGCTGTTTTGCTGAAATCTGGATATGATTGAGTAATTAGTTTTAAATTTATTGGATCATACATTTAGAAAGTATCTTTCCATCCCAAGATAGTATGAGATTGTGTGCTAAACGACCCAAACCCACTTAAGGTACATTAGGAAGTGGTGATGATCCATCAATTCTGCATGGATATTCAATCAAAGAGTAGAGCAAATTGAGAAATTTGATTTAGCCTTAGTGCCTTACATGGGAGAAAACTCTTTGGTCAAGCCTTGAGTGCTCCTATAATTACAATGGCATGATGCATAATTTCCCTTTGCATTCTACTTCTTTCTAGTTGTGACCACTCCATCCCATCCCATCTTTTTATCCCAAACACATTCCAAGACTTCATGAAAGTTGCCTTCTAGTTTTTCCATTCACATGCAATTTCTTGTCTTGTCACGTTGATTTCTGAGTGCTGGGTAATTGATTTAGTCATTTGTATGGGAAATAAAAAAGAAAAGAAAATTGGAACGGAAGAGTAATTGTATGTGCATAAAATTTCTCTGGTGTATGAGTAAAAACAGTAATAAAGAAGACACTTACTGCCAAATAATAATGACAATGATGTAATGAACATTATATACGTGTCTATATTTCAAATGGTTCAAGCAAATGGGGCCGAATAGAGGGCAAATGAATGAGAAGATAAAGAAATACTTTGCCAACTTGATAATGCTCAAAATGGGTATTAGCCTTTAGAGTTATTAAGAAGATGGATTTGTATTTTTCAGGTATCCAGGAACAGGAGAATATGACAAGTTCTATGAAGAGGGAATCTATAACTTTGCAGGTTGTGGCACTTCTCTCTATAAGTCCACAACAAAATTTAATTCCGGGTGTGGCTGGCCAGCGTTCTACGAGGGTCTTCCTGGAGCCAGAAATTGCACAGTTAGTTGACCTTTTTCGAGTTTGTCTCCTTTGTCTTTACTGTTATGTTCATGGCCTGATTGCACTTTTAGTCCCTCTAGTTATTTTCAATGAAGCAATTTAATCATTCTTCAATAAGAGCATTGTTCAGGAAGCTCAAGTTTCTGTTCAATCTGTGGCCAATTAGGGCAATGCTGTTCTTATAGCAGTTTATTTATCTGAGTAATTTCTCCTCTCTTTCTAATTATTAAATCAAAGCATCTAAAATTAAAAAACTAGATAAGTCGGGTGGTTTTGAATTTCACTATGCCTCAATTGCTGCTACAGATTTGACTAAACCATGTTTCTCATAACCAGTCCTCACATGCATTGAGTGCATTTGGATTGACGTTAGGTAAAATAGAGCTTATAAATTTATTTATAAGCATAATTTATTTACAAATATGTTGTTTTGGATACATTCTTAGGAAAGTATAATTGAAAAGCAGATAATAGTAGCTTATGAAATAACCGTGGTTTTTGGTTCATAATTGATTTTGGCATGTATGGAAAGGAGTGTTTGATAGCTTATGGGATAGCCATGGTTTTAGGTTAATAATTGATTCCTACATGTATAAAAAGGTGATTGGTAGCTTATGAGTTTTAAGAAAGACATGGTTTTGACTTTTCAATTATACCCAGCATCAATATTATTAATCTGCTCTATTTGCTTTTCTGGGTTATTATTTTCTCTCTGATGCATATTCAATTAGGTGTGTCTTGGTTCAATAATAAATGTGTTTTAGGATGCAAGTAAAGATCAAGCAAATGTGATCAATAATATGCATTTAGTCAACTAATGTGATCAAACAAAGATCTAACAAGAAGCATGAACCAATTCAGATGTTATTACTCATATGAGAAATGGCTGTCATCGAACAAAAACTTATGTCTTGGTTCTTCAGTTCAGGTTGCTTCACTGAACATTGAACATAGGGAATAGGCAAACTTGTTGGAAGACTGGGAAGTAGAGCTTCAAAGTTAAGAACTTTGATTGCTTGTCTTAGGCTAAATTATACAAAAACTCTTGAACTTTATTTCATATGTGGATAAATCTCCCTGATCTTTGAATATTTGCAGTAAATATCATCTCTGCAGATAACCCCAAACTATTAGTTTAATTCATTATTTATTTGCAAATAACTCAAACTTTGAGAGGGTTACATGTATACAAAAGTAAAGTTTAAGGGGGCCAAGAATCAATCGTTTGGAGTTATTTGCATAAATGTAAAAGTTCAAGAAGGTTTATTGCAAAGTTTTGAAGGTTAGAGAGATTTTATACATATGACATAATGGTCAAAGGGATTTTGTATAATTTAGCACTTGTCTTATTTTTGACAGTTTACTTTTGTGATCAGGATAATCACACCACAAACCAGTAACCATATATCACTATATGAATTTATAATGTCTTTGTACAAAAGTAAAGTTTAGAGAAAAAGTGAAGGTGAATATAGAAGATCGGTATATTATTCTCTTGAACTCAGAGTTGACTTACATTGTCTTTTATAGAGTAATGACTCAGACTAAACTAATGTGAACTAATTTGGTTGAGCTAGCTAGCTAACTATATATATATATATATATTCCCAAAAAGTTTAGGTAGGGTAGACACCGGTATCCCATCAAGTTTAAGTTACTCCTTCAAGCTCAAAGAACGTTTATAGAGGTACTAATATATCGCCTACCAACGAGGCTGTCACATCGATCAGTGGATATTGAACCTCTTCCCTATTAGAGTGAAAGTCGACACCTTAGCCAACTGTGCACTCCTTGTTGGCTTGAGCTAACTATATTAGTTAAAACTCACAAGTTTCAATAGACTTAGGCCCGATAATACAGACAGGCCCAGTACACTATTACACTAATAGTCTGAGTCTTTGAGAATACCCATTTGGTCTTGAATCAGTAGCTTTAAGAACTCTCCGGGATTGGGGTTGGGTTCACAATGTAGCGAATTAAGATTCAAATTCCTATTGAGAGAAATGTCCACATTTAGTGTTCAATGAATTGTCTTCAATAGAATGATACCTATACTTAAAAAAAAAAAAAAAAAAAAAAAGAAGAAGAGGAGAAAACTCTACCACTTTCATGGAGACCCCATACCCATTTCACCATAATCATTGATCATCCTCTGAAGCCCAAAGGTCAATGGGTTTTCTGGAGCAAAAAAAAGGTTAATGGGTTTTCTTCAACACGCTATCCCCAAAACACATTTAAAAATTTATACATTCTTGGGACAAATATCCTAGAACCAGATGAATACAACAAGGAAACACGTAGGTTGCATTTTGGCTGTTCTTAGCAGGTTATCCTGATGATTCAATAATCAAGTTTCATAATTTTAATCTTCAAAATAATTTTTAAAAAAACTAAAGTTCTTATAAAACTTAAAATTGTCATATTTATACTTATAAAATTACTAATAATTTTCAGTGCTCACGCATTTTAAAATTAAAATCTACAATATGTTTTAATAGGGTTAATGTGGATCAAGCACCCAAAAATATTTTTTAGGTGCATCCAGTGACTTACAGTATTTTGTGGTATATCCAGCACTTTCAAGTATTTTTTTTTTAGATGTGTTTATTACCCTAAAGTATTTTTTAGTGTGTCCAACACACCATAAATTATTTTTTGGGCTAGCATTCTGAAATATTTTTTTAGGTATATCTAATACCTTAAATTACCTAAATTGTTAAGTGAAAAATTCTTCAAAAAGTATTTTAAGGTGATGGACACAGATAAAATAATAATAATACTCCCGGGCGCACTAGATTATTTTTTTAAAGTCCTAATATTCAAAAGCAATAATAATAATACTTATAATGCCCATGAAAAATTATAATGTTATTAAAAATCAATTATAATTTTGAACATATTTAACGATGATTTATTTTTCAATAACAATTTGGATTCTGGAAATTTCTTTAAATTTTATTTTATTTTTAAATTTTAATTTTCAAGTTTAAAATTATCACTCATAATAAATACTTAAAGAAATAAATTTAATTTTATAATAATGTTTTGCCCACAAATTTGTGTACAAAATTAAAACTATAACATTAGTCAATTATGTAACATGATAAAAAATAGATCAAACATATATGTATTAATAAATTTTAAAACAATTTTAGATTTTAAAATTCAAATCATATTTTCTTGTCTTTATTACTAGGGGTGTGAAAATAAAAAGAATGAGAAAAATTAGTATTGAGAACTTGGCTCGTGACATTCCTAATGAGTCCACATTATATGCATATAGTTTACATGCTTCTTATGTAGAGGTATGAGCTTTTTTTTTTTTTTTGAATTTTTTTATATGTTGTATTTTTGTAGATTTAAATTATATACTTTTTTTAACGTGTTTTTTTTTTTTGTAAGTATTTCAAATTAATTAATTTCCATGATATTGGTGTTATAAACAAATATTTCTAAACGTAGAACCGGACATTAATTAATTTAAGATAATTTGGATACAAAAAACATATCGTAAAACAACATATAATTTAAATCTAAATAAATATAATATATAATTTTTTTTTTTAAAAAAATATGCTCATACCTCACATAAGAAGCACATAAACTATTTGCATATAATGTGTACTCCATTCCTAACCCGATGGCAGTAGCTCTCAAACGCCGTCGTCTAGTACCTCTGGTTTGAATTGGGAACAATTCCCTCCAATGCTCCCGCAATGTTTTGACCTTTGTTCGAATTCCCAACAAGGTAAAATATCTCACTGGACATCCCCAATCACCTGCTCCTGAAAATCCCCTGTTCAAAACTTGGTGTGATGAAAAATAATCTTGTTATGTTTTGGCTTGTTCACTCTTATGCCTGTGGAGATCAGGGAGAATTATCTAAAATTTGTTTCGCCCTCTGATTGCAATTTGCCGGAACTAAAGATGAAATGTGAAACACAAAAAAAGAAAAAAGAAAAGAAGAAGAGGGAGAGAGAGAAAACTGAATCTCAATCCTCTTCCAGCAGAAAATATTACATGACAGATTATTTATAAAAAAAAGAGTTCATCTCAATTTAATATGTGTGCAGAATGGTATCTACTGGAGAAGTGCTTGATTGTGATGAGCCAGTGAAAAAGCCATCACTTAAAGGTAAGGTATGATTGATCCTAGAAGCACTAGTACTTGACAAAGAGCTTGAAGGTGTAAATTCACTGATTCTAACAGAATCATTTGCAATTGCAGGCTTGTGTGATGGCAGATTAGGTAAAGGAGCTTCAAAAGTAAACACTTGAACTACTTGTCTTATAGGAGGCCTTAGAATAGAATCAGGATGAACACACCACAATCCCACCACCATCAACCTCAACATTTCCTGCTCATTGAAGTCTCCACACAATCTCTCATCAGCTGCTTCAAGAACACTTTTTCTTCTATGGAGTTCCCAAATCCAATCCACAAGTAAAACCTGTTCTTCATTAGCACCGAATTTGATTGCTTTTCTCCCACAAGCTATTTCCAAGGCTACGACTCCGAAACTGTACACATCAGTCTCTCTGCTGGCCTTTCCTTTTGAGATATATTCTGGAGCCATATATCCGAATGTTCCTGCTAGATCTGTTGTTTTAGACCCTTTTGCATGGTCCACTAGTCTAGCCAACCCGAAATCTCCGCGTTTTGCATTGAAGTTTGGATCTAACATAATGTTGCTTGCTTTTATGTCCCTATGAACTACACATTGTTCGCACTCTTCATGGAGGTAATATAATGCTAAGGCTAGGCCTCGAGCGATGTTATATCTTTGTTCCCATGTTAAGAGACTTTTGCCTTTGAAGAGATGAGAATCTAAGCTTCCGTTTTGTATGAACTCGTAAACTAGCATTAGTTCATTGTGCTCATGACCTCTGAAGCACGGACATGCAATTTTCTGCAAAATCACTCCGACACGGCCGGATACGTGTGTTGGACTCCTCGACTGCGATTTGCCTCTCCTCTAAAGTTGAAGTCGACTTCGATCTGCCTCTCCTCGACTGTGATCTGTCTCACCTCGCCTGCGATCTACGATTTGCAGCTGCACGTCTCGCTCTCACTGGGTATTCTAAAATCTAAATGGGTTTCACTCCAGTTTCTTTATTTGAGTTTCATGTCTCGATAGTTGTAATTTATTTGAGTTTTTCTTCAATTTGTAATAGGCTTTGGAGAGTAGCTAGACTTGGTCTCTATTGGTCTGTCTCTGTGCCTAGCTATTTCAGCAATGTATGCTTAGTTTTTAACCAGTTGAGTCAATATATATCTATATATATATTAGGACTAGTCTTAGAGCTGGAGGTCATGATTTTATAGGATGGAGAGGAAAATATTTGAACTTATGAGTGGTCTACACCATACACTCTACGGATATTTTGTATTAATTGTGAATTATACTATATATATTAAAAATATATATTTAAATCAAAACGTGTCCTAACATGTCGAAATTTAGATTTTTTTAGGATTAACCTGTCGGAGTGTCGAGTCGTATCGTATCTCGTGTCGCGTGTCAGTGTCAATGCAACATAGCTCATGACACCACCTGATTAGTTGAACCAGCTTCTTATGCCTCAGTCGACTGATGATCTTGACCTCTGATGCATACTCCTTCACTCCTTGCTTAGATCCTTGTGATATCTTCTTAATAGCAACAAAGTTATTCAATTCTTCTATAAAGCCTTTGTAAACTCCACCAAATCCTCCCTCTCGAAGCTTATTCTCTTGTGTAAAGTTGTTGGTTGCTTTAACAAGCTGCTTATATAGAAACTTATTAGGCCCTATGATTCTCTGAAACTCATCTTCCATGCTTATTAGCTCAAAGCCAAAAGCACTATTGCTTCTTCCTCTTCCTCTTCCTCTTTTGATATTCCAAACCATGAACCAAATTAACCCTATTCCACATACTAAAACACCTCCTCCTATGCTCAATGATTTTATTAGTCCTCTCTTGCTTTGATTTATCTGATCTTCCACATCTAAACATGGACTGAAGGACCAAGAGCGAAGAGTATGGATCTCATCATGTAAAATTCCTGTTGCAGAAGAAAAGCCGAACTCAACCCACTCTGGAAGAACATAAGCCAAATTGACAATATGAAAGAAATTCTGTTCAATTCTAGAGCCATTCTTATTCCCAGTAAAACTTACACTCAAATTGAAAGTACTGGTATCGTAATTGATCTTTGCATCATATCTTCTCCCATCCTTAATATTGAACCACTCTGTAGTATAGTTTGTGCTTAAAGAATTGATATCAATCCCCCCATGATCATAAGGAGGATCCAAATCATTATTTGGGAATGTGTCAAACTCCACAGCCACAAAAGGATGCTGCTTTCTGTAGTTTGGATCCTTCCATTGAGGACGACTCACAAGGCCAATTCCAGCGCCATCTTTATCAGAAAGGGGAAAGCCTGGTGCAGCGAGGAAGAAGGTGATGCCATCTCCAGGATGGAAGCTCTTTCCTTGTGTATTGATGATGAAGGAGAAATGGGTAGAAAAATCTGTGACTTTTCCTGTCATCTCATCCCAGAGATGGAGATTTTCAGAGTAGGTGACTCTCCCAATACTGTCTTTCTCTAACTTTGTGAGGTTCAGGCATCCATTTTCGTCGTAGTCTGCATCTCATTGAAGTCTTAAGGTTGGATCATTCTTTTTGAATCCTTTATAATTGAAGGAAATTGAAGAAACATCAGAAGGGTATATGAGAAAGAATAACTGTTATGGTGGTAATGAGTTCTAAAGAAGAAAGAAGATGATGAGGAGGATTGTTATTGTATTGTCTTGCTGCCATTGCTGAGGAGGGTGTTGACTATGTTCTTTTGTTTCCTCCCATCTCTTTTAAATGGCTTGGAAATGGTAAGAATTGCAGAAGAGAATTTGAGGTTGAATTTTATATTTAGGAAGTGGGTTTATGAAGGAAGAGAATTTGAGATTGAGAGTGTAGCTTACGTGTTATGTTGGGAAAAAAAAAAAATTCAATTTGTTAAACTAAACCAATATATTTACATGAATTTGAGATTTTGTGTTCAAGCAACCATTACCCATTTCTCTTTCTTTTTTCTTTTTTGCCAACAACCAATATATGTACATATAAATTTTGAAAATGGAGGAGTTCTTATATAAATTGCTCATATATGTGTAAATATGTTATTTATAAAACCAAAATCGATATTTTTATTAATAATTTTCAAGTACGAAAAAAAGTTAGTTTAAAGAAATCGAAACAACTGTAAACAAAAATATGGAAAAAAATTTAATACCTTAGATAAATAAGACTCTTATTTATTGGATTGTGAAAAACTTTTAAAAGAATATTTGAGACAGGAAAGAGTATGAAACCTAGACGCAAGTATACTTTTCAACCCACCAAAAGTATGATCAAACGTCAGGATTTGACTAAGATGTCCTTGTTCATATATTAAACATATGGTGCTAAATTTCATTTCAACGGACTTTTATGCATTCCTTTTTAATGGTTGACTGGCATGCATTTTTTTTTTCAAAAAGGCATTAAATCTGAGTGGCTCCATCTAATCCTTCATTTGTCTTTTTTCTTTTTACCTTGAGTACTTAATATTTCTTTAATTTTTACTTTCAATTATCCTTTAGAACTTCAAAGTTGAATATTTTTTTTCGTATCATTATTAAAATTAAAACTATTAATTTTTTTTTGATTAAATGACATAAATTAACAAAATTAATCTCAACTGTTTAGGTTTATTTTCTTTATAGCAGTACTCTAGGAGTAATACTATTGGGAATTAGCTATAAAAAAAGTCATTAACTAGTTCTTTGTATATTCTTTATTAGTGACATCTAAGTTTAATGGGTAAGAAAATTCTAAGATGGTTAGTTGACAATTAAACTGAAATATCTGGCTGCATATTTCATCATTAATTGTGTTGTCTTGGCTGCTTGGTGTTTGGATAAACATATTCTAAGTGATTTTAAATTATATGAGAAATGTGAGATAAGTTTTGTCTCATAAATGTAAGGTAAAATGTGTGTGTGTGTGTGTGTGTTTTTTTAATTGATTATGGTGTAAAACAAACACCTTGTATAGGGTGGGGAGGGGGGGGGGGGGGGGTTGAGTCTCTTCAAGAACTCTAAGACTCAGCCAAGATAACTACAAATCTTACTATGTTAACGTCATCTTAAGGCATTTCGTAGCCAAACAGACTACATTAGGACCTCAGTCTGTCAATACTCAGATTAAACCACATAATTCATGAAGGAACTTGATCCCTAAGATCATGTCAGATTCATTCTTATACACAAGATCCTCATATGAAGCAAGTGTAGAGCATGTCAGAATCTCTGGAGAGATAAGAGAAAAGTTATAAAAAGATAGAGTTTTTAGAAGATAAAGAACTTAGAAGCAAGTTATACTAGAAAACGTTCTTTTTATTAATAGGAGTTTCCTACAACCTTTGATGATCCTTATGAGAGTGAGAAGCATCGTTATATAGAAACTCGGACCTACAATACAACAAACTAAAATTATTACAGGCTAGCTGTAAAGCATGCTTGCGTGACTGATAATAGTAAAAGCACTTTGCAAAAGTAAAAGCAAACACAACTTTAATAATGTAGTTTTAGTAAAGTAGACACAACCAGGTGATGAGGGAGGGAATCTTGTTAGATCACCATCCTGTCTTGCAGATAGGTTTTTGACTTTGTGATAGGTTAGAGTAATCGTCATCATGTACTGTGTCATAGGTAGGACTGTCCATGTTTTGTCTAGTGCCGAAACTCCTTGAGAACAGTATTCTTGGTATTATGAATATGGATCCTGAGAGAATGGGCCGTCCCATGGGTTCTATGAAAATGGAGATAGTGGGCCTTCTTGCGAGGGTCATGGTAAGACCAGTGCCCAAAAGGAGTGATATCAGGAAGCTGCTTCCACTCAGATCAAAAAGGCAAGGCTGAGAAAGTCCCTCAACCAAAAGGATTTGAGGTGCTGTCATTTCCTATGATTAATTTTTTAAGGAAAATTGGGCTTTCTAGGCCATATACTTCAAAAAATATATACACAAAAATACAACATGATAGAAAGTATATACTGGCCGGTATACTGTAAAACACAAAGTCGTGTTTAACTTTCAATGTTTTCTTCCTTCGTTTTATGCTTCCAATGTATCCTGCTTTTTCTACCTACATCTCCTGCATCATCCTTCTTCCACCGTCTTGTTTTAAGTTTGTGCTTGTGCAGCATTTTCAAGGCATAGCCTTGGCTCTCCTTATAATTTGTATTCCTCCTCACCATGTTCAAATCAATTAAGTATATTTATTAAATAATGAATGAATGTATAATATTAGAATAGTTGATAATTGACTATTCAATTTTCAGTTTACTGTGGTGAATTGATTGTTGATAAAATGATAAGTCTGATGGCTTAGGTAAATAATGTCTGCATAATTTTTCTTTTATAGGTTCTTATTTGTCTTTGTGCTTGGCATTTATGTCTCATGAGAAGCAATATTTTTTGTTTTCATTTCAACCCCCTGAATTGTTGAATCAATTGCTGGTAATACTCTGATGGCTTAGGTTTTAATGATGGAACTTATGGTTCGGAGACACCAAGGCGCCAATAGCCACAACGTCAGGTTCATAATTTTACTTTTCTGGGTTATTATTTCTCTCTTATGCACATTCAATTAGGTGTGTCTTGGTTCAATAATAAATGTGTTTTAGGATGCAAGTAAAGATCAAGCAAATGTGATCAATAATATGCATTTAGTCAAGTAAATGTGATCAAAAACAAAGATCTAACAAGAAGCATGAACCAATTCAGATGTTAGTACTCATATGAGAAATGGCTGTCATCGAACAAAAACTTATGTCTGGTTCTTCAATTCAGGTTGCTTCACTGAACATTGAACATATGTTGGAATAGGCAAACTTGTTGGAAGACTGGGAAGTAGAGCTTCAAAGTTAAGGACTTTGAATGCTTGTCTTAGGCTAAATTTTACAAAACCCCTTGAACTTTATGTCACATGTAAATTTCAAGCAAAATAAAAATAAAAATGTCACATGTAAATAAATCTACCTGACCATTGAATATTTGCAGAAAATATCATTTGATAACCCCAAACTATTAGTTTTGTTCATTATTTATTCGCAAATAACTCAAACTTTGAGAGGGCTACATGTATGCAAAAGTAAAGTTTAAGGGGGGCAAGAATCAATAGTTTGGGGTTGTTTGCATAAGTGTAAAAGTTCAAGAAGGTTTATTGCAAAATTTTGAAGGTTAGGGAGATTTTATACATATGACATGAAGGTCGAAGGGATTTTGTATAATTTAGCGCTTGTCTTATTGAAGGTTTACTTATGTGATCAGGATAATCACACCATAGACCAGTAACCATATCACACGCTATGAATTTGCAATGTGTTTGTACGAAAGTAAAGTTTAGAGAAAAAGTGAAGGTGAATATAGAAGATCGGTATATCATTCTCTTGAACTCAGAGTAAAGTTGACTTGCATTGTCTTTTATAGAGTAATGACACTTAACTAATGTGAACTAACTTGGTTGAGTTAACTATATATATATATATATGTTTTTTGATAAAATTGAGTTAACTATATTTTTTTGATTTTTTTTTTGATATAAAAAAGGTTTTGGAGGGGTTCGACATTAGCCCCAACTGCGCCAAGACGGCCGGGCTCTATGAGCACTTACTGGGGACTTACGAGATCGCCTACCAAAGGAGTCCCAGCGACAGCAGAGGGGATCGAACCCACGACCCAAGGGCCTAATCCTGGATCCCTTACCATCTATGCCAACTCACATTGGTAATTTTTTTTTTTTTTATTACAACTCACAAGTCACAATAGACACAGGCCCAATAATAAAGATAGGCCCAGTACACCATTACACTAATAGTCTAAAAATACCCATTTGGTCTTGAATTAGAAGCTTTAAGAATCTTTACCAAAAAAAAAAAAAAAAAAAAAAAAAAAAGAAGCTTTAAGAACTCTCCGGTCCGGAGGTTGGGTATAACGGAAGGAACTAATCCCTCACAACGTGACAAACTAAGGTTTGAATCCTTGTTGGGAGAGGTGCCAACATTTAGTATCTGACAGCACCTCAAATAAAATTATCTTCAATAGAAGATCGAATACCTATGCGTAGGTGGGAAGAAGAAGAAGAAGAAAAAAGAACTCTCCCATTTCCATGGAGACCCCATAGCCATTTCACCATTATCATTGATCATCTTCTGAAGCCACAAGGTGTCAATGGGTTTTCTTCGAAATGCTATCTCCAAAACACAGATTTCAAAACTTTATACATTCTTGGGACAAATGTCCAAGAACCAGATGAAGAAAACAAGGAAACACACAGGTTGCATTTTGGCTGTTCTTAGCAGGTTATCCTGATTATTCAAGAATCATTTTTCATAATTTTAATCTTCAGAAGAATTTAAAAAAACTAAAGTTCTTATAAAACTTAAAATTGTCATGTTTATATTTATAAAATTACTAATGGTGTTTCTTAAAATTTTCTGTACTGGTGCATTTTAAAATTAAAAACTATAATATGTTTTAATAGGGTCAACATGGGTCAATCACATTGAAGTATTTTTTAGGTGCATCCAATGACCTGACATATTTTGTGGTACATCCAGCACCTTCAAGTAATTTTTTTAGATGTGCTCATTACTCTAAAGTATTATTTGGGTGTCCACCATAAATTATTTTTTGGGCTAACACTCTGAAATATTTTTTCAGTTGTATCTAATACCTTAAATTACCAAAATTGTTAAGTGAAACATTGTTTAAAAAATACTTTAAGATGATGGACACCTATGAAAAATAGTAATAATCTAGGGCGCACTAGGTTATTTTTTCCAAGTCCTAATATTCAAAAGCAATAAATAATACTACTTATAATGCCCATGAAAAATTATAATTTTAAACATATTTAACGATGATTTATTTTCCAATAATAATTTGGATTCTGGAAATTTCTTTAAATTTTATTTTTAAAAATTTTAATTTTCAAGTTTTAAATTATCACTCAAAATAAATATGAGTACTTAAAACATAAAATAAAATTTTATAATAATTTTTCGCCCACACATAAAATTTGTTGGTTGTATCCGCATTACCTTGAACATGACTTTAAGGGTATGTTTGGTTTGAGGAGGGGAGGGAAGGGGAGGGAGGGGAGAGAAAAAAAGGAGGGGAGAGGAAAATTTGTGGGCCCCACTACACTCAACTTTGAAATTTTTTTCCTCCTCTTTTTTTTTTTCTCTCCCCTTCCCTCCCCTTCCCTTCCCTCAAATAACATAAACCGACTTTTAAAAGCAAAAGTCGACCCACACGTGTTTACGGCTACTAAAAGTGGGCATTAATTACTTTCTTTTCTATCTTTTAATTTTGGAAAAATCATTATGAGGGCCCTTTTTGGTGTAAAAATCCCAAAAAAGGCCCTCAAAATATGACAATCCCCTTTTCTGGGATTTTCAGAATCTTACACGAGTTGTTTATTTGGCTGATATAGTTGTTAGTTAACAACTATATCAGCCCCATTAACAACAATTTTTTAACAACTAAATCAGCCCTCATTAACAACTATATCAGTACCCTCGTTAACAACTATATCAGCCCCGTTAACAACTTACGCAAGATTCTGAAATTTTTCAGGTATTGTCAGATTTTGAGGGCATTTTTTGGGATTTTTGCACCAAAAAGGGCCCTCAAAAGGATTTTCCCTTTAATTTTCCTCTCAGCATTTTAAAATGACGTCAATTTATCAATGGGGATAGTAACTTTTAGACCCTGTAGGGCTAGTCCTAACCCTGATGCTCTCGGACTAGACTTTGAAAAACAGATGTTTTTCTTATTCCATGCCCTATAGAGCTGACCCTGTTAGGCTCTGGCCCTTCAACGACCAGCCTTATAGAGCTGGGTCATTATACATTATCATACATATGAATTTTTTGGGCAATTTATAAGTTTTAAACATTTGTTAATTCATCATTTTCCTTTTCTTTTCTTTTGCATGTCAACTTTTCTATGACCAGAGTTTTCCCCTTCCATCATATACTTTTTTCTTGTTAGTGGAACTTGTTGAATTTGTGTTGTTTATTTGTAAGTGTCAACTCTTCATGAATAAGTAAACATGAACAAGTCACATTTTCAAATGTTCTACTTTTCATGAACAAGTGGAGTCCTCTTATATATGAATAACACATTAATTCTTTGAAAATGGCAATTTTTATAAAATATAATGTATTGATATTGTTATTAGAATCACTTTTTTAAGCTCAAATTAAGGACATTAGTTTTTGTGATAATTGTATATAAATGATAACATTTTATTTTAAATATTTTTAACATTTTTTTTAAAAAAATACGAAAATTAAATAAATTTGGGTACAAAATTAAAATTATAACATTAGTCAATTAAAGAACATGATAAAAAATAGATCAAACATATATATATACATATATATATAATATATATATATGGGGAAATGATATATCAAGTGACTGGAGTGACTGGAGGTAACGTTTTTTCCAGTGAGGTCTATGTAGTGCCGTTTTATCCAGTTAACACGCTATGTCACTTAAAAAAAACGCGCAATAATAATCAAGCAAAGAACGTCCAAGTGCTATACATTACACCTCTGGATGTGAAAAAATGGACAAAACACCGGTGAAGTTACCGGAAATGTCACCTCCTGAACCTTTCGGTCCTTAACTAATTCTCTAAAATTTGATCTGCCGTTACCTTCCAGTACCTCCAGCATCATCTGAGAGTCGCAAGAGAGCCCTTCCAATGTTAATTCAAGGCCATGTACACGAGACTCTAATGATTGAAGACGACAATGAAGAGCAGAAAGTACTGGAGCAGCAAAGCAATTCCAAGGAGTCACAATTACTTGAGCAAAAAATTCTAGATCTGTATGGTGAAATAGATATGCATAAGAGAGACAAAGATGAGTTGGAGATGCAGATGGAGCCATAATTGATAATTAACAGTGTATCAGGAAGAAAACGTGAACAGTGCATTGCAGAATTAATGAATATTTCATTTTGAATTCACTATTCATCCTACTATGTTCGCCTCTATTTTATGTTTTTCATGGGCGACGTTCGGTTTTTCGATGATATCACGTGAACCATGAAAAACACCGTGTCCAGAAAATCTTGTTGCTTATGGAAAACAAGTGTGACAGGATATAAAGATGAAATGATACTAGAACGGCCCATTCTCAATAAAAATCTGGATGAAAGAAAACGCACGTTTGGTGGCTCCAAAACAGGGTCTCGTTTAGTTCCATGCCATGAAGAGAGCCGAGATTCAGTTGCTATCAGTAATGTCGCTAAAGATTTCCATGGGAATGACAAATACTATGAAGAGTTAGCTTTAATCTGCAACCAGTTATTTCAAATTGAAAAGCAGCAGTCAAATATACTTGATTACTTAGAGGTTTGTTTTCAATATTGTAGCTCCGAATTCCCTTGCAAAAATTTATATCTTTAACCATAGCTTAAGTATGCATGTCTCCTGAGAGAGGTCTGGCTAATACAGTCATTGTATTTGACCATTGCTCAAGGTTGGCTAATACTTGAGCACCAATTTTCCCTTGCAATTTTTTTTTGTCTTTTACCAGAGCTTAACTATGCAGGTCTCTTGAGAGAAGGCTGGCTAATACAGCTATAATAATTTTGTTTCCTCCCCCTTACCAATATGTGTATATATTTCACGTGTTCCAATCCTTTATAGACGATGAACATTTCTGAAAGCATCATTGATATTCATATTACAGAGATTCATGAATAGCTCACAGAATGGATAAGTGGCATAGAGCGTGAATTGAACAAAACGCCACCGTATAGACCTCAATGGAAAAAACTTTACCTCCAGTCACTTGATATATCGTTTCCCCTATATATATATATATATATATATTAATAAATTTTAAAATATAATTTTAGACTTTAAAATTCAAAACATATTTTCTTGTCTTTTTTTCCTAGGTGTGTGAAAATAAAAAGAAAGAGAAAAACTAGTGTTGAGAACTCGGCTAGTGGCTTTCCTAACCCAGAAATTTACCTGTTTCAGAGCAGCTCGGAGTCGCTTTCGACGTCGTTCAATGCGCCGCTTATGCAGCAGCCACGCGTCTTGCCGTCTTCATTGCCAATGGCAGTAGGTCTCAAACGCCGTCGTCTATTATCTCTCGTTTGATATGTTTTGTGGGAAACAGACAAATTTCTTGTACCACCGTCTAGGTGCCTCGCTTCGCACCGTACAAGCTTTTCTTCGACCTTACAAACGAGGTTATCCCCGAAACCTCAAAACCTTCCGGGCTCTGCTCCATGTAGATTTCTTCTTCTAAATCTCCATGAAGAAAAGTCTTCACATCCATTTGTTCAAGCTCTAAGTTCATACTTGCGACCAATCCAAGTATGACTCTAATTGAAGTCATCTTGACTATTGGTGAAAAATCTCATCAAAGTCGATCCCCTTCTTCTCGCCGGAATCCTTTGACTACCAACCGTGCTTTGTATTTCACCACTTTTCCACTGCCATCTTTCTTGCCTTGAACACCCATTTATTTTTCAGTTTTCTTCTTCCTCGTGGAAGTTCTACGATCTCATAAGTTTGATTTTTCCGCAGAGATTCCATCTCGTCTTGCATTGCGAGCAACCCTTTTGTTCTTTGTCCTTATGAGATACCGCTTCATGGAAACTCTCTAGTTCTCCATCCTCGATGAAGTAGAAGGTATTCAGATTCGGATATCTTCTCGACGGAATCGACCTCGTTCGGATCTACGAACTTCCGGAGCAATTTGAGGAAATCCACCATCATCTTGGCCTTGTGATGGTTCTCGAACGTCTGGCGGCCGGGGTGTGGCTCCCCGCTTTCAAAGACCGTCATCTTCCTCATTGTCTTCTACTTCTCCGGCATTTCTTTCGGCACTATATCATCATTTCTCACGAATGATTCCGATGTTACCTCCGGCACCAAGAAGAGCAACATTTGTCTTCCGAGATATTGTGGGCTTTTCAATATCTTCTATTGTCCGGGCTTTCATGGAACACCACGTCCCTACTGATTACCCTTTTTCCTTAGGATCCCATAATCGTATCCAAACTCTTCATTTCCATAGCCTATGAATATGCATGGAGCGGTCCTTGCATCCGGCTTCGGCACCGAGCTCTTTGGATACGTGTGCGTACGCTAAACACCCAAATACTCTCAAGTGGGAGTATGATGGATCCTTTCCGGACCAAAGTTTCTCAAAGAACTTCAAAATCCAATGGTACCGATGGAGATCGGTTGATCAAGTAACAAGCGGCTCGATCGCTTCTCCCGAATGGCTTTGGCGCTTAGCCATACCGAGCATGCTCCGAACACGTTCCATAATTGTTCGGTTCATTCTTTCAGCTATACCGTTGTGTTGAGGGGTGCGTGGGACCGTCTTCTCTCATGTCGAATGCCATATGATCTGCAATAGGCATTGAACCGCCCGGAGGAGTATTCACCTCCATTGTCGGATCGAAGACACTTCAACTTCTCTCCGTCTCACGTCTACCATGACATGGAACAGTTTGAAGTAATCAAATACCCGGTCCTTCGTCGCAAAAAATACACCCACACCTTTCGAGAAGCATCATCGATGAACGTCGAGAAAGTATCGGCCCGCCGAGTGATTCAACCTCCAAGGGACCGCAAACATCGAGTGTACCTGATCGAGCAACTCGATCTTCTCGTTGAAGAGGAATTAAACGAGACTCTATGTCGTTTACCAAACAAACAATGATTGCAAGGATCTAGTGCAGCGTCCTTGTCTACATTGATAAGCTCCTTCTTTACTAGGGTAGACAACCCTTTTCTCACTCATGTGGCCGAGTCTCGGTGCCACGAGATTTTGTGACGCCTCCTTTTCTACAACGTTGAGGGTCAAGTGCATATCTTCACACGAGTCTTGTATAGCGTGCCACAAATATGTCCTCGAGCGACTATCATAGCGCCTTTTGACAACTTCCATGTGCCTTTACTTGAAGTGACTATCATAGCCCCGTTTGTCAAGAACTATTCCCGACAATAGATTCACGGAAGGTCGGCACATGGCGGACATCCTTCAAAGTGATTGTGCTCCGAGGAACTTGTCTTTATCGAACATCACCAATTCCGACAATCCCCGCGAAACGGAATTTCCCATTTTCAAGACTCTAAAGTCACCGGCTTTGTATGTTGTGAAGTATTCCTTGTATGGAGTCACGTGGTAGGGACGCCGCAAAGATCTACCACCCATTCCGTGTCTTCTCGTGAGACGTGAAGGCATGTCTCATCTTGGGTTGAACAATAAGCTACATCACAGAGATAGTAACTAATGTTTCTCCACCCTTGTTCTTCTACGCTGAATCGCTCCGGGTCTAGCTCCTTTTTCCATTTGTAGCGATTCTTCTTCATATGTCCTTCTAATCCACAATGATGGCGGTTATAAGATGGTTTTCTACCATCAATGGACCGCCCTCGCTCTTGCTTCGCCTCTCGATTTGTTATTACTCTTCTTTTGTTGCCTCCCCCGTTCTCTCGTGACAAGGGCATGGGTCCGATCCGTGCCCATGTCCTTTCTCCTTGCTTCTTCTTCGAATAGGGCATCCTTGACCATTGACATGGTAAGTTTGCCATTTGGGGCCGAGTGAAAGGCCGAGTGACACGACCGCGTTTCCCAACTATCGGGAAGCGGAACCGAGTAGTAGCAACGCCCGAACTTCATCGCCAAGTGGCATCTCTACTGACGACAACCGGTTGACCAAGCTCCGGAACTCACCGGTATGCTCGGCTAAGAATCGAAGTTCCACTTTTAAGCTTCATGTTGACTAAACGCCTCATCACCGTAGAGCTTTATTCCGAGCGGTCTTGGCACGGTACATATCCTCCAACTTTTCCAGAGGGCATATGCGTCTGTTTCTTGTGCAACATGGTGGAAGACACTATGATCAATCCATTGACGGATTTGACCAATAGTTTTTCGATTTGATTTCTTCCACTCTAACTCCTTGGCGGGATCGGATTTTTACCCATCAATTCTATGGGATCAAACAAATCTTTACACTTAGGAGATCTTCCATCCGAGGTCTCCACAGCGTGTAATTTGTGGCGTGAAGCGTAATCATTGCTCCGAAAGATGATGTTGACTCTTCCGTGGACATTATCACCTTACAAATAATTTTTCAACACGATCGGGGTTGAATCTTTAAAAATGGAGCTCACCGTTACGTCCGGAACGGTCAAAAAAAAGATGGAATTGACACTACACGGGTCAAAATTCCACTCTAGGGGCAAAACAGCAATTTCGAAAACTTTGAGGACCAAACTGCAATTTTCGTAAAGATCGGGGGTCAAACCGGAATTTCGAAAGATCGGGGTCAATATGAAATTTCCGAATATTTGGGGACCAAACTGAAATTTTAAAAATTGAGGGGTCTTTCTTCAATTTCCGAAAAACTGCAAATTCCGGCGAGGAACAGTATTCCGGTCGTCTTCTCCGGCGGAACTCCTATGAATGTGGTCGTCTTCTCCGGCGAACTCCCAAGGTTGACCAAACTTTGACCGTGATTTCGGGGCTCGTTTGAACTCCGATTAGGTCGCGTTTGGTGCGTTGGACTCGTGTCGATGAGACGAATCCAATGGTGCACTCAGAATTGGATTTTGAGTAAAACTCAGAAAACCCAAATTCGTCCGGGTGAACCAAAAAACTCAACCAACATTGGGAACAATTGCCTCCAATGCTCCCGCAATGTTTTGACCTTTGTTCGTGTCCCCAACAAGGTAAAATATCTCACTGGACATCCCCAATCACCTACTCCTAAAAATCCTCTGTTCGAAACTTGGTGTTATGAAAAATAATCTTGTTATGTTTTGGCTTGTTCACTCTATGACTATGGAGATCAGGGAGAACTATCTAAGTTGTTTGGCCCTCTGATTGCAATTTTCCGGAACTAAAGATGAAATGTGAAAAAAACAACAACAACAACAATTGAATCTCAATCCTCTTCTAGCAGAAAATATTACATGACAGATTATTTATAAAAAAAAAAGAGTTCATCTCAATTTAATATGTGTGCAGAATGGGATCTACTGGAGAAGTACTTGATTGTGATGAGCCAGTGAAAAAGCCATCACTTAAAGGTAAGGTATGATTGATCCTAGAAGCACTAGTACTTGATGAAGAGCTTGGAGGTGTAAATTCACTGATTCTAACAGAATCATTTGCAATTGCAGGCTTGTGTGATGGCAGATTAGGTAAAGGAGCTTCAAAATTAAGCACTTGAACTACTTGTCTTATAGGAGGCCTTAGAATAGAATCAGGATGAACACACCACAATCCCACCATCATCAACCTCAACATTTCCTGCTCATTGAAGTCTCCACATAATCTCTCATCAGCTGCTTCAAGAACACTTTTTCTCTTATGGAGTTCCCACATCCAATCCACAAGTAAAGCCAGTTCTTCATTAGCACTGAATTTGATTGCTTTTCTCCCACAAGCTATTTCCAAGGCCACAACTCCGAAACTGTACACATCAGTCTCTCTGCTGGCCTTTCCTTGTGAGATATATTCCGGAGCCATATATCCGAATGTTCCTGCTAGATCTGTTGTTTTAGACCCTTTTGCATGGTCCACTAGTCTAGCCAACCCGAAATCTCCGAGTTTTGCATTGAAGTTTGGATCTAACATAACGTTGCTTGCTTTTATGTCCCTATGAACTACACATTGTTCGCACCCTTCATGGAGGTAATATAATGCTAAGGCTAGGCCTCGAGCGATGTTATATCTTTGTTCCCATGTTAAGAGACTTTGGCCTTTGAAGAGATGAGAATCTAAGCTTCCGTTTTGCATGAACTCGTAAACTAGCATTAGTTCATTGTGCTCATGACACCACCCAATTAGTCGAACCAGATTCTTATGCCTCAGTTGACTTATGATCTTGACCTCTGATGCATACTCCTTCACTCCTTGCTTAGATCCTTGTGATATCTTCTTAACTGCAACAAAGCTATTCAATTCTTCTATGAAGCCTTTGTAAACTCCACCAAATCCTCCCTCTCCAAGCTTATTCTCTTGTGTAAAGTTGTCGGTTGCTTGAACAAGCTGCTTATAGGGAAACTTATTAGGCCCTATGATTCTATGAAACTCATCTTCCATGCTTATTAGCTCAAAGCCAAAACCACCATTGCTTCTTCCTCTTCCTCTTCTTCTTTTGATATTCCAAATCATAAACCAAATTAACCCTATTCCACATACTAAAACTGACCCAATGCTCAATCCAATGACCAAACGCTTGTTACTATTGCTTGTACTCTTTTGCACCACACCCAACACTTTAAGACTTGAATTGAAGGACCATGAGCATAGTGTATGTAACTCAACCAGTGATCCTGTGCCTGAAGAAAATCCAAACTGGACTTGTTCTGGGAGGTACTTTGTCAAATCAATCTGATGGGAATAATTTTGTCTGATCTTGACGTTATCCTTATATCCTGTAAACTTGACACTTAACTGAAATGAGCTAGAATCATAGGTAATCTCAGCATCATACTTTCTACCATCATTCATAGTGTACCATCGTGTTGTATAAGGAGTCCACATTTGTTTTACATTGATTCCCACATGATCATTATAAGGTGGATCGCCTTCATCCACGTTGGGAAAGGTGTCAAACTCCACTGCTACGAAAGGGTGTTCATTTGAGTAATCTGGATCCATCATCTCTCTACGACCCACAAGACCAATGCCACAGCCATCTGTAGGCACTGGAAGTGGAAAATTAGGGTGTGCCAAGAAGAATGTGATACCATCTGCATTAGTTTTATTTAGATCATTGATGATGAATGTGAAACGAGTAGTGAAGTTTGCAAGTGTTCTTGTCTCTTTGTCCCAAAGCTGCAACAAGTTCTTGTATGTTACTCTCCCTTCACTGTCGTACTTGTATCTGAGTCAGGAATCAAATGTTTTAGATTCATATATAACAAATTTATACCCAGCCGTTTTATATTATATATATATATATCTCTCTCTCTCTCTCTCTCTCTCTCTCTCTCTTTAACTAAGCGAATTTGGGAAGGACACCAAAAAGCTTGATTTGATTAAACGTACGTTGGATCCTAAGCGTTACTTTCTTTGCATGCATCATCCTTTAATACGGGAGAAATGCGTGCAAGGACCAGCAAAATGTAGGAATACCAAAATGGTCCTCCAAAATGACTGAATTTCTAGGAAGTCCTTGATGACTATTATGGAATTAAGGTTTTAAATGAAATGACCTAATTGCTTTCATGTAAGAAACAACTAGTCAGCAGATCAACTTCACTATGTCCAAAAGCTGAATTTCAAGAGAGTAGTTTTATTGTGACAATTTCAAGAGAGTAGTTGTCATTTATTAGTTGTAGCCATTGCTCAAGTTGTTAGTTTCTAAAGTGAAGTAATTATGCATAGATATGCCAATACTTAAAATTCCAGAAGCTGAATTTCAAGAAAGTACTTGTAATTGTCACGGCTTCAGTTATCATTTCATATATTAAGATTGTAAATTGATAAAGTGAAATAGTCATTTATCATCCAATACTTAAAATACTAGAAACTGAATTTCAAGGGAGTAGCCGGTTGCCATTGCTTAAGAAGTTGTAATTTCATATAATTAAAGTTAATCGCTAAAGTGAAGTTTCTTTATCTCTAGAAGTTGAAGTTCAAGAGAGTTCTTATCAGTGCTTAAGTTGTTGCCTTCTCATATAACTAAAGCTGTGAACTAATCATTTCATATATATTAAATATTGGTAGTTATTTTATTAATATTTTGCACCATATTAATGAGAAGTGTTTGTGGCCTAAAGGTTGTATAAAAATTTTTGGGAACCAAAAGGTAGTGGGATCAAATCCTACCTTGACCAACCGTTGCCCTAAAATTCTCCAAAGAAGTAATTTTCCAAAAAAATATTTCTAGAATGTCCCTAAGAACTCATGGGAATATAATTGAAGTCTTTTTGAGGGATGATTGTGAAACTCCCATACTTTGGTGCTCTTTTATCTCTTTCCCCCTTAATTGACGTGTGTGGTTTATATTAATTGAAATAAAGTGAGCTAAGACTCCCTCTTATTTAAACTCTATTTTATTTTCCCCTTAATCAACCATCTATTATTTAATACTACCAACTAATTTTTCACGTACCACCTTTAGTCTTTAATATAAGACATAATTGCCTTTTTTTTGGAGAGACTAAATAAGTTAAATAAATTATTTTAAAATATTTATATTTATCCTTTTATAACAAACTAATTTATATGACTTATAAACTGATATGTAATTAAATGATACTTTAACTAACTTATTTTGCTTCATTAATATCTCTAAAAAAAAAAAAATCAATTGGATTTTAGATTGAGGATTAGAGGAAGTATCAAATAAGGGTAGCTCTCTGTCTAAGTAATTTATTATATTGGTAAGATTTGAACTTAAAATTAATAGAAAAGAATTAAGCGTGTTTCACTTGGTCCAACTACTATCCATTCACTCCTGCTCTTAATATTATAAAATTCATTTTGTAGTTTAGCTTGATGAACTATAAAGTGAATCTTATATTAAACACTAGATGAAGTATTTTTCTTATTCCTTGATAATTACAAAGAAAAAAATACAATATTAATATACAATATTCACTTTACTATTGTTTTCCATCTAAATAAATGAAGGGAAATTTATCATTAAAGATCTTGGAAGACCAATAATTACATTTGACTACCTCAAATTAGTGAAATATTGGTCCTTGGCTAAACTTTTTACCCAAAAAAGAAAAAAGAAAACCTGTAGATAGAAACGGCTTTCGTCTGCCTCTGCCTATTGACCAGCTGGCGACTCAAGTGGTTTTATTTATTCAAACACCAGCAACAATTTGTACACTCCAATTTTAAAATAGATGCAGTTACAAGCGATGCTAATACTTTCTGAAAGAGGAATTGCACAAATTCCACACCCTAACTTGTCAATGAATTTTGCAGAATAAAGTGTCTTATATATAAAGAACTGAGGGTAAATATCATAAGACAAAGGTAAAAATATATTTTTAAGAATTCCAAGGCAAGCAACTATAATATATATATATATATATATATATATATATTTCACAAGAAGAAGTTATATATACATATGCACTCGCACAAAATAAAGGGTTAATGGGCAATTTTACTCCGGAAGTGTAAAAAAAAAAGAGTAATTTTGTCTAGCCGTTATCTCAATTAATTTTGACCATTAGTTGATCAAATATGTTGAGCTGATAGTTCATATGTCATTCACGCCATTTTATTTAAGGTGTAAATTTGTGCCTGAATTCCATATATAATCTATTTCATATTTTTTTCAAAATTAGATTTTAAACTTTTTAGGTAAATTTGCATTTTAACAAAAATGTCGTGGATAATATATGGATTGCCAGCTCAATATATTTTGTTAACTAATTGTCAAATTTAACTGGATAACGGTTAGGACAAAAGTGCCCTTCTTTTTGACACTTCCTAGGCAAAACTGCCTCCAAAAAACTTTCAAAACAAAATTATCCTTTAATGAAAACTTTCAACATAAAATTACCCCTTAACCTCAAAATAAATCATCATTCATATATCTAAATCTCATGAAGGGAAAATAATCATTACGGATCTTGCAAAGGCAATAATTACAGTTGACTACCTCAAATTAGTGAAATCTTGGTCCTTGCCTGAACTTTTTCCAAAAAAAATAAAATAAAATAAAATAATTTCACGTACAGATAGAAATGTCTTTTGTCTGGCTCTGCCTATTGACCAGCCGGTAAGTAAAGACTTGATGACAACAGTGACTATTTGGAAATATCGGAAAGCAGTGTTATGGAATCGGGCTCGACCGACTGGTTCAGTCAAGAAATCAATGAATCAGTTAGTAAACCAGTCTAGTTTGAAAATTAACCCGGTTGATATTTTTAAAAATATCAAGGTTTTTTTTTAAATATATATATAATCTCATATTAATAATCCTGAAATCTTCACTTTTTTAGTGAGATGTTAATAGTTATAAAAGGAGGAGTTGCACAAATTCTACACCCCAACTTGTAAATGATTAATTTTTCAAAATAAAGTAACTTATATAAATAAGAACTGACGATGAATATCATAAGACAAAAGTAAAAATATATTTTTAAGAATTCGTAGGCAAAGAACTATAATATATTTTTTCACAAGAAAAATATATGATAAAGCATACTTCTAAATCGATCCACGAGTCCAACAGAATGTAATGAAAGAAACAACAATTACTTGTATATATTGTCTCATGACACACACACACACTTGTTACCTGGTGAGGTTGAGCATCCCATTTTCCAGGAAAACATCTCCATCAATGTTCAAGTTCTGATGATCCAAATCAAGAAACTTCTCATAGTTGAAGGTTATTGAGGTCGCACCAGCAGGGATTATAAGAAACAAGAAAACTTTGGTTATGGACAAACAAGGTAGAAGATGGGATTTCCTTCTCTGCAGCGATATCTCCATATGTAGCTAGCTGATCTATAAGTGAGACTTGGTTTTGTTTGGAGGTGGTTTATAAGAAATGACTTGGTCTTTATAAAGAGCCCCTGGGCTTTATTTATTTTGTAGGTGTGTGAACACACACACTCAAATTCTTTAGACATTAATTGCATATGGAGAAAATTTATTGTTTGATCCCTATTATTTACACTAATTTATACTTTGATCTCTATGATTCTTGAATTTTTAGACCATCCTGTGACTTTAGCTAGTCTCTCTCGCATGATGTAATTTAATCATCATATTTACGCTAGGTTTATAAATGGCACACAAAAATTATTTTTGTAAAATTATAATAATATTTTTATTATGTGATAAATCTAGATCATTGAGATCTTAATCTAACGATTAAAAAAGAGAAAATAAGCGAAAATGATGGGAAGAGGTATAAAAAGAAAGGCAAGCCTAGGTGTTGATGGGAAGAACAATAGATTGACATTAATTTGTCATTCTGATTTTATTTAGGCCCTGTATGGTATGAGGAATGGAGGAGAGGGAGGAATTTTTATTTATATAAAGTTATATTTAAAAAAATTAAAGAAGTTGAGTTATAAAATCTTAATAAAAAACATATGTATAATAAAAGTAAGAAAATTAATTAAAAATTATCAACCCCACCTCTCTAATTCTTTTTAAAATACAACTGATAAAAACTTCCCTTCCCCTCCTCCCCTCTTATCCCAATCCCTCGTGCCAAACAGCTTTTTAGGCATAGAAAATAGGACTTTGAACAGGTATAGTTTTTGTATGGACAAACTAAGTATCTAATATTTTAAGGTAATTTTTATGCATCCAATATTCTAAAAAAATTTCTACTAGCACTTAATTGGAATATTAAGTTTAATGTGTTTATTGTAACTGTGAAAAATACTTTAAAAATAAAATTCTACTAAAAATTACTTTTCAATACTAAATGGTATTGAAAACATATATATTTTAGAATATATTGAATATACTAAAAATTAGTTTGATATGGCCCGTGATTGAAAAAATACTTTTAAGAGTATGAAATTTGAATGCAACATTGCCCAAAAGGTTCACTATAATACCCTTGGCTCCAGTAGATATATTTGTTGGCCATGCTCTAAAAGAATATTTTAAATTTTTATTTGATATATATGGGCAGTGACATCATACACTTGAAAAGTGACTCTTGAAATAGTCCGTCCGACGTGCATAGGGGGTTTGAAATAGAGAAAATTACACTCAGGTTTTGAACAAGGGAAAATAAAAAAGATCCCATGAAATCTCAAAATTACGATGAGGTTTTATGAGACTTTTTTATAATATTTTGCATATATGAAAAGATACAAATACCCCATAAAGGCTCATAGACTTGTTAACGCAGGTATATGGACTTGTCAAAACAAGCTAATAAACTTGTCAAAATATGCTCATTTGTCAATACATACACATAGAAAATAAAGGCACATAAACTTGAAATGATGGTAAATTAAATATGACAGCTATGATGCATGGACACGGCAAATTTGGGGAAAGGAACGAGTCGGACACGCGAATTGAACCAGAATTCGCAAATTAGCGGTCAAAATTTCAAATGGCAATTTTGTAATTGTATCAAAAGTTGAAGGCGTGTTTTGTAGCTCCAAATCTTGGCCCTAATTGACAACGGTCGAGCACCATCTTTCCCAAAATCATCTCTCTCAAGTTCAACTCGGTGAAATCGACGGCGACGCTCTCAAATCGAACCTCCGGCTCTCCTCCCATTTCTCAAATCAATGACGCCGTGATTTGCCACCTCTACCAAATCGTGCGTGAGTGTTTTCTGCCGTTCTCCCAAATCGAAGCACTGGAATCGACGGCGACACCATCTAAGACACTTAAAGACAGTGAGTGTTTCTTCTTCCTCGATCTTTGCGCGCGATATATGTGATCGTATGATCGTGTCTCACTCTCTATCTCGTGTTCTACTATTCTTTGCTTCTCGGCCTCGGTAGTTCCTCCGATTGAGAGTTGAGACTTGAGAGGGATGATTAAAGGCTAAAGCTTCGGTGCCTTGACTCACCGACCGATTGTGATTCAATGTTTCACTCTTTGAGGCTCCGGTTTCGTTTGTAAATAAATTCTGTTTCTTAATTTTGTATTTAATATGACTTTGATTTTAATATGATTGATAGAATGGAGTCCCACACAAATCAAGCAATAGTTCAATAAACTTAGTGGAGATGTAGTTTAATTATGGAAATGATTTTTCCTTTATTATATTTTGTTAATGTGAAATACACTCTCTATATTAAAAATATTATCTAATACTAAGATGTGTCGGAACGTGTCGAAATATTAGTAATTTTAAAGTAACGTGTCAACTTCATGTATCGATAACGTGTCGAAAACGCCGTGTCAGTGTCGGTGCAACATAGGATGACAGACGTAACAAGGAAGTGGGTCAGTTTCAGTAATGAGAAACCGTTGTTTCCCATGTAGTTCCTCTGCGTTAGTCTTTTTTTCGGGCGTTGTCTCCTTCCTTCGCCGGGACCAATGGCTGATTAAAGTACAGGAATAATTTTGAATTCAAAGTTTCAGATGATTCAGCATTCAGGTAATATCTCATAAACTATTGACTCTTCAGAATCAGACGAACTACGTCTCAATCAAAATCAATTGTATACTTTTTAGTTTTACCTACCAATCGCCCTTTTAACGGGCTCTTTTAATTTGCGAACTTGTGAAGTAAATCATAGCAACTAAAAAAAAAAGGAAGAAATAGAAGCGTAATTCGGCTGTCATTGTGCTGAACTTGTTTTTATTCCTTATTCCTTAAAATTTAAAACGAGAGAACTTGTGAGTTTACTCCGAGGTTAAGGGTTAATCCTTGCACTCAATCTTTAGATCTTCTAGTGTAGGGAATGTCATTAAATCAAATACATTTATCAAGCATATTTTGGTATAGATTTAACAACAGTGATCAGAAGCTTTCACCATCCAGGCTGGATTGCGTTTCTTTACATCAAAGCAATATATGTAGATCTCATATAATATATATCTATGTATGTATATAAAATAGCTTTGAATTTTCACTCAAAGAAAAGGGTTTCTTATGAAGTTTATTTTTTATTTCTGCATAAGCATGGTTGAGAATCTGAGCTATTTTTGGTCTTCCTCTGTTCTTTTTACCATATGAGTTGGTGCTTAGAAAACCTCAAAGCAATGTTGGTTGGGAACAGGAGCATGAAAATCACGCACATGAATTGCTCGACATATTGACCGCCTGCTGTAACGAACAGTTTCAGAAAACCAGAAGTCACCAATCATCGAGCAAAGTCTAACAGTCGATACTTTTACCAAGCATGTCCTTTGTCTAATACGATCTACGTCACTATTTTTGACAATATAATTTGATGCTAATATGTTTTGTTCTGACTGAGACTCTTACTGAAAATCCTTAAAACAGATGTATTGATGCTAATATCTCTCCATTATTATGAGTTTAATTCTTCTATCTCTTGGTCGTCTGCCAGATGATGGTTACAGAATAACTGATGATTATGTCGACCTTTAATAGCAATCTTCAATCAATGGATCTGGTTTATAGACTGTACCAGCTTGATTCAATGCAATCATTAGAGCGAACTTCAAAAACTCAACTTTTAGATACAGTTAAGCAAATAGCTATTAAATAGTACTAACAGAACAATATTTCAAGTAAAATTCTGTTTCTGCTGGGCCTGGGCCTGGGCCAAACTCTGATGTACAGTACTGTGGGAATATTATGCATTTATTATTATCTTATTATTATATTAGATATAGATATATTATATCATATCTTATGATTAGATATATGTATATTATATCTTAGGGTATTTCCTATTATATCTCAATCAGTTTGATTGATTTTGATTAGATTAGATTTTATGAAATTCTAGGGTTAGGTCTAGGTTTACCTATATAAAAGTCTTTATGTACTCTTTCTAATTAAGAGATTAAGAATAATATTTCTCTCTCAATTAATTCCACATGGTATCAGAGCAGGTTTAAATTCTTGAAGCAAATTAGCAGTTCTGTTGGGGTTCTCCGGCGCTGGTGACTTGCTACCTTCAAGAAATAGTTGGAGAGGCTGCAAGACACACAGCGTGGAGAGACAAATTCGGGAAACACCATCACCCACCCACAAATAGAAACTTCTCTCTCTTCTTCGGCAAACACAAAACAATCTCCAACACACATTGGACGTCGTCCGAACTGTGTAGTCTGTGCTGAGTTTGAAGTTTAGTAATTTAATCTCACAATCTCAGTTCTGTGCAGTTCGTCAGAAACACCCAGCGTCAGCGCCATCTGATTATATCAGTACCGGTGGTCCCTGGAACAACCACATTGTGCAGTCTTAACGTCAACCAAAAACCCAACGTCGGCACCATCTGATTCTGTCGACATCTTCGGTGTTGGAAAGGCAGACTGACAATGTCGTAGCTGCTGCTGTTCATCTTGTCGCTAAAGTCCAGAAGTCATAGTCGATCTCTGAGAGAAGAAACAGAGCCGACGATCCTCCAACCAGCCCAGAAGTTCGGCACAGAAACACCGCGGACTAGAGAAAGAAAACTTAGATCGAGTTTCTGTTTGTCGACTCTTGATTTGTTGAGCGAATCTGGGAAGGACACTAAAAAGCTTGATTTGATTAAACGTACATTGGATCCTAAGCGTCACTTCTTTGCATGCATCATCCTTTAATACGGGAGAAATGCGTGTAAGGACTAGAAAAATGTGGGAATGCCAAAATGGTCCTCCAAAATGACTGAATTTCTAGAAGTCCTTGATGACTATTAAGGAATTAAGGTTTTAAATGAAATGACCTAATTGCTTTCATGTAAGAAACAACTAGTCAGCAGATCAACTCCAATATTGGAAAGCTGAACTTCAAGAGAGTAGTTGACATTTCTTAGTTGTAGGCATTGCTAAAGTTGTTAGTTTCTAAAGTGAAGTAATGCATAGATATGCCAATACTTAAATTCCAGAGGCCGAATTTCAAGAGAGTACTTGTAATTGTCACTGCTTAAGTTATCATTTCATATAATTAAGATTGTAAATTGATAAAGTGAAGTAGTCATTTATCATCCAATACTTGAAATACTAGAAACTGAATTTCAAGGGAGTAGCCGGTTGTCATTGCTTAAGAAGTTGTAATTTCATATAATTAAAGTTAATCGCTAAAGTGAAGTTTCTTTATCTCTAGAAGTTGAAGTTCAAGAGAGTTCTTATCAGTGCTTAAGTTGTTGCCTTCTCATATAACTAAAGCTGTTGATCATTAAAGTGAAGTAATCATTTCATATATATTAAATATTGGTAGTTATTTTATTAATATTTTGCACCATATTAGTGAGAAGTGTTTATGGCCTAAATGTTGTATAACTACTTTTGGGAACCAAAAGGTAATAAAAATAAAATCAAATCAAATCCTACCTTGACCAACCGTTGCCCTAAAATTCTCCAAAGAAGTAATTTTACAAAAAATTAATTCTAGAATGTCCCTAAGAACTTGATGGGAATACAATTAAAGTCATTTTGAGGGATGATTGTGAAACTCCCATACCTTAATCAACCATCTACTATTTAATACTACCAACAAATTTTTCAAGTACCACCTTTAGTTTTTAATATAAGACATAATGGATTTTTTTTGGAGAGATTAAAGAAACTAAATAAATTACTTTAAAATATTTATATTTATCTTTTTATACTAAACTAATTTATATGACTTATAAATTGATATAAAATCAAATAATACTTTAAGTAACTTATTTTGCTTCATTAATATCTCAAAAAAAATAAAATCAATTGGATTTTATATTGAGGGTCAGTGGAAGTATCAAATAAGGGTAGCTCTCTCTCTAAGTAATTTATTATATTGGTAAGATTTGAACTTAAAATTAATAGAAGAGAATTAAGCGTGTTTCACTTGATCCAACTACTATTCATTCACTCCCTTCTACTCTTAATAATATAAAATTCATTTTGTAGTTTAGCTTGATGAACTATAAAGTGAATCTTATATTAAACACTATGTAACACCCCAAGTTTCGTAGCAAAAATCGTGCCGGTGACACGTGGTTTTATAAAAATTCATCAGAGTTTGAGGTGCTACAACTTAGCGTTTTTCGGAAACGGAGAGCATGTACTAAAAATTTGAACAACGAGAATAACACCGAGTAATCGAAATGAAATACTCAGACATATGATGATGCCCGACGATATCGATATATATTATAAGATTTCCCGAAGGAATAATTCATGTGATACAAAGAATACAAAACTTTATAATTACTATGTAACTATACCCTCTTCATCCAAGCCTTGAGTAGACTTGGGGCATAGAACCTAACTCGTTAAATCATTCCATTTGGCGGGCCGGGTAGGTCTAGTGGGAGCCTCACCGTGCTAGGGTGACCGATTGGCGATCCACAAGACGACCCTTTCGTTTCAAGCACCAAATGATATGAAGTAACCTTATTAGATTCATGCTATATGGCGGAGTTCGGTTGACTTTCTTCCCGCATTCTATTTGACCGGTGCCTTCTCACCGCTCCGTCTCGGCGTCTATCTACGGCTCCATCCCCTAGTGTCTCCTCCGGTTCATGACTCTTTCCCGTCTATTCATGCGGGCATCGAGGTCCAATGCCCATCGGACCTCGAGTAAGTTAACCTCATGCTTATGCAAGCAATATATATATGACGGTATTCATGACATTTCGGAAAAATCACTACAAATGCCCATAACGAGATGTAGGAAAAACATAATGATGTATACAAGGCAATAACAACACACGCCCCCCTGCACTGTTTGTTATCCGTGCACATTCTACCCGTGCCACGATGTACGATCGTGTCCTCGCGCTAGGAAAACTTTGATCGGTGTTATCAAAACCATAACCCGTGTATATCATTAAAATAATGAGACGAGTCTCGTACGATAACACAACAAGCATATACAAGCATAACACAATCATAAGAGTCGGTGTTACAAAGACGTCGCGAACGTACCTTCGTTGAGGGTCCTTTCGGCACGTTTTACTTAAAAACGGCAATTTGTGGCCGACGGTAAAAAAACAGCGGTATGACAAGCGGATATCCTATAAGGATTTATATCGTATTTATCAGTATTTAGCATTATAACGGGCATTTTAGGTACAAATTACCATTTTGCCCCTAGTTGGACCTATCGGCGGAATTTCGCGAACGTTACTTTGACCTTATTGCATTTCAAAATTATCCCTACTAGGTTTTTACCTCGTCGGGCATCTTTCAATGCAATGAGGCTTAAAAACAAGTATAGGAATATATTAGAAACTTCCTAGATCAAAACAACGGTTCTACTATAACTACCGAAAGAACTACGGAAACTAAAAGCTAAGGACGGAAGAACTTACTCGGAGCTAAGGCAAAACTTTTGCAGAGCTTCTCACTCTAAGTTTCGGCCAAGGTAGAGAGAAGAGGAGGTGTGAAGAAATGAAGGAGGTGCTCATGCCTTTATATAGGCAAAATTTGTGCCACTTTGGTAATTTCTACATTCCAAATTTTGTAATTTTTCCTTTCCTTATAACCATGTAAATTCAAGACAAAATGGTGGTTAATTCTTGACCATGGGCAGCTCATAGTCGACACAAGGGGGTGATGTGGCATCAAACCATTGGTCCAAGAATGGTGACTTAAGCTTACTTTATGCCCGGTCCGATAGAATTTCCCCGATCGGTGTCCGTTTCGCGTAGTCTCTAAATTCTGAATTCATAACTTTGAAGATCTTCTCTTCCTCATCAATAATATCTAATTTAACTTAGATTCCAGTCCCTTACAGGGTCCCGACAGTCCAGTTGAAGTTTTCTCGAAAAACGTGTCCCGGCGTCCGATTCGAAAATCGTTTCGGAATCATCAACCTCACGGACAAAAATTCACGATTCCAAATATGTCCATATAATCATAAACTCATCTCCGGATGTTGAGTTATAATTTATTTTCTTCAGATCCAAAATGTGACTATCTCGCATTTTTCCCTATTTCGTCTTATTAGGTAAATGCGCTACCGGCCTCGGAATTAACTTCCGGAAGAGGTCACTTGAAGGTAAAAACTCACCGATCAATATTTTACCTTGACTTTGGAATTCCTATTCCTGGTTCTCTAGATAGGATCCGTTTCCTATTTATTCATTTACTATTCACTAACTTTAATTATATTATATAATAATAAAATATCATGATTTTTTTAAAATTTATTCCTTTCTCTATTTTCTTTCTCAATTTTCGGCTGCCCCCTTTTTTTTTATTTTTATTTTGTATTTATTTTATATTTATTTAATTATTTATTTATTCCATTTTTCCAAAAATTTCTCAAAATTACCTAATTGGTCCATTCTTGTATTTAGGCTTAAAAATACCTAAACTCACTTATTTTTCACAAAATTCTCCAATTAATTACTAAATATGTTCTTACTAATTTTAAGCCAAAAACCACTAATTTTAGGGTTTTACAAAATTACTTATGAATTTCCTTTACTTATGCTTAAGTAATTAGCCAGAAATTACTTAACTACTCTATTATCACTAGTCGATAATTTTCTTAATTAGAATGCCTCATTACCTGATAATTTTAGTACTTGACATTGGTGTTTCCATGTTTTTCGCATTATTCTAGAATTTGAGAGGGTATTATGGTCATTTGGCACTTTGGCCCTTAAATTCTCTAATTTCCCACAGAACTCATCCTAGAAAAATAGACTATAATAACACAAGTCTTGCAACAATAATTTCACTTATCGAAATAGCCTAATTTATTTACCAAAATGTAATATTTCGATAAATAAATATATATTAAACACTACATGAAGTATTTTTCTTATTCCTTGATAATTACAAAGAAAAATAAAATATTAATATACAAGATTCACTTTACTATTGTTTTCCATCTAAATAAATGAAGGGAAATTTATCATTAAAGATTTTGGAAGACCAATAAGTACATTTGACTACCTCAAATTAGTGAAATATTGGTCCTTGACTGATGATCTTAACCTCTGATGCATACTCCTTTACTCCTTGCTTAGATCCCTGTGATATCTTCTTAATAACAACATAGCCATTCAATTCTTCTATGAAGCCTTTGTAAACTCCACCAAATCATCCCTCTCCAAGCTTATTCTCTGGTGTAAAGTTGTCGCTTGCTTTAACAAGCTGCTTATATGGAAACTTATTAGGCCCTATGATTCTATGAAACTCATCTTCCATGCTTATTAGCTCAAAGCCAAAACCAACATTGCTTCTTCCTCTCCCTCTTCTTCTTTTGATATTCCAAATCATAAACCAAATTAACCCTATTCCACATACTAAAACTGACCCAATGCTCAATCCAATGACCAAACGCTTGTTACTATTGCTTGTACTCTTTTGCACCACACCCAACACTTTAAGACTTGAATTGAAGGACCATGAGCATAGTGTATGTAACTCAACCAGTGATCCTGTGCCTGAAGAAAATCCAAACTGGACTTGTTCTGGGAGGTACTTTGTCAAATCAATCTGATGGGAATAATTTTGTCTGATCTTGACGTTATCCTTATATCCTGTAAACTTGACACTTAACTGAAATGAGCTAGAATCATAGGTAATCTCAGCATCATACTTTCTACCATCATTCATAGTGTACCATCGTGTTGTATAAGGAGTCCACATTTGTTTTACATTGATTCCCACATGATCATTATAAGGTGGATCGCCTAGATCCACGTTGGGAAAGGTGTCAAACTCCACTGCTACGAAAGGGTGTTCATCTGAGTAATCTGGATCCTTCATCTCTCTACGACCCACAAGACCAATGCCACAGCCATCTGGAGGCACTGGAAGTGGAAAATTAGGGTGTGCCAAGAAGAATGTGATACCATCTGCATTAGTTTTATTTAGATCATTGATGATGAATGTGAAACGAGTAGTGAAGCTTGCAAGTGTTCTTGTCTCTTTGTCCCAAAGCTGCAACAAGTTCTTGTATGTTACTCTCCCTTCACTGTCGTACTTGTATCTGAGTCAGGAATCAAATGTTTTAGATTCATATATAACAAATTTATACCCAGCCGTTTTATATTATATATATATATATATATATATCTCTCTCTCTCTCTCTCTCTCTCTCTCTCTTTAACTAAGCGAATCTGGGAAGGACACCAAAAAGCTTGATTTGAATAAACGTACGTTGGATCCTAAGCGTCACTTTCTTTACATGCATCATCCTTTAATACGGGAGAAATGCGTGCAAGGACCAGCAAAATGGAGGGATACCAAAATGGTCCTCCAAAATGACTGAATTTCTAGGAAGTCCTTGATGACTATTATGGAATTAAGGTTTTAAATGAAATGACCTAATTGCTTTCATGTAAGAAACAACTAGTCAGCAGATCAACTTCAATATGTCCAAAAGCTGAATTTCAAGAGAGTAGTTTTATTGTGACAATTTCAAGAGAGTAGTTGTCATTTATTAGTGGTAGCCATTGCTCAAGTTGTTAGTTTATTTTTTTGATACTAAGTTGTTAGTTTCTAAAGTGAAGTAATGCATAGATATGCCAATACTTAAAATTCCAGAAGCTGAATTTCAAGAAAGTACTTGTAATTGTCACGGCTTCAGTTATCATTTCATATAATTAGGATTGAAAATTGATAAAGTGAAGTAGTCATTTATCATCCAATACTTAAAATACTAGAAACTGAATTTCAAGGGAGTAGCCGGTTGTCATTGCTTAAGAAGTTGTAATTTCATATAATTAAAGTTAATCGCTAAAGTGAAGTTTCTTTATCTCTAGAAGTCGAAGTTCAAGAGAGTTCTTATCAATGCTTAAGTTGTTGCCTTCTCATATAACTAAAGCTGTGAACTAATCATTTCATATATATATATATATATATATATATATATATATATATATATTAAATATTGGTAGTTATTTTATTAATATTTTGCACCATATTAATGAGAAGTGTTTGTGGCCTAAAGGTTGTATAAAAAATTTTGGGAACCAAAAGGTAGTGGGATAAAATCCTACCTTGACCAACCCTTGCCCTAAAATTCTCCAAAGAAGTAATTTTCCAAAAAATTATTTCTAGAATGTCCCTAAGAACTTCATGGGAATATAATTGAAGTTTTTTTGAGGGATGATTGTGAAACTCCCATACCTTGGTGCTCTTTTATCTCTTTCCCCCTTAATTGACTTGTGTGTGGTTTATATTAATTGAAATAAAGTGAGCTAAGACTCCCTCTGATTTAAACTCTATTTTATTTTCCCCTTAATCAACCATCTACTATTTAATACTACCAACTAATTTTTCAAGTACCACATTTAGTCTTTAATATAGGACATAATTGATTTTTTTGGAGAGATTAAAGAAGCTAAATAAATTACTTTTAAAATATTTATATTTATGTTTTTATACTAAACTAATTTATATGACTTATAAACTGATATATAATTAAATGATACTTTAAGTAACTTATTTTGCTTCATTAATATCTCCAAAAAAAAAAATCAATTGGGTTTTATATTAAGGATGGGAGGAAGTATCAAATAAGGGTAGCTCTCTCTAAGTAATTTATTATATTGGTAAGATTTGAACTTAAAATTAATAGAAGAGAATTAAGCGTGTTTCACTTGATCCAACTACTATCCATTCACTCCTGCTCTTAATATTATAAAATTCATTTTGTAGTTTAGCTTGATGAACTATAAAGTGAATCTTATATTAAAGACTAGATGAAATATTTTTCTTATTCCTTGATAATTACAAAGAAAAATATAATATTAATATACAATATTCACTTTTCTATTGTTTTCCATCTAAATAAATGAAGGGAAATTTATCATTAAAGATCTTGGAAGACTAATAATTAACATGACTACCTCAAATTGTGTTATGGAATTCGGGCTTGACCGGTTGGTTCAGTTAAGAAATCAATGAACTGGTCAGTAAACCAGTTTGGTTTGGAAATTAACCTAGTTTGTAATTTTAAAAAGATTGATTTTTTTTGTTAAATAATTTCATATTAATAACCCTGAAATCTTCACTTTCTCATATCAGTTTGACCTTGGATTAGCTCTGATTTGACTCCGGTATGACCCACTGACCCTTGACCCAATACCCTGACCGGTTCAGTGACCGATCTTGTTTTAATAATTTCAGTGACCGGTTAAGAGAATTTCTGAGTGAAAGTGAAGTTGGACGTTCCTTTTATAGTAGTGATTTTATGCAAATTTGAAGCCAACCTTCTAACGTTCCGTAGATTTAGTTTTGGGAAAAAGATTAAAAAAAAAAAACTATTTGAATTGAGCTTCAAAATATGAAATCAGTGGTTTCTTAATAAAATGAGTTGTTAATTATCACCTATACTATACTAATGTAGACAATAAGACTAATTTAGGATTTTAAAGTTTAAGTAGTATTTTATTATCATTTTCCCTTTATTTTTAGTTATTGTCAAGAATTTCATACCCACCTTGTTATACCTTTTCAGTTATTTTATTTGTTCTACCAACAACAGTTTTACACTCCGAGTTTTTTAAAAAGAAAAAAGGAATTTTTCAGTGAGATGTTAATAGTTATCAGAAGAGGAGTTGCACAAATTCTACACCCCAACTTGTAAATGATTAATTTTTCAAAATAAAGTAACTTATAAATAAGAACTGACGATGAATATCATAAGACAAAAGTAAAAATATATTTTTAAGAATTCGTAGGCAAAGAACTATAATATATTTTTTCACAAGAAAAATATATGATAAAGCATACTTCTAAATCGATCCACGAGTCCAACAGAATGTAATGAAAGAAACAACAATTACTTGTATATATTGTCTCATGACACACACACACACTTGTTACCTGGTGAGGTTGAGCATCCCATTTTCCAGGAAAACATCTCCATCAATGTTCAAGTTCTGATGATCCAAATCAAGAAACTTCTCATAGTTGAAGGTTATTGAGGTCGCACCAGCAGGGATTATAAGAAACAAGAAAACTTTGGTTATGGACAAACAAGGTAGAAGATGGGATTTCCTTCTCTGCAGCGATATCTCCATATGTAGCTAGCTGATCTATAAGTGAGACTTGGTTTTGTTTGGAGGTGGTTTATAAGAAATGACTTGGTCTTTATAAAGAGCCCCTGGGCTTTATTTATTTTGTAGGTGTGTGTGAACACACACACTCAAATTCTTTAGACATTAATTGCATATGGAGAAAATTTATTGTTTGATCCCTATTATTTACACTAATTTATACTTTGATCTCTATGATTCTTGAATTTTTAGACCATCCTGTGACTTTAGCTAGTCTCTCTCGCATGATGTAATTTAATCATCATATTTACGCTAGGTTTATAAATGGCACACAAAAATTATTTTTGTAAAATTATAATAATATTTTTATTATGTGATAAATCTAGATCATTGAGATCTTAATCTAACGATTAAAAAAGAGAAAATAAGCGAAAATGATGGGAAGAGGTATAAAAAGAAAGGCAAGCCTAGGTGTTGATGGGAAGAACAATAGATTGACATTAATTTGTCATTCTGATTTTATTTAGGCCCTGTATGGTATGAGGAATGGAGGAGAGGGAGGAATTTTTTTATATATAAAGTTATATTTAAAAAAATTAAAGAAGTTGAGTTATAAAATCTTAATAAAAAACATATGTATAATAAAAGTAAGAAAATTAATTAAAAATTATCAACCCCACCTCTCTAATTCTTTTTAAAATACAACTGATAAAAACTTCCCTTCCCCTCCTCCCCTCTTATCCCAATCCCTCGTGCCAAACAGCTTTTTAGGCATAGAAAATAGGACTTTGAACAGGTATAGTTTTTGTATGGACAAACTAAGTATCTAATATTTTAAGGTAATTTTTATGCATCCAATATTCTAAAAAAATTTCTACTAGCACTTAATTGGAATATTAAGTTTAATGTGTTTATTGTAACTGTGAAAAATACTTTAAAAATAAAATTCTACTAAAAATTACTTTTCAATACTAAATGGTATTGAAAACATATATATTTTAGAATATATTGAATATACTAAAAATTAGTTTGATATTGGCCCGTGATTGAAAAAATACTTTTAAGAGTATGAAATTTGAATGCAACATTGCCCAAAAGGTTAACTATAATACCCTTGGCTCCAGTAGATATATTTGTTGGCCATGCTCTAAAAGAATATTTTAAATTTTTATTTGATATATATGGGCAGTGACATCATACACTTGAAAAGTGACTCTTGAAATAGTCCGTCCGACGTGCATAGGGGGTTTGAAATAGAGAAAATTACACTCAGGTTTTGAACAAGGGAAAATAAAAAAGATCCCATGAAATCTCAAAATTACGATGAGGTTTTATGAGACTTTTTTATAATATTTTGCATATGTGAAAAGATACAAATACCTCATGAAGGCTCATAGACTTGTTAACGCAGGTATATGGACTTGTCAAAACAAGCTAATAAACTTGTCAAAATATGCTCATTTGTCAATACATACACATAGAAAATAAAGGCACATAAACTTGAAATGATGGTAAATTAAATATGATGCTATGATGCACGGACACGGCAAATTTGGGGAAAGGAACGAGTCGGACACGCGAATTGAACCCAATTCGCAAATTAGCGGTCAAAATTTCAAATGGCAATTTTGTAATTGTATCAAAAGTTGAAGGCGTGTTTTGTAGCTCCAAATCTTGGCCCTAATTGACAACGGTCGAGCACCATCTTTCCCAAAATCATCTCTCTCAAGTTCAACTCGGTGAAATCGACGGCGACGCTCTCAAATCGAACCGCCTCTGGCTCTCCTCCCATTTCTCAAATCAATGACGCTGTGATTTGCCACCTCTACCAAATCGTGCGTGAGTGTTTTCTGCCGTTCTCCCAAATCGAAGCACCTGGAATCGACGGCGACACCATCTAAGACACTTAAAGACAGTGAGTGTTTCTTCTTCCTCAGTCTTTGCGCGCGATATATGTGACTGTATGACTGTGTCTCACTCTCTGTCTGTGTTCTACTATTCTTTGCTTCTCTGGCCTCGGTAGTTCCTCCGATTGAGAGTTGAGACTTGAGAGGGATGATTAAAGGCTAAAGCTTCAGGCCTTCAGCTCACCGACTGATTGTGATTCAATGTTTCACTCTTTGAGGCTCCGGTTTCGTTTGTAAATAAATTCTGTTTCTTAATTTTGTATTTAATATGACTTTGATTTTAATATGATTGATAGAATGGAGTCCAACACAAATCAAGCAATAGTTCAATAAACTTAGTGGAGATGTAGTTTAATTATGGAAATGATTTTTCCTTTATTATATTTTGTTGATGTGAAATACACTCTCTATATTAAAAATATTATCTAATACTAAGATGTGTCGGAACGTGTCGAAATATTAGTAATTTTAAAGTAACGTGTCAACTTCATGTATCGATAACGTGTCGAAAACGCCGTGTCAGTGTCGGTGCAACATAGGATGACAGACGTAACAAGGAAGTGGGTCAGTTTCAGTAATGAGAAACCGTTGTTTACCCATGTAGTTCCTCGGGTTAGTCTTTTTTCGTTGTCTCCTTCCTTCGCCGGGACCAATGGCTGATTAAAGTACAGGAATAATTTTGAATTCAAAGTTTCAGATGATTCAGCATTCAGGTAATATCTCATAAACTATTGACTCTTCAGAATCAGACGAACTACGTCTCAATCAAAATCAATTGTATACTTTCTAGTTTGACCTACCAATCGCCCTTTTAACTGGCTATTTTAATTTGCGAGCTTTCAAGTCGCTGTTTCTTTCTAATTCTGCTCATTTGACTAATATTTCGTATATCGCATAATAATGTGAACTTGTGAAGTAAATCATAGCAACTAAAAAAAAAAGGAAGAAATAGAAGCGGAATTCGGCTGTCATTGTGCTGAACTTGTTTTTATTCCTTATTCCTTAAAATTTAATACGAGAGAACTTGTGAGTTTACTCCGACGTTAAGGGTTAATCCTTGGACTCAATCTTTAGATCTTCTAGTGTAGGGAATGTCATTAAATCAAGTGCATTTATCAAGCATATTTTGGTATAGATTTAACAACAGTGATAAGAAGCTTTCACCATCCATTTGGATTGCGTTTCTTTACATCAAAGCAATATATGTAGATCTCATATAATATATATCTATGTATGTATATAAAATAGCTTTGAATTTTCACTCAAAGAAAAGGGTTCCTTATGAAGTTTATTTTTTATTTCTGCATAAGCATGGTTGAGAATCTGAGCTATTTTTGGTCTTTCTCTGTTCTTTTTACCATATGAGTTGGTGCTTAGAAAACCTCAAAGTGACTCTTGAAATAGTCCGACGTGCATAGGGGGTTTGAAATAGAGAAAATTACACTAAGACTGATAGACTTGTTAACACGGGTATATAAACTTGTTAAAACAGGCTAATAAACTTTTCAAAATAAGTTCATTTGTCAACACATACACATAGACTTGTTAAAACATGCACATGGACTTGTCAAAACAGGGTCATGGACTTGTCATTACAGAAACATGAGGCTTTTCTGTCTTTTCACATATAAAAAATATTACAAAAAAGTTTTACAAAATTGTACTATAATTTTAAGATTTTATTTTATCATAAATTCCCTTAGTCGGAATCTAAGTACAATTTCCTCTTTGAAATGTATATGGGCAGTCACATCATACAATTAATGACTTTCGATGTGCATAGGGGTTTGAAACTTTTTGGAGTCATTAAAGAAAAATATAGAAATATAGAAATAAAAATATGTTATAAAACTAAAAAAAATTTGAAACAAGAAAGAAGATAGAATTCCCAAGAGTAGAAGAAGGAGTAATCACTTCAATTTCTTCGCACAAGGCCCCTATTTATATTTATAACGATGGAAGATGGGTCTTTTGGTGTAATATTTTCACTTGGGTCATTAGATGTAATTTTCCCCTAGCCAATTTTTCAACTCTTCTTGTGAAATGAGTCGGTGAAGAAGGGGAGAATTAACGTGCATGAGTCACACATCTTTATATAATATAATATAATATACCGGTAACAAAATATGGGAGTTCAAAAGTTAATGGACATTCACATAATTAATATATTCATAACACTCTCCCTTGAATGTCCATCATGAATGTGTATCATTAAAAACTTTAACTAGAAAAACTCAGTACGATAAAAACCTAAGCTAAAGAAAAGAGTACATCATTCATTGATACATTTTTCAGTGCTACCTCATTAAAACCTATTTAGGAAAACCTAGTGGGATATAACCTAGATAAGAGAAAAAGAGTACAGCGTGTATCAGCTCCCCTCTTAACAACATCAGTTGAGATTTTTGAATTTTCGAAGACCGATGTTATGGACAAGCTTTTCAAAGACTGCACGTGGAAGTGACTTGATGAATAAATCTGCAAGACTTTCACTTGAACCAATTTGCTGGAAATCTATTTCACTGTCATTTTGAAGGCCACGAGTAAAAAAGAATTTTAGTAAAATATGCTTCGTTCTATCACCCTTAATTAATATAACCTTCTTTAAGTTAAGTAATACATGTAGCATTATCCTCATATATGACAGTTGGTACCATTTTATCTGAATATAAATGACAAGTTGTTCGTATATGATGTATTATTGACCCCAACCATACACATTCTCGACTTGCTTCATACATTGCTAGAATTTCTGCATGGTTAGATGATGTGGCTGATATTATTTGTTTCATAGATTGATACGAAATAGCTGCACCTCCACATGTAAATAGATAGCTTGTTTGTGATTTATCATCGTATGGATCAGAAAAAAAAATCCAGCATTTGCATAACCAACCAGTTCATGCTTGGATATATTTGAGTAGTATAAACTCATGTCCATAGTGCCTCTAAGGTAATGAATAATGTGTTTTACTCCATTCCAATGCCTTCATGTTGGTGAAGAACTATATCTACTAATAAATTAACAGTAAATGATATATTAGGACTTGTGTGATTAGCAAGATACATTAGTGCTCCAATAGCACTAAGGTATGGTACTCCTGAACCAAGTACTTCTTCTTCACCTTCTTCTCTAATTACTCGAGGTCGGAATGGATCTTTATCCACTTGTAAAGACCTTATAATCATTGGGGTACATAATGGATGAGACTTATCATATAAAATCGCTCTAGGAGCTTACAAAGATTCCATTCTTTAGGTACTTGATCTGTAATCCAAGACAAAAGTTTGTTCTTCCCAAGTCCTTCATTTCAAATTCTTTTTTCAAATAATTTATTTCCTTTTGGAGCTCTTCAGGAGTTCCAATAATGTTCATATCATCAACATAAATAACAATTATAGCAAATTCACTTCTAGATCTTTTCATAAAGATGCATGGGCATATTTGGTCATTTTTATACCATTTTTTCAACAGATATTCCTTTAGACAATTTTACCACATGTGCCATAATTGCTTCAGGCCATATAAAGACTTATTTAACTTAATTTAATATTGTTCTCGAGAACTTGAATTATATGCTTCTTGGCATCTTTAGTCCTTCAGGGACTTTCATATATATATATATATATATATATATCACTATCAAGTGAGCCATATAAATAGGCAGTCACGACATCCATTAGGTGCAGATCAAGTCCTTCATTTACGGCTAGGCTAATCAAATAACGAAAAGTAGTTGCATCCACCACTGGTGAATACGTTTCTTCAAAATCAATGCCAGGTCTTTGTGTAAAACCTTCGGCTACAAGACGTGCATTATATCTTATAATTTCACCCTTTTCATTTCTCTTTCGTACAAAAACCCATTTGTATCCAATTGGCTTTACATCTTTAGGTGTATGAAGTACAGGTCCAAATATTTTTTGTTTTGCCAATGATTTTAATTCTGCATTAATGACATCTTTCTATAGAGGTGGATCCTTTCTTTGTTGACACTCCCCAATAGATGTTGGCTCATGATCCTCATTATTATTTATAACATCATATGCTATATGATAAGCTAAGATGTCATCAACATTGACTTCATTTCGGTCTTATCGGATTCTATTCATAACATAATTTATTGAGATCTTATTATTTTACACATTTCAGGTACATGAGTCTCTTATGGGATTACAATATTCTCTTCTGAAGATATCTCTACTGGATATAATGACTCTTAAGGATATGGCTCTTCTGGAGCTACAAACTTTTCTTGATTATCTTCAACTTGACCATCTATATTCTTAGCTCCTTTTCTCTTTTGAGGATTTTTATCTTTGGAACCAACGGGCCTACCACGCTTCAGGCTTGCTTTAGATTCATTTATAATTTGTTGTCCTTCAAGGACATCAATTCGAATAGGAGCATTAGTAGCTGGGACACGTGACTTTGTCACTTTCTTTGGATCAGTAAATGCTTCTGGCATTTGATTAACTAAATTCTACAAATGAATTATCTTTTGAACTCTTAGTTCTCATTGTTTTGTACGAGGATCAAAATAAGCCAATGATAATTCATAATCTCTTTACCCAACTGCTTATTTTCTCCCCCTAATGTTGAGAAATTTGATTCATCAAAATGACAATCGGCAAATCGTGCCGTAAATAAATCTTCAGTAGTTGGTTCTAAATATTTTATAATTGAAGGATATTCATACCCAACATATATTCTCATCCTTCTTTGAGGACCCATTTTGGTGCGTTGTGGTGGTGCTATTGGCACATATACTGCACACCTAAAAATCTTTATATGAGAAATATTAGGTTCTTGACCAAAAACCATTTGTAAGGGGGAAACTTTTTAGTTACTTATTGGCCTTATGCGAATTAACATTGCTGCATGCAAAATGACATGGTCCCAAGCAGAAATTAGGAGATTAAATTTTATAAGTAAAGATCTTGCAATAAATTACAATCATTTAACCAATGATTCTGGAAGTCCATTTTGCATATAAACATGTGCTATAGTATATTAAACATCAATTCAAAGGGAGATACAATATTCATTAAAAGCTTGTGAAATAAATTCACCAGCATTATCAAGACGTATTTTCTTGATAGGATAATCAGGATAATGTGCTCTTAATCTAATCGATTGAGAAAGTAATCTCGCACACGCCAGGTTGCAAGAAGATAATAAGCAAATATGCGACCATTTGGTTGATGCGTCAATTAAAACCATAAAGTACTTAAATGGTCCGTATGTTGGATGTATTGGCCCACAAATATCTCCCTGTATTTGTTCTAGAAATATGAGAGACTCACTTTCTACTTTTCTTGGTGAGGGCCAAATAATTAACTTTCCCTTATAATATGCAACACATGAGAAATCATGGGATTTTGGTATTTGTCTACACTTCAAGGTATGCCCACATGAATTCTCAATTATTTGTTGCATCATAGTTGACTCGAGATGGGCTAACCGATCATGCCAAACATTAAATATATCTTTATCAACACACTTCTGGTTTACTGTAACATTTGTTTCAATTGTACTAATATTTGTATAGTACATACCAGAAGATAACATTGGTAATTTTTCTAGACAACTTTTTTCACCAAATCTAACAATAATAATTTGTAGATATTTTTAATGCTTCTCATTTATAGTCTCAATATGATACCTATTCCGACGGGTATCCTTAAAACTAAATAAATTTCTATGAGACCTAAAAGAATATAAAGCATCATTAATAACAAATTTTATACCTTTGGGTAATATTATAATAGCTTTTTTGGAGCCTTCAATTAATTTTGTATTACCCACATATTGATGCTTGCACTACTTATTGTTAGATGCAAAAAATATTTCTTATCTCTAAGAATTGTATGTGTTGTAGCACTATCTATGAGACACATATCTTCATTCTTTTGTTCAATAATCGAAATATCCATAATCTTCATCAAAAGAAAAGAAATACATTAAAAACACATTTAAAATATATGATCAGCAACAATAACCTTATTGCATATAAAAGTGGAAATAAAAGTAAAGCATAAAAATCATTATTTTTTCAACAAAACTTATCTAATCATAAAACTCATCCACCTCCAGGTGTGCCATTGCATCACTGCCATTAATGTCATCTAGCTCATTGACATCATCATTCTTATTATGTTCCTCATCATTATATTCCACATTATTCACACTCTTTTTCATAGAGGCTTGATAAAGTTTTGCCAGAAGTTCAGGCGTACGACAGGTACGCACCCAGTGCCCCTTCATACCACACCGATAACATTAATTCTCTATGACTTTTGAAGGACCTTCCTTATCGTTTTTCTATCCTTCATTATATATCTTTTTCTAGTGGGTATAAGGAGTATAATAATTACTTCTGCCACCATCATAATGGTAATTACTGCGTCCTCTACCACGTCCACGTCCACATCCACGACCCCGACTTCAAACGCGATCATTAGCATGAAAATTATAATTATGTACACTCACATTCGCTTCAGGTAAATGGAGCAAATCCGGTGAAACGATTTCATGATTTTTCATTAATAGCTCGTTATTTTGCTTGGCTACCAATAGGCATGAGATTAACTCAGAATACCTTTTAAAACTTTTCTCTCGATATAGTTGCCACAGAAGCATATTCGAAGCATGAAAGGTTGAAAAAGTTTTCTCTAATAAGCCCTCATCAATTATTTTCTCATCACATAATTTCAAGTGAGAACTTATTTTGAAGACTGTTGAATTATATTCACTTACAGTCTTAAAATCTTGTAGTCTAAGATGTATCCATTCGTAACAAACTCTAGGCAGAATTACCCTTTTTTTATGATCATACCTTTCTTTTTAAATTAGTCCACATTCTAGTGGATCTTTTACCGTTAGGTATTCAGCTTTTAGTTTTTCATGAAGATGGTGATGAAGAAAAATTATAGCTTTAGCCTTATCTTGACGAGATGCATCATTTTCTGGTAAAATTGTCGTACCTAGTGATGTCAAGAGCAGTAAACTCAAGTTTGGTAAGATTGGCCATGATTCAAACTTGGTTTGAGAATCGTGCTGATAACGAGTTATAAAACTAAAAAAAAATTGGAATAAGAAAGAAGATAGAATTCCAGAGAGTATAAGGAGTAATCACTTCAATTTCTTCGTATATTTACAATACGTACAAGGCCCCTATTTATAATGATGGAAAATGGGTCTTTTGGTGTAATATTTTTACTTGGGTCATTAGATGTAATTTTCCCCTGACCAATTTTTCAACTCTTCTGTGAAACAAGTCGGCGGAAGAAGGGAGAATTAATGTGCGTGGGTCCCACATCTTTATATAATATAATATATCGGTGACATGATATGAGACTTCAAGAGTCAATGGACATCCACATAATTAATATATTTATAACTAAATATAAATTATAAAGCTTGACAGTAATTGATCAGGAAGACAAGAACAATGATGAAAAAGGTAAGTTGCATCTAATATGTGAAATATTTTTTTAGTAATACTCATTATTTTAAACCAATTTTTTCTATGCATCTGGCATTTGATTTTTTTTTGTAGCACTTAATATTTTAAACTAACTTTTAGTATAATTTTGCTTTTAAAGTAATTTTTTACAGTAATAATAAGTACACTGAACTTAAGATACTAAGTGATAGTGAAAAAATATTTTATGATGATAGATGCAGAAAAAATTAGTTTATAAAGTGTTACTGAAAAAGTACTTTAAAATATTAAATATATTAAAATTTAGTTTAAGAAAAGCGCTAGTAAAAAAATATTACGAAATGCTGGATGTTTCGAATGCATGATTATGTGTGTATATATTGATTTTTCTTGAAAAAAAATATGACATCATGATTTGTAGAATTTATTAGAACCCGTTTGGATGGACTTTTAAAAAAATGTTCTTTTTTGAGCTCCAAATTGATGCTTAAAAAAGAAGAAGCAGAATTTTGACTTTTTTTGTGACTTTTGCTTTTTCTAAAAGCTATCATCTAAACGCATAAATTAATAAAAAAAGAATTTTTCATTGTTGAAAAAAGTGCCTTTTTTTTAAAAAAGAAAGAAAAAAAAGCCCATCCAGACGGGCTTTAAACCACGTACATATAAATTGATGTTTCGGATTGATTTTAAATCGTGTACATATAATTTGACTATATATTTTAAATCAATTTTCTTAATGAGTGAAAAATAAATTTATTATTTGAAAAGTATAAATTCAAACCATTTAAAATAAGTTTAGATAGTTTAGAATTTATCATAAGGATGCGTGTTGTTGTGATGATCGAGTAGTATTTAATAAAAAGATAAATATGTTCTTGTTACCTGGTAAGTTCTTGTCATAAGCTATCGTTTTATTAAGAATATATATAAGGGCATGGTTTCGAATTTCCCACCAAGGAAAATTAGCAAAATAAAAAAGATACATATAATATTATCATTTTTTTCCAATAATAATATTATCATTTCTGACAATTAATTTTTAGTTGTCAGAAATGATAATATTATATGAATTCATGAGTAGTTCTCACTTAGTTTACAAGCAGTGGTCGATCCGTTTCCAACTCAAGAGTTGGGAAGCAAGATAAGTGTAAATAAGTTTTATTCACTTTCTAAACGAATTCATGAGTTCTCACTTCTCAGAGAGTCAGAGTTGATAAATTTTTTTATTTTGATTTGTGATGAGTGTAATTTTATAGATGTACGACGGTACGATAATTTATTATTTAATATAACTTTTAGTGGGTATTGGACTTTTTTCTTTTTCTCTCTTATTCATCTATACGATCTGTTATGTCAAATTTGATATGATCTCCATCGCAATCAGCTTGAGAAGGGGGGAAGGATCAGACAATCTAAAATTTTGTGAGATTGTGGATGCAAAGTCATTGTTGCAAAAGAAAAGGGGCTGGTCCATTCAGATTTTGCCATTACGAAAAAGAAATGGATAAAAGCTGCACAAGTGGAGAGATCTGCAGCTTCATTTTAAGAGCTAGGTTGGTTGCATTAAGAATGACAGAGGTCTAGAAGTACTTAGCGTTTAGTTCAATTGGTATGAGTTTTGCTAGCTTAAGTCTTGGTTAAATTCTTGAGTCATAAAAATACGATTGTGTTAAATTCTTGATGAGAGAACTTTGCCTCTCTTTGTGATCTTGTCTTAGTCGATCCATATTATGTTGGGTTCTGTCAAGTCATCCAGTTGGAAGTAGAGCATTGTAAGTTCTAACTACTCATAATAAGAACTCCCTTCCTTCCTGTGTGTAATCAATAGTAATATTTTGGCGAGATATTTATAAATTTAAAGGACAAAATGAATTAATGTATTATATTTAGGATCAATTCTTGTTTAACTCCTATATTTAGAATAAGAGGTAGTATTAATGGCTGTGAAGCTTCTTAAAAGATGATCAGTGATGAAATTTATTTTGCCGTGTTTTGTAGATGATTTGGACATTGTGGGGGCAACAGCATGAAGACTCGTAATTTTATTCAAAGTCTCCCCTGTCAAACGAAGGGATCAAATCTCGTGGAAAATTTGCTTATAGTAACGACAACCATCTTGATGGGACTGGTTTTGATACTTATAAATAAGATGATTTAATTTAAACACGTCAATGAATTGCAAGGAAATGGTTAGTGAGTTGTGTTAGAGCTAATATATAATTGGTGTTGCATAACTATATGATTAGTGTTTTTCCTATATCAGTATGCGTGTGTTATCTGTAGATGCATCCAGAAGGTCTTGTATAGCTGTGTAATATTCTTTCTCTCTACGTGTATAGCTCATATTGGATTGTAATACTTCTCCCGTACCAAACCGTTACGGATTTATCAATATAAAGGACCACAGGGCCTGAGACAATCTTGCTCAGCCATTCTCATTCCGTTGTGACTCTAAATTTGTCTCTTGGTATCGAGCCAAGCAAATTTCTTTTTTCGCTCTCATTATGTCGTCGTCTTCCTCGTCTGTTTCGTCCTCGTCTCCCGTCTCCTTCGAGACCACCCTTGGCACTGCAGTAGCTGATAATTCCCCTGTTTCGAAGACCTATTCTCTTTTTCAATCCTCTAGTCAGACTGCGTCCATCAAGCTGGATAGGGCGAATTTCTTAGTCTGGGAATCAGTTGTTCTTCCTCTCATTGAGGGAAACAAACTCCAGTCACATATCGATGGTACCTCTGCTCCGTCTCAAACTCACTCTGTTCCTGGTCTCACGGCTGTTCTTCCCAACCCAGAGTTTGCCGAATGGTATGCCGTCGACCGTTTGCTCGTTGGTTGGCTCAGGAACACCATGACGCAAGAGGTCGGTGCACAGCTCCTTCACTGCCGAACTGCACACGATCTCGGACCAACGCAAGAGCTCACCGGTGCGTTTTCGTTCTCGCGTTATGATTTATCAATCAGATCTACATCAGACACGGAAAAATGCCATGCGCATGGAGGACTACCTTGCAAAAATGAATAATATCTCAGATCAACTTCTGCTCGCTGGAGCACCGATCACCACTGACGATCTCATCATGCACACCCTCAACGGCCTCGATGGAGACTACAATGCTATTGTGGTCAAACTCATTGACCAAGCCGGGGTATCCCGGTGGAGGCTCAAGCATCTCTGTTGGCCTTTGACAGTCGGCTAGAGCAATTAACTCAGCTTTCCTCACTTTCCATTCAGCCATCTGCAAATTCTGTGACCCGTGGTTCCTTTTCTGGTTCATCTGCTGGTCGTGGCTCTAATTCATCTCGGGGCAGTTGGTGTGGAGGTCGCGGTACCCGTGGCCGTCGCTCAAGAGGACGATCTGACTATCGTGGTGGTGGTTTGTCATCTGGAGGAAGACCCTACTGTACCTACTGTGACCGATACGGTCACTACCTTGAGACCTGTTATCAACGTCAAGATTCTCTCATGTCTCGTAACTCCTCTGCTTTCTCGCCACAAGCTCACTATGCAGACCCTCAGGCTGTGGCTGATCCAGATTGGTATCTCGACAGTGGTGCTAGTCACCATGTGACTCCAGACCCATCTCACCTTACCTCAAACACTCAAGCAACAGGTAACACATTTCTATATACCTGCACTGGAACTCAAACGCAAATACAGAGCGTTGGCTCAGGTTTTCTTCCCTGTTCTGATTCTAAGCTTCAACTTAAGGAAGTTCTAGTAGTGCCATCAGCTACCAAAAATCTTCTCAGTGTTCATAAGCTTGTTGAGGATAATCCTGTCATTATTACATTTACTAATGCTGGTTTGTATTGTGAAGGAAAAAGCAACAGCAAGCTATTAATGAAGGGACCAATAAAACGGGGCTCTATCCCATGAGTAGGAACTCTCGGTTCAAGCGAACATGGCCGCCGCTGCCTCCAAGAAGGATCCGCTTCTCGGCTTCTACACCGGCATTGCAAAGCTGGGACATCCAAACAATAAAATTTTAAGACAAGTATTGCATCTTTGTAATGTCAACATTAGTTTTAATGAGAACTTTGTCGTACGGCGTGTCAATATGGGAAATCCAAGAAATTACCTTTTCCAAACTCGGTGTCTCGTGCCTCTTCTCCCTTGCTCTTATTCATACCGATGTGTGGGGACCTTCTCCCATTCAATCTACTCATGGCCATAGATATTACATTCATTTCATTGATGATTATAGTCGATTCACTTGGTTTTATCCTCTTAAACACAAAGGTGAAGCTATTAACGCATTTAATCACTTCCGTCATTATGCTGAAAATCAGTTCAACACCACAATTAAAGCTCTTCAATGAGACAATGGTGCTGAGTATAAACCATTTATTCCCGTTGCAAACTCTGCCGGTATTGCTATGAGGTTTACTTGCCCTTATACTTCTGCACAAAACGGACGGGCTGAACGCAAACATCGACACATTGTCGAACTTGGTCTCACTCTTTTAGCTCAGGCCAAATTACCTATGACTTACTGGACTGAGGCATTTCAGATGGCCGTTTACTTAATTAATCGTCTCCCATCACCTACGATCAATAATGCGTCTCCTCTGCTTTGTCTTTTCAACACAGAGCCAGCTTATCATGATCTACAGATTTTTGGGTGTGCTTGCTACCCACACTTGAGACCTTACAATGACCACAAACTGCAGTACCGTAGTCAGCAATGTATTTTTCTTGGTCCAGCGTCTCAACAAAAAGGTTATAAATGCCTTAGCTCTCTTTCGGCCGGATTTATGTCTCCCGCCATGTTGTATTCGATGCCTCTGTATTTCTGGTGGCCCCGGCTTTTTCAATCGCACTCAACAGGTACAAAGATCCGAGATGAACTCTCCCTTTACTTATTCTTCCACCAAGATCGGGCCCGTCTTCATCTAGTCCAGGTCTATCAAGTCCATTAATCTCATCTCCTACAACTTCGCCACCCATGTCCGGAGCGGTACACCCATCAACAATTCACCTTCTCTAGTTCAACCCCACTCCACCTCTCACTCTTGTTTCGGCCCAACCCGAAGCCCAGAACCCACCACCATCAGATCGCCCGACTTCTCTTCCACTTAACACTCACCCGATGACCACTAGAGCAAAAGCTGGTGTACACAAACCAAGATACCCCTTCGTCGGCCTACTCCGGTCTGAGACGCCGTTGTTGATCTCTCAGGCTACTCCTCCTTCCTCGATTACCGAGGCTCTCTCCTCTCCCCACTGGAAGCTTGCGATGGAAGATGAAATTAATGCCCTTCGACGCAATCAAACGTGGATTTTGGTTCCTCCCAATCGAAATCAGAAACTTGTCGATTGTCGGTGGATTTTTAAGACCAAATATCAAGCTGATGGCACCATTCTCAAACACAAGGCACGGCTTGTGGCAAAGGGGTTCCAACAGTCAGCAGGCGTCGACTACTTTGAGACATTCAGCCCTGTCATCAAGCCTACAACTGTAAGATTAATCTTGACCCTTTCCATTACTTTCAATTGGGAAATACGTCAAGTTGATGTGAATAACGCTTTTCTTAATGGACACCTGTGTGAAGCCGTGTACATGCGCCAGCCTCCTGGGTTTTCTGATTCACAGAAACCGACTCATGTTTGCAAATTAGTTAAAGCTCTATATGGCCTCAAACAAGCTCCCCGTGCTTGGTTTGATCGCCTACGGCTTACACTAAATCAATGGGGTTTTCAAAATTCAAAGAGTGATATCTCCTTTTTTTTTTCTGCGGCGTGGCTCTCTGATTGTGTTTATTTTAATCTATGTTGATGACATCCTCGTCACTGGCAACAACTCTATTTTTATCAAAGACTTCATTCTCAAATTGAACAATGTTTTCTCCTTGAAGGACATGGGCCCTATATATTATTTTCTTGGTCTTGAAGTCTCGTGATCATTCGCATTTATCTCAATCGGGGCAAGTATATTATGGATATTTTAAAAAGGTTTCATATGACTGATTGTGCCCTGTTCCTACTCCTATAGTTTCTTGGAAGGCAATTTTCTATTTCGATGGGCAACTCATGTCAAATCCTTCCTTATATCGTCGGTCATTGGTTCATTGCAATATGTTACTACAACAAGGCACGATATTGCCTATTCAGTTAACAAATTAAGTCAATTCCTTTCACATCCAACTGATATTCACTTTCAAGCCGCCAAACGCATTCTTCGTTACCTCAAGGGTACCCTTCAGTTTGCGTTACACCTTAAGCCTTTTAACTCTCTTCGTTAATGGCTTTTACCGATCTTGGATCAGACTCATGATTTGGATGACAGAAGATCCATGGCTGGTCTCTGTGTTTATTTGGGTGGTTCCCTTGTATCATGGGCATCTAGAAAGCAAAAGGTTGTCTCTCGGGCTAGTTCTGAGTCAGAATATCGAGCTCTAGGCGCGGTCTTTGCGAGAATTAAAATGGCTCTCAAATCTGATTACTGAACTCGGTTTGTTTCTCAAACGTCCTTCAGTCATTTGGTGTGACAATATCAGTGCTCAAGCACTTGCTTCCAATCCTGTTCATCATGCTCGCAGCAAACACATAGACATTGATGTTCATTTTATACGGGATCGGGTTTTGGCCGGAGACATCACGTAGCCTATGTGCCTTCTCATCATCAAATTGCCGATTGCCTTACTAAAGCTCTTACACATACTCAATTCTCTTATTCTGCGTAGCAAACTCGGTCTGTGTCCCACACCCTCTCGTTTGAGGGGGCATGTTAGAGCTAATATATAATTAGTGTTGCATAACTATATGATTAGTGTTTTTCCTATATCAGTATGCGTGTGTTATCTGTAGATGCATCCAGAAGGTCTTGTATAGCTGTGTAATATTCTCTCTCTACGTGTATAGCTCATATTGGATTGTAATACTTCTCCCGTACCAAACCGTTACGGATTTATCAATATAAAGGACCACAGGGCCTGAGACAATCTTGCTCAGCCATTCTCATTCCGTTGTGACTCTAAATTCTGTCTAGTTGTTGTCATTGCTTTTTGGGTTTTTTCTCCTGTGATATTTTTTCTTTGGTTGAATTTTCTTCACTATACTCTTCAAGGCCCCTCTTATGAAACCAACCGGCCAAGGTATAATTCCTTGATGAAAAGTACTCTTTTTTCGATAATCTCTTTTTCATTTTTCTTGATAATCAACCTTTTTGTTTTGTTTTTTTGCTTTTGTTCTACATAAGTATTTCTTATAGTAGCTTTCCACGAAACTGCATTAGTTTCATTCATTCGAAATTCTCTTTTTTAGTTGGGAGTTTTAAATGTGATGTGATGGTGGAAAATGATCAATCACATATTTTGAAAGCCATCTTTACCTCTTACCCTAGCACTTAAGCAGTGGTCCAAGTACTTGGGTGCCCCAAATGGTCTTTTTTGAAACGGTTGTAACTTCATCTTTAAATTTTAATTCTATGTAACTTAATTTTTATGATTTTGATTCACAGCTAACTTGTAACATCCCAAATTTTGGGATTTGAGATTTGAATATTTTATGGGAAATGGAATTGTGAAATTTGCCTTAAAATAATAATGAAATTAATTATTAGGATTTAAGGCATACTTTCCCATAAATTAAGGACAAATAATTAGAAAATAATATGAGGAAGTTAAATTGGTGCAAAGGTGGCTAAATGATTAAAATTAATGATTTGGAAAAAAATTAGGAATTTATTTCCATATAATATGCAATAATAAAATTATGGAAATATTGGCAATTGATAAAATATTGTATAAAGCCCAGATGTTGCGAAAGCCATTAGTTTGCTTTCAGCCATGACAAATATATACATATATCCATGTGCCTTTGGCAATCATTCTACCACAGCCCATATACTTTCGATCCGGCAAGTAAGAATAACCCAACCCATTACTTTCATCTAAACCAACCCACAATCTTCTAATCAAATACCCCCTCTGTACGCAAGACGCTGAACACGGCATCACAAAGATCAGCAAGAAATCAGCAACAAATCATCTGCTCAGGCATTAAAGTTAACCACTGTTCACGCAATATCCATGCGCTATTGTCCTGTGTCTTTCATAGCCATGCCTCTCGAGCCCAACGTCCACAACAAATCTTCAAACTCAGACACACCATGTACATCCTCTGTGTATCTCCTCGGACCGGACTGTTAATCCATTATATAATCCATACTTCTTAACTTCCCTCATCCATATTGCTTCGACCAAAGGTGAGACCGTTACCGAGGAAGAGATATAGACAAGGAGAAGTGAGAGAGAGACAAGCCGAGACCATTCCCATTGACGTTCACTCTGCAAAACGTATCAAAAACAGGGGCGTTGCGTTTTGGGGTAAAGCGTAGCAGCAACCGAAGGTAAACCATTGAACTTCTTTACCATCTGGTTTTCATCATTTCCCTAACGCAAATATCTGAGTATTGAGCCTAGAGGGAAACGTTGCTGAGAGTATATATAAGCATCTAGGTGCACTAGAAGCAATAGGGAAAATTCGTATGCATATCTCGCTAAGGGAGGTTGCTGGGTAGTATGTGCCAGGAACTAAAAATATTGCTGATATATTCTAAAATGTCATATATGTAAATATTACTGTACTGTCATGAAAAACATTGCAAACATAAGTAAACTGTTGTCGTGTTGCTGATCCATGCATATATATGTGTATGTGGTAATGATCAACCCAAAAACCCATGCTGTCATGCGTGGATATATATATATATATATATATATATATATATATATATATATAGTACCTGCTGCCATGCGAATGAATATGCTACATATGCATATATTTATAATAATAATAATAATAATAACAATAATAAAGGTATATGGATGTGGATTTGCGTGACATGACACACCTGACCTTAAAACCCACTTTTATATGACATTGTGATTTGGAATAATAAAATGTTGCAACTATGTGTGTCACAGTGCCAAATTATCTACCATTCCAAAAGTTAAAATACCATCAGTATTTCCATATCATTGCACACATGAGATATATATATATATACACACACACAAACAAATATAGTATGTATGTATGTAAGTATATGCATATTAAACCCACAGTTTTTTTTACTGTACGTTTTGTGTGTGTATATCATTCAAGATGTATTTGTAGATACTAAGTGCTAATATTTAATTTATAAAACCCAAAATCTTATTAATATAAATATATGTAATGAAAATAGAACATATTTTTATATGGTGGTTGGTTTTATAAACTCCTAATTTAAAGTGTTAGGATAAGTCTCTGAGAGTTTAAAATAATTATAGAGGAATAATAATAATAATAATAATAATAATAATAATAATAAAATAAATATTATTATTATTATTATCATTATTATTAGAAAAGAGAATAAATAATAAGAGAATTATTAATTAATAATAAAGAGAAAAGGAGATTATTAACTAATTAATTAATAAAAAAGGTATTATTAATTAATAGGAAAAAGAATTAATAGTTACAATGGTTTCATTTGATTTTTCAGTTTCGTCATAATTTGCTCACTTCAAGCATTCTAAATTTATTATTAAAAGTTTGTATATTTTTAATTTTATGAAATTATAAGTTATAATTTTATGTAGAGTTTTAGAAGAGTTATTAATGGTTAGTAAATTGGTTGTGGTAGATTGATTTTTGGCTTGTGTTTGAGCTCTTGGATTAGGAGCAATGTGATAATAGTTAGCTTTGGCGAGAGGTAACCACTTTCCACTTGTTATATATATTGGTATTTGTTTATGAGTATTTTGTGAAATAATTATGAATATTTTAATAGAAATTCCTTGTGGAACCTTATGTTTTGAATTGTGAAATATATGCATATATTTATATATGTGTAAGAATTGGGAATTGAGATATTATGATATGGTTATGAGAATTATTTAAATAACATGTTATGAATGTGAAAATCTTGAAAAAAAGTCATATTGAGTTATTTATTATGATAATTATGGTAATGGTTGAATTGGGAAGAAATGAAGTAGTTTATTCCACCACGTGGTAAGGTCTCCATTGGTGCACGATGGTTGGCTTTCTATTGTCCCACCTGTTCAATGAGGGACTTGCCCACTAGTTTAATGAGGGCTTACGACACCCCACTAGTTTAGTGAGGGGAAAAGACCCATGGTCTGAGACATGTGCTCTGAGGATTTTGGCCGGTCCTTATCACATGACCAGTGAGCTTTTGAGTAACCAGTAATATGGATGTAACTTAGCCCATGGGTCTAGTTGGAGGAAATAAGGCAGTTCGGTTGGATTGATGTGAGGCATCCTTGAGAATTTTGTTAATGAAAACTGTGATACATAATTTATTATATGAAATTTTGTGATGTGGATATTGGTGAATTATATTTTTAATACTTTGTTATATACATTGTTCCACTTGGCACCTCACTAGCACATATTAGTATTCGTAATAAGTTGGATTGATGGTTACCACATTTTTCAAGTGATAGTTCCCGTGCGGGTTCATTAGGGAAGACCTTGGAAGCTTAGACTACTTTTGTTAAAAGTAGCGCTTATGTCTTTTTGGTTTATGTTGGATGATTGTATATTGTCACATTAGGGCTCATTTTGCATACGCTGGTTTATTTTGGATATTTTGATACATGTTGAAGTATTATTAAGTTATTAATCAAACCGTTATATAGTTATTAAGTTAATTAAAATGGGGGATAGACGTTATATAACTCTTGCGTTTTAACTTTAATTCAATCCTTATAATTTAACTATTACTCCTTCTATTTAAAACAATTATATAATTCATGAAGTTAAGGGCTAAGGTTTTATATGGCTAACAACCATAGAGATTGATATAATAAAAAAAAAACTATAAGAATTAAGGCACTGTAAACTAAAGTTCAGGGACCAAGTTGAAATGGAGTCAAAAGTATATAGGGTTAGATTGTATAGTGTCAAAGTTTAAAAATTGAGTTACAACTAAATCAAAACTACATGATTTTTTTTTTTCATTTATGTGATGTGATATGTTTACTTTTATTTAAAATAATTATATATTGTTAAAAAAATGTATCATATTAATATACCTATATAGAAATAAAATTATTTCCAACATGAAAGGAATAATATATTATCTATACTTTTTTTACAGGGTGAAATGATGAGTATTAGAGTATAAAGAAGTCCATATATATAATGCAAAAAGAGAGACTTATGAAATAGTTTAACCTATCTTGATAGAAGATAAACCATAATATCACTAATATAGAATATATGACGACTATTATTGACCATAAATCACGGTTTCGGCCCGTCATATATGTATGTGCTATAAATGTTTGGTGTAGATACATTACGGTTCTAAATTGTAATTTATTCTAGACCTACTATATCGATTATAATATAACACCCGTTATGTATTGAGGCTTATTGAGCAATGATATGTGCAATACTGTGATAATAAATAATGGATACACGTAAATAACTGTCATAATATATTATAATGCTTGTAGATACATAAAGGTCTCATTTTAACAACTGTAATTAAGGCTATTATTGTATTTTTACTTACAAAACTTATTTTCATTTTGATCCTTATCTTACAGTAAAATTTCAGAATGTTTTAATCCTTGATTGAAATAAATTTGGTCTTATAATCCTTTAATAAAATTCACCCGTTTTTTTTTCCAACCTTGGCAAGGAATTTTCACTAGATTGCCTCCTTCTTACACTCTTGTCCATGGGCAGCCCTTGATCGACATAAGGGAATGATGTGGCAGCATGTAATTGGTCCAAGAATGGTGACTCAAGCTTACTTTATGCCCGGTCCGATAGAATTTCCCCGATCGATGTCCGTTTACAGTAGTCTCGGAAAATCTCAAAATTTCCGAATTCATAACTTTGAAGATCTTTTCTTCCTCATCAATAATATCTATTTTAACTTAGATTTTGGTCCCTTACGGGGTCCCAACAGTCCGCTTGAAGTTTTCTCGAAAAACGTGTCCGGGCGTTGAGTTATAATTTATTTTCTTGATCAAAATGTGACTGTCGCATTTTTCCCTATTTCGTCTTATTAGGCAAATGCGCTACCGGCCTCGGAATTAACTTCCGAAGAGGTCACTTGAAGGTAAAAACTCACCGATCAATATTTTACCTTGACCTTGGAATTCCTATTCCCGATTTTCTAGATAGGATCTCGCTTTCCTATTTATTCCATTACTATTCACTATACAATATGTAATTTAATCTCTTTTTAATTAATACAACGTATATACTAAGTACTTACATACATACATACAAGATTGTCAAATTCATAAGTTTAAGCAAACTCGTGACAATGACATAAACTCGTATTGTGAAATCGAATCGTAAACTCTTAAGAGTTTAGTTTTATTATTAAATAGGTATTAGTAGTGTATAATTAAATAATTAAAATATAAAAATGAAAACAATTTAATTTAAATATATTTTAAATCAAAATAATTGAAATAAAATCCATAAACATTCATCATTTATCATATTTAATAAAGAAATTTCTATATAAAGCCGCTGAATATAATCAAATCAAAAAAGTTCACATGAGTTTAAGAGTAAGTTATAACACGGTTTTCAAAGCTAGAAACATAAAAACGGTAAAGTCCATGTATAAACTCGTGAGTTTAATCAAGTTTACAACTAGCACGAGTTTACCACTGATTCAACTCATTTTTGTAAGCTAGAAACGTAAAAACGGTAAACTTGGGAGTCAACTAGCCGTTATTTCAATTAATTTTGATCGTTAGTTGACCAAATATGTTGAGCTGATAGTTCATATGTCATTCATGCCATTTTATTTAAGGTGTAAATTTGCGCCTGAAGTCCATATATCATCTATTTCATATTTTTTCAAACTTAGATTTAAAACTTTCTGGGTAAATTTGCATTTTAATAAAAATGACGTGGATAATATATAGATTGCCCGCTCAATATATTTTGTTAACTAATTGTCAAATTTAACTGGATAACGGTTAGGACAAAATTGCCCTTCTTTCTGACAGTTCCTAGGCAATACTGCCTCCAAAAAACTTTCAGAACAAATTAAATTTACCCCTTAGTGAAAACTTTCAACATAAAATTGCCCCTTAACCCCAAAATAAATCATCATTCACATATCTAAATCTCATGAAGGGAAAATAATCATTACGGATCTTGTAAAGCTAATAATTACAATTGACTACCTCAAATTAGTGAAATCTTGGCCCTCGCCTTAACTTTTTACCAAAAAAATAAAATAAAATAATTTCACGTGCAGATAGAAATGTCTTTTATCTGGCTCTGCCTATTGACCAGCCGGTGACTAAAGACTTGATGACAACAATGACTATTTGGAAATATAGGTTAAAAGTAGTGTTATGGAATCCAGGCTTCGACCGGATGGTGAGGATACGCCAAACAAATTGTTGCACCCGAGGAATTACTTTGATTCTCCATATTGATTTCCAGCAAGACTTGGGAATTATAGTGGATGAACCCACCTTAATCTCACAACCAGCCCGGTTTTCCTTCTCTACACGATATCCCATCTTCACAGCAAAAACTCCATTATTTGCTTTCGTCCACATTAGCTTATCCTCCAACCCATTATTAGGGATTGAAATTTGGTAAATAGCATGCACTATATTCTCTGGAAGATATTGCGCAATTGGTGACAGATCCCAACATCCACCAACAATCAGGTCACTAACCCGTCCTTCTGTAACAAACAGATTTCTAGTGTCTTTCGGCTGAGGCGTGAACTCAACATCCGGAACCCATTGATCTTCCCAAATACTTATATTAGAGCCAGTACCCACATCCCATCTAAGGTCTGATTTAAGACATTTCTCGCCATCAATAACGACCAACTCCGACCCATCGGTAACCTTTTTTTGCTTTCATGAATACCATTTTGGGAAAATAAATGCTTTTAAGAACTCTCACCCATAGCTCATTAGGTCTCATCAATAGCCTCTACGCCGTCTTGGCCAATAGAGTATCATTCATCACCACTAAGTCATGAAAGCCCATTCCCCCCTTTTCCTTACTATTCGTTAAGGTCCCCCAATCCTTCTAATGTGTACGGATGCCACAGGCACTACCGTCCCACCAAAAATTAGCAATCATACTGTGTAATTCCTTGCATGATTTGATTGGGAATTTAAAGCAAGACATCGGGTACAAGGGAATTGCTTGGATTACCGCCTTTATCATTACTTCACGCCCATAAAATGAAAGATAAGAATTCCCCCATCCTTGAATCTTGTTATGGACTCATTCCCTTATATAGGCTAGAGCTTGATATTTGGTTTTACCCCAAATACTCGGTATCCCTAGGTATCTGCCTAGGTCCTCAGTTCTCGGGATACCCAAAATATTGCCAACCCTTTCCTTAGCTGCCTCAGGTGTATTCATGGAGAAGAAAATGCTAGATTTCTCCAAATTGATCAACTGGCCAGAAGCTTCACAATACTGGCTCAGTATATTCAATAAAAGCTAATAGTTGCTCAGTATATTCAATAAAAGCTAATAGTTGCTTGAATCAGCATTCATATAGAGAAGTGCATCATCTCCAAAAAAACTGAGTCAACATCGGAAAACTCTGGCTCAATTTGATTCCCCTTAGCTTCTTTTCTTCTTGGCTTTTGCTAATCATCAACGAGAGTACCTCAGCCACTAGGATAAATAAGTAAGGCGAGAGAGGATCGCCTTGCCTAAGTCCCCTAGTTGGATAAAAGGAACTCACTCTCTCTCCTGCTAAAACTATATTCAGGCTAGTAGACCTCACGCATCTCATAATGAACGAGACCTATTCGTCACAAAAACCAAACCGCGACAATGCCATCTCCAAGAAATTCCATTCCACTCTGTCGTAGGCCTTGCTCATATCCATTTTCAGAGCAAATTCATATTTTCCCCAACCTTCTTTCTCCGGAGATAGTGGTAGACCTCATGTGCTATTATGATATTATCCTAGATGCAGCGTCGAGGAATGAAGGCACTTTGGCTCTGAGAAATGCATACATCTAGTAAGGGTCTCTTCTGGTTGGAAATGATTTTTGAGATTATCTTGTAAGAAAAATTGCATAATCCTAACGGCCGAAACTGAGTCACATGATCAGGTCTGGTGGCTTTAGGTATCAAGGTGATGTTGGTCTCATTAATATCATGTAACAATGTTTTCCCTCCAAAGAAATCCTTAACCAAAGTGCATACCGTTTCCCCCACTTCCATGTATTCTGAAAAAACATCCCCGAGAATCCATCCGGACCAGGAGCCTTTGACCCCCTAGATTGAAGGCAACTTTCTTAATTTCTTCTTGAGATATCGGCTTCAAGAGACCTCTATTCATCTCATCAGTAACCTTCTTCTCAATGACTGCCAGCACTTCATTCATATCAAATGAACCTGGTGAAATGCCGTAAAGAGGTTATGAAAAAAATGGGTTATGTTGTGTGTGATAGCATCCTTTTCTAGAAACCAATTCACCAGGTCGTCCTTTATAGCTAAAATATCATTACGTCTTCTCCTTTTCACTGTAGAAAGATGGAAAAATCTAGAGTTCAGGTCACCAGCTTGAAGCCAACTAACTCTTGATCTTTGCCACCAATATTTCTCCTCTTGGTCGAACATCTTGCCAAGTTGCAACTTCAGCTCAGTGAAGGCCTTGATAACATCTGCAGTTAGGTCTCCTTAAGTCAAATCCATTCTGCATCGATTCAATTTACAGACAAAGGCTGCCAAAGCATTGCAAGAAATATCAGCACTCTGTCTCCAACTACATTCCACAACCTTTGAATTTTTTTTATGACCAACCCAAGAAGCTTCAAACCGAAAATCCCTCTTTTTCCTTAGGCTTTCTACATGACATCTAATTAGCAGGAAATGGTGATCTGATCCCGTTGGAACAATATTAAAAACCTGCAAATTTGGAAAAGAGTCCTTAGGATGAGAATTTTCAAAGGCCTTGTCCAATCGCTCTCTAACCGTATCAGGTTCAGCCTTATTGTTACACCAAGTCAAAATGGGCCCATTAAAGCCCAAATCATCCAACATTTTTGCCTACCACAAGATTCTTAAATTTCAAAATCCTCTGCCACGCCCTTGGTTGTCCTCCCTTCTTCTCCTCTTGAGTTAAAATTTCGTTGAAGTTCCCCAGGCATAACCAGGGATCATTGAGCCAGTAATATGCAAAATCTCCTACCAGCACAGATCCCTCTCAGCTTCCACAGGTGGGCCATAAATGAATGACATAATCAAAATCCTCAAACTCAACCATCGTATGAGTAATATTGGGGGAAGAGAAAAGGATATTTACCTTGATTGAGTCCATCCACCAAAGAGCAAGCCCTCCACTCTACCCTATCGGATCTACCAACCATTCCTCACTCAGTCCGCATCTCCTTCTGATCTTTCTCACCACCCTCGCCTTCTGCTTTGTTTCTAATAAGAACACGATTTGGGGCTTTATTTTGAAGCATTCCTCCTTCAAGTTTTGAACTGTCAAGGCAGCCCTAAGTCCTTGACAATTCCAAGCTAGTATATTCATTGTGCACCTGTGGTGGGATCCACCCAGCCACCGGCATTGTGATAATCAGAGTTATCACGATATTCATCATGCTCAGGGTTTACACGAAGCCAACTTGGAGGGAAGTCGATTTCGCCACTTATTGGAGATCCTTCCTTACGACAATTGCCCGCTTTCCTTATTTTGTAGTTGCCTCTTTAGTGCTCTAAAGTTTCTTCGTCATCCTTTCTGAAGATGAGATTTGACTATATTGAATTGTTCAGGTTGTGTGTTTTCTTCGAAGCACAGCCTTCTTTGTCGTTTAGAAGTCTCAGAAGAGGGAGTCTTGTCACAAAATCGCTTAAGATGGATCCTGTTCAAAGTCAGCACCAAAGAAGAAACATGGGACAACCCAGTAAATTGTACAATACTACCTTTGTTGGGCTCATTATCCATTAGGAATTCCACTTTGTATGGTTGAGCCAGCGATGTAGTAGTAAGGCCTTCTTGATTCATTTCTTCGACTTCATTGAATTGGACTGTCACAGTTGTTGAGCTAACTGGGCTCCCATGGCCCATAATACCATCCCTTAGCTCGTTGACTATCTTAGACACTTTAATAGCTTGGAGACCACAAAAGGCTGCTACTCTGCTACACTGATCATCACCATTCGCCGTCTCAGCACCTTGGGCAGCCCGCTGGTCAGATGGCAGATCTTTTGACTCCTTTTCTTAGTCCTCAAATCCCCCCATGGTCACTTACATTTACCAATCTAGAGCAACCATGAGTCTGACATCCCTCTTCCCCATCTGCTAGATTGCCTAAATTGGAGCTTTCCTTCTCCAGTGAATTACTCTAGCCAGCCAAGATCGCCGGAATTTTCGACCTGAAAAGATTTGCTTCCATCCAATCCCCCATTCACACCTTTAAAACTTCCTCACACATCCTTTCCATGGGTGCTCATCCATAAGCCATATTCACATTTTGCCTCATCCTCCCTATCTTTCTCAACAATAGCTACATCCTCTGCGTTCATGGCCTATGCGCCCACATTATTTAATTGAAACCCAAGCCGGATCCTTTCCTTCCTTAGGAACCCAGAAACCATCTAGTAATGGTTTATCAAGATTGAGCAGATATCTAACTCTAATAAATCCTCTTTCTATTTTTCCATCAACCATCGGACACTCATACATGAATGCTTCCCCTACTAAATCCCCCAATATCTTTGCATTATTATTATCAAATGCCGCCAAAGGAGGCCATGAAATTGGACCCAAAAGGGTTCATAGTCATAGTTGGTATCTTTAAGCACCATGTCATCTTCCCACGTCTGGAGGTTTAGCAGGAATCCCTGTATCGACCAAGGTTGGCCTTTGAGAATAAGCGCATAGTCATTGATTACTGAATCGAAATAGGAAGATTAGCTGGTTCCGATTAAGTTCATGGATTTCTACTTTCTCTCCAAGTTGCCAACCTTTCCTTATCATGGACACCATAGTCGGGATATTCGGATTCTTATGGGTTATGATTTTACCCACAAGTGAGCCTCCTCATATTTCCACCTTTCTATCTAGATGCAAAGCAACCAGCTTTCCTTTTATTTGAACCAGAACTTTGTCCCTATTCCATACCTTCTACCTACTACTATCGCCTTCCCTTTCACCAACTCACTCAATAGAAAGCCAAACACTTAAAGGCCAAACAAAAAGAGGAAGAGGGAAAGGAGGGATGTGAACAGTGAAGAGAGTTTGACCGGTAGACATAGTCCGACCAAGCTAATGGGTTCTCACGAAAACCAAAATCGCACTCATAGGGGAGGGCTAAGGACACTCACAGGGGAGAGTAACTGATGTAGGACCTTTCTTTAATTGGAAGTTTTAAGGGTAATATTTCTACCATTTTGCCCTTGTTGCGAGAAGGAAGAGAAACTTATTAACTGCCTGGCATATGTACCCACATTAATGGATCCAAGATGTTAGATTTATTATAAGGGCATTTTAAAAAATAAGTAAAATTAACTAATTTAACTCCTATCATTAATTCCTTCAAAATTGATTAAATATGTCCTATAATTAGGACCAAAAAAAGTAATTAGAAAGAGAGGATAAATTACTCAGATAAATAAATGGCTATAAGAACAGCATTGCCAACTTCCAAAACAATGCTCTTATGGAAGAATGATTAAATTGCTTCACTAAAAACAACTAGAGGGGGACTAAGGGTATGTTTCTGGTATGAAGGATGGCAGTGGAAGAGGAGGGAGTGGAGACTAATGTTAAGTATTAAGAAGTATTTATTTGTCAGTGGTGGAATTGTAGCCATGGTCGCTCTTGCATTTGCCCAAAAGTCGGAGGAAGAGTGGCGTGCTATTCTCTCCCTTGAATAGTTTCATATACTCCGACAAAAGGGCATTGAGTAAGATTTTTTTCCCTTTGGCATAGGCTGAATTGTGCTAATTTCATTTAATACGATGTTTGGCTTTTTCTTCTTCTTTCCGTGTTGTTGAATTGAATAATGCTGGAATTTAAATCGAGATGTTGGACAATTCGGGTAAATTTTGAGCATGAATATATGATTAAAAGATTGCTTTTCAGTGACTAATTTTGGAATTAAGGCGTTTTAGTTTTTATTATTCTTGTTACTGCTGGCGATTATGATTCGCGAAAGACAGATAAACAAAGATGTGATCTCCAAACGATAGTGATGAATGAATATTTTTACTAAGAAAACTTGCAAGCTACGTTGAGTCGTTGAGGAGGATTTTCCTTTCAACTTCCAAAGAATTAACCAAAATATTTCGGTTCGGTTTTTGATAGTTAGGCCTTCCGTAAAATGGTCAATCTACTTTTTTTTTTGTAACACAAAAACTTGGGCCGGGGAAAGCACCTAGTATACGGCCCACTTCCCTCAAAACATGGAATAATGAAATGCGTTTGGTGCCCCAATCTTTCGTTGAGGTGGGCCGAGGGTCATGACTCAGTTCCGACTCATCATCAATGTTCCCTTATACATCAGGGAACTTTCAATCCATTCATTCCATCCAAAAATGGCGGGATTTTGCCCACCCCTAACGGTGAAATCTTCCGGGAGACTAAAATATTGGGACAGAAATATCCCCTTTAAAAAATCACACCTGGAACTTTCAATCCATTTCATTTAAAGCCCAAGCTACCGAGGAGCTTTTCACGTTAAAAGGACTAGAGGCGTTGAAGACTAGAGAAGAATGAGGAGCTACCGAGGCAAACGAGAAGTTGATCCCATGTGAAACTGAAGCTCAAGTCGAGGTAAGTGTCAATGGGTGTTCTTAATGATGTATGATTTTTAGTATTCTTTCAATAAAAATTGTTGAAGCCCTATTTCTTCAAGTTTGGTTAAAATAGACAGAAATTTGAGAGTTGGAAGCAACAAGAGAGACACGTTTGAAGGGGTCTGAGTGAATGGCTCTTTTTGTGGGTTCAGTTTTGGTGAGTTTGGAGATGTAGTGACAGAGGCAGGTGGAATAGGCGATTTAAAATGTTGTTTGTTGGTGTACATTGTGCTGTGATGTTGTATTAAAAATGTTGTTTGTTGCTTTACAGTGTGCTTGGGTTATTTGAAAAGGCCAATGTCGTCATAATGTGAATAATGTGAATTTTGTTAGATATGAAATTGAATGTCTACATATTGTATTTGAGAAAAATTGATTGTTGGATATGTAATGATATATATGGAATCAAAATGAAAATTGGGTTGGAAAAATGTAATTGTAAACTGAAAGCGTTATGTACACTGGTTTTGAAGACACTTAAACTTTTGAATAACCATGATGTAAATTGGGTTTCAAGACAGTTGAACAATTGAACTGTGATGTGTTGTGTTGGATCAAAAGTGGTGATGTAAATTGATAGGTTGGGATGAAATGTGATATGTTTGAATGTTAAATAGCGGTAGTTTGTAAACAAGAGTAGTAGATTATGATGAAAAGGGAATTAGTGTGGACAAAAATTGTGTAGGTATGGAGCCTAGGTCAGAGGAAATGGTTGCAATGTTGGCTGCGTGTTTAGCTTTGCTTATAGCAGTGAGGAGCTTGCTTGTGACAATGATAGTAGCAGTTGGATCAGTCAGACCGAGGCACTTACCGGATAGGTCATTTAGATTAGATTTTCATGCCAAGAGAGCGAATTTGAGGGCTATGATATATAGTAGTGACACCACATGCTTCAACCAAATTAGGATGAACCGAGGAACATTTGATAAATTGTGTCACATGTTAGACACAATTGGCGGATTGATAGCAACTAAACATATGCTAGTTGATGAGCAAGTGTCAATGTTCCTTCACATATTGGCGGATCATGTGAAGAACAGAGTCATTTAGTTTGAGTTTGGAAGGTCAGGGGAAACCATTAGTAGATACTTTAAACTAGTGCTCAATGCTACCATTAGACTTCAATCATTGCTTTTGAAGAAACCTAAGCCAATTTCGGAGGACTCAAATGATAATCGATAGAAGTGGTTCAAGGTACGTACAATCAGTTATTAGATGACTAATTTAATTTAATATACAATGTGTGGTTTTACATGAAGTGGTTTAATGCTATTGTGTTTTAGGGGTGCCTTAGTGCATTGGATGGTACGCATATACATGTACAAGTCCCTGCATAACACAAGGGTAGGTACTGAAATAGAAAAGGAAATGTGACTACTAATGTCCTTGGGGTATGCTTACTGGATAGACAATTCATATTTGTCTTCCCAGGGTGGGAAGGTTTAGCTGCTGATGGAAGGGTGTTGAGAGATGCTATAAGGAGACCACACGGGCTAAGAGTACCGCAAGGTAATGGTGTGCTACTTGGTTACAATTACGTAATTGTTGTGTTCCTAAATTTTTTTGAGAACACTAAACGCATATGCTTTTTGTGCGCAGGGAAGTACTACTTGGTGGATGCAGGGTACAGTAATTGCCAAGGTTTTTTGGCTCCTTATTGAGGTCAAAGGTACCACCTGAATGAGTGGAGACAAGGACACCAACCCCAAACTGCTCATGAGTGCTTCAATATGCGACATTCTGCTACCCATAATGTGATAGAGAGGTGCTTTGGTATACTAAAGTTACGTTGGGCAATACTGAGGAGCGCATCTTTTTACCCAGTAAAGATTCAAAACAGATACATTGTTGCATGCTGTTTGCTACATAATCTAATTCGTCGGGAGTGTTCAAGATCCCCTTTATGAGCAGCTTGAGACATTTGAGACGGGACCTCCAACGATTGAGAACACGACGTTGGTCCCTATGGAAACTAGTTACGTGTGGAATAATTTCTGGGATAATGTTGCAAATGACATGTTCACAGCCTTTGTGGCGCAAAATGAAAATTGAATTTGTTGTAGACATTTATTGCTCATGTATGGACAATGTAATGTTTATGTTTATTTTATAATGACAATGCCATTATATGTGACATTGATTGAAATTAAGTGAGACTTTGTGCTGAGTTTATGTGGTTAGCTATGTTTCTTGTTAAGTAAATCTTTTCCATAACTTCACAAATTTTATGTTTTTGAGTTATGTTATAGATGGAATCCGTAGATCAGGCAAGGCTGGGGAAGATCAAAATGTGGTTAGCAGAGGAGGACATAATCTTGGTTGAGTGCCTACTAACTTTGATATTGGAGAAAAAGTTCATGGCGGATAATGGCTTCAAGTCTGGATTTGCCAACGTGTTGCAGTCAATGATGGAACGTAAGCTACCTGGTTCTGGGATTAAAGCAAGTCCGCACATAACCTCAAGACTCAAGACAATGAAACGGTTGTGGAAAACGACTTATGACATGATTTATGGGCCCAACACTTCCGGATTTGGTTGGGATCCGGATACAAAACTTGTAACTGCTGATAACCAGGTGTGGGATGAATATCTCAAGGAACGTGCAACCATCAATGTCTTGAATATGGTTCAATATTTAATTGTCTCAAGGTATGTGCAACCAGTATTGTGCATTGACAGAGATTTGCTGTGATCTCCCAAAATAACCAGATTAGAAAAGGATTTGCAGTATAATGTAACCTGGGTCGTTTCCCAACGAATTCACAGTCGGTTCGATTCGAACAGCAATAAAACATAAACAATAAAATTGGGGGTTTTTGATTCAAAAGAGATTAAAAATTAAAATATGCAGAAACAGATTAACAACGATCAACCCAACATCTAGATTCCAGAAACTTCCATCATTGAACGAAAAAAATGAACGAACTCGCGTTTGGTTCTGGACGAACCGAAATCTCTTCGTTCGTCCAGAAAATCCCTCGACTAGACGATCGCCTAGAATATGTCCGAACAGTGGCGTCTCACTGTGTGATCGCACAACAACATTGTAACCTAGTTCGAACTTAGTCCTTGGGATGAATCAAACCGAATATTAAATCTAATATTTGAACTATTTCCAGAAATCGAATCCGATAAGATGAAAACAGAAACGAGTAAAGTTACCGATTAAGCACAAGCTCTCTGGACGAATCATGGAATCCTCAATGTTGGGTTAATCATAGAAGTTTAGCCGAACATGGTGGGAAAAACGAAGAGCAGAGATGAAGAACATGAAGAACATTTGAGAAAATTTAAAAACTCCTATTTTGATCCACCAAAATCTAAAAACGTGAATGACATAAGTGTTTTTGGCTGCTGCCTCACTTAACCTAAAATGACAAAATGAAATGGGGCTCCAATCCACAATTCAGGCCCAAAACGGAAAATAATAAAAAATGGGTTTTAATTACAAAATTCGAGCCCAAATAAAAAAAATCCAGAAATATACATCTAACTTTGGCTCCAAAAACAACCGCCCTCTTGTCCGAATTTTCCCTTCATGTCTTCATAACAAGCGTAGCTTTCTGAATCATCTGAAATATGAAACACAAATGAGGCAAATCCAATGTCTAGTTCAAGAGTTATGGTAGGAATAGTGAAGCAATGTAAAACTGGAATTTTATTATTAAAAATGGCTAAAATATACTCAAAGGCCCAAAGCCCAAATAAGTATAAAAGCCATGATTTATTAACTAAAGAGTCCTAAATTATTAATCAAGAGATAAAAAGAAGTGTATAAAATATTCAATTATCATGCATATTGCAGGCTTATCCAAAGCACAAGGAATTTAGGACAAAGTCATTACCCAACTTTGACTCTCTATGCATTGTGGGGAAAGGATAGAACATGTTGGTGATGAAGGACTGTCCGGGTGGAATGGAGGAGGAAGTGAACCTTAAAGAAGATGACCTTCCGGAAACACCCCTGACTCATGGTGGGGAAAATGCTATCCCAGAGACAAACCACGTGACTGCACCCATGCCAATCAATCGAGTGATTCCTCAATCTGTCCAAGGAAGAGGCGACGCCTTAACAACTCACACTAGTGCAAACAAGGGCTTTAAGACCGCCTCGTTTAGAGCGGAGTACTGACGCATCGGTTTTAAAAGTATGACCGGTGGCAGTTTTGTAAATATCAAGAACTTCTTGGACCGGATCCTTTCTTAATGGGTCTTAAATATATTTTTCAGACCGCTTAACAAAACAACCGGTCTTAAAAATGTTATTAAAAAAATTAAAATATCAATTACTTTATAGAGAAATCTCGTACAACCTGACTTATATTTTTTGCAGACCAAAATAATAAGGAAAAATTTAAATATAAAGGATTAAAACTTTTAAGACCGAACTTATATAAAAAACAGTCTTAAAGGTTATACTTTTAAAACCGGACTTATATTGTGGCCGGTACAAAATATTGAAAAAAATTAAACAAAAAGTTTATTGTTTTTAAGACCAGATTTTAATGAAGGACGGTATTAAGTGTTAACCTTTAAGACCGGGTTTTAGTTCATCCAGTTTGAAAACAAAAGCGCCAAATATTCGCGTGAAACCTTACCTTAGGACTTATACGTTGCTCTCTCTTAACTTTGAAACCCCTGTTCTTGTTGCAAAACCCCTCTTCATGTTACATTACCTCTCTTTCTCACCCACCACCACCATCCTCTATTACTCTCTCACATTCTCAAGCGTTCCTCTTTCGCACCACCACTCTCAACCTCTCTTCCTTTCTCGAAAATGAACGGAGAAAACGGTTCTTGTCCTGTTTGTTCAACGCCATTTACTAGTCTTACTGGTGTAAGTCAGAACGAACTCTCGTCATCTCACAATGAGCCTCGTAACCGCCCTGCACGCCGTGATAGAAGTGGCACACGAATGAAAGACGTATCCATAAGTCAGACCTCTGGGTCAAAGCTCGAGATTCAGTTTGATGAAAAGTTGGCTCCTTTTGGTCCTAATAAAGGAAAATATAATAGTTTTGTCGGCTATCTAGCACACAGCAAGGCTAGCATCTTGACAGATGAATGGAAAAATGTGGACCTTTGCACAGTAAAGGTACCTATTTGGGACACTATCCAGCTTACATACACTGTCCCTGATTGACAGAAGTTGAAAGACAAGACATTGTCTTATTGTGCTGATCGGTGGAGGAAGTTTAAGACCTTTCTAGCTAACACCTATATTTTTGCCGAGGTTCAACCTGACCATAATCCTTGGGACAAGTACACATTTATTGATGAACAAACTTGGCAACAATTTGTTCATTGCGAACCACTCCCGAAGCTTTGGTGAGTTTATATTTAGTTTTGTGTGCCCTTTTTGTTTACTTATTAACTTTTGTGTGGATATGTGAATGTTATTGTGTTAATCTAATCCTGTTAGTTAGATGGTTTGGTGTGTGAATAGAAGTATATATTTCCATCCTTTTTCCTGCATAAGAGGAGCATGTCTTAGTTCTATGCAAGTCTAATACGTAAACCATGCAAAGGTAAAATACAAAGTAGGTAATTAGGGAAATAATTTATAGTCTTAGCTAGCCAATTTCTTCTACAATTCTACATCTTCCTTAAATAAAATGTTGAAAGTAGTTAGACATTGCTATTAGTTAGTTAGTATTGTTTTACGCCTATGCAAGCGAGCACTAGAAGGAGCTGCATTGTTGGACAATCAGAGCAACCTTGTGACCTTTATGTGGAGGATCCTGATCATCATGATAGACGATTGATTGCAAAAGGGACTGTCCACAACTTGGGATCAACTGTACACCACCAACAAATGGCCGATGATGAAGTCAGAGTGTCAGTGGAAGAGGTCATGATTGATGCACCTGTCCCTCTCCTAACTGATCAAGTGAAGGTTGTGAGTGATGTCATTGGGAACTTCATCTCATGGCCAGTGAAGCTTGTACATGTTTCTACTCCTCCTGAAGCTCCAACCCCTCCGAATTGGTTGGCACGACTAAGTTGAGTGCCAAGGACAAAATTGTCCTTATGGTATCCAATAAACAAGTTGGACTTAATCAGTGGCCTGTCAATACAAAGTAAGCCTCTGTAATAAGCACCCGGTTTTGGTTGACCAAGATGATCTAATTTCCCTGCCGTTTGATAAACAGGAGCTTACTGATACAATTATTCTCATGTTTATAAAGTAAGTATCTTCTTCTATGAGTACATAACATAAATGTGAGACACTTACATACGTATATACTAATTCCCTAACGTCATTATTGTAGGTTCATGCATCGTGAATTGGAGCGGTCGCGAAGCCAAGATATTGGATTCTTGTGCCCACAGTACATAAGTCAACCACCCTTAGCGGAGAGACAATCATACATAACATCAAGGTTGTCCACCAATAGGAGAAAGTGGTACTTGGCACCATACTACCATAAGTACATATCATAATTCTTTTATGCAATTCCCTTAATTCTGCTACATATTACTGAGTACTTGTCTGTTGTGAATTTTCAGTCGCCATTGGTAGTTGGTCCTGATTTGCCCGAATGACAATAAAGTCGTCTTTCTATGCTCCATTCACAATGATCCACCACCTACATTGAAGCAGATCGTGAACAAGTAAGCATGTCATTTTGATTGTCTAGTCTGAAATCTCTGCTGTAAATTTTCAGTGACCATTATTGAGCAAATTTGTGATTTTGACAATAGGCCCTTGAAATCATTCCAACAAAAGGTCAAGAAAAGGTTTGGGGCTGAGGTCAAAGAGCCTACATGGATCATACCAAAGGTTAGTACATATTTGGACACCTTTGGCACCTTTGGCTTGTGAACTTGGTCGTAGCAATATATGCTCTTATATATTTCTTGTGAATATCTGTATGATCTGATGATCTCGGAAAGTCGGAAAAATAATTGATTTGTGAATTTATTCGTAAATATATGTTGTATCAACAATCATCTTCGGTTGTAAATGAACAATTGTCCAATTTTTGATAGTATACAATAATAATTTGTTAATTCATTTCAAACAATTTCCTTGTGTCCATTTGTGGTCATTTGAATGTATTGGATGGTAGATAAAACTATTTATTGTTTAATTTTAAAAAATATTGATGACTTCTCATTTTTAATAGATTTGAGATATATTTTTATATATTTGAGAAGTCATTATTACTAATTTAAAGAGATTTTATTGAGATTTTAAGAGATATCAATTTGGATGCATTATTTAGGGGATTTTAATTTAAAATAAAAGTTTGAGTTTAGGAAATAAATATAAAAATATATATATATATTATTATATTAATATATTAATATAATATTGCTTCTTATCATTAGGGAGAAAGCACAACCACGGATCAGATTTGGCAATTGAAGAATTGAATTGCAATTGAATGGATGGGCCCGGGCGTGAATCAATTGTAGAATTGATTAAAAGCTACATGGAGCGTGTGACGCCGTTTTGGGCAATGAAATTGAAATTGAAGAATAAAAAAAAGAGCATCGAGAGCGGTAATTGAATGGAGGAGTTTTGGATTCAATGGACTTGGGCCCACAAATTGAAATACTAGATGACCTAAAAAAGACGCACGGGGAGGAGGACGATGGAGGGGATTACGAATTGAATAAATAAAGGAGGGAGGCGCGTACGAGAGGGGCATTATATATTCATTCTGGCGAGAGACAATTCGCGGATGATTATTCTCATTTGGACGGAGGCGATAAACAGAGTAAAGCGGCACATTCGGACCTTCAACCTTCTTCTTCCTCTCTCGCCGGCTGGCTTCCTCTCCACCACGGTCACCGGCGAACTTCGTCTTCTTGACCCACAATCCAACTTCATCAGCAGATTTGTTCCTTGGTCCTTTTGTTCGGTTTGCCTTTTCCATTCGAATTTTACTCTGAAATTTTACGTCCCGTTCATCCGGATGTTGATTAAGACCATGTGTGGTTGAGTTTGTTTGCAACCTAGAGTACCTATGAACTTATAGGTGTGGATTAGACTTTGTTTTTATTAATTAGTTATAATTAATATTAATTTTTGGTTACTTAATCTTGTTTAGCTTTATCTATTTAGTGTCTGATCATCACTGAATATGAATTTGAGAATTAGGATTTACTTTGACAAAGGAGATTTTAATTAAGCTCTTAGATTAAGTAATATGGGATTAAATTACGATTTAATTTGCGATTAGGATAGACATATACCTAATGGCCCCATATAATTGTTGAGGAGTGTGTTCGAGATTTATTGCCTCTTGAGTAATTATGTTAGACACAACTAATTTTACTCAAGAGAGGGTTGTAAGTGGACCGACGGTGCACTTATAACTATTTATACTCGAGATTAACAAAATTGATATTAAGGCTAATTAATTTAGTGAAAACAAGGTTTGTGAAACTAATAAGGGATTAGTGACTCGGGTTGCTCATTTTATTATTGTGGTAGTTTGCTTATTTTTATTTTAGTTTTAATTCTTTTCTCTTAATTAAATTTCATTTGATTTGCTCAACTTGAACAAAAGTGTAAAATTAATGCTTAACCAAAGTTTGTGATACCAAGTCCTCGTGGGAACGATACTTTTCTTATCACTTTATTACTTGGTACGGCCCGTATACTTGCAGAGTTTATAGGCTTTAAAGTTTTTACCCTATCAAATATTGTGAGAAGTTTAGGACTAGATGTTTTATAAATGTCCGGTCCTAAAAGTCTTCGTTTAATAAAGAATATGCCAGACTTTTAGGACCGTAGATTTACTAAAAGTCGGGTCCTAAAAGTCTTCATTTAATTTAAATTTTTTATGCCGACTTTTAGGATCATATATTTACTAACCGACCGGTCCTAAAAGTCTTCATTGAATTTTAAAAATATGCCAGACTTTTAGGACCGTTGATTTATTAAATATCTGGTCCTAAAAGTCTTCGTTTAATTTAAAAAAATATGGCCACACTTTTAGGACCGTAGTTATGTTAAATGTTTGGTCTTAAATATGTGGGCAATATATTTCTTTAATATATTTTTATATAAAAAAATTACTTAGATATTTAAGTAATAATCATATTATTAAATTAAATATTCATTAAATACTATGTAACTATATTATCTCCATTATCGATATTTCATAATTGCCTTGCTTTTTTTTTTTTTTTTTTTTTTTTTAAATTTTAGTATTTTGAGTCTATCATTTTTGTTGATGTACGTGTTGGCTAGAGATCGATACTTACTTTTGCTCTACTTGTATATAGTTAAGATGAAGATTGCTTTCCACCACTTGAGATATTCGGATAATGCATAAACATAAATAAACACACACGAGAACAAAATTTAAAAATATTTTATTTATTAATTATTATGCTGCCCTAAAAAGGGCAGCGACTATTACAACAACAAAAAAACCATAAAACAACTAATCCACCCCATCGGAGAGGGAGGAGGTGTCGGAGGCTTCGTCTTCAGAAGAATGGTACTCCACGTCATTGGCGTGGAGTACCATGTTCAGCTTGTTGTTGACGGTATGAACAAGTTGAACCAATTGGCCCAAGCGTCGGTCGATGTGATTGACGCGTGTTAGTTCTCAATGTGTTTTGATGATTAATAACAATTGTAAACATGAAAGAATGATTTTTGTTAGAAATTGGTAAAACATGTTGTTTGCAATGCAAAAACATTTTTCGTCGGCTCCAAACTCGAGCTTGGGTCTCCAAACTCGAGCTTGCCCCTACGAGAAAAGAAAACCAAGCTATTTTGCATTTTCTAAACTTGAGCTTGGTCCATAAACTTGAGCTTGAAGGTTTTCAAAGTTTACTCATATGCGAGTAAGCTCGAGCTTGCACCGTAAGCTTGAGCTTACGAAGGTTTGAGGATTTTATCAAGTTACTCAAATTGCAAACTCAAGCTTATTAGTTTTAAGCTCAAGCTTGCCCCTTCCGAGACTTTTCTCACTAAGTTTACAAATATGTAAACTCGAGCTTGCGTTACAAGCTCGAGCTACTCTCCGGCGAGTAATCCTTTAAACTTGAGCTTATCATTTCTTGTAGAGTTTGTGAGTTTACAAAAGTTGTAAACTCGAGCTTGGCATACCAAGCTCGAGCTTGCACCTGAGCGTAAAGTTTTTCAAGTTTTTTCCTTCAAAGAGTAAACTCAAGTTTAAGGTTGTAAACTCAAGCTTGCGTCACGACAAAAATCTTTCAAAGTTTTTAAAACCATTGTCAAACTCGAGCTTGCCCTTGCAAGCTCAAGCTTGGGTCGACAGAGAGCAATGTCATATTTTGAGCTTAGCAAACTCAAGTTTACACCTCTAAGCTCAAGCTTGCATTTTGTGAACTAAAATTATTTTTGACATGAATAGTGCCAAACTCGAGCTTACTCACTAATAAGCTCAAGCTTGCGTTTTTCCACTTTGGCTCTCAAAATGAATTCAAACATATTTCCCCGACAAATGCTAAACTCGAGCTTACTCATTTACAAGCTCGAGCTTGAGACTTCCCAGAGGCAAAACTCAAGTTTTAAATGAAGACCAAACTCGAGCTTGGTATAGCAAACTCGAGCTTGGAACTTCGAAACGAGATGAACGCATCTCGGGTGTATTTTGTTCGGTTTGATTTATGCTTTAACTTGATTCCGCGAATTGGTTGTATATGATTCATATCAATATTTCCTAACCGATTTAACCGGGGTTTGCTTATGAGATTGCTGGAAGATCTAGGTTTGTTTTAAAGAAGACTTTAAGACAAACAACTTGACAACTTGCAATATTATATTATTCTCCAAAAGCAATGGGTTACAACCCGGATAGCAACACAACCATTCTCCAAGAAAGAAAGCTAGCCTCCAAACAATTTGGACAACATTATACAACTACCTCCACTAAACATAACAGCATGGGAACACATTCTTGAGGAGCCAAATTTCAAATATTCAAATCGCAACAACCATATTCAAACAGATTTTTTCACAAAACTAGATTCATGGAGACACACTCACAACAGCTATATTTTCGAATCAGTTCATGTAACATCCCAAATTTTGGGATAATGGATTTAGAAATAAGATTGAGATGAATAGGCTACTAAGCCGGTAAAAGTCCAAAATCTTGAGCTTATTATGAGAAAAGCTTGAGATAAATACTAAAATTATTTTGGACTTTAAATTTGGGAAAAATTATGAAATTGTATTTTAAGGAGACTAATTATGAAAACTGGGCCAAAATAGTGTTAAAGATATGATTTGGAATTTAAGGCCTATTTTCCTTGGAATTTTTGGGAAAAAGAATAAATACAAGGAGAAATAATTGAAAAATAAATAATGGACTATAAAATTTGGAGTTAATATTTTATGGCTTGTCGAAGCTAATTGAGAAGAAAAATCCTTATAGGATATTAAGGTTTTAGTTTCAAGGTATTTATGCTTGCAGCTAATCACGAAAAGGGTTCATATTGTGAATATGAGCAAGCTAGTGAGCCATAGAATATATAATATGCATGGAACACACTATATTATTTTATTGGAACAAACATGTTCACTATTAATATTTTATTGGGTGAAAGATAGCACACGTATACATCTCTTATCTCTAATATTGATTAGAGCATTGGAGAGACATATGGGGCAGCCAAGCATTTACTCTTTTGTTTTTATTCACAATGGTCTTATTTAATATTCCCCACCAATTCTCCACTTTCTCACTATCATGCACATGTCTACATATTATCCTCCTAATTATCATAAGGTGACGGAAACGTGACTCACATCTCGCACCTAATTAACAATGGATGACTCCTTATCTCTCTTTAGTATCATTGAGCGCATAATAGAGAGACATATTAGGTAACCCATATGTCAATTTGATTCTTTATTATATTTTATTCTACAATGTGAACACTCTTCCACTCTTCATTGTTTCACAAACGGACACCACACCCACACCCATTATCATCCAACACAACCCCACATTCTCAATTATCTTCCGTGATTAAATGTTGAGCAAGTCGACAACACACTTATACCCCTCATTTTGAATTATGTGTTCCACTAGCAACCAATTTGTCTCCCACTCTCTATATTTTATTGGAAGCATGGAATCCACCCCCTTACATTACAATTCTTGTTTATTCACGGGACTCCCTCAATACTTGCAATCATCTCTTTATCTCTCTCACGCCAATGATAAACACATATACTTCTCCGATTAATCAATTTGGTTGGCAAGGTTGAACAAGAAAAAAAGAGTAAGTCTGAGGGAGTAAGAGAGAGAATGAGAGTAGAGAGTGAGTTGAAAAGAAGGGAGCCATTGAAGAAAATGAAGAAGAGTGTTTGAAACGTACATGTAAGCTGATTTTTGGAGAATGATGAGAAGTTAGTCAGTTTCATTCAAGGTTTTGATCAAGCAAACGAACTCTGCTGACTATGAAATTCGGTAAGAAGAAAGTACACTTCTTAAGCTTTAAAATAAGTACTAGAACATATTAATCCGACGTCTAGAACTCAAGTTATGATTTTTCTAAGTTTGTTTAGAAACACTGGAAAATCCTATTTCCAGATTTAAGTGGCGTTCATTATTCGAATTTCTGGGAATTATACAGCCACTAATTGGTTTGGTAATTATTTTTCACTTAAACTATATTTAAGGAGCTTCGGATAGAAATTCAAACCATCATAATCAGACTTCTATAGAATTTATTATGCATTTTTGAATTTAAGTATGAAATTTACAGCATTTTCTGAAATGTTTTCTGGACAGAGTTCACGTTTTTGAAAACTGGGAAAAATTGGAGTATGTTTAAATTCTGGAACCAATTTTCACAGAAACTAGACTTAATAAGGAGTTCATAGGATTTTGAACCACCTGAATCGGACATGTATAACTCCAGATATGGATTTTTGAAGTTGACCGTTAAATCTGAACGTTTTTCTGGAACAGTGAAGATGAATGAAAATTCTGGGAATAATGTATGTATATTTGACAGTGAAATGTTTTTTTTTTTTTAACCTAAAAATAGACTTACCAAAGGATACGTGATTTTTGGAAGCACACCAATTGGGGTTTTGTGCAATTAAATATGAATTTTCAAAGTGAATTGAAAATTCTCCTAGCTTTTTAGAAATTATTCGAGAATAAGAAAATAAAGAACTTGGATAAGTAATAATCCATGAGTCTATAAATGTATATTTATAGGACTTGACAATTGTCCAGAATGACTTTAAGTGTTGGGGAGCTATAGCAAGGATTGATAAAGTGACCAGGTAGCAACTCTAATCTTACATTCTTTGTATGTCTTTATATGATTGTTTTTACCATTCTGTATATATATATATGTATTGAATGAATTGATTGTGCTGTATGTGTTGAATGTATAAGTAATGGTTAACTGTCATATACTGTATTATACTTTGAATGTGAGATTAACCTGTTACTCTGGGAACCTTCGGGGTCCCAGTATTTGTTGCTACCTGTGATATGTATAGTATATCAGACACGACTCCCAGGACAAGAAGATGGATATTATTTGAACAAGAGGTGATGTAGGTTATTTTAAATAGCCTACTTTAGAATTTTAAAAGGTATTTGTATAACTATGTTGGGTTTTTTCAGATCTTAATATCATTAATACTATGCTAGAACGTTTATGCTCATTAAGCTGTGCGTTACAACTCTGATAAATGTTGGTATATCTTGGGGTGTTACATTAAATGGTATCAGAGCAACGGTTCTGGCATTATGAGAATAGTATACTGATATTTGATTACATAGACAGATGAGATAACTTAGAATAGGGATTCTGTTGCTAACTCCAGAGTTCTTGATGTTGAGTCGAGATATGATTTGGATCCCTAGACCCTATTGAAATTTTGTGAGTTGAATTATGAATTTTGAGAATAGTGCTACATTGTCGTAATGCTTTGTATATGATTGATTATTACCTTGAGGTAAAAGAATGATGATTAGAATATGTCTCAATGATATTGGGAATGGAGATAGAATAAGAACCTAGTAGATATTATTGAATTTTATTCGAATATTTTGAGGTTTTGATTAGGAATTGTGAATTTCAATCCTAATATGTACAATGGGTATTGATGATGAATATGATTTCTTAGCTCAACAGATGTTGAGGTTTTAAGAATTGATTGAAAACTGGATGGTTGTTATTTTGGGAATATATGAGGATAATACCTATACGATATGAGGTGTGTTTGAGGATAGTATTTGTATGATTTGAGGTTGCTAGCTACTGAATTGACTTGGGGAAAGATCTTGATTATAGGATGTTCCCTTAGAGTGTATGGTTGAGAATTAGTTCCTTGATGGAACCGTATGATAGCTAGAGCCTGGAAGTGTTATATTGGATAACATGCTAAGAACAGTTGTATTTTTCCGGTTATGTTTGAAAACTAAAATATTGAATTTTCCAATGCACCTCTTTGTTTTTTATGAATTTTCGAATTGAATTTTCAAATTTGTGAAAATTTTCGAAATAGAGTTTTCGAAAGAAATGTTTTTCAATAGAATTTGAGACCAATTTTTATGGTCAATTTGTGAAGTATATTGTCTCATAAAAAGGGGTTTTGTTAGAACCCAGGTTTTGAAACTGAGTTTTTAAATTTGTTGTGGTAGAGGCAGTACAGAACTGGAAGAGGCCAGAAGCTGTTGTAGATGTACACGGTTTGCTGGGTCTTGTCAGTTGTGTTTAAAATATTTTTTTTTTAAAAAAAAAAATCGTTTGCCAATGATAAAAGTTTTGAGGGGATATGTTTTGAAACTCGCACCAGCAGTGTATGCATCCAATCTGAGAAGTTTCGCCTTGTAGGGGCGCATGTTTTGCTTTGTTTGGTCGGCACCCACGCAGGCGTTTGGAGCAGGGCTCCTGGACAGTAGTCCTTTTTCCCAGGTAGGGATTCCGGTGGGTGGCCCGTTATTTGTGCCAGTGCGGACACTGGGTCTCTTCTAAAGGGATGGAAACTCTCCCACATTGGCCAACAAGTGCATTGCCACTGTGGTGGTTTGTGTATGAAAGGATTGGGTTATGCCGCTGTACCGAAAGGTTGAAGTGGTGGCGAGAGTTTTTCAAATGTTAAATTTGTGAAATGAATAATCCCGCTCATAAATGTGTGCCGGTAGTAAATGTTTTCTGAAACCAATCCGGCAGTGAATGTGTTTTCACAAATTTTTATTGGCAACGATTAAGGTTTTTGAAAATGTAATGGCACTATTACTTTTTGGTATAGTGTGAACTATAAAATGTACTGCAACCACAAAAATTTTCAATGTGTGAAAATTTGAAATTGAGACAACATAGATAAACGAAAGGCTGTGATGTATTGACATCGCTAATGTGTTCAAATAAAAGCGGTGCAATTGGTGATTGTAATGATACAGGAACAGAAACTGTCAGAATGGTTTAGAGATCTGAACCAGGTAGGTCAGATAGTAATAGCCGCCTATAGTATTGAGAAAGAGAAAATAGTCTCGAAAGCTTTAATTGAAGAAGATCGAGACACAAGATAGACGAGTAGAGACTCGAGGCTGTAAAACCTGGTATGTAAAATTTGCAAAAGGGCGGTGTCTTTAGGCTATAAGATCTGTGTTTGTTGCCTAGCATAGTAACATTAGATCAGTAAGTCTTGTGTTTGAACACTACACTTGGGTACAAGTTGATCAAGAAAATTGCAACAGCATGTTGTGTGCTTAGTAAGCATACATAGAAAAGGATAGACTGAAAGTCTAGAATAATTTCCCGAGATATGGATGCTCAAATTTCGAGGACGAAATTTATTTAAACGGGGGAGTAATGTAACATCCCAAATTTTGGGATAATGGATTTAGAAATAAGATTGAGATGAATAGGCTACTAAGCCGGTAAAAGTCCAAAATCTTGAGCTTATTATGAGAAAAGCTTGAGATAAATACTAAAATTATTTTGGACTTTAAATTTGGGAAAAATTATGAAATTGTATTTTAAGGAGACTAATTATGAAAACTGGGCCAAAATAGTGTTAAAGATATGATTTGGAATTTAAGGCCTATTTTCCTTGGAATTTTTGGGAAAAAGAATAAATACAAGGAGAAATAATTGAAAAATAAATAATGGACTATAAAATTTGGAGTTAATATTTTATGGCTTGTCGAAGCTAATTGAGAAGAAAAATCCTTATAGGATATTAAGGTTTTAGTTTCAAGGTATTTATGCTTAAACTAATCACGAAAAGGGTTCATATTGTGAATATGAGCAAGCTAGTGAGCCATAGAATATATAATATGCATGGAACACACTATATTATTTTATTGGAACAAACATGTTCACTATTAATATTTTATTGGGTGAAAGATAGCACACGTATACATCTCTTATCTCTAATATTGATTAGAGCATTGGAGAGACATATGGGGCAGCCAAGCATTTACTCTTTTGTTTTTATTCACAATGGTCTTATTTAATATTCCCCACCAATTCTCCACTTTCTCACTATCATGCACATGTCTACATATTATCCTCCTAATTATCATAAGGTGACGAGAAACGTGACTCACATCCGCACCTAATTAACAATGGATGACTCCTTATCTCTCTTTAGTATCATTGAGCGCATAATAGAGAGACATATTAGGTAACCCATATGTCAATTTGATTCTTTATTATATTTTATTCTACAATGTGAACACTCTTCCACTCTTCATTGTTTCACAAACGGACACCACACCCACACCCATTATCATCCAACACAACCCCACATTCTCAATTATCTTCCGTGATTAAATGTTGAGCAAGTCGACAACACACTTATACCCCTCATTTTGAATTATGTGTTCCACTAGCAACCAATTTGTCTCCCACTCTCTATATTTTATTGGAAGCATGGAATCCACCCCCTTACATTACATTTCTTGTTTATTCACGGGACTCCCTCAATACTTGCAATCATCTCTTTATCTCTCTCACGCCAATGATAAACACATATACTTCTCCGATTAATCAATTCGGTTGGCAAGGTTGAACAAAAAAAAGAGTAAGTCTGAGGGAGTAAGAGAGAGAATGAGAGTAGAGAGTGAGTTGAAAAGAAGGGAGCCATTGAAGAAAATGAAGAAGAGTGTTTGAAACGTACATGTAAGCTGATTTTTGGAGAATGATGAGAAGTTAGTCAGTTTCATTCAAGGTTTTGATCAAGCAAACGAACTCTGCTGACTATGAAATTCGGTAAGAAGAAAGTACACTTCTTAAGCTTTAAAATAAGTACTAGAACATATTAATCCGACGTCTAGAACTCAAGTTATGATTTTTCTAAGTTTGTTTAGAAACACTGGAAAATCCTATTTCCAGATTTAAGTGGCGTTCATTATTCGAATTTCTGGGAATTATACAGCCACTAATTGGTTTGGTAATTATTTTTCACTTAAACTATATTTAAGGAGCTTCGGATAGAAATTCAAACCATCATAATCAGACTTCTATAGAATTTATTATGCATTTTTGAATTTAAGTATGAAATTTACAGCATTTTCTGAAATGTTTTCTGGACAGAGTTCACGTTTTTGAAAACTGGGAAAAATTGGAGTATGTTTAAATTCTGGAACCAATTTTCACAGAAACTAGACTTAATAAGGAGTTCATAGGATTTTGAACCACCTGAATCGGACATGTATAACTCCAGATATGGATTTTTGAAGTTGACCGTTAAATCTGAACGTTTTTCTGGAACAGTGAAGATGAATGAAAATTCTGGGAATAATGTATGTATATTTGACAGTGAAATGTTTTTTTTTTTAACCTAAAAATAGACTTACCAAAGGATACGTGATTTTTGGAAGCACACCAATTGGGGTTTTGTGCAATTAAATATGAATTTTCAAAGTGAATTGAAAATTCTCCTAGCTTTTTAGAAATTATTCGAGAATAAGAAAATAAAGAACTTGGATAAGTAATAATCATGAGTCTATAAATGTATATTTATAGGACTTGACAATTGTCCAAGAATGACTTTAAGTGTTGGGGAGCTATAGCAAGGATTGATAAAGTGACCAGGTAGTAACTCTAATCTTACATTTTTTGTATGTCTTTATATGATTGTTTTTACCATTCTGTATATATATATATATGTATTGAATGAATTGATTGTGCTGTATGTGTTGAATGTATAAGTAATGGTTAACTGTCATATACTGTATTATACTTTGAATGTGAGATTAATCTTGTTACTCTGGGAACCTTCGGGGTCCCAGTATTTGTTGCTACCTGTGATATGTATAGTATAACGGACATGACTCCCAGGACAAGAAGATGGATATTAGTGAACAAGAGGTGATGTAGGTTATTTTAAATAGCCTACTTTAGAATTTTAAAAGGTATTTGTATAACTATGTTGGGTTTTTAGTTATGTAATCAGATCTTAATATCAGTAATACTATGCTAGAACGTTTATGCTCATTAAGCTGTGCGTTACAACTCTGATAAATGTTGGTATATCTTGGGGTGTTACAGTTCAAGTCTCAACGGATCTACAACGTTCACAAGCTTCAAATCCAATATAAATACATGAAGATTTGAAGTCTGAAAGAGAGAAGACATACACAGAAAACGCACACAAGAACATCAGTCTTTCACTGCTTATATTTCTCATTTGTATCTTTGATACATTGTGCTTCAATGCTTATATTTATTCACTCTTTGAGAGAGTTTATTTCGTAAATCATTCTTTGTAAGAATCTCAAAGTTGTGGGACTTTGAGGTTGGGTTATCGATTACAACTTGTAAGGGAGTGTATCCTAGAGAGAGGATAACTTTCGAGCACAGAGTGTGTATCGATTTGAGTGATAGTAGAAATACCCGAGAGAGTCCGGGACTGGACGTAGGTCAAGAGTTAAGACCGAACCAGTATAAATCTTCTGTGTCAAGCTCTTCCTCTCTAACTCCATTTACCTTGGTTAAGCATCTGTTGTGTGGGTGATCTGAAAAGAATTTTTAAAATCCCCAATTCACCCCCCTCTTGGTGATTTCCTTCACTTTCATTTGGTATCAGAGCCTGGTTATCTACATTAAGGATTAACATCCTAGATCAAAGATCCAATGGAAGGAATTCTACCCGATGGAGCTTCAATCAACAGACCTCCGGGTTTCAATGGAGAACATTACTCCTTCGGAAGGCCAAGTTCGTAGTCTATGTAATGGCAACCGAGTATGGCCTATGGAGGGTGTTCGAGAGAGGAAATTATGAACCAAGAACAACGAGAAGATGGTGTCGAACTCCTAAGCTAGAAGAAGAGTATGATGAGAATGACGTAAAGCAAGTCACTCTCAACATGAAAGCAATTCACATGCTGCAAAGTGCTCTAAGCCAAAAAGAGTATTTTCGAATTTGCACTTTGTCATCTGCTAAAGCTATGTGGGATGCTCTTGAGATAGCCCATGAAGGGACAGCTGGAATCAAGGAAAATCGAGTAAACACTCTCATGACTGAATATGATTTATTTCGTATGAAGTCTGGAGAATCCATTAGTGAATTCCAGCTCAGATTCACTCATCTGATCAATCAACTTGCTGCATTGGGAAAAGTCTATGACCAACCTGTCCAAGTGAGGAAAATACTAAATATCCTCGGCAAGGAATGGGAAGCTAAGGTCACTGCAATCGAAGAAGCTGCGGTGAATCAATGGCTTCGAGGAAAAGACTATATTTGCGATCTTTACGAATATGAAGGAAAAATCAAATTCAGAAAGGGCTTGATGAGATTGATGGCAAGAATAAAGGAATTGCTCTCAAGACGTCAAAGAGGTAAAATCGGATGATGAAGATGAAGATCCGAGCTAGGCATGATGGTCCGAAAGTTCAAGAAATTCTACAAAAAGGACCAAGCCTACGTAAAGTTTCACAAGAGTAGCTCTAGCACGTAAACAAAGAAACCCATCATATGCTATGAATGTGAGAAGCCTGGTCACATCAAGTCCGAATGTCCATGGTGAAGAACAAAGATAAGAAATTCAATAAGTTCAAAAGAAGAGCTTATGTTTCAGCTATATGGGGCGATAGCTCATCCGATGAAGATGAAGGCGAAGAAGAAGACAGAGCCAATATACGTCTTGTAGCTCAAGAAGAGGATTCGAGATAGTGAAGAGGTAAATAATTCGACTCATCTTATGATGAACTTTCAACCGAATATAATTCTCTTTTCATTGAATTTCGAAAATTGCAAAAGAGCTTCGTCTTCAAAGAAGAAAATTAAATTGTTGGAAGAACAAGCTCAAACTGTTTTTCTTCGTTTCTCCTTGTGAAAACATTTACGAAAAGAATTGCGAAAACATTTCAGAAAAAGCTTGTGACAATTTGCCGTATTTTAGAGAAAAGAAATTTGCATCTTACAAAAACTCTTGAGAAATTCACTAGAGGTAGTGAAATGCTCAATGTTATTTTAAAACAAAGCAAAGGTTCACAAATGATAAGTCGAATTGGTTATAGACCCGATTCGATAAACAAAAAGGGAAGAAGAAGGTTGGACAAAGATCTTATTTGAACTATTTTCGAAAAACAGTCCACTCCTCTAATCCTTTTGCTCATTGCAACTATTGCAATCGTAAAGGTCATGCAACTTCTTCTTGTTTTCATAAAAAGGAAAGAAGAAACAAGCCTATAGGTAATTATCAATGGGTGCCTAAGGGATCCTATAAGATTCCTAAGACACAAACTAACCCAAAAGGACCCAAGAAAAAATGGGTACCTAAGACTTGATATTCTATATCATGCGGGTTTGTCTTAGAGCATCAAAATCCAATAAGTGGTTCATTGACGAGTGGATGCTCAAGACATATGACGGGAGACGAATCTAAATTTGCTACAATTAAACCTAAGGATGGTGGCAAGGTAACATTTGGTGGAAATCAATCCGGAAGGATTCATTGGAATTGGAGAAGTTGGAAACAACGAAGGACCACAAATCAAGGATGTTTACCTTGTAGAAGGCTTATGTCACAACCTCCTTAGTGTGAGTCAAAGCACGAGATAAAGGTAACTTAGTTATCTTTGATTCGAGGAATGTTTAATTGTGAGCAAAGATGTTTCTCTTTAGACAACATTAGAGCTAAAGCTTTATTTAGAGCTCCTAGGAAGGTAACTGTTATACTCTCAATCTCTCTAGTAACTCTATTTCCGAAAACCGCTTTGTTGGTAACTTGGATGAAAGTTGGCTTTGGCATAAACGATTAGCTCATGTTAATATGTTTCAACTTGACAAGTTACGTGAGAAAAAAGGATCTGGTTATTGGTTTACCAAAATTACGGTTTAAAAACGACATGATCTGTGATGCATGTCAAAAGTGGTAAACAAACCAAGACTTCCTTCAAATCTAAAAATGAAATTTCAACTAATAGACCTCTTCAACTACTTCATATGGATTTAGTTGGACCGGCTAGAGTAAAGAGCCTTGGTGGCAATCTTTATACTTTGGTCATAGTTGATGATTTCTCTAGATTTGCATGGACCATATTTTTATCTTCAAAAGATGAAACATTTGATCAATTTGCTGTATTTGCCAAGAAGGTCCAAAACGAGAAAGGATTCTCTATTCGGGAATTTACAGATCATGGTGGAGAATTTGAAAATCATGCTTTTGGAGAATTCTCGTGATAATATGGGCATTGATCACAATTTCTCGCCCCAAGAACTCCTCAACAAAATGGAGTTGTTGAAAGAAAGAATAGAGTCCTCACCGAGATGGCAAGGGCCATGTTAAATGAAAATCGACTTCTCAAGTGTTCGGGCTGATGCTATGAGCACCGCATGCTATATTTCAAATCGAGCATATCTCAGGAAGAAATTTGAACAAAACTCCATATGAGCTGTACAAAGGAAGAAAACCCAATATAGCTCATTTGCACATCTTTGGATGCAAATGTTTCATCCACAACAATGGTAAGGACAACTTGGGTAAGTTTGATTCCAAGTCGGATGAAGGTATATTTTTGGGTTATTCAAACGAAGTAAAGCTTATAGAGTCTTTAACACTAGAACACGTATTGTTGAAGAATCTATGCATGTTGTATTCGTGAAACCAATCTAGACAAATCCTTGGATGATGATGATGTTTCTCCTATTTCAAATCAATGCGGTTCGAAACACTTCGTACTTTAACAAATTCTGAAAAATCTTTGGAAAAGGAACTGAATTTGAAAATCATTGTGAAAATGTTTGTGAAAACACCGATCAACACCAACCTAAATCATGGAGATACAAGAGGAGTCATCCTCTGGATCAAGTGATAGGTGATGTTAATCAAGGGGTTAGAACCAGAAAAAGCACCTTGAATGAAGTCACATTTTTCGCATTCATTTCGAAAATTGAACCCTCTAAGATTGATGAAGCCCTTCGGACAATGATTGGGTTATAGCAATGCAAGAGGAGTTACATCGTTTGAAAGAAATCAAGTTTGGGATTTGGTACCTAGGCCTAAAGACCATCCAAGTCATTGGCACTAAATGGGTATTCAAGAACAAACGTGATGAATCTGCAATAATTGTTCGAAACAAAGCAAGGCTAGTTGCAAAAGGATATAATCAAGAAGAAGGAATTGATTATGAAGAAACTTATGCTCCAGTAGCAAGATTGGAAGCTATAAGAGTTCTTCTAGCTTTTGCTTGTATTAAAGGATTCAAACTTTATCAAATGGATGTAAAATCTGCATTTTTAAATGGTTTTATTCAAGAGGAAGTTTATGTTGAACAACCTCCTGGTTTTCAAAATGATCATCATCCGATCATGTTTATCGCCTCAAGAAAGCATTATATGGTCTTAAGCAAGCTCCTAGAGCTTGGTATGAGCGATTAAGCAAATTCCTTCTTGATCAAGGATTTGTTAGAGGTAAAGCAGATACAACTCTCTTCATAAAGAACAATAAACTTAATGAAATTTTAATTGTTCAAATATATGTTGATGATATTATATTTGGTGCTTCTAACAATGCTTTGTGTGAAGAGTTTGCTAAGAACATGCGAGGGGAGAATTTGAGATGTCCATGATGGGAGAACTCAACTATTTCCTTGGTCTCGCAAATTAAACAAAGGAAAGATGGAATTTTCATTTCCCGGACCAAGTATCTCAATGATCTCTTAAAGAAGTTTGGGATGGATGAATGCAATGGAGCCGATACTCCAATGAGTTCAACCACCGCTTGATGCGATGAAGAAGGCAAGGACTTCAACATCACAAAGTATAGAGGAATGATTGGATCATTACTCTATCTCACAACAAGCCGTCCCGACATCCAATTCGGTGTGGGGATGTGTGCAAGATTTCAATGCTCCCAAGGAGCCACATGCCGAGAATGTGAAAAGAATATTCAGATATCTTGCCGACACAAAGACTCTTGGTCTATGGTTTCCCAAAGGTCAACTGAACAATTGGTGGCATATTCAGATTCAGATCATGCTTTGGATATAAGACCGATAGAAAAAGCACAAGTGGCCAATGTGAATTTCTTGGTGGTTCACTTGTTTCATGGTTCAGCAAGAAGCAAACAAGTGTTCTTGTATCCTCTGCGAAGCTGAATATGTGGCTGCATCTAGTTCTTTGTGCTCAAGTCCTTTGGCTCAAGCAACAAGTTTCGACTTGGGAATCAATTTAAAGGAGATCCCAATTCTATGTGACAACACAAGCACAATAAGCTTGGCCAAGAATCCAGTTCAACATACTCGAACCAAGCATATTGATGTGAGACATCATTTCATAAGGGATCATGTTCAAGAAAGATGTCAAGGTCATATTCATCCCAACACATCTCCAACTTGCCGACATCTTCACAAAGCCATTAGCAAAGGAACAATTTGTGTTCATAAGAAGAGAATTGGGAATGGTAAATCCCAATGAGTTGTAAGTAGCTCCTACTTAAATGTTAGTTATGTGTTTTATGATTACAATTTACTAACTTAAGCATCGGAGTATCTAGATGTGTTTTATGCGGGGCATTTATAATGTTAAACAACTCTCACATGTTGCTGAAGTTTCTTTGTCAAGAGAGGCAAACTCGAGCTTAGCGATAAGCTCGAGCTCGAGGGTTTCGAGAGAAAATGAAATTTTGGAGAAACCCAAACTCGAGCTTATAAGTGAGTAAACTCGAGCTTGCGAGGAATTTCAAGAGCTTTCACATACACTTTTGAAGTCCAGGTTAGTACAAGTTTATGCAAACTCGAGCTTAGCTTCATAAACTCGAGCTTGCCGCGCATTTTTTTATATGTAAAACCTGACTGTTCCTCTTCACTTCACTCAACTCTCGAGCTTGCTCCTATTCCCTCTCAAAATTCTCTCATCTTCTTCGTCAAAGCCCAAGCGAAAATGGCCCCTAAACACTCGCTTCCGTCAATGTCTCGATTCTCAATCCACTCAAAACCCCGAACGCCCTAGTAGATCAAAAATGCTGCCTAAAAGATTTAATGTTGGGATAGATACCCACATTCCCGGAGTAACAAAGAACCCATTCGACTCCTCCATCAAGACCAAAAGGAATCGAAATTAGAGACAAACCAGAGGCTCCCAAGAAACGACCAAATCCGAAGAAGCAACCAAAGCAAAGGGAAAGGCAAAATTCCGAGGTGATCGCAACCTACAAGTCCAAACGAAGCAAGAAGGCAACCTCTCGGGACTGGTCAAGCAAGCACACAAGTTCCCTCGAGTCTCAAAGAACAAGAGGATCCTACTCCTCGTGTATCCAAGGAAACTCCCGCACTATATGATATTTACAATCACTCTACTATACCCGAAGGATTCTCTAGTGATCCTATTCGTTTGGAAGGAGACAATGCTATTAATTTTAAAGAAAAATTTGGTTCCAAAGTTTTTCGTCCCATCGTTTCGTAGACCTTGCTGCACTTAAGAGAGACTGCAATTTGGATCTCTTTCCATGGCTGAAACAATTTGAAAATCTGATTTCCATAAGTGCTTCTTACAGCCCCACTCTTGTCAAGGTATTCTACCATGGCATGTCCTACAATAACTTGCTAGACATTGATGGAAATTTAGTTGAGGAAAGGGTTACCACAACCATTAGAAACAAACAAATAACCATTACCCCTTCCTATCTAAATTCAATTCTGCATATCTCCAATCCTCCATCTGTAGCTTCATTGAACTATACCGATAGGCAAATCTATGAACTACTAAGACCCAATGAGCCTATTCCGGAGGGGTTAAACATTCTCAATTTTGAACCTGGATCAATGAACCCTACATTCAGAGCCATCTGGTACATCTACACCAGAAATCTTGTGCAAAAAGGAGGAAGTTTCACCCATTTCGCAAAGAAGGATTATCCTATCTTTGCTTCCATTATTGCCAAGGTACCTCATAATGTTGGGTACTGGATTTTTCAAGAAATGGTAAGATTTCGTTTTGCTTCGAGAAAAACCTCCCGAATTCCTTTTGCAAACCTTATCTCTCGTCATCCTTTTCCATGAGAAAATTTGGTATGTTCCGCAAAGAAAAACTAGAAAAACCTCAAGTTTTTGGTAGACACATCCTAAATCTGATGAGAATTAATATGGATGAAGGCTCTGGCCAATCAAGGGCCCCTCCTCAGTCTAGACCAACCAGATCAAGAGCCACTCATTCCAGAGTTCAAGAAGCTCAGAGTGCACCTCCTCCTCCATCACAGTCTATGCCTTCTGATTTGGATACAAGGATCAAAGAAATAGTTGACAAAGCTATTTCTACTTTATCAGAGGGAATCGAAACAGAAATGGAAAAATTGGTCTCTCGAAGTAAATACGGGTCATAACAATCTGGTGGATACTCAAGAAGGTTTCAATATAGGTCGGAAGAGTGAAAGAAGGTCGCAGAATCGAAAAAGGAAGTTAAAGACATTAGTGGTCAGCTTGGAGATCATTCAAGAAGCATCTCCACCCTGTTGGTGACTATGATGAGTCTCGGTGACAAAATGGACAAAATCGAAGAATCAGTCCATGTCGCCGGGTCTTGGTGCATCTTCCTCGCAGGCCCAAGTTCTACTTTGCCCAAAAAATGACCTCCGAACCCGCCTCACCATCGAACGAAAGAACCTCCATTGAACCCGAGGCAAACACTCTCACCCATCGCCCTGAACCTCCTCTCAACCGACAACCCTTCTACCCCGTAGCTCCACCCTTGTTTGCCGATGACAAAGGGAGAAGAAAAGAAGTGAAGAGAGCAAAGCAGAGAGCACTTTCATGCACTTTCATGTTTCTTTTTGTTTTGCTCATGTTTCTTTTTGTTTTGCTCATGTTTCTTTTTGTTTTTGATCATTTCATTGTAGTTTTAACTTTGATTTTGTATATTTGCTTTTGAAACTCTACTTTAATGGATTGATCATTTCGGTTATATCATTGTTTGCTATTTCTTTGTCAAACCGATATGATGTTTATATGTTTAAGAATTAAATTGTGATTTCATTTGCTAATCTCGATATCTACTTAATCCGAATTGTTTAACTTTGTTAAATCTGAGTTTATCAAATTGAAATTTCAAAACCTCAAGTTTGCAAACATTTTACCAAAATCTCTTTCTCAATGCTCAAATGCTCAAATCTGTTTTTGAAAAGAAACAAATGTTTACAAGTGTTGTCATCATCAAAAAGGGGAGAATGTTAGTTCTCAATGTGTTTTGATGATTAATAACAATTGTAAACATGAAAGAATGATTTTTGTTAGCAATTGGTAAAACATGTTGTTTGCAATGCAAAAACATTTGCATCGGCTCCAAACTCGAGCTTGGGTCTCCAAACTCGAGCTTGCCCCTACGTAAAGAAAACCAAGCTATTTTGCATTTTCTAAACTTGAGCTTGGTCCATAAACTTGAGCTTGAAGGTTTTCAAAGTTTACTCATATACCGAGTAAGCTCGAGCTTGCACCCGTAAGCTTGAGCTTACGAAGGTTTGAGGATTTTATCAAGTTACTCAAATTGCAAACTCAAGCTTATTAGTTTTAAGCTCAAGCTTGCCCCTTCCAGAGACTTTTCTCACTAAGTTTACAAATATGTAAACTCGAGCTTGCGTTACAAGCTCGAGCTTACCTCGCGCAGAATCCTTTAAACTTGAGCTTATCATTTTATCGTAGAGTTTGTGAGTTTACAAAAGTTGTAAACTCGAGCTTGGCATACCAAGCTCGAGCTTGCACCAAAGCGAGAAAGTTTTTCAAGTTTTTTTCCTTCAAAGAGTAAACTCAAGTTTAAGGTTGTAAACTCAAGCTTGCGTCCGACAAAAATCTTTCAAAGTTTTTAAAACCATTGCCAAACTCGAGCTTGCCCTTGCAAGCTCAAGCTTGGGTCGACAGAGAGCAATGTCATATTTTGAGCTTAGCAAACTCAAGTTTACACCTCTAAGCTCAAGCTTGCATTTTGTGAACTAAAATTATTTTTGACATGAATAGTGCCAAACTCGAGCTTACTCACTAATAAGCTCAAGCTTGCGTTTTTCCACTTTGGCTCTCAAAATGAATTCAAACATATTTCCCCGACAAATGCTAAACTCGAGCTTACTCATTTACAAGCTCGAGCTTGAGACTTCCCGAGGCAAAACTCAAGTTTTAAATGAAGACCAAACTCGAGCTTGGTATAGCAAACTCGAGCTTGGAACTTCGCAATGATGAACGCATCCGGGTGTATTTTGTTCAGCTTTGATTTATGCTTTAACTTGATTCCGCGAATTGGTTGTATATGATTTATATGATTCATATCAATATTTCCTAACCGATTTAACCAGCTTTGCTTATGAGATTACGGAAGATCTAGGTTTGTTTTAAAGAAGACTTTAAGACAAACAACTTGACAACTTGCAATATTATATTATTCTCCAAAAGCAATGGGTTACAACCTGGATAGCAACACAACCATTCTCCAAGAAAGAAAGCTAGCCTCCAAACACTGGACAACATTATACAACTACCTCCACTAAACATAACAAAGACGGGAACACATTCTTGAGGAGCCAAATTTCAAATATTCAAATCTGCAACAACCATATTCAAACAGATTTGTTCACAACAACTAGATTCATGGAGACACACTCACAACAAGCTATATTTTCGAATCAGTTCAAGTCTCAACGGATCTACAACGTTCACATGCTTCAAATCCAATATAAATACATGAAGATTTGAAGTCCGAAAAGAGAAGACATACGTAAAACGCACACAAGAACATCGTCTTTCTTCGCTTATATTTCTCATTTGTATCTTTGATACATTGTGCTTCAATGCTTATATTTATTCACTCTTTGAGAGAGTTTATTTCGTAAATCATTCTTTGTAAGAATCTCAAAGTTGTGGGACTTTGAGGTTGGGTTATCGATTACAACTTGTAAGTGGGAGTGTATCCTAGAGAGAGGATAACTTTCGAGTACAGAGTGTGTATCGATTTGAGTGATAGTAGAAAACCCCAGAGTCCGGGACTGGACGTAGGTCAAGAGTTAAGACCGAAACCGTATAAATCTTCGTGTCAAGCTCTTCCTCTCTAACTCCATTTACCTTGGTTAAGCATCTGTTGTGTGGGTGATCTGAAAAGAATTTTTAAAATCCCCAATTCACCCCCCTCTTGGTGATTTCCTTCACTTTCAACGCGGGCCACCACATGCTGCACCAACTGCTTGACAGTCAGATTTGGAGGCAATGGAGGAGGGGGCTGAGGTTGAGGAGGAGGAGGAGGAAAAGGAGGACCTGGTGGAGCAGCCATTACAGTGGAGGCTAGGCGGTGGAGGAGGACGTGTAGAAATTAAAGTAACAACAGGTTTAAATAGAGAACCTATCGTGAAGAATATGAAACGCCGGAAACTTTTTACGAGGAGACGCATAGTCCTCAGAATACGAGGAGACACATAGTTGGGCAGTTTACCTGGAAGCCGAAGAGAGTCTGGAACATAGTGTAAGGATACGACTCGTTTATCCGAGTAATTTTGAAGCGACGAACATTTAATACCGGATTTTGTAAAAGATTCGTTCTTAAAAGTAATATTTTTTAAGGAAAAATTCTTACTTTACAAAAATAAATAATTGAAAAAAATAATTGACTTTTAGGACCATATATAAGATAAAAGGTCGGTATTAAAAGTAATTGAATTGATTGGAACAATAAATAGTAGACATTTAGGACCAAATATATGATAAAATAACGGTCTTAAAAGTAATTTAATTGAAACAATAAATAATATAATTTTAGGACCGGACATATGATAAAAGGACAGTCTTAAAGTAGAAACACAAAAATCATAATCAATTGATAAAATGACGAGTCTTAAAAGTAATTTAATTAAAAAATAAATAATATACTTTTAGGACCAGGACATATGATAAAAGGACGGTCTTAAAGTAGAAACACAAAAATCATAATCAATTGCGTATATCAGCTCTTTGCCCTTATTAACTCCTCACACTACCTCTATGTCCTTATTAACTCCTCACCGCTCCTAACTCCTCACTACTTAGCTCTCGCCCAACCGTTCAAAGCCTCAAACCATGGTTAGATACAAGATAACTCCTCATAGGGGTACTCTTAGTCCTGAAGCTCGTGCCTTCCTTGGATCGTTATACGGTGAGCCTCCTCCAGTGAGAGTGCGTTCTATTGTGACCAAAGAGTCTCAAGTCGTTGGACCCATTGTTATTTCGGATGATGAAGAGATTGCCGCACCCCCAGCCTTCAGACCATGAAGAGTTCCAGATCCCCCTCTCCAACCTCTTGGCCCCAGCGCGCCTACTGTTGACCCCTCTCCTCTTTCCTCTAATGATGCATTGTGGTTGATGCGAGTAAGACAGGAACTTGCTGATCTTCGTCGGGAACTTAATGCTGCTCACGTCGATATCGCCAAGGCATTGGAGGATAATAAGCTTTAGGATGTTTAGTTAGATTCTTGTCGTTGATAATGTTCAGTTTGTTTTTCTTTCTTTTTTTCCTTGTGTACGTGCATATTCTCCAATAATGTATGAAACATTAAGAACTAAGCTTTTGTCTTTTTTATATTCATATTCTCCAGTAATTAAAGAAGCTTATATATTCTCCAGCTTTTCCTTTAATTTATCTTATTCATTCAATTCTTTCGCTATATATATTCGCCAAAGCCAATCCTCTTTTTTTAGTTTGGTTAATTAAAAATGAGGACCTTTATGACTGAAAAGTATTTGACTTTGAGGACCGGAGTTTGTATAAAATCCGATCTTACAATTAAATGAATAGTAAAAATTTAGGACCGGAAGTCTTCTAAATCGCGAGTCTTAAAAATTATTAATAAAATTATATCTTTAGGACCAGATACTTTATAAATAACCGGTCTTAAAAAAATCCAAAATTAATAAAATGTTGCGTGGAAAATTAAATTTCCCTCTCGTAACTTCTCTTGTCGCGCCGAAAGTGATTACTCGTTTGTCTCCGGTGTTTGTGTGTTGCGTCATCGCTTCTTCGTGTTGCTCTCTCGACAATCACTTTCGGTTCCTTAGCTAAACGTCTATAGACCAAGCTATATGAGGTGTTTCGGTTATATAACTTTATGATTTTCCTGCTTATGGTTCTGGGTTTTTCATGGGTTGAAAGGAAATCGATGAAATGTTCTTTTCTCTGTTGTTAATGAATATTGTATTTTGAAGATTATATTTTCACTTTAGACCTACCCAACTAACCGAGAAACGTTTTTAGGTTTATCTTGCTGTCTGCAACATCAACGTTCATGGCCAGAGAAGAAAGACTTAGCAAACACAATTGAATTGATATGCTACAGGTGAGTCCACAAGACCTCATGCGATGCATTTAATTTCCTCGTCATGCATTTATTTTTCTTCTTGGATTCACGGTGATACATTTACGACCAAAAGTGATTCTTCCTTATGCATTTAATGGGCAAGTTTCTCCATAAAAAAATAAAATAAAATACAAAAAGACATAACCGGCATTGAGCATATATATGCATTTGGGGTTGCCTTATTTTATAAGCAAGTTTTAATTTTTTTCGGATTATGTATGTTAAATTTTTCCATCTATAGGAATTCTACTATGGATCACAGTTGGATAAATAATGCTTTACGGACAAGTGTTGAATATCGAATGGGGTGAGGGAATTTATAGAATTTGCTAAACAAAATTGGATAGTGGGAAGTTTTATTGCCCTTGTGTAGAATGTTTGAATGAGATGCGACTAAGTCCGAAGTTATACACACACATTTAATTTGTGATGGATTTTGTAAGACTTATACCGACATTGATATTGATGACGAAATTCATTCAAATTATGGTCTTCCGAGAGTACTCCTTTTTCAAGGGGTCTAGGACATGAACGAATAAGATGAAGCGGATAATGAACCCGGCATAAGAAATGATCATCAAGAGAAGGGATATGAGAGGATATCCCTTTATAAAAGAGTCAATTCATAAGGTAATATTCATATGCAGAATTCTTTGAAAACTTTAAGGTTTTAACTATATTCCTTCTATTTATGTTCTTAATTAAACAATGTCACTGACTATGAAGTTTGTTCTTGTTTTATTTTTGTGGCAGGATCCGATCCGAAGGGGCATGTTATATGTAAAAGATCGAGGATGTTACGTTGTTGGGTAGGAATCGGATAAAGGCATGGTGAATACTATATAATGTTATCTTATTGTATATATTCATTTATTTGGTGTTATCTTATTGTATATATTCATTTAGGTGTGTCATAGTATAATCATTAATTAAGAGGCCACATAACTCATGGTGAATAATATATGTATTCTTTTCCCAATTCAATTTATTCACAATGGATTGTTCATAGCTTGTAGCTTATAGTATCGAATTTTATGTCTTGGATAATGTATTGGATTTGTGTATTATATGATCGGGAACTATAGAACGTGGAAAAAATTCAAGAAAATTTGGACCGGAAATAAATATGTCGGTCTTAAAAGTTCAAATTTTAAGACCGGATGTATTTATATGTCGGGTCTCAAACGTCTGGTGTACATATTTGATATTAGGCCGATCTTAAAAGTTGGTCTTTTAAGACTGCTGTATTTATTCGTCCGGTCTAAAAATTCAATTTTTAAGACCGGATGTATTATTCATCCAGTCTTGAAAGTCAGTCTTTTAAGACCGGTATAATTAGTTGTCTGGTCTTAGAAGCCACTATTTTTTAGACCGGATTAATTTATGTCTGGTCTTAAAATTCCAATCTTTTAAGAGCGGCCTATTTTATATTTGGTCTTTAAAGTTGAGTTTTAGGACCAAACAAAAAATATTTTAGGTGTATATAGTACGACTTTTAAGACCTAATGTTTTAAATATCCGGTCTAAAAGAGATTCTTTAAGACCAGTTTGAGTCTGGTCTTAAAAGTTAGACTTTTAATACCACCTGGAACAAGACCGGTCGCGGGTTCAGTCTTACGATGCCTCTTTTGGCCGATCTTAAAACCCTTTTTTCCACTAGTGTCAGAAGTAATGGCTGCTGCTCTGAGAGACACAGTTACCTTGTTAACAAGACCATCATTATTGTGTTTGACAAACTAGCCAATCAGATGTCAACTCAAGAAAGGCAATCAGGACTAGATGCAAAGGGAGATGACCTCTTCATGGAGTTGCTGCAAGTTGAGGACTTGACATGGAATGGGAGAAACATTGCTCACATGAAGATCATTGCTTGTGACAGGCTACTGAATACATTTGCCAAGATTCCTCCTGAGTACAAGCCTTCATGGATCCGTTCCCTTCTTTAGCAATAGTTAGTTTAGTAAACTTTATGGGCGGCCATTCATTATAGTATTTTTGTTGATGACCTTGACTAACTCAGATGTGTCAGTTAATTTTTGGATACATATCTGACTTTTGTTTATGCATATGAATGCAAACTTTGAACCATGTTCATCTAAGCTAGGGGCACTTAAAAAATGGACATGGGATAAAGTTTGTGTCTATCAACTTGTACATGTATCATTTGGATCCTTTTGTAGTTAAGGCTAGTATGTATATAGGCTGATGCAAGGGTTCAACTGTGTGTCATTGTAATGTTTTCAGGAAGTTAATAGAATATGACATTTTGGTAGAACATTGATGCCAAAGTTGGGTATGTTTTATTAGAAATGATTTTGTTAGCTTTGAAATCTATTCCGTGTATATGTAAATGCTTTTGACCCATGAAGATGCTTTAATTCAAATATGGTGTTAAAGCATGTGAAGATCTTCTGTAACTCATTAAAAAACTAGTTAAAGCATGTGAAGATCTTCACCAAACCCTTGGCGAAAGAACAATTCACATTTATTCGAAGGGAATTGGGAATGGTAAATCCCAATGAATTGTAAGCAAAATGTTAGTTCATTGATATTAAATTCTGCTTTAATTATAATTAAAATACTAACTTAAGCATCGGAGTCTCTAGTTTTTATTTTTGCAGGACTCTGTTTAGAAACTGCAAAACAGAGGTTAACCGAGGAAAAGATTGACTCCAGTTGTTGATTCTTATGTCTCGAGTTAATTCAACCATATTGTGTAATTTGAAGTTACAAAGTTTGTAACTTCAAGTTAAGATGCCTCGAGGTAAGAGAAAAATAGTTTCATTTTTTTTATTGACAAAGATTTTAATTTATGCGAAATCACCTCAAGTCAGGTGCCTTGAAGTTATTGAAGTCTTGCCTCGAGTCTTGAACAAGCAAAGAGCTAATGTGATGATTTAGTTTACCTCGAGTCATACTCACATATGCCTCGAGTCAAACACGACAATGAGCTTGTTGGGCTAAATGAATGCCTCGAGTCCTTAAGTTATTTGCCTCGAATCAAGGGAAAAGTCATTCAGTCTGGAATCATTTGTCTACCTCGAGTCAAGTAGCGGAGTGCCTCAAGTCAGGCTAATAGTATGAGAACTTTCTTAATGCCTCGAGTCTCGCATCTGTCCACTTCGAGTCAGATTAAATCAGAAAATTAGTTGTCTGCCTCAAGTCATGCCTATGTTTACCTCGAGTCAGCTAACCTATCACCTCAAGTCAAGCGTTAGCTACGTATACTTCCTGCCTCGATTTATTTAGCCATCTAGCCTCGAGTTATTTTCCAGAATTTACTTTCTCTAGTTTATCGATTTACCTCGAGTCCATTATAGTCTACCTCAAGTTTATCTTTCCGTCTATTTCTTTCATCTGTACTATGTGCCTCGGGTCGTTTGGTTAATGCCTCGGGTCAAGGCGTTATAATTTCAAAAGCCGCGTCGCTTGAAGGCTCTCTTCCTCGAGTCATTTCTATTTTTTCCTCTTGATCCATCATAAACCCTATTATCTCAAATTCCTCTCAGCCTTCTCAAAATTCCCTTAATTTCTGACAAAAACCCTTATAAATGTCTCCCAAAAAGCCATCAAAACCCAAAAATTCACCGGATTTTAAACCTAATCAGTCTTCTCCTTCCCTTAAACCCTTAGTTCGACCTAAGCGTGAGAAGAAGCCCCCAATTCATTATCAACCAAAAGTTGCCGTCGATGAAGGAGTTTATGCAAAATCTAGACCTAAAGGCATCGTGTTCAACGAACCATCTCCTGTTCAAGCAAGCCTAAAGTCAATCTCTGAGTCCGAAAAAGGGAAGAGAAAGGTTCATATTGAAGCACCCCCAGGCAAGTGAATAAAGACGATGATATCGGCCTCAGATTTTAAAGGTGGTCCATCTTCTCAGGTATCTGTCTCTATTCCAATTTCTCAATGTTTTCCTGAGTCTGTTACTGTTCCCAATCCTTCAATTTTTCTAGCTATCCTAGACCTGAGCAAGGTTTTATTACTCATCCTATCACTTTGTTTGAAAGAGATTTACAACTTTTTCATGATCGATATGGCTCTTGTAAATTTTGTCCTATAGTCTATGTTGATTTGGAAAAACTTAAAATTGACTGTGATCTTGATTTATCGCCCTGGCTTGCTCCTTTTGAAAACCTTCTTGCCATTTTAACCCTTTATTCTCCTTTTGTGGTTAAAAAAAATTCTATTTTAATATGAAGATTACAAATCTTTTGAACTCTGATGGTAGTCTTCAAGAGGCAAGATGACCACTTTTGTGTGTGGGAAAAGGATCATTGTTACGACAAAGTACATTAACACTTTGTTAAAAATTATTGATCCTCCTCCTGTGTCTGTTCTTAATTATTCTGAAGAAGAACTATTTGAAATTCTCAGACCAGGTGAACCAATAGGGCCCCTGAAGTTTAAACCTGTTTCCATGCCACCTTTGCATAGGGCTCTATGGTACATCTACTCTAGAAACCTTGTGCAAAAAGGAAACAATTTTACACAGTTTGCTCAGAGAGATTATGCTTTATTTGCTTCGATTGTAGATAAGACTCCTCATAACATTGGTGAGTGGGTTTATTCTGAGATGCATCGATTCAAATTTCATTCATCTACCTCTGCTCCTATTCCCTTTCCAAATCTAATCTCTCTGATGCTATTTGAAGTTGGCATTTGGGATCTTGAGCTTCATGAAAATCCTGTCAAACCCCAGTTGTTTGGTCAATTTCACCTTAATCATATGAAAATTACTTTCAAAGAGGGAACATGATAGACAAAGGGAAAATTTAGATCAAGAGCCTCTCAGTCTCAAGCAACAAAAGCTCAATCAACTCCTGCAGACACTGGTGCTCAATCTCAACCTTCTCAGCCTCCACCATCAATATTACATTCTTCTGTGAAGGCTATTGTAGAAAAGGTTGTAGTTGATGCGTTGGTTCAATTCAGGTTTCTCTTATAGCTCAACAGACAGAGATTTCTGAGAAGATTGAATCTGAGGTGAAGAAGTTGGTAGACACTGAGATAGAGCAGAGACTTGAGAACATTGAAGGACATTTGGAAGACGATGGAGCTCGATTTGACAGCCTCAACACTGTTTTTATGATGATGGATTCCAAGTTTGATAGGCTACTGAAGACTTTATCTGATCAGGCTGGTACTTATGAGGCTGGACTTTGGGTGTTGGTCCCTCTTCTCCCATTCCATCTAACCCTACTCCTATAGTGGCATCCACCCATGTTTTAGCTACTTCTCCTATTGTGGCTACTCTAACCAATGTTGTTCTTCCTTCATCTTTGCATTCCCCCATTGACCCTGCCACTGTTCCCTTGCCATCATCATCCACTGATAGTCATACCTCTGCTCATCCATCTCCCTCTATTCAACCCTCCTCTCTTTTTGCTGATGACAAAGGGGGAGAGAGCTAGTTGTGATATTCTTGTGTTGTTATGTTATTTATTTCAGTTTGACAGTTGTATGCCTTATCTGGTTTAAATGGAGTTTTAAATTTGATTATATGAATATATCTTGTCTACTCCTACAATTATTTTGACTATCATTTGGTTCATGTTATCTGTGCTTATTTAAATAAATCTTTAGAAAAATATTTTCAAAAATCATAAGTGTTGTCATCATCAAAAAGGAGGAGAATGTTAGTTCTCATGTTTTTGATGTTTTGATGATAACAATTAATGTAATTAAATATTAATTTTCGATGAAAATTTGAAATTTCAAGTTGCCTCCAATCAAATAATTAATGCCTCGAGTTATATGCTTCAATTTCAAACGTTTTCTCTTTGCTACCTCGAGGTAAATATGCTTTGACTTGGAGTTAATAAGTGTTGAAAATATTTTCCTCTAGGTAAATTAAATATGCCTTGAGTTATCAAATTCAAATGTTTTAAATCCTTTTTCGCGCCTGAGGTGCCTCGAGTCAATTATTTAAACACCTCAAAGTAACTGTTTTATTGCTCAAATGATCTTGGTCTCTGTGCAATTTGTGGGATTTGGCTCCCATCCTCTTTCCTTCCCATCTACTTCCCATCTCTTCTTTATCTCGGCCGTTGAATTGAAATATGAAATGATTTAATCTTTAATAAAAATATTAATATAATATTAAATTATTAAAAAATATTTAAATATAATATTTTTATAAAATATTAAATCGAACCATTCGCATTTCAATCCAACTACCGAGAGATGAAGAAGAGGATGGTAAGAGAAGATGATATGAGCCAAACCCCAATTTGTGTGCCTCAAGTCATTTTATAAATGCCTCAAGTCACCACGACTCAAGGCATATCATGATGACTCAAGGCAATCCTTCAAAGACTCTTTAAATGCAAAAATCATTTTTGCCTCTAGTCAAATATTTGTTGGCTCTAGTCACCATGACTCAAGGCATGTCATGATGACTCAAGGCAATCCTTCAAAGACTCTTTAAACGCAAAAATCATTTTTGCCTCTAGTCAAGTCATACTTGCCTCTAGGCACCGTGACTCTAGGAATCATATTTTGACTCAAGTCAAAATCTTTCCAACATGATTTTTCAACCAATTTATTCTTACCTCGAGTCAAGTTAAAATGCCTCCAGTCAATATGCCTCTAGGCATGTTCTTTTTAACTAGAGTAATGTCTTCCCTGTTTTTCAAATCACCGTCTCCGGAAATCTAAATCAACTTATTATGATTTCATTTCTTTAAATCATCACTCATTATATTCTTAAATGCCTTTAATCAGTTTGCTAAATGAGTTTCACATGATTAAATCTTGGATTAACAACAAATTGTTGTATAGCAATTTGTTCTTTCCTTGTGCGTTGTCGTCGTCACCTGTGGAAGCCATTCCTCATCGCAATTTCATTTCCCATCAATGTCTACTTCGATTTTGCATCAACCATCACACGTGATTTCGTTTCTAGGGTTCGTTAATGTCGGGACTGTTCAAACGACAAAAGCATTCAATTTTTATTTTTTTTCCCTTTTTTGATTTTAAGGGCATTGTGGGAATTTCACATAATCTTCCCACTTAACCAACATCCAATTCTTCATACCAAACAATTCATTTTCCTTCAACTTAAGTTCCATTCCCTAGTATACCAAACAACTCACATTTTTAAGTTCCCTCCTAATCTTCATTTCCTTTCCTTACACTTCTTTTCCTTTCATTTCCTTTCCTTCCTGAAATCTTCCCTATGGGCCTTAGATTAGTTACTTTTACTTGAATTGGCAACTGGATTAATCATTTAAGACCGTAATGCTACTTTCATTTTTTATCTGATTAAAATTATTAGTTACTTTTACTTGAATTGGCAACTGGATTAATCATTTAAGACCGTAATGCTACTTTCAATTTTTATCTGATTAAAATTTTGCTCAGTTGTTTTTTTTTTTTTTTTTTCTTCTTCTTTTGCGTTAGAAAGATAGATTTCCTAGTTCATTGTCCTTTACATCTGACACCATACTGAATACGGACTGCGCATACACATATTCAGTACCATGGTCATGTTTTCTCTGAGAAATATTCAAATCTATACCCTTAAGCATCTTCTTAGAAGAGAAATTTATGGAGAATACTGTTAGGGGGAGTTTTGTTTTTCATAGAATGGAATGAAGTGGCACAGCCAAGAAACACAAACCATTGTTTGGAAGACTTGTTTAGGAGGTAGATGAATGAAAAGGGATTCCTAAACACAATTTTTTTCATCCCTAAATTGGAGGTCAAGATTGAATAATGGGGAGTATATATTACAATTACAAGAATACTTCTACACCTATAAGATGAAAGTGTATATTTTTACTTCCACAAAGCTACCCTGTCTGACTCTTTCACTTGCCATTGCCACCTATTCCCCAATCCAACTTCTAGGTTGGCTAAAGCTTGCTGAGAAAATTTGTGAGAGCAAATATGCATTTTGTTATTTGTTGAGCTGTTTTGCTGAAATCTGGATATAATTGAGTAATTAGTTTTAAATTTATTGGATCATACATTTAGAAAGTATCTTTCCATCCCAAGATAGTATGAGATTGTGTGCTCAACGACCCAAACCCACTTAAGGTACATTAGGAAGTGGAGATGATCCATCAATTCTGCATGGATATTCAATCAAAGAGTATAGCGAATTGAGAAATTTGATTTAGCCTTGAGTGCTCCTATAATTACAATGGCAACGACCCAAACTCTTTCTAGTTGTGACCACTCCATCCCATCCCATCTTTTTATCCCAAACGCATTCTAAGACCCTTCTAGTTTTTCCATTTACATGCAATTTCTTGTCTTGTCACGTTGATTTCTGAGTGCTGAGTAATTTATTTAGTCATTTGTATGGGAATAAAAAAGACAAGAAAATTGGAACGGAAAAGTAATTGTATATGCATAAAATTTCTCTGGTGTATGAGTAAAAACAGTAATAAAGAAGACAATTATTGCCAAATAATAATGACAATGATGTAATAAACATTATATACATGTCTATATTTCAAATGGTTCAAGCAAATGGGGCCGAATGGAGGCCAAATGAATGAGAAGATTTAGAAATAGTTTGCCAACTTGATAATGCTCAAAATGGGTATTAGCATTTAGAGTTATTAAGAAGATGGTTTTGTATTTTTCAGGTATCCAGGAACAGGAGAATATAACAAGTTCTATGAAGAGGGAATCTATAACTGTGCAGGTTGTGGCACTCCTCTCTATAAGTCCACAAAAAAATTTAATTCCGGGTGTGGCTGGCCAGCCTTCTACGAGGGTCTTCCTCGAGCCATAAATCGCACGGTGAGTTGACCTTCTTCGAGTTTGTCTCCTTTGTCTTTACTGCTATGTTCATGGCCTGATTGCACTTTTAGTCCCTCTAGTTATTTTCAATGAAGAAATTTAATCATTCTTCAATAAGAGCATTGTTTTGGAAGCTCAAGTTCTGTTTAATCTGTGGCCAATTAGGGCAATGCTGTTCTTATAGCAGTTTATTTATCTGAGTAATTTCTCCTCTCTTTCTAATTATTAAATCAAAACATCTAAAATTAAAAAACTAGATAACTAGGGTGGTTTTGAATTTCACTATGCCTCAATTGCTGCTACAGATTTGACTAAACCATGTTTCTCATAACCAGTGCTCACTTGCATTGATTGAGTGCATTTGGATCGACGTTAGGTAAAATAGAGCTTATAAATTGATTTATAAGCATAATTTATTTAAAAATATATTGTTTGGATACATTCTTAGGAAAGTATAATTGAAAAGCAGATAATAGTAGCTTATGAAATAACAATGGTTTTTGGTTCATAATTGATTTTGGCATGTATGGAAAGGAGTGTTTGATAGCTTATGAGATAGCCATGGTTTTAGGTTAATAATTGATTCCTACATGTATAAAAGGTGATTGGTAGCTTATGAGTTTTAAGAAAGCCATGGTTTTGACTTTTCAATTATACCCAGCATCAATCTTATTAATCTGCTCTATTTGTTTTTCTGGGTTATTATTTCTCTCTGATGCATATTCAATTAGGTGTGTCTTGGTTCAATAATAAATGTGTTTTAGGATGCAAGTAAAGATCAAGCAAATGTGATCAATAATATGCATTTAGTCAAGTAAATGTGATCAAACAAAGATCTAACAAGAAGCATGAACCAATTCAGATGTTATTACTCATATATATGAGATGGCTGTCATCGAACAAAAACTTATGTCTCGGTTCTTCAGTTCAGGTTGCTTCACTGAACATTGAACATATGTGGGAATAGGCAAACTTGTTGGAAGACTGGGAAGTAGAGCTTCAAGGTTAAGAACTTTGATTGCTTGTCTTGGGCTAAATTATACAAAACCTCTTGAACTTTATGTCATATGTGAATAAATCTCCCTGACCTTTGAATATTTGCAGTAAATATCATTTATGCAGATAACCCCAAACTATTAGTTTTATTCATTATTTATTTGGAAATAACTCAAACTTTGAGAGGGCTAAATGTATACAAAAGTAAGGTTTAAGGGGGCCAAGAATCAATCGTTTGGAGTTATTTGCATAAATGTAAAAGTTCAAGAAGGTTTATTGCAAAGTTTCGAAGGCTAGAGAGATTTTATACATATGACATAAAGGTCAAAGGGATTTGTATAATTGAGCTCTCGTCTTATTATTGAAGGTTTACTTTTGTGATCAGGATAATCACACCATAGACCAGTAACCATATATCACTCTACGAATTTACAATGTCTTTGTACAAAAGTAAAGTTTAGAGAAAAAGTGAAGGTGAATATAGAAGATCGGTATATTATTCTCCTGAACTCAGAGTGCAAGTGGACTTACATTGTCTGTTATAGATTAATGACTTAGACTTAACTAATGAGAACTAACTTGGTTGAGTTTTTTTTTTTTTTTTTGGATACGAACTTGATTGAGTTAACTATATTAGGTACAACTCACAAGTCACAATAGACTCAGGCCCAATAATAAAGACAGGCCCAGTACACCATTACACTAATAGTCTAAAAATACCCACACTACTACAGAAAATGGCTTTTACTTCTAAAATTGGCGTCCTATTTTTAAAAAATGAAGTAAAAAAGAAGGCGGTGGCATTTTTGTAATTATCGTTGACTTTTGGCGTCTAATTATTTTACTTAGACGCCAAAAGCTTAGCTCGGGCGCCAAAAATGAACCCAATGTTAAACTTGGCGCCACATTAGGGCCCAAAGGCGTCTAATAAAATTTATTAGACGCCATTGGGCCCTAAATTATGGCCCAAAGGCGTCTAATAAATTTATTAGACGCCAAAATGCCCTAAATAACTCTTCCCTCTCTAGCCAATGTGAGTTGGCATAGATGGTAAGGGATCCAGGATTAGGCCCTTGGGTCGTGGGTTCGATCCCCTCTGCCGTCGCTGGGACTCCTTTGGTAGGCGATCTCGTAAGTCCCCAGTAAGTGCTCATAGAGCCCGGCGCCGTGCCCTGGCCTTGGTGGGGGACTGATGTCGAACCCCTCCAAAACTTATTTTTACCAAAAAAAAAAAAAAAAAAAAAAAAAAATCTTCCCTCTCTCAACATTCTTCATTCACTCTGTCGATTAATTTCCCTTTCTCTCCAGCGCCGCCCCACCCGCGTTTGTCCCTCTTTCTCCGACTGCATTTGTCCTTGTCTCTCCCACCGTCACCGTCGCGCCTCGCCTTGCTTCACTTTTTTTTTGCTCGGAAGCCTCCGCCTTGCTTCACGAAATCGACCGTCGCTAAGCTCCGACTCCTTCCCTGTGCCCGTCGTTCCTCAGCTCCTCTTGCAATCCGTTAATCCTCGGTAGTCGTTCCGTCGCCCACCGCCGCTATACGTCCCTCTCCGTCCTGCGTCTCCCCTCCTCTCACTCTGTCATACCACCGTCCGCCGTCCCTCTCCCACCGTCTTCTCTGCTTGTCGAACCCAGTGAGGTAAACGGCATTTAGTCAGGATGAAATTTAAAAGTAGCATAGCATTTATATACTTAAATCTTATTTACTAAGAAAGGTTAAAATTTAGAGATATACCTCTTGTATTGTTGCAATTTTCGTTAGTCAGGATGAAATTTAATCTTTTAGATGGGTTAAATTGCAAACTTTTAATCCTTATCTTTTTTACATATCTGATAAATTGAGTTAACATCACATCTCGGTATAGCTTGTGTTAATCTTATTCTGGTGTGCTTATACAGTATATTGTTCTTTAATAATGTCATGCTTCGTGAGGCCTTTTCTGTTGTTTTCGTGACACGTGATTTAGTTGCAAGCGGCTTTTGTTAAGGGAAAACTAGAATAGAAAATGCTGTATACAAATGACTAATTGGGAATTTAGTATTAGCAATCACTACTCACTAAGATAACATATAACATGGTAATTCGGATGAGTTGATTGTGCTTGCATTCTCAAAACGTTGCGGGCTTTTAGATTGATTTCATGAGCGACTGTGGCATGTAACCAAGATAGCATATAATGACTTCCATAATTTATTAGTTTGCATAACATGAAACTTTTTCTTTCTTTTACAATTGTTAATATTCCTCTATTTTCTAATATTGTTTCTGTAAAGGTTTGTTTTGAACTGTCTCTAAAAAAAATCCTGTTTTCAGTCTAAGAAGGCTGATCCAATCATTGTTTAATAGTGTAGACAGTTATCTCATAGTGCATAGTATAGTGCCACAATTCATGGTGCTTAGTACAGTGTTTGGTTAACACCACAGCCATGGCTCGAGCTCGGGCTGAACCAAACCAGACTGGCGATGAGAAAGGTTAACCAAACACTGTACTAAGCACCATGAATTGTGGCATCTTTGGCAATGCTAAACCAAGTGACTTCTTATCTGTTTCTTCTGTAATTGGCCTTCAAATTGTCAATTTTGCATTGTAGCAAACTTGGAAGTTGGAAAGTATAGGGACATACCATCCAAGAACATATTTTGATATCTCCATTTGCGATTAATTAACATCACAACCACATAAAGGTAAGATTCCCGATGATATGTGAAATTTATGGTTAAGATTAAATTAGTAATTACTTGGATTAATATCCTTATTTATTTTATTGCAACCCTTAAATTAGGCTTAAATGATTGGTGGTCTATATACCGATGTTATGTACAAAGCATTGTAATTACTTTTCAAGTTTGTAGTGTGAGATTTTGATTTATGCCTGTATATGTTTTCAAGTTTTGAATTTATTGGATTCATCACATTAATAAAAACTGCAATTGCTCAACATATATATGTATACACATAGGAGGGAATTTTGATTAGACTTACAAGGACATTAGCACCTTATAATTTTTTTTTCTTCTTTTGACTAAAAACTGAAATCAGATTGTCCAAAATAAGTTACAATAGTATCATCATTCTAGTTTCCTTCATCAACTTCCAACTCTACTATAAAAGGTGAAGGGTGATCATGAATACAAAATTTGCCTTGAGTCAAGAGAGCATGCTTAGTTGGTTAGCTAGAGTAATGTCATCTCTATATTGTTAATTAATTAGTTGATTAAGTACTATTATTCACAAGAGCTTATATATAGACTTGACAGTGAACTACTTTCTATATAGAGCTTTATATAGAGCTTTATTATTCTTTTTTCCACCTACCATTACCATTGAAGATAGTTGGAATAATTCTAACATTCTCTTTGTTGTTGTTGTCGTTAGGGTTGCGTAGAGAAAAGAAAGCTCACGCATCGGAATTCAAAGATTGAGGTAATTCTAGTGGATTGGCATTTCCATCATAGTTATGTTTTAATAATTTTGTTGTTGTTGGATTATGTGTGGTTTGGACTTGAATAGTCTAGTAACTATTGGATTAATATTTTTATCGGAGCTGATTTGCCTCTACCAATTTATTGACCAATCTGGTTTTTAATACTTTGATATACGCTTTCTTTTGTGATATGGATTATAGAAGTTTGATTTTTTACTTTTTAATAGTTATGTTACAAAGAGAACTGAATGTGTTGCTGAATTGAAACTTGCTAGATAAACATTGGTATGAAATTATGCATAAACTATACTATTAGGAACCAAATATTTTGAATTTTTGTCAAATTTTAAGGGGAATGTTGCCCATTTATTTTAAAAAATATTGAGAAAAAAGCATGTCGTTCCTGAAATTGTTATAAACTTGAGTGTTGTTGGAAATGTCATAGGTCGTAATAAAATGGATCATAGTTGGATGAATGCTTTGAGAACTAGTGAAGAGTATGAAAATGGGGTGGAAGAGTTTATTGAATTTGCTAGAAGGAATGTGGTTACAAAAAATGGGATGTATTTTTGTCCATGTGTGAATTGTTTAAATGAGAGTTGACGGAATATTTCTAATATAAGGGATCACCTACTTTGTGACGGAATAAACCTTGATACACAACGTGGATATGGCATGGTGAGAAGTAAGAACTAACTGCGTCCCACGAAAATGAAGTTGAGGTAGATGATGATGGAATGGAGAGAATGATTCATGATGTTGAGGTAGAATCTTTTGCACAATCGCGTGAATATGATAACGTGCGAGTGATGTAGAGACACCTTTGTTCCCTGGGTGCACTAAGTATACACGGTTGTTGGGACCTTACATTTGGTCAACTTAAAGGCAACCGGTGGGCGGACCGATAGTAGTTTCACAATGTTGCTTGAATTGTTGTGTGATATGTTTCAGGACAATAATGTACTTCCAAGTCGTATGTATGAGGCAAATAAAATCTTGTCTCGTGATGGGTATGGAGTATAAAGATACACTCTTGCCCTAATGACGCATATTGTACAGAAATGAGTATGAAGGCCTTAGTAAGTGTCCGAAGTGTAAAACTTCACGATACAAAGTGAAGAAAGATGGTGGTTATGGAGATGGGAAAACAAAAAGGCAACCTTTAAAGGCGTTGTAGTATCTTGCAATAATACCGTGGTTTAAGCGTCTGTTTACTAGTGCATCAACGGCGAAGAAGTTGAGATGGCATTCTGATGAAAGAATATCTGATGGAAAATATATACGGCACCTGGCTGACTCCCCACAATGGAAGAAAATAGATGAAATGTTCCCTCAATTTGGCAACGAACCAAGAAACCTTCGGTTGGGGCTTTGTACAGATGGCTTCAATCCGTATGGAACTCTTAGTAGCACCCATAGTGCATGGCCGGTTCTCCTTGTAGTATACAACTTACCTCCCTGGCTATGTATGAAACGCAAGTATGTGATGCTTTCTATGATGATTTCAGGACCAAAACAACAAGGAAACAATATCGATGTGTACTTGGCGCCTCTGGTTGAGGATTTGAAGAAGTTGTGGGACGAAGGTGTAGATGTGTTTGATGCATACAAGAAGGAGTCTTTCAAGCTACGTGCAATGATATTTACCACGATAAACAACTTTCCTGCATACGGAAATTTGTCGTGAGTACGTGTGAAGGGCATAAAGCATGTCCGATATGTAGGCAGACACAAACTTCCATCAACTAAAGCACGGGAAAAAATGGTCTACCTCGGTCACGGGAGGTTTCTTCATCGGTTCCACCCATATCGTAGGTTGAGAAAGCGTTTTAACGGCTTACCGGAGCATAGAACGGCTCGAAAGGCATTAACCGGAGAGGAAGTTTATAGTCGGGTGAAACATATCAATGTCATCTTAGGTAAGCAGCAACAGATTGCAGGTGAGAAGAACATATAGAAGAAGAGACCAATTTTCTTTGATCTTCCATATTGGCGTAGCCTTGATGTGAGACACAGTCTTGATGTGATGTATGTGGAGAAAAACATCTGTGTTAGCCTTGTCAGTACTCTTTTGCACATACCAGGGAAGACTAAGGATGAAATTAGTGCGAGACTAAACCTGGTTGATATGGGAATAAGAGAATGGTTACATCCACAAGTAAGAGAAGATGGTAAGAGGGCGTACTTGGAGCCAGCAGCTCATACACTATCAAAAGCAGAGAAAAAAAGTTTGTGTGGGTGTCTATATGACATTAAGGTTCCACAAGGGTATTCTTCTAATGTGAGCAGGTGTGTGTCAATGAACGATTTGAAGTTAATGGGAATGAAGTCTCATGATTATCATGTGTTGATGCAACAACTATTACCAGTAGCTATTAGAGGTATAATGAAAGATGAAGTGCGAACCACTATAACAAAACTGTGTATTTTTTTTAATACAATGTGTAACAAAGTCATTGATATTGAAAAGTTGGATGAATTGGAAAATTAGGGTTATATTATTTTGTCCCAACTAGAGATGCATTTTCCTCCCGCATTTTTTGATATAATGGTGCATTTGATAGTGCATTTGGTAAGGGAGGTAAAAGGATATTCTAAAAATCCTTATTGACTGGAAGCCTCAATTGTTGAAAGATATGTAGTTGAAGAGGCTATGGACTTTTGCAAAGATTATCTATCAGGTGCCACAGTACATTCTCAGCACGACGAGGGGATAAGCAAGGGAATTAGAGGACTCAAAATGAAGAATATGCCTCGTGAAGAGTTGTTGCAGGCACACTTATATATCTTGAATAATATGGCAGAAGTTCGACCATACATAGATGAACACAGACAGAGTTTGAAGAATATGAATCCAAAGAAGAATGACATGCAGATAGCGAATAAGCAAAACAAGACATTCATAAAGTGGTTTGAGGAGAAGGTGTCGCACGATACCGGGGTGTCTGATACAATCAAATGGTTAGCTTGGGGGCCTTCTTATCAGGTCATCACTTGGAGCGGTTATGAGATAAACGGGTATTCTTTCTACACCAAAGACCAAGATGACAGAAGTTCTATGCAAAATAGTGGGGTGATGGTTGAAGCTGAATCTATGCACTTTTCAAGTTCGAAAGACAAAAACCCCGTATTAGCATCAATGGCCTATTATGGCGTTATTGAAGAAATATGGGAGATGTCTTACAATAAGTTCAAAGTTGCTTTATTGAAATGTAAGTGGGTTAGCAATAATGTTGTTGTAATAGATCCACAATTTGGGTTTGTCTCAGTTGATCTTCAACGAGTTGGTCATAGAGATGAGCCATTCATTCTAGCAAGCCAGGCGAAACAGGTGTTTTATGTCATAGACCCTGCAAATAAAAAGATGTCCATTGTAATCCAAAGTAATAAACAGAAATATGGTGAAGAATCCTTAAACCTTGAATATACACCACCTTTCACAACAAATCCACCTACAGCAAGTGAAGTAGATTTGGTAGATGATGAAGAATATGTTGTAACAAATGATCATTGTGAAGGAATATGGGAAACCGTATAAAGTAAGACCTTAAGTTATGAAATAGTACTATCTTATTTTTGTTTTCATTTTACCTGTTTGTTTATTATATTCATTTAATTACAACTTAATAACCTATCCTACATTTATTTGTCTTAACAGGAATATGGACAACTCTGATGGGTCACACAACGATGAACCCGAACCCGAACCCGATGCGAAAAGGGTTAGAGGAAGCACAAAGATGGGAGCTTTGGTTGCACGTCATGAACAACAACAGGAGAGGCTACATGTGGACTTCAATGCTAATAAGAATCCAATTGGTGATGAGGAAGACAAATTCATTAGTTATATTGGCTATTTAGCTCGAATCAAAGTTCGCATTGTGTACTCGGACTGGAGGTCAGTTCCACAGAAAACGAAGGACTTGATTTGGCAACAACTTTTGGTATATAACTTTCAATATATCTGCATTTGTATCTTTAGTCATATTGCTTGAAATGTAATTATCTTATCATTTACCTTACAGCAAACATACGATGTCCCGAACAATAAGGCGATGCAGAAACACTTGATGGGGGCGGTTCGTCTTCAATGGAAAGATTTCAAGAACAAGCTCTCGAAAAAGTATATTCGCGGGGCAAGGAGGAACGAGGATCCATGTGTTAAATATACATACATTTCTCCAGAGGATTGGAGGTCGTTTGTGGCGTCACGACACGAGCCTCAATTTATTGTAAAATTTCTTTCAAATTTTATCTTATATTTAATTTCAATCTACTTGACATAATTGACTTAGTCTTCTTTGTTTTTGTTTCACAGAAGTAAGTGAAGCAAATCAAGCAAATAAGTACCAAAGATTACTTGTCTCGAAATTTGGTTATAAAAAGCTTGAACGAAGGATGATGGCAGAAGAGTTGGAGAAAAGGAAGGAAGCTGCCAAATCAGATCCTAGCATGATTGTTCAGTCTCCAGATCCTCCTCCGCGTTACCAAAAATGGAAAGCTGCGAGGCTTAAGGGTGACAAATAGATCAATCCAGTTGTTGCTGAGGTTGCTGCAAATATTGTAAGTTGTTATCATTGAAGTATGTAATTTCCAAATTGTTTCATATTACAAGTATTTAATTTTCATTGGATTAAAATTGTATGATACAGATTCACTTGAACAAAGAAGCGGCCAAGGTTCATTCACGCTCGGTCACCGGATGGACATCCTATCAACGGCGATTGGGAAACCGATAACCTTGGTTGTCTTCGAGGAGCCAAGAGGAATTGGCGTCGGAAAATATTTTGGATGCAAATCACATTGTTGTTCACATGATCGGCTACTACCCGGAGCTTGTAGCCGGACTTCGAGCGCAACTCCTTGGAGATATCATGAAAAAGGTGCGTGGTCAAGTGACATCTATGATGCAATCGTCCGTCCCAACCCAGGATTCCTCGGCCGTCCCAACCCAGGATTCCCCGGCCGTCCCAAGCACGAAAGACAGTTATAACCCTCCGGAGGTACTACATTGTGAACCTTCTCTCCCTCCACAGGGTGGACAACCTTGCAAGCTATTTATGGATGTCCCAAAACTTCATCAAGTGGCCGATGCTCTCGTTCACTCACAATTCACCAACCACCATAATAAACAAATTCCAAAAAATCAACTTAGGGTGACTGTGACGTCTGTACGAGAGGGGGAATGTGAAAGCCATCCCGATCCCTGATGACGAGGTTCCCAAACTAGGCAACGCGATAGGATCGTACATTCTTTGGCCGAAGAAACTTATTGATCGCACGGCAAAACCAATGGTAGGAAATACTAACATTACTTGAATTTTAGACTATTGCTATCATTATTGCTATGTTTATGTGTTTTAGACTATTGTCAACGGCCTGTCTCATAATTTGTATTTTATGTTTACTAGGATGAGCACCATGCGATAGAATTTCCTTTCTTGGCACGACTGGAACAGGTGTACAATGACATTACATAAATCCCCATGCAGATGCCTGAGGGAATTCTCGGCTCAAGATTGGCAGCGTATCAATTTTTAATTCACAACGAAGATCTTACGCAATTTATTCATTTAAAAGAGCTAGATGTATGTTGGCTTAAACTTGGAGTCATGTAAGTGAATTTTTTACCCTTCAATTAATCATGTGATTTTTTCATTTTATACATTCAACAATTCATTTATCTTTTTAATTCCATCATAGTTTCTTCCACCGGCTGTGCGTACAAATCAGAAGAAATGGGTCATATGGATTTTTATGTCCATTTTTCACATCAAGGAGGAACAGTACCTTGGAAATTAGGACATCTTATGTGGGTTTTACAATGCAAGAGTCGAAATTGCCTTGTTATCTAGCACCAATCCATGAAGGGTACGTATTTCAGTTTTGTCTATTTAAGATGTTTAAGAATAAATTGCTTTCTTATCTTAACTTAATCTTATTCTGTATGTATTGTTTTAGTTATCATTGGACTTTGTGTGCTTGTTTGTCCACCCATTAACACCGTCTATTGGTTCGATTCCATGGGTCGAGGCCACGCGAGAGATATAAAAACCATGTTCAACAAGTAAGTAAACTTTTTCTAAATCATTGATATTCTTGAATTAAATGATTTGTTATAATGTCTGTTCATTTTCATTTTAATGATAGTGCGAAGGCATATAGATTGATTGTTGGAATTAAAGGGGGTCCAAGTAGAGAACCGGCGTGGGTTTATTCTAAAGTAAGTAGTTTGTTTTAATTCAAGTTAATTCATTGACAGTGGAATTTGATATGCCTTTATTCATTAAAAAGGAATTCAAGTAACCATTTGCTTTTCATTTATAGTGCCATCGACAACCAGGGGCCACTGAGTACGGATACTATGTCATGCTCTACATGAATGCCATCATTCAGAGCGGACAAACTTCAAATTTTGAACAGGTAATTGGTCCTTCATTCTCAAATGATTTTTCGAAGTTGTACTTTAGTTGTGTAATTAATTCATTCACTTAATTGATTTATCTTATACCTTGTAACATTTTATAGGTTTTTGGTATTGTGGATGCCTACTCGGAGCAAGATATGAATTTTATTCGAAACCGTTGGCTGGACTTCTTCTTGAACACATAGATTAATGAAGTAAATTAGTCTTTATATTGTTTAATTAGTAGCAGGTAGCCAAACAACTTTTTGACACTTTGTGGCGATTGTTGTAAACATAGAAGTAGTTGTAGTAGTTAGAGCAAATTGGTCAAGATGATTTGAAGTTATAGCCACTTAGACTTTGTTAGCAAGTAAATATACATTGCGTGCATTCTGTTTTTGTATGAGGCTAGCTGAGCTAACCTTTAGCACATTTTAAGTTTGGTCAGGTAGTTAGAGCAAATTGGTCAAGATGATTTGAAGTTATAGGCACTTAGACTTTGTTAGCAAGTGAATATACATTGCGTGCATTCTGTTTTTGTATGAGGCTAGCTGAGCTAACCTTTAGCACATTGTAAGCTTGCTCAGGTTTTTGTAAGGATTGTGGGCAGTGAATATATGAAGCAAATTTTTTTTTTTTTTAAAAAACAACACCTAAGGCGTCTAAGTATTTTAATTAGACGCCTTAAGTACATATTAGGCGTCTACTAAAAAAAACTTAGACGCCTTAATTGCACTTAAGGCATCTAAGTATATAACTTAGACGCCTTAAGTGTGCTCTGTCTGCACGCCTCGCTTAGTGTCGTACTTAAGGCGTCCTATAATTTATTAGACGCCTTATGTCATAATTTAAGGCGTCTAATTAAAACCTAGGACGTTGACAGAGATTTTCCGTCATCTCACAAAATAACCAGATTAGAAAGGATTTGCAGTATAATGTAACCTGGGTCGTTTCTCTCAAGGAATTTGCGGTGGGTTTAAATCGCAGCGAAAGAAAAAGAACAACAATAAAATTGGGGGTTTTTGATTTGAAAGCGATTAAAACGAAATTAAGTTGAAACAGATCTGAAATATGCAAAAGAGATAAAAATGAGATTGCAATAGATTAAAACGATCAACCCAACGTTTAGATTCCGAAACTTCCTTCATTGAACGAAATATAAACGAACTCGCGTTTGGCTCGGACGAACCGAAATCTCTGCGTTCGTCCGAAATCCTCGACTAGATGATCATCTAGAATGTCCGAACAATGGCGTCTCACCATTCAATCGCACCAACACTCTAACCTAGTTCGAACTCGATCCTGGGATGAACCAAACCGAATATTAAATCTAATATTCGAACTATTTTTAAATCGGATCCGATAAGATGAAAACGAAACGAGTAAAGTTACCGATTAAGTACGAGTTCTCCGGACGAATCATGGAATCCTCAATGTTGGGTTAACCACAGAAGGTTTAGCCGAACATGGCTGGGAAAATCGAAGAACAGACGAAGAACACGAAGAACACGAAGAACATTTCAGAGAATCTGAAAAACTCTATTTTGATCCACCAAAAAGAATAAAAACGTGAATGAATGTGTTTTTGGCTGCTGCCTTACTTAACCTAAGATGAAAAACGAAATGGGGCTCCAATCAATAATCCAGGCCCAAAACGAGAAAATAATACAGAATGGGCTTTAGTCACAAATTCGAGCCCAAATAAAACATCGACTTTGGCTTCAAAATCGACCGTCTTCTTGTCCGAATTTTCCCTTCATGTCTTCATAACAATTGTAGATCTCCGAATCATCTGAAATATGAAACAAAAGCGAGGCAAATCCGATGTCTGGTTCAAGAGTTATGGTAAGATTAGTGAAGCAATGTAAAACTGGAATTTTATTAATAAAAATGGCTAAAATATAATCAAAGGCCCAAAGCCCAAATAAGTATAAAAGACATTATTTATTAACTAAAAAGTCCTAAATTATTAATCAAGAGATAAAAAGAAGTGTATAAAATATTCAATTATCGACGTCGTAATTATTCCCTATGGCGCTTCCCAAATAGACGCCCCGCTATTTTAGGACGTTAAATGTGAAAAAACTAGGACGCCGTATCCCTATTTTGTAGTAGTGCCATTTGGTCTTGAATCATAAGCTTTAAGAATGACCCCTTGTCGGGCACTCTCACTAAAGGGAGGGGGTTCGATCCTGGAGTTGGTCAAGACACTGGGGGAAGCATCCTAGCTCCTGGGTGCCTAGGTAAACACCTGAGTGTAATAAACGGTTCGCCCTGCCCAACGTTGGTATCACCTAGGAGGAAGGGAGACTTCGCCCTTGGATCGTGGGTGAGCCTAACCCCTTTCCTAAAATTTTCTTATAAAAAAAAATCTTTAAGAACGGTTGGGTATAATGGAAGGGTCTAATCTCTCACAACATGATGGAACCGGTTTCCCTACCTATCCAAAGATAGGTAGGAGAGCTCTTCCAAATCTGGACCGTCCATATTTAATTTTTTTAACTATCATTTTTTAAAAAATATGTTAGTTGAAAAATTATCTTTATTTTAGATTTTCTACCCATTAAAATAATTATTTTTTAAAAAATAAAAAGTAAAAAAAATGAAATATAGATGGACGGTCCAAATGGGAAGAGTTCTCTCTACCTATCCCAAGGATAGGTAGGAAACCGATTCCACAACATGACGAACTAAGGTTCGAATCCTCGCTCGGAGAGGTGCCAACATTTAGTGTCTAATGGCACCTCATATAGAATTGTCTTCAATAGAAGAATACCTATGCTTAGGGGGGAAAAAGAAGAAGAAGAAAGAACTCTCCCACTTCCATGAAGACCCCGGCCATTTCACCATTATCATTCACTAGATTTTTTTTTTCCAAGTCCTAATATTCAAAAGCAATAAAAAATAATACTTACTTATAATGCCCATGAAAAATTATAATTTTTTTAATTAAAAATCAATTATAATTTTAAACATATTTAACCATGATTTATTTTCCAATAATAATTTGGATTCTCGAAATTTCTTTAAATTTTATTTTTTAAAAAAATTTAATTTTCAAGTTTTAAATTATCACTCAAAATAAATACGAGTACTTAAAAAATAAAATTTAATTTTATAATAATGCTTCGCCCACACATGAAATTTTTCGGTTGTATCCTCATTACATTGAACTTGACTTTAACTTGTTATGAAACTAAAATAACAAGAGAGATTAAGATGAGGGAGATGAAGAAATGCAAGAGAGAAATGGAGAGCAAGGAGAGAGTGATTCTTCTTTCTATTATTCACTTCCAACCTTTGATATATGCCTACTATATATAGGCAATGAATCCTTAACTTGCATTACAAAAGTTACATACAAAAGAGTAAATCTACATGACGGTATATTATGAAGTAAGTTATTTACATTAATCATATAAAACTCCCACTAAGCCATTCATGTCATAGGTTATATGACTTTAAGTATAGAATTCCAAAAGACCCTTCTTGAAAGGTTATGGACATTCACACCAATATTGGAATATTTATAACACTCCCCCTTGAATGTCCATTATGAATGTGCCTCATTAAAAACTTTAACTAGGAAAAACCCAGTGGGACAAAATCCTAGCTAAAGAAAAGATTAAATCATTCATTGATACACTGTCCAGTGTTGCCTCATTAAAAACCTTTCTAGGAAAACCCAGTGGGACAAAACCTAGATAAGGGAAAAAGAGTACAGTATGTATCAACTCCCCCTTTTGACAACATCAGTATTACTCCCCCTGATGACTACATTACTTTCAGGGTGTGTTTGGTTTGAGGGGAGGGAGTGGGAGGGAAGGGAGTGGAAAGTAGAGAATTGACCAAATTGCCATTAATAAAGGGAATATTTTTTTTTTGTTGAGAGTGTATTTTAGGAATATTAAAAAGTCTCCATGGGCTTTTTAGTAAAGAGGGGTTAAAAGATCTCCCCCTCCCCCTCCCTCAAACCAAACTTGCCCTCAATGTCTTTTGAGTATATCTTCTTTTTTGGTCATCAAACATTCTATTGCGTACCGCAAGAACTAAATATTTCAGCAAAATCATAATAATACTAACATGATTTCTAAGCATTCTTATAAGATATATCTAGATGCATATCAACGAGATATTCATTAAAACAATTATATCATACATGCTACGATAGCTTTAAGTCATACTAAACTTATTAAGTTTTGTTCTCGAGAACTTTGAATTAGATGCTTCTGGCATCTTGAGTCCTTCAAGGACATATGCTACTAGCACTCTTGGATCCTTTGAAGATTCTTATGCAATCTTCATAATTTAATAAGCCATATGCATATGCTATATATATAACAATATCTAATATGTAATACCCAAATAATTATTTGTCTTGAATATTATATTTGGATAAATAATATATCTTAAATATTATATTTGGATAAATAATACCTATTTAAAGTAGGTGAATATGTGGTCTCAAATTTTTCTATTATGTTTATTTTATTTTCTAGGCAATTTCTTCCTAGAATTAAGGTAACCAAATATTTGATTTTCTAAATCTTATTAGGGATCATAAAATATCCTAAGATTATCATAATTAAGTATAATCTTAATTATGTCATAAAAGGTAATTAAATATCATCAAAATACCTAAATCAATTGGAGAAAATTATCAACAATTGTTGGGCAATTAAAATTGCAATAATTGGAATTTATATTAATTTTCTAAATTAAATAATAATTAATTTAAAAAGGCATAATTAGGGATATATCAACTTAATTAACATCCAAATGATATCTAAGGGCCAAGATTAGTATCTTAGGGGTTTCAAACAATTATGATTAATATAGTAACCTATCAAATTTTAACAATTAGGCCAAATAACCCCTAAAACACTATACTAGAAATATTAACCAAGATTAATTAATCCTCCCTAAAATCATTGAAAAGTGGCGAAATTTACTAATTAAAGAGGCTAAGTAATTTCATTAATTCTTAATCCCAAATCATTAACAAATATCATCAATAGTGTTTGGATTTTTCCAACACAAATCAAAGGTTTGGATTAAAACTAATAAAGTTAAATCCAAAGGTTCTAAACAACTATCATAAAGCTTAATCCATGTGAGATGGGAATTAACCTACAAGGGGATTTCTTCTAGAGAGATTAGGATGAAATACAACACAAATTAAAGGTAAATAAAAAAGGGGGAAACGAATTAAGAGGAACAAAGAATAATCAAAAATCTAGATATTAAATTAAAGCTAACATGTCTTAATCAAAGCTTTAATTTTTAGGGGTTATGGAAGAGGATAATTGTACTTGGTGATTAAGAGCTTTTATGACAATGGAAGAGGATAGATTTTGATAAAAGATGAGAGAGGGGGGGGGGGGGAACGGCACATACAAGTGGAAGAGTTAGTGTGTAGGTGTGATGTAAGCTTGTGTAGGAAAGATGCAAGAATGATTAAATTAATTAATGATGAGGTAAAAACCATTAGGATAAATTCAAGACACAAGTAAATGAGAACCTATAGAAAATAAATTGTATCTTGAAAAACCTTGATCATAAATCAAATATAAGGATATATTAGGAACAAGCATATTTTAAGCTTGAATTTGGTTGTTTTAAAAATCATTTTCCTCAACCTTTGTGAATTGTGTTTAAGTGGTTTAATTGTTTTAAAAAGACCTCTAATTAAGTCATAAAATTGAGGTTTGAGGAGTGAAGAAGAAACTTGAATAAAACTACCAACTTGCAACTAACTAAATAGGCATTTGGTGTAACTAAAAATTGAAACAAACAAATTAGAAGAGGGAAGAATAGAAGTCGGTCATGAGCTTGGAAATGGAGTGATTAATTAGTCACAATCAAGCATTAATCATAAAGTAAAATAGCATTAATGGGGGGGACAAATTGGCTTTGTACAATTTGACTTTGGGGTAAAAAATTGGAAGAGGATAGGAATGAGTAAGGAGGGCCACGATTTTGAGAGTGAAAAAAGAGAGAAAAATTGAAGACAAGGGTAGAATGGGAAGGGAATAGGCAAGGGCATGTGAGGTCTTTTTGCACCTTGAACTTTTACTATAAATAGGGCCTTTGGCTCTTCACAATTCTCACACCAAAATAGCAAGCAACATCTGATTATGTAGAGTGAAGGTGAGAGTTAGAGTGAAGCAAGAAGGAGTAGCAAGGTTCTCCAAGGGTAAGTTCCCTAGTTCTTAAGCTTTAGCTTTGAGTTTATAGCTTAGATGTTGTTTTGATCTTTAAATCTTCCAATATATTTTTGTTATCATGTTTTTATGGTTAAAAATGGCTTTGTTTTGAAAAAATGATGAAGAAGATGTTATAGCAAAAATTTTGGAAGTTTATGATCAAAGTAGCGAAGCTTCTGGCGAAAGTTTATCGGTTAGCGATTTCTGAAATCAGTTGTAAAAATGCTGGTATCCTATGTAGAAGATGATATTCTAAAATTCTGAGAAAATTCATGTTCAAAGTAGACATATATAGCTTTCCAAATACACCTATAGCATGTCATTTTGAGTTTTTTGCTAGGAGATCAAAATTCTGCAAAATGGGCTACGTTTTCTGAAAATTTTCTGGGCAGAGGATGAATATGTAAAAACTGGGAAGTGTTCATAAAATCTGGGAAATGACAAATATTTTTTCTTAAAATTAGACATCTTAAGGATTCCGAGGAATTTTACGGATCCTCGTTTTGAGTTCTGAGGAATTAGTTATGATTTTTCAAAGTTAGGTGAAAAATCAGCCTATATGCTGTCAAGTAACGTTTTTACGAAAATAAAAGGGAATTCAAATGAAAATAATTAAACCAGGGGTAAAATGGTCATATATAGCCAAAATATCTCTTGGAATAATATTTTTGAATTAATTAAAGCGATATTACCACTATAGGATTACTGTGCACGAATACCATCAAAGACGAGCGTACCGAGAATATTGACTCAGGTACGGACGCGTATTGTAACCTTGACTCTTATGCTTATTGTATGCCTATATATGATAGTTGTATACTAAGACTCTGTCTTAAATTGTTCTTGATACATTCAAATATATACGGGTTATGGTTTTCATAATGCCGTTAGAGTTTTCCTAGCGCTGAGGACACGATAGGCCATCGTGGCACTGGTGAATAGTGCAGACTGGGGTAACATACATACGGGGCAGGGGTCAGTGTTTTGTTATTGCCTTACATATTGTTAATGTTTTGAAAATGAGATTTTGTACTACTCGTAATATCGTCATACATATCTTGTTTACATAAGCATGAGGTTAACCGTTACCTGAGGTCCGATGGGCATTGGACCTCAGTCTTAACTAATAGTCATGAAAGGATAATGGATCAGAGAAGTTACCAGTAGATGGAGCCGTATAAAGGCACCGATGGACGGGGTCGTGAGGAGGCACCGGTCAAAGCAAATGCAAGAAGAAGGTTAACATAGACTACCTTCTGGCGTGAAACTAATATGGTTACTTCAAATCATTTGGTGCTTAAACTAGAAAGGGTCGTCTATCTGGTTCAGTCAATCAGTCGCCATGAATTCGAGGAGACTCCTACTAGACTTTACCCAGCCTGGCCAAATGGGTTGATTTAACTATGTTAGGTTCTATGCCCCAAGTCAAGAAATGACTCGGTCTGAAAATGTATAGTTACAATGTAAATTCTGTAATTATATAAATCTTGTATCACATGAATATTCCTTCGGGAAATTTTTAATATACCAAGATATCGTCGGGCATCGCATATGCACGAGTATTTTATATCGATTACTCGTTGTTCAAATTTTTAGTATATGCTCTCCGTTTCCGCAACACGCCGAGTTGTAGCACCTCAAAACTCGACGATTTTTATAAAACCACGTGTCAAGCACGATTTATGATACGGAACTTGGGGTGTTACATAATAGACGCATAATTTATCATTCATAAACTGCCAGATTTATCGTATCCACCACAAAATCATATATTCCAATTTGGATTTCAGGTCCTTAACTATCATAATATGATTATATTTGCGTCATTCTCAATTTTACTTATCCTCTTGGCCAATAATGTTTATATAATATCCTCATTTGATCACGTGATATCATCATCAAAATTGTTGTCGACAACATCTTTTTGGTTCTATTTTTCCAATTCGACATAACAATATCAATATTACTCAGGTACCTGAACCTCTCTTGAGGTTTTGCAATAAGTTATGTCTCGATACTCTTCTAGAGTATTTACCTCCTTAATATGATCATCTTTATTATTGCTCCAATTTATCCATAACGTTTATATTTGGAACCGAATACTTACTCATGCTTCAGGCATGTTACTAATTGGAGCATTTTTATTGGAATATGAGATTTAATAAATCTCATTTAGGTCGATAATTCTATCTGGCAAATATATCATGAATGCATAACCTGATGAATTTCTGGTTCATACTTCTTTATTGAGGATATATACTTTGCTATAATGCATTCCATGTATTCTCTTGTCTAGCTATTCAATTTCTCCCCCTCATGTTGAGAAAATAATGTCAAATATCAATTGACTAATCATACGGTATAAGTCTCCTTAATCCATTTGTTTCCTTTAGAAACATCATTTTGTTTCATATAGAGACAAACAAGAAGAAGAAGGTCCTTATATAACATTTATCTCAACTTTCTTTCCATATTCATCTATGTGCATCATGGTGGATTAATAATCATTGCACATTCAAACTTTATAAGATGAAATTTGTTTGGCTACTGACCAAAAACCAATTTGATCGGGAGAATTTTGTGTTGGAAATTATGCCCTAGGGGCAAGTCATTGTACAATGAACGTTTAGGATATTTATAGTATTCTCTTTTTGTTATCATTTTCGTTTGCATGTTTGTATTGATAACTGCATCCCTGGATATATCTTATAGATTATCCTAAATGTCCTGATCGGTCATCTACGCGGGAGCGAAGATGAGTTAAGACCCGCATGTATGACTTTGATGAGATATGGAGATACAATCAAAGTCATGGGCACTTGTAAGAGTACAAGGTCTTGGACCGACCCACTATGAGAAAACTGCATGGATCTAGTCATAAGCTTGTCTCATGTATAAGCTAACGTCACAACGCCCTATGACTGAGATCATCATGGATTCCTACATGATGAATCATTAATCTTTGACCTAGTCAAAAGTCACCTTTGACCGGGTGATGATAAAGGTGGGATCGGGATCAGTGGTTTCATGCGGAGGAATGTGAATGGTCAAGATGGAATTTATCCCTCACACTTGTAGAGAGATAATCTTTGGGCCCCTCGATGAGTGAGTCTAAAGAAATGTATGGCCATACTATGTTGGAAAGGAGTTTCCATTTCACTTATTAGACTACTCGAGAATCGAAAGTAATGGACAAGAATAGGAAGTTGACATTGTCCATGCCTCATCCTTGACCAAATTATCGCGTGACAAAAGGGACGTGACATGGTTGTATGATAAGGTTGTATCGTGACATCGTGACCACCCCCCACGCACGCACGCGCCCACACACTCTATTGCTTTCAAAAGTTGTTTGTATAGAGATATTGTCCATACCTCAATAAACCTTTTGTAGACACCACCAAATCCTCCCTCCTCAGTCTTATTTTCTTTTGCAAACTTATCTATTGCTTTCAAAAGTTGCTTGTATAGAGATATAAGGAACCTGATATAAGCATAGTGACCACCCCCCCAACACGCGCATACGCACGCGCGCACACACTCTTTTGCAAACTTATCTATATGGTGTCCACCCCCCCCTCCCTCCAAAAAAAAAACATGCACGCACACAATTTATTATTTAATAAGCATGATGTCTTTTTGAGTTAAGAAAAATACATGTTCTTTATTATTTTGTTTTATTTAAATATACGTTCTTTATACCTAGATATTTGGATTTATTTTAATTTTTTTCATAGCCATACATTGATATTTTATATATTTTAATTAAATTATACTATTTAAATCCTTATTGGAGTGACAATAGTTCAACTATGGTTGAACCCTGGCCGAATTTTAGTATAAAAAGTGAAGAAAAATTTGGGAAAGAGAAGAAAAATGACACATTTTCCATCCTTGGATGCGTTTGGTTCAAATAAATGCTTTTAAGCCAATTTTTCTTTAACCCTAGGAAAATGGCTTCCTTCCATCTCATGTGGGAACATATTTCCTTATCCATTATTGAAGTGAATTATCAGCTATGTGATCACTTAAATAGTTTCTTTTACAAATTATCAAATTATAAGTATAGGACTCAATAGAAATCAAATGAAAAATCCACAAAGGACCTAGTTAGCATGAAGAAAAATTATGATAGATTTGATATTTTCATTTTCAATCAAAATGATAATTATATATGTATTTAGGTTCAATTTGATTCATTATACATTATCATACATATAAGTGTTTTGGGCAATTTATAATTTTTAAACATTTGTTAATTCATCATTTTCTTTTTCTTTTCTTTTGCATGCCAACTTTTCTACAACTGGAATTTTCCCCTTCCATCATATACTTTTTTCTTGTTAATGGAACTTGTTGATTGTTTAATTATTTGTAAGTGTCAACTGTTCATGAATAAGTATGGATGAACAAGTCGCATTTCTAAATGTTCTACTTTTTATGAACAAGTGGAGTCCTCTTATATATGAATAATACATTAATTTTCGGTGGTCGAGCTTTAGTTAGTTGGCGCTAGAGCTTCAAAGGGCGCCAACAGTGGCTGCTCGGCTGGTCCTCGGTGGTCGAGCTCCTGCAACGATCAAATTTTTTTTTTTCTAAAAATAAATAAAGGGAATTATTGTCTTTTTACCTAGAAAACTTATTTTCATTTTAATCATTGTCTTGTAGTGAAATTTTAGAATGTCTTAGCCCTTAATTGAAATAAATTTGGTCTGGCTCATGATCCTTTAATGAAATTCTCCCATTTTCCTTCGACCCTTAGCAAGGAATTTTCACTAGATTCGATTTACTAGATTGCCTTCGAGTGTTTAGATTAACTTTTGGAGAATAGTTTACGGAAAAAAGTTAGAAAAATGATTTTTCAGAATAGATTCTTTGAAAAAAGTGATTTTGATAAAAAGATAGTATTTGATATTGTTATTAGAATCACTTTTTCATGCTCAAATTAGTAAAAAGGACATTAGTTTTTGTGATAGTTGTATATAAATGATAACATTTTATTTTAAATATTTTTAACATTAATTTCATAATAAATACCAAAATTAAATACATTTTTCTACAAAATTAAAATTATAACATTAGTTAATTAAATAACATGATAAAAAAAGATCAAACATATAAATATTAATAAATTTAAAAAATAATATTAAATTTTAAAATTTAAATAATATTTTCTTGTCTTTTTCCTAGGCGTGTGAAAATAAAAAGAACGAGAAAAACTAGTATTGAGAACTCGGGTAGTGGTGGCTTTCCTAACCCAGAAATTTACCCTGTTTCAGAGCAGCTCGGAGTCGCTTTCGACGTCGTTCAATGCGCAGAAGGTCTCAAACGCCGTCGTCTATTATCTCTCGTTTGAATTTGGAACAATTGCCTCCAATGCTCCCGCAATGTTTTGACCTTTGTTCGTGTCCCCAACAAGGTAAAATATCTCACTGGACATCCCCAATCACCTACTCCTGAAAATCCTCTGTTCGAAACTTGGTGTTATGAAAAATAATCTTCTTATGTTTTTGGCTTGTTCACTCTATGACTGTGGAGATCAGGGAGAATTATCTAAGTTATTTTGCCCTCTGATTGCAATTTGCCGGAACTAAAGATGAAATGTGAAACACAAAAAAAAAAAAAAAAAAACCTCTTTCTGCAGAAAATATTACATGACAGATTATTTATAAAAGAAAGTGTTCATCTCAATTTAATATGTGTGCAGAATGGGATCTACTGGAGAAGTGCTTGATTGTGATGAGCCAGAGAAAAAGCCATCACTTAAAGGTAAGGTATGATTGATCCTAGAAGCACTAGTACTTGATGAAGAGCTTAAAGGTGTAAATTCACTGATTCTAACAGAATCATTTGCAATTGTAGGCTTCTGTGAGGAGCTTCAAAATTAAGCACTTGAACTACTTGTCTTATAGGAGGCCTTAGAATAGAATCAGGATGAACACACCACAATCCCACCATCGTCAACCTCAACATTTCCTGCTCATTGAAGTCTCCACACATTCTCTCATCAGCTGCTTCAATAACACTTTTCCTCCTATGGAGTTCCCAAATCCAATCCACAAGTAAAACCTGTTCTTCATTAGCACTGATTTTGATTGCTTTTCTCCTACAAGCTATTTCCAACGCTACGACTCCGAAACTGTACACATCAGTCTCTCTGCTGTCCTTTCCTTTTGAGATATATTCCGGAGCCATATATCCGAATGTTCCAGCTAGATCTGTTGTTTTAGACCCTTTTGCATGGTCCACTAGTCTAGCCAACCCGAAATCTCCGAGTTTGGCATTGAAGTTTGGATCTAACATTACGTTGCTTGCTTTTATGTCCCTATGAACTATACATAGTTCGCACTCTTCATGGAGGTAATATAATGCTAAGGCTAGGCCTCGAGCGATGTTATATCTTTGTTCCCATGTTAAGAGACTTTTGCCTTTGAAGAGATGAGAATCTAAGCTTCCGTTTTGCATGAACTCGTAAACTAGCATTAGTTCATTGTGCTCATGACACCACCCGATTAGTCGAACCAGATTCTTATGCCTCAGTTGACTGATGATCTTAACCTCTGATGCATACTCCTTCACTCCTTGCTTAGATCCCTGTGATATCTTCTTAATAGCAACATAGCCATTCAATTCTTCTATGAAGCCTTTGTAAACTCCACCAAATCCTCCCTCTCCAAGCTTATTCTCTAGTGTAAAGTTGTCGGTTGCTTTGACAAGCTGCTTATATGGAAACTTATTAGGCCCTATGATTCTATGAAACTCATCTTCCATGCTTATTAGCTCAAAGCCAAAACCACCATTATTGCTTCTTCCTCTTCCTCTTCTTCTTTTGATATTCCAAATCATAAACCAAATTAAGCCTATTCCACTTACTAAAACACCTCCTCCTATGCTCAACGATTCTATTAGTCCTCTCTTGCTTTGATTTATCTGATCTTCCACATCTAAATATGGACTGAAGGACCAAGAGCAAAGAGTATGGATCTCATCATGTAAAATTCCTGTTGCAGAAGAAAATCCGAACTCAACCCACTCTGGAAGAACATAAGCCAAATTGACAATATGAAAGAAATTCTGTTCAATTCTAGAGCCATTCTTATACCCAGTAAAACTTACACTCAAATTGAAAGTACTGGTATCGTAACTGATCTGTGCATCATATCTTCTCCCATCCTTCACATTGAACCACTCTGTAGTATACTTCGTGCTTAAAGAATTGATATCAATCCCCACATGATCATAAGGAGGATCCAAATCATTATTTGGGAAGGTGTCAAACTCCACAGCCACAAAAGGATGCTGCTTTCTGTAGTTTGGACCCTTCCATTGAGGACGACTCACAAGGCCAATTCCAGCGCCGTCTTTATCAGAAAGGGGAAAGCCTGGTGCAGCGAGGAAGAAGGTGATGCCATCTCCAAGATGGAAGCTCTTTCCTTGTGTATTGATGATGAAGGAGAAATGGGTAGAAAAATCTGTGATTTTTCCTGTCATCTCATCCCAGAGATGGAGATTTTCGGAGTAGGTGACTCTCCCGATGCTGTCTTTCTCTAACTTTGTGAGGTTCAGGCATCCATTTTCGTCGTAGTCTGCATCTCCTTGAAGTCTTAAGGTTGGATCACTCTTTTTGAATCCTTCATAGTTGAAGAAAAGTGAAGAAACATCAGAAGGGTATATGAGAAAGAATAACAGTGTCATGGTGGTAATGAGTTCTAAAGAAGGAAGAAGATGAGGGGGAGGATTGTTATTGTATTGTCTGGCTGCCATTGCTGAGGAGGGTGATGACGATGTTATTTTGTTTCCTCCCATCTCTTTTAAATGGCTTGGAAATGGTAAGAGTCACAGAAGAGAATTTGAGATTGAGTGTAGCTTGCGTGTTATGTTGGGGAAAAAAATTCAGTTTGTTAAACTACACCAATATATTTACATGAATTTGAGATTTTGTGTTTAAGCAACCATTACCCATTTGTTTTCTTTTTCTTTTTTCCTCTCTTTTTTTGGCAACTAGCATTACCCATTTTACTAAAGGCCGTTGGTTTTAACATATTTGTTTTGTCTCCAAAAGGTACATATAAATTTTGAAATGGAGGAGTTCTTATATAAATTGCTCATATATGTGATAATTATGCTATTTATAAAACCAAAATTGATATTTTTATAAATAATTTTCAAGTACTAAAAAACTTAGTTTAAAGAAATTGAAACAACTGCATGGGAAAATATGGAAATATTTAAGGGATAATTGAATTTAGTTTGGATAAGAGAAAATACGATAAAATGATCAATTGTAATATCAAAATTACATTTAAGTCCCTGATTTTTTTTTGTGTGTGCAATAAATTTCAATTCCGCTAATACATCTATGGGTATTTGACAATTAAAATTTATTGTAAAAAAGTCCCACAGTATTTAAATGCAATTTTAAGATTTTAAGGGATTATTTTATTGTATTTTCTCTTATCCAAAATCTAAATATCATTTTTTTCCAAAATTTAATACTTTAGATTAACAAGACTCTTATTTATTGGATTATGAAAAACTTTTAAAAGGATATTTTAGACAGGAAAGATGGTGAAATCTAGACGCAAGTATGCTTTTCAACTCAACTAAAAGTATGATCAAACATCAGTATTTGACTACGATGTCCTTATTACCATATCAAACATATCGTTGCTAAATTTCGTCTCAATTGACTTTTATGCAATCTTTTTTGGGAAAATTTCACAAAAGTACCATTTAAAATTCAAAATGATAAATAGGTGATTTTACAATAAAATAAGTTGTTAATCTCATTACTGATTTTATTAATTCCATTACTGTTTTTGTTAACAAATTTTGAAATTCAAATAGTATTTTTCTATTTCTTATGGTTGATTGACATGCATTTTTTTTCCAAAAGGTATTAAGTATGAGGGGCCCATCTAATACTTCATTTGTCTTTTTATTTTTACCTTGAATACTTAATTTTTCTTTAATTCTTATCTTCAATTATCTTTTAAAACTTCAAAGTTAGATATTTTTTATCATATCGTTATTACAATTAAAACTCTGAAATTGTTTTAATTAAATGGTATAAAATATCAAAATTAATCTCAACTGTTTAGGTTTATTTTCTTTATAGCAGTACTCTAGGAGTAATACTATTGGGAATTAGCTATAAAAATGAATTAACTAGTTCTTTGTATATTTTTTATTAGTGACATCTAAGTTTAATGGGTAAGAAAATTCTAAGATGGTGTTAGTTGACAATTAAATTAAAATATCTAGCTCAAAATTTCATCATTAATTGTATTGTCTTGGCTCCTTGTCGTTTGGATTAACATGTTCTAAGTGATTTTACATTACGTGAGAAATGTGAGACAAGGTTTGTCTTATAAATGTACCGTAAAATGATTTTTATTTTATTTTTTAAAAAAAAAATTGATTATGGTGTAAAACAAACACATTGTATAAAGTCCAATTTTCCTCTTGAACGAGTTTTCGAGAGGGATTGAGTACAAATGGGTAAAGTGATGTTGTCCTTATAAATTATTAATAGTTTAATATTTAGTAATTTAATATTATTATTTTGAAATATTTATCCACAATTTACAAGTCATAAGGTACATAGTGCTACTTTTCTCTACCTTTACCCCACCTTCGCTAATATATAAAATTCATGAAGAAGGCGTCCAAGAAAGCTTCAACTTTTCAAACGGCACGTTTACACTAATTGATTTATTTATATTTATGTATGAGTTTAATTTATTTTACGATCTGACTAATTATTTGACCATATTCATTTATTTCTGTTAAGATTGAGAACCAGAAAACAAGAACAAGAATGGTAAATAATTATATAGCACTATAACGTATAATCAAACAGCGAACATAAATCAATTATATGTCTTTGGGGCATATCTTGGCAGCCCACGTGAATACAAATCACAAGTTTTGGACTCTGATTATAATGCAAAGCCAATAACACTACGAAGGAAGTGACATGAAGTGAACCCGAGGGACAATAGAGAACCTTGGGAGTTATCGTTTCAACTCAAAAAAAAAAAAAAAAACTCTTATGTACCATAAATCATTTGCATTGTTATGTAACTCTTCTCCAGTTAAAAGAGATATATCACACATATAAAACACATACTTTCTCTATTTCTATTTATAACTCAATTAAGATGGGCTAGAGTCATAATCCACTAGTTATAACTAAATTAAGGGTGAACTAGGTATAATCCAATAATACTAATTATCATTGACATATATATATTACCGATCGAGATCTGTTATTTTGTGATGGTCAATAAAATATTTTGATAAATGCACACAAATTCAGACATGTGTTCTAAGAGTTCGAAATCATAGATTTTCATTTGCTTTTAATTTTACAGAAAGAATTAAAATCTAGTTATATTATTCTCAAATTTTGTTAGTCAATGAACCTATTGTGTCCTAAGAAGGAATTGAACCAAATGAGCCATAAGGTTTATAAATATGAATGAATCTTTTCTCAACTAAAACCATAAAAACCCTTTCATTTCAAGTACAAAAGGTTAAATAAAAAGAATACAAAGAATTATTATCAGCTCAAATTCTCAATTTAATAGGTATGCACAAGGAAAGCTTAAGGTGAAAAAGCCACAACTTACAAGAAAAGAGCTATGGTTATTACCTAGTAACCGAAACTGTTTCCGACATTGTTGTTCCAAGTGCTCTATACTCGGCTTCAGCTGATGACTTGGAGACGGTATACTGTTTCTTTGATTTCCAACACACCAATGACTCTCCCAACTTAATGGCGTATCCTGTGACTGATCTCCTAGTATCATGACATGCTGCCTGTTATGAATCTACATAGCATTCCAAACTGAACTGATTTGCCAAAGAGGGAAGAATCCCAAGTCTTGGACAGCTCTTAAGGTATCTTACAACATGAACAGTCGCTACCATATATGACTTCCTTGGAAAGTTCATATATTGGCTCAAAGTCTGCACAACATAGCTAATATCAGGTCTAGTATTAGTAAGATAACTTAACCTACCAATCAAACGACGATAAACCGCCAGATTCAATAACAAGGGATCAAATTTTCCCCTTCGCTTTTGTTTCTTATTAGCATACTTGCTTGTATCATGTCTCACATGTTCTTCTAGACTCAACCGTGTGCTCCTTTCCATAGGAATGGATAGTGGCTTTGCTCCACTCAACCCCATATCACTTATGAGATCAAGTGTGTATTTTCTTTGGCTAAGCATTATTCCTTTGTATGAATGAGCGAACTCCAACCCAAGAAAATACCTCAAATGCCCTAGATCCTTAATTTTGAATTGACGGTGCAGATAAACTTTAACATCATCTATTCCTTGCATATTGTTTCTTGTAATAACCAAATCATCTACATATACCAAAACAAGGGTTATTCCATAATCATCTGATTTGATGAACAAAGAATAGTCATACTTGCTATGCCTAAACCCCCTTGAATCAATGCAATAGTAAGTTTCACATTCCATTGCCTAGATGCTTGCTTCAACCCATACAAAGATTTTTGAAGTTTACAAACTTTATTTTCGCCAAAAGTATCAAATCCTTGTGGGATGTGCATGTAAACCTCCTCATCTAAATCCCCTTGCAAAAATGCATTGTTGACATCTATTTGAAAGAGATGCCAACCATGCATTTATGCAAGAGTGAGGATGGTCCTTACTGTTACCCTTTTAACGAGCGGGGAGAAGGTCTCAAAGTAATCAATCCCATCTTGTTGATTGTATCCCTTAGCTTGCTTTATATCTCTCAATGTTACCAGAAGAATTATATTTAATTTTAAAGACCCATTTACAACTAATGGCCCGTTTACCTTTGGGAAAGGGCACAATGTCCTATGTCTGATTATTTTCTAACGTGGCCATTTCCACATGCATGGCCTTCATCCACTTGGGATCCTTAAATACCTCTTGAAAAGCAAAAGGCTCAATGAGTTTATTAGTACTTAACAAATAGTCTTATAATCCTTTGTAACATTGGCATATGATATATATGCATGAATAAGATACTTACAACCTGTTTTAAGTGTCTCACCATTTTGAACCTCTCCAAGGCAAAATGTATTTGTTCAGCCACGTTAGAGCTCATTTATCTCTTGTTGCTCGAGGCTCCCTATATAAGATCTGTTTTGCATCAATAGATGACTCATTCCCAGATGGATCATGATCAGGAGGGTTGGGTGTGTCCCCATGTTCCTCATGAATAGAGTCGGACCTTGGGGGAGCTTGCAAATCATGGTATCATATAGAAAAGGATTTAAAGCAGATGGAAAAGAACTTTCTTGTACCATATGTGCATTATCTTTAAAAGGAAAGCGTGTTTCATCAAATGTGACATGTCAACTAACCATGACAGTCCATTTAAGCAAATTATACAACAAGTAACCCTTTTGATTAGGTGGATATCCCATAAAAATGCAAGCATCAGAACGAGGCTGAAATTTATCAGTATTATTTTGGAGTGTCATAAAAGCTAAACAACAAAAAAATTTAAGATGAGAAAGATCAAGCTGTTTATTGTACATTTCATAAGGAATCTTATAATTCAATGATTTGGAGGAGTGCGATTAATTAAAAAAAAAGTTGTCTTAATGCTTTCTCCCCAAAATCGGATTGGCACATGAGACGATATAATGAGACTATAATCAACATTCAAGAGATGTCTATGTTTTTGCTCCACTACACCATTTTGTTGAGGTGTGTATGGACATGCTATTTCATGCACAATACCCTTACAATGAAAAAAGTCAGCAAGTTCATGATTCACAAACTCAAGGCCATTATCACTTCTAACCCTTTTTAACATCTGCAGAGAATTGATTATGAGCATATAGAATAAAAGTTTTGAGGCAATAAGAATTTTCATGTTTATTCTGCATCATAAATATCCAGGTACATTTAGAGAAGTCATTAACAATAGCAAGAAAATATCTATGACCAGAATATGTGGGTACCCTATAAGGTCCCCAAGCGTCAACATGAATCAATTTGAAAATACAATGAGTAATAGAAGTGCTACAAGAAAAGGGTAAACGAGTTTGTTTGGCCTGAGAACATATGTCACAACTTGGCATAGATGAAGGAGCAACATCCTTATTTAGATAATCTAAATGTTTAAGAACATCTAAAGGGGCATGACCCATCCTATGATGCGACAAAACATAATGGTCTTTGATGTGATTATTAGAATGCAAGTACATGATTCCATGAGATTGTTGTGTCTTCTCAACTAAATACAATCCATCATAAGCCTTGCCAATCATGTGGTATTTCCCAGTTAACATCTCCCAAAGTGTAGAATTCATGGCAAAATGATATAGTGCATTACATTTGCCTAGTGAGCCTAGAAATGGAGATCAAATTGAAACATCATTGGGTAGAAAAATACACATAATGCAACACAATATTGTCAAATAAAATTTCATTTGACATGGAAATGGACGTGTTTAGCATAATGCCAACACCTGATTTAGTCATTATTCCAAGTTGTAAGCTCACTGTGTATGAGAACAAGCTTGTAATCCTTTCTTCCCCCAGGTCAAGACTTTGAATCTTCTTTGATTGATTTATGGGTGATGGATGAGGGTACGTATGCATCTAAGGAGAGGTCGGGTTGGGTTCAAAAAAATATTGGCGGTCTCTTTTTTGGCTTGAGATGTCACTTGATTATTTGGAGAAATGAAACATAGGAGGGTGTGGTCAGTCTTGGTTACCTTCACTAATGCATATTGGTGGAGATGATAAAAAACTTTATCAACTATGCTAAAAGGGAATTGAATCCCCATTTTGTTATATGAATTGTAAAGATGGGTTTTGATTAATGAATTTTTTTAGTGTTGTTTTGTTTGTCTTGGGTTTTCAAAATTTTATTTTTAGAACACTGATAAGTCATATTTCTACCATATATTTCCCATGTGTTATGATTGCTTTATATGGTAATCTGAGCTTTAATGTGTTCTATTCAATGAAATATGTTGGAATTCCTGCACTTGTGAAAATATGGGATATATATAGTAAGCTGTTTGTTGGTTGATATCCTTGATGGCAAATGAACCAGTCGAACAAGTAATAAAGAGTAAGTAGAGTATCGTCCCACAGAGACTGAGATACTGATGATGATACTGATTTACAGAAATAGTTGTGTGTGAAAAGAAAATAAAAGTTTGATTAGTTTGGGAGTTTTATGGTTATAACTAACAAATAAGAAAATAAACAAATGATCGTAGTCGCAAGAAGATATCAGTTAAAAGATAGGCTGAGCTCAGATTTCATCCCAAGCATATCACTCCCCCAGTTTGCCTAAGTGCATTGCTATAGCAATTATGCTTCACAGCTTCCGCAATGCTACAGCATAGCCGCCTTCGCAATGTTACCCAGTTAACCCACCACTTTACTCTACCGAAGCTTCCGCGTCTGGTATATACAATCCTAACTTTACTTATCCCATATGCCTATGGCGATTTTCTAATCCAGATTATCATTCCAACTCAAGGTGTTATGGTTATAAGCGGTAGACCCATTCTTGAAGCCTACAATGATAGGTCAAGCCTTGCACCAGCCTGCCTAGCAAACACTGCCTATCAGATGTCTAACCCCGACTCCCTTCCAGTAAGCCGAGGCCACTGATCTAGCCCTTAGCTTCCGCTAACCAATAAGAGATTAAAGTACTGATAAACAAACTGAATGTATTAAAATTAAGAACTAGCAAAATGGGTTCATTCCACACTCAAAAATTCATTCTTAGCCACAGGAATTTTAGTTCATGACCGACGAGGGAATCACAAAACAAATTATAGCAGAATAGCCCATAGAAAAGACAAACTAAAAATCAACAAAACAAAAGGGAAAGTTTGTCGGAGGAATCGACGGTGTGGGAAGCGTTTGTCATTGGACGTCTCCACGTCTTCTCTTCTCCGTCTCACTACAGCAAGGAATGCTGGGTTCTTCCAGAGTTCTTGTGCTTCGTGCTTCTCTCACAAATGGAAAAAATTAGGCTCAAATAAATCCTTCCATAGTGGGTTCTCTCCTTATTCTTCCTAACCTTCACTTCACCACACACCATGCTAACCAGCGCTGTCAATTTCCCAAGCCTAAAGGTTCAGTTTCCTTAGGCGATCATGCTATACTCCGTTATACAGACAATCATCCTACTACTACAAAATTCTGTTCATGCTTCATCATGCAATTTGTAAAAGTTTTCTACCCGTTTGTGCACTAGCTAAATCCGGGTTATTTGAGCAAATTCAAACATGAATTAGCGAATTGTGAGCACAGACTAAGGCACAAACAAAATTATCCCCCCCCACACTTAATTTAGGAAATGCCCTCATTGCAGCCTGAAAGAATCACAATCAAAACGAGGTGGCGGGAGGGGAGAACGACAAGGAGAGAGCGAAGCAAATAAAAGCATACAGAGGCGATATCGGGAAAGCATAGCAATTAAGAGCAACATCCTCAAAAGGCCCTGGGGCAAACGTCCATGGGCATCATCAAGTTGTCAGTAAAAATAAGAAAATAACAAAATTAAGAAAAAGAAAGTTAAGGAGCAGGAGGAGCTGGTGCATTGGTAGCCGTGTCCTCATCGTCAGACGTGTCTCCTAGGCCATTGACCACCGGATTCGTCGGGTGGGAGCGAGAGAGAGAGACGGCTGTTGGTGAACCTCGGCAATGGGCTGCAAGGTACGCACGAGGGTCACGACGGATGGTCTTCAGTTCCTTGCGCACCCGTCGAATGCGGCGGACAAATTTACCGGTGGAGTTTGCATCCGTGTTCGGGCGCCAGTAGAGGGGAGCATTGGTCAGGATGTAGGAGCGGTCAGATGAGTCTGTGGTTCTCGACACAGCGGAGGGTTCAGTGGAGGAAGAGGAATGAGAGGATATCTTGATGAGAATGGGTTGCGCTGGCGCCGGAGGTGGTGGTGGAGGGCGAGCTGGTGGATGGCGGGCGTAGACCGGTGGGGGCACCCGCCCACGCCGTGTCGTGCGCTTGACTCTTGGTATGGTGGGTTGGTGTGTGAGGGATTGAGAATGAGAAGGGGGGGTGAAGGGATGCAGGACAAGACGACACAGGGAATTTAGACTGAGTAAGGGTGAAATTTGAATATGAAGAGTTACGACTTTCCAGCGATGAGGTTAAGTTGGCGCGTAATGGGCCCAGTAAGGATGGCCCACTTAACAAAAACTCATGCACAAAACGTTCGTTAAAAGGTGGGTGCGTACCTGAGTGGCTCTATTGACGGGCTCATGCCGGGTTGATGTGCTAGGGCTGAAATGCCTTTCACCACGCTATAGCACTGGTCATCCAACTCGGCTCCTATAGCTGTTGAACAAAAGAGAAAACAAGAATTTGGGCTGCCTCCCAATAGCGTTTGCTTTAGAGTCTTCAGCCAAACTTGCCTAAGTGATTAGTTCAAGCTGGACACAGGGTCGTATGCTGTTCCTATGTCGATATCCTTGTTACCTTGCGTCGATTGGCCTCCTTCTACTGGGTCTACACATTGTGCTGTTTTCAAGATTGAAAATGTCACATGGTCATCGTTGACTCTCATCGTGAGTTCTCCTTTCTCCATATCAATCAAGGTGCTCCCGGTAGCCATGAATGGTCTTCCCAGGATGATTGGGACCTCGTGATCTGCTTCAAAGTCAAGCATGATAAAGTCCACTGGAAATATAAACCTATCAACTTTCACTAGGACATCTTCAATTTTTCCTTCTGGGAGGACAATGGAGCGATCAACTAACTGTAATGTAACTGTCGTGGGCCTTGCTTCCCCAACTGCTAGTCTTTTGAAGATGGACATCTGCATTAAATTGATACTGGCTCTGAGGTCGCATAAGGCCTTTCCTAAGTATTGAGGTCCAATGGCACAGGGGATTGTGAAGCTGCCAGGGTCTTTTAGTTTCGGTGGTAGCATATTCGTTAGCATGGCACTGCAATCCTAGGTCAATGCTACCATCTCGAATTCTTCTAGCCGTCTCTTTTTGGACAAAATTTCCTTCTTAAATTTCACATAGCTAGGCATCTATTCCAGTGCTTCCACCAGAGGGATATTAATGTGCAACTGCCGTAGCATGTCAAGGAACTTCCGAAATTGCTTCTCTTGACCCTGTTTTTGCAGTCTTCCTGGGAACGGCGGGGGTTGCTTTAGAATTTTTGAAGTCCCGAGATCACGATTATGCTGTGATGATGCTGTTGTAGCATTCCCTATTGGGTGTTGCACATGATCATCCACTGCGACAGTTAGAGGCAATGTTGTGGCGTTGATATCCCGTTTAGGTCATTATTGTCTTGGGTACTTCTGCTCGTCTTCAAGGAGTTGTTCAGTACTTTCTGTTTCCTCCTTTGATCTCCCCAATTGCGAGTCAGTACCTCCAGAAAGTTGTTTGGTTATTCTCATAGGTTTCAAACTCTTGCCGCTTCATAGCTCTATTAACTTTACTTCCTTCTTTCCTTGGATCCTGGGGACTTCAGTGTCACTAGACAGAGATCTTGAGGGTCTTTTGTTAAGGGCAGTAGCTAGTTGTCCCACTTGGTTTTCAAGGTTTCTAAGAGTGACCTGTTGATTTTGAATGATAGTGTCGTTCTTTGCCATATACTCCTTCAAGAGGGTCAACATAGAGTGATGCGGTTCTGAATCACCGCCCTGCTGCCGTGCTTGCTGGGTAAACCCTGGTGGGTTTGATGGTCTGTTTGGGTATTGTGAGCCTGATGATTGTCCCGCTGCTTGTTGACCTTGAGAACTCCATGAAAAATCTGGGTGCTGCCTCCTTCCTGGGTTGTATGTGTTAGAGTACAGATTGTTGGTGTTACTGCCCCTGTTAAAGTTATTAATGAAGTTGACAGACTCAGGGTTGGCAGAGCATTGAGAATAAGGGTGCTCTCTGCCATAGTACAAACAAGCTACCTAAGATGGATGCAGTAATGTGTTGTTTGAAGGAAGCTTTAGTCCTTTCACCACATTAGTCAGAGATGATACCTGAGCAGTGAGTGCAGTCATAGCATCCAATTCATGGATTCCAGCAACGGTTTTGGATGGTGTAGCCCTGTCTGCTTGCCACTGGGGGCTATTCATAGCCATGCGCTCCAACAAGTCATGGGCTTCTTCATAAGACTTCATCAAGATGGATCCTCCAGATGAGGCATCTACGATTGATCGTGTTTGTCCATTGAGACCTCTATAGAATGTTTCTAACTGAAACCATTCGCACAATCCGTGCTGTAGGCACCTTCGGAGGAGGTCTTTAAATCTGTCTCATGCTTCATATGTGGATTCACCAGCCTTTTGCTGGAAATTAGTGATATCTCCTCTGAGTTGGGCGTTCTTGGTAGGTGGCAAGAACATGAGCAAGAATTTTTTCCCCAAATCATTCCAGGAAGTGATTGAGTTGGCTGGTAAATTCTTGAGCCACGTCCGAGCTTTGTCTTGAAGAGAGAATGAAAATAATTTAACTCGAACTGCATCAGGCGTGACTCCTGGAATGAGGAACGAGTCACACACCTCCATGAAAGCCTTAAGTTGTAAGTGCGGGTCTTCAGATGGGAGTGCTCCAAATTGGCCAGCTGCATTCAGCATTTGAATTATAACACCTTTAATTTCAAAGTGTCCCACATTAAGGGTTGGTGGTGTGATAGCCAAATTCAATTTGCTTAAATCTGTAATCCCAAATTCCATGATAGTTTTTGTTCCCTCTAGAATTGGAGGGGGCGGGACCTGATTGTCCATGTTTATCACTTGCGGCTCCCTTCGATCCTGATCATGATTGACAGGCATATCCGCCATGTCTGTGGGGTCAAAGAGTTGACTTCTTTGCTTCTGCTTCCCGCGCCTTTGCTTGTAAGAAAGTTCAATCTCAAGATCGTAAGGCTCTAGGTTGGCTGAAGGCGAGTTGCGCATGCACTACAGAATGTACTTGAAAATCAAGAAAAGGAAAAGGGTGAGCTTTTATAGGATAAATCACAACTATTAAGCAAAAAGGGCGTCATCACTAGAGGTATCTACAGTCCCCGGCAACGGCGCCAAAAACTTGTTGGTCGATTTCCTTGATGGCAAGTGAACCAGTCAAACAAGTAATAAAGTGTAAGTAGAGTATCGTCCCATAGAGACTGAGATACCGAAAAGTGACGCTCAACTGCTGTAATAGTTGTGTGAACAGAAGGTAAAATTTGATTGGCTTGGAGGTTTTTGTGATTACGCTAAATAACAAGAAAGTAAACAGGGTGTCGAAGTCGAAAGAAGAAATCAATAGGAAAATAGGCTGAACTTGGAATCATTCTTAAGCATATCAATCCCCCAGTTGCTTCACACATTGCTGTAGCATTTATACTGCACAGCTTCCGTAATGCTACATCATAGATACTATTTACAATACTATTCAGCTAACCCACCACTAGAGTCTATCGAAGCTTCCGCGTTCAATACATGTAATACTAACTTTACTTCTCCCATATGCCTATGGCAATTTTCTAGTTAAATTAACATTACAAAGCAAGGTGCTATGGTTATGAGCGATAGACCATTCCTGAAGCCTACAATAATAGGTCAAGCCTTGCACCAGCCTGCCTGGCAATCACTGTTTCTTAGAGGTCTAACCCCGACTCCTTTCTAGTAAGCCGAGGCCACTAATCTAGCCCTTAGTTTCCACTAATCGACAAGAATTTAATTCACTGATAAGCAAACTGAATTTATTGAATTAAGAACTAGCAACTGGGTTCATTGCAAACTTAAGAAATCATCCTCGCTCAGCCATAGGAAATTTAGTTCATGACTGACGAGGGAAACACAAAAAAGATAACAACAAAATGACCCATGATCAAAAGATTAAAATGAAAGAAAATAGAAAGATTGACGAAGTTTCTGACGGCATGGAAGAAGCCCTGTCACGTCACCACTCCACGTCTTCTTCTCTCCGTCTCACTACAAGGAAGGGTGCTGGGTTCTCTTGAGGGTTTCGTGCCTTATGAACTCTCTCTTTCTTCTTCCGAGTCTGGCCGTATACGAATGGGATTAGACTCTTAGCGACTTGACCTCCTCTAGGGTTGGATTGCTGTTTCCTTATATAATCAGACTTTCTTGCAGTGTAAGTTCTAGTGAGCTGGGCCTTCTTAATCTGTCGAGGTCTGATCGTATCTATCTTCCAATTTGTGATATATTGATTTTGCTGATCCTGCGGGATTCTTAGAATCTGTTAGTTCCGATCCTCTGCATCTTCTATTTCAATACATCAGCAATCTACCTGTTATCCTCTACTTGCACTATACTTCCTGAAACAATCTTGACAAAAGATCAGGATATATGCCGCATAACACTGCGTCACTTACTATGCTATAGGTTCAGGGATGCATTGTATTGCACTTCGATAAGGCTGTCTTGATGCTATAGCACAACATCTGCTATGTTATGCGACTTTTTTATAAAACCTCAAAAGTTGCTTCTTTCTTAGCACATGTTTAGGATGTAAACAGAATTCACCCTTAAGTTCCTTGTACAATGAATAAATGTCTTTTTGCTAAGATTACATGCAATTACGATCATATTCACGATAAATCATGCTCATCAGTTTACTTGCGGCGTAAGTTCAGTGAGCTGGGCCTTTCCAAATCTGTCATGTCCAATTGGTCTAGCTTTCCAATCTTGGTAGATTGATTCTACTGATCCTGTGGGATTCTCCAAATCTCAACTTCGATCCTCTGTATCTTCTATTCCAATACGTCAGCAATCTAATTGTCGACTAACGTCCGTTTGTCAACCTGCACTTATTTTCCTGAAACAACCTTGAAGACAGATCAGAACGTATGGCGCATAGCATTGCTTCACTTACGCTGCTATAGCATCAAGGTTACATTGTATTGCGGCTTGTTATGGCTGACCCGATGCTATAGTATTGTATCGGCCATGCTATATGCTTTTCTCATAAAAGCTCAAGCTTGTTTTTTTTCTTATACACATGTATAGGACGCTTATACAATTTGCTACTCCCTCCGGTCCTAAATATAGGAGCAAATTTTGGAGTTGGTTTTGGTCCTAATTATAAGAGCAAGTTTTAACTTTTGTCAATTTTTTCCTATAATACCCTTATTTATACTTTCTCAATAATAATTAAAAACAATAATAATTCTTTAATAATTATAATTTTTGGATGACATAATTGGAATAAAAAACAAAAGTGCACGTGGTCACACACACAATGAATTAAAATTAACGTGCCAAGACAATAATAATAATAAAAGGCATGGATAAACACAAATATGGATATTTAATTTATATATATATATATATATATATATATCTTAAAGAGATAAACACATTAATATGTTCATTTTCGGTTGATAATGGTCGTATAGTGCGGGACCCAAAGCCCAATTCAAAGTCATTAAACTTTATTAATTTTCTAATTATTAAACGTGTAGTATAAACATTGAGTAATTAATTCATGAATCATGAAATATACACACACACATACACACAGACGACTATAAAAAAATGTCAAAAACTGGCAGTCGTGTTACTTGTTGCAGCTTATCTTCTTTAGTACTAAAGAATTAAAAGCCCGTACATAAGAGTTTCCTCTTATTGAAAAGCCCGTACATTGAGTAAGGGTATTTTAGGAAAATATACATAATTAACTAATTTAACTTCCTTCCTTAATCCCTCCAAATTCTGGTAAATTGCTCCTATAATTAGGACCGGAGGGAGTATAATTTATGAGACTCGTCCTTCATTTCCCTATATGATGAATTAACACATTTTTACTCAGATTAATGCAATTAAACTCATATTCACCATACAAAACAGTCATACAATATATGGAAAAAATGGCATAAATAGTACTCATCAAATACCCCCACACTTGGCTTTTTGCACTACTGGGCAAAATAAAGATAGAGACAATAGAGCATAACGTTAACCCCTAGCAGCACCATTCCTATCTATACAACCATTCTTTTGTTATCGCACTTAGTTCACATTCCCATATAAGCAATCCCACTGCCCAGTACTAGCAGCACATGATGGGCTATAGGAGCTGGATACCTCGTCATCCTCTGTGGCTGCAAAATAAAAAGAAAGGAAAATAGGAAGCTGGGATGCCTCCCAATAGTGCTTGGTTTATAGTCTTCAGCTTGACTTTGCTATGGCATTTAGTTCAAAAGAGAAACAAGGGTGTTGGCTGTCCCTGGGCTTCCATCTTCGTTACCCTGTAGTAATTGGCATCCATCTGTTGGGTCTGCATACTGCATTGTCTTTAGAATTGAGAAAGTCACATGGTCCTCATTGACTAGCATGGTGAGCTCTCCCTTTTCCACATCAATCAACATTCTCCCAATTACCATGAATGGTCTTCCTAAAATGATTGGGACTTTTCGGTTTGCTTTGAAGTCAAGAATGATAAAATCCACAGGAAAGATGAATTTATCTACTTTTACCAGTACATCTTCAATTTTGTCTTCAGGTAGGACAATGGAGTGGTCAGCCAATTGCAATGTGACTGTCGTGGGTCTAGCTTCCCCAACTGCTAATCTTTTAAATACAGAAATGGGCATTAGATTAATGCTGGCTTCGAGGTCACAATGCTTTTCCTGAGTATTGAGGTCCAATTGCACAGGGAATTGTGAAACTCCCAGGGTCTTTCAATTTTGGGGGTAGTCGATTCAACAGCAAGGCGCTGCATTCTTGAGTCTGTGCTACAGTTTTGAACTCTTCCAGCCTTCTTTTCTTGGACAAGATGTCTTTCATGAACTTCACGTAGCTGGGCATATGTTCTAATGCTTCTACCAGGGGATGTTGATGCGCAGTTGCCTTAGCATGTCGAGGAATTTCCAAAACTAATTTCTTGGCTCTTCTTTTGTAGTCTTTGTAGGAACAGAGGAGGTTGCCTTATCACCCAAGATGGTCCTGGATCAAGGTTTTGCTGTGACGACGATGCTTTAGCATTCCTTCTGGGTTCTGGTTCGTGGTCGTCTGGAGTGATAAGTGAAGGGGATGATGTAGCGTTGACACCCCTATCCAGTTTCGGTGGCATTGGATGCTGCTGCTCCTCTTCAGGGAATTGTTCCGCACTTTCCTTGCCTTTCTTTGTTTGACCAAATTCCGCATCAGCGTCCTCGATCGGCCTTTTGATCACCTTCATGGGTTCTGAGTTCTATTAACTTGACCTGCTCCTTTCTGTGGATCTTGGGGACTTCATTGTCACTCGGCAGAGATCCGGAAGGTCTATTGTTGAGAGCAGTGGCTAGCTGTCCAACTTGGTTCTCAAGGTTCTGAAGGGTTACCTGCTGGCTTTGGATGATTGCATCGTTCTTTGCCATTTACTCCTTCAAAAGGTTTGTCATAGAAGTCTGCGGGTCTGAATCACTGCCCGATTGCTTTGATTGCTGGGTAAACCCTAGTGGGTTTGATGGTCTATTGGAGTATGATGGGCCAGTTGAATGTCATGCTTGTTGTCCTTGAGAACTCCACGAGAAGTTAGGGTGCTGCCTCCATCCTGGGTTGTATGTATTAGAGTAAGGGTTGTTGGTGTTATTGTCCCTGTTGAAGTTGTTAACATAATTGACCGATTCGGGGTTGGTAGAGCACTGGGAATAGGAGTGCTCTCCGCCACAGTACATACAAGCTACCTGTGTTGACTGCATCAGCCTGTTGTTTGTAGGAAGGGTCAATCCTTTCACCATGTTGGTTAGGGATGATACTTGGGCTATAAGGGCGGTCATAGCATCTAATTCATGTATTCCAGCAACGATTCTGGAGGGAGTTGTCCTGTCTGCTTGCCATTGATGGTTGTTCCTTGCCATGCGTTTTAACAATTCATGTACCTCTTCATAGGACTTCATCAGAATGGAGCCGCTTGAGGAAGAGTCTACGATTGAACGTGTTTATCCGTCGAGTCCTCTATAAAATGTTTCCAGCTTAACCCATTCACACAATCTGTTGTGGGCACTGTTGGTCGATTTCCTTGATGGCAAGTGAACCAGTCGAACAAGTAATAAAGTGTAAGTAGAGTATCGTCCCACAGAGACTGAGATACCGAAGAGTGACGATCAATTGCTATGATAGTTGCAAACAGACAGTAAATATAATTGGTTTGAGAGGTTTTTTTGTAATTTATGCTAATAACATAAGTAAACAAAATAAGTTTAAGAAGATATCAATGAGAAGTTAGGCTGAACTCGGAATCATCCTTAAGCGCATAAATCCCCCAGTTGCTCTACCCATTGCTATAGCATCCACACCGCAATGCTACAGCATGGCTACTAACTACAAAGCTATTCGGTTAACCCACCTCTATAATCTATCGAAGCTTCCGCATCCGATACATATGATACTAATTATACTCCTTCCATATTCCTATGGCAACTTTCTAGTTAAATCTGCATTATACTCAAGGTGTCCTGGTTATGAGAGGTAGACCCATTCCTGAAGCCTACAATAAATAGGTCAAGCCTTGCACCAGCTGCCTAGCAAACACTGTTTCTCAAAGGTCTAGGCTCGACTCCTTGCCCGATGGCCGAGACCACAAGTCTAGCCCTTAGATTCCTCTAATCGACTAGTAATTAATTCAGCGATAAGCAAACCGAATCTATTAAATTAAGAACTTGCCCTTTGGGTTCATATAACATAAGGATTCATCCTCGTTCGGCCATCGGAGAGTTAGTTCATGGCAGTGAGGAAACACAAAACAGAGATAGTAACATAAAGACCCGTGATCTAACTACTAAAATAAAATAAATGAAAATAGAAAGCTTGACGGCGTTCGACGGCGTGGAAGAAGCCGTCACGTCACTACTCCACGTATTCTTCCAGTCTTCTTGCAAAGAAGGATCTTTGGGTTATCTGGAATTCTCGTGCTAGTGAAGTCTCTCGCTCTTCTTCGAGTCGCCGAATGTGTAATCTTGTTTTGGCTCTGTGTGACTCTCCCTCTAGGGTTGACCTGCTATTTCCTTTTATACTCGGACTTAGTATGACACAAGTTTCGGCTAGTTGGGCTTTCTAAATCGCCGAGATCTATCGCGTCTTCGTTTGTAGATTGATTCGCGATCTGCGAGATTCTTCAAATCTTTCCGTTTTGATCCTCCGCATCTTCTATTTCGAACGAGATCGACAGGTAGATTGCTGACGTAGTGAAATAGAAGATGCGAAGGATCAAAACGGAAAGATTTGAAGAATCCCGAAAGCGAATCAATCTACAAACGAAGATGCGATAGATCTCGGCAGATTTGGAAAGCCCGGCTAGCGAAACTTGCGTCACACGGAAGTCCGAGTATAAAAAGGAAACAACAAGTCAACCCTAAAGGAGAGCCGCACAGAGCCAACACAGTTTACACATTCGGCCGACTCAAAAGAAGTGTACGAGACTTCACTAGCACGAGAATTCCAGGATAACCCAGCATCCTTCTTCGCAGTAAGACGGAGGGAAGAAGACGTGGAGTGGTGACATGACAGGGCTTCGTCCACGCCATCGGAACGCCGTCAAGCTTTCTATTTTCATTTGTTTTATTTCAGTAGTTAGATCATGGGTCTTTCTGTTACTATCTGTTTTGTGTTTCCCTCGTCAGTCATGAACTAACTCTCTGATGGCTGAACGAGGATGAATCCTTAAGTGTTATATGAACCCAGTTGCAAGTTCTTAATTTAATAGATTCGGTTTGCTTATCAGTGAATTAATTACTAGTCGATTAGAGGAATCTAAGGGCTAGACTTGTGGTCTCGACTCATCGGCAAGGAGTTGAGGCTAGACCTCGAGCTTGATGTTTGCTAGGCAGCCGATGAAAGGCTTGACCTATTTATTGTAGGCTTCTGGAATGGGTCTACCTCTCATAACCAGGACACCTTGAGTATAATATAGTTTTAACTAGAAAGTTGTCATAAGAATATGGAAGGAGTATGAAGGTGGAATATCACCTAGAGGGGGGGTGAATAGGTGGTTATGAAATTCTTTCGCTAATTGCTTAAGAACACCTAAAACGAGAGATAGAGAGAAGAGTAATGAACACAAGAGATTATCGGTTCGGTCCAACTCTTGACCTACGTCCGGTCCCGAAACACTCACGGGATTTCACTATCTCAAACCTTGATTACACACTCTGTAACTCTCGAGTAATCCTCTCACTAGGACTTACTCCTCTTTACAATTTGTAACCAATTAACCGTGGATACAATTACACACTCTGTAAACGAAGGATGATCCTTTCACTCTCGGACTCACTCCCCCTTACAAGTTGTAATTGATACACCTACACTCAAGATACCTCTGTCTTGAGATTTGAACGAATTGTAATACAAATGATAAGACTCTCTCACAGAGTGGATAAATGATAAACAACGAAGCTCGGCAATATATGAAGATATATACAGAATAGAATTTGAACGCTTTGAATGCTTTGTCTGTCTCTATATCTGTTCCTCCATTGAAGAATTCAAACCTTCGAGTATTTATACTGGTTGAAACTTTGAAGACCGTTGGAGGTATTGAATGCATCCATTGGGGTATTTGAATATGTCCGTTGGGAATCTTTAAACATCCGCGCTTATACCTTAGCCACGATCGAGTGTCGCTTGGTTGGGACTGTTCAGTTGTTATTCATGTGGTCCAGGATGGAGAATAGCTTAAAATATTGATTCGGTGCTTTTGACGGTATGGGCCATCCTTCATCTTGTCGGCTCTGTGTCTCGAGTCGGTTTCGGTGCTTCACGGCTCATCAAAATTCAAACGTTGGTTAAACATCGAAAATCACTCAAAATGATGATTAGTAATTTTATGGATAATATTGAATGATGTAGAAGAAAGATTAATTGAATAATCAATCCATTCGATCAATGTTGCGAAGATGATTTTCTGCGGTGATATGTCATACTCGAGTATCCCATTACGTACTCGAGTAGCCTTTCTGAAGCACTGACGAAGCTTGGTCCTTGTCCATACTCGGTAGTCATTGTTAATATTCGAGTATCCATTTGATTCGAGATATACCGGAAGCTTTGACATTGATGAGTATTCAATCGAGTACTTCATGAAGTTTTCTTGAATACTTCTTTGAATATTTCCTCAATACTTCACGAATACTTTCGGAATACTTTCGAATATTTCTGAATACTTTCGTGAATACTTGAGTATTCATTTCAGAATCAATTGACAGATGCTCATTCCTCGTCAATACTTTCTGAATACTTTCTGGATACTTTCGTGAATACTTTCGCAATACTCAAGTATCCCCTTGCAGAATCAATTCACAGAAGTTCATAGCTTGTTAATACTCGGGTAGCCAAAATCCAATACTTGAGTATTGTTGCAGCAAAAGCATATCAGCACTTCATTCTGTCAAATACTCGAGTATCCCCAATTCTCATACTCGAGTATTACACATCCAGAGAGCAAATGATATTCAGCAATTAATCCATACTCGAGTATGCCATATCCAGTACTCGAGTATTGTATCAGCAATTCAGAGCATAAGCTTTAGAACAATGTTATTCGAGTAGATGAATTCTGATATGTAGTAATTCTGTGCAGCAGCATCTGTCCATGTATAAGAATGTATCAATTGTTGAGTATTGTCCTTCGGTGCAAATCGGGATTTCGCCATTACTCAAGTATATATTGGAGTTACTCAGTATTGTTATTCGAGTAATTCAGCATCGTCTGTCTTACTAGTACTCGAGTATATTTCCGAATACTCGAGTATTGATGTATTCCTTCTTGCAGCAAAGAGAGAAACCCGATATTACTCGAGTATCTAAGTGACATTCTTGAGTATGCTTCATAGGCAACTTCAGCGATGGCTCTTGTCTTGATATTACTTGAGTATATATCATCTCTACTCGAGTATCATCTTCAAATGTCAAGCTGTCTTTGGCTGCCATATACTTTGGTCTTACGCAAATTTCAGACTTCCAGGAAGCAATCATGTTAGCGGTACAATAGGCAATATCCGATGAGCATAACGTCTTCGATATAGATCCAAGTTTGGTAAATCACCTCATCTCAAAAAGGTCATTAAGTCTTCTTCCCAGGGCAATAAGAATCAACTCCAAACAAGTTGTATTTCGTCCATTAATATCAGATGAATGGAGGTTATTCTTATCCAGCGTTTCTGCAGCATCCAGAACAGACTGTCACCTTCAAAACATCATAACTCCTTCAATTGATCATATTTTTATGTGTTCTTTATGTTTTAGGAAAGGTATTTGAGTCTAGTTTCCAATGGCACCAATTTCAGCTCAATCGGATTTTTCGTTTGTGAGATACACCCAAATTACCGAAGGTTGGTCTGGACTGTGACGGTGATTTCTGTTCCAAATTAGAAAAATCATAGCTCTCTCATATGGACTCCTTTGGACTTGAACGTTTGCCAAAAATACGTGTTGGATGTCTAGTGTTGTATGCCACTGGTTTCATGTTAATTCGATTCCTGGTTTGGGAGATATCATCGAATTACCAGAGGTCGCCAGAAACAGAGTTGAGCAGAGCAACTGGATAGCATGCTGATACTCGGGTATATGAAGTTTTCTACCCAAGTATTAGTCCAATACTCGAGTATTTAAGTGACATACTCGAGTATTGACGGGATTTTGGCCTGAATTGAAGCTGTTTAAGTATCATACTCGAGTATTGATGCTTGGTACTCGAGAATTGCTTCATGAATGCATCTGTAGCCTATTTGAGCTCCACCAATTCATTACCATACTTGAGTATTAAGTTGATATACTCAAGTATTGCTTAGGAATGCATCTGTAGCCCATTTGAACTCCTCCAATTCATCTTCCATTTGATCATAAAGGCTTTCATATTGATATTCTCCTTTCTTCAATCTCATCTCTTGATCATTCTCTATAATTCAACTTGTACTAACCTACATTAAACAAAGTAGTTAGTCAATGTATATGATATAAACTTTTTTCTCTAGATAATGGCATCTATATAAGACATCATCAAAACTAATCATAACCAACAGAGTATACTTAATATCATATGTATCAGACGCGGAAGCTTCGATAGATTATAGAGGTGGGTTAACCGAATAGCTTTGTAAGTAGTAGCCATGTTGTAGCATTGCGGAAGCTGTGCAGTGTGGATGCTATAGCAATGGGTAGAGCAACTGGGGGATTTATGCGCTTAAGGACGATTCCGAGCTCAGCCTGATTTCTCACTGATATCTTCTTCAATTTATTTTGTTTACTTCTGCTATTAGCATACTTACAAAAACCTCTCTAATCAATTATATTTACTTTCTGTTCGCAACTATCATAGCAATTTAGCGTCACTCTTCGCTATCTCAGTCTCTGTGGGACGATACTCTACTTACACTTTATTACTTGTTCGACTGGTTCACTTGTCATCAAGGAAATCGACTAACAATTTCCTTGATGGCAAGTGAACCAATCGAACAAGTAATAAAGAATAAGTAAAGTATCGTTCCACAGAGACTAAGATGCCGATGATGATACTGATTTACAAAACTGTTGTGTGTGAAAAGAAAATAAAAGTTTAATTGGTTTGGGAGTTTTATGGTTATAACTAACAAATAAGAAAACAAACAAATGATCGTAGTCGCAAGAAGATATCAGTTAAAAGACAGGCTGAGCTCATATTTCATCCCAAGCATATCACTCCCCGGTTTTCTAAGCATATTGCTATAGCAATTATGTTGCACAGCTTCACAATGCTACGGCGTAGCAGCCTTCACAATGTTACCCGGATAACCCACCACTCTACTCTACTGAACCTTCCGCATCCGGTACATACAATCCTAACTTTACTTCTCCCATATGCCTATGACGATTTTCTAGTTCAGATTATCATTACAATTCAAGGTGTTATGGTTATGAGCCGTAGACCTATTCCTAAAGCCTACAATGATAGGTCAAGCCTTGCACCAGCCTGCCTAGTAAACACTGCCTATCAGATGTCTAACCTCGACTCCCTTCCGAAGGCGAGGCCATTGATCTAGCCCTTAGCTTCCGCTAACCGACAAGAGATTAAATTACTGATAAACAAACTGAATGTATTAAAATTAAGAACTAGCAAATTGGGTTCATTCCACACTCAAAAATTCATCCTCGCTCAGCCACAAGAATTTTAGTTCATGACTGACGAGGGAATCACAAAACAAATTACAATAGAATAGCCCATAGAAAAGACAAACTAAAAATCAACAAAAAAAAAGGGAAAGTTTTCCGGAGGAATTGACGGCGTGGGAGGCGTTTGTCATTGGACGTCTCCACGTCTTCTCTTCTCCGTCTCACTACAGGAAGGGATGCTGGGTTCTTCTGGAGTTCTTGTGCTTCGTGCTTCTCTCACTCTTCTTTCGAGCCTAGCCGAATATGAATTTCTTTGACTCTAACGACTCGATGATCTTTAAGGTTGGCCGTCGTTTCCTTTTATAGTCAGGTTTACTTGTGGCGTACGTTCAGTGAGCTGGGCCTTTCCAAATTTGCCAGGTCCAACTGGTCCAGCTTTCTGATTTCGGTAGATTGATTCTGCTGATCCTGCGGGATTCTCCAAATCTCAACTTTGATCCTTCGCATAATCTATTCCAATACGTCAGCAATCTAACCGTCGACTAACGTCCGTTTTGTCAAGCTGCACTTATTTTCCTGAAACAACCTCGAGGACATATTAGAACGTATGGCGCATAGTAGAGCCGTCAAAACGGGCCGGGCCCATCGGGCCGGCCCATTAAACCCTGGCCCTTCAAGGGCCGGGCTTGAAAAATGGATGAGATATTTGAAATTAGCCCTGGAGGGCCGGCCCTGATGGGCCACGGGCTTACACGGGCCGGCCCTGGAGGGCGCACCCCCCCGTGAGCCCTTTTCCCGTAGCAATTTTCTTTTTTCCCTTTTTAAATTTATTAATTTATATATATTTTGTATTTTTTTATAGAGTTGTTTATCCATTTAACTACAAATACATAATAACTATACTTTAATTTTATGATATTCTTACTCATGAGCCAGATGCTACTACTCAAAATGAAGAATTTTATGTTTTATGTGAGTTATTTGTGAATATGGCTTTCTTTTGATTATGAATTAGTGATTGTGCTTATTTATTAGATGATTCGTGTTGTAATTTACTAATTATATTTCTTTGAAATACACGGAGGAAAAATAGTTAAAATTTGGAATAATAATTTAGGGCCGCGGGCCGCCCCAGCCCTGGTACTCTCGGGCCGGGCTTTGAAAAACATGTGTTTTTCTTACTCCGGGCCCTGGAGGGCCGGCCCTGTTAGGCCCTGGCCCTTCACGGGCCGGCCCTGATTGACGGCTCTAGCGCATAGCAATGCTTCACTTACGCTGCTATAGCATCAGGGTTGCATTGTATTGTTGCTTGTTATGGATGACCGATGCTATAGCATTGTATCGGCCATTCTATATGCTTTTCTCATAAAAACTCAAGCTTTTCTTTTCTTATGCACATGTATAGGACGCTTATACAATTTGCTATAATTTATGAGACTCATCCTTTATTTCCCTATATGATGAATTAACACATTTTTGCTCAGATTAAATGTAATTAAGCTCATATTCACCATACAAAACAGTCATACAATATAGGGAAAACAAGGCATAAATAGTCCTCATCACTGTTGTATTTTGAACACTATCTTGCATATAGGTAGAAGAAAAGGTTGCATCTTACGCATTTTGAGATCACATAACAGAACTAATGTAATACTACAACATTATGGATCTTTATTCTGAACTAGCACCACAATGTCACCATAATGCTATAGCATAAGCGATGATCTGTTATGCGATGTGTTACGCTAATCTTTTCTTGAGTTATTTTAGGAAATAAATATAGGTTATTGAGTTGGACGTTAAAACGATGGTTGATTTGATAGAGATGGAAATAAAAGATGTGAAGAATCGGATAGAAGATCTATAGAATCCTACGTAATTAAAAGAATCAATCAACTAGATCTAGGAGTTAGGCCTAACAAAATAGGAAAGCCCAGCTCATTGGACGTACGACTCAAAGGACCTGATTATAAAAGGATGATACGGCTAAACCTAAAAGGGATCGTGGAGTCATAAAGGGTTAGAGTCAAGTATGCAGAGTACGATTTTGATACGACCCGACTCACGTTGTGAGATCGGGATTCATTGAGAGAGAGCTGCAGAAAAGACCTAATCCGTTTCAAAAGTTAGACGGAGTTGTAAAAGGCATAGAGATGTCGCGTGATAGGACATTCCCTATGCTATCGACTACTTCGACAAGCTTCTCTGTTTTATTTTATTTTCTTAATATTTCTATAGGTTGTTTTGTTATAATCTTGATTTTGTTTCCCTTATCAGTTATGAACTAATTTTTATTGGCTAAGTGAGGATGAATTCCTAAGTTGTAGTATGAACCCAGTTTTCTAAGTTTTCAATTCAATAAATTAATTTTGTTTAATTGTGATTTATCATCTTGTCTGTTAGTTGGCCGCTAATAGGCTAGATCGATGGCCTCGACTTACTGGAAGGGAGTCTGCCATCACTCCACAAGATATTACTGCAGGCTAGTTTGAACTAAAAACTGTCATGTTTCAGATGCTAAACGCGTCAGGGCATTTTGGTGGACTCCTATTCGAAGACCCTCAGCTTCACCTCAAAACATTTATGGAGGTCTATGATGCTTTTGTCATTCCTGGAGTAACCACTGATGCCCTTAGAATCAAATTGTTCCGATTCTCACTCTGAGATAAGGCTAGAACATGGTTGAACACTCTACTAGCCTATTCAATATCATCCTGGAATGTTTGGGTGGAAAATTCCTACTGAATTTCTTTCCCTTACTAAGAATGCCCAGTTGAGAGAAGATATCACCAATTTCTAACAAAGAGCTGCCGAATCCACCTATGAAGCATGGGAATGATTCAAGGATTTACTAAGGAAGTGCCCACAGACATGGAATGATAGAATGGGAGCAATTGGAGACATTTTACAAGCGCCTAGATGCTCAAACATGGTCCATAGTCAAGGCCTCTGCAAGTGGATCTATACTAATGAAGTCTTACAACAAGGTATATAAACTGCTAGAACAAATGGCCATGAACAGTCACCAATGGCCGGCAGATCGGCTTCCTCCACTAGAACTGTAGCTGGAGTTCATGAGCTCAACGCTATGACAACCCTCACTACTAAAGTGTCTTAACTGACCAATATGATCAAGTCGATAAGCCTCCCTGCCAACACCTCGTCAATGCAACCTGCCCAAGTAACCTGTGTATACTGTGGAGGAGAACATCCTTTGTCACGCCCTAATAATTAAGGAGTGACCAGCTTGGAATATGATAAAATTTCACATTCCTTTAGCCTATAACATATAAAATATCTTGCACCTACCAACAGACTCACATACCCTACGGAATATAGATTCCTTGGACATATTTTTTTTATATAATTGTTCTAACAATACTTAAAAGTTTCTAATTAAATTGGAGCTCCATTCCATATCAACATATATACAAAACAAAAGTAGGGTGAGGATCATACCTATAGCATACGTGGAGCATTTAAGTTGTAAAAGCAAGGGTTTACATGGACATCAACTGTAATACCCTAAAAATATTATGATAAATATTATATGGCAACAAATATCGACAAAAACTTAGGAAGTATGTTGTCTCTAATTTTAGGAATTTTTGGGATTATTTCCTTGAAAAATAGAGAAGCATAAATATAATAATATTAAAAGCCCTTTATGGCCCCATGATTTTAAATATTTTACATGGGACATAAAATACCAATGTCGATGCAAAAGTTGTGAGATAATAATTAATCCTAATTATGAAAATTATCAACAATTAGTAAGTGGCTAATTAAGTAATTAGTGACTAATTGTTTAGATTAAGATATAAGTAAATTAATTAGTAAATAATTAATTTAAAAGGAGAAATTCGAAATTAATAATTAAATAAATAATAAAATATTTTATGCTTAGAAAAATAAATGAAAAATAAAAGAAAAATAAATAAATATCTAGATATTTTGAATAAAATAATAATATAATCGGTAAATGACGGGAGATATGAGAACATATAGAAATGAAATTCTACCTCAAGATATAGAAATTTAGTCTTTTACCATTGGACCTTTTATGAACCGGTGAAATTCTATCTCAGATTGAGCGGTCTTAAGTCGTTTCGAAACCAACGGCGTAATTAAGAGTAGGATAATTAAGATAAGGCGAGATAGTGCTAAAAGTGACTTATAGAAAACGAACGTGTTTTTCAAACCAGGGATATGGTTACTTAGATCAGATCATATTGCGAACCAGTGATTTTACGCAAGAAGGCTGGTTCTATCGGAAAGTGATTTAAAGTAGTTGGTGTATGTCCAGAAAATCTTCGGCGAGATAACGAGAATACCCTTAATGGGATCAAAAATATAATGAAACCCAGTAGTTTTAAAGAGAAAGAATGGAACTACAAAACCTAGTTCCCAGATTTTTGAGATTCGGCAAAATTACTCGATTCGGACACCGATCGGGGAAACACTATCGGTAAGTCAGCATGCATGACATCATGCATGACATCATCTTCTTCTAGATGGATGATGTCAGCACAAGAGGTGTATGGACAAGATGAAGCCACGTGGCGAAGTGCGATCCGACGGTTGAAATCCGATCTGAAGAACTTTTATGTAATTCCCACCTTGTCTCTCCTTTCTTCTATAAATAGCAAGCCCTCCCCTTCTCATTTCTTCACCCCAAAAACGTAGCCTAGAGAGAGGTTAGAGAGAAGGAAGAGCCGGAGAAAGTACGCGGAGCCTGGGTAAGTTTTTCGGTCCTTAGTCTTAAGTTTGATAGTTCTTTCGGTAGAGATAGTAGGAATGCTAGAATTGTCTTTAAATTTCCCAAATAGTCTAGATATCATATTTAGGGGTAAATATGATATATATTTTGAAAATATGATGAGGGAAAAGATCTGTCAAAATTCTGGAGAGATAGAGCGAAAACAGCGAAGCTCTGGGGAAATTCCACCGATTAGGGGTTCAGGGGCAAAATGGTAATTTGTACCTAAAATGCCTATTATACTGCTAGAAGTTGATAAATGTTATCCTTATAGGATATCTGAGATAAACGTACCGCCGTCGTACCGCTGTTTCACCCGCTGTAAAAAATTACCGTTTTTCGTAAAACGTACCGAAATACCGTCAACGAAGGTACGTTCGCGTACTGTAACTCTAACGCTGATGTTTATGTTATGCATATATGTGCTAGGTGTACTATGTGTGTTTAGTTGTTATGTTGCTTGAGTGCATATAGATGTTAGAGTATATCATGCTCTTTGGGTGCGATGTGTCACACTGTCAAAGGCGATATGTGTGATGTGTACGCATTGTGTCCACACTCTTGGGGGCGATATGTGTGATTATCTTTGGGTGCAATGTATCTGCATTAGTTGTGAATATGTCTGTTAATGTTGTGAACGTCGTAGTCCATATGTTGTATATGTAAACATGAGGTTAATCGTTACGCGGGGTCCGTATGCATGGGACCTCGGCTCTTGATATAGCCTCGGTGTCCGGAGGATCGAAGCAGGAGAGAGGAAGCGGACGCATAGGGTCACGTGGATGCCACGAAGACATTTCTGGTCGGAGACACATCTGTTGTTATCTTCTTTTGTAAACACCCGGTACAGTGTACCGTTACTGTAAACAACCAGACTTACGGCATTTGAAATATATGTATCAGTTACTCAATCGCTCCGATGCTCTACTCTGATGAAAAAAAAAGTATACTGCTTTTGAAAATGAGATGTTACATCAACTAGAATTTATTCACCATGAATCTGCAAGCTTTAACTCAATAGTGATGTCCTCACTAATCACGAGATGCATAAGGTACACTATGTTATCTGAAGTTCAAAGATAAATTTTCCAGTGAATAACATCCCATTAATATAAGGTAATGAAAATAACTAAAATATGTAAAGAAATAACTTGATATGATGCAAATATATAAGAGACAGATAACTTGTTAATTTCAACTTCCAAGTATGAAATCATAACCATAAATGAGTTTATATAAAAGATTATTACTAAGCATAATTTAAAGCGGTATAGAAGATCTTTGAATGAACAAATACCAACTAGGAAATAAAACAAGTTGTTCTCAAAACCATTTTAAAAACAATAAATCTCAAGGGATAACAAGCGTGGACACACAGTCCACGAGGGAAAATAACCAAGCGCAACACAAGGCTACGAAAACAAGCGTGAACACATAGTTCACTAGGGTAAATAACCAAACACAGCACAAAGCCACGAAACAAGCGCAGCACAAGGCTACGAAAACAAGCGCAGGTACAAGACCCACGAATAACAAGCGTGAGAATGAATCCCACGAATATCAAGCGAGCTCGAGGTTAACTATAGTGAACCAAGGACTAACAGTACTGCTGTCATTAACCAACGTTGTGTATTCAGTCCTCTCAAAACATTTTCAAGCATGCTTGGGGCCAATTTATCAAAGCAATGAAAAGTCATTTTCTTTCAATACCATGATAACATGTAGCAATTACTTCATAATAAGATACCCCAACATGAAAATTCACAAACAATATCTTAAAACGTTCTTTCAAATTCAATTTGTCAACAAAAAACCCTTCCAAATAATAAAACTCGCATACAAACATTTCAAAATACAAGGTTATCTTAACATGAAAATTTTTGAGAAAATCGAAAAAGTTTCCTTAGCATTTTCATACATAATCATGAATCATACTATGAAATAATAGGAGAAGAATAAATCAAAATAAATAAAACCATCAATATATATACTCATTTCAATATCAATAAGAACATGAAACGAATCCGATAAACTTTCATTGGCAAAATCATACTTGTAAAAATGGTAATTAACATAAAAGTATGGCAAGTAGTAAAATATCATTTATAAAAACTATAATGGGACGCTATCCACTTACTTGGTACATTCCTGAAATATAATTCACTCTTTACAAAACTTCCTAAGATGACCTTGTGGCCACCTAAATGCCTAACCAATTGAATAATATCAACACCTCAATATAATTCTCTTATTTCATGTATTCTCAAGATTAAACATCCATCCCAAACTCAAGATAATTTAATTAGTTATTTTCTTTATTAAATTGCATAGCCACACATTCACACTTGTAGGAAAGAAGACAGATCCCTTCCAAAAACTTTAATTTTTCACCTAATAACTCGACAGTCTAAAAAAAGTATCCTTCATTTTCCTTGTTTAAGCATATCATACAAGCAAGCCTTTTGATTTCTATAGAATTTCTAAATCATTGTGATGCATATAAATCTTTTTCAAGTTTAAACGTTCATATTATGTGGTTTCTACATTATATAATTATGTCAATGCCACTATAACATACTAATGAATTAAATTTCATTAAGTTCTTTAATTCAACATTCCACACTTTCTATACCGCCCAAATGTGAACAAAAGAATAAACAACTTAATCTTTGGGATTTTTTCAATAGACCTCTTCCCAACATCACCATGAAGATATTTTTTTTTCAAATTCCACATTTCAGCAAGACTTAAAAAGTTGTTGTGTGTGTGTGTGAATAAGTTCATCACCACTATATAAATACTATAGCAACATATCAAATTAAGTCTCCTTCCTTTCAAACATTTCAATAAACACCTAGTAGCCACTCAAGATTAACTCATAAAACAAACATTTTTGTCACAATAATTTGCCACAACTCAAGTTTCACAACCAAACAATTGATCAAGCAACTCACAATAATCAAAGTTCAAGTCATAAAAACAAACCATCTAGCCATGCCTATCCCAACATCAAAATCAGTTGCAAAGTTTCTTTAACTTCATGATTTAGTCTATGATATCTTTAACCATTATAACTTTAAATTCTCCTCTCAAGCATTTTATCAAACACCCTATGTGCACTCTATATCACAAGCTTCCAGAATAATCTTTTTTGTTTTTTGTTTTTTAAATCACAATCCAAATTTCATATATTGAAACTACAAATATAATCTCAACTAATTAATATAACTCAACCTAATTACTAATTACAGATTAATGAATTAGCCACCCACCTCTTCCAATCCATGCACAACACAACAAAAAGAAAAGGCAGCAATTTATACAAAAATCAGACTTGGAAGCATTCAGGAAATCTGAGAAATAGGAAGAATATAATATACATACCCATACAATTGAGGCAAGGGACAAAGAGAAGGCAATGCTCTGTTCACACCTACACAGCAACACCATGATACAGAGAAAGATGGAGAAAAAAAAATTAGAGCTTCAAATCACCCACACGACAAAGACTGAAGAAAGCAACAACGCCGATTGAATATGAAGAGACAAGATGAGATGCTCGCCCACACCCACTAACGACGTCGACTAGGGTGGAACAGAGGGAGGAGCGATAGAAATACTGGATAGAGGAGAAGAATGACGGAGACTCATCCCCACCGCGCACACCAACCTCAGAAAAATGAAGAACGACGACACTAAATAGAGAAGGATTGAGCACAATGGTGAAGCTTCCAGATTTTCGCTCCTCCTCTCTGTCCGTACTCATCGATAAAGAAAAGGGACTAAAAAGTTTGGAAAGATAAAAACAATCTCACAATTTTTTTCTTTTTTTTTTTAAAAAAAATATCATGATAATTTTATTAAAGAGAAACAAAATAAAATCTCTCATTGTAATATTTAAGCCCAATAGCGCATATTTAATCACTGATATATGGTTTTGTTTTCTTGCATTAACAAGATTTTTTTTTAAATATTAAACATAATTAGATAAGAAACATATTTATCCCTCTTGAACTCATATTTTCATATTAATAATATAGTTATCATAATTATTATTATTTTTTAAATTTCTAAATATTTGGGCTATTGTACTTGACTTCTCATTTATAGTCAAATTATAACTTTGAATATAAATATAAATATGAAATATATAATTAGAATCAGATTTGAAATTTAAATATATGCTATTCACATTTATTCCTTATCTTTTTGTATCTCTATCTCCTACAATTTAGGGATTCCTACAATTTCAACAATGCATTTATTTATTAACTCAATAAGTCAATTAATTAATCAGTTAATTATTATTTTTATTATTAACAAAATTTCTAGAATATTACATCCTTACTCTCAGTATGCTGCTAACCCTGAATCTGTCAACTACGTGAAAATTACAACAGGGGTAGTAACACCAACAACTCGTACTTCAACACTTATAATCTAGGGTGGCGACCGCACCCAAACTTCTTTTGGAATCCACAGGGCTAGCAGTCTGCAGGTCCTTCAGCAGGCCCCTCATACTCCAATAGACCATCTAATCCCCCTGGTTCAATCAACAATGAAGGCAGCAAAGTACTGATCCAACGCCTTAATCCTCCATGAAAATTCTACTTGAAGAGTATATTGCTAAAAATGATGCCATCATACAAAGCCAGCAAGTGTCCCTTTGGAATCTCAAAAATCAAGTTGGACAGCTTGCCACAGTACTCAACAACAGACATCAAGCTCGCTACCTAGTGATACTAAAGTCTCTAGGAGTCATGGAAAGGAACAGGTTAAGGCAATAGAACTAAGAAGCGATAAAAAATGTTGAGCAACTAAAGGTCCCAAAAAGGCCTATTGAAGATACCGAACCAGTATCGAGGTAGACAAAGAAAGGATGAAAAGCCACTAAGAACATCCAAGACACAGAGCAGCGCATCACAATGATGCATCACAGTACCAGTGATACCAATGCTACAACATTCCCCACTTATGCTACACTAGAAATGCAAATTCCTGAGAAGTTTGGGGCTGCTATAGCACAACCATCGCAACATCTTATCAATCCAGGTCTATCACGAGTGTTGAAGCAACCCTCGCCTTTCCTATAAAGGTTGCAGACGCAAAACCAAGAGAAACAATTTCAGAAATTCCTAGACCTACTTAAAAAAGTACATATCAACATTCCTTTAGTTGAAGCCCTAGAGCAGATGCCCAGCTATGTAAAGTTCACAAAGGTCATTTTATCCAAGAAAAGGAAGCTAGGTGAGTTTGAAATTGTAGCAATGACCACGGAAAGCAATGCCAAATTGCTAAACAGGCTGCCTCCAAAACTAAAGGATCGGGAAGCTTCACAATTCTGTGTTCCATTGGTCCAAATTATTTTGGAAAAGCGCTTTGTGATTTGGGAGCAAGTATAAATCTCATGCCGATGTCCATATTCCAAAAAGTGATAATAGGAGAAGCAAGACCCACAACAGTAACCCTATAGCTAGCCAATAAATCCATCATTTACCCATAAGGAAAAATTGAAGATGTGTTGGTAAAGGTGGACAAATTTATCTTCCCTATTGATTTCATTGTGATGGAGTTTGAAGCTGATCGCGAAGTGCCAATTATTCTGGGAAGACTGTTTATGGCAACTGGTAGAACATTGATTGGTTTTATGAAAGGAGAACTCACTATGAGAGTCAAAGGCGAGCATGTAACCTTTAAAGTCCTAAGGGTTGTGCAATATCCAGATGATGAGGAATAATGTTCTGCCCTCACAATTGTGAATAATGCTAATACTGGTCAGACATAGCCCAAATCTGGCTACTGTCTGATCCTTATGACTCAAGCAGGGTATGCATCACCGGGTAAATACAATCAAATGCTAATATGGATGCCACCGAACAACCCAAAGTTCAGGATATACTGGGATGAAGATGAGAATAAAGGGAAGGCTATCATGCCTCTGTGCTACTAGAACTAGAAGCTATAACAAAGTTAGGCTGAAGACTTAAAACTAAGCATTACTGGGTGGCAGCCCAGGGTTTTAAATATCTCTCACAAGAATTTTTCTTATATTTTCCTTAACATTTCTCTGGTAGGATGAAATTTAGATCAAAGAGGGAGCCGCTTGTATTTTCCCTAACAAGCAGTTGTCGCAAGGTACGATGATGCTCTCTACCATGATAGAACTCCGCTCTAGCATTCTCTGCACAACCCTTTTGGCCAGGTTCGTACTTACTTTTTACTTTATTTTCCCATGTAGGTCTTAATTTTTAATTACCCTCGAAGATTGTATTTATGAGAATAACCCATATGTATCTAGTCGACAAAATCCACAACAACACCCTTATGTCGCCATTCGTCTCTCTCTAGGGCTGGTCCTAGTCATAAATTCAGTCCTTTACCCTCAACTTGCGCGTCTCCTCTCCTTTCCATAGCCTCTTCGTCTTCCACTACTCACCAACCACTTATTATGGCACTATTTGCTTCCCGATGCCTTCCTTACCTTTAAATTCCTTCCTTCACTGCTCAAACCTTCACTATCTGCTTATTCCCCCAGAACCCTAACCCTTCCTCGCACCTCTCAACTCTAGGTCCACCTTCCTTCTTTACCATGCCTCGAATCAAATAGACCGCTCGGTAGGGTTGTTACCCACCTAAGGCATACCCCGACCCCTCCACCGGCACCGTCACTTCCGTTGCAACCCCACGTCGTGCGGAAACCACCGCCTCCTCTGGTTCTCCCTCTACCACCTCCCTCTCGGTCACCCTTGCCATCGCCTTCCTCCCCTAACTTACCCATTTCCATCTCCTATGATGACTATGATTTAGACTGGAGACTTATTTGCGGTGAATGGTCATCTGTACCAGCACCCTCCATTCCCTCCACCATTTATCCCTACCTACGCGGAACCCCTCACGACCCTTCATACTGATTTTGACATCTTCTTTGTGGCTCACCGCATTGGCGCACCCGGTTCAGTTTCTTTCTACCTTGCACTCAACTATCCCTTACGTGGATTTGGCCTCCAACTCTTCCTCAATGGAAGACACTGCCACTAGCGCCCTGTTTATCCTGGCCCTCTTGGATCCTAGTTGCTTTCCGTAATTTTTGTTTTTGTTTTGTTTTTATTTTTGCTATTTTTGTGTACACCCTATTGGCTAGCAGTAAGGGCTTTTTCCAAACAATATATAAAATATTTTCCTTTTCTTGCCTCTTGGTTTATCTATTTCCCTACTCTCCTTTATACTTTTCTCTGACTCGGTGTTAATCTTCTCACATCACACACTCTTGCTTGTCTTGTTTTTGCCTTCCTCTTGGGGTTGAATGTCACTTGCAATGAGGATATTGCAACATTTAAGTGTGGGGGATGTTTATACCTGTTGTGTGTGTGCTGAAAGAATGATAAATGACTTTGCCTTAAATCCCCAATTAGCTAATTAGCTTTTTGCACAATATTGACCAAGTTTAAACTGTAAAAATTGTTTAGTTGAGCAAAAACCACTTATAGTAGAGTAATTGTCTATAGACCCTTGTGAAATAGAGTTGTCTTAAAAGAACTAAACTATGTAGACTTGGGAAATTGATGGCGCTAGGTTGCACAATATAGGGTAAAGCAACAGTTAGGGAGAATACAGAATTGAACCACATGGAATTTTTTTTTAGCCTTAAATTAAATTTCTTATTCAGTAAGCACGCTTGCTAAATTTAGAACCTTTTTATTTGTCTTAGTTCTTAGGTTTAAGCCATCGTGCATCTGAGTAGAAATGTACATGATGAAGGCATTCATTTTCCACCCGAAAATCCCATACACAAACCACTGTACCACATATTCCATTGCCAACCCCCTTAAGCCTTTGCACAATGCCATGACAAGATTATATAGGACAACATAGTCAAGAATCGATTGATGTGACAATTGTTGTAGCATACTGAGCTAAATGTAGTCGCTATGACAAAACAATGCCCTCGGTTGTAAAAAAAGTTACCTTCTAGAGTGCACGAAGAATGAGAGCACAAACAGCAGAATAGAGAAATCTATAAAAGAAAGCATATTGTATTTATTTGTCCTCCTGCTATAGAAACTTCAATCCATAAAAAGATCCACTCACTCATTCATCTGACCACTCCCTATATTACAACCCTAGAAGTCCTTTTGATGCAAATAAACTCATATGCAAAAATATAGATTGTAGAACTTGGACAAGCCTATAGACAGTCTAGACTAGTAAAGTTAGAGAGATAAATTTCCCAATTTGAGATAGTGACAAACACCTTACCTAAGAGTTTTTGAATGCTCCCTTGCTAGAGCAACGCCCTGTATGACGTTCAATCAAGTGTTGGGCAGTGGGATTGTCTACATGGAAGAATTGAACTTAAGACGAAAACATGGTACATGGTTCCTAGGGCAGGAGTAAAGCTACCAGGTCATATTTACAGTATTTTTATCTCTATTTTTGCCCAGGAGTGCAAAAAGCTAAGTATGGGGAGAGTTCGATAAGTCATATTTTTGCCATATATTTCCCATGTGTTATGATTGCTTTGTATGATAAATATGAGCTTTAATGTTTGCTATTCAAAGAAATATGTTGGAATTCATTCACTTATGCAAATAGGGGATAAATATAGTAAGATGTTGTATCTTGAACACTATCTCACATATAGGAAGAAGAAAAGGTTGTATTTTAGTGCATTTTAAGATCGCATAACAGAGCTTATGTAATACTACGACATTATGGATCTTTATTCTGACCCAGCACCACAATTGTACAACATCATAAGTGATGATCTGTTATGCAATGTGTTACGCTAATCTTTTCTCGAGTTATTTTAGGAAACAAATACATTTATCGAGTTGGACGTTAAGATGGCGGTTGATTTGAGAGAGATAGAAATAGAATATGCGAAGAATCGGATAGAAGATCTGCAGAATCCAACGTAATTAAAAGAATCATTCAACCAGATCTGGGAGTTAAGCCTAATAGAATAGGAAAGCCTAGCTTACTGGACGTACGGCTTAAAGGACATGATTATAAAAGGAAGAGATGACTTAACCTAAAAGGGGATCGTGGAGTTGCAGAGAGTTGAGTATACAAAGTATGATTTTGATACGACCTAACTAACGTTGAGAGATCTAGATTCATTGAGAGAGAGCTATTGAAAAGACCTAATTCATTTCAAAAGTTAGACGGAAGCTATAGAAGACGTAGAGACGTCGCGTGACAGGATGTTCCCTACGACGTCGACTACTCCGACGAGCTTCTCTGTTTTATTTTATTTTCTTAATCTTTCTATGGGTTGTTCTGTTGTAATCTTGATTTTGTTTCCCTCATCAATCATGAACTAATTTCCATTACTGAGTGAGGATGAACTCCTAAGTTGTAGTATGAACCTAGTTTGCTAAGTTTGCAATTCAATAAATTAATTTTGTTTAATTGTGATTTATCATCTTGCCTGTTAGTTGGCCGCTAATAGGCTAGATCAGTGGCCTCGGCTTACTAAAAGGGAGTCAAGGTTAGACCTCTATTAAACAATGTGTGCTGGGCGAGCTTGTGCAGGGCTTGATCCAAATTGTAGGCTACAAGAATGGGTCTACCTCACATAGCCAATACACCTACGTTAAATTGACATTCTAAGTCTAAAAATCACCATAGGAATATAGGAGAAGTAGAGCAATAAGTGTATTTACAGGATGCGGATGCTTCTGTATAATTTAGTGGTGGGTTAATTGAATAATCTTGCAATATGCATTTTGCTATTGCATTGTAGAAGCTGTGCAGTAAAATGTTGTAGCAATGCATCAGATGCAAACTAGGGGATTAGTGTGACTTACGATGAAATCCGAGCTCTGCTTGTTTTAAACTCTAATTTTTTTCAACCAAACTCCTGATCATTTCTCTATTTTATTTGTTAGTAGTAATAGTCAAAACAATCACCTAAAACTATTCTCATCACGCAACTTTCAAATGGAAATTGGATACATAATCAATATTAACAGTCTCTATGGGATTTCGATATTACTTATTCAACTAGTTCGCTTGCCACAAGAGGATTTCGATCAACAAACACTATTATATTTTTTGTGAAGTAATTAAGCATTTTAAAAATTTGGGTGTTACTAATCAAAATTCAAAATTTTAGAGTCTCATTCAAAAGAAATTTAGAGTCTTTTTTTTTAATTGTAAATCAATTAATGTATACTAAAATTTTGTTATCTTTTAAATATACATGGGTTACTATCTTGCTTAAAGTATGATTTTTTTTATTATACTTCTATCCAAAAAAGAAGTATTTTTTTAATAGTCTCTTGTCACTCTAAGATTTGGAAAAAAAATTGTTTCCTATGCATCTATTTCTGCTGACCATTTAGCTTTTTTTGTCTTCTATTAATACAATGTCTAAACCTTCCACTTATAAAGAAGAAATTAACAATCCTAAGTAAAGGCCATGAAGGCCGAAATATAGGCACTAGAAGACAACCAAACATGAGAAATTGTCAAACTACCAAAGGATAAACAACCAATTGGTTGTAAGTGGGTATATAAGATCTAGCATATGATTCTGATAGTAATATAGATAAATATAAAGCTCATATAGTAGCAAAAGGATATAATCCAAATAAGGTATTGACTGTCATGAAACTTTTCACCGGTGGTAAAAATGTTTAATGTTAGATTAGTACTTAAGTTGGCTGCAATGTATTCATGGAATCTTTACCAAATGGATGTATATAATGCTTTTATACATGGAGATCTCCAAGAGGAGGTATATATGAGAATACCTCAAGGTTTTGAAGGTAAAGGGGGAGGACATGGTTTGTAAACTAAAAAAGTCCCTCTGTGGACTAAAACAAGCTTCTCATCAATGGAATATAAAATTATCTCTAGCCCTCATTAAGGATGGTGTTACTTAGAATAAAAGTAATTATTCATTGTTTACTGATTGGCATGATGGTATAGTGTTGGTCTTGGTATATGTTGATGATTTGTTAATAACTGGTAGTTCTGAAGAAGGGATTAGTTGTGCTAAAAATCTAGTGCATGATAATTTTAAGATTAAAGATTTAGGACATATAAAACATTTCCTTGGTAGAAGTAGTTAAATCAAAAACTGGTGTGATTCTGTCCCAACAAAAATTTGTGTTGGATTTATTATTTGAGGTAGGAATGAGTAGATGTAAACCATTGAGTATTCCAATGCCACAGAACCTGAAATTAATGTCTTTTCAAATAGGAAAAGATAACATTCAAGATTTGCCTAAAAATCCATAAAGATATCGTCGATTGGTCGGTAAATTAATTTATTTGACTATGATTAGGCCTTACATATGTTTTTGTGGGCAGATGGTGAGCTAATTTATGCAAACACCAACCAAGGCACATATGGCAGCGGTTAGGAATGTCTTGAGATACCTAAAGGGGACGGTTGGGCATGATATTCACTTGAGTTCTCAAGAAAACCTTTAGCTAGAATGTTTCTATGATTTAGATTGGGCATCCTGTGGGATTACAAGGTGATCTATATCTAGATATTTACTAAAATTTGTAGGATTACTGGTGATATGGAAAACGAAGAAACAAAATATTGTTTCAAAGTCTTCTGTCGAAGCATAATATAGGGTGTAGGGTCTTGGTGATAGTTTGGAAGACGAAGAAACAAAATATTGTTTCAAGGTCTAGTGCAAAAAGGGCTTTAAGACCCAGGACAAAAGAGGCATCCGTATTAAAAGTCCACATTTAAGACCGGACTCGAACCGGTCTTAAAGAAATTCTTTTAGATCAGACATTTAAAATATTAGGGTGCTAGATAAAGCTGAAATATTTTATGTTCGGCAAAAACTACGCCGCTCTTAAAAGATCAAAATTATAAGACCAGAACAAATATAGTTTGCTCTAAGCGACGACTAATTATGCGCGGTCTTAAAAGTTGACTTTCAAGACTTGATGGTAAATTCATCGGTCTTAAAGATTTATTTTTTAGACCGGACTTATAAACTCAAGCGGTCTTGAAAGACAAACATTTAAGACCGGCCTTACTTACGGTCTAAATTTTCTCGAAGTTTTCCTTGTTACATTCTTCCCCGATCATATATTTCACAAATCCACCACCCAATCCAAACATAAAAGTCGATACTTTAAATACAAGCTATGAACAATTATGAATAAATTGAATTGGGAAAAAATACACAATAAGTTACAAATACAACATACATGCCCAACGTAATATTCACCGTAACAATGTAACATTCATCGATTCCCCTGCCACAAAAATAAAACAATGTAACATCCATTGTTTAAGAACATAAAGGAATATAATTTTATAATATAAGTCTTACAAAATCCTTCCTTTGGATCCGATCTGCCTTAACAAAAATAAAACAAGCAAACAATCTAATATTCATAAAGCATTATTTATCAAGCGTGACATTGTTTAAGAACATAAAAGGAAATATAATTTTGCATACCATATAAGTCTTACAAAATCCTTCACAAATTAAATGTGTGTGTATAAGTTCTTATGGACTTAGTCGCATCTCATTCAAACATTCTCAGGCCACGAACATTGATGTGCAATAAAACTTCCCAAATATAATCTTCAATATTATCATTGGGCATTTTGTTTAGCAAATTCTAATAAAGTTTTCCTCACCCCATTCTAATATTCAACACGCGACACAAAATTCGTAATCACTCTCGCGCGACATTATTTATCCGAGATTTATATTTTGGATTTTATTAAGACCAGGTTATTAATGATCCATAGATATAATTTTATTTCTAGTTAATTATAAAGTGTCATGTCCTAAAGATATAATTTTTTAACATACATAATCCGTCCTAAAAACTGATCTAACTAAACATCCTAAAGCTTATTATCATCCAATGCCTTGGCGATATCGGCGTGAAGAGCATTAACTTCCCGCCAGAGATCGCAATTTCTGTCTTCTTCGCATCGTGGCGCAATGCATCATTAAAGGGAAGAGGAGGGTCGATGGTAAATGGGGTAGGCTAGGTCAAGCGATTGGAGAGGGGAAAGTGGAACCTCTGCGTAGTCGAATCTTTGGAGGGGGTGCGGCAACCTCTTCATCATCGAGATATAACAATGGGTCCAACGACCCGAGATTCTTGTCACGATATGACTCGCTGGAGGAGCGCCTTTGTATAACGATCTAAGGAAGGCACGAGCATCGGGAGAAAGAGTACCCCTATAGCGGTTCTCTTGTATCTAACCATGGTTTGAGCGGTTAGGCGAGAGAGCCACGTAGGCGGCGAAGTGTGGAGTTACGAGGTATGAGGAGTTTAATATAATAAAGACAAAGAGGATTGAGGAGTTAATAAATATGCAATCTAAAATTATATTATTTATTTTTTTCAATTCAATTGCTTTCAATTGATTTTAGAACCGGTCTTTTATAGTGTCTCCGGTCCTAAAAGTCTATTATTTATTTTTTAATCAATTCAATCACTTTTTAAGACCGGCCTTTTACATTGTGTCCGGTCCTAGAATTCATTTATTTGTTTTAATTTTAATGATTCATAGTCGTAGTCGTAACCTTACACTGTTCAAATGAACTTGATGCGACTTCGAGAAAAACTTCCCAAGTATACGTCTCCTCGGGGCGTTTCACATTGGTCGGGCATGGTTCTCTATTTAAACCGATGTTACTTTACTTCCTTCACATTCTTTCATGAAACATCACGGTAATGGCATTTTCTACCACCGCGGGTCCTCACCACCACAAGGTCCTCCTCCTCCGTTGCGCCGGGCACAATCTACCGGATGATTCATCACATTACGCCACGCCTCGCTCATATAGACCGACGCCAAGGCCCGGTTGTTTCGAGTCTATCACGCGTCAACGCCAAGGCGGGCGGGGACTTTGAGTACCTCGCCGAGATGACGACATCTCCGACCTCTCCGTGACTCCTCCCCTCCAACAACGATGGGGGGAGTAGTTGTTTTTTCCTATTTTTTTATACGCTGCTCGCAAGTGCCCCCCGGAAAAAAATATAAAATAAAAAAATTGTTGTTTCCATATTCGATCGCCATGATCTACGCCCAACGTAAAAACATCTTGAGGATGAGGAGGCCCTTAAAACTTTAAAACGACGTGGGGTTTTTAAAAATAAAAATAATTATTATTTAAATTTAGGGTTAAATCCAAATACTAGAGAATCCTTTAGACGAGTCCTTGCTTCTATGACCAGGAGTAAAGGGAGTTTGAATCAAACTTACGCCATTTGTTTAATGCCTTATATTGAAAAAGATGTATTTGATAGCATTGATAATAAGACAATTATGATGGAATTCCAAAAAATAAGGCTTAGAAGGATGACATTATAATTATTTTTATTGTAATATACTTTTGTTATTAAAATATATGTGCTTGAAATTATTTAGTCGACATTTTGCCATACTTTAAGTCCTTGCTATTTTTAAGTATAACATTTTTGCTATTTCTAATAGTACTTAGTTTTTGTTTTTCCCTTTATATTCTTTTGTTTTTTAATGTATTTAAAAATTTTCTTGTTTAAAAAAATTTAAAGTTGGCGAATAATATATTTAAGACCCCAAGAAGTTCTTGAATCCCCCACAAATTGTTCTTTATATTTACCCCCTCCATAAATTTAAGACCATTCGGATCCGTCCCTACATAGCGGCAAATCTAGTGTTTCATGAAAGAACCAATCACATCAAAGTTGACTGCCATTTTATTTGTGAAAAGTTGCAAGAGAAGATGATTGATCTTAAGCATGTCAGGTCATATGATCAAGAAGTTGATTTATTGACAAAACTAGTTTCAGGGGACACACATCGCAAGATGCCAAGCAAGTTAGAGACTTTTGATACATTTGCACCCCAAACTTGAGGGGAAGTATTAGAAATGTAAATTGTAATAAATAAATCTATAAATTTCCAGATTTATTGTACATATATGTCTAAGTAAGTAGTTGGCGTATCTCTCAATACATCATCTATAAATAGGACAAATACGTGTTGTTATATTCATGAGTGTGTAAAAACTCAATTTTAGTTTAATGAGAAATAGATTTTTCACATTGTTGTGTGTTTTTATTATTGAGTCACTAGGTTGTAATAGTTTAATAGTTTTGACATTTGTTCGAGTCCCTAACAAGGTAAAATAACTCACTAGACATCCCCAATCACCTGCTCCTCAAAATCCTCTATTCAAAACTTGGTATGATGGAAAATAATCTTGTTATGTCTTGGCTTGTGTTCACTCTATGATTGTGGAGATTAAGGAGAACTATCACCTTTTAACTATTGTGAAACAGATTTGGGACACACAAAAAACTGAATCTCAATCCTCTTCCAGCATAAAATATTACATGACAGATTATTTAAAAATAAAGAGTTCACCTCAATCTGATATGTGTGTAGAATGATCTACTGGAGAAACGCTTGGTTGTGATGAGCCTGTGAAAAAACCATCACTTAAACGTAATGTATGATTGATCCTAGAAGCACTAGTACTTGATGAAGAGCTTCAAGATGTAAATTCACTGATTCTAACAGAACAATTTGCAATTCCAGGCTTCTGTGATGGCAGATTAGGTAAAGGAGCTTCAAAACTAAGCACTTGAACTACTTGTTTTATTGGAGGTCTTAGAATAAAATCAGGATGAACACACCACAATCTTGCCATCATCAACCTCAACATTTCTTGCTCATTGAAGTCTCCACACAATCTCTCATCAGCTGCTTCAAGAACACTTTTTATCCTATGGAGTTCTCAAATCCAATCCACAAGTAAACCATGTTCTTCATTAGCACTGATTTTGATTGCTTTTCTCCCAAAAGCTATTTCCAAGGCTACAACTCCCAAACTGTACAGATTAGTCTCTCGGCTGGCCTTTCCTTTTGAGATATATTCTGATGCCATATATCCAAATGTCCTACTAGATCTGTTGTTTTAGACCCTTCTAAGTGGTCCACTTGTCTAGCCAACCCGAAATCTCTGAGTTTTGCATTGAAGTTTGGATCTAACATAACGTTGCTTGCTTTTATGTCCTTATGAACTACATATTGTTCGAACTCTTCATGGAGGTAATATAATGCTAGGGCTAGGCCTCTAATGTAACACCCCAAATTCCTTACTACTTATTATGTTTATTAACATGTAGTATTAGGAATATCAACAGAGTTTATGGCGCGACAGAGCATTTGAAATGGTTTGAGTGAATGAGTAACTGATAAAATGTGATTAAAATTTATAACTAACTAACCGTGGTTAATCCCTACTAGGATTGTAGCAGTATAGACATCCAAATGTACAATTAACTAAATGGTTATTAGCATTATACAGTCCAACAAAATTCCTTTTGTGTCTCCTTACGGCTCTACTCAAGCAACTTATCTTTAACTTCAGATCCAGATCCTTAAGCTTTAGACAAGTCTGAGATTCAACAAGATTGAATCTCAGAGTAACAGTTAACCTCATATGCAAGTATAACAGTATATGACAGATATTCACAATTTGGAAATACACAGCATTTAGCATACACATCGTAACTAGAATACAATTGCACACAGCACATGTATCATTACCGGTGTAAGCACTCACCAATGCCACGTGTCTCAGACACGGATCCTCAGTGCTAGGAAAACAAGCATGCAGCATTATCATAAAAACAATAATTCATAGCCAGCTGAATGTAAACAAACACACGACCTAAGACCCAGTCTTAGTCATGAGTATGCATGGCTTAAGACCTAGTCTTGTCCATGAAATCACAATCATGAATCAAAAAATTGTATAAATGCACACAAGACATAGGAGACTAGAGTTACTCGTACGTGAACATACATTTCTTTGCATAGTTAGTAGTATGCTTGCCTTTTGAACCCGATCCTGGACTTCTCGGATATCCTTATAATATTGTCATCAGATTATTTCCTTTTCCATATTTTATATGATATTGTAATAAATATCATATAACTTAGAATAGTATCCCAAAGGGTTATTTTCACCTCTTTTTACATTTTTATCCTTAGTGGATAAGTTATCCAATTTTTAACCTTACTTTTCCTTAAATTTGAAATTCCACTTTTTTTGGCAGAATTTTTCAGCAACTTTGAAAAATCGTAATTAATTGTAAACAAATCAAAATAATGTTCTTCCAAAGCCTAAATGACCCTTAAAATGTCTATTTTTCATGGAAAAATAATTCCAAAAGCTTGAAAAATTCGAGTCATTCCCAGTTTTATTGTTTTTCACCACTGTTCAGATTACATGTCCAGAAACATGAATCAGTTTGAAAAATCCATCTATTTTTGTACAAAACTCTACAAATATATTGTGACCTATAAAAAGAAATATATTTGTGTCCTCTACATTGTATAAAATTTTTTGATTTTTAAGCATCATTTGATCAGCCAAAAACCATGCACAATCATTACTATCTAGATTGACTTCTAGAAACGAGGTCCAACTTCAAAAATCATTATCTCTTTGTACAGAGCTCTAAAAATTAAAAAATGAATACTTTCTTTTTCTGCAAAATATCATGATTTTTAGATGTCATTTACTTGATAAAATCTTGTTCACATGATGACTATCTCCAGTGGACTCAAATATGGCAATTTTTTCAACTTTTACCACTTTGATCTTTTGTTTCTAAAAATCATTTTCCTCCATGTGTTTACTCCATTTTTCATTTTAAACCTCTTGGTGACCTTAAAATCATGCAAATAATTTTACTTTATAAATTTCTTGCTTAGGCCAAATCATTAGCTAAAAACAAAGAAAATCACTATGATTTTTACCATATGTTTGCTTTAAAACTCAATCTTTTGGACTTTGGTGATATTGAATCTTTTCTTGGCATCTTGGACAACATTTCCCCTTAGAGTCCCTTGCTTCCATTTTCCAAGACAAACATGATTCCACCACTTTAGACCATCAACATAAAATATCACAAAGTTGAGCTAGGCTTACCAACTTAATTACTAGCTTCTTTGTGTTATGTGTAACATCCCATTTTCAAAAGCAGTATATTTTTGTTTTCATCAGAGTAGAGCATCGGAGCAATTGAGTAACTGATACATTTATTCAAATTGCCGTAAGTCCTTCTGATTACGAAGCGGTACATTGACCGAGAGTTTTCAAAATGAATAACACCCGAAGAAAGTCTTGATCGGGACTCGTACGGCCCGCTCGCCTTTCTCCTCGGTTCTCGGTTCTCCCGAACCCGACGCTATGATAAGAACCGAGATCCAATTACAATTTGGATCTCAGTAACGGTTAACCTCATGCTTAAATACGACTACATATACACGACACAAAGCAATCAATACATGTCCATAACGAGATGTATGATTAAAAATACATAACCACGTATGTAACAAAGAATAATAACCTCGTATGTTACAAAGCAATAATAATAACGTATGTAACATAACCACGTATGATACAACAATAATAATAACGTATGTAACATAACCACGTATGTGACATAGCAACGGGTGTAACATATCCACGTATGCTACCACCATAGTGTGAATACAACAATCATATATATCCATACAATAACCATCAGAGTTAGTGTTACAGTACGCGAACGTACCTTTTTGGCGGTACAACGGAACTTTTACGGAAAAACGTGAAATTCGGCAATGAAAAAAACGGCGTGTGTGGCGGCACAACGGCGGCTCGACAATGTACGATTATCTCGAGATATCCTATAAGGATAATATTTAACAACTTTTAGCATCATACGGGCATTTTAGGTACAAATTACCATTTTGCCCCCGAACCCCTAATCGGCGGAATTTCGCCGAGCCATTGTTTTCGCTCTATCTCTCTAGAATTTTGACAGATCTTTTCCCTCATCATATTTTCGAAATATATATCATATTTACCCCTAAATATGATATCTAGACTATCTTGAAAAATTAAAGATAAATCTAGCATTCCTACTATATCTACCGAAAGAACTACCGAAACTAAAGACTGGGGACCGAAGAACTTACCCGAGACTTTGCTCGACTTTCTCCCAGCTTCTCTCTCTAACTTCTCTCTAAGAGGCAGATTTTTGGTGTGAGAAATGAAGAAGAGGAGCTTGGTATTTATAGAAAAAATTCAGGACGTAAAGGGAATTTTCTGCTTTGTTTTTGAACCGTTAGATCTAGGGTTTTGGGAGGAGCAATCTTGGCCCTCCATCCATAGGTGCCGACCTCTTTGGCCCAAAAAGTCAAAGAATGAGTTGTCATCTTGCTTTATGGCCTCCGGTCGTCGATAAAGCTACCGATCGGTGTCCGTTGCGCGATTTCGAGAAACTCAAAAATCCGGCATGCAACTTTGAAGATCTTTTCATCCTCTCTCTTATTATCTATTTTGATCCTCTTTTGATCATATCTAGGTATTCTCCGGTGCGTCGGAAGATATTCGGACAAACGCGTCCGGATTCTGAAATCGCTTCCGATAGAACCAACTTCGGACAATAATTCGCCGAATCGTAAACGTCCGTTGTTGTCTAACTTAATCTGTGTTTGAAAATACACAATTGTTTCTATAGGTTCTCACTTTGCCTATCGACTCCACTCTATCGATCAACTTTTCGTCTTATTTGAAATTAGGGTTTTCGGTTGTCGGAATCGACGCCTGGTAAATTCTTTCTTCGTGTAGAATTTCACTTGTACTTAATTTGATCAGTCTGAAAATACTTTTACCTCTGGTTTACCTGTAGAATTTATTTCTAACTTTTCCCCGGTCGGCTATAAGCCGACTCACCGCATTATATTATTATTTTATTCTAATTACCATTTTAATTATTTAAACAATTATTTTTAATTAAAAATACCAATAATTTCGCCCCCTCATTTTAAAATTCAGTTTTAATTATTTTTTCATAATTTTTTCCATTTTTTAAAAATATAATATTTTTTACCAAAAATTCCCGTTTTACCCCCGCCTTCCGTTAAGGCTTTAATCGGGCCTAATTTCTTCGTTTAGTGATCTTTTTAGGATCAGGTTTCTTCATATATTTATCTTTACCAATTTTACAGTATATTGTTATCTTACAAACTTTTATATCGACACTTTGTCATTTTATATCCTATGTAAAATATTAAAAATGTTTACTCCATCAGTTTACTTTATGGTTTCGAAATGTTTTTTAAACTTTTCTTCATGTTATTTCCTCTGAAATAATTTATTAAATTCTCATAATTAGGGATAACACTTCCATATTTTTCTCATAATTTTTCATGATCTTTCGGTATTTATCATAATATTTTTAGACCGTTTTTATCACCATTATATCATTTTTAGTCATTCCGTTCATCGATTTTCACCCGTAACTTTTTTGACAATTTACTCTATAATTATAACAATTTTCTATAACATTTTTAAGCTCATGATTTTGCTTTATCAAAATATTCGTTAATTTCCTTTATCTCAAAACTTCCAGATTTACTAAAATCCGGGTATTACATTATGTGACCAACTTACTCCTCCTTTCTCCCTTCAATCTTTTCGGTCTTCTCATCATAAACACCACGAGAAAATAATTTTACTAAGGTTAAAGGTGAAAGAAAACACATGAACCATCCATTTCAAAAGCACTTACCTTTTGTGCTTCGAAATTTTCCTCCCTGCTCTTTCTTTCTCCCGGCTCCACCAACAATCACAAGGCAAGAGGAGTTTTCAACTTTTGGTAACATGAAAGAGGGGGACCATGTGCTTAAGTAAGTGGATGACAAGCCCCTTGTGGCCCCATAAGTCAAATTACCAATTTACCCTTACAAAATATCCTCTTATCTTAGCTTAATCGACAAGATTTTCATCTTTCTTCTCCACCCTTGATGTCAATTCGAAATTTATGACGTAATTAGAGCCCTTGGATTGCTTTGCCACATCCAATTCCCTATGGTCTCATTTGCTCCCTTGCTCAAGAAAGTTCTAGAACATTCTAGAAGCTTTTGGCTCTAATTAACATGTGCTCTTATCTTAATAAACACTTGGCTTCATTATTACCCCCATGTGCTCAGCTGAAATTTGAGGCTTCTTGGGCAAGTTGATGATGTCATTTTAATGACACAAATAAAGGTTTAGGTGTCCCTTAATGCCAAATGTCATTGTGTAGTTGGTTTGCTAATTTATCAAGGTGTATTTGTGCATTATTCATTAAACTTTATCTTATCTTCTTGGGCCCATATATTTTTGAAAATATCAGCCCCTCTAAGAAGATCTTTATTGCCTTTCTCAACTTGAAGACACATGTGCAAGTAGGATAATAATCAACTAGATATTTATCCCTTATTTTACATGTGCAATTTTGGCATAAAACAAATTAATTCTAAGTATTTTATTCCCTTTGAGACTACTATTTTTATTGTCTTCTGCCTCTTGTCTTTAGGCAAAAAAATATAGCCCTATTAGGTATTTACAAGTGTTTGCCCTTAATCTCAATTACTGCAAGCTCATTTGCCAAGAGATAATTGTTAATAGATAACAATTAAACTAAGTGCCTTTTATTCCCTTTTCTTGTCTCTTTTGGATATAAAATAGCCATTATTTTATGTGGTTTTTATGTCACATTTTATAGGCACTAAATGTAGTCACATATTTAGCAATTTGCCAATTAATTTCCAAGTGAAATTCGTATGGAAATATGACCAAAAGATTATAATTCTTTGAAACATATATTCTCCTTTGTATTTTGTTAAGTATTTACTAAAATACAAGGATTTTGATAAAAGGGAAATCAGGCTATTACATCAAGTGATGTTATATCTTTGTTCCCATGTTAAGAGACTTTTGCCTTTAAAGAGATGAGAATCTAAGCTTCCGTTTTGCATAAACTCGTAAACTAGCATTAGTTTATTGTGCTCATCATGACACCACCCGGTTAGTTTATCTAGACCTCTGATGTATACTCCTTGCGATATCTTCTTAATAGCAACATAGCTATTCAATTCTTCTTGAAGCCTTTGTAAACCCCACCAAATCCTCCCTCTCCAAGCTTATTCTTTTTGTAAAGTTGTCGGTTGCTTTAACAAGCTGCTTATATGGAAACTTATTAGGCCCTATATATGATTCTCTGAACTCATCTTCCATGCTTATTTGCTCAAAGCCAGAACCACCATTGCTTCTTCCTCTTCCTCTTCTTCTTTTGATATGCCAAATCATAAACCAAATTAACCCTATCCCACATACTAAAACACCTCCTCCTATGCTCAATGCTTCTATTAGTCCTCTCTTGCTTTGATTTATCTGATCTTCCACATCTAAACTTGGACTGAAGGACCAAGAGCAAAGAGTATGGATCTCATCATGTAAAATTCCTGTTGTAGAAGAAAATCCAAACTCAACCCACTCTGGAAGAACAGAAGCCAAATTGAGGATCTGAAAGAAATTCTGTTCAATTTTAGAGCCATTCTTATACCCAATAAAACTTACTCTCAAATTGAAAGAACTGGCATCGTATTTGATCTCTGCATCATATCTTCTCCCATCCTTAACATTGAACCACTCTGTAGTATTCTTTGTGCTTATAGAATTAATATCGATCCCCACATGATCATATGGAGGATCTAAATCATTATTTGGGAAGGTGTCAAACTCCACAGCCACAAAAGGATGCTGCTTTCTGTAGTTTGGATCCTTCCATTGACGACGACTCACAAGGCCAATTCCAGCGCCGTCTTTATCGGAAAGGGGAAAGCCTGGTGCAGCGAGGAAGAAGGTGATTCCATCTCCAAGAGGGAAGCTCTTTCCTTGTGTATTGATGATGAAGGAGAAATGGGTAGAAAAGTTTGTGAGTTTTCCTGTCATCTCATCCCAGAGATGGAGATTTTCGGAGTAGGTGACTCTCCCGATGCTGTCTTTCTCTAACTTTGTGAGGGTCAGGTATCCATTTTCGTCGTAGTCTGCATCTCCTTGAAGTCTTAGGGTTGGATCATTCTTTTTGAATCCTTTATAGTTGAAGGAAATTGAAGAAACATCAGAAGAGTATATGAGAAAGAATAACAGTGTTATGGTTGTAATGAGTTCTCAAGAAGAAAGAAGATGAGGAGGAGGATTGTTATTGTATTGTCTTGCTGCCATTGCTGAGGAGGGTGATGACTATGTTCTTTTGTTTCCTCCCATCTCTTTTAATTGGCTTGGAAATGGTAAGAGTTGCAGAAGAGAATTTGGAATTGAAATTTATATTTAGGAAGGGGTATATATATATATATATATATATGAAGGAAGAGAATTTTAGATTGAGAGTGTAGCTTACGTGTTATGTTGGGGGAAAAACTCAGTTTGTTAAACTAAACCAATATATTTAATTACATGAATATGAGAATTTTTTTTTTTTTTGCTAATATGAATATGAGATTGTGTCTAAGCAAGTAAGCAACCATTACCCATTTCATTTTTTGCCAGCCATAACCCATTTCACTAAAGCCCGTTGGTTTTACCATATGTTTTTTTTTTCTCAAAATGTACACATAAATTTTGAAAATGGAGGAGTTCTTATATAAATTGCTCATATATGTGTTAAATATGTTATTTATAAAACCATAATTGATATTTTTATAAATAATTTTCAAGTTCTAAAAAAATCGAAACAACTGCAAGGAAAAATTTAAGGGAAAATTGTATTTAAGTTTAGGGTAAGAGAAAATATGATAAAATAGTCCATTGAAATCTAAAAATTGCATTCCAATCCCTGAGATATTTTTTTTTGGGTAATAAATTATAATTCCACTTATAAGTTCATAGGTGCTTACACATACAAGTCCATGGATGTCTATTGACAAGTCCATAAGTATTTGACAAATAAAATTTATTGCCAAAAAGTCCCACAGAAATTAAATGAAATTTTGAGATTTTAAGGAACTATTTTATTGTATTTTTTCTTGTCCGGGGCCTAAATACAACTTTTCCAAAATTCAACACCTTCGATAAACGAGACTCTTATTTATTGGATTATGAAAAACTTTCAAAAAGATATTTTAGAAGTGTGAAACCTAGACGCAAGGATACTTTTCAACTCACTAAAAGTATGATCACACATCAGTATTTGACTACGATGTCCTTATTACTATATCAAACATATGGTGCTAAATTTCATTACAATTGACTTTTATGCATTCTTTTTTAATGGTTGTCTGGCATGCATTTTTTGAAATAAGGTATTAGTAAGTTTTTGGGTAATTTAATCCATCAATATTTTTCTAAAAAGTCATAGTATTTTTAATCACTCACCTTGTAATACCCTAATTTTCACAACTCTAATAAACATTGTATTTTGGAAAATAATTACTAAAATACAAAGGTGAATATGTGTCTCAAAAGAATTATAATCTATTGATTATAATTTTATCCAAATTGCACTAGGGAATTAATAGACAAATGATTTGATTTGAAACTACATATTTAGGGAAATAAAATGTGACATAATTAACACATTAAATAATGGTTAATTTATGATCATAAGGCAAGAAAATATTATGAAAACACTTAAATTAATTAAAGGAAATTAGCAACAATAAATGAACAATTTAGCTTGCACTAATTGAGATTAGTTGCAAAATGCTTCAAGATGATTAAAGGAAAATTAGGATCATCAAAAGAGGGCTAATTATACTTGAACATAATTAAGCCAATGAGGGTGAAATAATACTTGCCTAATTAAGCACTAATTTTCATGATTAGTTAATAAATCAATTAGCTAATAGAAAATGCAATTAAGGGTGAAGATTGGATTTAAACAAACACAATTAAATCCAATGGTCCTAATTAATAAATAAGCTTAATCCTCTTGTAAATTGATTAGCCAATGAGAAATCAAGGAATTGAGCTTAATCCTCATAAAATTAAATAGACCAATTGGAAAATTAAGCTATAGATTAATGGTGAGGATTATACCTAAACAAACACAAATTAAATCTAATGGTTAGGGATCAAAGTAAGAGGATTAATGATGAGATAAAATTTGAGACAAATATTCAAGATTCTAATAAATGAGAGCACATGCATGACATTAATGCAAAATGGAAAAGATAAGGAAAGAGAATGAGGGGCACGGTTCTTGCTTGAAGAAAAAGAAGAGATTAATGTATTTAATTCAAGAAATCAAACACATGGGATAAAGGCACATGGGGTCATTTATGAATGGAAGAGGATAAGAGAGAGAGAGAGAGGATGGAGGAGATTAAAACTTCTTTATTAAGTTTAGATCCAAAGGTTCGGATTAAAGAAGAGATTTTGGTGATTACCATTGTTTCCCTTAAGCTTCTCCTATAAATAGCCATGAGCTCCTTCACAATTCTTCACACCAAACTCAAACCAAATAGGTGAGTTTAAGAGAGGAGTGAGGATCTTGGAGCAAGGAGGAGGAAGGAGTAGAAACTTCAAGAGGTAAGTTCTTGATCTTTAGTTTTTAGTTTTTAGTTTTTGAGTTTAGTCTTTAAATTCATAGTTAGATTATGTTTTGATCTTGAATCTTCAAGAATAGTTTTGTTTTCATGTTTTTATGGTTACAAATGAGTTCATTTAGAAAATTAGATGAAAAATATGATATAGCAAAATTCTTGAAGGTTGAACATCAAAGTAGCAAAATTTTGACAAAATTTACGGTTGGAAGTTTGTTAGAGTTAACAACAAAAAGGCTATGATTTTATGTACAAGATGAAGTCATTAAATTCTGAAACTTTTCATAGTTAAAGTAGACACATAGGGATTTCTATGTATACCCAGAGTGTAGCATTTTGAATTTTGTACAAGGAGATAAAAATTCCTAAAGTTGGGCTACGTTTTCTGGACGAAACTCTGGGCAGCATTGAGAAACAATTAAACTGGGAATGATTTTTGGTGTTCTAGGTTCTTGGAATATTGTTCCTTGAAAATAGACATGCTAAGGGTCATGAGGAATTTTACGGAACCTCAAAACGATTTTTGTAAAATTAATTATAATTTTCCAAAGTTGCTGCAAAACTTGCCCAGAAATTTTGAAGCACCGTTTTTAAGAAAATGTAAGGGTAAAAATGTAATAACAAATCTACCGAGGGTAGAAAGGTAAAGTAAACCTTTAGGATATTATTATAAGCAATATGATATTTATCAAATATCATATAATAATCCGACGATAATGTATAGGATATCCAGGAAGCCCGGAGTCGGATCAAAGAGTCGGGCATTTTGATAACTACACAGTGAAAGGTACGTTCGCGTACTAGTAACTTTAACTCTGATGTGTCTTGTATACATGTATGTGGTAGTATGATTTCATAGGGTCATGGACAGAACTTGGTCTTGGGTCATGTACCGTGGTTAAGACTCTATCTTGAATCACTGTTTATACATTCAGCTTTATACAGGTTATAGTTTTGATAACGCCGTGAGATTGTTTTCCTAGCGCTGAGGACACAAAGGGCCATCGTGGCACTAGTTAGTGCAAACGTGGATAGACTTTACATGTGATGTGTGCTATGTATTGTTGTGTTGTTAACCTTACATCTGTTGTGTGCTTATGTGTTGGTTATTGCTGTAATGTAATGAACATCTGTCATACATATACTGTTATACTTTTCATATGAGGTTAACTGTTACCTGAGGTCCGATGGGTATTGGACTTCAGCTTTGACTAAAAGTCAGGGAAGGAACCTGGATCAAAGATGGCACCGGTAGATGGAGCCGTGAGAAGGCGCCGATGGATAGAGCCAAAAAGGAGCACCGATGGATGGAGCTGGGAAGAGGCATCAGACAAAGCAAATCCGGAAGAGCGTCATCGTGAGCATTTATTCCGCATGAATCGATAAGGTGACCTCAAGCAGTTTGGTGCGAAGGCAGGGCTAGTCTATGTGGATCAGTCAATAAGTCGCCGTGAACTCGGTGAGACTTCCACGATAGACACCTACCTGGCCAAATTGTTTGATTAACTGAGTTGGGTTCTATGCCCCCAAGTTTACCTAAAGCTTGGTTTAAGATTGTATAGTTACATGTAGGAATTGTAATTATACAAAGCTCTGTATTATTGTATCACTCGAATATTCCTTCGGGAAGATTTTAATATACCAGCATATGTCAAGGCATCATCATATGCCTGGGCATTTTGTATCAATTACTTATTGTCCGAACGTAAGTGCATGCTCTCGTTTCCGCATTAATTACTCAAAGCGGTAGCACCTCAAACTCTGTCAATTTTCTAAAACTAAGTGTCACCTGACACAATTTCAAGTATGGAATTTGGGGTGTTACACACCTCTCTCCAACCTCTTCCTCATCCCTCCAACATTCTCAAAGGTTACCATATATCTTCCTTTCCTCTATCCACTCCATCCACATCACATTACATTTTATAGGAGCTTTGTTAGTATCGGTTGACATCCAAGAGAGGAGGTGAATTGGGTGTAGGATAAAACCTTAAGAAGTTTGAAAATCTTTTCACATAGCAATATGTATGAAAGCAATAAATTATAAATTCATAGACAGTTATTCAAAAAATATATGCTAGAAATATAAGAGCTTAGGGAAGATAATATGCAAAATGTGATTTATACTGGTTCGGTCAAATCGCGATGACCTACGTCTAGTCCCCAGGCTCCTCCTAAGATTTCAATCAACTATCTTCCTCAATTTTTAACTGGGTACTTGAAAACCACTACAATCCCACAAGTTCAGTCATGTACTTGTGAAGCCGTTTACAAATCTCTCACATAAAGATACAACATTTATGATGAAGGATTATAATGAATCTTCTCTCTTAGAAGTGAATAAGATGAACAATAAAGTATATTACAAATCATCTCACTCTCTATAGTAAGCTATATGAACATTGAGAAAACATAAAGCATATGAAATAAATGTTGGAGTTGGAGTCAGAGTATTGGCATTTTTTATGGTTTTGTTGTAAGTTGTTCTCTTCGACTTTGAATTATGCTTCGCCTTTTATAGTCGATGAAGATCATATGACCGTTAAACACATTCTTCCCATTGTGTATCTTGGAATATTACCGTTGGAAGTAGCTGCTAAAGTGTTTGTGCTTTCCCTTTGTTTTGTTTGCCTTTTAACTTCGTTAAATGACCATTTGATATTCCAATTTGTCCGTCAGGAATAGATTGGAGCTGTTGATGGATTTTAACGATAACTCTCTTTCGTTTTTGCTTCAACAAATGCTTCAGGCGCAATATCTTTCGTGTTCTTTGAAATTTCTTTCGTCTATTCTGTTTTCTACAGTGCATTTAATGCTTTGACACACAGGAATGACTATCGAGCAATTTGAAGATAATCTATGAATTTAAACATCTGTAACTCATACATAAACAAGATTAGTAGCATTGAGAAGTAATATGAGTAGTAATCAATTATAAACAGATGTTAACAACAATATTTGAACTCTCAGGGACGTTCTGTATTCTTCCTCTTATTTGTGCAAGGCTGTTCAGCTTCTTCACTTTGAGTGCCAAATTCCCTCACTTGAGTGTCATACTCGAGTGTTCTTGTTCTGCATTTCAACTGTACACTTTGTTATGTGAAGTTGTCTTAGCACTTCAAGTGTCAATTTCCCACACTTGAGTGCCACACTCAAGTGTTGTCGTTCTGCATTTCAAGTGTTCTCATTATCCACTTTATCTATTAGCTTGCACTTCGAGTGCCAAATTTTCACACTCAAGTGTGATTGTTTTGCACTTCGAGTGCACACTATGTTTTGTGAAGTTCTTTCAGATTTCCTTATGCACTTCAATTGCTAAGTTTCCACACTCGAGTGCCACACTCGGGTGGGCTTGTTTTGCACTTCAGTGCATGATGAGCTAACACAATTCTCAGGTTCTGGTGTTTCTGCACTTCGAGTGCTTGCAAGCTATACTCGAGTGCCTCACTCGAGTGTTACATTTCTACACTTCGAGTACCTGCAATGATAGAGTTTTGAATCACATAATAATCTCAACATTCAAGTTACGTGTGATTTTCAAAACGTACGTACATTGGCAACACAAAGGTCAGCTTCCAGTAAGCATAACGTCTTCAATATAACTCTAAATTTGGGAAATGACATATCCCCATAAATATTTTTAAGTCTTCTTTCCAGTGCAAAAAGTATCAGCTCCAAATTCATTGTATGCTAAGAGTTTCAATCAGATTAATAATATATGTTCTGGAGTAGCGTTTTGCAACGTGACCTATCCAAATTTGGCAAATGACCTATCCCCATAAATATTTTTAAGTCTTCATTACCGTGTAAAAAGTATCAGCTCCAAATTCATTGTATGTTGAGATTTTCAATCAAATTAATTATAGATGTTCTGGAGTAATGTTTTGCAACGTCTTTGTACGACTGTGAACTTTCAAAATTAATATCTCTTCCATTTGTTCATTGGTTTTCATGATCTTGATATTTCTGAAACAGGTTTTGAGTTTAGTTTCATATGAAACAAGTTTCACTTCAATTGGATGTATAATTTTAGAGATACATCCAAATTACTAAACTTGTATCTTATATAATGCGTGAATTCCAATGTCAACTTCCAAAATCCATATCTCTTTTATCCGAACTCCTTTGAGATTGATTTTGGTGCCTATGTACTTGTTAATTCCTAGATTTTGATGATCACAATTTCAAAGTATTGAATTAAGTATTTTTTATTTCAAAATGACCTTGCCCGAGCAAGATGGTAAGCTTGCTCGATCAACATCGGATTCGGTGAAAAGCGAAGGAAAGCATAGAGGATCATGCCCGAGCACTTCCCGAAAATAGCGAAAGCATGACCTTGCCCGAGCAAGGTGAGAAGGTTGCTCGAGCAACAACGGGTTCACGAAGAACTAAGGAAAGCACAAACACTTGCCCGAGCACCCCTCCGAAAAGGCCGAAAGTATAGCTTGCCCGAGCAAGGTTATGACCTTGCCCGAGCAACATCGGATGTTGAGAGAAGCGGAAGCATTGGCCACCGCCCGAGCAATCTCCGTAAAACGCTGAAAGCAAAGACCTTGCCCGAGCAAGGTACTTGGTGTGCCCGAGCAAGATTGAAACAAAAGCAAAGATCCAATTGCATAGCCTTTTGCCCGAGCACTGGAAATTGGCTTGCCCGAGCACCCGCCCGAGCATAAGAAAAAGAGTGCCCGAGCAACTTCCTCGACGCTATACTTGGATTCAACTCGCTTCACTTTGCCCGAGCAAGAAAAGAGCTTTCCCGAGCAACAATCAACTTGAAGCTTTCTTTCCTCTACTCAGAACCTTGCCCGAGCACGAAAACCAAAGATGCTCGAGCATATGCCCGAGCAAGAACAAAAGGTTGCCCGAGCAACGTTAAATGCTCTCGAAAGATAAGTCTACTCGGACCTTGCTCGAGCAAGAAGTAAGTCTTGCTCGAGCAACATCGCTTGGAAGACATTATTTCCATCCCTTTGAAGAGCTTGCCCGAGCATAGATATCACCATGCTCGAGCATCATCTACAAGCAACGAAAAAGCTTGCCCGAGCATTAGCGAAAAGGAAGTGTTTTTACACTATGATACAAAGAGCTTGCCCGAGCAAGCTAATACTCTGCCCGAGTAATATCATCCCTGTTCGCAAGTTTCGTCTGCGTAACTCTCTCGATGATGATATTTACCTTATTACTTATGTTTCTTGTTTATTAAGTTTACCAAATGCTTTTAACTAGTGTTTTAATGAGTTTCAGACCATCAAAGTACAAATTACCAGCTGATTAAGATAAAGCACTTTGGTTTGTCAGAAGCATTAAATGCAAAGTAAACACATTCACCATTTCGGCAAGAAACCTTCGAGCAAGCAAAAAGCATTCCGGCTACACCCTATGCAAAATTCAGAATGTGTCTTAACGGACAATTTGAATAAGGAATGTCAACGAAGAATAAACGGTTCGAATGTCAAAGCACGGACGAATGTCAAAGCGTACGAGGAAACAGAGCAAGTGTTTTACAACGGACATATTGATTACTCACAACGGCTCATTAATTCCTCCCAACGGTCATCAATGCTACCAGCCTATAAATAGATGAAGCATTCAAGTCTCCAACCACCGAAAACGATGTGCATTCAATTAGCAATTAAGAATACTTTGTGTTTCGACTTACAGAGAGAATATCTTCCGATATATCATACTTCAGTGTTTATTAATCTACTCTTTTAGAGAGTTCATCATTGATTATACTTCTTGTAAGAATCTCAAAGTATTGGGACTTTGGGATTGAGATATTTGATTACAACTTGTAAGGGGGAGTAAGTTCTAGAGAGAGAATTACTCAGTGAGTTACAGAGTGTGTAATCATTTGGATTAGTGAAATTGAGAGTCCGGGACCGGACGTAGGTCAAGGATTTGGACCGAACCAAGTATAAATTCATCGTGTTCAATCTCTTACCCTTACTCTGTTTATCCCTGTTTCACATTCGGCTAACAGAGTATTTACGCTAGAAAATTTTTAATATCCCCAATTCACCCCCCTCTTGGTGATATTCCGTCTTTCATTTGGTATTAGAGCCAGGTCTTCTCTAAAGAGACTAACATCTCGAGAAGGATCAGTATGGAAGGAATCTTACTTGACGGGGCCTCAATCAACCGACCACCTGGATTTACTGGAGAGCATTATTCCTTTTGGAAAGGAAAATTTAAAGTCTTTGTGATGGCCTCTGAGTTTGGCCTCTGGAGAGTATTTGAAAGAGGAAACTACGTTCCAACAACCATTGAAGATGGAGTAAGAATCCCGAAGCTTGAAGAGGAATACGATGAGAATGACAAGAAGCTGGTTGTTCTGAACAGCAAAGCAATCCTCATGCTCCAGAGTGCTCTAAGTCGAATGAATACTTTAGAGTATGCTCAAAGACCACCGCAAAAGAAATGTGGGATGCATTGGAGGTAGCTCACGAAGGAACCACAGAGTCAAAGAAAATAGAGTGAACACCCTCATGACGATCGAATACGATCTTCTTCGTATGAAGTCAGGAGAATCAATTGGTGAGTTCCAACTCAGATTCACTCACTTAATTAATCAACTTGCGGCATTGGGAAAGTTCTACGACGAACCAGTTCAAGTCAGAAAGGTCTTGAATATTCTCAGCAAGGAATGGGAAGCTAAGGTCACTGCCATCGAAGAGGCTCATGGCGCGTCAATGCAATCGGTAGCAGCCTTATTTGGTAGTCTATCAGAGTATGAAGGTAAGATCAAGTTCAGGAAAGGACTTGATGAAATCCATAGTAAGGGTAAAGGCATAGCTCTCAAGGCTGTCAAAGAAACAAAAGAGACAAATGATGATGAAGAAATAGATGAGGATGAAAGTTTGGGCATGATAGTTTGAAGGTTCAAAAAATTCTATAAGAAGGATCAAGAATACAAGAAGTTCCACAAGGAAGCTCCAAAGATTGAAACCAAGAAGCCAATCATATGCTACGAATGTGAAAGACCCGACCACATCAAGTCCGAATGCCCCTATTTGAAGAACAAAGAGAAAAAGAAGTTCAACAACTTCAAGAAGAAAGCCTATGTGTCGGCAATATGGGGTGATAGCTCATCCGACGAAGATGAAGCGAGAGGATGAAGAAAAAGCCAACATATGCCTAGTTGCTCAAGAAGAGGAGCGGTCGAAAATAACACCGAGGTATATGATCTCCAGCCATCATATGATGAACTGTTTTCTGAATATAATCTTGTGCAATCCGAGTTTGAAAAACTTGCAGAAAAATACATAGTTTTGAAAAAGAAAAATATTACTCTTGAAATGCAAGTCAACAATCTCTCTGGAAATGTCATTTGTGAAGATTGTATAGATTTAGAGAAAAAGAATGAACATCTTACAAAAGCACTTGAGAAATTCACTAGAGGAAGTGAAATGCTCAACGTGATTTTGAATCAAGAAAGATTCACAAATGACAAATCGGGAATTGGTTATAAGCCCGATTTTGATAAGAAGAAAGGCAAAAAGAAATTTGGTGAAAAATTTTATATGAATTATTTCGAAAAACTGTTCATGCATCAAATCCTTTTGCTCATTGTAATTATTGTAACCGAAAAGGTCATACTACTTCTTCCTGTTTTCATAAAAAGGAAAGGAAGAATAAACCTATAGGTAATTACCAATGGGTGCCTAAGGGATCCTATAAGGTTCCCGAATCTCAAACTAACCTGAAAGGACCCAAGAAAAGATGGGTACCTAAAACATGATATCTTGTGTTTTGCAGGTCTGTCTGAGAGCATCAAAATCCAATAAGTGGTATATTGATAGTGGATGCTCTAGACACATGACGGTGATCATACAAAATTTTCTACTCTCAAGACCAAAAGCTTGGTGGCACTTTGTGACATTTGGTGGAAATCAATCCGGAAGGATTCTTTGGTATTGGTGAAGTTGGCAACAATAATGGACCACAAGTCAAGGATGTCTATCTTGTTGAAGGCTTGTGTCATAATCTACTCAGTGTGAGCGAGTACGTGCAGACAAAGGCAACCTTGTCATCTTCGATTCAGAAGAGTGCCTGATTGTTAGCAAAGATGATCTACCCTTGGTCAACCTCAAATCAAAAGCCTTATTTAGGGCCCCCAGAGATGGTAACTGTTATACTCTAAACCTCTCTAACAATTTCAATAAACTTTCTTCTGAAAATTGTTTTATCAGTAACTTGGAAGAAAGTTGGCTTTGGCACAAGCGTTTAGCTCATGTCAATATGTTTCAACTTGACAAGTTACAGAAAAAGGATTTGGTCATTGGCTTACCAAAACTAAAATTCAAAAATGATATGATATGCGATGCATGTCAGAAAGGAAAACAGACTAAATCATCTTTCAAATCCAAAAATGAAATTTCATCTAACAGGCCTCTTCAACTACTTCACATGGATTTAGTTGGGCCTGCTAGAGTGAGAAGCCTTGGTGGAAACCTCTATACTTTAGTTATTGTTGATGATTTCTCAAGATTTTGCTGGACTATATTCTTATCATCAAAAGATGAAACCTTTGATCAGTTTGTTGTGTTTGCCAAAAAGGTCCAAAATGAGAAAGGTATCTCTATTTCAGGACTAAGGACGATCATGGAGGAGAATTCGATAACCATGCGTTTGAGGAATTTTGTGGAGCTCATGGAATAGACCACAACTTCTCTGCTCCTCGAACTCCTCAACAAAATGGCGTTGTAGAGAGGAAGAATCGAGTTCTCACTGAAATGGCTAGAGCAATGCTTAATGAAAATCAAACTTCTCAAGTCTTCTGGGCAGATGCAATGAGCACAGCATGCTACATTTCAAACCGCGCATACATCCGGAAGAAACTTTAGAAGACACCTTATGAGCTATATAAGGGAAGAAAACCAAACCTTAGTCATCTACACATCTTTGGATGTAAGTGCTTTGTGCACAATAATGGTAAGGATAACTTGGGTAAGTTTGACTCAAAATCTGATGAAGTTATATTTCTCGGTTATTCGAATAGAAGTAAAGCATATAGGATTTTCAATACTCGCACTCGTACTGTCGAAGAGTCTATTCATGTTGTGTTTAGTGAAGCCAAATCTGAAAAATCTTTGGATGATGAGGAAGAAAATGGTTATAGAAATCAATTCTTTTCAAAAACCACCCCTGCTTCTCTTGAGAATTCTGAAGATGTTTTTGAAAATTCCTCTAAAAATGATTCTCATTCACAACCTAGAGCTTGGAGATTCATCAGGAATCATCCCTTGGATCAAGTTATAGGTGATGTGAATGAAGGGGTTAGAACTAGAAATAGCACCTTGAATGAAGTAACATTTTCTGCATTCATCTCTCACATTGAACCCTCTAAAATTGATGAAGCCCTTTCAGACAATGATTGGGTGATAGCAATGCAAGAGGAGTTACATCAATTCGAAAGGAATAAAGTTTGGGATTTAGTACCTAGGCCTAAGGACCATCCGGTCATTGGCACTAAATGGGTATTCAAGAACAAACGAGATGAAACAACGATCATTGTCCCGGAATAAGGCAAGATTGGTTGCCAAAGGCTATAATCAAGAAGAAGGAATTGATTATGAGGAAACTTATGCTCCAGTAGCTAGATTGGAAGCCATAAGAGTCCTCCTTGCCTTTGCATGTGTAAAAGGTTTTAAACTATATCAAATGGATGTCAAAAGTGCATTTTTAAATGGTTTCATTCAAGAAGAAGTATATGTAGAGCAACCTCCCGGTTTTGAAAATATCCATCATCCTGATCATGTTTATCGTCTCAAAAAGGCCCTATATGGCCTTAAACAAGCTCCAAGAGCTTGGTATGAGCGATTAAGCAAATTCCTTCTTGATCAAGGTTTTATCAGAGGCAAAGCTGACACAACACTTTTCATAAAGAGTCATAAGTCTAATGAAATTTTAATTGTCCAAATATATGTTGATGATATTATATTTGGTGCTACTAATGATTCTCTTTGTGAAGAATTTTCCAAGAAAATGCAGGGAGAATTTGAAATGTCTATGATGGGGGAATTGAATTATTTCCTTGGTTTGCAAATTAAACAACGGAAGGATGGAATTTTCATCTCTCAAACAAAATATCTCAGAGACTTGCTCAAGAAATTTAGGCTTGAAAATTGCAATGGTGCAGACACACCAATGAGCTCAACTGCCTCTCTGGATGCTGATGAAGAAAAGGGCAAAGACTTCAACATAACTAAGTATAAAGGAATGATTGGTTCCCTGCTATACTTAACCGCCAGCAGACCAGACATTCAATTCAGTGTAGGAATGTGTGCAAGATTCCAATCAGCTCCGAAGGAATCACATGCAGAACATGTTAAGAGGATCTTTCGCTACCTATCAGACACAAAAGAATTAGGCCTTTGGTTCCCAAAAGGTCAACAAGAATTTCTGGTTGCATATTCAGACTCAGACCATGCTGGATATAAGACTGATAGGAAGAGTACAAGTGGGCAATGTGAGTTCTTCGGGGGTTCACTAGTCTCATGGTTCAGCAAGAAGCAGACAAGTGTGGCAGTATCTTCAACTGAAGCCGAGTACGTAGCTGCATCAAGCTGTTGTGCGCAAGTTCTTTGGCTCAAGCAACAACTATCAGACTTGGGAATCAATCTGAAGGAGATCCCAATTCTCTGTGATAATACAAGTACCATAAGCTTGGCTAAGAATCCAGTCCAACACACTCGAACCAAGCACATTGATGTGAGACATCACTTCATAAGAGATCATGTTCAGAAAAATGATATTAAAGTGATGTTCATCCCAACACACCTGCAACTTGCTGATATCTTCACAAAACCCCTCGCCAAAGAACAATTCATGTTCATAAGGAGAGAATTGGGAATGGTTAATCCCATTGAATTGTGAGTATACTATGTGTAATTGATTAATTTTTCCCTTAACAAATATTGACTTTGGCATCGGAGTTTCTTGTTGATGTTTTGCAGGGTACGTTATTTTATTTTTTTTTTTTTATATTGCTCGAGCAAATCAGCAAATCTTGCTCGAGCAACTAAGTAAAAAAAAAAATCACTAGAAGTAAGTTTGCTCGAGCAAACATAAAACTTTGCTCGAGCAAAGTCGGACGTCTGCACCTCTAATAAGGCGCGACGTTTCATTTTCAACGGCAGATTCATTTTTCCCCAAACTTCCGTCAAAACCCTAAGTTTCGCCTCTCTCAAATCCCTCATCCGTTACGTTTGCTCGTGAATCGTTATCCAAATTCAACCGTTACCACTGTTCGATTCTTCGCGGGAAACGTTTCTAACCAATCGGATTTCTCAATCTCTACCTATTTATCGTCAACGACAACACCACCTTTCGTCGAACTCCCATTTCTCAGTTTTCTGCTCTCATCCTCGATCAATGGCTGATTCAGGCGAAAAATCCCAATCCTCGGCAAGACGATCGAGATTCTACAGGCCCAAAGTCGCAGCCTCCGACAGCCCTCCGAAACGAGCACCTCAAAACCGTCGACCAAACCTCCGAAAAGACTACTTCGAAATCATCGGCCAAATCATCACAAACCCAATCTTCTCGTAAATCGAAGTCTGTTCCTTCTTCGTCAAGTCCTCGAATTAAGCTTCCGCCTAGGAAAGTCTAAGCGCCGCGATCGCCTTCACCCCCACTCGAAGACAATCGGTACCTCCAAGGAAATGAATGAAATTGCCGGAAAAAGCAAGGAAGATCAAGTTCATCCTCTCAAACCTTCTTTGAGTCAAAGATCACAAGGTTCCGGGAGCAAAAAGCTGAAAGTGTCATTTTCCTTCCAGTCCGAGGGATCTGAGAACAAGGAAGAATCTCCGACTAGTCGACCTCCGGATGGTAAACTTCCAGAACCCTTACCAAATATGATTGTCTCAGATTTGGGTGTTGATGATTACAAGATGTATGATCACTATTTTGGGTCTCGACCGTTTTGTCCAATTGTTTTCGTCAACTGGAGCACTTTAAAGCCAAGTTCAATCTTGATTTGACTAATTGGCTTCTCCAATTCATGCCTCTCCTAAGCATTAAGAAAGCATACTCCCCAGAAGTGGTTCACATTTTCTATCATAATATGCACATGAAGAAAAAGGTCGACAAATCAGAAGAAGATGTCTTGGTTACCACGGTTCGAAACAAAGAAATTAAGATTACAGCGTATGATCTTAATATTCTTCTAGGTGTGTAAATATCCCTGAAGTTCCTCCCCGACTAACCCCTGAAGAATGCCATCAGATTTTATTCCCAGATATTCCAATTGAAGGAAGAAGGTCAATGTGACTCCCGCAATGATGAAAGATGAGTACAGGGTACTCTGGTACATTTATAGTCGGTGTCTTATTCAGAAGGGCCAGAGCTATACACATTTTGTCAGAAAGGACTTCGAGCGCTTCGCCTCACTGATTGCTATGGAGCAACGAGACTTGGGTAAATGGATTTTTGAGGAAATGATGTCTTTTGTTTCAGAGGCTAAAGTTCGTCTTCGAGCCACTATACCATATCCATCTTTGGTCTCTCACATTCTAGAGATCAACAATATTTGGTATCTGTCGGATGACAAAGAGGTGTATCCTCCTCTCTTCGGGAAAGATCATATGAAGAGCATGCGCATCTCCTTCTCAAAAGCACAATCCAAAGACAAAGGCAAATCTCCTCTTTCACAACCTGTTTCTTCTAAGCCTTCTGAGTCTCAGCCTCCAGATGAAGAAGAGTCCTCTAAGGCTGGGCCTTCTTCTCATCCATCCTTCTCTCAGGCAGCTATTCAGACTATTGTGGAAGCTACAGTTCAAAAAGCTGTCGCTCCAGTCTACCAAGCACTAATGTCTTATCAAGAGCTCTCAAAAACAATGCTCAGAGGTTTCCATGAAGACATGATCGGGTTGAGATCTCAGATTGGAGTACAAATGAATACAGACTTGCTAGACTTCAAGGCCGAATTCGAAGAGTCAACAAACAAAGGCCTCTCAATTATTTATGATCAACAACAAGAGATCAAGCAGTCAATTCAGTCTGTGGTTGCTCGGCAACATTATTTTGAAGATATTCTCGGTGCCTTCATGACCAGTCTTGGTACTAATTTTGGTACAGGGTTTGTTCCTCCACCATTTTTCCACCACTTCCATGCCCTCCGCTTCAAAGAAGCCTCCCCCTATCCTGCTCCTGAGATTCCCTCCGCCACTCCTCTTCCTCCAGTTGTTGTTCCTCCGCCTACTTTTGATCCATCCACCGTACCTCTCCCTTCTACTTCTGATGAGTCTAGCGATGGTGCACCCCTTTTTGTCGATGACAAAGGGGGAGAGTAGTGTAGCCTGTTGTTAGAGGTAGTAGTGTAACCTGTTGTTAGTTGTTATCAAGTTGTTAGTTGTTATCTATTAGTGTTTCAATTTTTTTTTGCTTTTGTGTTATGTTCGTAACAGACTCTGTTTGTGCTTCTCTTGCTTTTATTCAATATAAAGTTTTTTTTAGTTACTCCCTTGCTATAATTCACAAAACTTAATTCAACAAAAGCTAAAAGCCAATTTCAAAGAATTGTCATCATCAAAAAGGGGGAGAATGTTAATTCCTGGATTTTGATGATCACAATTTCAAAGTATTGAATTAAGTATTTTTTATTTCAAAATGACCTTGCCCGAGCAAGATGGTAAGCTTGCTCGAGCAACATCGAGATTCAGTGAAAAGCATAAGGAAAGCATAGAGGATCATGCCCGAGCACTTCCTGAAAATAGTCGAAAGCATGACCTTGCCCGAGCAAGGTGAGAAGGTTGCTCGAGCAACAACGGGTTCACTGAAGAACTAAGGAAAGCACAAACACTTGCCCGAGCACCCCTCTGAAAAGGCCTGAAAGTATAGCTTGCCCGAGCAAGGTTATGACCTTGCCCGAGCAACATCGGATGTTGAGAGAAGGGAAGCATTGGCCACCGCCCGAGCAATCTCCGTAAAACGCTGAAAGCAAAGCACCTTGCTCGAGCAAGTTACTTGGTGTGCCCGAGCAAGATTGAAACGAAGCAAAGATCTAATTGCATAGCCTTTTGCCCGAGCACCGGAAATTGGCTTGCCGAGCACCGCCCGAGCATAAGAAAAAGAGTGCCCGAGCAACTTCTGACGCTATACTTGGATTCAACTCTGCCTTCACTTTGCCCGAGCAAGAAAAGAGCTTGCCCGAGCAACAATCAACTTGAAGCTTTCTTTCCCTCTACTCAGAACCTTGCCCGAGCACGAAAACCAGCATGCTCGAGCATATGCCCGAGCAAGAACAAAAGGTTGCCCGAGCAACGTTAAATGCTCTCTGAAAGATAAGTCTACTCTGGACCTTGCCCGAGCAAGAAGTAAGTCTTGCTCGAGCAACATCGCTTGGAAGACATTATTTCCATCCCTTTGAAGAGCTTGCCCGAGCATAGATATCACCATGCTCGAGCATCATCTACAAGCAACGAAAAAGCTTGCTCGAGCATTAGTGAAAAGGAAGTGTTTTTACACTATGATACAAAGAGCTTGCCCGAGCAAGCTAATACTCTGCCCGAGTAATATCATCCCTGTTCTCAAGTTTCGCCTCGCGTAACTTCTCGATGATTATATTTACCTTATTACTTATGTTTAATGTTTATTAAGTTTACCAAATGCTTTTAACCAGTGTTTTAATGAGTTTCAGACCATCAAAGTACAAATTACCAGCTGATTAAGATAAAGCACTTTGGTTTGTCAGAAGCATTAAATGCAAAGTAAACACATTCACCATTCGGCAAGAAACCTTTCGAGCAAGCAAAAAGCATTCCGGCTACACCCTATGCAAAATTCAGAATGTGTCTTAACGGACAATTTGAATAAGGAAGTCAACGAAGAATAAACGGTTGAATGTCAAAGCACGGACGAATGTCGAAGCGTACGAGGAAACAGAGCAAGTGTTTTACAACGGACATATTGATTACTCACAACGGCTCATTAATTCCTCCCAACGGTCATCAATGCTACCAGCCTATAAATAGATGAAGCATTCAAGTCTCCATCACCGAAAACGTTGTGCATTCAATTAGCAATTAAGAATACTTTGTGTTTCGACTTACGGAGAGAATATCTTCCGATATATCATACTTCGGTGTTTATTAATCTACTCTTTTAGAGAGTTCATCATTGATTATACTTCTTGTAAGAATCTCAAAGTATTGGGACTTTGGGATTGAGATATTTGATTACAACTTGTAAGGGGGAGTAAGTTCTAGAGAGAGAATTACTCAGTGAGTTACGAGTGTGTAATCATTTGGATTAGTGAAATCCGGAGAGTCGGGATTTGGACGTAGGTCAAGGATTTGGACCGAACCAGTATAAATTCATCGTGTTCAATCTCTCTTACCCTTACTCTGTTTATCCCTGTTTCACATTCGGCTAACAGAGTATTTACGCGAGAAAATTTTTAATATCCCCAATTCACCCCCCCTCTTGGTGATATTCCGTCTTTCATGTACTGCATTAGGAGTATAGTTTCATATGAAATAAGTTTCACTTCAATCGGGTTTTTGCTTTGAGAGACATGATTGAATTATTGAACCTTGTACATGTTGAACGAGAAATAAAGGTGAACAGAAGAGCTGGAATGTTGTTCACACTCGAATGCACAGTGTCACACTTCGAGTGCAATAGTGCAGCATTCACATAGCACACTCAAGTGTTGTTACGAATGTTGGACTAAATTGGTATTAAGAAAGTTTGTGGTACCAAATTGTCATTTCTGAAATTCGTGATACCAAATTGTCATTTATGAATTCAAGCCCCAACCAATTCTTTCTTTTTCTTCCTCTTTACTAATTTTTTTCTTCATCATTCTCCATAATTGAAATTTGTATCTTCTAATTTTTGAATCTACATTAAATATAAGAATTAGTTAACGTAAGAGATAAATATACTATACAAACTTTTTGCTCTTAATATTGACATCTATATTTGACATCATTAAAACTAATCATATCTAACAAACGACTCAAAACACACTGATGCTTCAATCACATTAAAAGAACATTTTAAATAAGCATATACAAATTGGTTTTTCGAAATAATTTTACTAGAAATTTGATCTATGGGGTATACCTATACTATTCCATTATTATCACTCGCTATTCTTTTTGGCCAAAAAAAAAAAAATCTTTGTTCTCTTAGTTTCGCTTTCGAATCTGGCCAGATCTCGACAAGGCTTTGGCTACTCTTCGAGAAAAGCTTGGATCGACAACTATGGCACGCTTGCGCCGGAGGAATGGTTCAGATGCCGTCTCTAAACTCCAAACTTAGCTTTCGTCCGATTCATTATTCCTCTGCTGCGCTTCGCTGCAGTGAAAACCCCACCGTTTTGTGGCAAAAACACACTGATCCTTTTTTTTTTTTTTTTTTGAAAAATAGTATTTACCATCCTGTATTATTTTTTTAAGTATGAGTATGTTCTGAAATATTTTTTCAGTATCATTCATTATCCTGTAGTATCTTCTTAGTACCAGTCAGTACCCTGAAATATTTTTTTTAGGATAATGAATGGTACTAAAAAAATATTTCAGGACACTGACTCGTACTTAAAAAATTCTACAAGATGGTGAATACTATTTTTTTTTTTAATCGTAGAATAATTTTTAAAGATCATGAAGTATTTTGAAGTATTAGTCAGTACCTTAAAATATTTTTTCAATACCAGTCATTATCCTGAAATATCTTCTTAGTACCAGTCAGTACCCTAAAATATTTTTCCAAGTATCCTGAAGTATTTTAGGATCTTGAAAATATTTTAGAATACTGACTGGTACTTAAAAAATATTATAGGATGGTAAATACTATTTTTCAAAAAAGAAAGAAAAAGAAAGAAGGAACAATGTGTTTTTGCCACAAAACGGTGGTGTTTTTACTGCAGCGGAGCGCAATGGAGGAATAATGAATCGGATGAAAGCCAAGTCCCTAAACTCCAAAGTCTTCTACTTTCCTCAAGGACATGCCGAGCACGCTCAGGCCAGCGTCGATTTTGAGGCGTCCTTGAAGATTCCTGCACTTGTTCTCTGCCATGTGGTAGCCGTGAAATTCCTCGCAAACCCAAAAATCGACGAGGTCTTTGCCAAGATCAAACTGATTCCTTTGAGAAACTCTGAGCTAGATGACGCCAACGGTGACGAAAATACTCATGGGTCTGAAAACTCAGAGAAGCCCGCGTCTTTCGCCAATACCTTAACCCAGTTCGATGCTAATGGTGGAAGCTTCCATGTTCCGAATACTGTGCGGGGACCATATTCTGAGGAAAGAAAAAAGAGAAGACGAGAAAAAAGGGATGCGGATTGCCTCAGAAGCAGGTGCCCTCAGTATCTCTCAGAAGCAACATCTAGCCGTTGATCTTCCACCTTCAAATCTTGGCCGTCCATTTTAATACATTAAACTAAGTTTGGAGCTCTGAAAAATTATTTTAGGATCTTAAAAAAATATCCTGAAGTATATTTTTAGTATCTGTCACTATCCTAAAGTATTTTTTCAAGATCCTAAAATAATTTTTCGACAACATTAAAATTATTTTAGGATCTTGAAAAAATATTTCGGGGTACTAAATGGTACGAAAAAATACTTTATGATTTTGAAAAATTATTTTAAGATCTTGAAAAATATTTTAGGGTAGTGACAGGTACTAAAAATATGCTTTAGGATATTTTTTTTAAGATCCTAAAATAATTTTTTAGACTCCAAACTTGGTTTAATGTATTAAAATGGACAGTTTTCCAAAACCATGGTTTTAGAGATAAAATAGAACTTTTTGGGAAATCAAAGATTTGAAGATGGAAGATCAACGGCTCAGATCTTGCTTCTGAGAGATACTGAGGACGCCTGAGGCAATTCGTGTCCAGAAAAAAGAGGGAGAAAGAGAAGAGACAACGGACCGGTTTCAAAAAAGAGAAAAAGGAGAAAAAAAAATCAGTTTTCCAAAACCATGGTTTTAGAGAAAAAATAGTTTCTGGACTTTTTTTTTAAGTGTTTGGCTAAATTTTTGAAAAAACCATAGTTTTGCCTCTACAAGCACTTCTGAACCTTTATCGACAGAGTCTGTAATTTAATCTCTTTTTAATTAATACTACCTCCTAGGTCTAATTATAAATTTAGTTACTTTTTTCTTTGGAGAGATTAAGGAAATTAAATAAGTTCTTAATCATTTCATATATTAAATATTCTTAGATTATATATTAGTTTATTAGTTAAACTAATAAGTTTGAAGAAAAAAATAAAAATACATTTAAAGTAATTTAATTAACTTCTTTAATCTCTTCAAAAAAAGTTAACTAACTCTTATAATTAACCAGAGGAAGTATATACTAACTACTTACATACATACAGACGGGAAAAGATACTCTCCCATCATTTCTTTACTCATCCCTCCCCATTCTTCATCCTCACCATCAAAATCTTGATTCAAGGGTCCAGAAATATTTGGGGAATAACCGCAAACCGGACGCACATACATATACATATACATTTACACACACATATATATATTTTGTCTCTTTAAATTAAATGATTGTAAATTGAATATGACAGACATAACAAGGAAGTGGGGTCAGTTTCAGAAATGAGAAACCGTTGTTTCCCATGTATTTCCTCCGCGATAGTCTTTTCCGGGCGCTGTCTCCTTCCTTCGCCGGGACCAATGGCTGATTAAAGTTCAGGAATAATTTTGAATTCAAATTCTCAGATGATTCAGCATTCAGGTAATTTCTCATATCAACTATTGACTCCTCAGAATCAAACGAACTACGTCTGAATCAAAATCAATTGTATACTTTCTAGTTTGACCTACCAATCGCCCTTTGAACGGACTATTTTAATTTGCGAGCTTTCAAGTCGCTGTTGCTTTCTAATTCTGCTCATTTGACTAATATTTCGTATATCGCATAATAATGTGAGGTAAATCATAGCAATTAAAAAAAGAAAGAAAGAAGCATGGTTGAGAATCTGAGCTATTTTTGGTCTTCCTCTGTTCTTTTTGCCATATGAGTTGGTGCTTAGAAAACCTCAAAGCAATGTTGGTTGGGAACAGGAGCATCAAAATCATGCAAATGAATTGCTCGATATATTGACCGCCTGCTGTAACAAACAGTTTCAGAAAACCAGAAGTCACCAATCATCGAGCAAAGTCTTGGTCAGTTGCAAAGTCTAACCGTCTAAACTTTTACCACGCATGTCTTTTGTCTAATATAATCTACGTCACTATTTTTGACAATATAATGTGATGCTAATATGTTTTGTTCTGATTGAGACTCTTACTGAAAATCCTTACAACAGATGCATTGATGCTAATATCTCTCCATTATTATGAGTTTAATTCTTCTATCTCTTGGTCGTCTGCCAGAGGATGGTTACAGAATAGCTGATGATTATATCAACCTTTTGTAGCAATCTTCAATCAATGGATCTGGTTTATAGACAGTACAAGCTTGATTCAATGCAATCATTAGAGCGAACTTCAAAAACTCAACTTTTAGATATAGTTAAGCAAATAGCTATTACATAGTACTAACACAACAATATTTCAAGTAAATTCTGTTTCTGCTGGGCCTGGGCCTGGGCCAAATTCTGATGTACAGTACTTATGGTATTTATAGAATTGTAGAATAAATTTCTTGTTTCTATTCATGATCAGAGTAGGTATATATGCAAGAGAGCTGAGTCTCAGTATCTGATTCTATACCAATGATACATTTTATATGTTATTTACATTAATGAGTATTAACCAGAATCCAATTCCATCTTCCCAAACAAGGCGGAAGAGGACAGCTCAGCAAATGATAGAAGGATAGGCTCTAGAATAATCTTATATTAGAATGCGTGTATGGCTAAGATATTCTGTAATGTTCTATAAATAGCATAGCATATGATGTACTGAATTCACTAAAGAAAAGGAATTGCATTTCCACTGATGAATGTCTCTGCTTTAATTTACTGTTATTCTTTATCTATTTAGAAATGAGATAATACTTTAACAGTATTATTCACCAGATATGGTTCTTCAACCTCTAAAAATGTGACCATAATATGCTGGGTTCTCCTATGAAGTTTTCCTATTCCATTTTGCTTATAAGTATTTCAAAACTGTCCCCAATTTGCTGACTTCTGCCTATAAAGATTTCTGAAGTTAATTGTCTTAATGATACAAAACCTGCTGTTTCTGATATAAATGTTCAGTGATCAATACAATGAAATTTGTAGGGGAATCACTTAATTTTTTGGACATAATACTTTATTGAGATTTTTCTATTCTGGAAAAAAATTGAATGCTAGACAAAATATTCACGATTATGACACTACTAATTGGTTACGGTTTCTACACATTTTCAGTGTCTGCGTTGCTTTCACTGGTTTCAGTTGTATTACACATTAATTGCAAGGAAATGTCTTCATAAGAATTAACTAATTCAAGATTATTTTACATTCCATAGAAGCATAGATGTTAACAGCATAAAGTCTCTCAATTTAGGAAGGTGACCTTTTACTGTCGAAGATTTCTGCTACATTGCATTCCATTTTCTTAGTAATACAGAGTTACATGAATAAACTGATTCACGTGTAGATTTCCTTCTCTAAAGGAAGTCTTATTTCACTGTAGGAAACTTAATTTTGTTCTGTGCTTCTTTCAAAATTATTGTCGCAGTGAAGATCTGAACATCTTTCTTGTCTCTTTTGGTTCAACTTCAATCTCATAAACCAAGCCAAGGATTACCCACAAATTACTATATCTAATCCAATGATTAACTCTTTCTTTCTTCCAATCTAGTTTTCTCCCAACAGACTTGAATCAAAGGACCATGAGCATAGTGTATGTATCTCCCAGAGAAGTCCTGTGGCTGAAGAGAAACCAAACTGAACCTGATCTGGCAAGACCTCTCTCAAATTAATTCCATGTGAATAATCTTGTTGAATTGTCTTATCATCCTTATATCCAGTGAAGAACACATTTAACTGGTATGAGCTAGAATTGTAGGTAATCTCAGCATCATATTTTCTGCCATCTTTAATACTGAACCATTCTGTTGTGTAGGGAGTCCACATTTTGTTTATATCAACACCAACATGATCATAAGGTGGATCATCATCATTCGGAAAGGTATCGAACTCCACCGCTACAAATGGATGCTCTAGCGTGTAATTCGGATCATCCATTACTTGTTTACGACCCACAAGACCAATCCCAGAGCCATCTGGTGGTACTGGAAGTGACAGGTTTGGGTGTGCTAGGAAGAATGTGATGCCATCTCCACGATGATTTTTATCTGATGAAACAATGATGAAGGTGAAACGGGTTGTGAAGTCTGCAATTTTTCCTGTCTCCTTGTCCCAAAGCTGCAACAATTTGCTGTAAGTTACTCTCCCTGCACTGTCTTTTCTATATCTGTGTCAAAGAGTTGAAAAGTGTGATTTGATAAATTTATGACTAAATTGGACAGATATTTTTTGATTTTTGCTATGATTATTTTTCAATAAAGAAGTTTTAGGAAGGGGGTTGAGTTCACCCACAATCTGAAGACAGGGCAACTAACCCTTAACCCCCACAGTTAGGTGCCGTAGCACTCCTAGCCAATAAATTCAGGTAGCAAGCCTTGGCTTTAAAGGTGCCTCCTGAAGCACCGCGATGGTCACAGCCACTGGAATCGAACCCCCTTTGGTGAGAGAGTCCAACTCTTTAACCACCAAAGCCACAGTACAATGGATGAGTTTTGCTAAGATTAGATGAACATTTATTTTGTTCTCAAAATCACTGCAGGTCTCTCTTGGATATATTTCCTCTGAATCTTATTGAAATGACTCCAGTGCTTCTTTTACTTTTTCAAATGGAGTTTTTCTATTAGAAAAATAAGGGGAAATTTGTATAACTTCTTAGAAAATATGTGTAACCTACTCTGTTTTTTTTTTTTTCAAATGGTTTGAAAATATAGCGAACCTTTGTGTAATTTCACTTAAATATGGGGACAATATGTGTAATTTATTACAGAAGTATTCACATGTCATCCTTTGTTTTTCTTAAACTAGAGTCAAAGTGATTATTGACATATTGATTGTTAGAAGTCCATTCCTTTGTTCTTCCTCTTCTTTTTTGTTGAAATCAAATGAAATTTAAGAACAAAGTGGATAGATCAGAGCCTTATCCACATTTTTATCGCAAAGGATTTTGCGTTTGGAAGTGTTTTAGAATGTTGTCTCATCTAAAGGTGTTAAGATCAAAATTTTGAACAAGTACATTCATAAGACTGAAAACTGAGCCATAAGATCAGATCAATGAGAAGTAGATCCTACCTCTAAAAAAATAACATCAAAGCGCATTTAAGCTATTTATAATTTAATCATGTATGAAATATACTCAAAGAATATTTAATTGAAAAACTTTTCTGACATAAGATTTGAGCAAAGACCAAAAAGAAGGGTAGTTGAGGCGGTATAAAGTCATCCGAAAAAGGGGTAGGGGAAGACTAAGAATAACACTCAATGAAATTATTGAATGAAATCTTTTGATTAACAATTTATCAACAAATTTAGTTTTTGATAGATCACGATAACGACGTGTGATCCATGTAGATGACTCCACTTAATAGGATAAAGTTTGTTGTTGTTATTGTATTTTGACATGAGAAAGAGAACCTCAAAATCTTATTTGACCATAATCTTCAAGATGAATAACTTGCTCTTCTTTCTAACAATTTATTGATCTTTCACTACCCATCATGATCACCCTTTTCCTGACTAATAACTACTTGACAAGTGCCCTTTATTGGTCTTTCACTGCCTTAGGTGACCTGATCTTTAAACAAATATTCAAATTAGACTCACTGTACTTTGAATCAATGTTAAGAAACCATGTAATCTTTATATCAATACCAAGAATATCTTACAAAATCCTAAACCAAAAATTATAAGCTTTGAAAATTAAACTATATTACCTGGTGAGTTGGAGGACCCCATTTTGCTGATAAACATCTCCATCAAACTTCAAGTCCTCATAACCCACCTCAAGAAACTGCTGATAGTTAAAGTGTATAGAGGCAGAACCAGGGATCATCAGAAGAAACAGTAATAATTTGGTTATGAGTAAACAAGGAAGGACATGAGTTCTCTTTCTGAACTGGGACGCCTCCATAGCTAATTTGAGAGTTATGAGGTTGTGGAGGGAACGATTTGCTTTATATGAAGAGCCAATGAAGTTCTCTCTTGATGACTGAAACACACTGTTATATGGCAATAATAGGAATTCTTTCTATCATATCTTTTTATTCAATATTTTTGAAAAGTATTGATGAGAATGACCGCAATCATTAACCCTTTTTTCTACACACGTGCCTCATTTGGTCTCAGGTTTGACAAAGGGTGAAAGATGGGGAAAAATCAATATTAATACTCCGTCAGCTGCAAAATGCAAGTATTTTTCTTAATTCTAGTTCAAAATATAAGTCTTGTTTGATAATATCTAGAGCATTAATTTCTTTATTTTCCTTATTTTCCCTTGTCTATAATTAAATACTCCATATGGTTTCAATTATAAGAAAAAAACTGTTTCACAATATTTAAAAAATTAGTTACTCTTCTTAATTATGGTTGCAATAGAATTGCTTTTCCTCAGATGCCCTACTAAAAATTATGGCAATTTATTGCAAACAATTGTAACTAGTCATCTTCTAACTTGTGAATGAGGGGCACAAATTTTTTTGACCTTCAATTGAAAACATACATTAATTGCCCTTAAAATTGGGTAATTTTTTCTTATGATTTTTGACATGATTTTTTCGTAAAAGTAAAAAGAAGAAAATTTGATATTTTTTGTTTATAATTGAAATTGGATGGAGTACAAGAAGTAGCTATGTTTGAATTTAATAATTTAATAAGAGTAATTTTGAAAAATACTGTAAGTATTTGACAGATTGAATGAATTAACTTCCATTCAACACCCCCTTCCTTGGTTCATGTGCAGTTAGGTAAACTTTACCTATATTTTGGACGGAAGGGAGTGTTTATTATATTATATAAAATATGTGAATATTGTTTTTTATTATTATATTATGGTTGGTTGGTGAGATATTTCACCAGTATATTATACTATAAAAATATCTTTGTTTTTTTCCAAATAATTAAAATAGTGCCAATACATCTCACGAGATTTGGGTGTGTTTGTGATAGCAGTAGTAAAAGTAGTTTTTCTTCAATATGACTTTTAAAAATTTAAAATTAGACAAAAGTCAAATTGTGTAACCACGATTTATATTTGGATTGATTGTGACAGAAGTAGTTTTTCTTTTTTTTTTCAATCTAACTTTTAAATCTTGTTTGAATGATTATATTGAAAAGCAAGTTTATATGAAAAATGAATGGATCTTATTAAATGAAATATATATATATATTATATGTACATTAATTTTAAGAAAAAAATATTAAAATTATATAAATTTAAGAGAAATAATAAAAAATATTTAATTGTGTAAATATTAAATAATTTATTAATTCATTTAACTTATTAATTATTCATGTAGTAGAAGAATAAAGGTGATAGTCCTAGGATAAATAAGACTACGCACTCCTTCTAGTTCTAATTATAGAAGAAAATTTTACACTATAAATTTTATCATATATTTAAAACTATATTTAAGACCAGAGTTGGTAAAACAAAACAATGTCTAGGTGACAGGTGGGGGGGGAAAAAATGGAAAATTCACTTGGGGGCCTTTTTAGAGAAAAAATCCCAAAAAAGCGCCAAGATCGAAAAATCCCAAAAAAGACTTGGGGGTCTTTTCTCGGGATTTTTCAATAATCTTGTTAACAACTAAATCAATCACATTAACAACTAAATCAATACCGTTTAACAACTAAATTAGTCGCGATTAACAACAATATTTTAACAACTAAATTAGTCACATTAACAACAATATAAATTTAGGTTAACAACTATATCGCCCACATTAACAACTAACGAGATTACGAAAATCCTAGAAAATCTTTGCGGGGTCTTTTTTGATATTTTCATAATCTTGGCTACTTTTTAGGAATTTTTTTTTTCTTAAAGAAGGGCCCCCAAGTAGATTTTCCAAAAAAAAAAAATAAAAAAAAAAAAAGGTTGTTTCGTTGGGAAGTGAAGGTGCAGGGGTAATAAAGTAAATAGGTGCAATCAACTTTGTCGGCCAGCCTTGAAAAATAGCTTAAGCCTTTTCTTTTCTCCAGTGATGTACTGATGTGTCGCACTCCATATGGACTATAAGCCTAAAAAAAATGGCTTAAGCCTCATCTTGTGGTTGGACCCAGAAGCTCTCAATTTATATGGCCAACTCAAATAAAAAAAAAAAGAAGAAAATTTCTAACCAGCTCAAACTGACTTTTACCTCATCAATCGCGTCATTCAGGGTTGAGTTTCTCTCATCATCATTTTCTCATTATCCCTCATAATCTCTAAATCACATCCGTCCAATTAATACAATACTACTTTTACTTTTCTTTTCGTTTTTTTCAATCAACAAATGAGCATTAAACCGTGAGAGAAAATGAAAAAAAAGAGTCATAGCCCTTAAAAAATGGGAAAATCACAGTGACATCTCAAGATACGAAAATAATTACAAAAAAGTCTCATAACAAATTTCCCTCTTGGTGATTAGTTGTGAATAAGATATTGAAGTTGTGAATAAGATATTGAATTCTGATCATAAAAAGTCCCTACGTCAAAATAGCTTTTCATATTTTTAAAATGATTTTATTAGTTGTTAAAATGTCCCTATAAAAATATTATTATGAAAATGACTTCTAATGTTGTCAAAATGACTTTTCATGTTGCCGACAATTTTCTAAAATTCTGGACTTATGAAAAACTCGGAGAATTTTTTACAACATGTAAAACCATTATGACAATATGAAAAAGCATTCTGACAACGAAATTTTCATAGAAACATTTAATAACTAATAAAGCTATTTTGACAATATAAAAAGTCATTTTGACGTAAAGACTCTTTTGTGAGTAAAACTCAGTATCTTATTCATAACTAATCAGAAAAAGGAATTTGTTATAAGACTTTTTTGTGATCATTTCCGTATCTCGAAGCCTCATTGTCATTTGCCCTAAAAAAATTTCTAACCAGCTCAAACTGACTTTTTCCTCATCAATGGCGTTATTCAGCCCTTAAAACGCTATCCCAAATGTTGAATGTGTATTTGGGATCCGGGGAAAAAAGGAATAGTAGACTCATTTATAAGATACGAGACTGATAATCTTATGTATAATTTCATTGCTTTAAGTTGTTTTCTTTTGAAATAGTATACTTTTAAATTCACCGTATGAATGAAAAGAAATTATTGAAATATAATTGGATGTAATTTGAAATAGATGATTATATATTTTGGAGTTTAATCAATGACCATAAAAAATACCCAGATAATGGTAAAGGAAAATGGATAATAATTGTAAGGAAGGAATTGCTTTGACTTTCTCTATGAAGACAAAGCCTAGCATTAATGGAGTTTGGAATCACTACATTGTCTGGTCTCTGATCATATAATTAAATTTTAAGAACCTGTTTGGCATGGCTTTGAATCTTTAAAATAAGCCGCACTAAAAGTCACTAAAAGATAAGCAGAAAAATGATTGTTTGGCGTTAACTTTAAGGTTTAATGGACTTCAATGGTTTAAGTTCTTTTTTGCCCACATTTAGTTGCTTATTATCCTATCAAAAGCCATAATATTTTTTTTTTGGACCATTTGCCCAAAAAGAAAAAGCAAAAACCTGCCTTTCTTCTCCCCCTCCTCTCCTCTTCATTTGCCCAAAAAAAAAAAAAGCAATAACTTTTTTATTTGGAAAATTTATTTTTTAATGGTAATGTTACTATTTTATTTGGAAATTTTATATTTATTTTTAATTTTTATCCCAAATTATCACATTTTGTACAAATATATATATATATATATATGAATTTGATTAAATGTCCTTTTTCGTCATTTTTCATCTCATCTATCTCTTTAAAAGCTATGTCAAAACAAGTGCCATTAGAAATAAAAGCCTACACTTCACCGCATTATCCCAAACACAAATCACATTAGAAAAAGTTCATCGAAAATAAAGTCCATTAAGAAAAGTTCATTAAACAAAAGTCACTTTTATTAAAGTTTATCCCAAACGAGCCCTAATTATGCCCCACCTCTAAACATACATTTTCAGCCACGTAATGCCTTGGCTGAAGCTGACTATAATCCCACCCATTCCCTTGGCATTTAGTTTTTTCCTTAAAGAAAGGCTAGAACCTTTTAAAAATCGTCATGTACAGTTATCACCATATTTCTCTTTTATTATCACCATATATTTTGAATGTCAAGGAATCAAGATTAGCATAAGATTTCATGTTCTCACACTAGTGTAAAAAATCACTTTTAAGATCAGGTGAAAATCTCTTTTTAGACTGGTTTTGGATCCAGTCTCGATACAGCCTATCTAAAAAGTCTATTACTTCAAAGACTAGTTTCTCAACCTCTCTTAAAATTCACTTTTTAGACCAATTATTTAAGATAAAGGTCTAAAAGATAAAACTTTTAAGATCAGTTATACAAAATTACCAACGTTAAAAGTTTCACTTTTACACAACAAATCTTAAAAGTATATCCATCAATTTTTGCTCCAACCCAATCATGTCATCCCCTCCACTCTCCACTCTTGTAATTTTGGTCATTTATTAAGGCCTCCCTCGTACGCTAGATGTGACTCAACCAAATCCTGTCCCCACCATCCACCCACTGTTGCTTCTTTTACAGAAAAAGGACGGACCCGGGGGGCGGCAGGGAGAGGTGGCCCCCGCCCCCCTAAAATTTTTTAAAAATAAAATACATAAATAGCCCCAAAGTGTAAAAAATATAAACATGAAGCTAGTGATGGTCATGTATATATATATATATAAATACGGAGGGAGGGCTATTGTAATAAGAAAGAGGTGGGGTCCTTTGGCCACTGATTGTATTTAAAGATAGAGTTACAACATTTTGAGTTTGACATTCCTAAACATGATTTCATTAATTTATCAATTACATTTGAATTATGTCAAGTACTAGTAATAACTAGAAAGTCACCATTCATCTTCTTATTGATAGAGTGATTAGACTTTCAGACACGCTCTTCCAATTTTTACAAGAATCTCGAAAGATATTTCTCTGTTATGAAGATAATCGAAACGCTCAAAAATAAAATAGAAGACCAATTTCTTGATGATTTTTCGATTACATACATTGAAAAAGAAATTGTTTTGAGTTTTAAGACAAATTCAATTATAGATGAGTTTTTGAAAAGAATAAGAGTCAAATGAAGTAATCTTAATTTTTGTAATAGATTTTTTTTCTTCAATTTTTTATATATTAGGTCTATATTGTATTTCAAATACTTTTATTTATGATATACTCCCTCCTGTCCTAATTATAAGACAACATTTGAGAGTTGGTTTTGGTCCTAATTATAAGACAACATTTTAATTTTTGTCAATTTTTTTTTCCTAAAATACCCCTATTTTATTCTCTCAAGTGTATTTGGTTTTTGGTGAGTGTATGTATGTTGATGCGTAGACTCTTACAGTAAGTAATACTTTTAAATTGTTGGATTTTAATTTATTTATTAATCAGCTGATATTATTTTTCAATATATATATAGAGAGAGACACACACAGAGATATATATATATATATATGTGTGTGTGTTTTTACACACAAATACACACACACACACACACACACATATATATATATATATCTCTGTGTGTCTTTATTCATATATGTATATTTGTGTATCTATGTGTGTACATATATGTATATCTTTGTATGTGTTTGTCAATATGTGTGTGTACAAATATATATAAATATGTGTGTAGATATATGTATGTGTGTGTATAATCTACATATATATATGCACAAATATGTATATATAGCAAAACCATTATTTCAATTAGAAAGTGTGTAGAAAGAAAAATTTTAGGTTAGAAAAGTATGTGGTAGGGGTTGTTGATTCACTTTTACTTATGTCATTTTAAATTTATATAAAGACATTTTAGGAAAATGAGTAAAATTAACTAATTTAACTCTCCTCCTTAATCTCCCCAAAATCGGTTAAATATGTCATATAATTAGAACTGGAGGGAGTAGCATTTTTCATTTCACCCCCGTAAAATTCCTGGGTCTGCCCCTGTTTACGGCCAACCCTCGTGCCATCCGCCAACACTGATGCACCTCACTATATGGTCCCACGCCTCAAAACCACTACCTCACAGACTCTGATTTTCCCCAAGTTTTGGCCTCCTCTTCCATGTACCTCACACTATCCCATTTATATATATATGCCAATCCACTCACTCCATCAAACCCAAACCTTACCTACTGATCCTCACCATTACACTTCTAAAGACTTGTAAAGCTATTATGTGTCATAGAAAAATTAGCTAAGCATTAAGATGAGTTCAGCAAGCAGAAGGGTTCTAAGGTCAGTACTAGTTCAACATCTCAAGGCTTGTGTAGGTGGAACTATGTTCTGAGGTCAGTTCAACAACATCTCAAGAACAAAGCTGGGTCGTTCATCTCTTAGGCTAAGAACCTTTCTTCTTCATCTGCTTCTGCCATGGCTTCAAAAGGATTCAAACACCCACAAGGCAGAACAATCTGAAGAGCCCCTTAGGACAGTCATGTACTTGAGCTGTCGGGTCCCAACTAAAGCAAAAGAAAAGACCAAAAAAAGAAAATATTTTTGTAATTGGTTCCTTGTTCCACCAGCAAAACATGGAGGGCGAGCTTTCTAGTGTCATATTTTGACTTTAGTTGTTTTTGATGTTGATACAAAAACACAAACGTTAATTCCAAAACGAAAAAGGAAAACATGATAGAACTACAAACCTAGTAAGGGGTTATATCTATCAGATTAAGAAAACTGAGAACTGCCACTATTCCTTTTCGCTGATCTAACTGCCACAACGATTGCCCTCGTCTCTTCACAACGATCGGTCATGAACAGAGATGGGGAGAGCTGAAGCGCGACAAGTAGGGTTGCAGGTTTAGAGGCGATTTATGATTCGGCGATGTTGATTAACTGAGGTGAAGGGAAACTGTGTTAGACGTTTAATATGGATAGCTAGAGAGTGGGAGTCACAGAGATTATGGTAGTGGGCGAGACGCCAATTAGTAGAGAGTGAAGCTGCGAGAGTTATTGCTACAGGAAGAGGTTCAGATAACGAAACTCAATTTTTAGCAGAGAAGATTCATCTTTTAGACCGGTTATAAGAAATATAAGGCCTAAAAGAGTTTCATCTTTTAGACGGGTTATTAGTAAAAACCGATTTTAAAAGTAATAAATATTTTTTTTTTATTCCGCATCTTTTATACCAGTTATAATAAATATAAGTTCTAAAAGGTTTAAATCTTTTAAGTCTTAAAAGTAATTAACTTTTTTTTTTTTTTGAATATTTTTAGACAAAAAACCGGTCTAAATAATATATTTTAGACCTTATATTATAGAAACCGGTCTAAACAGTTCTTTATATTTATGAAATTGTCTCAAATCATACTTTTTAGACGAGATCCTCTATAACTAATCTAAATGTGGCAATCTAAAAACTTTTTTTTTTTTTTTTTTTACCAGTGTCATCATTCCCACCACATTGAAGCTGCTGGCTCCATGATACTCCTCCTCCCTTGTAAAGATATTTTCCTTGCTAAGATATGATCGGATTTCATGCTGCTCTTGGTATGGCCTATAAAAAAAAAAGGAAGAAAATTAGCACAGGATTGATAGGTCAAAAAAGTTTATAAAAGAGATATGAAGCATGCATCGCAAGGAGGAAGAAATGGGTGGGATATATGTGATAACCAAACAGAAAAAAATAAAAGTTAAGTTAAATTATAATGAATTTTGAAATTAGTTTTTATAAAGTTATTAAGATATATGCTCTATACCTAGTAGAATCCTTTTAGTATTCCAAAAACTATTGAAATTGATATAATTTAACATTTATTTAGGATATCTTTTAGTTGATTACGACGAAGATCACTAATATTTTAAAATTTAAATAATATGATATGAGAAGATATTCAGTAAATGTTATTAAACCTCATTATAACAGAAATTACCTTATGGAATAATTTAGGAAACCCTTTTTTAATTCTAGTGGTATTATTAAAAAATAACAACTACTATCACAATAATATATTATTTGAATTTATACCAAATCTCTATCTCCATAATCCCTAAATCTAATCTAGGCTCCTCCTCCTCAATACTATCGATCCTGTCAGGTGAGAGCATGAACATCAGCAAGGTGGCACCATTCATTTCTCCTTTGTTATGTTTTCAGCTTTAAATATTTTTTCCTTGTTTTTATTTCAGTTTCTTGGGAAGCAAATATCAAATTGCTTTATCACTCCTAAATACTTCTAAATATATCTTCCGAATTCGTTTTGTTTGAGAACTTATAGTTTCTTGGAGATAATTATTGTGATGATATTTGTTAGTCTGGATATGTCCCACTTTTCTGTATTTCATAATAAATTTATGTGGACATATATTTTCTTACTTTGGTCTTGTTATTAGTGTTGTTTTCAAATCCTCCTTCATTTTTTCAATTTTTTTTTTTTATTACTTTCCTTCAGTTTTTTTTTTTTAAACTTCCCTTTTGTTTTCAAAAACTCAACTGATGTATTTTTATATATGAGAAGTTATTTTTGGGATGTATAGTATATGTACATATATATATCCATATGGAAGAGGTTGTGTGTGTGTGTGTGTATTTATATAGGTGAGACGGTTATATATATATATATATATATATATGTATGTATAAGATAAATAATATATAGGTGTGTGTGTGTGTATATATATATAAAATGAGACGGTTATTCCTCACTATGAGTTATATGGTATATGATATATAAGATATTATACTCCTAAATTAGTGGGATGGTTATTTCCCACTAGTCTTGGTGTAAGAGTGTTGTAACTGAATGTTGGTTGATGATTGAAACTTATTTTCTTTATTAATAGAGAGTGAGAAAACTTTTATTGTTCAATTATTACAGTGTACTATTTTCATTGTGAACATACATTTAAATATTTTTACTTCTTTGTGAAAATTATGTTTTGAAAAGCTCTATGCACCTGCTTCCCTTCTGCACACTTTGTTATTTATGTTCTTACTGAGTCAGTGGTAGACTCATTCCTATATATATATTTTTTTAGATAAAGCAACTAATGAGGTGGATTGTGGTCGATATGCTTCATAAACTTATGGAGTATATTGTAATGTATTGGTGAGCGTCGGGGGATTTCGTGATGTCATGACTACTTACAGAGGTACTATTACAGATCGTCTACCAACAAGATCCTCACATTCGCCGTAGGATTTAAACTAATACCCTTATTGGCATATTATTATTTATTATAGCTAGATTAGTACTACTAAAGTGTGCTTTCCGTAAATTATTACGTGGAAGATATATAACTAAATGTCATAGAACGGAAATCTGACTTGAAATAGCCTTTCAAGCAAGACAACTTGCTACTAAAGAGAAACTTCCTTGGCTTTTTTCCTTCCTTGATGTGTGCCTGATGATTTGGATGATTGTGAAGATCCAGAGTGTGACCTATTACTTGGTGAAGGCCTAGCTTGATTGGTTGCAGAAGAACTAGCATAAGCAGATGAGAAGTTTGAAGAACCAATATCAGAGAAAGTTGGGGGCGCATACATTGGCTTGGGCATGGTTGGTGGGAGATTAGGCAATGGAGCTTCAAAGTTAAGAACATTAAGTGCTTGTCTAATTGTAGGCCTCATAGTGTTATCTGGGTGAGCACACCAAAGCCCAAGAATCATTAACCTTTCAAGTTCTTGCTCATCAAAATCTCCATTAAGTCTTTTGTCAACTGCTTCTTGAAGCTCACCTCTGCCATAAAGTTCCCATACCCATTGCACCATCAAGACTTGTTCATCACTAGCATTAGGGTCAATTGGTTTTCTCCCACAAGCGATTTCTAAAGCAACAATTCCAAAACTGTACATGTCAGATTCTCTTGTTGCCTTGCCCATTGCCAAGCATTCAGGAGCCATGTATCCCTTAGTTCCTGCTGCAATTGTTGTTGTTAACCCTTTCCCGTGTTCCACGAGCCTCGCTAACCCGAAATCTCCGAGCTTAGTGTTGAAATTTGAATCCAACATGATATTGCTTGATTTTATGTCCCTGTGGACTACGCATTGCTCCCACTCTTCGTGCAAGTAGAGTATCGCCGAGGCTAGTCCTTGAGCGATATTATATCTTGTTGGCCATGTCAAGAGGTTTTTGCTTTGAAACAGATGATAATCTAAGCTTCCGTTTGGCATGAACTCGTAGATGAGTAGAAGATCATTTTTCTCGTGACACCAACCCATGAGTTGCACCAAATTCTTGTGCCTTAGTTGACTGATGATCTTTACTTCAGAGGCATACTCCCTAACTCCCTGTTTAGATTCTTGGGATATCTTTTTAATTGCAACATAAGAATCCAAGTCTCTCATAAATCCTTTGTAGACTCCGCCAAAACCTCCTTCTCCAAGCTTGTGGTCCTCTAAGAAGTTGTTTGTGGCTCTGACAAGTTCATTATAGGAAAATCTCTTTGGTCCAAAACTTTCAAAATCTCTGTCCAAGGAAACATCCAGGCGACCTTCTCTTTCTGCCCAACAATTGAACTTCCATATCAGAAACCAAGCTATGCATAATCCCACAATCACTACAACAGATCCCATGCTCAATCCAATGATCAGACCCTTGTTGCTTTTACCCTGCTTGTTCACTACTATTCCCAATGTTGCAGCACTTGAATTGAAGGACCATGAGCATAGTGTATGTAACTCAAATTGTAAGCCTGTAGATGAAGAGAAACCAAACTGAACTTGTTCTGGTAGGTACTCTCTCAAGTCAATTGGTTTGGAATAGTTTTGTTGAATCGAGACATTATCCTTAAATCCAGTAAATCTGACAGTTAATTGTTGTGAGCTAGAGTTGTAGGTAATATCAGCATCATACTTTCTCCCATCATTCTTAGTGTACCATTGTGTTACATAAGGACTCCACATTTCGTTGTCATTGATTCCCACATGATCATAAGGTGGATCGCCTAGTTGCCCATTGGGAAAGGTGTCAAACTCCACTGCTATGAAAGGGTGTTCGTTGAGGTAATTTGGATCCTTCATCTCTCTACGACCCACAAGACCAATGCCAGAGCCATCTGGAGGCACTGGAAGTGGAAAATTAGGGTGTGCCAAGAAGAATGTGATACCATCTCCAATCCCATTAGTTTTATTTAGATTATTGATGATGAATGTGAAATGAGTAGTGAAGTTTGCAAGTGTTCTTGTCTCTTTGTCCCAAAGCTGCAGCAAGTTCTTGTAAGTTACTCTCCCTGCACTGTCGTTCTTGTATCTGAGTCAGGAATGAAATGTTTTAGATTCATATATAACAAAATTTATACACAGCCGTGTTATATTATATATCTTCAAAACTAAGCGTATCCGGGAAGGACACCTAAAAGCTTTATTTGATTAAACGTACGTTGGATTCTAAGCGTCACTTTCTTTGTATGCATAATCCTTTAATACGGGAGAAATGCGTGTAAGGACCAGCAAAATGTAGTAATACCAAAATGGTCCTCCAAAATGACTGAATTTCTAGGAAGTCCTTGATGACTATTATGGAATTAAGGTTTTAAATGAAACTACCTAATTGCTTTCATGTAAGGAACAGCTAGTCAGCAGATCAACTTCAATATGTCCCAAAAGTGAATTTCAAGAGAGTAGTTTATTAATTGGGTCTTATATGAAAGATGGAGGAAGTATCAAATAAGGGTAGCTCTCTCTAAGTAATTTATTATATTGGTAAGATTTGAACTTAAGAATCTCATAAGAGAATTAAGCGTGTTTCACTTGATCCAACTACTATTCATTCACTCCCTTATGCTCTAAATAATAGAGAATTCACTTTGTAGTTTAGCTTGATGAACTATAAAGTGAATCTTATATTAAAGACTAGATGAATTTTTTTTTATTCCTTGATAATTACAAAGAATAATACATTATTGATATACAAGATTCACTTTACTATTGTTTTCCATCTAAATATATCAAGGGAAATTTATCATTAAAGATCCTGGAAGACCAATAATTACATTTGACTACCTCAAATTAGTGAAATATTGGTGACTAAAGACCTGTAGATAGAAACGTCTTTCGTCTGCCTCTGCCTATTGACCAGCTGGTGACTAAAGACTCGACAACACTGACTATTTTAAAAAATAGGTTAAAAGTCATCAACATGTTTTTAAATAATCTAGATCGAGTAGAATAGATGAATTTTGAAGTCAATTAGGTGTTATTTAGTAGTATGGTTGTGTAAATTTTATGCACACTTTATTCTTGTTTTTTTCCCAAAAAGTCTTAATTTAATTTCTCTACAATAATTTAGTCCATGACTGAAATAAGAGAATTTCTATGTGAGAGTAAAGTTGGTGCCTTTTACAGTATAGTGATTTTGTGCAAATTTCAAGCCAACCTTACAACGTTTTCAGCAGTTTTATTTTTAGTTATCGACAACAATTTCAACCCCACCTTATTATACCTTTTCAGTGGTTTTATTTATTCAACCACCAGCAACAATTTGTACACTCCAAGTTTAAAATAGATGCATTTCCAGCCGATGCTAATACTTTCGAAAGAGGAATTGCACAAATTTCACACCCTAACTTGTCAATGAATTTTGCAGAACATAGGGACTTACAAATAAAGAACTGAGGGTGAATATCATAAGACAAAGGTAAAACTATAGTTTTAAGAATTCCAAGGCAAGTAACTATAATATATATATATATATATATATATATATATATATATATATTTCACTAGAAGTTATATATACACATGCACTTGCAATTTTGCCCCACAAGTTTTTTGAGGGGAGATTTTACCTCGGAAGTATAAAAAAAAAAGGAGCAATTTTGTCTGACCGTTATCCCAATTAATTTTGATATGACCAAATATACTAAACCGATAGTCCACATGTCACCTATGTCATTTTATTTAAGATGTAAATTAAATTTGCACCTAAAATCTATGTTTAATCTTTTTTTCAAAATTAGATTCAAGACTTTTTGGGCAAATGTGTACTTTAACAAAAATAATGTGGATAATATATGGACTATCAGCTCATCATATCTGGTTAACTAGTTGTTAAATTTAACTAAGATAACGGCCATCCAAGACAAAATTGCCCCATTTTTTACATTTTTAGGGCAAAACTACCCTAAAAAAACTTTCAAGATAAAATTGCCGCTTAACCTAAAAAGAAATGATCAAGCATATTTCTAAATCTCATGAAGGGAAAATAATCATTACGGATATTGGAAAGCCAATAATTACAATTGCCTACCTCAAATTAGTGAAATCGTGGTCCTTGCCTTAGCTTTAAAAATAAAATAAAAAATCACGTACAGATATAAATGTCTTTTGTCTGCGTCTACCTATTGACCAAGCGGTGACTAAAGACTTGAGTTTTTTTTTTTTTTGGTCAACAACTAAAGACTTCTCGAGCAAAAAAAACAACTAAAGACTTGATGACAACAGTGACTCTTTGTAAAAATAGGTTAAAAGTCATTAACCTATTTTAAAATAATTTAGTTCGAGTATAATAGATAAATTTTCAAGTCAATTAGTAGGTGTTTTTCAGTAGTATGGTTGCGTAAGTTTTATGCACACTATATAATTTTTTCAAATAGTCTTAATTTCATTTCTCTACAATTATTTAGTACATGACTGAAATAAGATAATTTCTAAGTGAAAGTGAAGATGGACGTTCCTCTTATAGCAGTGATTTTGTGCAAATTTCAAGCCAACCCTGTAACATCTTTAGTAGTTTTTATTTTTGTGAAATGTTTTTTTAAGAAAAGATACTAATTGAATTGAACTTCAAAATATCAAATAAATGATTTCTTACTAAAATTAATTGTCAAGTGATACTTATACTCTTGTTAGCAATAAACCTAATTTAGGAGTATAAAGTTTAAGTAGTATTTTCGCATCCTTTTCCCTTTATTTTTAGTTATTGTCAACAATTTCATAACCACCTTGTTATACCATTTCAGTGATTTTATTTATTCCACCAACAACAGTTTTACACTCTGAGTTTTTTTTTTTAAAAAAAAAAAATTGAAAGATAGTTATCAGAAGAGGAGTTGCAGAAGTTCCACACCCCAACTTGTAAATGATTAATTTTTCAATATAAAGTAACTTATAAATAAGAACTGAGGGTGAATATCACAAGAAAAAAGTAAATATATATTTTTAAGAATTCGTAGGCAAAAAACTATAATATATTTTTTCACAAGAAAAATATATGATAAAGCATACTTCTAAATCGATCAACGAGGCCAACAGAATTTAATAAAAGAAACCACAATTACTTGTATATATTGTCTAATGAGAGAGATATATATATATATATATATATATATATATATATATATATATATGTTACCCGGTGAGTTTGAGCATCCCATTTTCCAGGAAAACATCTCCATCAATGTTCAAGTTCTGATGATCCAAATCAAGAAACTTCTCATAGTCGAAGGTTATTGAGGTCGCACCAGCAGGGATTATAAGAAACAAGAAAACTTTGGTTATGGACAAACAAGGAAGCAGAAGGGATTTCCTTCTGTGCAGAGATATCTCCATATATATATACCAGGCTGATCTATAAATGAGACTTGGTTTTGTTTGGAGGTAGTTTAAGAAATGACTTGGTTTATATAAAGAGCCCCTGGGCTTTATTTATTTTGTAGGTGTGTGAACACACACTCAAATTCTTTAGATAATAATTGTATATGGAGAAAATTTATTGTTAGACCCCTATAATTTACACTAATTTATACTTTGATCTCTATGATTGTTAAATTTTTAGACCACCCCGTGACGCACAAGTCATCATCTCATCATTTTTTTTCTCATTATCCCTTATTATCTCTAAATCACATCCGTCTAATCAATCTAAAATATCACAATATTACTTTAATTTTTTCTCTCCTCTTCCCAATCAACGAACCAGATGAAATGAGGAGAGATGAGAAGAAAGTATACTTATGAGAGGGTCTCCTTCCCCGTGACGTTAGCTAGTCTCTCTCACATGATGTAAATTAATCCTCGTATTAATTGGGAGGCGTGTGTGTACGCACACTCAAATTCTTTAGATAGTAATTGTATATGGAGAAAATTTCTTGTTTGATCCCTAAATTTACACTAATTTATAGATCTCTATGATTCTTAAATTTTTAGACCAGCCCATGACTTTAGCTAGTCTCTCTCGCATGATGTAAATTAATCCTCATATTTACACTAGGTTTATAAATGGATCCATACGAGGTGGGGCAAATCCTTCAAAGCAAAAGAAAAAGAAAAGATGACAGTCATTATACAATTTACGTAAATGACATTACAAATTAGTGATGTGAAAGCTTTCCTATAAATAAGAGATTGCAGTTTCAAAATCCTATTTATAACTTCAAATGGTTAGCATCTACTTCTCTAATTTAATATAAAACGAGCAATATTTCTTATGCTCAAGATTGAAGGCGTACAACGGATCAAATTATAACTTCTTAGTTCAAACGAAGTAAATTACAAGGACCTGATTTAAAAATAGGTTAAATAATAAGAATTTATTGATTAACTTTCTTTTCTTAAAAAATAAAAGGTACATCAAAAGTTATGGGACTGTTCTTAGTCACGGAGTCTTGTGGATTAATAAGGGAAATTTTTTTTCAAGTCCCAGAAAAACAAAAAAATGTCAAAAAGTCTCAAAGAAAATTCAGATATCGGAAAAGTCTTACTAACAATTCCTTTAGTAGGATTAACAACTTCTATTTATGGGACTAACAACTCTATCCGTGAGATTAATAACTCTTTAGGATTTTTCTGACATCTAAATTTCTTTTAAGACTTTTTTGATATTTTCTTAATCTTGTAGGACCTAAAAAGAATTTTCCATTAATCGGCGAGTTTTATCGCCAGGAAAGCTTTTTTTTTTTTTTTGGTAAATTTTTTAACAGTAGGAAAGGCTTTTCTTTCGTTGAATTAAAGAAAGAGGTGCGTGGACGCTTTGTCAAGAGTAGCAGGTGGTCGCCGTTGAGGACACGCCTTTCCTCCTTTTCCTCTTTTCTTACCTTCCCGTTGCTGTCTTTTTCTCTTAAATTGTACTGTTTTGGTGTTAACACCCTACACCTTTTTAATGAAAAATATTATTTCGATCAATTATAAGAAACGTTTTTTGTAGTGCAATTTGTATTATAAAAATATTACTATAATTAAGACCGAAAGGAATAGTATTTATCATCCTGAAACATTGATCACGTGTTCGTTTTGTTAAGGCCTGTGTCGGTACCATGGTCTAGTCATATAATCTCTCAGTGGACCAAACCTGAAATAGTGATTGGAATATTTAAAAGGAGCTTTTCAAATGTGATTTAAGGTAAATATGTTAGTTGAGTTTTATTTTGATTGACATAAATAAGACTTTTGATTACTCTAAACGTGATCCCAAACAAATACTAATATTTAGCTCTGAGCCAATCACCCAACTCAGGCCCTTTCCAGCTTCAATAAAAGAAAATATTTTTTCTAAATAAAATATAAAAATTGAGGACGAGAAAGAAGGAGTTAGTTTTCCTCTTGTACCCCTTCCCATCATTTTAACTTTTTCTACAGTTGGATTAAGATCAACTTCGTTGATTTATCGTATGATAAAAATATTACTATAATTTTACCTTAAAGATACAAAAATATTTTTTTATATGATAAAAAATAAATTTAAACTGTTAAAATTATTTTTGTATCTTTAAGGTAAAATTCTAATAATATTTTTATAATAAGGTAAATTAGAACCTTTGAGATCTTAATTCAATGGTAGAAAAAAAGAAGGGGAAAAAAAATTGGTATATGAGGAAAGCCAGGTCCAAGTGTTGAAGGGAAGAACAGTAAATTGACATTAATTTTTCATTTTGATTTTATTTAGGCTCGCGGTTTGGTGTGAAGAATTGGAGTGGAGGGGGAGGGAGAAAATTTTTATAAGTTATATTTAAAAAAAAATTAAAAAAGTAGAGTTATAAAATCTTAATAAAGAGAATATGTATAATAAAAGTAAGAAAAAAAAATCAAAAAAAAAAAATCAACTTTACCTCTCTAATTCTCTTTAAAATACAACTGATAAAAACTCTGTTCCCCTTCCTTACCATCCCATCCTATTTCCCTCGTGCCAAAGGGCTTTTTAGGCATAGAAAAAAGGACTTGAAACAAGCTTAATTTCCACATGGACGAAATAAGTATATAATATTCTAAGGTAACTTTTATGCATCCAATATTCTATAAATTTTTCTAGTAGCACTTAATTGAAATATTAAGTTTAATGTGTTTGTTGTTACTGTAAAAAATACTTTAAGAATAAAATTGAACTAAAAATTATTTTTTGATAATAAATTATATTGAAAAAATATTTTAAAATATACTGAATATACTAAAAATTAGTTTGATATTGCCTGTGATTTTTTTTTGCTCAAGATATTGCCTGTGATTGAAAAAATACTTTTAAGAGTATGAAATTTGAACGCAACATAGCCCAAAAGGTTAGCTGTATTTGTGGGCCATACTGTAAAACAATATTTAAAATTTGTATTTGATATATTTGGGCAGTCACATCATACAATTGAAAAGTCACTCTTGAATTAGTCTGATGCGCAGAGGGGGTTTGCAATAGAGAAAATTACACTTAGGAATTCATCAAAGGAAAATAAACAAAAGATTACCTGAAATTTCAAAATTATGGTAATGTCCCATATGAGATTTTTTTTATAATATTTTCTATATGTAAAAGACACAAAGACTCCATGGAGCTCATGGACTTGTTAATTCAGACATATGAACTTGTGAAAATATGCTCTGGACTTTGACAAAACAATTTTATAGATCATAAAACATATTCATTTGTCAACACACGTAATGCGTAACTTGTTAAAACACGACGTATGGATTTGTAAAACAGCGCTTTATAGATTTATCAACACAAAAATATAGGGCATTTGTATATTTTCATATATAAAAAATATTGTAAAAATGTTTCATGGACTTCGCTATTATTTTAAGATTTAAAAAGATCATTTTGTCATAAATTCCTTTATTTGGGATGTAGATGTCATTTTCTCTTTAGAATATAAATGGGCAGTCACATCATACAACTAATGACTTCCGACGTGCATGGGTTTGAAGTTTTTTTTTTTTTTTTTTTTTTTTTTTTTTTTTTTTTTTTTTTTTTTTTTTTTTGGGTGTCATTAAAGAAACATATAGAAATTAAGAAATAAAATAAAAATTATGAAGCCTAACTGTAATTGATCAGAAAGACAAGAACAATAATGATAAAGTTAATATAAAACATAATACGTGAAATATTTTTTCAGTAATACTTATTATTTTAAACCAACTTTTTGTATACATTTGACATCTGAATTATTATTTTTAGCACTTAATATTTTTAGTATAATTTTATTTTTAAATTATTTTTTTACTGTAACAATAAGCATATCGAATTTAAGATACTAAGTAATAATGAAAAAAAATATTTTATGATAATAAATGCAGAAAAAATTAGTTTATAAAAAGTGTTACTGAGAAAAGTACTTTAGAATATTAAATATATTAAAATTTAGTTTATGATAAGCGCTAACCGCTACGAAATCCTGGATGTATCGAATGCATGATTACGTGTGAATATATTGATTTTTTTCTTGGAGAAAAATAAGACATCATGATTTGTAGAATTGTAAACCGCGTAGAATATTTACGAAATCTCGAATGCATGATTACGTGTGAATATATTGAATTTTTTTTTTTGGAAAAAAATATGACATCATGATTTGTAGAATTGTAAACCGTGTACATATATATTTTAAATCAATTTTATTAATGAGTGAAAAATAAATTTATTATTTAAAAAGTATAAATTTAAATATTAAATTCAAACCATTTAAAATAAGTTTAGATAGTTTAGAATTTATCATAAGGATGGTTATTGTTGTGGTGATCGAGTAGTATTTAATAAAAAGATAAATATAATAATCTTGTCACCTGGTATGTTCTTGTCATAAGCTATCGTTTTATTAAGAATATAAGGGCATGGTTTCGAATTGCCCACCAAGAAGGGCAATTAGCCAAACAATATTATCATTTCTGACAATTAACATTCTTTTCTCCAGCAGAATTTGTAGTTGGGAGTTTTAAATGTGATGTGATGGTGGAAAATGACCAATCACGTTATATTTTGAAAGCTATCTTTACCTCTCCACCTAGCACTTAAGCAGTGGTCCAAGTATTTGGGTGTCCCAAATGGCTGGAACTTCATCTTTAAATTTTAGATTAAAATACTCTGACCACCTTCCTGTTTTGCTTTAATTACATATACCTCCCTTCTATTTTGAAAATCCATAGAAACCTTCCTTAAATTAAAATGTATGTTACACAAACGTCCCTTATATGAGTAAAATACTCTAACCGCCTCCCTGTTTTCGCTTTTTATTATTACATGACCTCCCCTCTATTTTAAAAATATACACTTAAAGTCAAATAATTAACTCTAGTTAAGAATATTCTAAAAAGATTCCAAAAAATATAGTATTTTTTAATTAAATTTTATATAAAAATAAAATTTATATATTATTTTACCCTTAATATTGTACTTAATCCCTAGTTTTACTTTTATATTTTGACTAATATTGTTTTAAATAATTTAAGAGTTTTTTATCTGTACAAATAGTTATTTCTTTTATTATTTTAGCATTGGTTAATGTAAATATCACAGAATGTTGAATATTCAAATAAGTTTTTAAATAAACATATGCTTGATCAAATGTGTCTATAAATTTTTTTTTTTTAAAATTATTAAATTAGAAATTTAAATGACACATGAAATCTCATACTTATATAGTTTATTATATTTGATAAAAATATATGTGTTTAATTTATATTTTTAAGTCAAAATTAATTTATAAGATCAAAACTAATAATTTTTTTAACAAATTAGAAAGTTAGAAAATCTATTAGAATACATTTTTGGTTGTATAAATTTGGTTTTATATACTTAAATAATTCTAATATTGAAGAGGGAAATTTTGGTAAAAAAAAAAAAATTCAAAAGTCAAACTTAACGATTTGGATAAATGTAAATAGAATTTTAAAATATAAGGGAGGTTTGTGTAAACATAAATTTTAATTTTAAGGGAGGTTTTATGGGTTTTCAAAATAGAGGGGAGGTGCTTTGTAATTAAGACAAAGCGGGAGGGTGGTCAGGAGTATTTTACTCTAATTTTAAGGGAGGTTTTATGGGTTTTCAAAATAGAGGGAGGTACGTGTAATTAAGGCGCAAAAACATGAGGGTGGTCAAAGTATTTTACTCTAAATTTTAACTTTCACTCTTGAGAAAAAAAAAAATAACTCTCACTAGTGCAAAAAAGAGCTTTAAGACTGCCTCGTTTAGACCGGAATATTGACGCACCGGTCTTAAAAGTATGACCGGTGGCAGTTTTGTAAATATAAAGAACTTCTTGGACATGATCCTTTATTAATAGATCTTAAATATATTATTCAGACCGGTAAACAAAACAAATGGTCTTAAAAATGTTATTAAAAAAATTGAAATATCAATTACTTTTTAAAGAAATCTCATACGACCGAAGTTATATTTTATGCGGTCCAAAAATATAAGGAAAAATTTAAGTATAAAGGTCTAAAATTTTTAAGAACGGTTATATATAAAAGCCGGTCTTAAAAGTTAAACTTTTAAGACCGGACATAAATTGTGGCCGGTACACAATATTGAAAAAATTAAACAAAAATTTAATTAATTTTAAGACCAGAGTTTAAGAAGGACCGGTCTTAAAGATTAACTTTTAAGACCGTCTTTTTTATACATCCGGTCTTAAAACTAAAGCGTCAAATATATTCTTCTTAGCGTGAAACCTTACTTTACGTTGCTCTCTCTGAGCTCTGAACCCCTGTTCTTGGTGTGAAACCTCTCTTCCTGTTGCATTACCTATCTTCCTCGCCTACCACCACCATCCTCTGTTACTCTTTAATTTTCTCAAGCATTCCTCTTTCGCACCACCTTTCTCAACCTCTCTTCTTTTCTCGAAAATGAACGGAGAAAACTATTCTTGTCCTATTCGTTCAACGCCAGTTACTGGTGTGAGTCAGAACGAACCCTCTTCATCTCACAGTTAGCCTCGTAACCACCGTGGTAGAAGTGACACACAAATGAAAGATGTATCCTGTAACATCCCATTTTCAAAAGCAGTATATTTTTTTTTCATCAGAGTAGAGCATCGGAGCAATTGAATAAGCGATACATTTATTCAAATTGCCGTAAGTCCGCTGATTCTGAAGCGGTACATTGACCGAGAGTTTTCAAAAAATGAATAACAACGAGAAGAAAGTCTTCGCCCGGGTCTCGTGCGGCCCGCTCGCCTTTCTCCTCGGTTCTCGGTTCTCCGAACCGACGCTATGATAAGAGCGAGGTTCAATGCACATTGAACCTCGGGTAACGGTTAACCTCATGCTTAAATATGATAATATATACACGACAAAGCAATCAATACAACAGTCCACAAAGATGTATGATTAAAAATACATAACCACGTATGTAAGATATATAATAACCACGTATGTAACATAACCACGTATGATACAGCAATAATAACCTCGTATGTGACATAACCACGTATGTGACATAACCGTGTATATAACATAACCACGTATGTGACATAACCGTGTATATAACATAACCACGTATGCTACAACAACAAACAGAACACAACAAACATATATAATCATACAATAACCATCGAGTTAGTGTTAAGACGCGAACGTACCTTCGTTGGTGATAGCGGATTACGTACGTCGGTCGGTATGTGTTCTCGGATAGCCTATAATGGTAATATCGCTTTATTAATCTATGAATAGTATCCTAAGAGATATTCTGACCACTAATGACCATTTTTCCCTTGATGGATTTATTTTACAATTTATTGCCCAAAATTTCGTAGAACCACGTTGGTTACTGACTTTGATTTTCGTCTAACTTTGAAAAAAAAATCATAACTAATTCTAGAAAAATCGAAACGAGTATCCGTAAAATTATTTGGAATCTTTAAGATGTCTAATTTTGATTACAAATACTGGTCTCAACCCAGATTCATTATAAAATTCCCAGTTTTTAATTTCCAAAGATCTGTCCAGAATTTTCGTCCATAAAAATGGTCTGATTTCAAAAATTCATAACCACTTGCACAAAACTCATTTTGACATGCTATAAGCATATTTTGAAATGTCTATATGTCTACTCTAGCCATGAAAAATTTCAGATTAAAACGACTTCATCTTCCCATAGATTTAAGGTTTTTGCGAAGCTAACTTCGAAAATCGCCTAACCGATAAAATTTCGCCAGAACTTCGTTACTTTGATGTTTCTTTTCAAGAAATTTTGCTCTAGGACTACCCTCACTATTTTTTCGAAATAAAGCTAATTTTAACCATAAAAACATGAAAATAAAATTGCTTCTAGGAATTTAAGATCAAAGCATAAATTTCTATGAATTTAAAAGCTAAAACTTAAGAACTAGAGAACTTACCCGAAGACTTTGCTACTACTTCCTTCTTGCTTCTCACTAGCTCTCTTCTCTCTTTAGAAAACCACTACTTGGAGTTGGTTTTGGTGTGAAGAATATGAAGACACAAGGTGCCTATTTATACTAAAAGGTCATGGCACACTTGGTAATTATTCCTAACCTAATTCATCTTGCATGAGAACCATGGGTTTACACTAAATAATCTGAATTCTTCTTCAAGCCAAGGCCAAAAACGTGGCCCTCTCTCCCTCCATCACTTTCTTCCAATTCTAAGAGGATATCCTATCCAAAGGTACCTTATCCTCTTCCAAAATTGAATATTATTATCACATGTGTGTTTTTGTTTATGTTAAACGATTCTTGGCTTGAAGAAGGCATTGGTGGCTTCTCCACCTTCATCCATTCTCCAAGCAAGCCTTGGTGGCCTCACCACCATCATGCATTTCCCATTGGTTGCTTAATTATCATTAAGTTCAATTTCAAGATTAAATTAGAACCATTAAATTTACTTTATGAATATATGATGAGAATTAATGTTTAATTAGGCAAATATCACCTATGGAACCCTTGATCCACAATGTGCCAACAAGGCCAATTAACTCTAATCACTCCAACCCTTGATCCTCATTGTGCCAACAAGGCCTATTGGATTTAACTACTCCATTGATTAACTTTACCATAATTGCATTTAAATAAATTCCTCACTCCTCCACTAGACACACATCACTCACTACACACACACAACATGTCTCACTCTCATACACTTTTCTTAATCTTTTCTATTTAATTAGCAAGTATACTTTATGCTAATCTTAGCCATAAACACTTAATTAAAGGGTTTTACATACTTTACCTTTAATTTTCTTTTATTCAAGCTTTAAACAATTAGCCATTAATTACTTAATTAATCACGTACTAATTGTTGATAATTTTTTAAATTGAGATTAATTATTATCTCACAACTATTTTACTGACATTGGTATTTTATGCTCCATGTAAAATATTAAAAATCATGGGGTCAATTATGATCCCCAAAATAATATTAAATCTTGCCTCAATATTTTCCAAGGAAATAAATCCCAAAAATTACCTAAATTAGAGACAACATATTCTCCAATTTTTTATAAATATTTCATTGCCTCTTAGGATTTACCATAATATTTTCAGGGCATTCTATGACCCACAATTGCATTTAGGGATTTATACCTCTTTATTCACCCTAATTTCAATAGAAATTACCTTAGAAAATAAGGTATTTATTAAACTAGTTTCGAGACCACATATTCACCTATTTCTAATAGGTATTATTTACTAAAATATAATATTTCGATAAATAATTATCCAAGTATTACATATCCCTAAGTCGGACTTTTTTATGTCAAAGCTCGAGATTAAGTTTGATAAAAATTTGGCTCCTTTTGGTCCTAATAAAAACAAATATAATAGTTTTGTCGGCTTTCTAGCACGCAGCAATGTTAGCATCTTGACAGATGAGTGGAAAAATGTCGACGATGCCACTATAAAGAATCTTATTTGGGACACTATCCGGCTTACATACACTGTTCCTAACAGTCAACAGTTGAAAGACAACACATTGTTGTATTGTGCTGATCGGTGGAGGAAGTTTAAGACCTATCTAGCTAACAACTATATTTTTGCCGAGATTTCAGCTGGTGAGCCTTGCCCTAATCCTTGGGACACATACACATTTCTTGATGAACAAACTCGGCAACAATTTGTTCAGCTGCGGACCACTCTTGAAGCTTTGGTGAGTTTATATTTAGTTTTGTTTGGCCTTTTTTGTTTGCTTATTAACCTATGCGGATATGTGAATGTTATTGTGTTCATCTAATCCTGTTAGTTAGATGGTTTGGGGTGTGAATAGAAGTATACATTTCCATCCTTTGTCCTGCATCAGAGGATCATGTCTTAGTTCTATGCAAGTCTGATATGTAAACCGTGAAAAAGTAAAATACTAAGTAAATAATCAGGGAAATAATAATGGCATAAGAGTCAAGCCATTATTATAGCCTTAGTTCTGTTATAGTAGGTAGTGGTTAGACATTGTTGTTAGTAAGTTAGTATGTTAACTGTGTAATGGTTTTGGTGCAAGCTGTTATTGGGCCTTAAGAGTCAAGCCTCTAACTATATATAAGAGGTTAGTCTAATATGTGTAGGAACCAATTATGATGAATGAATGAATTGACTGAGTTGGCAAGCAATTCTGCAACTCCCTTGCCTCTGTTTCTCCCAATTTCTTCTACAATTCTACATCTTCCTTGAATAAAATGTTGAAACTTGATGAACTGAATTTGACTAGTGTTTAAGGTTCATATCAAGCAGAAGTTCTCTAATTTCTATTAGTGAGATGGCTGGAATTCATAATTAATAGTTGTTTTCAATTCTGATTCACAGAAAATAAGGGAACAAGCATAAGAGATCGGGAGAAAAAATGATTGCCCGCATAAGGCTTCTCGTGGTGGATACAAAAAAGCCGAAAAAGAGTTGATGGCGGCCAAGCGGAAGAGATTGGAAGATGAAGCTGAATCCAATCCTTCTGCGATACATGATCTGCCATATCCAATACGTCGCGAGGAGTTAAGGTTGTATATTCGGCAAAAGCCAAGCAGCGCCTAGACGAGTGAACAAACTCGTCTAGTTGCTGAAAGAATTCTAAGTATCGTCATTGTTCTTTTTTAGTTACTAAACATGTTTCATTACTAAGCTTCTCGTTATCTATATCTTACAGGAAGATCTTTAAAAGAAAGAAGCAGAGGGATCTTTTGTGTTGGAGGGGAGGAATGATGTTCTGACCGTCGCGACTGGAAAACTGGATCACACGGGGCATGTAAACGACTTCCTAGCATATGGTAACTTTCAAGAAGGAAGTGTTTAAAATGCGAGCCATGACATTTTGTACTATAAACGACTTCCCAACATATGGTAACTTGTCAGAGTATAGTGTAAAAGGCCATAAAGCATGTCCGATTTGTGAAGAAGGCACATGCTCCCATCAACTTCAACATGCAAGAAAGACGGTTTATCTTGGACATAGGAGATTTTTTAGATGGGGCCACCCATATGTCGATTAAAGAAAGCATTTTTTGGTGGCCAAGAGTCTGAAGATGCTCCAGTGGCATTAACTGGGGAGCACGTTTATGAAAAATATCAGTGTCATCTTCGGTAAGACTACAAAGAGTAGAAAAGAAAAAAATATATGTAAAAAGAGATCTGTATTCTTCGATCTTCCATATTGGCTCAATCTTGATGTGAGACACTGTATTGATGTCATGCATGTGGAGAAAAACATATGTGATAGTATTGTTGGCACGCTTCTCAACATACAAGGTAGTTCAAAGGATGATGTGAAGGCAAGATTGGATTTACAAGCAATGGGAATACGCGAAGACTTACATTCAAGGCCATATGATAAGAGAACTTATTGTCCCCCAACTTCTCATACTTTGTCTAAGGATGAGAAACGAAGTTTTTGTGAGAGTTTACATGGCACAAAAGTTCCATCGGGTATTCTTCAAATTTTAAGAGGCTTGTATCGATGAAGGACTTGAAATTAGAAGGCCAAAAGTCTCATGATTGTCATGTCTTAATGCAACAGCTACTCCCAATAGCTATTCGAGGCATCGCCGAATATGATCTTCGACACATTTTGACTAGACTTTGTTTCTTCTACAATGCGGTTTGTAGTAAAGTTTTCAAGATTGAAAAGTTGGATGAATTGGAAAATGAATGATATCTTATCTTGTGCCAGCTTGAGAAGCTTTTTCTTCCTACATTTTTTGACATCATGGTTCATCTAATTGTTCATCTAGTGAGGGAGATAAAGTTGTGCGGCCCTATCCATTTATGATGGATGTACCCAATTGAAAGATCTATGAAATTCCTAAAAGGGTATGTGAAGAACGCATACCGGCCAGAAGCATCAATTGTTCAGAAATATGTTTCTGAAGAAGCCATGGAATTTTGTCAAAATTATTTGGCCAAAGTAAGACATATTGAGCTTCCTAAACGTCATCATGCTGAAGGGGGCAGACAAGGGGCTTCAGTAAAGAGTGTGGATCCTGATGAATTGTCACAATTCCACTTATACATCTTGAATAATGTTGATGATGTTCAAGCCAACATAGATTCACATAAAGAAGCTGTAAGGAAAGAAAATCATCGAATAATTGAACAAAGGTTGATTATGGAGCATAACAGAACTTTTGCAAACTAGTTCAAACAAAAGATCGAGGGAGAGGAATGTGTTTCTGATACAATCAAATGGTTAGCACGTGGTCCTGAGGTTAATGTCATAAGTTGGAATTCGTATGTGATAAATGGTTATACGTTTTATACAAAGTCCCTAGATGATAGAAGCATCGTTCAGCATAGTGGTATTATGTTAGAGGCTGAGTCTATGCACTTCTTCAGTTCGAAAGACAAGAGGCCTAAATTGGCAGTCATGCCTTATTATGAGGTTATTGAAGAGAATTTGAAGGTGGACTATGTTAAAATTAGATTTCCCATTTTTAAATACTCCATATGGTTTCAATTATAAAAAAAAATTTGTTTCACAATATTTAAAAAATTAGTTACTCTTCTTAATTATGGTTGCAATAGAATTGATTTTCCTCATATGCCCTACTAAAAATTATGGCAATTTATTGCAAACAACTGTAACTAGTCATCTTCTAACTTGTGAATGAGGGGCACAAATTTTTTTGACCTTTAATTGAAAACATACATTAATTGCCCTTAAAATTGGGTAATTTTTTCTTATAATTTTTGACATGATTTTTTCGTAAAAGAAAAAACAAGAAAATTTGATATTTTTTGTTTATAATTGAAATTGGATGGAGAACAAGAAGTAGCTATGTTTGAATTTAATAATTTAATAAGAGTAATTTTGAAAAATACTGTAAGTATTTGACAGATTGAATGAATTAACTTCCATTCAACACCCCCTTCCTTGGTTCTTGTGTAGTTAGGTAAACTTTACCTATGTTTTGGACGGAAGGGAGTGTTTATTATATTATATAAAATATGTGAATATTGTTTTTTATTATTATATTATGGTTGGTTGGTGAGATATTTCACCAGTATATTATACTATAAAAAAATCTTTGTTTTTTCCAAATAATTAAAATAGTGCCAATACATCTCACGAGATTTGGGTGTGTTTGTGATAGCAGTAGTAAAAGTAGTTTTCTTCAATATGACTTAAAAATTTAAAATTAGGCAAAAGTCAAATTGTGCAACCTGATTTATATTTGGATTGATTGTGACAGAAGTAGTTTTTTTTTTCAATCTAACTTTTAAATCTTGTTTGAATGATTATATTGAAAAGCAAGTTTATATGAAAAATAAATGGATCTTATTAAATGAAATATATATTATATGTACATTAATTTTAAGAAAAATAAAATAAAATAATTTAACTTTAAGAGAAATAATAAAAAATATTTAATTGTGTAAATATTAAATAATTTATTAATTCATTTAACTTATTAATTATTCATGTAGTAGAAGAATAAAGGTGATAGTCCTAGGATAAATAAGACTACGCACTCCTTCTAGTTCTAATTATAGAAGAAAATTTTACACTATAAATTTTATCATATATTTAAAACTATATTTAAGACCGAGTTGGTAAAACAAAACAATGTCTAGTTGACATTGCGGTGGAAAAAAAGGGAAAATTCACTTGGGGGCCCTTTTTGGAGGAAAAAAAAACTCAAAAAGGGCCCCAAGATTATGAAAATCCAAAAAAGACTCCACGGCCTTTTCTGGGATTTTTCAGAATCTCGTTAACAACTAAATCATCACATTAATAACTAAATCAATACTCGTTTACAACTAAATCGGTCGCATTAACAACAATATTTTAACAACTAAATCAGTCACATTAACAACAATCACTACTAGAAAATGTCGGATTTGCGAGGGAAACTAATTTGCAAATTTGGGAAATTTGCGAGGAAATAGGGTTCCTCGCGAAAAGGTCATATTTTGCGAGGGAACCCTATTTCCTCGCAAATTTGCCAGAAATTTGGGGGAAAATTCCCGCCAATGTCCCCAATTTTGTTAGGGAACGATATTTCCCTCGCAAAATTGACAGAAATTGGCGGGAAATTTCCCGCAAATGTCCCCCATTTTGTGAGGGAACTATTTTCCCTCGCAAAATGGTTATATTTTACGAGGGAAACATTCTTCCCTCGCAAAGTAGTGATTTTTTGTGAGGGAAAATTAGTTCCTCGCAAAATTTCCCCAATTTTGCGAGGTAACTATTTTTCCTCGCAAAATAGTGACTTTTGCGAGGGAAAAATAGTTCCCTCGCAAAAAATTATGTAATGTGTTTTTTTTTTTGAAATATCTTTGCAAAGTAAAGCCAAGGCATTTGAAACAAAAAAAAATCAACTCTCTCACTCATTTCCTCCTCTGTTCGACTCAGTAGCATATTGATTAAAATCAAGACAATTTTCTTCTAAAGAATATTATTTTGAAATATATTGACAAACATTTGTCTTATAATTAATATATTTTTTATTTCTATATATCTTCCTTTTTACCATTTAATCAAATAAATATAACGAGAACAAATGACATATTTTTTAAAGATGTAAATTAATAAAAACCTTCATAAGAAATATATCAGAAATGTTGAAATCACATGATTAAAAATGTTTAAATAAGCGAATAATTATTGCTACTGAATGTTAGAATAAAAGCCATGGAAATCATGAACTATATGATCATTGTAATCTTATCTCTAATTTATAGTTATCTCAACTTGCGATGTTGTCATGAATTATATATAAATGTCGCTTAGGGTTAAATGGTAAAAGGTTAGAACAAATGTCGCCTATACATGAATTATATATAAATACTCATTTTCAAATATAGCACCTCATGTTAGTCATCTTGGAAAATTTTCTTTAAAAAAATGTGAGTCATCCTGGTGTCTTTTCCTTTCTCACATATTAATGAGGTCCCAAAACTGACTGAAATCTAGATGCACTGAGTTCTTAGGTGCTATATTTTCATTTGGAATTTGTCCAATGTGACGTAAGGAAAATTGTTTATTTCCTTAGCTTTCCTTTTTTTAATATTTTTTTACATCCTTTATGATGTGATGCAGATTTTCCATCTCACTTTGGATAGATATAAATGCCAAATACTTCAAAAATAAAGGGATAGACAAAAGAGTGTGGAAAGATCGTAATTTTGTTCTATATATTTTAGGATGAAATGAAGTAAGGTTTTAATTTTTATTAAAAAGTTAAAGGTCACATTTGAATCTTGAGCTGTCAACTTGGAGTCTTGAACAAAGGTGGTGAAGCACATGATAAAAATCGGTAGGCATTTCAATAATAGATTTAAGATTCACTTCCTGCGCAAATTCAAATTTCTCAGTTTTTCATGATTGAAACTTTCACTTAAATACTCATTTTCATTTAGTATGCATTGATTTTTTACACTACTTAATGAAATATTTAGTTTTGAAGTTACTACACGTTATGCATACCACTATTTCTTATACATTTTACTTATTGACGTTATGATTTTTTATTTTTGCTTTTGGAAATTGTGATTTTTTATTCTTGCTTTTGTTTCAGTATATGAAAAATCTGGAAATCCATGGAATAATTTTGTATCATTCTATTGTGTTGAAGGATATTCAGTCTGTTGTGGGTGTCATTGGACCCGATCAAAATGCGGATGAAGAAATTGCTTGACATGAGATCCAAAAAACTCATCCACAAAGAGTAGATGACAATAAATGTTGTGTTCAAAGAAATATTTAGGAATGTTAATCGATTAGAAGACATTGCTATGAAATATTGTTTAGATTTCATTTATAATATGTATTTTGAATTGATTGAAGGATAATGTTAGTTACCATTATTGAAGTTTTATTTCTAATATGTAATTATTCATTGGTAGTGATGTTTTAATGTTCTGTAAAGATAATAAAGTTGCAACAAGTAGGAAGCAAAATATATTTAAGTAACCTGTGAAGTACTATCAAAACAAAAAATTCAACTCTCTCACTCATTTCCGTCTCTGTTCGACTGAGTAGCTAAAATTTTTTTGCGAGGGACTTCTTTTTTTCTTGCAAATTTAAGTAAATTTGCGAGGGAAAAATAGTTTCCCTCGCAAAATTTAGTTAGATTTCCTCCCTTACTTGCGTCCACTTCTGTCATTTTCAGCCGCGATTTTCAGCCCTAGGTCTGTGCCTCCTTTCATCCTTCACCGTGCTTTCCTCCCACCGTTCCTGAACCCCATTCGACCTCAGCTCTCAACCCTCGCAGCAAACTTTCAAACTCCACCATCACTCTTTTTCCTTCCCTCTGTTCACAATAGCCTCCACTCTATTCCAAGATCGGTTCCTCCGTCGCTCTCGCCTCTTCCACCGTAGCTTCCACCGTCGACCTCCCTTTCCAGATCCGCCGTTCCTCTCCCTCCATCGCTCTTCACCGCTGCCTTCCCTCTCTCCGGCTTCTCTGTTGCTGGTCCATGGCGCTGCCTCTGCAACTTTCGGCAGGTTCTGTCTTCTCCGACGACCAGTAGCCCCTTGCTTTTGCTCGCTCACAAACCCAGCCAAGCTATCTTTTTTTTTCTCCCCCCATTGGGAACACACGATCGTGGAACAGAGTTTGATTCTTGCTCCCATTGCTGTCTTCTGAGGTAAAGATTATGCCTTTCTCTATTTTGGGTTGGTGTTTGGTTAGATTAGAGTTGAGTTGTCATATGATGCATCTGTGGTTTTGATTCAGTCTTAAAAGCATGCTAAACTGAGGCTTGAACTGATTAGTGTAGTTCTTGCTTGTTTTGATAGTCTCTGAACAGAAAATAAAATTTGAGCTTTAATTTCTTAGATGGTTCTGTCTATGCTTGGTCATCATGAGAACTAAATATATCCCTGAATCTGAAACTTGTGGATACATTCTGACAACTTTGGTTATTGTTTTAATTTTAAATATGAATGTTGCGCTGTCATCCCTTTCCCTTCTTCTTGTTCTATCTTCCTCTGCCATCTTTCTTCATTTTTGTATTCATTCTTTGTTGTATTTTTATTTATATTTTTCTTAGTTGTATTCAAACGGCAACTTAGTCAAATTTTTTCGACTGTAGAAAACATATATCAAAATCTTAAAAAATATCAACAACATGTGTTTGTTTGATGTAACACTGATGCTTGAAGCTTATAGAGACCTGAGTGATGACTGAATAATTTAATTGGTACGTAAGTAACAAACAGATGATGATAAAATAGGGGTGAATATTGATGATGAGTAATGGTTGAAGATTCTTAAGTGTGTGATGTGGTGGGACATGTAATGGCCTAATGAAGAGAGTCTCACATGGAAGATACCTCTATAGTTGGAATGCCTTGGAGGCTGTCGTACCTCTATAGTTATGCTTTCGATTGAGTTCTAATTATTCTAATTGCTGTGGATCCTATATTCTGTACGGGGGCTGTCTACCCAATGGAGAAAGTTATGTCGCCTTACCTCACATTTTCATTACATCTTACTTTCACATGTTTCTAACTTGAATTATTGAAGTGCAAAACAGATGATTTCTCTTACATTATATTATTCTTTAACGCTCAATGTTTATCTCTTGCCATTATTTCAGATACTGATTTTGTCAAAGCATCAAGGCGGCAGCTTAAGGAGGCAATATGTGCTACCCTCTTTGACATGAATGTTCCTGCTATTTGTGCTGTCAACCAGGTTTTCCTCTCTTTTAAACAAGAAAGCTCTGATTGCCTTATATCTATTGTTCTACCATAAGGATGATGCACATTAACAGATGCTGAAAATAGTTCATTAACTCATATATAGAGGATTTTGGTGATTCATTATCTAATTTAGTTTATTAGAACGGACAATTAAAGAAGTTGGTATTAAGGCATCGTAGTTGTTTCACTATTATAACTCTACCTGCTTCTCTTTTGATATCTCTTTCAAGTGTTTATATGTAATTATTCCTTCCCCCTATGCATCTTTGACCTTTCTGATGAAGAGAACATCTTTTTTCTTCTCTAGAGTAATCAACTTTGCTTGGCTTATGAAGGGTAAGAAAAGAAAATTATGGTTTTGGGTTTCCATTATTGTGGATTGCTTAGGTATGCATTATGCAAGTAATGGCTAGAATGATGAATTTTTGGTTAGTTAGGCTAAAGCAACAAAGAGCTAACTCAATTAGTAAGGGTGGAGTGGGGATGAGTAGGGTCCATGGTCTAAACTTTCTTGATAACAACAACAAAGCAAGTCTTATTTCAGTTGGTGAGATTTAGGACATCATTAGAATCTAGAGCAATTAATTGTTTTGAAATATTATCCAGGCTTTGTTGATGCCCCCCCCCCCCCAAAAAAAAAAAAAATCAAGGGAAATACTTGTATGTGTCAAATTAGTAGCAAAGGACCTTGGTGTGAATATTCAAGTAGACGTATATGATGTAATCTAACAAAAATTCAAAGTTATTAACCAAGTATGATGTTCAATGTGCTCTGTCCATGAACATAATTCATTTGAATGATATAATTTGGTTATTCTATTCTTTCAATCAATTATTTTTGTGTATTTTGTCCATCTTACTTACTTCCTCTTTGATGAACATAAGCCACTTTGTCTTTGTATCTTTGCAAAACAAACTTCTGGAATATTTGTTAATGTTGGTTTTCAGGTCACATCCATTGTTCCAACTTCCAAGTATGCCTATAAACTCCTTTCTATATATCGCCCTGCATTCTTTAATATAATATTTTATTTATGCATACTATTAAATTCTTGCACGTGGAGCTTATTAATGTGCTGTCCTTGTGGGGATGCTTGATACTTTTTTTTTTCATGCATGAACAAATAGCTGTTAATGCTTAGCCATTCTTTTTCTAAAGCAGTACTCATTTTTTTAAAAAAAGGAGAAAACAAAAGCCAAAAGAAATGCTAAGTTTAGATTTTTCTGATGGGAATATAGTTACTTGCATTATCATTTTGCGATTCGAATGGTAAAGTTATGCGCAAGGTGGGTTTGGAAGTTGTGGGACTGGGACCAATTAAACTTACGGGATTCCTTAAGGAGCTTATGCAACGCAAGGTTGGTATATATTCGATGCAAGGTATGATTATGATATTGTGAAGTTTGCATGATACATGTTTGTTAATTGTCATATGCGGGGGCTTCAAGATTGATTTTTTGGAAACATTTTCAAAGATCTGTGATCAACAAGTGCATCATCTTTCTTCCCAGAGTAATAGTTATGCAAATTGAACTCTTATATTTATTGGTTTAAATGTTGTAGTATCATAGGTCGATGTCGATTTTGTCATGACTTGCTTTCGCGACTTTGAATATGCTATGGAATGAAGAGAAAGCAATCTATCGTGTACTTCACATTGTTATTCCTTTTGTAGCATTGAACAAGTTTACGGTCATGTGTTTCGATATCATAAGCGAAGTTGTATTAAGTTTCAGTTGTCTATTTTATGCTTGGATTACTTTTTGGGTCTCAATGGGTTCCTTACCTCATTGCAAGTTTCATTCTCTATATGAGCTTTCTAGGAAAACAAAGAAAATAAACTTCATCATTATATCTTCTTATCTGCAGGATGCCTTGAGGACTTTTCTATTGTGGAAACTTGATAGTTTAGCAAAAGATGATAAATGCCAAATAACAATGATATCCACATGGGCAACTGATAACATTGGACAAGGTTCTTCTGAAATCTTGGCACTTGGAAGGGCTATTTGTTCCTTATTTTTATTTTTCTTTATATCGTTTGCTTTGTTCTAACCATATCATCGATAATGAAAGAGAAGGATGCTTATTTTTATAAAATAATATCGGGATCCCTTTACTTGACATGTATTCTCAACATTTACATTGTCACTGTCTATATTGGTCGAGATATTGGTTTTGTAGCTATAACCATGTCGAAAGGGTATGAAGATATGAAAGTTTATTGTTTGTTGGAGAAGCATCTAAACCATCCCTATGAAATGAAAAAATTGCTATGATTGGTAGTAAATTGGTTAGTAGTTAGTACCAGTTTAGGTTTTGTTTTAATAGTTGGAAAAAATAGGAAATGCAAGAGCGCAATTTCTGAGACTCCTTTGAGATTTTGGGAAATTAGGGCTGCTACTTCAAATATTCTATTTACCTATTGAGTTATGACATTTTAATCTTAAAGTTGATTTGGTGTTCATATATGATCTTTAGATAAATCGACTGCTGTTGGAGGATGACTCTGCTTGGGAGAATCACAATTCAGAGTACCAATCAATCATTAGAGAGTTCCGTGCTTTTCTCAGTGACTCCAAGGATGTATTGGATGAGACAACTACGATGAAACTTTTGGAAAGGTAGTAGTTTGGTTTATACTTGATACAAATACTTCACTAATGCTTTGTTCAGTTCCTCTGTAATTTTTGTAGAAGATTTTATATTTAAACAACAAAACATAAAAAATATTAACTCCTTTTTGTCATGCATGCATGGACACTCTAGTGGTAATGACGATATTGGTGGTGATCATGGCCATCATTTGTAGTTTAAACTTTTTTTAGTTCATTTTGGTCGAAACATTATAATTTGTAATATTTTATTTTTGTTATGTAAATTCTTATGATTGTTACAATTTATTTTTATGATATACAAGTCTTTTTTATTTTTTTTATTTTCTAATATATTTTTTTTTTATGATTTTTTATATTTTTTTAAAAAAATTAATTGGCATTTGCGAGGGAAAACTTTTCCCCTCGCAAAATGTGGATTTTGCGAGGGAAGATGTTTCCCTCGCACAATCAAAATTTTCAAATTTTGCGAGGGAAGAGGTGTCCCTCGCAAAATATTGGATTTTGCGAGGAACATCCTTCCTCGCAAAATTTTCAAATTTTGCGAGGAAAATTTTTGAGGAAATTTGCGAGGAAAAGTGTTCCCTAGCAAAATTTTTTTGCGAGGAAAAATCGTTTTTGTGAGGAAAATCTTTTTTGCGACATTTCAAGCACTTTTTCCATCAAGAAATTCGTCGCAAATCGGTTTTGCGACGGAAAATGCCTGTTTTTGCGAGGGAATTTTTCCACCGTAAAAAAATGTTTTTTTTTGTAGTGAATATCGATCCGGTTAACAACTATATCAACCATATTAACAACTAACGAGATTCCGAAAATCCGAGAAAAAAGCGCAGGGTTTTTTTGGTATTTTCAGAATCTTGGGAAATTTTTTTTTTGGGAATTTTTTTCCTCCAGAAAGAGCCCCCAAGTGGATTTTCCAAAAATAAAAAAAGGTTGTTTCGTTGGGAAATGAAGGTGCAGGGGTAATAAAGTAAATAGGTGCAATCAACTTTGTCGGCCAGCCTTGAAAAATAGCTTAAGCCTTTTCTTTTCTCCAGTGATGTACTGATGTGTCGCACTCCATATGGACTATAAGCCTAAAAAAAATGGCTTAAGCCTCATCTTGTGATTGGACCCAGAAGCTCTCAATTTATATGGCCAACTCAAATAAGAAAAGAAGAAAATTTTCTAACCAGCTCAAACTGACTTTTACCTCAACAATCGTGTCATTCAGGGGTTGAGTTTCTCTCATCATCTTTTTCTCATTATCCCTCATAATCTCTCAATCACATCCGTCCAATTAATACAATACTACTTTTACTTTTCTATCATTTTTTCAATCAACAGCACAGATTAAACCAATGAGAGAAAATGAGAAAAGACATATGGAAAGCCTTTATGTCATTCAGCCCTTAAAAAATTGGGAAAATCACAGTGACATCTCAAAATACGAAAATAATCACAAAAAAGTCTCATAACAAATTTCCCTCTTTGTGATTAGTTGTGAATAAGATATTGAATTCTGATCATAAAAAAGTCCCTACGTCAAAATAGCTTTTCATATTTTTAAAATGATTTTATTAGTTGTTAAAATGTCCCTATAAAAATATTATTATGAAAATGACTTAATGTTGTCAAAATGACTTTTCGTATGTTACGACAATTTTCTAAAATTCTACACTTATGAAAAACTCGGAGAATTTTTTACAAAATGTAAAACCATTCTGACAACATGAAAAATCATTTTGACAACGAGATTTTCATAGAAACATTTAATAACTAATAAAGCCATTTTGACAATATAAAAAGTCATTTTGACGTAAAGACTCTTTTGTGAGCAAAATTCAGTATCTTATTCACAACTAATCAGAAAAAGGAATTTGTTATAAGACTTTTTTGTGATCATTTCCGTATCTCGAAGCCTCATTGTGATTTGCCCTAAAAAAATTTCTAACCAGCTCAAACTGACTTTTTCCTCAACAAGCCCTTAAAACGCTATCCCAAATGTTGAATGTGTATTTGGGATCCGGGGAAAAAAGGAATAGTAGACTCATTTATAAGATACGAGACTGATAATCTTATGTATAATTTCATTGCTTTAAGTTGTTTTCTTTTGAAATAGTATACTTTTAAATTCACCGTATGAATGAAAAGAAATTATTGAAATATAATTGGATGTAATTTGAAATAGATAATTATATATTTTGGAGTTTAATCAATGACCATAAAAAATACCCAGATAATGGTAAAGGAAAATGGATAATAATTGTAAGGAAGGAATTGCTTTGACTTTCTCCATGAAGACAAAGCCTAGCATTAATGGAGTTTGGAATCACTACATTGTCTGGTCTCTGATCATATAATTAAATTTTAATTATGCCCCACCTCTAAACATACATTTTCAGCCACGTAATGCCTTTGCTGAAGGTGACTATTATCCCACCCATTCCCTTGGCATTTATTTTTTTCCTTAAAACAAAGGCTAGAACTTTTAAAAATCGTCATGTACACTCATCACCATCATTCTCTTTTTATTATTTTTAATTAAAAAAAATAGAAGAAGTGAATTAATGTCAAGAAATCAATATTAGCATAAGATTTCATGTTCTCATCATTCCCACCTCATTGAAGCTGCTGACTCTAGGAAACTCCTCCTCCCTTGTAAAGATATTTTGCTTGCTAATATATGATTTGAATTTACTTTCTTTTATGGTGCTCTTGGTATGGCCTTGTCATTTTTGTAAGTAAAAACAAAAGGCAGAAAATTAGGACAGGGTTGATCGTTTAGAAAAAGTTTATTAGAGATACATGAGACATCCATCACAAGGAGGAAGAAACGGGCTGCATATATATTGTGGGCCGTATAGAAGAAGAATATGATTTGGAAATATATAAAAGACTATGTTACATCGTAACTAAAATCATTGTCGGGTATGGTTTTAATGACGACTTTTTTTTTTTTTTTTTTTTTTTTTAATGTTACATTATATGATAATATTATTTATTTTTTATTGTATAAAGTTTAGGTGAGTTAGATCTTAAAGACTCACTAAAACTAGGTATACCTTTAAGCTCAAAAACGCTTACAAATGTATTATTATAGATCGTTCATCAACAAAATTCTTACATCAAAATTCTTACATCAGCAACATGATTTAAACTCATAACCTTATGGGTCATGAGCCACCTTATTATTGACTGGATCAACTCTTATTAATATAATAATGTTTATTATAGGAAAATTAGTTATAAAGTGTGCTTATCGTAAATTATTATAGGGAAATATATATATTTTTTTAAAAACTAAATGTCAACATAACGGAAATCTGACTTGAAATAGCCTTCCAAGTAAGAAAACTTGCTACTAAAGAGAAACTTCCTTGGCTTTTTTCCTTCCTTGATGTGTGCCTGATAATTGGATGATTGTGATGATCCAGTGTATGACCTATTACTCGGTGAAGGCCTAGCTTGATTGGTTGCAGAAGAACTAGCATAAGCAGATGAAAAGATTCAAGAACCAATATCAGAGAAAGTGGGAGAAACATACATTGGCTTGGGCATGGTTGGTGGGAGATTAGGCAATGGAGCTTCAAAGTTAAGAACATTAAGTGCTTGTTTAATTGTAGGCCTCATAGTGTAATCTGGGTAAGCACACCAAAGCCCAATAATCACTAACCTTTCAAGTTCTTGCTCATCAAAATCTCCATTATTAACAAGTCTTTTGTCAACTGCTTCTTAAAGCTTACCTCTGCCATAAAGTTCCCATACCCATTGCACCATCAAGACTTGTTCATCACTGGCATTAGGGTCAATTGGTTTTCTCCCACAAGCTAATTTTAAAGCAACAATTCCAAAACTGTACATGTCAGATTCTCTTGTTGCCTTGCCCATTGCCAAGCATTCAGAAGCCATGTATCCCTTAGTTCCTGCTGCAGTTGTTGTTATTAACCCTTTCCCGTGTTCCACGAGCCTCGCTAACCCGAAATCTTCGAGCTTAGTGTTGAAATTTGAATCCAACATGATATTGCTTGATTTTATGTCCCTATGGACTATGCATTGCTCCCACTCTTCGTGCAAGTAGAGTATCACCGAGGCTAGTCCTTGAGCGATATTATATCTTGTTGGCCATGTCAAGAGGTTTTTGTTTTGAAACAGATGATAATTTAAGCTTCCATTTAGCATGAACTCGTAGATGAGTATAAGATCATTTTTCTCGTGACACCAACCGATGAGTTTCACCAAATTCTTGTGTCTTAGTTGACCTATGATCTTTACTCGGAAGCATACTCCTTTACTCCTTGTTTAGATTCGTGGGACACCTTCTTAATTGCAGCATAAGCATTCAAGCTTCTCATGAATCCTTTGTAGACCCCACCAAAACCTCCTTCCCCAAGTTTGTGTTCCTCTGAAAAATTGTTTGTGGCTTTGACAAGTTCATTATAGGAAAACTTCTTTGGTCCTTTGTCCAAGTAAAGATCCAAGTGATCATCATCTTTTTTTTCCCTACAATTGAACTTCCATTTCAGGAACCCAGCAATGCATAGCCCACCAATCACTAAAACTGACCCAATTTTCAATCCAATGACCAAACGCTTATTACTATTGCTTGTACTCTTTTGCACCACACCCAACACTTTAAGACTTGAATTGAAGGACCATGAGCATAGTGTATGTAACTCAAACTGTAATCCTGTGACTGAAGAAAATCCAAACTGAACTTGTTCTGGGAGGTACTCATTCAAATCAATCTGATGGGAATAATTTTGTTTGATTTTGACGTTATCCTTATATCCTGTAAACTTGACACTTAACTAAAATGAGCTAGAATCATAGGTAATCTCAGTATCATACTTTCTACCATCATTCATAGTGTACCATTGTGTTGTATAAGGAGTCCACATTTGTTTTACATTGATTCCCACATGATCATAAGGTGGATCCTTTCTATTAGGCATGGTGTCAAACTCGACTGCTACAAATGGATGTTCATCTGCATAATTTGGATCCTCCATCTCTCTACGACCAACGAGACCAATACCACTTCCATCTAGAGGCACTGGAAGTGGAAAATTTGGCTGTGCTAAGAAGAATGTGATGCCATCTCCATGCCCATCACGAGTTTCATTTAGTACATTGATGATGAATGTGAAACGAGTAGTGAAGTTTGCTAGTGTTCTTGTCTCTTTGTCCCAAAGTTGCAACAAATTCTTGTATGTTACTCTCCCTGCACTGTCTTTCTTGTATCTGAGTCAAGAATCGGCTTGTTAGATTCATAAGAAGTTTATACATAGTAATTTATTTATTTATTTATTATTATATACCTTCAACTTTAGTTGAATTTTAGGGATCGAGATAACATCAAATTATGTGACTAAAAGTGTGCCTGAGAAGGACACCAAAAAGTTTGATTTGTGCAAACGTACGTTTTTGACTCTAAGTGTTGGCCACTAGCTAATCCTTGCATCCATCATCTTTTAATTACTTGTGTGGCTTAGATTGGACTTCCTCCAGTTCCTAATATAAAATATACTTATTTAATTTGAGTAGATTAAAGAAGTTAATTAATTAATATGACTTTTAGAAAAATATTGACAAATATGAGAAATAAATTTTACATTTAAAACCAAAGCCTACTCTCCAATTAGGTCCTACATTAAGGACCAAAAGGAGTAAGAGAGCTTGGCTCCTTGTGTTGTTAACTATATTTCTTTGTTCTCTTTTCAGTGTTTGAGTTGCTTAAATTTCATTAACAACCCCCCCCAAAAAAAAAAACAAAATACTTTCTTAGTAGTCCTTTTTGGGTCTCCCACAGTGGGGATATTAGTGTTTTTCAAGTGAATTACCAAAGTGAGTTTGGTATTGTTCAAAAGGGGGATTACACAAATCCTGTACCTGCCACCTTATACCTTTTCAGTCATTTTACTCATTCAAACACCAACAACAATTTGTACATTCAAAGTTAAAAATAGATTAACTTTCAATTGAGGTTAGTACTTTTTCAAAAGAGGAACTGCACAATCTCTATATCCCACTTGTGACGGATTTTGCAAAATAATTTATATATGGAAGCAGGAAAAACATGTATAACTATAAATAAGAGCGGAAGGTGAACATCATATATATGACGAGTAAAAAAAAAACTTCAAGAATACCAAAGTAAGGAACCAAGATATATTTTGTTGCCAGAAGAAGCTATTATATGTGTATGTGTGTGTGTATAAGCGCGCAAAATATAAGGTAAAGCATATTTCTAAAACTGAGGCCATCAGAATATAATAAAAGAAACAACAATTACCAGTATTGTCTGATGATGTATATATTACCTGGTGAGGTTTAGCATCCCATTTTCCTGGAAAACATCTCCTTCAAGGTTCAAGTTCTGATGATCCAAATCAATAAATTTCTCATAGTTGAAGTTTACTGAGGTCTCACCAGCAGGGATTATGAGAAACAAGAAAATTTTGATTATGATGAACTATGTTGCACGGACACGGACACGACACGATACGACACTCCGACACGTGAATCCTAAAAAAATCTAAATTTCGACACGTTAGGACACACTTTTATATTAAATATATATTTTATAATCTAGATTTAATATAAAACATCTATAAAGTATAGAGTATAGACTACTCACAAGTTCATTTATTTTCATCTCTTGGTATATCATTTGGGGATTTCAACTTAGAATATTCCAAAAAAAAAACTTAGAATATAAATTTTTAGTTAAGTTTATTACTATTATGATTATTATTATAATCGCTTTTGTCCTTATCTCTATGCAATGAGATACGTGACACTGACACTAGTGGAGGAGAGAATCCATTGGAAAGATGCTAAGATGCTAATTCCAAATGTTCACACACCCACGGTGTCAAAAAGCAAAAAGGAAGCCTGGCGCTTAGTAGCGCCTTGGCACTTGTGCCAGCTCTAGGAGCTTGGCCTCCCCCTTGTCCCGGGCTCGAGCCCGCCCCCCCCCCACTTGGAGTATAAAAAAAAAAAGCAAAAAGGAAGTGAACGCGTATTGAGACTTGTCTTCAGTCTTCAGATCCTCCCTTTCCGTCGAGAGAGCTTCTGAAGGAACGAGGAGAGCTCAGACATCGGACACCCACCGTGTCAAAAAGCAAAAAGGAACGAGGAGAGCTCAGAGATCGGACACCGAAACCAGAGGCGCTGCGAGAGCTTCGAAGAGTTGGAGAGCCACTTCCTCCGTCTTCACACCCTTCGTTTCCGTCGACCTTCTTCAGATCTATCTCTCTCCTCCTCCTTCTTGTTTTATATCTTGGACTTCACAAATCGTTGCTCGAACCAGATCGTTCCTTGACGGTGTCAGACACGGTCAAAGATGCGTGTCAGAATGGTCAAGGTGTCAGCCACCGTTGACCACGTCTGACACCCGTGTCGATGCGTGTGGGACGAGTGTCGGTGTCCGACACCGTCCGACGCGCAAATTCTCCCAGAATAAGCGTGTCGGTGCTTCATAGATGATGAACAAGCAAGGAAGCAGATGAGTTTTCCTCCTGCGCTTTGATATCCCCATAAAGCTTACATGTGTGAGACTTAGTTTGGAAGCAGTTTAATTGAAATCACTTGGTTTACATAAATAGCCACTGGGTTTTATTTCGTAAAGGGAAACACTCTGGTTACTATTATAAGGTACTTCATAGAAAAATTGAGTAGTCCTTGTTATAATTCACCAAGTGAGGCGTTAACTACTTTTTTTCAATATTGCCCATATTTAAAGTTTGGTGCAATTTGTTTTGCTTATTATGATGTAATTTATTGTTTTAAAAATTGAATATATTTGATTTTTTTTTTTTCATTTTGAAACAGATTTATTAACTTAATCTTCTTTCTTCTTGATTCTAGTGATGTAGTTGGCCGGCGTCTTATAATAAGTACAAGAGTATATACTCAAATTCTGAAGATATTAACCATTTTATGGAGAAAACTTCATCATTTGATCTCTATATTAATTTACAATAAGCTATACTGTGATATTTATAATTCCTTTTCAATTAATCTTTTTCGCATTACGTAAGTTAATTCTCATATTTACACTTGTTTATAAATGGATCCCACATGAACCATGAAAGAAAATTCTAGTAGAAATTTGTTGATGTAGCAATCAGTAACGTGATTTGGTTGACCCTAACAATTTGCTAGGCGTATGAGGTGGTGCAAATAATTCACAATAAACAAGAATGCAATGTCTCTTGGGATAATTGTTGGCTCCTTGTTGGCTTCTTAGCCAAATAGTCAATATTGAGTCTTGTGCACAGGAAAGCATTTTCTTTTTTCTGTCTTGAAGAAAGATCGAGGTGCATAGACTACTTTGTCAAGAGTAGTAGGTAGGTGTTGAGAATAAGAACAGTTGATAGAGACTACTTTGTCATTCTTCTTACTTTGATTGCCAACACAAAAAATATGAAAATGATAGAGATTAAACAGCAACTAATTGTACCTAAACTTTTAATGAATTTCTTGTAGGCCGGTAATCGGTAATATAATATAACTGAAATATAGATTTGCTACACATGATTAAAGTTTGTATTTAAAGTTATACAATACTCCTTCGGTCATAAATATATGACATAATTTATAGTGTAAATTACATTTCAAAATACGTCTTATATTTAAGACCGAATGTAGTATTTAATAATGAACCAATTAGAAATTTTATCAACTCGATCACATAATCTTAATAAGGAATTTTCCCAAGTATATATAGGAACTAAATTATAATTATTTGTAATATATAAGGATAAGTTTAGGAAAAACCTAAAGTATAAGGGTTGAATTAAACATTAAAATAAACAATTGAAGCTAAATAAATAATTTTTTCTTTTCATTTTCTAGAATATTTTTTTGGTATATTTTGTAGATTAAATTTGTACAAGGGTATGATGATCGATCGATATCGCTGTAGGGACACCATACAATTAGAGAGTAGTGACTCTTGAAATATATCTGTTGCATCAATTTTCCGGACAATTTGCGGCAGCTACAATGACTTCCCACGTGTGTAGGGGATTTCAGCTTTGAAGATTTTTTTTAGTGAGTAATGAAAGATATAGAAATCAAGAAGGTAAAGATAAAAATGAAAACTATCCCCATTATAAAATTTGTCGTGAAAAAGTACCTAAGACCCAAGTCTTGAGGAGATATAACTCTCTTTTTTTATAAACAAAATTTTAGGAAAGGGGTTAAATTTCCACCATGATCCGAAGGATAAGCGCTTGGGCCCGAGTCACAAGACATCTTGGGTTAGAAAGACACACGCTTCCACCTCTTCCCCCGTTTCCACCCTTTAACTTCGTGACCCACTTAGGATGATCTTGACTAACTTGGCCATTCAGGATCGAACCCCCTCCCTTTAGGTGAGAAAGTCCGACCCCTTCGACAGTTAAACCCAAAGACGAGGGGTGAGGAGATGTAACTCTTATTCATCAATAGATTGTAATTCTTCTTCAACTGTGTATAAATATCATCTATTTTACATATAGTTAAAAATAAGTTGTATCTTAAAGAACAGTCCGTTTGCACCTACTGAAAATAGATGTATCAGGGTCATTAAACACATTTTACAAAGAAATTTTTTCAAGAACTTTTTGATGGTTACATGTGTGTGTGTGAGAGTGAGTGTGCATTGATTTTTTTTTTTTTAAAAAAAAAATATGACATCATGATTTATAGAATTTAAGGAAATATAAAAGCAAACAGACAAAAAAGGTTAAAAGTAGTATACATAATACATCCATACATATATTAATATTATATTTTCTAAAAATGCACTTATGGAGAGAATGAGGGTGAATGAGAAGAAAAAAAGGGGTATGTGAGAAATAATTAATGTAATGATAAAACATATATAATTTTTTAAGAGCTCTTGGCTGATCAATTGGCAAATCACAGATCCCTTAAATAGGCGGTTGTAGGTTATAACCTCAAGGTGGGTAAAGTAAAGGGTGTTGGAAGGACACAAATGATCACATAGAAATAAGTACGATACGGCAAGATGCATGAGTCTGATTTCTCTCCTTATCATTTCTCTTCTCATCCCTCATCTACATCGATAATTTCATTTAAATGTTAATCTTGGCCATTCATTTTATACCTCGCGAGGTATAAAAGAACCTCATGAGATAAAGATGAAATGAATGGCCAAGATTAATATTTGGTGAAATCAACAGTGTAGATGAAAGATGAGGAGAAAAACACTGAGGAGAGAAACTGTTTCCACGGCAAGATAGGAGGCCAACATGAGTAGAGGATAAGGTGACCACATATAAAGTAAGTATTAAAACCATTTGCAAACCCCACGCTGCGCGCGCGCATATATATATAATGAGGAAAGCAGGAGCTAATGCTTCACATACTCTCAATCTTTTCAAAAATACTCGTTTCATCACCGTTCATACCTTTCTCTGTATTCTTTCACATTGTCTTTAAACATGAACGGTCCAAGTAACTTCATTCCAGGTTTCGAGTCATATAACCCTTTCTTTCTTGAAGCTTTACTACATGACAATCGAGTCTAACATGTTGGTGACTTGTTTAACAATGTACCATACCCCTATTCTTCTTTACCTCCCCAGAATCCCGTAGGAGTGAACATTCCATTATCTGGCACAATGATACATGCTCCAACTTCTCCTCCAAGGATTCAAGATTCTATCCCTATGGTTACCTACAGAAAAGAATCTGAAGCAGGTCCATCAAAGCAACCTGTTAAGAGATGTCGTAATATGACAGAACTTATAGAGTCTACAATGCCATCTCAACCAAGAAATCCTGCTTCCAGCTTGACTGAGACATCTAACCCATTTTCATGTGGTTGCTGCCATGTTCTGCGGGAGATCATTCATACCAATGGACTTCAATATCATAAACTTGAAGTTCATGGGCGGATCGGTATGATAAGTCATGCTGTCTTTCACCAGGACGTACAAGGAGGTTCCTCAAGACCTCAAATGTTCGATTTTGGTAAGAAAAATATAGAAGAAATCAAACATTTTTTGAACAATTATTGTTTGAATCAAAACTCTTTAGGGTATGTCCTGGTGTCAGATCCCCTATCAGCCTACTATGAGGCTCTCTGTGTTGGTTTGGAATGGACCAAAACTCAAAATGAACCCATCGGTAGTTCATTTCCAACCACTCTTCGAAAACATAACCAATAAAGGTAAAGAACCCATGGTTGTAAATAATAATCCTCCTATCCCTATACATAATAATCCTTTAGTCCTCATACCTAGAGATTCATATAGGTCAAGGGCTGAACAAAACATTAGGGGTGAATTAATGTCAATAGATGATCTAAAAGACTTCTTCCATTTACCTCAACAAAGCGGCTAAACGAGTCCGTCTATGCAAAAATGTTATACGAGAAAATATGTCGTAGGGGAAAAATACATTGGCCTTACGTAAAGGTTCGAACAACCATGAGTCGAATTCTTTGGATTGAAAAGAACACTTTCTTCTCGTGATCCTGTCTCAAGAGTAAGAATTGAAAAAGAGAAATTAGTAGACTTAAACATGAAATGGTCGAAGCTTGTGGTGAGATTGTGCCAACTGTTGCTCTTGATATTTGAAATAGCATTCTTTATTTTATTTTGGTAAATAGGTCACATTCTAATTTTCTTTTCAGTCCAACATTCATGATCTATTACTTTTCGAATATGGGGTGCTCTATAATTTATTTCTCATATCCCATTATTCTAATTCTCATACATATTAATCATATGCATTAAATTCATAATAATAACTATAGTAAAGGTAAAACAACAATTACTACTGTAAATTAATGCGCTAATGGTAATTACCATATAAATAGTAATTACTATACAAATGGTAAAATAATAATTACCATTGTAATTTCTTTGCATCAATAGTAGTTACCGTGTAAATAGTATTTATCTTATGGTAATTACTATGCAAATAAAATATTAGTAAAAAGTTTGTGCAATCATATAAATAGTAAAATAGATCTTACCATTATAATTTCTTGATCAATAGTAATTCGTAGTATGAATAGTAATTACCCAATGGTAATGACTATACAAATAATAATAATAGGAATAAAATATACAAATAGTAATAATAATAATAATAAAATAAGAAAATAGTAAAGATATTAATAAAATATGTAAATAATAAAAATAAGTAAATAGTAATAATATTAATAATATGAATAAAAAGAAGGAACCAAGAAGTAGCTACGAAGGTGAAAAGCAATTGATAATAAAATAATGTGTGCAAATTGAAAAGTCAAAAAGGCTATAGAAGGATGTAGAATTAAAGGCTCTGGGGAGTAATTTCCATGAAAAAGCAAAAGTTATAAAGAAGTCAAATATGGCGGCTGGAAATATAGAAGGAACAAGAACCTAGTTGAAGACTCGTGAATGGAAATGAAGCTGCAAGACGGTGTAGGTCAACTTACATATTTAATATTAATAATTTTGCATATGGGACATCTACGTTTTCACATTTGAATCTGACTTAAATTATCACATTTTCCTTTTATAATAATTTAATGCCAATTTGAGTGTGCAAGAAGACAAAGAAAAAGAAACAAACTTGATTCACGCGCAGAAGACAAAGAAAAATGAACCTGTTTTCTTCTTCATTTTCGACGCCGTAGAAGACAATACAATCAGCCTGCGTTTTCTTCTTCACGTGACTTCCAGCACCTTCATGGACCACGTTTTGACTCTCACTCACCTTCCTCGTTCACTCTCTCCTTCTTTCTCTGTTATTTGATAATTAAAACAGAGCACACACACACCTCCAGCTCTAAAGCTCTCTCTCTCTGGCTTTTGTTAAGGCAACACGGATGAAAGAAGACTAAGGAGCAGCGACTATATAGAGAGAACTAAGGGTCGATTCAACACAAGAGAATGACAGACCAGAAAAAGAGAGACCATTATGTAAGTAGTGTTGGGCTCGAGGGGTATAGGAAGGGGTTGTGTTGCTGATACAAGAAGCAAGGGGCTGCTGGTTTGTGTGTGTAGCTAAGGCCGAAAGCAAGATTTGGGTGTATGGAGAAAACCTGATATGATGATTGTGTTTCCATCAGTCTTTTCTCTGTGCAAGGCGATCGACCAGATTGTGGCCATGCAACTGGACCTCCTCCCATGCCTCAAGGCTCAAACGACCTCTCCACTGACATTTCACTAAGGCAGAGATGACTGAAAATGGAGGGCAATAGAGAGAGGCTGAACGGGATGGTGATATCAGGAAGATCGGTGATGATGATTAAGAAGCTCTTGGTTAGAACTTCGTGCTGATAACGTGTTATAAAACTAAAGAAAAAGATAACAAGAACAAGAGAAGTTCTAGGAGAGGAGAGAGAAATTCTCATTCAAGTCTATTATGAATGTTTCAAGCGCCTCTATTTATAGACCTTCTTGATAGTTCTTATGCAATGGACATCCACATAATAATATATTTATAACAAAATTTTAATTATGCCCACCTCTAAACATACATTTTCAGCCACGTAATGCCTTGGCTGAAGCTGACTATAATCCCACCCATTCCCTTGGCATTTAGTTTTTTCCTTAAAAAAAGGCTAGAACCTTTTAAAAATCATCATGTACAGTTATCACCATATTTCTCTTTTATTATCACCATATATTTTGAATGCCAAGGAATCAAGATTAGCATAAGATTTCATGTTCTCACACTAGTGTAAAAAATCGCTTTTAAGATCAGGTGAAAATCGCTTTTTAGACTGGTTTTGGTTCCAGTCTCGATACTGCCGATCTAAAAAGTCTATTACTTCAAAGACCAGTTTCCCAACCTCTCTTAAATTCACTTTTTAGACCAATTATTTAAGATAAATGTCTAAAAGATAAAACTTTCAAGATCAGTTATGCAAAATTACCGACGTTAAAAGTTTCACTTTTACACAACAAATCTTAAAAGTATATCCATCAATTTTTGCTCCAACCTAATCATGTCATCCCCTCCACTCTCCACTCTTGTAATTTTGGTCATTTATTAAGGCCTCCCTCGTACGCTAGATGTGACTCAACCAAATCCTATCCTCACCATCCACCCACTGTTGCTTTTTTACAGAAAAAGGGCGGACGCGGGGCCTGCCACCCCCGCCCCCTAAATTCTTTTTAAAAATAAAATACATAAATAGCCCCAAAGTGTAAAGAATATAAACATGAAGCTAGTGATGGTCATGTATATATATAAAAATACGGAGGGAGGGCTATTGTAATAAGAAAGAGGTGGGTCCCTTTGGCCACTTATTGTATTTGAAGATAGAGTTACAACATTTTGAGCTTGACATTCATAAACATGATTTAATTAATTTATCAATTACATCTGAATTATGTCAAGTACTAGTAAGAACTAGAAAGTCCACCATTCATCTTCTTATTGATAGAGTGATTAGACTTGTACACACTCTTCCAATTTCTACAGCAACTACTGAAAGATATTTCTATGTTATGAAGATAATCAAGAACATGCTTCAAAATAGAATAGAAGACCAATTTCTTGATGATTCTTTGATTACATACATTGAAAAAGAAATTGTTTTGAGTTTTAGCACAAATTCAATTATAGATGAGTTTAACAATATGAAAAGAATAAGAGTCAAATGAAGTAATCTTAATTTTTGTAATAGATTTTTTTTTCTTCAATTTTTTATATATTAGGTATATATTGTATTTCAAATACTTTTATTTATAATGTAGCATTTTTCATTTCACCCCGTAAAATTCCTGGGTCTGCCCCTGTTTACGGCCAACCCTCGTGCCATCCGCCAACACTGATGCACCTCACTATATGGTCCCACGCCTCAAAACCACTACCTCACAGACTCTGATTTTCCCCAAGTTTTGGCCTCCTCTTCCATGTACCTCACACTATCCCATTTATATATATGCCAATCCACTCACTCCATCAAACCCAAACCTTACCTACTGATCCTCACCATTACACTTCTAAAGACTTGTAAAGCTATTATGTGTCATAGAAAAAGCTAAACATTAAGCTGAGTTCAGCAAGCAGTACTAGTTCAACAACATCTCAAGGCTTGTGTACGTAGAACTATGTCCTGAGGTCAGTTCAACAACATCTCAAGAACCAAGCTGGGTTCATCTCTTAGGCTAAGAACCTTTATTCTTCATCTGCTTCTGCCATGGCTTCAAAAGGATTCAAACACCACAACGCAGAACAATCTGAAGAGCCCCTTAGGACCGTCATGTACTTGAGCTGTCGGGGTCCCAACTAAAGCAAAAGAAAAGACCAAAAAAAGAAAACATTTTTGTAATTGGTTCCTTGTTCCACCAGCAAAACATGGAGGTCGAGCTTTCTAGTGCCATCTTTTGACTTTAGTTGTTCTGATGTTGATACAAAAACACAAACGTAAATTTCAATACGAAAAAGGAAAACATGATAGAACTATAAACTTAGTAAGGGGTTATATCTATCATATTAAGAAAATTGAGAACTGACACTATTCCTTTTTGCCGATCTAACTGCCACAACGATTGCCCTCGTCTCTTCACAATGATCGGTCATGAACAGAGATGGGGAGAGCTGAAGTGCGGCAAGTAGGGTTGCAGGTTTAGAGGCAATTTACGATTCAGCGATATTGATTAACTGAGGTGAAGGGAAACTGTGTTAGATGTTTAATAAGGATAGCTAGAGAGCGGGAGTCACAGAGATTATGGTGGTGGGCGAGGCGCCAATTAGAAGAGAGTGAAGCTGCGAGAGTTATTGCTACAGGAAGAGAGGTTCAGATAACGAAACTCAATTTTCAGCGCAATAAAAGAGAATATTCATCTTTTAGACCGGTCATAAGAAATATAAGGCCTAAAGAGTTTCATCTTTTAGACTGATTATTAGTAAAAACTGATCTTAAAAGTAATAAATATATAATTTCTTTATTCCGCATCTTTTATACTAGTTATAATAAATATAAGTTCTAAAATGTTTCATATTTTAGACCGGTTATTTGTAAAAACAGGTTTTAAAAGTAATCAACTTTTTTTTTGAATATTTTTAGACAAAAAACCGGTCTAAATAATATATTTTAGACTTTATATTAAAGAAACTAGTCTAAACAGTTCTTTATATTTATGAAATTGTCTCCGATCATACTTTTTAAACGAGATCCTCTATAACTAATCTAAATGTGACAATCTAAAAACCTTTTGTTTTTTTTTACCAGTGCCATCATTTTCACCACATTGAAGCTGCTGACTCCAGGATACTCCTCCTCCCTTGTAAAGATATTTTCCTTGCTAATATATATGATCCGATTTCATGCTGCTCTTGGTATGGCCTATAAAACAGAAGGAAGAAAATTAGCACAGGATTGATAGGTCAAAAAAGTTTATAAATGAGATATGAGACATGCATCACAAGGAGGAAGAAACGGGTGGGATATATGTGATAACCCAACAGAAAAAAATAAAAGTTAAAGTTAAATTATAATGAATTTTGAAATTTTTGAAAAAAAATTATCTTATAAAGTTATTAAAATATATACCCTACACCTAGTAGAATCCTTCTAGTATTCCAACAACTCTTTAAAATGATAAAATTTAACATTTATTTATAATATCTTTTAGTTGATTACGACGAAGATCACTAATATTTTTAAATTTAAATAATATGATATGAGAAGATATTTAGTAAATGTTATTAAACCTCATTATAACAGAAATTACCTTATGGAATAATTTAGGAAACCCTTTTTTAATTCTAGTGGTATTATTAAAAAATAACAACTACTATCACAATAATATATTATTTGAATTTATACCCAATCTCTATCTCCATAATCCCGAAATCAAATCTAGGCTCCTCCTCCTCAATACTATCGATCCTATCAGGTGAGAGCATGAACATCAGCAAGGTGGCACCATTCATTTCTCCTTTGTTATATTTTCAGCCTTAAATATCTTTTCCTTATTTTATTTCAGTTTCTTGTGAAGCAAATATCAAATTGCTTTATCACTCCTAAATACTTCTAAATATATCTTCCGTATTCGTTTTGTTTGAGAACTTATAGTTTCTTAGAGATAATTATTGTGATGATATTTGTTAGTCTGGATATGTCCCACTTTTCTGTATTTCATAATAAATTTATGTTGACATATATTTTCTTACTTTAGTCTTGTTATTAGTGTTGTTTTCAAATCCTCCTTCATTGTTTCAAAATATTAAATTGAATATTTTTTATAAAAAAAACGTTTTTTTTTTCAAATATTTTTTTTATATTACTTTCCTTCAGTTTTTTTTTTTTTTTTTTTTTTTTTTTTTTTTTTTTTTTATTATAAAAAAACTTCCCTTTTGTTTTCAAAAACTCAACTGATGTATTTTTATATATGAGAAGTTATTTTTGGGATGTATAGTATATGTACATATATATATCCATATGGAAGAGGTTGTGTGTGTGTGTGTATATTTTTATATAGGTGAGACGGTTATATATATGTATGTATATATGTAAGTGAGACGGTTATGTGTGTGTGTGTGTGTGTGTTTCTATAGGTGAGACGGTTGTGTGTGTGTGTGTTTATATAGGTGAGACGGTTATATCTGTGTGTGTGTGTGTGTGTTTATATAGGTGAGACGGTTATATCTATGTGTGTGTGTGTGAGAGTGGGATGGTTATTTCCCACTAGTCTTGGTGTAAGAGTGTTGTAACTGAATGTTGGTTGATGATTGAAATTTATTTTATTTATTAATAAAGAGTGAAAAAAACTTTTATTGTTCAATTATTACCGTGTACTATTTTCATTGTGAACATACATTTAAACATTTTTACTTCTTTTGTGAAAATTATGTTTTGAAAAACTCTATGCACCTGCTTCCCTTTTGCGCACTTTGTTATTTATGTTCTTACTGAGTCAGTGGTAAACTTATTCCTCTATATATATTTTTTTCAGATAAAGCAACTAGTGAGGTGGATTGTGGTCGATATGCTTCATAAACTTATGGAGTATATTGTAATGTATTGGTTAGCGTCGGGGGATTTCGTGATGTCATGACTACTATTGTAGTGTCACCAGGGCTAGGTATGCCTATGGATTTAAAAAGCGTTTACAGAGGTATTATTACAGATCGTCTACCAACAAAATCCTCCCATTTGCCGTAGGATTTAAACTAATACCCTTATTGGCATATTATTATTTATTATAGCTAGATTAGTACTACTAAAGTGTGCTTTCCGTAAATTATTACGTGGAAGATATATAACTAAATGTCATAGAACGGAAATCTGACTTGAAATAGCCTTCCAAGCAAGAAAACTTGCTACTAAAGAGAAACTTCCTTGGCTTTTTTCCTTCCTTGATGTGTGCCTGATGATTTGGATGATTGTGAAGATCCAGAGTGTGACCTATTACTTGGTGAAGGCCTAGCTTGATTGGTTGCAGAAGAACTAGCATAAGCAGATGAGAAGTTTGAAGAACCAATATCAGAGAAAGTTGGAGGCGCATACATTGGCTTGGGCATGGTTGGTGGGAGATTAGGCAATGGAGCTTCAAAGTTAAGAACATTAAGTGCTTGTCTAATTGTAGGCCTCATAGTGTTATCTGGGTGAGCACACCAAAGCCCAAGAATCATTAACCTTTCAAGTTCTTGCTCATCAAAATCTCCATTAAGTCTTTTGTCAAATGCTTCTTGAAGCTCACCTCTGCCATAAAGTTCCCATACCCATTGCACCATCAAGACTTGTTCATCACTAGCATTAGGGTCAATTGGTTTTCTCCCACAAGCTATTTCTAAAGCAACAATTCCAAAACTATACATGTCTGATTCTCTTGTTGCCTTGCCCATTGCCAAGCATTCAGGAGCCATGTATCCCTTAGTTCCTGCTGCAATTGTTGTTGTTAACCCTTTCCCGTGTTCCACGAGCCTTGCTAACCCGAAATCTCCGAGCTTAGTGCTGAAATTTGAATCCAACATGATATTGCTTGATTTTATGTCCCTGTGGACTACGCATTGCTCCCACTCTTCGTGCAAGTAGAGTATCGCTGAGGCTAGTCCTTGAGCGACATTATATCTTGTTGGCCATGTCAAGAGGTTTTTGCTTTGAAATAGATGATAATCTAAGCTTCCGTTTGGCATGAACTCATAGATGAGTAGAAGATCATTTTTCTCGTGACACCAACCCATGAGTTGCACCAAATTCTTGTGCCTTAGTTGACTGATGATCTTTACTTCAGAGGCATACTCCCTAACTCCCTGTTTAGATTCTTGGGATATCTTTTTAATTGCAACATAAGAATCCAAGTCTCTCATAAATCCTTTGTAAACTCCGCCAAAACCTCCTTCTCCAAGCTTGTGGTCCTCTAAAAAGTTGTTTGTGGCTCTGACAAGTTCAATATAGGAAAATCTCTTTGGTCCAACACTTTCAAAATCTCTGTCCAAGGAAACATCCAGGCGACCTTCTCTTTCTGCCCTACGATTGAACTTCCATATCAGAAACCAAGCTATGCATAACCCCACAATCACTACAACAGATCCCATGCTCAATCCAATGATCAGACCCTTGTTGCTTTTACCCTGCTTGTTCACTACTATTCCCAACGTTGCAGCACTTGAATTGAAGGACCATGAGCATAGTGTATGTAACTCAAATTGTAAGCCTGTAGATGAAGAGAAACCAAACTGAACTTGTTCTGGTAGGTACTCTCTCAAGTCAATTGTTTTGGAATAGTTTTGTTGAATCGAGACATTATCCTTAAATCCAGTAAATCTGACAGTTAATTGTTGTGAGCTAGAGTTGTAGGTAATATTAGCATCATACTTTCTCCCATCATTCTTAGTGTACCATTGTGTTACATAAGGACTCCACATTTCATTGTCATTGATTCCCACATGATCATAAGGTGGATCGCCTAGTTCCCCGTTGGGAAAGGTGTCAAACTCCACTGCTACGAAAGGGTGTTCGTTGAGGTAATTTGGATCCTTCATCTCTCTACGACCCACAAGACCAATGCCAGAGCCATCTGGAGGCACTGGAAGTGGAAAATTAGGGTGTGCCAAGAAGAATGTGATACCATCTCCAATCCCATTAGTTTTATTTAGATTATTGATGATGAATGTGAAATGAGTAGTGAAGTTTGCAAGTGTTCTTGTCTCTTTGTCCCAAAGCTGCAGCAAGTTCTTGTAAGTTACTCTCCCTGCACTGTCGTTCTTGTATCTGAGTCAGGAATGAAATGTTTTAGATTCATATATAACAAAATTTATACACAGCCGTGTTATATTATATATCTTCAACTAAGCGTATCCGGGAAGGACACCTAAAAGCTTGATTTGATTAAACGTACGTTGGATTCTAAGCGTCACTTTCTTTGTATGCATAATCCTTTAATACAGGACAAATGCATGTAAGGACCAGCAAAATGTAGTAATACCAAAATGGTCCTCCAAAATGACTGAATTTCTAGGAAGTCCTTGATGACTATTATGGAATTAAGGTTTTAAATGAAACGACCTAATTGCTTTCATGTAAGGAACAGCTAGTCAGCAGATCAAGTTCAATATATCCCAAAAGTGAATTTCAAGAGAGTAGTTTTTTTGTGACAATTTCAAGAGAGTTGTTGTCATTTCTCAGCTGCAGCCATTGTTAAAGTTGTTAAAATTCCTGAAGCTGAATTTCAAGGGAGTACTTGTAATTGTCACTGCTTAAGTTATCATTTCACATAACTAAGATTGTAAATTGATAAAGTGAAGTAGTCATTTATCAGCCAATACATAAAATACTATAAACTGAATTCAAGGGACTAGCCGGTTGTTATTGCTTAAGAAGTTGTCATTTCATATAATTGAAGTTAATCGCTAAAGTGAAGTTTCTTTATCTCTAGAAGTTGAAGTGTTCTTATCAGTGCTTAAGTTGTTGCCTTTTCATATAACTAAAGCTGTTGATCATTAAAGTGAATTAATCATTTCATATATATTAAATATTGGTAGTTATTTTATTAAACTTTGCACCATATAAATAAGAAGTGTTTTTGGCCTAAAGGTTATATAGCTATTTTGGTAATCCTAACCTTGACCAACCCTTGCCCTAAAATTCTCCAAATAAGTTTGTTTTTATGGAGAGCAGTTAAGTAATTTTACAAAAAATTAATTCTAGAATGTCCCTGAGAACTTCATGGGAATATAATTAAGTCATTTTGAGCGAAGATTGTGAAACTCCCATACTTTGGTGCTCTTTTATTTCTCTCCCTTATTGGGCTTGTGTGTCGCTTATGTTAATTGAAATTAAGTGAGCTAAGCCTAAGGCTCCCTCTGATTTAAACTCTATTTTATTTTCCCCTTAATCAACCATGTACTATTTAATACTACCAACTAATCCAAATGTAAATTTTTTCAAGTACCCCTTTAGTCCTTAATATAAGACATAATTGACTTTTTTAAAGAGATTAAAGAAGCTACATAAATTATTTTAAAATATTTATATCTATATTTTCATATCAAACTAATTTATCTGATTTATAAACTGATAAATAATTAAATGATACATGACATATGCTATAATTAACTAACTTATTTTACTTCATTAATATATCAAAAAAGATCAATTGGGTCTTATATTAAAGATGGAGGAAGTATCAAATAAGGGTGGCTCTCTTTAAGTAATTTATTATATTGGTAAGATTTGAACTTAAGAATCTCATAAGAGAAGTAAGCGCGTTTCACTTGATCCAACTACTATTCATTCACTCCCTTATGCTCTAAATAATAGAGAATTCACTTTGTAGTTTAGCTTGATGAACTATAAAGTGAATCTTATATCAAAGACTAGATGATTTTTTTTTTATTCCTTGATAATTACAAAGAATAATACATTATTGATATACAAGATTCACTTTACTATTGTTTTCCATCTAAATATATCAAGGGAAATTTATCATTAAAGATCTTGGAAGACCAATAATTACATTTGACTACCTCAAATTAGTGAAATATTGGTGACTAAAGACCTGTAGATAGAAACGGCTTTCGTCTGCCTCTGCCTATTGACCAGCTGGTGACTAAAGACTCGACAACAGTGACTATTTTTAAAAATAGGTTACAAGTCATCAACATATTTTTAAATAATCTAGATCGAGTAGAATAGATGAATTTTAAAGTCAATTAGGTGTTATTTAGTAGTATGGGTTGTGTAAATTTTATGCACACTGTGTTCTTGTTTTTTTTTTTGGCCATGTACCTCGTTTTCCTACATGTTTAACTCAAACATGGTCTTGGGAGCCGGGTTTAGAACACCTCAGACTCCTATATGTTTAGTTTCGCCATGATTTTGGGAAACGGGTTTTAGAACCTCGGATTCCTACATGTTTAATTGAGACATGGTCTTTGGAACCGGGCTAGGATGCCTCGGATTCCTACATGTAATTTTGACATGATTTTTGGAATTGGGTTTTTGTACCTCGGATTCCTACATGTTTACACCGGTTTAAACTAGATTCAGTTTAAACCGGTCTCCACCTTCATCCCTTTCGTAGGGACGGGACTCGCACGGATCTCGATTTTCAACTAGATTGATTGAACCGGGTCCTAAGACCGCGATGAATTGAAGCAATTGAAACCGAATTATAAGACGTGGTGTTAAATTGAAAACCGGATCCTAAGACCGCGGTGTTTAAACTTAAGTTATAAACAACACGTTCTTGAAGGTTCCATCGGGGGATTTAAATAATCGATCGCAATGATCTAACAAAAGCAAGGAAATCAAATTATTATAAACGTAAATTTGAAATCAAGATCAAGAACATAACCGTGCTCAAACATGATGTGTTTGAGGTGTTGCGGGTGCCGAGCCGGGATCTAGCGTTAGTAGATTCTTAGCTTGCCGACGTTCCATGTCCTTTTGATTGTCTTCCTTCCAAGGTTTCGAGTGTGTAGGCTCCTTTGCCGAACTTCTCTTCAACCTTGTAAGGGCCTTCCCGATTTGTGACTAGTTTGCCATCTCCGGCATTCTTGTTTCCGACGTACGCCGTCGGTGTACTAGATCAGCATTGCGAAGGCCGGCGGGGCTTTGCTTGACAAAAACCCAGGCTTATGAGCCGTGGTTATAATCTTCGATTGATCCGGGGTCCAATTAAGAAGCACGGATTTAACTGGAAAATCTTCAGCTTATCCGGGGTCCAATTAAGGAGCGCGGATGTAACTGGGTAATCTTTAGTTTATCCGGGGTCCAATTAAGGAGCGCGGAGTCAACTGTACTTTATACGGAGCCCGGATTCTAATTGTGTTCAGTGTAATCGGCGTCCGCCGTCTTTTCGCTTTCCACACAACTTTACACGGAGCCGGATTCTAACCGTGTCCGGTGTAACCGGGTCCGCCTTCTAAACCGTACTCGGATCCCGAACGTTAATTAGATTCGTTAACCGGGTCCGACTTCAAAACTTTTGCGGATCTCGGATTTTAAGCGTGAAAACCGAGGTCGTCCGCTTTAATATTCATCTCGGTGCGCCCGAGAACTATACGCCCGACATGCAAATATTCTTAATTTAATTTCTCTACAATAATTTAGTCCATGACTGAAATAAGAGAATTTCTATGTGAGAGTAAAGTTGGAGCCTTTTACAGTATAGTGATTTTGTGCAAATTTCAAGCCAACTTTACAACGTTTTCAGCCGTTTTCAGTGTTTTATTTATTCAACTGCCAGCAACAATTTGTACACTCCAAGTTTAAAATAGATGCATTTCCAGCCGATGCTAATACTTTCGAAAGAGGAATGGCACAAATTTCATGTCAATGAATTTTGCAGAATATAGCGACTTTATACAAATAAAGAACTGAGGGTGAATATCATAAGACAAAGGTAAAAATATAGTTTTAAGAAATCCAAGGCAAGTAACTATAATATATATATTTTTCACTGTAAGTTATATATACACATGCACTTGCAATTTTGCCCTACAAGTTTTTTGAGGGAAGATTTTACCTCGGAAGTGTAAAAAAAAAAAAAAAAAAAGGAGCAATTTTGCCTGACCATTATCCCAATTGATTTTGACATGACCAAATATCTTGCTCGATAAACCACATGTCACCTATGTCATTTTATTTAAGATGTAAATTAAATTTACACCTAAAATCTATGTTTAATCTTCTTTCAAAATTAGATTTAAGACTTTTTGGGCATACTTTAACAAAAATAATGTGGATAATATATGAATTATCAGCTCATCATATCTAGTTAACTAGTTGTTAAATTTAATTAAGATAACGGCCAAGACAAAATTGCCCCATTTTTTACATTTCTAGGGCAAAACTGCCATAAAAAAACTTTCAAGATAAAATTACTCATAGGTGAAAACTTATCGGATAAAATTGCCGCTTAACCCAAAAAGAAATGATAAAGCATATTTCTAAATCTCATCAAGGGAAAATAATCATTACGGATCTTGGAAAGCCAATAATTACAATTGACTACCTCAAATGAGTGAAATCGTGGTCCTTGCCTTAGCTTTTTTTTTTTTTTTTTTTTAAAAATAAAAAATAAAAATATCACGTACAGATAGAAATGTCTTTTGTCTGCGTCTACCTATTGACCAAGCGGTGACTAAAGACTTGATTATTTTTTTTTGGTCAACAACTAAAGACTTGATGACAACAGTGACTATTTGTAAAAATAGGTTAAAAGTCATTAACCTATTTTTAAATAATTTAGTTCGAGTATAATAGATAAATTTTCAAGTCAATTAGTAGGTGTTTTTCAGTAGTATGGTTGCGTAAGTTTTATGCACACTATATAATTTTTTCAAATAGTCTTAATTTCATTTATCTACAATTATTTAGTACATGACTGAAATAAGAGAATTTCTAAGTGAAAGTGAAGATGGACGTTCCTTTTATAGCAGTGATTTTGTGCAAATTTCAGGCCAACCTTGTAACATCTTTAGTAGTTTTATTTTTGTGAAAAAATAGTTTAAAAAATACTACTTGAATTGAACTTCAAAATATCAAATAAACGATTTCTTACTAAAATTAATTGTCAAGTGATACTTATACTCTTGTAAGCAATAAACCTAATTTAGGAGTATAAAGTTTAAGTTGTATTTTGGCATCCTTTTCCCTTTATTTTTAGTTATTGTCAACAATTTTATACCCACCTTGTTATACCATTTCAGTGATTTTATTTATTCCACCAACAACAGTTGTACACTCCGAGTTTTAAAATAAAATAAAAAAAAAAAAAAAAATCCAGTGAGATGATGAACTGATGATGGTTATCAGAAGAGGAGTTGCAGAAATTCCACACCCCAACTTGTACATGATTAATTTTTCAAAATAAAGTAACTTATAAATAAGAACTGAGGGTGAATATCACAAGACAAAAGTAAAAATATATTTTTAAGAATTCGTAGGTTTATCCACAAGAAAAATATATGATAAAGCATACTTCTAAATCGATCCACGAGGCCAACAGAATGTAATAAAAGAAACGACAATTACTTGTATATATTGTCTCATGAACCCACACACACACACGTTACCTGGTGAGGTTGAGCATCCCATTTTCCAGGAAAACATCTCCATCAATGGTCAAGTTCTGATGATCCAAATCAAGAAACTGCTCATAGTCGAAGGTTATTGAGGTCGCACCAGCAGGGATAATAAGAAACAAGAAAACTTTGGTTATGGACAAACAAGGAAGCAGATGGGATTTCCTTCTCTGCAGAGATATCTCCATATATACCTAGCTGATGCTAATCTATAAATGAGACTTGGTTTTTGTTTGGAGGTAGTTTAAGAAATGACTTGGTTTATATAAAGAGCCCCTGGGCTTTATTTATTTTGTAGGTGTGTGAACACACACACTCAAATTCTTTAGATATTAACTGTATATGGAGAAAATTTATTGTTTGATCCCTATAATTTACACTAATTTATACTTTGATCTCTAATTTTTAGACCACCCTGTGACTTTAGCTAGTCTCTCTCGGATGATGTAAATTAATCCTCATATTTACACTAGGTTTACAAGGGTCATATTTCTTTCATCATTCCTCATAATTTTTAAATAATGTCGGTCCAATCAATCTGAAAAGATCACAATACTATTTTGATTTCTCTCTCTTTTTTCCAACCAACGGTTTAGATGGATTCATGAGGAATGAGGAGGGAAAAAAAAAGCTAATGAGAGGATCTGTTTCCGGTTTATAAATGGATCCATATGAGGTAGGGCAAATCCTTCCAAGCAAAAAAAAAAAAAAAAAAAAGGTGTTCGTTATTATATAATTTACATAAATGATATTACAATTTAGTGATATGAGAGCTTCCCCAGAAATAACAAGTTGCGTGTTTAATGTCCTACATATAAACCTCAAATGGTTATTGTCTACCTCTCTATTTTTATTTTTATTTTAAAAAGATCAATATTTCTTTTTTTTTTTGAATTAATAAGACAAGAGTTACCTCTTGGGATATATCATAAAAGATCAATATTTCTTATACTCAAGAATGAAGGCGTAAAACGATCAAACTATGACTATTTAGTTTTTTTTTTTTTTTGCTCCTGTATGACTATTTAGTTCAAACAAAGTAAATTACAAGGACCTGATTTAAAAATAGGTTAAATTATAAGAATTTATTGATTAACTTTCTTTTCTTAAAAAAATGAAAGGTACATCGAAAAGTCAAGGGACTGTTCTTAGTCACGAAGTCTTGTCGCTAGGAAAGGGTTTTTTTTTTTTTTTTTTTTTTAAAAAAAAACAAATAATAAAAAAAATTATGAACAGTAGGAAAGGCTTTTCTTTCTTTTGCATTTAAGAAAGAGGTGTGTGTACGCTTTGTCAAGTCAAGAGTAGTTGGTGGTTGCCGTTGAGCACGCGGCTTTCCTCCTTTTTCTTTACCCTCCCTCTGTTGCCGTCATTTTCTCTCAAACGATAGGATACTGGTGTAAAATGCACACTCTTCATTTTTTTTTTTTTTAAAAGGAAGGTATCACCATAAAGAAAGAAAAAAAAAAAAAAAAAAAAGACCCAACCCTAAATCCCCTATTAAAAAGTCCCTAGAAATTTTTTTGATATTAATTATAGAATTCCAATATCAAAAAGTCTCATTATCAAAATGGATTTTTTCCTGTTGTTAAAATTTTCCTATGAAAATATTATTATCAAAATGGTTTTTCATTGTTGTCAAAATGATTTTCCAGGTTTCTAAGATTCTACATGCCGGGAAAACTCGAAAAAATTTTAACAACAGGAAAAACCATTTTTACAATATGAAAAGCCATTTTGACAACAATATTTTCATAAGAAAATTTTAACAACAGGAAAAATTATTTTGATAACGGAACTTTTTTGATATTAGAATTGTGTAATTAATATAAAAAAAAAGTGCCTAGAAACTTTTTTGAAAGGGGATTTGGGGTTGTGACTTTTTTGATATTTTTTCTCTTCCTTGAGACCTTACTAATATTTTCCCTTTTTTTAATTAAAAATAACATTTATAATCTTAAAGTATCTTTTCAGTATCCGTGAATATCCTGAATTATTGTTTCAAAATCTTAAATTTTTTTAAGGTATTTTAGGATATTAAAAAAATATTTCAAGTACTATTGATACTAAAAAAACATTTTGAATACTTGACAGATCAAAAAATACTTCTTCATCTTGAAAATTATTTTATAACCTTAAAAAATATTTTAGTCATCTTGATCAATACTAAAACTATACTTTAAGATGATGAATACTATTTTTCAAAAAGAAAAAAAGAACAATGTGCATTTTGCATTAAGACGGTGCCATTTGAAAGAAAAGGATGACAACGAGTGTAAGGGAAAAGGAGGAAAGTTTCGTCCATTTTCTTAAGGCCCTATGTCAGGGCGGTGGTCCAATCATATAATCTCTTCAAGTATGTCCATTATTTAATCAATAAGGGGGTGTTTGGTTTGAGGGGAGGGAAATGAATGGAAAGTAGGGAATTGACTAAATTGCCGTTAATGAAGGAAATATTCTTTTTTGTTGAGAATATATTTTTGGAATATTGAAAAGTTTTAACGCTTTTGGTAAAGAGGAGGTAAAAGATCCCCCCTCCCCCTCTCTCCCCCTCCATCAAACCAAACTAGCCTTCAGTGTTTGTTTAAAATAGTGATTGAAATCCGCAAAAACCTTTTTATAATGATTTACGGTATACAAAGTAAGTATAGAAAAAAAATACGGGTATAAAATTTGAATGCAATATAACCCAAAACGTTACCCTTGGCTCCAGTAAATATATTTATGGGCCATGCTGATATGCTCTGAAAGAATATTTAAAATTTGTATTTGATGCCAAAGAGAGTTGGCATAGATGGACAGAAGGATTTGTTGAGTCGAAAGGGATGTGTGTTCGATCTCATTGCCGTCTCAGGACTCTTTGGTAGATGATCTCGTAAGTCTCATTAAGTCTTAAAGTTCTTACTGCATTCTCGACCTTAGTGGGGCCCGATCTCAATAACCCTCCAAAACTTTTATGTATATAAAAAAAATTGTATTTGATATCTATGGGCAGTCATATCAAACGATCGAAAAGCGACTCTTGAAATAGGCCGACGTGCATCCGGTTTGAAATGGGAAAAATTACACTTAGGTTATCCGTATACTCTCAAAATTATGTTGAAGTCTCATGAGATCTTTTTATAATATTTTTTATATATGAAAAGGTAAAAATGCTCATAGACAGACACATGAATTTTTTAAAATAGGCTCATATAATTGTCAAAACATATTCATTTATCAATAAATGCACATGAGCTTATCAACAAAGGCGCATAAACTTATTAAAACATCATATGAACTTGTGGTCAGTGACATCATACAATTAATGACCAACTTTAGAATATATATATATATGGGGGCAGTCACATTATACAATTAATGACTTCCGACGTGCATATGGGATTTGAAGTTTCTTTTTTTAGTTATTAAAGAAAAATATAGAAATAAAAACAAAAGTCATGAAGCCTGACAGTACTTGATTGGAAATATTTTTTTAGTAACACTTATTATTTTAAACCAACTTTTTGTATGCATTTGACATCTGATATTTTTTTTTTAGCACTTAATATTTTAAATTAATTTTTGGTATAATTTTATTTTAAAATTATTTTTTTTACTGCAACAATAAGCATACCAAATTCAAGATACTAAGTAATAATGAAAAAAATATTTTATAATAATATATGAAAAAAATAGTTTATAAAAAGTGTTATTGAAAAAAGTACTTTTGAATATTAAATATATTCAAATTTAGTTTAGGATAAGCGCTAGTACAAAAATATTACGAAATCCTGGATGTGTCGAATGCATGATTACGTGTGGATATATTGATTGTTTTTTTTTGGAAAAAAAATATGACATGATGATTTGTAGAATTGGAAACCGTGTAGAATATTACGAAACCTTGGATGTATCAAATGCGTAATTACGTGTGAACAGGGGCGGAGCCAGGAATAGAAATTAGGGGGGCGAAATTACAGAATAAAACTCAGTAGAATCAGTATTTGAAATTAGGGAGAGAAAATTACAGAATTGGACCCAAAATGTTTGAAAATTATACTTTAGCCTCATAAATATTTCAACATTTTCGGTTTAGTCCCTCCATGAGACTTTTTAGTAAGGACTAAAGAGAAAATGTTGAAATTTTTATGAGGCTCAAGCATAGTTCCCTATACTTTTGGGTCCAACTTTGTAATTTTGGGGGCCCCTAATTCCGCCCCTGCGTCTGAATATATTGGGTTTTTTTTTTTTTTTTTTTTTTTTTGAAAAAAACATGACATCATGATTTGTAGAATTGTAAACCGTGTACATATATATTGACTATATATTTTAAATCAATTTTATTAATGAGTGAAAAATAAATTTATTATTTAAAAAGTATAAATTTAAATATTAAATTCAAACCATTTAAAATAAGTTTAGATAGTTTAGAATTTATCATAAGGATGGTTATTGTTGTGGTGATCGAGTAGTATTTAATAAAAAGATAAATATAATAATCTTGTCACCTGGTATGTTCTTGTCATAAGCTATCGTTTTATTAAGAATGTAAGGGCATGGTTTCGAATTGCCCACCAAGAAGGGCAATTAGCAAAATAAAAAAAGATAAATATAATATTGTTACGGACCTATATAAGGCCCACTTAATATACGGCACAAGAGGCAATTTATATCATAATCCACCTACAATCATGGAGGATATTAATCCTATAATCAAGGAGGATATTAACTGAAGATTTTGACCTAGATATGACAACATAACACATGGACTTGGAGGCGCAAGGGTCCAAATCCTAGAGGTAAACCCTATAAATAAGAGGTAAAGCCAAAAGGTACACACATTGATCATTCTCTCTCAATTTAATATTCAGCCGTCATTGTGCACACATACCATTCCCTTTGACTAACGCCTATATACACAGTGAACAAATATTATCATTTCTGACAATTAATATTCTTTTCCCCAGCAGAATTTGTAGTTGGGAGTTTTAAATGTGATGTGATGGTGGAAAATGATCAATCATGTTATTTTGAAAGCTATCTTTACCTCTCCACCTGGCACTTAAGCAATGGTCTAAGTATTTGGGTGTCCCAAATGGTTGTAACTTCATCTTTAAATTTTAACTCTATGTAACTTAGTTTTTATGATTTTGATTCACGGGTAACTTCTGCCTAGAAAATCTTGATCCATTCCAAATTGCATTGTTACTTGATGTAGGAAATACTTCTCTCTATTAGATAGAGTTAAGACCAAGTAGCTTAAAAACTATCACATTGAAGAGTCTATTGTTAGTTCTCAGATTATAAGTTTTGAAGATAACAAACACTTGCAAAGAATGTAGACTTGATGATTCAAGTCACTCGAGCGTGTATTAAATAGCAGTCAAGTGTACAACAATTATTGAAACTAAAACTTGAATCAAAGAGAAGTTTCAAAGTGTCTAGTGTGGACACACTCAAGAGTTACTCTGAACACTCGAGTGTTGGCCTCAAAATCACAGGAAAAGTGCCTGACACTTACTTCCATTGTGGAAGTACCGTGTTGGACACTCGAGTGTTACTCTGACCCCTCGACTATTAGCTTGATACTTGCTAAAAGAATGTTTGACACGCGCTTCTATCATGGAGATATTGTTGAACGCTCGAGTGTCTGACTGAACACTTGAGTGTTGCCCACCACTTGTAATATCAATGCCTGACACTCGTATTCATTCTGGAAACAACAAGGCTAACACTCAAGTATGTTCATCAACACTTGAGTGTCAAGGTAATTTCTATCAAGGTCAGTGCATGATACTCGATGATGAACTAAGACTTTGTGGCACACTTGAAGTGTCATTTAGTAATACTTATGTATGACACTCGAGTGCCTGGTAGAGATCAATGTATTTTCTCTAAACTCTATCTTTTGAACAGTCTCCTACCAGACACACAAAGCATCAACACTTGAGTATGGAAAAAGGACACTCAAGTGTGGATTCCTGATACTCGAGTGTCTAGAAGAAAACATATCTTTTCAATTGAGCTTTGTTTAGAACAGTCTTCTTCCAAAGACCAAGTTCATCAACACTCGAGTGTGGGATAAATGACACTCGAGTGTCACCTGTTCTTACACTGAACCTTCCACTTTGTAAATTCAAATTCACTGATTGTAATCTTATAACTTCTAATTATTACTCATTATTGTTCTCAATGCTTCTAAACATGTTTATTAATGAGTTTCAGAAGATTAGTTGAAGGATTACATGCAAATCCTCAAAAAGCAAGATTTGTGTCAGACTATTAAATGTTGTAGCAGAAAATAGAGCACACACATGGAAACTCAGTCAGAGCAGGTCAAATGATCATACTCTAAGACACCTATTCCGGTGAAAGTGAAAGGGACCTAACCTATGCAATCCTTGAGCAGACTAAAGGCATGTCATCTACAGATACGCAACAATGAAGCGAAAACGACTCAATCTCGATTTCTATCAATAACTTTGATATGTCTCTAACGGAAAGTTTCTGAGTCTAACAGAAAGTTTGAAATCTCATAACAGATAGATTAAATCTTCTTCAACCATCATTAATGAAGTTCAACTATAAAAGCTAGAGCATTCAATATAGAGCAACCAACCAATAACGAAATCCATTGCTCAATTATTGCTCGTTAATACACTTTGAAATATCTTGTGATATTCATATTCTTCAGTATTCATATATCTATTTTGTGAGAGAGTCTTGGTGAGACATTGAGTGAGGTTGTTCGATTACATTTGTAAGGGGGTGTAAGTCATGGTGAGGATTACTCTATAAAAGCTTTTGTAATCATTGAAAGATAGTGGAAATCTCAGAGATGCTTTGAGAACTGAACGTATGTCAAGATATTAAGATCGAACCAGTATAAATCTCAATGCAAATTTTGTTGATATCTTTCTAACTCTTCTTTCTTGATTTAATTATTCATTGTGATTGTTTAAATTTTATAAATCACCCAATTCGCCCCCTCTTGGGTGATACATTGTGACTTACATTTGGTATCAGAGTAAGGTCTTCTCTTTACAGGATTAACGTCCCGAAAAGGATCCATGGAAATAATTCTACTTGACGATGCATCTACCAATAGACCCCCTGGCTTCATTGGAGATTACTCTTCATTCTGAAAAGCTAAATTGAGGGTCTTCGTTATGGCCACTGAATATGGACTATGGCATGTGACTGAAAAAGGAGACTATCGTTTAACAAAAGTAAAAGAATGAGTTCGTTCATTAAAGACGGAAGCATAATTCGATGATAATGACAAAAGGCAGATAACACTAAACATCAAAGCCATCCTAATGATTCATAGTGCACTGAGTTAGAAGGAATACTTAAGAATATGAAACTATCATCAACCAAAGAAATGTGGGAAGCTCTTGAAATAGCTCACGAAGGTACCTTTGGCGTAAATGAGAAGTCAACACTTTAATGACTGAATACAATTTACTTCATATGAAGTCAGGAGAATCCATAGCTGAGTTTGAACTTAGGTTCACTCATATGATAAATCAATTATCGGCCTTGGGTAAAGTATATGACCAAAACTCCCAAGTGATGAAAATACTAAATATTCTCACAAAGGACTAGTAGGAAAAAGTCAATGCAATTGAAGAAGACAAAATAGAATTGATGATGAGATCAGTAGCTGCTCTCTTTGGAAGCTTGTCCGAATATGAGGGAAACATGAAGTTAAAAAAGGGACTAGATGAAATCAGCAACAAAACCAAATCAATAAATTCTATAAAAAGGATCAAGGCTTCTGAAGGTTTAAAAAGTAGTTCCAAATGGGAAACGGGAATCCAAGGACCAAATCATCTGCTATGATTGCAAAAAAAACCTAGATATATCAAATCCGAATGGCTACTACTAAAAAATAAGGACAAGAAGAAGTTCAACAACTTCAGAAAGAAAGCTTATGTATCAGCTATCTGGGGAGATAGTTCTTCTGATGATGAAAGCAAGGAAGAGGAAATAGCCAACATTTGTCTTATGGCACATAAAGAATATGATAATGATGAGGTACTTGATTCTGAACCTAGTTATGATTGTTAGTTTTCGAAGTTTGGATGATAACGAGTCTTAAATAATTAAGGATTTTATATTGAAAAGGTTGAGTTTTTGATACAGTAAATATTCTCCATCTAATAAGGTTGTTAAGTGTTCACTAGATGCAATCTTTCTGTTTGGCTATAAGTAAAAATTACTCGAGGAAACCTTAGAGTTACCTGAGTAATGTCATTCTTCAAGCTTAGATTAGGAGTCCCTAATGATGTTACTTGAGTAAGTATAATTAGTTACTCAAGTAATATCGCTGCTGGATCAACCATTTTTATCTTACTCAATATTACTCAAGTAACAAAAATTGCTACTCGAGTAACCAAGTTCCAGAGGTTATTATTGTGAAAGGCTTCGTTATTTCGATATCTTACCGACACAAAGGAGCTCGAACTATGGTTCCCAAAAGGTCAATAAGAATATTTGGTGGCTTATTCAGATTCGGATCATGCTGGCTACAAGACCGATAGAAAGAGTACAAGTGGTCAATGCCAATTTCTGGGTGGATCACTTGTTCCCTGATTCAGCAAGAAACAGACCACTATTTATATATCGTCAATCGAAGCTGAATATATCGCCGCATCAAGTTATTGTGCTCAAGTTCTGTGGCTCAAACAACAACTGTATGATTTGGAAATCAACCTGAAGGAGATTTTGATCCTCTGTGACAACACCAGTACAATAAGCTTGGGGAAGAGTCTAGTTATTTTAAAGTGTGCATCATGTTCTAATAAAAAAATTATTATTATTACCTGAGTAAAATTGTTTTTTACTCGAGTAATATTTTTGTTTACAATCGACCTGAATGCCTACATCGTGTTTGAATTGATCATTTCAAAAAAAAATATATAAGCAATTACGCGGGTAACAAATTCTCTACCCGAGTAATGACGAGATGCTTCCTTTTGAATATACTGTGCGTCATTTATTTAACGCCAAAGTCCATCATTTTTTTAAAAGGCGTCATTCTTTTTTTCCCAAGAATTTTTTTTGATGTGCTTTAATATATATATATATATATTCTTTTTGCTACGATGTAGAGATTTCGACACAAATCTTGAGAATTAATGTAATACAAATCTTTTTATCGATGTTGCGCAGATTTCCAAAATTTTTCTCATTGTGCTTTAACTTCATTAAATTGAAAATCGTCATTTATCGTGCTTCATCTTCATTTCATATTTTCATTTCACACTATTCATCTCTGTCATCTCTTCAGTTTCGTCAACTGTACCCTAACTTCTCTTAAAAATCCTTCCAATCCATTACGATTCTTCCATAAGTCATTACAATTTCTCTAACGGATTTGTACTTTCGTCTTCCTGACCATTAGATCTCAAATTTCCCTCCTTAAATTTCCCTCTTTCCCTCTCTTTCACCTTCCTTCACCGTCAGCTTTCTTATCTCCAAAATTTTTCATATTTCTTCAAATCCTTCCTAAAATCCTCTTCTATGTCTCTTATGGCTCGCTCAAAATTTTCCATTAGTGGGTCTAGCAACCAATCTCCACAGGAATCACCAGAACGTCCGCTTACCAAAAAGCCACGTTCTTCTTATCATTATAGGCCAAAGGTACAGACTTAAGAGCAACCAAAAGAGAAACCTAAGTCCAAATCCAAAGGAGTTGTTTTTCAAGAATCACCAAGGCCAGTAACTCGATTTTAGACAGATTCTTTGCCTTCGAAAAGAGGTAAAGGTAAATCTATGGATTATGAAGATACTGAGTCTGAGGGACTAGAAGCTTATACCGCAGCAATTGAAGAAGGTCGTTCCAAGTCTCTAGAGGACAGAGCACAAGCTTCTGTGACTAAGAAATCTCAAGCTTCGGGAAGCAATAGGCGACAGGCCTCGAGGAGTCGACAAGCATTTAGGTCTCAACGTCAACAAGTTTCTGGTGCAGGATTGACAGGACCCATTGCATTCCATTTGGCTATTAGTGCTCTTCAACCATCATCGGGTATGAATACTAATCATTTAGAGATTGGTGATCAAAAGACATTTGATTTTTACTATGGGAGTAAGCATTTTTGTCTCACTATATACTTGGACTTAGAGCGGTTTAAGGATGAATGCAATTTGGATATGAGTCCATGGTTTTTTAAGTATATGCCACTGCTTCTTGTTCGGACCCCCTATTCTGAGATAATGGTTAGACTATTTTATCATAACATGTTTGTCAAGCCAAAAATTCATAAGGATGATGATGATACGCTAGCCACTGAGATTAGGGGTAAGGTAATTGAGATCACAGCCGCTGACTTGAATATCTAGCTCAGAGTTGTTGATGCTCCTAATGATGATCCTCCAACTTTATCTAACGCCGATTGTCATCGTATTTTACTCCCTGATGTACCATATGATGGTGGCAAACTCAAATTCAAGCCAGCCGCGATGAATGACACCTACAGGGTCATGTGGTATTTGTACAATAGGAATATGGTTAAAAAAGGGCAGAGCTATACCCACTTTGTTCAGAAAGATTATCAGACGTTCGCTTCCATTATTGCCAAGGAACCAAGGAATGTTGGCAAATGGATTATGAATGAAATAACTACCTTCATATCTCAGGATCCGAATCAGAAAAAAGCCACTATTATTTCCTTGTCTACGATTTGGAAAGAAACACATGATAAGCATGAGGATCTCTTTCACTGAGGTAACTGAAAAGCAAAAGAAGAAGAAGAAGAACAAGCAAGTTGTTGAAGGGCCTTCTAAGCCTACATCTTCTAGGGCTCCTGATGAGGCCTAATCCTCTCAAGCTGGTACTGTTTCTACCTCTGCTCCTTCTTTTGCCAACGCCTTTATTTAGCATATTGTGGAGCAAGCAGTTGCTGTTAGACCTGGCTATCACCCAAGAGGGGGGTGAATTGGGTGTCTGATAAAATTTTAGGAACTTTGAAAATCTTTTTGCAACTTACTGAAGGTAGTTTAAATGACAATAATAATTTATAAAGCAATAGTCAGTCATTCAAACATATATACTTTGGAATTATAAGAGTTTAGGGAAGAGAATATGCAAACTGTGATTTATCCTGGTTCAGTCCAATCCACGATGACCTACGTCCAGTCCCCAAGCTCCACTTGAGATTTTCAATCAACTATCTCCTTGTTTAACCGGCACAAGAGAAAAGCCTTTACAACCTCACAAGTTTAGCCGGGCACTTGTGCAGCCTTTACAATCTCTTTCAGAGATATTCTCTTACGCATAATACAATTACCGACTCTGTACTCAGGATGATCCTTTCTCCCTAGGACTCACTCCCCCTTACAAGTTGTAATTGTACACCCATACTCAAAGGTTCCACAACCTTGAGATTTGATCACTAAGCAGATAATCAAATATGTGTTTAGACTCTCTCACAGAGTAGATGAATAATAATCACTGAAGTACATAATCTATCATCTCACTCGTAAACTATGTAAGCATTAAGAACAAAGAGTAAGTGAATATCAGAGTATTGACATATTGAAGATGTAAGCTCGTGTCTCTGTGTTCTGCCTTGATGAATTCAATCCTTCGGTATTTATACAAGTTGAAGTTTGAAGACCGTTGAAGGATTTGAATCTGTCCGTTTGAGTATTTGAATATGTCCGTTGAGAGATTTAAATGTCCGCGCCTTCATTAAATGCATTCACCTACTTGTACAGAAGATGAGTCAGAATAATAGCTGTCTTCGACTGCTACACGCTTTAATTCTGTTTGCGTATCTGTTGATGAATTTGAATGTTTTTTCGTTTATCTCATTCCATCAAGTGCTTCGCTATTGTGTCTGTTGAAAATAGCCGTTGAAGCTTCTGTTTGTTTTTCTACAACTGCATTAAATGCTTCTGACACAAATCTTGCTTTTCGGTGGAGTAATATCTTATTTCTTTAAGAAATAGAACCTTCGAGGCTTTCCCAGAATTACTTGCGAGAGCGAGAAAATATTACTTGAGTAAGGTCCGAAAGTAATATCAAATAGCTTCAAATAAATCCCTTTGGAAAGATATTACTTGATAGACAACATTTGTTACTTGAGTAATATCAAAAATAACCAAGAAGTAGAAGTCTCGGTGGTGTAAAACGAAATTACTTGCGAAGCATATATTTGTTACTTGAGTAAGCTTCGAAAGTAATATTGAAACGGTTCTTTGAAAACAAGTAAAATGACATTACTTGCGAAGATAAGAAGTCTTACTTGAGTAAAGGATGAAAGTAATTTTCGGATGGTTTCTTGAAAGAGAATGATTAATTCCAAATTACCCATCCTCAGAAAGCTTTTTAAGTCTTCTTTCCAATGCAAGAAGAATCAGCTCCAAACTCATTGTATTTTGTCCGTTATCATCAAATGAATGGAGGTTCGTCTTAATCGGCGTTTTTGCAACATCCTGAACAGACTATCAACTTCAAAACATCATATCTCCTTCAATTGATCTTTTTTTTTTCATGATCTTGATGTTTTTGAAAAGGTATTTGAGTCTAGTTTCAAATGGCACTTGTTTCAGCTCATTTGGATTTTTCGTTTGTGAGATACACTCAAATTACCGAAGCTTGGGTCTGTGTGACGTTGATTTCACTGTCATCTTCCAAAATTCATAGCTCCCTCATATGAAGTCCTTTGGACTTGAATTTTATGTCAAAATGACGCATTGGGAGTTTAGTTTGATATGCCACTAGTTTCACCTCAATCCGATCTCTGGTTTGAAAGATATAATCAAAATACTGAACACCGCCCATGAAAAATGTAGAACAGAGGCAAACAGAGCAGATGAACAATAGCTTACCCGCGTTGCATATATTTTCTTACTCGAGTAATGTCGAGAGTAATGCGTGAGATTGACTGGAGGCAGAATAAGAAGTTCATCGAAATTACGATTTTGCCATTAAAACTGAACTTCAACATAATTACGATTTTGCCATTCTGAGTGAATTTGGAGAAATGAACGGGAATGACTTGAGGCAATTAGTGGAGTACCTCGAGGCAACTCATTCCAAGAGCAAACTCACTGTAGCAAACAGATAATGATTCGTATGGCACTGTTCATACTGTATGGTACTATTCATGTATACGGTGTACTATTCACGTATACGATACTATTCATGCTGATGCTTCAAATAGCTTAATTTAACTCCGGATTAAGCTATTCCAACTTCCACTTGATCAAAGAGACTTCTAGTATCACAAGAACTTGAATGTTGATATTCCCATTATATTCACCAAGTTCTTCCTTCTTCAGTCTCCTTTATTGATTGTTCTTCATTAGTAAACTTCACATCTACATTAAATATAAGAATTAGTCAAAGTAACATATAAATGTAGTATGCAAGCTTTTTGCTCTTAAGAATAGCATCTATATAAGACATCATCAAAACTAATCATAACTAACAGTTGCAAAAGCTGTTGTTGATGTTGTAACTCCTCTGATCACCAATGCCAATCAGGTTACTGTTGCCATGAATAGTCTTCAGAAGATGACTGTCAACATGGTAAAGACTATTGGAGCTGAGTTAGAAAAGTTGACTAGGTATATTGCAGCAAGTTTTCAGGCCTGCTTTGCCACTCAGAACATATTAAAGGAGGAAGTTCAATCCTTTTAGCAGCAGGTTTATCAGTTGGATAGAACCTTGGATGAGTTGGGCATCAAGTTACATTCTCAGCCTCCAGCATTTGCTTCTGGGCCATCTACATCTGCTCCTCCTGCAGTGCCTCCTGAGTCTGGTCCTTCTGCTTTTGCTGCCGAGCCTCTCACTGTCGTTGAGCCATCCATTGAGACTTCTTCTGAGCCTCCTGCTTCTTTTGTTGAGTCATCTTTTCCTCCTCCCTCCTCTTTGAGCAATGACAAAGGGGGAGAGTGACTTGTGTGTTTTGAAACGATTCTATCTTAATTTATTTATGATATTTTGATATATATATATATATATAACTCTCATAGTATTGACGCTTTCAATTATGCATCTTAATTATATTGTACTAACGTTTACTTTTGAATGAAGTTCAGTTATAGCAGTTATGCTCTTACATATTTTTACTGTATTGGACTTACTGATATCAAAAATCGTTTCAAACTAGTTTCAAAATTGATCAAAGTGTGGTCATCATCAAAAAGGGGGAGAATGTTAGTTCTTGGAGTTTTGATAATAACAAGATTTAAATAATTAAGGATTTTATATTGAAAAGGTTGAGTTTTTGATACAGTAAATATTCTCCATCTAATAAGGTTGTCAAGTATTTACAAAGGTTGACTCAGAATAATTTCTAAAATTGGTATGCCTCGAAGGAATGATTTTGTCTGCTACGAGGTTGCATTCTGATTGTAGCCTTGTTTTCTGAGTTGCATTTAATGCTTCTGACACAACGAACGGCTCTTCAGCTAATCTTAGATTAAACATGGTTAATCCATTCTAAATCTCTCAAGAAGATGATTAGTTGAGCAACCCTATTCCTTCGTCCTTCCTGTCGCTTGACGCCACCGTTCGCCGTCGGCGTCCTGCTCCTCCAGTCAGTATTGCTGTTGTTATTTTTTTTCTCTGTTTCGTTTTGGTTTTGTTTTGTTCCGTTTCTGTCTGGTTCTGTTTTGGTAAATTCCTGTGAGCTGAGGCAAAAAATAAAAATCACACCTAGACTTAAGGAGGATTCAAACGTAGGACTCAAAAGACCATTAACCATCTCCAATACCATCAAACTATATGCTTCATCTTGACACTCAACTACAATAAATAATAAATATATAATTATCTTATAATCATATAATTTTATTAATTATTTTGTTTTATTTTCCTGGGCCATTACATTCACTATCTCTTAAACACGATTACACACTCTGCGCTCAAAGTAATCCTTTCACACTAGGATTCACTTCCCCTTACAAGTTGTAATTGTATAACCACACTCAAGGTCCCTTTACCTTGAGATTAAACTGATAATCAATCAAAAGATTAAACTCTCTCACAGAGTATATATAAATAATCATTGAAATACAAATGTCCGAAGATACTAAGTGAATTGAATGAAACAATAAATCATAATAAATTCGATTGAATGTTCAAATGTTTTCAGTTGTTGGAGAATTGAATGCTCTTTGCTTTTATACCAGCTGCCATTAATGACCGTTGAAGAGCTTTAAAGATAGCCGTTGAGACTCCTCAACTATTCCGTTAGACACGAATGGCTTTCGTTAGATATAGTCAAACGTTGCTTGGTTTTATTGCTTTCGGATTACCTTCAACATGATTCTCGTCAGAGGTTGACTCTGCAAAGATACTTTAGCCTTTTGCCGGAATGGGTATGTCTTATAGGAATGATTTGGTCTGCTCTGATTTCCATTCCGTGTGTGTGCTCTATTTTCTACAAACATTAAATGCTCTCACACACGTTATTGCTTTTCGGCTAATTAGTACTAACACAATCATTAATGATCTGAAATTCACTTAAAGAGATGATTAGTAATAGTGTAAACAAGATTGAGTAGCATTTAATCAAAAACCAATCAAAATATTTGAATGTACGATTACTGTTATAGCGAACATATCATATAGCAGATGAACAATACTCGAATATACTTCCTTGCGTACTCAAGTAAGCATTCAAAAAATACTTCACATATGCCTAACATTCAGCCATACTCAAGTATACAAATGGTCTTGCTCGAGTACCATACTCGAGTAAGACATCTCATGTGCTTGAGTAGAGTTTCAACAAGATCGTAACAGAGGCTTCATACTCGAGTACCAAAAACTTCATGTTCGATTACCATACTTGAGTGCACTGATTGCTATGCTCAAGTATCCTCTGAACTTAGCTGAAAATCACACTAGGCAGAATGTTAGATTCACTATGCTCGAGTATAAATTTACTCATGCTCGAGTACTATATGTGAGTATAAGTAAACTTGTGCTCGAGTAGACATAGTTAAAGGGTGAATATAAGTAATGAAACATTCATACTCGAGTAAGATGTTACCTGTGCTCAAATACTATACTCAAGTAACAGTTACCTCATGCTTGAATATAATCTCTGATATTGGCTTTTCTTTGACAGAAGCAGCTTGTACTCGAGTTGACATATAGTTGTGCTCGAGTATCCTACTTGAGTAGGTAAAGAGGTTTGCTTAAGTACACTCTATGAACTTTGTTGTTGCTAAACTTATACTCGAGTAATAAATATTGCATACTTGAGTATACTTCCTCAAGTACCAATGCAGTGAACTATTCCTGAAATCATGCTCGAGTAACAATAACCTTGTCTTTATTGATATAAGAGGTTGAAAGATGAATAATTTGTAAGTGTTACATGATAGTTGTTTCATAAGAACCGTTATTTTTGTCACTAAATAAATGATGGTTAATAACTACAACAGTTATATTTGTGTTTTACAAGAACTCTGCTTTGTAGTACTTGACGGTGTGCAAAATTAACTTTTAACTTTTAGTGTTATATATTCTTGTACGAACTTCGTCTCAACATACATTACATTTATTCACTGTAATAGTTATTTATTAAGTGTTATGTATGCATGAATTTGTAATAGTTTATATATACCTGATTAATTACCTGTATCTAAAATTCTAACATGGAACAAAAGCTATTCGATCAGTGAGATAAAGAAAACAACAAGAAGAAAAAAATGAGCCTAAAAAAGAAGTACAAGTGAAGGCAGAAAAGAATAAAAAGTAGAAAAGGAATAATGGAGTGTAAAGAAGTCCATATAATGTTTAAACTTAAAGAAGTCCAATCAAATGGTTTAAGTGTTTTTTTTTTTTTTTTTTTTTTAAAAGACATCTCTAACATATATCTATATCTAAATTTCTGACAAAGAGTATACAAAAATATTTTTAAAAAAACACATAGCACGTGGCCCAGGTTTGAAATGTGACCTCTCGAAGACTTAAGAGCCTTTGACCCTATTTGTTGCTTTCTTCATCTAGCGACCTTCTCAAACGCCTACTTTTGGTTTCTAGGTGTGGCCCACGCGTCATCACTGGTCTTCTTTGATCTTGGGAGAGTTATGCTTAAGAGTTAAGGCTTAATAACATGATGAGAAGTTATTTGTGTTTAATTATGCATCTCAAAATTATGAAATTATTTTGCATTTTCCTGATTCTTTTTAGGGGAATATATCATTGATGGCTCTACGACATTTTTGCGATTTAGAAGTAGTTAAAAATTATTGCTCTAGTATGAAAATATTGCCTAGAGTATAGGCAATAATTCTCTAGTGTTTAATTGTATGTATAAAGTATGATAATCAAATTTAACTAGAATAAGTAATAATTTAGGAAAACCATTTTACCGGTATTATACTTTTCTTAATTTCTATTTCGGTATACATATGTTTTTTTTTTCTCTGAACTGAATCCTGTAACATTGTTCTGTTAGCACTATTAGCCTCTGTACAAGGTAATACAAGGTAATATAATGCTAATAGAACAAAATTAAAGAATTTAATAAAGAGAGAAAAGATATAGATACTAAATTAAAAATTGATAAAAAGTATGGGTACCAACAAAATGGTTTTCCCCAACAATTTAAATGTATTCTTAATGTCATTTTTTTGCTTTGTAATAAAATTAAATTGACAAATGTTGCTTTAAAACATTAATTTTGTATATATAAACTTAATTTGATCTTGTAAACACTTTACCTACCTATTTTATTAGGTTTTTTGACCCATATGTATATGTTAGGTATACACCTTCAATCATTTCTCTTAACATGGAAATATATATACATAAACACACACACACACACACACACATATAGGGCAAATGATTTGTCCAGTGACTGGACCTAAGAGTTTCTCCTGTAAACCAAAACTACATCGTTTGGTTTAGTTTGGGCGCACGACACTCTTTTTGTTTGGAATGAAAAATAAAATAAATAAATAAAGAACAAAGAAAAGAAAAATAAAATTTTAAAAAGTTGGGCCCACACTATATTATAATATATTTCCCCCATTCATTTTTCTTCTCCGGCGCATCATCACTATTGTCCTGTATTTTATCTCTTCGTTCTTGCTTCTTCAGCGCGGAGAGATGATCATTGGCTATTCGATTAGCAGATCAACATCGAACACCCTCGCCGGAGGTAATATCAAAAAACGTGAGTCGGAATGAACTCGGTACGGATTTGCCCTCTTCGGAGCAAACAATTCTGCATTTGTTGTTTATTCTGCAACTGTTTGTGTGAATCTCTCCGGATGATAGCGATTTGATTTCAGAATTAAACTATTTGTGATTTGATTTTAAATTGCGGAACTGTCTGTGATTTGGTTCATTATCGTTACCAATGCATTAGCGACACTTTGTTTTTTTTTTTAAAAAAAAAAAATCTTTGGCACGCCCAAACTAAACCAAACGACGTAGTTTTGGTTCACAAGAGAAACTCTTAGGTCCAGTCATTGGATAAATCATTTGCCCATATATATATATATTTAAAAAGTTGATTTAGGAATTACTATATTATCTTCATATCATAACATGTTCTAATTAATGAAACAAATTTAGAATTTGTTGGAAATTTTAAAATAAAGAGATGCGGTTTTATTAATGTCATATTCTTTTAATTAAGGAATTTTTATATATGAAGAGTAGTGTAAGGAGATATAACACTAAAAGTCGCCAATGTTATAACTTTTTAGCTCCTAAAGATACATGTGAAAGGATCTAACTAAAGGTGTGATAAGCATCGCTTGTTGAAAGGTTATGTTGTTTATAAGAAAACTCTACATATTATGAAGGTGTAGCTTTTCATATGTTTTTTCATGAATCTAAAAAATGTTTATGACTTTAATTGAATAAGTACGTATTGTTTCAAGAGACTGTTGGAATATATGCTCTTTGGTCACTTAAGCCCAATTGGGCTTAAGTGAGACTACAGCCCAAGAGCCCTATGCCCCTTTAGGGTTTAGGGTTAGGTCTTGGTGTAGTAGTATATAAACCTACTTTCACCCATTGAGAAACCTAATTCACAAGGAGGCTCTCATCGAAATAAAACCCAGAGGCGACGTTCATCATCCGAACGGTTGCCCACACAACCATCTCATCCCCTCGAGAGATAGTCCGGAAGATCGATCATAGAGCGGACTTGGACCGTTCGTGACTTGGACCGTTCGAGAAGAGGCTTTTAGATCGCTCATCTTTCCGGTAATCAAAACGATGACGGTTCATCTTTTTCTACATCGTCTCGGTTCGATACGCCCGCGTTTCGTGAGATTCCTACAATTGGCATCAGAGCCGGTTCGCGATGAGAAAAAGAACCAGTTTTGATTTAGTTTATGCGATCAAATCTCAGATTTTTCAAAATATTATTTTTTGAAAATTTTTGATTTAGTTTATGCGATCAAATCTTAGATTTTTCAAAATATTATTTTTTGAAAAATTTTGATTTCGTTTATGCGATCAAATCTCAGATTTTTCAAAATATTATTTTTTAAAAAATATGGCATCTATTTCTATATTTGTTATTGATTTCATGAGTTTTATTCTTTATAATTCAGATTAGATATTAGTTTTAATTTTAATCGCTTTAATCCATGGTTAGATTTTCTCGTATTTCTTGATTTGTAACAAGGAGGCTAATCCCATATGATTAGGTTTCCTCCTTGCTTGTTCTTATGTTTTTTCGCAATTTCTATGTAAATTTTCAAATTTCTGTAAAAGTTCAAGATCGAGAAACTGCGAAGAAAAAGAAGAAAAATTGCCCATCGTGCTGAGATGACTTCGGCTGACGGCGCGACAGTACTGACGGCTAGGGTTCCTCTTTTGCATCCTAGGTTTTCTCGCCAAAAGTGGGTCTTTGGTTTTTTTTTTACGGCCCATGAATACCCTAAAGGGGCTTGAGACAGATCCTAAGAGGCTGGACAAAAGAGAAATTCCAAAGTTGTAATTTTATATTTTATTTTTTAAAATAGGAAAGCCATGGATTAAAGTTATTTGTTTAATTTTTTAAATGCTTTTATTGAATTGATGAATTAAATGTGCGATTAACATGATTTTAGAAATAACATGTCATATAGAATAGGAAAGATGCCATATTTGATGCATAATCATATGTCATTACCGCATAGTAGCTATTATGTCTTAATTCGACTAGTATGATAGTTATTTTGCAAGATTATTTAGGTTATCCACTAAATTAATTATAAATTATTATGATTTTATATTAAAATCTAGATTAATAATTGGATTAATTAATTGTGGAATTAAAATATAGACAAATAATCCAGGATATTTCCTAAGAGAATTGTATATTTAAGAGTGATTTAAAAATACTCTAAATTGAACAATTTTTTGAAATTAAAAATTCTAAAAAAAAAATATTGAATGGGTGAAGGTTTTAAATTAAGCAATTAATTTTAAAACCTACGGGCCCCAATTGTGGGTTTATTAGTGAAATGGTTATCGCCGAAGCCCCATCGGATAAGGATAATCGGATTTCGCTAGATTAAACCCTAATATTTTCAAAATTTTAGTAAAGTTTTGTACGGCCCATCGTCGGCAACACTTAGACACTAAAGATAATTTTGAAAGTAAACAATGGTTAAATACATTCAACCTTGGTAAAATTGTTAACCCTCCCATCGAGGCTCTGGCAATGGAACTGAAGGCCCAAAATAACAATATTAGTTTTACAAGTATCTTGCCTATCGTAAGCCTTGTAGAGATAACTAATGGATTGTTACACAATAAACGAATAGTAGTTATTAGAATCTACTAGCGCAATATCTGTTTGTTGTTAAATATAGTTTGTAATTAGTGTGATTTTTTCTTATTTTTTAGAAAAATGTCTTCATTCAATCCTTTAGCTAGAATCTTGAGCCAAAAACCTATGGATGGTACAAACTACAAACAATGGAAAACAAATTTAGATATTGTTCTTCAATATGAAAAGCTCAACTTTGTTCTAAGCGCCCCTATGCGGCGCGACTCTGCAGATGCATCTCGTGGCAATCCAGGACTAAATTTCAGAAATAGAAGGAAAAATGGGAGAAGGCGAATGTAGCAGTCATTGCTATATTTTAGCCGGGTCTCGCGGTCACCTTCAGAGCAAGTAAGCATGATTGAGAGTGGAGCAACAATGCTCCAGACTCTTGATGGCATGTTTGCTACGTCTAGCGTTCGCTAGGCAAAATGTCTTGAATTCAAGTCACCAAGACAAGTGATAATACGGAGGAAGTGTCTGCGGGATCATTGTCTAACAATGATAGCAAACTTTAAGAGGGCTGATGACCATGGTGTCAAATTTGAACAAGATTTAAAAGTTGACCTTCTCTTACAATCACCGCTGAATACTTCAATCAATTCAAGATGAATTATAATATGAATAAGATGCATCTTGACCTCACTCAACTGATGCACGAGCTTGAGAGTGCTGAACAGTCTCTAGTCAAGCAAGGCAGTGCATTATTTGCTAGTGAAAGTTCTGTGAAACCTAAGGGGAAACCCAAGGGAAAGAACAAGAACAAGAAAAAGAAGAAATCAGGCATTCCAGTTGCCAAAACAGTTGCAATGAAGCAGCCAAAAGGCAAGTGCTTCAAGTGCGGACAAAAAGGGCATTGGAAGAAAAATTGCCCACAGATGAATCTGTTAGTTCTCAATATGTTTTGATGATTAATAACAATTGTAAACATGAGAGAATGTTTTTGTTAAAGCTTGATTAAGCTTGTTGATTTTAACTCAAAAAACATTCTGCCAGCGCCAAACTCGAGCTTGGCTATGCAAACTCGAGCTTGACCCTTACAGAAAGCAAACCAAGCTATTTTGCATTTTCTAAACTTGAGCTTGGTCCATAACAATGAGCTTGAAGGTTTTCAAAGTTTACTCATATTCTGAGTAAGCTCGAGCTTACACTTGGAAGCTCGAGTTTACGAAGAGTCGAGGAATTTTTCAAGTTACTCAAATTGCAAACTCAAGCTTATTAGTTTTAAGCTCAAGCTTGCCTCTTCCAAAGACTTTTCTCAAAGAGTTTACAAAACATGTAAACTCGAGTTTGAAGGTTCAAACTCGAGCTTACCTCGTGCAGAAATTTTTCCTAGTTTTCTTCAAAGTGTAAACTCAAGTTTGGAGTTGCAAACTCAAGCTTAGGTCCGATTTAAACTTTTTCAAAGGTTTTAATATTTTTATCAAACTCGAGCTTACCTTTGCAAACTCAAGTTTGGGTGACAGAGCATTGTCATATTTTGAGCTTAGCAAACTCAAGCTTACACCTCTAAGCTCAAGCTTGCACTTTGGGAATCAAAATTATTTTTGACATGAATAGTGTCAAACTCAAGCCCCTGCTCACTAATAAACTCGAGCTTGCCATTTTCCATTTTGGCTCTCAAAATGATTTCAAACTTGTTTCCCCGACAATAGCCCAAACTCGAGCCTGCTTACTTATAAGCTCGAGCTTGAGACTTCCAGAAGCAAAACTCAAAGTTTAAATGAAGACCAAACTCGAGCTTGGTATAGTAAACTCGAGCTTGGAGCTTCGCGTGCATGAACGAATCGAGTATAATTCGTTCAAGTTTGATTTCTGCTTTAGCTTGTTTCTACGAATTGGGTGCTTATGATTTATATGCTTTATATCAATGTTCCTAACCAGATTTAACCAGTTTTCTTATGAGATTTCAGAAGACCTAAAAATCTGATTTAGGAAACATTTGAGCATTCAAAGAGGAAAGATATCAATCAATTATGCTTCCATTTCCGTCAACTGAGTTAACGGCTCAATATCAATTGGAGATATCCCCGTATGCCGAAATTGGTGCAACAAATTGAAAGCCACAACGGATGATTCAAAGAATCAAATCAAGATCTCCCAACAACTATATTCAACAGGACACGGACCCAACAAACTAGTATTTCGAATTGCCCCAAGTCTGAATGCATCTCCAACGGTCACAAACTTCAAACCGGTATAAATACATGAAGATTTGAAGTCTGCAAGCACAGAAGTAACACACAGAAAACGCATACAAGCTTATCAATCGTTTTTCTGCTTATACTTCTCATTAGTACATTGTACCTCAGTGATTATCTTTATCCACTCTTTAGAGAGTTCATTTCTGTAATTCATTCATTGTAAGAATCTCAAAGTTGTGGGACTTTGAGGTTGGGCTTTCAGATTACAACTTGTAAGGGGAGCGTATCCAAGAGAGGATAGCTTTTGAGTACGAGTGTGTATCTGATTTGAGTGATAGTAGAAAACCCAGAGAGTCTGGGGACTGGACGTAGGTCTAGAGTTGAGACCGAACCAGTATAAATCTTCTGTGTCAAGCTCTTCTTTCCTATCTCCATTTAGCTTCTGTTGTGTGAGTGATTGTAAAAAGAATTTTTAAAATCCCCAATTCACCCCCCTCTTGGTGATTTCCTTCACTTTCAGAATCAACCAGTGGTTCAAACATAGCTTGCTTTTAAGTGAAGGACAAAGAGTTTTGAAGCTTGGAACTCGGGGAGCTTGTGTCTCGCACTAGCAAAGTGGGACAAGTTATTTTATCTTTTGATAATTGCAGAACTTTGGTTTTAGAAGACTGTTTATTTATTCTAAAATTTAAGAGGAATTTAATTTCTGTTAGTTGTTTGGAAAAACATGGTTTGACAGTTCAGTTTAATTCCTCAGTTTCAATAAGAAGCAAATCTTCTTTTATTTGTTCTGGTGTAATGATTAATAGTCTTTATTTCCTTAATCATGTTCCCTGTGAAATTAATCATGTTGAATTAAGAGATGTTGAGCATAATAATTCATCAAAGAAAAGAAAAGTTTCCAATGAAACTTATCTTTGGCATTTGAGATTATGTCATATTAACTCTAACAGGATACAAGGTTTGGTCAAAAGTGGGATTTTAAAATCCCTGAACTTTGAACCGATACCAGTATGTGAATCTTGTTTAGAAGGTAAAATGACAAAGAGATCCTTCAAGGCCAAGGGAAAATGTGCCACGCTTCACTGGAACGGTACATACCGATGTATGTGGACCAATAAATGTCCAAGCCGAGGAGGGTATCGTATTTCATCACATTTACCGATGATTACTCTAGATTTGGACATGTGTACTTGATGCGTCACAAGTCCGAAGCTTTTGGAAAATTCCAAGAGTTCAAGGCCGAGGCGTAAAAGCATCTTGGTGTTCAAATTAAGACCCTTCGATCTGATCGAGGGGAGAATACCTATCTCGGAGAGTTTAGGTCTTACCCGATCAAAGAGGGGATAGTTTCACAATTATCCTCTCCAAGGACACCCTAGCAGAATGGAGTTGCTGAAAGGAGAAATAGAACCCTTTTAGACATGACAAGATCTATGCTCAGTTATTCATCTCTTTCTTATTCATTCTGGGGATATGCCTTAGAAACTGCTATGTATCTATTTAACTTAGCACCGTCAAAGTCGGTTTCAAAGACACCAATAGAATTGTGGAAAGGGTGTAAGCCCACCATGAAACATATTCGGATTTGGGGTGCTCCGCACATGTCTTGCAACGTAAAAACCAGATAAGATGGACTCACGTCGAAGTATGCATGTTTATAGGCTATCCTAAAGGAACCGAGAGGTTGGTTGTTTTATAGTCTAAAAGATAAGAAGGTCAAAGTGAGCACACACGCGACTTTCTTAGAGGAGGACTATATGGCAAATCATAAGCCAAGAAGTAAGGTTATTCTTGATGAGCTAGTCTCGATCAAGTTTCACCGCCACCTCTTCAAAGCGGTTCCAAAGATTTATTCTCGCGGTTGTTCAAAGAGGGGAAAATATGGAAAACATACCGAACAAACACGGGGAACGTGAAATAGAACTAGAAGTTCAGCATAATGATGAACGTATGGAAGAACAAAATCACGAATTGGTTAATCCACCTAATGAGGGTCCTCATCAAGAAATTGTTAACCCACAAAATATGGACCCACCTGTAGATGCACAACATCAAGTGAGACAAAGTCGTAGAGGAGATTGATTCGTAAACCTACAAGATTTCTCTTGTTGGGTGAGTCAAATCGGGATGTCATCATTGATGAAGATGATGATCCCACAAGCTATGACGAGGCACTAGGAGATGTAGATGCTCAGGAATGGCTTAAGGCTATGAATCATGAAATGGATTCTATGTATTCCAACTCGTTTGGTCTTTGTAGATGCACTTTGAAGGGGTAAGACCCATTGGGTGCAAGTGGATTTACAAGAGAAAGAGAGGATCGACGGAAGGTTGAAACCTTCAAAGCTAGATTGGTGGCAAAAGGGTACTCCCAAATAGAACATGTGGATTATGAAGAAACCTTTTCGCCGGTTGCCATGCTTAAATCCATCCGGATTCTCTTAGTTGGCAAAGCAAATCTTGATTATGAGATTTGGCAAATGGATGTCAAACCGCTTTTCTAAATGGAAATTTGGAAGAGGAGATCTATATGTAGCAACCAAAAGGGTTTATAGCCAAAGGGCAAGAACATATGGTATGCAAGTTGCAAAGGTCCATTTATGGACTTAAGCAAGCGTCTAGATCATGGAACATCAGATTTGATCAAGCCATTAAGTCTTATGGTTTTGAGAAAAGTCCTGATAAGCCGTGTGTGTATAAAAGGATCCAAGGTGACGCAAAGATCTTTTCCGGTACTTTATGTGGATGATATACTCCTTATCGGAAATGATACGGAGGTATTATTAGGCATAAAGACTGGCCGAGTAAGAATTTTGCTATGAAGGACGGGGGAAGCCAATTATATTCTTGGTATTAAACTCTTGCGAGACCAGGAAGAATAGGGTTTTGGCATTATCCCAGGCTAAATACATCGACAAAATACTTGCCAGGTTTAGCATGGAGAATTCCAAGAGGGGAATGATACCCTTCAGGTATGGGATTCATCTCTCTAAGGAGCAATCTCTTAAGACTCCTGAGCAGAGAGAACGCATGAGTAGGATACCTTATGAATCAACGGTAGGTAGTCTCATGTATGCTATGCTTTGTACCAGACCAGATATCTGCTACGCAGTGGGAGTAGTAAGCCAGTACCAATCTAATCCTAGAGAGGAACACTGGGTAGCGGTCAAACATATACTCAAGTACCTACAGAGAACGAGAGATTATATGTTGGTCTATTCTAGTGGGAGTCTTGAAACCATTGGTTATACGGACTCAGATTTCCAAGGAGATATTGACTCAAGTAAATCCACCTCGGGATATGTGTACACCCTTAATGGCGGTGCTGTTTATTGGAGAAGTATAAAACAATCATGTGTGGGCGACTCGCCACGTAGGCCGAGTATGTAGTCGCTTCGGAGGCCGCAAAGGAAGCCGCATGGTTAAAGAAGTTCCTAACGGACCTTCGGTGATTCCATTGTTGATTGTCCAATCACACTTTACCGTGACAACAACGGTGGCAAGAGTACGTCCAAGGAACCAAGGTTTCACAAGAGACAAAACACATACAAAGAAAGTATCACTTGATCCGAGAAATAGTTGAAAGAGGAGATACTTTCGTAACAAAGATAGCATTAGAAAAGAACCTTCGACCCTTTTACTAAGAGTTTGCTCGAACGTGTGTTCGAGAGGCATGTTACATCTATGGGTCTTAGGAGGATTCCAGATTTGCTATAGCTTTAGATAGTTATTATTTCATTTTGTTATTTTGTGCTTTATGAGCAAGACATTATGACATTGCATTTTTTCTGAATGGTATAAATGAGGTGTTTTTCATTTAAATTTCGCACACTATTTACGAGACTTAAAGGTCCGGATCAATTGTGGAGTATATGATCATATGGATACGTTCATAGAGGACATGGTCATAGGTACTCACAATTGATGAATAGCTTCACAACTATTAAATTAAGTTGGGCACTTTATTTAGGCTGCAATATTTTATGAAATGGTTTTGTCCGAATCATTATAAAATATTGGTGTGAGTTAATACTTACATTGAATGGATCAAGGAGAGATTTGATTAAGGTTACTCTTTCTGTCATAAGGAATCAAATCTCCGATAACTATAGTCATGTAGTTGCTCTTAATCCTGAGTTTATTTTAAATAGGTAGTCGAATAGTTTTCATTCTTTGATTTACCAACGGGTGAGGTTTGATCTATATGACGGCCAATAACTTGGTATTTTGGGATTGAGACTTTTGGTTATCGGTGTTTATGAGATAAACAACATGGAATTTATAGGAAATGTCCACTTGATATGTTTCGGTACTTGGATATTGAAGACACCGGCGCTGCATGTAATCCATTAGAGAAACTATCATATTCAAGGGAATAAATAATTGATTGAGTTACGTAAAACTAATCAATCAAATTATAGACATTCTATAAAGGGGTAATGCATATTCGTGTTATAATTGTCATTAATCTTGGAGTTCACATTCGGGCTTTTAGTGGATTAGCACCGAACTAGATAATCTTCAAGCAGATTATCATGAGCCTCGATAAATGACAAATGATAGATCCCCGTGCTAGCTCGAAACAAGGGATGGGGTAAATTATCGATGATGATGGCTTAAGGGTTACATGGTCTTGGGTTTACGAGCTCAAGTTTTGTATCTCAAAGAGCAAGTGGGAGATTGTTGGAATATATGCTCTTTGGTCACTTAAGCCCAATTGGGCTTAAGTGAGACTATGCCCAAGAGCCCTATGCCCCTTTAGGGTTTAGGGTTAGGTCTTGGTGTAGTAGTATATAAACCTACTTTCACCCATTGAGAAACCTAATTCACAAGGAGGCTCATCGAAATAAAACCCTAGAGGCGTACGTTCATCATCCGAACGGTTGCCCACACAACCATCTCATCCCCTCGAGAGATAGTCTGGAAGATCGATCATAGAGCGGACTTGGACTGTTCGTGACTTGGACCGTTCGAGAAGAGGCTTTTAGATCGCTCATCTTTCCAGGTAATCAAAACGATGACGGTTCATCTTTTTCTACATCGTCTCGGTTCGATACGCTTCCGCGTTTCTGGTGAGATTCCTACAGAGACACCACTTATTAACATCATTTCATAGCCTATAAATACCCATCACCATCACCCTATTCATATATCACACTACACAATAATGAGAGATTAAACTCATTGCCTTTATCTTTGAGTACATACAAAAATAAAGACAAATTATCATTTTGTAAAAGTCATTGTTGTCTTGCCTTAAGTGTTAGAATTGCAATTCATACTTAAGGGTTTTTATTATATCCCATTGGAAATTCCCCAGTTAGTCCACCTTGCACCCTATACGATAGAAATAGGTGGAGGTGAATTAAGCCTAAAGAGGTTATTAATGGTTATATTATTTGAAAAATTGCTGCTTATTAATTATATGTTAAGCAACATATTTAGAAATGCTCTACAAGATTAATAGTTGCCGCATGGAAGGTTCAAATTTAATTTGTAAATTTTAGATTCCTAATTCAAACATTTTAAATTTCTAATTTTTAAGCGATGTCCCCCATAAGTGAGAGTTAGAGGAATAAAATGAACTTATAAATCTACGTAGCCTTACCTCCACAATCAAAGATGCTATTTTTATGATTCGAACATATGACGTCCAGATCACATGGCAACAATATTTTATCGTTGTGTCAAGGCTTACCTTCTTATAGTTGCCACAAAAGAAAAAAAAAAGTGCGAAATTATTTTAATTGATGTTGGCCTACAAATGCAACTATACACACACATACAAGATCTCATACAAATGCAACCATAATTAAAGTTTACTTGCAAACAAGACTAACAATGAAATAAAGTAAATAAACAATATAACATTAATTTTTTTTTTCTGTTAAATATAGAACATTCATATATATTAGCGAAAGATAGAAAAATTTCTTTGATGATTGAAGTGCATGCCCTCAAGTATTTTTTCAGGTGCATCTGATGTTCTAAAGTATTTTGTGGTAGGCCTAGCATCTGAAGTATTTTTTAGGGGCGTCCATCACCTTAAAATACGTTTTCATGCATTTTGGAATTTTACAATTTAGATAATTTATGGTATTTACTACATCTAAAAAAAAATACTTTAAGGTGTTGGATGCACAAAAAAAAAAACTTATAGTACTAGATGCACCTAAAAAATATTTTAGGGTGTTACATGCACTATAAAAAAAATACTTTAGGGTGTCTGAAACTCATTATACTAGCATTAAGATCAATTGGCTTTCTCCAGCAAGCTATTTCCAAAGCAAAAACTCCGAAATTGTATATGTAAGATTTTCTACTTGCCTTATGGTTGCACATTTGGAAGCCATGTACCCTTTTGTTGGGGCAACAATTGTTGTTTCTGACCCATTTCCATGTTCTACGAGCTTTACTAACCCAAAATCTCCCAGCTTTCTATTAAAATCTGAATCTACCATAATATTGCTTAATTTTTTTATGGGTTAAGTATCATTTTTTCTTTAGCAGTTTTGGCTAAGGAGCATTGGGTACCCGGAAGTTTTTTTTTTAAAGCGAAATTGTCCTGGAAGTTAACAAAACGTAGAAATTTTGCCCATTCGTTAATTTTGACAGTTAAATTTAATTGATACGCACACATGGCATGCACCTCATCAATCAAAATAGGGTTAAGTATCATCTTTTCCCTAGAAGTTTTCGTTGAGGAGCAGTTGGTATCCAGAAGTTTTTTTAGGAGCAATTTTGTCCTGGGACATAGCAATTTTGCCCTATCATCCCCCAATATTAAATTTGATTGTTAAATCAGTCAAACAACACACAAGTGATGTCACCTCAACATCCACATCACTTAGCCCAATATGATGTGGCATCACACCTTGTCGTCTCTTTCTTGTTGAACGAATCATCGGTATTGAGGACATCACTTAGCCCAATATGGTGAGCATAAAGAAATGAATATAGAAACAGATCAATCTCGTGTTGTTAAAGGAATCATCGGTATTGAGAGAATTAAAGGGATAAATAGACTCAACAAGATCGGACTGAAGAACACATGACATATAATCTTCTTTGAGTTTCTACAGGATGCAAAACCAAGAATCTAGGGTGCAGAGGAAGAAGCCGATCCTTGACATGTTGAGCTCAAGACGACTAGAATTTGTGAAGCCGAATTGAACAAAAGAATTGAAAGGTCTGTCACAAAACTCAGATGAAGCATTACTTATGATCTAAGCAAATAAAATGCAAAATGAGATTTGAATCGTCCCAAAAATTTGTTCAGTAAGACAAACCAATAGTGATAGTTTTTACCTTTGCATAGATTGATCTAGGCCACGCTCCCTTAAATCACTGGAATTACTATGTCTTGTAAACTTCTAGGGCAAAATTGTTATGTGTTGTAAACTTTTTGTTGGATATGATTAGTTTTAATGATGTCTTATATAGATGTCATTCTTAAGAGAAAAAAGTTTGTATAATATATTTATCTCCTACGTTGACTAACTACTATAATTAATGTAGATTAGTCCAAGTTGAATTATAGAACAAGAAGGAGATAAGAGATTTCAGAAAGAAGAAATTGGAGAAAATGTTAAGTTTAAAAAGAAGAGGAAATATTGAAGAAGGTAGAACTTGCAGAAAATAATGAGTCTATGTTAAATGACGAAGAATGATCAAGATGAGAGATGAAAGATGGAAGAACTTGATGAATGGAATAAGAATATCATTATACAAGTTCCAAGATTGATTCTAGAAGTCTCCATGATCAAGTGGAAGTTGAAATGGCTCAATTCGGAGTTAAAATAAGCTACAATTGCATTCCTGAAGTCATGCTCGAGTACAACAATGTCATGCTCGAGCACTATAAATTTTCAGCTTCTATTCTCGCATAAATTCCGCTCATGCTCGAACACAACAATTCCATGCTCGAGCAACATCGTTTTTTAGCACTCTGTTCACCTCTTTTTCATGTTCAGCTTGGGCGAGGTCTGGTAATTTGATGATATCTCCCAAACCAGAAATTAGATTGAGGTGAAACCAGTGGCATATGAAACTAAACTCCATATGAGTCATTTTGATATAAAATTCAAGCCCAAAGGAGTTTAGATCAAGGAGCTATGAATTGTAGAAGTTGGAAATGAAATTCACGCCACACAGCAGACCAAGCTTCGATATTTTGGGTGTATCTCACAATCTACAAATCAAATTGAGCGGAAACTAGTACCATTTGAAACTAGACTCACATACCTTTCCAAAACCATCAAAATCATGAAAAACAAAGAGATATGATGTTTTGAATTTGACGATTAGTTTAAGATGTTGCAAAAAAACGCTGGTCAAGAACAACCTCCATTCATCTGATGATAATAGACGAAATACAATGAGTTTCGAGCTGATTCTTCTTATATTGGAAAGAAGACTTAAAGAGCTTTCTCAACATAGGTGATTTTCCAAATTTAGAGCTATATTGAAGACGTTATGCTCACTGAGCTTTCTCAACATAGGTGATTTTCCAAATTTAGAGCTATATTGAAGACGTTATGCTCACTGAAAATTGACTCTTGTACTGCCTATGCTATTGTGTTTTGAAAGTCAATAGAGTTTAATATTTGCACAAGATCATGGTAGGCAATAGCCTGACACTCAAAGGCAGCCTAGTCGAGCAAAGTGACTAGAGTGCCCGAGCATCATCGGGCTAATGGCAAAATCAAGAAAAAAACATGGACAAAGATGTTGTGCCCAAGCATGAAAAGCAACATGCCCGAGCAGCATGCTTGAGCAGGCACAGTGTGTTGCTCGAGCAAGTATTCTTCTAAGTCATTTCTCCTCTTTGCCTCCATCATGCTTGAGCAGTATATCTGTGATGCTCGAGCACTGGCGACACTAGTTCACAAGGATGCCTGAGCATGAAAACTGTGTTGCTCGAGCATCAGCAATCATTCAAGTTTCAATAAGCCTCGTTCAAGGTTTGCCCGAGCAAGCTCACTGGAGTGCTCAAGCAGGGTGCTCGAGCAGTAGCTCTTTGTTGCCCGAGCATAAGAAGATGATCTCCACTTACAACGTATTTACACCATGGTTGCCCAAGCATACAAACAAGGATGCTCGAGCATGATCATTCCTTGTTTTCAAATCACCATCTCTGGAAATCTAAATCAACTGATTATGATTTCATTTCTTCAAATCATCACTCATTACTATTCCTAACTGCTTTTAATCAGTTTGCTAATGAGTTTCAGATGATTATATCACGAATTAACAACATATTACAAAAAGGAGATGATTACATCAGAAGCTCGAACGGCTACTTCCAAAAGACATCGAACGGTCATATTCTAAAGTGGAAGAACAGTCCAACGGTCAAATGCTCGCAACGGTCGAAACACAATTACCTATAAATTGCGAAGTCTTCAAACTGGAAAGAGTGACGACGATTGATGAATGAATCGACGAAGCCAACAAAATGATTTTACTACCTCACCGTCGATAGTTCATACACTCTGTTTCTCAATGTTTATATAGTTTACACTAGAGAGTGGAATGATTTGTATTGTACTTCAGTGTTTATTCATCTCCTCTTCTAGATAGAACATTTCTGATTATTAAATCATTGTAAGAATCTCAAGTCGTGGGACTTGGAGATTGGGTTATCAGTTTACAACTTGTAAGGGGGAGTGTATCCTAGTGAGAGGATAACTTTGAGTACAAAGTGTGTAACTGATTAAAAGGTGTATCTCGGTGAGAGATTCGGCTTCATAAGTGCTTGGGTGAACTTGTGCGTTTGTATAGGCTTCTCTTGTGCTCGATTAAACAAGAGGATAGTAGATTGAAAATCTTAAGTGGAGCTTGGGGACTAGATGTAGGTCAAGGATTGGGCCGAACCAGTATAAATCATAGTTTGCATATTCTCTTCCCTTATCTCTTATATTTCCAGTATATGTTTATTTGAATATCAAACTGTTGATTTAGAAGACGCGAAAAGATTCTTCAAAGTTTCAAGTTTTTAATCTTCACTCAATTCACCCCCCTCTTGGGTTCAGCCGATTCTTCACTTTTGGAGCAAAATAGCTACATTTTGTAAAATTATGGGGCAAAATTGCTCCTAAGAAAAAATTTAGTATACCCACTACTCTTCATTGAAAACTTCCAAGGCAAAAATGATACTTGACCCTATTTTGATTGAAATGTGGCAAGCATTGGTGCCATGTGCATATTAGTTAAACTTAATGCTTAAAATTAACGGAGGGGGTAAAATTACTACGTTTTGTTAACTTTCGAGACAATTTTTCTCTAAAAAACACTTAGATACCCAATACTTCTCAGCTAAAAATTCCCGGGCAAAAATGATACTCAACCCTTTTTAATCCCTATGACCCACCATTTTGCCCTAGAAGTTTTCGCTGAGGAGCAGTAGGTATCCAAAAAAATTTTAGGAGTAATTTTGTCTTGGAAGTTTACAAAACGTAACAATTTTGCCTCTACGTTAATTTTGACCTTTAAGTTTACCTGATTTTCACATGTGGCACTTAATGCTTGCCACGTCATCAAGTAAAATTGGATTTAGTATAATTTTTTCCCTGAAATTTTTTGCTAAGGAGAAGTGGGTATCCAAGTGTTTTCAGGAGAAATTTTTCCCCAGAAGTTTATAAAATGTAACAATTTTTCCCTGTCATTCCCCAATGTTAAATTTAACTGCTAAATCAGTCAAACAACGTACATGTATGCCACCTCATCATCCACATCACTGAGCCCAATACGATGTAGCATCACACCTCGTCGTTTCTTTCTTCCTCTCCCCCTCATTCACTCATTTTGAGATGTCATGTTCAAGATTTTGGGCTCAAAAGCTAAAAAAATAAGCCTAAATTATTTAGTCTACTAAGCCCAATTGGCAACGAGTCGCAAAAATGCCCCAATATAGAATGGGTCCCAGGACTAAATCCTTAAATATTTAATAGAAATAGGCTAGGCTAAGTTAGACTTTATCTAAATAGATCTGGGTCTGCAACAGAGATTTAAGGCTAGAGCTTGAGCCCATATGTAGGCTTTTTTAGGCCTAAACCTAGGCCTTCAAAAGTCTTAAATCTTGTTTAAAAGCCTACTTGAAATGTATACTTTTAAATAATATTTGAAGTGTATACCTCCAAATTCATATATAACCCTTCACGCTTATTTACAATGGATGCTTGTTTGGGAAACAACCAAACCATGGTTTCAAAAGTCTTTTTCGCAATCCAAAACAAAACTCCCTTTATATACTTATCTTGTAAATCATAAAGCACTTCTAAAAAGTCAAAACAAACATGATAGGTATTCTAGTCAAAATGTAAGGGCTTAGTAAGGAAAAAAAAAGAATATATAGTGACAACAGTTGTCCAATCAAGTAGAAATAAGAAAAACTAATCGTCTGTTGACTAATGAGATACATTTTCTAAAATTGACCAAGCATAACAAGCAGCATATAAAATTAGATTTTACCTCTATTAAATTTCCCACATAAATTAGGATAAACTCCTCCTACTAAGAATGTAATATTTCATTTGGAACTAAAATAAACTCATAGCAATTATTATGCTTTAGTAGATGACACAAATTAAGGAAGAGGGAGTGAGTTAGCATTGTCATCTCAAGATCTTGAAGAGAATAGAGGTAGAAATGAATGATTGATGCGAAAGCAAGGGTTGAGTACAATGACGATGTGATGTAAAACTTAGGATTAAAATCAAGGTAAGAAAAACTTATAATTAAAATTAAATTGGTAAATTTATAAATAATTTATAAAATTATTTAGATGATATTATATACATATGTAATAGTGTAAATTTAAATAATAATAATAAAAAGGCCAAGCATGTGGGTTTGTAGGCTATGCTGTAAGAAAATAGACCTAGTATGTTTATTTAAATATTGCTTGGCAATAGGCATGAGCCTAACCTGACCTATTTACTAAATAGACTAAGCGATGAAAACCCTATTTACTAAATAGGCTAAGCGATGCTTTGTGTAGGTTAGGTCGTATGTCCCTAAAGCCTGGTCTATATATCCACTCCTTTAAATATTCTTAGAGACCCTGTGAAAATTGCAAAGGCTATAATGAAAGGGATATGGACTAAAATGTAAGGGAAGAAATGTCATATAATGAAGGTGAAAATATTTGTAAGAAAATATATTGAATTAAAAAGCCTATTTTTGGCTAATTAAGCAATATTTAGACAAAATTGCATAATTAAAAATTATGCAAAGGTCTCAAACAATTAGTAAAAGAAGGAAAATAATTATTTGAGTATTTGAGTGAATTTAGGGAAAAACTTATTCCCCATGAAATGGACGTTCTAAATTTAAATTAATTTTTGGGTTTATAAAAGTAGTATTATTCCAAATTGATGCAAAATTATGTCGGAGCCAAATCGGATCAAATAAATGTAAGGAAAATTAGTGCATGACAGGGGATAATTTTGGAAGAATTATGCCAATATTCTAATGGTTAGACAGAACCCAATGAAATCATTATAAAAATTAAATCCAATTAGGCCTATAGAAAATGCCCAAAATCCCAGCTAAATTAGAAAGTAATGAGTGGTTAATTCAAACCCATTTTAAAGAGCTGAAGGACGTGGGTTTTAAGCAGCAAAGATGCTTTTATGAATTTACTTGGCCAAGATTTAACTAAAGCATGCTGTGCAATTAAAGAAAATGTGTTACTTTGGGCATAGAGGAAATTAAAAGTTAATTAAAGATCCAATAACATGCTACTAAATTTTGCTCTATTCAAGGGCAGAAATAAGATTCAAAAATTGATCTCAACGATAGGTTTGAAAGACAAAATGAATGGCAAGGATTTTCCATTTAAAACAAAAACTACTGATGCTTAAAGGACTCATATGGAAAGCATTGATTGATCGAATATGGATTTTTATTAAATCTAGTGTAATATCAACAACTTAATTCATTTTCTTTCTTCCTCCTTCCTTATGAAGGTCAGAAAATTGAGAGGGCTGTGGATGAGGATTAGTTAAAGGGTTGAGGTGCAATTTTATTTTGAAAGGAACCACTCAAAAACCTAAGCATCTGATAGTTTTTCGAGGAACAATTTTCTTAGCAAGTATTGAAAATGAGTAAATTCATCGTAACTGTTAAAATAGTAACATTAACCGTTAAAATTATTAATGGCAAGGGGAAAAATTGTTACATTTTGGTTACTTCCCGGATAAAATGGCTCCTCCAAAAAACTTTTGGATACTCAGTACTCTAAGTGGTTACTTCTGACGCAAAATTACATCTTCACCCTTAGTTAAATAGAAAGAAGAAGAATGAAAAGCAATGATGCCAACATGAAGTTCAAGAGGAAGAGAGAGACTCATGCCAATTTCACCCACAACACACCCCCTAAAGTCCAATTACTCTTCATGAAACTTTCCCCGGCCCACTTTTTGTTTTCTTTATGCCAAAAAAATAGATATTAAATAAGAAATGTTAACACATCACATACAAAACGTGATGCTATTGATGAAAGGAAGGAAGAACGAAAGTAATTATAAGTAATAGTTTGAACACCAAAAAATTAAAATCGCCAACTAAATAAAGTACTTCCTGCCATATGATGTTGGTTAACTGAGGAGAGTTAGCAGGGAAACAAAGGAAGCATCTTCCAATATATTATGCTGCAAGTGTAGGTTTAGTTCTAGATTCAATCAGCACTGAGTTTTGACTCAAGAAAAGAGAAGCTCTGAATCACTAGAATAAAAAAGTGGCACCAGGGGTCCATATGTTCCTCCACAGGAATTCTTATAAAGTTGAGCCTTTATAACAAATGATCCCATGGCAGAAATGAAGATGATGCTTCTTATATTTGTAGAAAATCATATCTAGGCCTTTAGCATTAGGGGTAAAAATATCCCTCACTCTTGTCTTCTTGAAATTTGTAATGGAATCGCTTATTTTCTAGACATCATGCTTGATTGAGATTTTTCTTTTCAGGTTTTCTGGGGAAAAAAAGTGAATGCTCGGCTAAATATTCTAAGTAAGACTTTGGTATATGATTAATTGGTTACGATTTCTAGACATTTTCATTGTCTATGTCGCTCTCACTGGCTTCAGTTGTGTTACACAATAATTGCAAGAAAATGTCTTTGTTAGAACTAATGACTAGGCAGTTACTTCATAATTGTAATTAGTATTTATTAATTGTATATGCTATAGAATATGTTGTGGAAGATTCCATAGCAGCTCGTGTAAATGCCTCGTGTCTGGTCCAATCTTCTCATGTAACAAATTCTCTACAATTTCGTTATCACTCTGTACTATTCTATTACTATTCCCATTATATATAGAGCACTAAGGTCAGAGATGATTTATTCAGCCATTTAGTATTTCTTCTATCTGTGATAATATTTGCTCTGCATTGAACACTTTCTTGGTATCAGAGCATATAGCTCATCTTCATCTCCCTCATCAAGTCGTCTTCATCCCAAACTTTCGATGACGCTGCATCTCACTCTGTTTCAAAATTGTTATGGACCGAGATAAATGGGCCTCGGAAGATAAGGCCCATCAACGTGCTCCTATAGGGACAGGGCCCATGATCCCATGATCTCGGATCCCACGATCCCCATCAGCATGAATGATGGGGAGAGGACATCTTGAGCAAAGCCATGCGAGATGAAGAGGACCCTTCCTCTATAAATAGGCAGGATCCAACAGGTGCACGGTACACACATTCTCTGAACCAATATCCATATCGCATACACAGAACACACACCCCACGCCTTTGGGTGAAAACCCTTGTGTTTAAAGCTCTGCGATCTCCTATCTATCTGGATATCTCCCCCATAGATATCTGAGAGAAGACTAAAAGATCCTATATTGACTTACTAGCTAACCTAAAGCTAGACATTTGTGTTCTACACCAGAACATTGGCGCCGACCGTGGGGACGATAAATTTCGAATCCCATACCGCAAAGCTACGGGTTCAACCAGAAGCATGGCGAACACCAGAAGAAAAAACATAGAAACTCGGCAGGACCAACTGCCAGAAAGAGCGGGGCAAAATCTCCAGGAGCCGACATCACGCCAGGAAGGCTTTGCCAACCTAGAAGCAGAAAATGTGATGGTAGAAACCAAGCATGAGACATCGGATACGGCAAATTCCCCTACTCTAGGGAATGTCGTCATCCAGCAAATCAATCCGCAGATTCCACCGCAGCAACACCCATTAGAGTTCCAAAATGTAGACCCCGACATTCGCATTATGCAAACCGCACTCGGCTCCATGTATAATTGGATGGAGGCAATGGAAACCCGGAATCGCCTACTGCGTGAGGAGGATGTCCGAGCATTCAGGGAGGAGTTAAACAGTCGAAATGAAGAGTGGAAGCGAATGTTTGAGCGACAGTTCGGACAGAAGGCGGGAACTTCACGGGCACAACTGAGCGCAGAACCCATGCTCGGGGAAGATCAAGAGCAACTCATCGAGGAGCGGTCGCGGAAGATACGAACTTTGCAGGAACAAATCGAATTCCTGAAACAGCTCGGAGGGAACCCAAGTGAGCACGATCAGGAAGCAAATTCTCGGGCAAACATTGGCAAAGAAGGACGAAGTGGGGTAGAGGCAGAGAAGTTAATCGGTGAAAAAGCAAAGGAACCACTACAGGCCCGCAAGCACTCAAAGAAAGATGCGACGCCGACTTCATCTGAGTCAGATGCCTATGATGACAACATTCAGAGTCCTTTCGTGGATAAAATAATGGCCGCCCCATCTCCAAAGCGCTTGGATACCAAAGACTTTCCTAAATATGACGGGAGTCAAGATCCACAGTTGCACATCGGTCACTTTAAAATAGATATAATGGTGAAAGGGTTTACTGGGCCGGTGATCCCCCGACTATTTGCCGGAACGTTCTGAGGTCCGGCTCAAATATGGTTAAGCTCTCTACCTATGAAGTCAATCACGGACATGAAGGATTTTGAAAAGAAATTCTTGCAGAACTTCGCGACAAGTCGGAAACAACCAAAAACCGAGTTTCAACTCGACCAGGTTAAGCAGTCGCCAGGAGAGACAGTACAAAGATATTTGGAGCGTTTCAAGGACGTAGCCTTACATGTCCCCGGGTTAAAGGATGAGGTACACTTGCATTGTGTCATTTCAGGCTTAGACAAAGATTCTCGCTTGAAAAAATCCGTGATGAAGCGTCGACCCAAAACTCTGTCAGATTTCAGAGACCGCTCAAAACAATACATAGAGCTAGAACAGATCCATGACCCACGCGCCTCGAAGTAAGGCGAAAAGCCCGTCTCCCAGAGAGAAACAACAATTCAGAATGAATCAGCGGGATACTCGGACGCATGTAAGGGATAGCAAATCAAGAAGAGACAAGGCTGAAGGAAGATATAACCGATATGCCCCGTTAAAGATGCCGCAAGCGCAAATTTGGAAGGAAGTCTCCTTAACGGAAATGAAAAAGGTAGAACGACCACGGCCAATGCGCAATGAGACCACCCTGGATAAATCTCGATATTGCGAGTTCCATGATCAGCATGGCCACACGACGGACATGTGTTGGGACTTGCGGGACACCAATGAAAAATTCATTCGAGAAGGAAAACTGCGCCGTTATGTTATACAAACACAAGGATGGAAAAACAAGCTTCGGGAAGGTAGAAGTAGGAGCCCAGCACCTGAAAAGAAGAGAAGAGAACAGAGAAAACCGGGGCAAGGCCGGGATGACGAATTTCCCGAGTCAAAATACGACTGTAATGTCATAGTCGGAGGTTTTGGCGGAGGGGGAGATTCAGTTAGTCAGAGGAAAAAATATTTGAAAGAGATCCTCTCTGTGAGAAGTCGTCCCGAGTTCAAGGGAGAATCGGGAAAAACTCCCGCCCCAGTACTCGGTTTCACGGATGAAGAACTGGATGAGGTAATACCAGTCATCATGACGGCCCGGTCATCACGGGGACGTTAGTGAATTGCCGAGTAAGGAAAATCTTTCTTGATAATGGCAGCGCCGTTAATATTATCCTTTGGGACGCGTTCAAACGCATGAGGTTTGATTACGAGGAGCTGAAATCCGTAAGACCGTGTTAACGGGTTTTAACGGTCAAGATACCCGTCCAAAGGGATTCATTGATCTCAAACTCACTCTGGGCACCAAGGAAGCTTTTAAGACAGAGATGGTTCGGTTTATAGTGGCCGACTTCCCCTCCACATACAATATCATCCTGGGACGACCCGCCATTCATGACTGGAATATCTTTGGTGTCTTCAAATCACCGAAGCTCAAGTTCATCAACAAGGGAAACCAAGTGGTTACCGTCGAGGTGACCAAAAAGACTCGACAATGCTACTTTGACACAGTCAAAAGTAATAAAGATTCAAAGAAAGGCGAACCAGAGAAAGAAGCCAAGGCGGTCCATGTTGTGGAGTTAGATTTGAGGGAGGAGGACAAGATCCAAAGAGCGGAACCAAATGAAGAACTCGAGGACTACATCTTGGGAGACACCCCAGAGAAAATCACTAAAGTCGGGAAATGGTTGGATCCCGAGATCCGTAAAGACATTGAAAAATTCTTAATGGAAAATAAAGATGTATTTGCATGGAAGGCCGCTGAAATCCCGGGCATGGATCCCGAGTTCGCCGCCATAGTTTGGCCATCCACTCCCGGCTCGCACCGCAAAAAAAGAAGAGAAAGCAAGGCTCCGACCGCTCTACGGCCTTGGAAGCACATGTGGAGGAATTACTCGGCCGGGTTTATCCGGGAGATACAATACACAACATGGCTCTCCAACGTGGTTATGGTCAAGAAACCAAATGGGAAATGGCGTGTCTGTACGGATTACAAAGATCTCAATAAGGTGTGCCCAAAAGACGCATTTCCAATGCCTAACATAGACCAGCTGTTGGATAAATCCTCGGGTTTTCAACTCCTATCATTCATGGACGCATACTCGGGATACAATCAGATAGCCATGCATCCCGATGATCAAGAAAAGACGGCCTTCATCACGAATAACGCTAATTCTCGCTACAACGTGATGCCTTTTGGCCTTAAGAATCTTTGGAGCTACTTATCAAAGAATGATGAATAAGGTCTTTGCTAGTCAAATGGGGAAGAATGTGGAAGTATATATCGACGACATGATAGTCAAATCGAAGGATGAGAAAAACCATGTCGATGATCTGCGACAGACATTTGAAAAACTGCGAAAGCATCGGATCAGACTGAACCCGACCAAATGTGCCTTTGGAGTACCATCGGGCAAATTCTTGGGTTTTGTACTAACCCACCGGGGAATAGAGGAAAATCCTGAAAAATGCAAAGCGGTGTTGGAAATGAAGGCTCCGGTCAACAAAAAGAAGTCCAACAATTGGTGTCGATTGGCCGCGTTGACAAGGTTTTTGCCTAGGTCGGTGAAAGGTCACTTCCGTTTTTCAAACTTCGAAAAAAGAGGCACATGGAGGATGAACTCGGATTGTGAGGAGGCATTTGCAAACATAAAGTCCTCGTCTCGGCATCTCCGCCGGTGCTTTCCAAACACGAACCCGGAGAAACACCGATCCTATATTTATCGGTTGGAGAAGAAGCGGTCGGTCCGTTCTCGTCCGAGAACTGGAAGAGGGCAAAAACCCGTGTACTTCGTTAGCGGGGTGTTACAAGGTTCGAAATGAGATATCGAAATTGGAGAAAATGGCATTTGCACTGCTCACTGCGGCAAGGCGACTGCGCCATTACTTTCACGGGCACTCTATTGTCGTCAGGACCAATCAACCTATTCGCCAAGTACTACATAAACCAGACTTAGCCAGACGAATGACAAGCTGGGCAATCCAATTGTCCGAGTTCGACATCGCCTACGGCCCTACAATCAATCAAATCTCGGGCATTGGCTGATTTCATAATGGAGTTAACCCGTCAACTCCAATGAAGGAAACGCCAAATGAGCCGTGGAAGGTGTTTGTAGACGGCTCATCAAATGTTAAGGGAAGCGGCGCGGGAGTCATTGTGGAGAGCCCCGAAGGAGTGGCAATGGAATTATCACTTCGGTGGATTTCCCGACATCAAATAATCGGCCGAGTATGAGGCACTCATCGCAGCTTACTACGAGCTAAGGAGAATGGAGCTCAACATGTACATTTAGCAACAGATTCTCAACTGGTGGCCTCCCAGATACAAGGAACCTACCAAGCCAAAGGCCCGTTGTTGGCAAAATACTTGCAAAAAGTGAAGGATATCATTGCCGAGTTCGATAAAGTGGAAATTGAGCACATCCTCGGGATGAAAACGTTAGAGCCGATGTCTTGTCTAAACTCGCTAGCACTAAAAGTCCAGGTAATCTTCGGACCGTGATACAGCAGAATCTCTTAGAACCGAGCTGCATCATGCTTATTTCAGATGATCGCGATTGGAGAAAGCCAATTGTCGATTATCTAGAAAGGGATCGTTCGAAGACACGGCGGAATCAAAGAGACTAATCGAACAAAGAACCGCTTACTCAATGATGGATGATCGTTATATCGAAGGGGCTTACACTCCCCGATGGCAAAATGTCTCGACCAAATTGAAGCCCAAGTACGTACTTGCGTAAATCCATGAAGGAATAAACGGACAAAGACATGGGAGCAAAGGCGTTGGCTCGAAAAGCAATACGAGCTGGATATTATTGGCCTACCATGGCCCAAGATGCCAAGGATCATGTCCAGAAATGTGAAAGCGCGGAAACACGGCGAGAATAATATGGACTCCTCCATCCGGCCGACACGAGATCTCGGCCCCTTGGCCGTTTTACAAGTGGGGCATGGATCTCATTGGGACCATTCAAGGCGGCACAAGGACAACGAAATGGCTCATTGTTGCGGTGGATTACTTCACCAAATGGATTGAAGCCGAACCTTTGGCGACCATCACCTCGGCAAATGTGCAAAATTCCTCAAGAGAAGCATTATTTCGCGTTTCGAATACCGGTAGGAGTTGGTAACCGACAATGGAACCCAATTCGTGGATAAAAACTTTCAAAAATTAGTCGCCGACTTTCGATTAAACATCATTTTGCCTCGGTTGAACGCCCACGCCCAATGGGCGGCCGAAGCAAACCAACAAGGTCATAGTGGATGGTCGAAGAAGCGGATGGAAGATGCGAAAGTAGTTGGGTCGAACATTTACATTCGGTGTTATGGGGACATCGGACTACTTCTCGACTTCAACAGAGAAACCCGTTTCGACTCACGTATGGATGCGAAGCAATGATCCCGATCGAAGTCGGGGAACCTTCATGGAGAAGGCTACACCATGCGCGGTGGCGAATGATCAAGAGTTGGCGATAGAAATGGATCTCATAGACGAAGTCGAGCCACGGCTTCACCTTCGGGATTTAGCGCCAAGCAACTCATCGCCTCGAGATACAATAGGAAGGTAATTCCGCGCTCCTTCGTGAAGGGCAACCTGGTACTCCGAAGGGCCGACATTGGCAATAAAAACGCTCGAGATGGCAAACTCGCCGAAAATTGGGAAGGGCCTTACCGTATTATAGACGAACTCGGAAAAGGGGCCTATGTGCTGGAATCTTTGACAGGCAAAGCAATCAAAAGAACTTAGCAATTTCACTCAGCTTTATTTTCAGGAAAACCGGTCGCAAGTACATTTAAATTCTCATGTGAATCAAATATGATGTAACTTCCTCGATGAAGAAATAAAGAACGTAGAGTCATGAAGCCCGTATTTGGCAATCGCAAGAGAACATAAAAACGCTAACATGTATGAATAGAGGTTCGAAACTCCTTCATAAATCATGTGGTGGGAAAGGCGATATAAATATAGACATGAGCGACTCAGGGTACAAAGCCCGATTACGCGAAATTTGTCATAGCGGCAAGGCCGTCAAAGAAGAAACATACCCTGAGTCCAAACAGACAAAGCGGGTATAAACATAAGACATGAGCGACTCAGGGCAATAAGCCCGATTACGCGAAATTTGTCATAACGGCAAGGCCGTAAAAAAGACATGAGCGACTCAGGGTAAAAAGCCCGATTACCCGAAATTTGTCATAGCGGCAAGGCCGTCAAAGAAGAAACATACCCCGAGTCCAAACAGACAAAGCGGGTATAAACATAAGACATGAGCGACTCAGGGTAAAAAGCCCGATTACGCAAAATTGGTCATAGCGGCAAGGCCGCCAAAGAAGAATCATACCCCGAGTCTAAAATGACTAGGGAGAATCGATCGAGAAGGGTTTCCCGACGCTGATCACGTCGGATCCTGACTTCTATTAAGAACGAAAATATAAAAGCAGTAGGCGCAAAGAGAAATTCAGAGTCAATTCGGATAAAAAGAAAAAAGCAAGTATGTGATTTAATAGATTGTCTATTACAAAACCCCAGGCGGGCAAAGCGATAACTACAAAGCAAGACAATCAGGCTGGGGGAATATCTTCCCCATGAGATTGGTCTTCCCCATCGGCCTCCGGAACCACCACGGAGCTGGGAGCAGGTGAACCAACAGCTGGAGTAGCAGGGAAAAATTTCCCATCTTCAACATAGGCATTCATGTGTGCCCCTTCCAGATTCAACCTCACCGTTGGGTTCAAAAATTGAACCTGCTCCAGGGCATTGGTAAAAGCATCCGAGACACCATTCTTCAGCTTGGCAACATCGGCATCAGAGACAGAAAGAGCATCCTTGTACAAAGCCAGCTCGGACTCTAGGGTCGAAATCGTAGTCTTTTGATGACTCAGGGCCTCCAAGTCCTCTTGGTGAATCTGCAGCCTCCGGGTAATCTCGGATTCAGCCTTGTTAAGGCTGTCACGGGTGCGTCCAAGCTCCTCATCCAAACTCTCCTTCTGGACCTTTGCCAACTCCAAGTCCTCCAGCTCTTGGGCTAACCGTTCCTTGGCCTTCTTCTTCTCCTCCTCAAGCAAGTCCATCTCTTCCTCACAAAGGCCGACTGTATCCTTCGGGTGGGCGCAAGTTCACGAGGCCGGCATTCTTTAAATTGACGGCCGCCCCATTTCTGCAAAAGCTCTTCCTTCTCGTAGTCGGCAAGCTTCTTCCATCAAAAAGTTTGCGGGAGCACGCAGAGCTTTGCGAAGGCCGGGAGGAAAACGGGCGCCCGGAGAGAAGAAGTGGGAAGTCGGACGCGGGACCAGCCCGGACCCCGAGGGCACACCTCCTTGAGTCTCGACTCGAGAACCGAAGGCCCGAGCGAAGAGGATGGGACAATAGCCTTCTTCTTGGAAGTTTTTGCCTTCTTGGAAACCCGGGGACGCTAGGCTCTCCACTTGGGGGTGCTCGTTTTCCACCCGCGGGTGTATGGACCATTTCCCGGCGGCAAGTCACGTCAAGATACTTGGGCCTTTTCCCCATTTGCCCACCTGAAAAGAAGAAAGAAACGCATCACGTATCTGAGCAAAGACAACAAAAATTGAGCCAATGAGAAATATCATACCCAAAACGGGTTTTGATTTATCACAAATAATATACTCGGCCGAGTCCACCAAAGGCCCCTTTTTACTGGCAAGAGATGTTAAAGTAAGAATGGCTTCATCCTCGGAATCAGAACTCTGCGAAGGGGCAGGTAAGAAATCCTTAGAATGAAACTTATGATGACTTTCACCCCAATAGAGAGGAAAGCATTCTTCAATTTCCCGGACGGACTCTCTCGTAGAAACCAAGGTACCTCCCAGACTTTGGCAACAACTTTGGAAAAAGAAGTTTTGAACCCTTTCCACGAATCAGTGAACGGCTTTAAGAATTTACGTCCGTGACAAGTGCGAAGAGACGTCCAACCATACCACATCTTCTCCTCCTCCACCGTCATATTGGTCTCTAAAGGTGAAAAGAAGCTACAAAACACATGTACCGAACACTTGAGTTCATGCTTTTTGCGTAATTCTCAAACGCCAAGGCAAAAGCCCAACCATTCGGGTGTAATTGCGAGGGGCCAAGTGCAAGTGGCGGAGTAGGCACATTTGGAAGTCGGAAAATGGGAACTGAAGGCCAAGACGGGTAATTACATCCCGATAAAAATAAAAGAAATGGCCACCTTTATTAGACAACCGACCAGAGGCCACTGATTCGTTCAACGAGGGCAAAACTACATTATACCCCGGCCACCCGGATGATTCGGTCAAGCTCTCTTTCGGGCATTTTGTTCCGTACTCGGTTACTGAGATTGGTAATGACACATTCCTTAGCCGTCGCCATCCGAGAAGACCGGAAGGGAGCAGATTTTCCGGTCTCGGATTGATGAGACGGGTGAGAGGGGAAGACATCTAATACCTATAGTAAACAAAAAGAGAAGGGTAGAATCAGAATCATGAAGTATACCTGACATAACAGGATTGTGAAGACGAGTATCGTAAAACAAAGGAACATGAGGAATCTAGGAAGCAACAGCCAAAGTCATCTGAGGTTTGAGGAGACAGCGACATCTGTCCATTAATAAATTGGCGTCTCTATCTCAGCCGTAACGGGCTAGCTCTATCGCCTTGTCACGGCAATTTTCGCACGGGTTGCAACCTCGGAATACGATTGACGGATTATCAACCACGGGCGTCGAAGAAGACGTTGCCAAAGACAAAGCTGGCGCACTTGCGGCAGACAAAAACGGCGATGTAAAACTTCGGATATCTCTAATGCTCCCACTTCCCCAAGAAGAACCACCTACCCAAGATTCACCTCTCCGAGAAGAGCCACCCCCCCGGGTGGGGCCAAGCAATCTTGCCATCCTTTCTTCTTCAGTAGGAAAAAGGGACCATAGCCATTGTTTGGCCGTACCAGGGGTGTTTTTAAGAATTTCCCTATCTTCCTCCGGGATGGGTCTACCATACATGTCTAGCATCTCGGGATCGGAATCCATCTTTATTTTCGGAAAGAGGTTTCAGGAAAATAACCTTTAGACGCTCAATTCAGAACACCCCGAAAACCAAGAACGCCAAGAAAACCCAGAAAACCCAGAAAACTGATGAATAGAGAAATCACCTAATCGGGAAATGCTATAGGAGCATAAGGGAATACAGTTCAAATGGAAGAGCACGAACGAAAGGTCAAAGAAAATACCTGAAAGGAAGAAGATGGAACTACGTTTGGAGTAAAAAGAACAAAGAATGAAGATGCTGCAAATGGGTTCTCTTTCAAGCTCTTCAAATGCAGTGATGGGTGCGTAAAGGATGAGACCAAATTCGTTAACTATATATAGGCAGAGCCAGGCAAAGGAATCTGAAACGCCTACCGTCGTGACAATAACAAAGCGTAAACCCTAAAGCAATCATGACATATATGTCGAATGACGTGAAACGACAGGGGCCATTAATGGGCACGATAACCGAAGGCGGCGTTTGAGGACGTATGGCGCAGTGTCGAATAGAGGTTATCCGTTTGCTACGCGGGTAAATGAAAGGCGCCCGATCAATTTAGCGATCGACAGGCGGAAGCAACTCATCCAAGTATAAAGTGAATATTCGAATATAAAGTCGGTCGTAGCAGCAAAATCTTCCAGGCAAATTCGTCCACAATAAAATCAACTCGGCCGATCAGAAACCTGAACGACCGAGCTTGGGGGAAACTGTTATGGACCGAGATAAATGGGCCTCGGAAGATAAGGCCCATCAACGTGCTCCTATAGGGACAGGGCCTATGATCCCATGACCCCATGATCCCATGATCTCGGATCCCACGATCCCCATCATCATGAATGATGGGGAGAGGACATGCCGAGCAAAGCGCGCCAACGAGATGAAGAGGACCCTTCCTCTATAAATAGGCGGGATCCAACGGGTGCACGGTACACACATTCTCTCGAACCAATATCCATATCGCATACACGTAACACACACCCCACGCCTTTGGGTGAAAACCCTTGTGTTTAAAGCTCGTGATCTCCTATCTATCTGGATATCTCCCCCATAGATATCTGAGAGAAGACTAAAAGATTCTATATTGACTTACTAGCTAACCTAAAGCTAGACATTTGTGTTCTACACCAGAACAAAAATCATATTTCCTTTTTCACTCTTCCAGTCAAACCGCGTCCATCAAGTTGGATAAGACTAATTTTCTTGTCTGGGAATCTGTTCTGCCTCCTCTCATTGAAGGAAACAAGCTGAAACACCATATCAAAGTAACTGGGTCCGTGCCACCGCCACACGCATAGTTTTTGGATCTTCTCTGGCTCTTTTGAATCCAGAATTTGAGGAATGGTTCACCGTTGATGGGATGCTCGTTGGATGGATCAGAAACAACATGACTCAGGAAATAATAGCTCAACTGCCTCATTGTCGCACTGCCGTTGAACTTTGGAACGGTGCTCAGACTCTTACCAGTTTTCGTGATCTCGAGTGATGATCTACCACTCTGAACTCCACCATACGAGGAAAAATGGTATGCGAATGGAAGATTACTTAGCTAAAATGAAGAATATTGCTGATCAACTAGTGCTCGCTGGCGCTCCAATCTTTATCGATGAACTCATTCTCCATATGCCCAATGGATTAGACCCGAGTATAATTAATGCCATAGTAGTCAAACTTATTGACCAGGTTGGTCTACTTTGGGTGGATGCTCGAGCTTCATTACTGGCTTTTGAAAGCCACCTTGAATAACTCAGTTAGATTGCGTCCTAGTCTCTTCAACCTTCTACCAACATGGCATCTCATGGCTCGGCTGTTTGTCACAAAAACTTCTCGTCTGGTCAAAACTTTGCCTCTGGTCACAGTTCCTGGAGAGGCTCTTGTGGTTTTTGTAGACAGCATTCTAAAGGTGGAAGGCCTAGCAGTCATGGTGGTTCACCTAACGCCGGCGGTGGTCGTCCTCACTGCACTTTCTGTGATTGATATGGTCACTATTATGAAATATGCTACTAGCGTCTCGACTTTGTTCCCAATGGTAGCTCTGCATCTCATGATTTTTCTCCACAAGCCTATTATGTAGGCCCTCAGATGATAGCTGATCCATATTGGTACATGGACAGCAGAGCAAGTCATCACATTATTCCACAATCCACTAACCTTAACTCTATTGTTTCCACGGGTAATAATTTTCTCTATACCTGCACTGGTACTAAAACTCAGATTCACAGCTGGATCTACGTCTCTCTCTTGTGCTGATTCTAAACTCCACCATAAAGATGTACTCGTTGTACCGTCTGATACTAAAAACCTACTTAGTGTTCATAGACTTGTTGAGAATAATCCTGTGGATATAACTTTTTCTAATGATGGGTGTGTTGTGAAGGAAAAAGCAATAGCTCAACCATTACTGAAGGGCATGCCAAGACAGGGACTATATCCCATGAGTAGAGTCTCCACCTTAGCTCGTGTTCACATGGCAGCTACAACCATGAAGACTGATGAACTACTTGAATGGAATTATAAGCTAGGACATCCAAACAATTAAACATTGAGACAAATCCTAAAGAACTATAATGTTAATATCACAATTAGTGAGAATTTTGTATGTGCTGCATTTCAATGTGGAAAATCAAAGAAGTTACTATTTCCTCATTCTTTGTCTCGAGCTTCCTCTCCCCTTATGCTTATTCATACATATTTATGGGGTCTATCCCCAATGCAATCAGTTGACATGTATAGATATCACATACATTTCCTTGACGATTACAGCCAATATACGTGGCTTTATCCTCTCAAACACAAAGGCAAAGTCATTCAGGCTTTTAATCACTTTCGCAGCTTAGTTGAAAATCAATTCAGTACCACTAGTAAGTTGATTCAATGTGATAATGGAACTAAATTCAAGCCTTTTGCTAGTGTTGCTATTGCCGCTAGAATACTAATGTGCTATACATTCCCATATACATCTCCTCAAAACGGCAAACATCGTCACATAGTCAAGACTAGTTTAACACTATTGGCTCAAAGACATTTACCCTTAGCCGAAAGCCTTCCAGATGGTTGTCTACTTAGTAAATCGTCTTCCGACGTCGACCATAGGTGGTGAATCCCCTATGTTTTTCCTTTTTCATACTTATCCTAACTATCATTCCTTAAAACTGTTTGGCTGTGTGTGTTATCTATATCTCTGGCCATGCAGTGATCATAAGCTCCAATTTCATATTCAACAATACATCTCCCTTGGTCCAGCTTCTTAAAAGGATACAAATGTCTCGTCCTTCTGGTCGAATTTATCTTTCTAGACATGTTGTGTTTGATGACTCTGTTTTTCCATGTGCAACAGGATTTTTCCGATACACCTCTTCCATCTCCAGTGCTGAGCATTCAATTTCGTTCCTTATTATTCCATCCTAAGGGTCGACGGATATTGGTAATCAGGCCTCATGTTTCATAAGCTCGTCTCATGATGCTGGTGAAAGCTCTCCATCTACTAGTCATGGCTGTTCATCGGACGCCTTTATTGGGTCTCAATCAACCTAAGCTTCTTTACCCACTGAAGTTTTACCACCTCAAGCTTCGGCCCAAACCGAGACCCAACCTGTTTTGTCCCCACCAGCTCCAACTTAAATCCCACATAATACACACTCCATGGTTACAAGGGCGAAAGACGACATCTCCAAACCACGGTACCCCTTCGTTGGTCTTCTCAGGATCGAAACACCGTCGTTGCTCTCTTAGGCCAGTCCTTCTCACATTATCGCTGATGCTCTTTCTTCTCCGCAATGGAGAAAAGCCATGCAAGATGAATATGAGGCTCTCATTCAAAACAAAACCTAGATCTTGGTGCTATTTGATGGAACTCAGAAATTAGTCGACTGTCGCTAGCTCTTCAAAACAAAATTCCGCGCATTTTTCAATATCTTAAAGCCACCTATCACTATGCATTACATCTTAAGCCATTCAGGTCTCTTCAATTAATTGCATGTATTGGTGCAGATTGGGCTATAGACTTAGATGATCGATGGTCTACTTAGGTGGTACCTAAGTCTCTTGGGCATCTAGGAAACAAAGAGTTGTGTTTAGAGCTAGTTTAGAGTATGAATACAGGGCCCTTGCTGATGGGGCAGCTAAACTGAAATGGTTGTATGGTTTAATCATTAAACTTGGTTTATTTCTGAGAATACCTTCTATTATTTGGTGTGATAATCTAAGTGCACAAGCCCTTGCTTCTAATCCAGTTCACCATTCCAGGAGTAAGCACATTAACATTGATGTACATTTTATATGAGATCATGTCTTAGCTGGGGATATTAAAATTGCTTATGTTCCCTCTCAACATCAGATAGCTAACTGGCTTACGAAAGCTTTAACTCATACTCAATTTTCCTATTTAAGAAACAAACTCGGTCTGTGTCCCACACCCTCTCGTTTGAGGGGGTATGTTAAAACTAATGACTGGGCAGTTACTTCATAATTGTAATTAATATTTACTAATTGTATATGTTGTAGAATATGTTGTGGAAGATTCCATAGCAGCTGGTGTAAAGGCCATGTGTTTGGTCCAATATTCTCATGTAACAAATTCTGTACAATTCCGTTATCACTCTGTACTATCCTGTTACTATTCCCATTATATATATAGAGCACTAAGGCCAGAGATGATTTATTCAACCATTCATTATTTCTTCTATCTATGATAATATTTGCTCTGCCTTGAATTCTGTATGTCTTCATAAGAATAAACTAGTTCTAGATTCATTTACATTCCATAAAAGCATAGGTTTAATAACATAAAGTCTCTTAAGAAAGACTTATTTCAATGTAGGAAACTTTATTTTGTTCTATGCTTCTTTCAAAATTACTGTTACAAGGAAGATCTAAACATCTTTCTTGTCTCTTTGATTCAACGTTAATCTCATAAACAAAGCTTAGGATAACTCACAAATTACTATATCTAATCAAATGATTAACTCTTTCTTGATTCCACTCTAGTTTTCTCCCAACAGACTTGAATCAAAGGCCCATGAGCATAGTGTATGTATCTCCTAGAGAAGTCATGTGACTGAAGAGAAACCAAACCGAACCTGATCTGGCAAGACCTCCCTCAAATCAATTCCATGTAAATAATCTTGTTGAATTATCTTATCATCCTTATATGCAGTGAAAAACACATTTAACTGGTATAAGCTAGAATTGTAGGTAATCACAACATCATATTTTTTTGCCATCTTTAATACAGAACCATTCTGTTGTGTAGGGAGTCCATATTTTGTTTATATCGACACCGACATGATCATATGGCGGATCATCATCATTTGGAAAGTTACCCAACTCCACTGCTACAAATGGATTATCAAGTGTGTAATTTGGATCATCTATTACTTGTTTTCGACCCACAAGACCAATCCCAGAGCCATCTGGTGGCACTGGAAGTGAAAAATTTGGGTTTTCTAGGAAGAATGTGATACCATCTCTGCGATGATTTTTATCTGGTGAGTCAATGATAAAGGTGAAACGGGTTGTGAAGTCTGCAATTTTTCCTGTTTCCTTATCCCAAAGTTGCAGTAGTTTGCTGTAAGTTACTCTCCCAGCACTGTCTTTTCTATATCTGAGTCAAAGAGTGAAAAAGGCTCAGAGATTTTGTTAAGGCTAATAGTTAATTAGCCCATTGTAAATAGGTATCATTTATTCATTGTAGATATGCTAGCTGTATGTGCCACTTGTATGGCTAGGATTGATTTGTATAATAGGGTTGTTATATTCATTCAACAATATATAGCATAGTAGCTGCATGATCATTTACCTCAACTATTCTTTCTACGCCTCTATTTTGTCTCTTTCTTTCTTGGTATCAGAGCGCTAGGTTACTTTTTTTTTCAGAGACCTATTTCCTTACGATGTCTTCTTCTCTTGGCTTGACAACCTCCTCCTCGTCACCTATGATGCCCACCTCCTCATCTCCTTCGATGACCACCGCCTCGTCGCCTGCTGATGAGCACAAATTATGCCATAATTTCCCTATATTTCATGACTGAATTGTATGGTAAATGAAAGCTTAACTGCAAACAATCTAAGTAAAAAGGCATATATTCATGATATAGGGAACAGAAGGATAGAAACTATTTACATCCTAAACATGTGCTAAGAAAGGAGCAAGTTACATTGTTTTTAAAGAACGTATAGCAAAACTGATACTATGCTATAGCATTCTAACAGCAACTTGAAGTACAATAAGAGGCATCACGAAAGCTATAGTAAAGTAAAGGATGCAATGCTATGCGGCATATTTTCTGACCTTTTTATCTAGATAATTTTAGGGATAATAAGGAAGGTCGAGAATGACAGGTAGATTGCTGACGTAATAAAATAGAAGATGCGAAGGATCAAAACTGAAAGATTTGAAGAATCCTGTAGGATCAGAAGAATCAATCTACTATAGTCAGAAGATGCGATGGATCTCGACATATTTGGAAAGCCCAGCTCGTTTAAACTTGCGTCACAAGAAAGGCTGAGTATAAAAGGAAACAGCAAGTCAACCCTAGCAGAGAGCCGCACAGAGCCAAAACGAGAATTCACAATCGGCAGACTCAAAAGAAGAGTGAGAGATTTCACAGGCACGAGAATTCCAGGAAAACCCAGCATCCTTCCTTGCAGTATGACGAAGAGAAGAAAACGTGGAGTGGTGACGTGACAGGGCTTCTTCCACGCCGTCAGAATTTCGTCAAGCTTTCTGTTTTTCCTTTTATTTAGTATTTAGATCATGGGTCATTCTGTTACTATCTGTTTTATGTTTCCCTCGTCAGTCATGAACTAATTTTCCTATGGCTGAATGAGGATGAATTCTTAAGTGTTAAATGAACCCAGTTGCAGGTTCTTAATTTAATAGATTCAGTTTTCTTATCAGTGAATTAATTACTAGTTGATTAGTGGAAGCTAAGGGCTAGATTTGTGGCCTCGGCTTGCGGCAAGGAGTCGAGATTAGACCTCACGAGAAACTTGAGTGTTTGCTAGGCGGCTGTGCAAGGCTTGACCTATTTATTGTATGCTTCAGGAATGTGTCTACCTCTCATAACCATGACACCCTGTGTGTAATGCAGATCTAACTAGAAAGTTGTCATAGGAATATGGAAGTAGTATAGCTAGTATCATATGTATCGGACGCGGAAGCTTCGATAGATTATAGTGGTGGGTTAACAGAATAGCGTTGTAGTTAGTAGCTATCTTTGTAGCATTGCGGAAGTCGTGCGTATGGATGCTATAGCAATGGGTAGAGCAACTGGGCGATTGATGCACTTAAGGGTGATTCCGAGTTCAGCCTAACCTCTTACTGATATCTTCTTCAAACTACGATACTCTGTTTATTTCTGTTATTAGCATAAATACAAAAACCTCTCAAACCAATCATATTTACTTTCTGTTTGCACAACTATCATAGCAATCGAGCGTCACTCTTTGGTATCTCGTCTACGTGGGACAATACTCTACTTACACTTTATTACTTGTTCGATTGGTGTTAGTTCTCTATGTGTTTTGATGATAAGCGACAATTGTAAACACAAGTTGAAGTTTGTCTTTGGTAAGTTGAAAAACTTATCACAAAGGAAAACTCGAGTATTGGTTTCAATACTCGAGTATTGACTTGACAGATAGTAGCTCAGTTTTATTAAACAAAGCAATACTCAAGTTTCCATTGGAAACTCAAGTATTGAACTTACAAAGAGCACTCCAAGCTTTCACCCTGAGCCAAACTCGAGTATTGGTTTGGATACTCGAGTATGCATCATACAGAGACTCTTTCAATATTTCCTAAAGTTTTCAAAACTCAAGTATCTATTTGAAAACTCAAGTATTGGTCATACAAAGAGTCACCAAAGTTTTCAACTTGAGAAAACTCGAGTATGGGTCTGGATACTCGAGTATCGGATTGACAGAAAGTTTTCAAGTTTTACACATGTTTTTGAAAACTCAAGTATCGATTTAGAAAACTCAAGTATTGACTTGGCATAAATTTCTCAATGTTTTCAAATTCTTTGAATACTCAAGTAATGATTTGGAAACTCGAGTATCAGGCATACAGAGAGCTTTGCTCTTTTTCAATGATTTAGAAAACTCAAGTATTGAAATGGAAACTCTTGTATTGAGGTTTTGGACTTAAACTTATTTTCATATCAAAAGTCCAAAACTCGAGTTTGGATTTGGAAACTCGAGTTTTGTTCCTATTTCAAAGATATGGTCTAAAGCTCAAATCACGACATTCCTCTCTAGTAGAAGAATACTCGAGTCGATCATGGATACTCAAGTATTGATATTAATGCACAGTGACAAACTCGAGTATTGAAGAACATACTCGAGTATGAGTCGCAGAGTTTGAAAATCAAATCTGACGAATTTGTGAAACCTTCTTATTTGATCTTAATACTTCACCTCTACATTCACTATTATTCTTAACTATGTTTAATCAGTTTGTTAGTGAGTTACAGATGGTTTAGAGGACATTAAATGAAGATTTGAACAAAAGCAAAAAGCAATGTCAGAACATTAAATGCAAAGTCCATAAGCTTGCATCCTTTTGTACCATCATTCTCTACACATTGCAAAGGGATTAATGTTTCCTTTCCACATCCAGTAGCTGATCTTCCAACGGATTAAAAGTCAGAAAGCAAAGCACAAACATCTGTGCAACTGGATTAAGTACAAAGTAGTGAGAGAAGAAGACCAAAGCTTAATCTAATCCTTGCTTAATGAAGGCAACAGTCATATTGAAGATTTCAACGGTCATTTAATACTCTCTTTGTATAAATAGAGTTGTATTCAATTCTTCTTGGTGCTAAGACACAGAAAACGAATTGCATCAAAGTCTAGCAACTACTCTTTCAGTTTTCACTTGTAAAGTATCTTTTGATACATTAAGCTTCAGTGTTTATCATTATATACTCTTAGAGAGAGTTCATTTATTGTGAATCATTTCATTGTAAGAATCTCAAGTCAGGGCACTTGGAGATTGGGATATTGATTGCAACTTGTAAGGGGAGTAAGTTCTAGTGAGAGAATTACTCTTGAGTTACAGAGTGTGTAATCAATTGAGATAGTGAAAATCCCAGAGAGTCCGGGGACTGGACGTAGGTCAAGAGGTTGGACCGAACAAGTATAAATTCCTTGTGTCTTGCTCTTCTTCCCTATACTCTGGTTAGCTGTGTTTTAGTGTTCGAAAACAGAGCAATCTCAAAAGAATTTTAAAATCCCCAATTTACCCCTCCTCTTGGTGATTAAGCTCCACTTTCAACTGGTTCACTTGCCATCAAGGAAATCGACCAACAAGTTTTTGGCGCCGTTGCCGGGGACTACTGATACCCTTAGTGACGACGCCCTTTTGCTTAATAGTTGTGATTTACCTAATAAAAAGCTCGTTTTTTCTCTATTCTTGATTTTCAGGTACATTCTGTAGTGCATGCGCAACTCGCCTTCATCCAACCTAGAGCCTTACGATCTTGAAATAGAACGCACCTACAAGCAAAGGCGCAGGAAGCAGAAGCGAAGAAGTCAACCTTTTGACTCAGTAAGCATGGCGGATATACCTGTCAACCACGAGCAGAATCAACGAGAGCAGATAATAATAAACATGGGTAACCAGGTCCTTCCACCTCCAAACCCAGATATGAATAAAGCCATCATGAAATTTGGAGTTTCAAATCTAAACAAGCTAAATTCGACCATCACACCGCCAACATTCAATGCAGGACACTTTGAAATCAAGGGTGTCATGATTCGAATCTTTGAATGCGGCCCGGATAATTTGGAGGATATCCATCAGAAGATCCGCTCCTGCACCTCAAGACCTTCATGGAGGTGTGTGATTCTTTTGTCATCCCAGGAATCCCACCCGACGCCGTCCGGATTAAATTATTCCCATTCTCACTAAGGGACAAGGCTCGGACGTGGCTTAATAACCTACCTGCTAACTCCATCACCACATGAAATGATCTGGGGAGTAAGTTCTTGCTCAAATTTTTTCCACCTACTAAGAACGCTCAACTCAGAGGGGACATCACAAATTTCGAACAAAAATCTGGTGAATCTACCTATGAAGCCTGGGACAGATTTAAAGACCTCCTCAGAAGATGCCCACAGCACGGACTGTGCGAATGGGTCTAGTTAGAAACATTTTACAGAGGTCTCGATGGACAAACACGATCAATTGTAGACACCTCTTCTAGAGGATCCATCCTAATAAAGTCTTATGAAGAGGCCCACAACCTATTGGAGCTCATGGCCATGAACAGTCATTAGTGGCAAGCAGACAGAGCTACATCCTCCCGAATCGTTGCAGGAATACATGAACTAGATGCTATGACTGCTCTCACAGCTCAAGTATCATCTCTGACCAATATGGTGAAAGCACTGACCCTTCCATACAGTAACACGTCGCTGCAACCATCTTAGGTAGCTTGTGTGTACTGTGGCAGAGAGCACTCTTACTCTCAGTGCTCCGCCAACCCTAAATCTGTAAACTTCGTCAATAACTTTAACAGGGGCAGTAACACCAACAATCTGTACTCAAATACATACAACCCCGGATAGAGGCAGCATCCCAATTTCTCATGGAATTCTCAAGGTCCACAAGCAGCGGGACAATCATCGGGCCCACAATACTCAAACCGAACATCAAACCCACTAGGGTTTACCCAACAAGCATGGCAGCAGGGCGGTGAGTCAGACCTGCAGCATTCTATGTTGACCCTTCTGAAGGAATATATGGCAAAAAACGATGCAATCATTCAGAATCAGCAAGTAACCCTGAGAAATCTTGAAATCTTGAAAATCAAGTGGGACAACTAGCTACTCCTCTTAACAACAGACCCTCAGGATCCCTGCCCAGTGACACTGAAGTCCCCAGGATCCAAGGAAGAGAGGAAGTCAAGCTGATAGAGCTCCGAAGTGGTAAAAGCTTAGAACCCAGGAGAGCAACCAAGCAACCTATGGTTGTCACTGATCCAAAATATGAGAAATTTAAGGAAGGGCAAGGAAGTACTGAGCAACTTCTTGAAGACAAGCAGAGTCAACCAAGAGTGTCACAACTGGAACAGGATCTCAGCACCGCAACATTGCCTCCGCGTGCAGCACTGGATGATCACGTGCAATACCCAACAATGAATGCTACCACACCATTATCAAAGCATAATCGTGATCTCGAGCCTTCAAAGATGCTAAAGCAACCCCCACCTTTCCCACAAAGGCTACAGAAGCAAGGCCAAGAGAAACAGTTTAAGAAATTCCTCGACATACTACGGCAATTGCACATTAATATTCCTCTGGTGGAAGCTGCGGAGCAAATGCCCGACTACGTGAAATTTATGAAGGAAATTCTATCTAAAAAGAGACGATGGAAGAGTTTGAGACCGTAGCATTGACCCAGGACTGCAGTACCATGCTAATAAATCGGCTACCTCCGAAATTAAAAGATCCTGGCAGCTTCACAATCCCCTGTGCAATCGGACCTCAATATTCAGGAAAAGCTCTGTGTGATCTGGGAGCCAGTATAGATCTCATGCCCATGTCTATTTTCAAACAATTAGCAGTCGGGGAGGCCAGGCCCACAACAGTTACATTGCAACTGGCCAATCGCTCCATAGTTCTACCTGAAGGAAAGATCGAAGATGTTTTGGTAAAGGTGGATAAGTTCATCTTCCCTGTGGATTTCATTAGCCTGGACTTTGAAGTAGATCGTGATGTCCCAATTCTTCTGGGAAGACCTTTCATGGCAACTGGGCGTACGCTGATTGATGTGGAAAGAGGAGAACTTACTATGCATGTAAATGATGATCAGGTCACCTTCTCAATCCGTAAGACCGCGAGATTCGAAGACCTAGCTGAGAAGTACCTACCCTCTGAAGATGACAGCAAAGGCACTAAAGAAGTAGGAAGCCTTCCTGCACTACCACTGCATTAACTTGCTATAGCAAAGTCTGGCTGAGGACTGTAAAACAAATGCTACTGGGAGGCAGCCCAGAGTCATGCTTTAAATTACTGTTTCTGAGAATAGAGGATATGCCACCTGAAAGCTGAAGTGACGAAGAACCAAGGAAGCAATGAAGGAAGGCCGTAGCAACCTATCTGAACTAGTCACACACAAGGACGGAATTATTGGTGGGCCACATAAGAATGGGCTCAATAGATTTGAAAGTATATTAAAAAACAAATTGGAAACCGCCACACCAAGTGTCTGCAGCACGTCTCACCCCCGAGATTTCGGACGGATTGCACACAATCCACCCGAATTGTGCGCCCATGATCACTCTTCTTGATCGTTACTTCAATCAAACTTCAACGCAGACGCTCGCGCTCATTCACTATTTGCAAAGATACAACACTTCCCCTTTCATTCCAACTCCAGAGTTTTCCAATGGCACGCACCAAGTGTTCCGGAAAAAAAGCACCCACTGAAGCTCCAGACGCTATGCCATTTGCCACCCGAGAAGCCGAATCCCGTTTCAACTCCTTAAAAACGGATAAAACCCTAGCACCGGAACGAGGATTTGACGGAGATGCCTTCGAGCAGGGCGCTTACCCTGAATGTGTTACAGGAATCATACGCCAGCGCTGATGGGAAAAATTTTGCCTTCACCCTGTCGAAGTGGTAACCCCTCTTGTTTTTGAATTTGGTGCAAATTATCCAGGAGGTTCCCCTTGTTTCATAACCGTCCGAGGGAAGAATGTACAATGCAGCGCAACCGCAATCCGCAAGGTATTTGACCTAGACCCTACCGACAACGAATACAATGAACTTCTCCAGCAAGAGGAAAACCCTGAAATCCTCGCTAATGTGGTCGCCCGGCTCTGTGTGCCAAACACCGAATGGCAAATTTCCAAGGAAGGGTCCTACAATTTGAAATGCAGCCGTTTGAGACCGAAGCACGTATCTGGTTTCACTTTCTTCATTACCGACTCATGCCTACACTGCACACCCAAACTATCTCGTGAGAACGCGCATTCCTGCTCTACTGCCTCTTGGAAGGCAAACAGATTGATGTTGACGCACTCATCTACTGAGAGCTGTTCGAGTCCCTGAAGCACACCACGGGAAACCTCTGGTTCCCCACACTTATCACTGAGCTCTGCCAAAATGCGGGGGTAATTTTTGATTCCAGCGAAGAAAGAGTGGTACTCCCGCAACCTCTTGCCGTGGCAGCTGTACAGCGCATCTTGCAAAAATGCCAGCCACGGGTCACTCAGACCAACTTCGCCAGTTCCTCTATCGAACCCCCAACAGACACAACCCCGATTTCTGCAGTAGCTTTTCATGCTTTGGTTGCCCAAGTTACAACCTTGCAACGTTCAATAAGCACACTGCTTCTTCAGCAGCAGATGTGGTGGAAATATGTGGCCGAGAGGGATAGCAGCCTTGCTGCAAATCTCAAGGAGAATGCCCCAAAATACACACCATTGCTGATTTTCCCTGAGGCGACTTTTGATATGTACAATTCATTCGCCGGCCCACCACAACAGGAACCAACAAGCTCGCGGAAGCATCACCGGAGCAAAAGCCCTCAAGAAGGTGAGCCCACTAGCACACACTCTGTTGACACTGATGACGAAGAGGTGTCGAATTCTTATGGACCTTCAGCAGGAAAAGCTTAAGCTAAGTTGAGGTGTTTCTTTTTGTTTACTCCTGGTACTAGACTCTTTCTCTATTTACATATTATAATTTTAATATGTTTTCTTCTTTCTTGTTGCATAGTGGCATATTTTAAAAAAAAATTAAGGCATGTGTTGGGTAGCTACTATCAGCCATGAATTGTCTCGCCTCTCTCCCGTTTCACTTAGCTGTTGCAATGGGGGCATTGCATCGTTCAGGTGTGGGGGAGGGATTAGTTAGTAATATAATCTGCTATCTGCTATTTCCGTGGGTGTGTAATCCTAATTATTCTGCTATCTGCTATTTCCGTGGGTGTGTGATCCTAATTACTCTGCATGTAGTTTTTGCACAAACTGATTTTTTTTTTCAAATTGCATGATAAAGTATAAACAGAATTTTGTAGCAATAGAAGGAATGTCTGTATAAACGAAGCATAGCATGATTGCCTAAGAAAACTGAACCTTTAGGCTTGGGAAATTGACATTGCTAGCTAATCTGATGCGGGGTAAAGTGGCAGTGAGGAAGTTTAAAGGGAAGAACCCCCAATGGAAGGATTGATTTGAGCTTAATTGTTATATTCTAAAGTGTGCATGTCTGCTAGCCCATGTTTGATCCTTGATTTGTCTTAGTTCTTTGATAAACTATCTGGCATCTGAGTTTGAAGTTCGTAGGATAAAGGCATTCATGTCATACCCATCAACCCCATACACAACCCATTTATCATCATCTCCATATTGCTACCCCATTGAGCCACACAAGTGTGCTATAGCAGAACAAGATAGACAGAAAAAAAAAACTAGAAGAAAACTGTGGAAAATGCTAGGGCAGAGTGCTCCCACGAAATGCTGCAAAACGAGCTACTGTTTTGGTAGTGATAAAAAAAAAAGAAGAAGAAAAAGAAAGACCTAGAATAAAGAGCAGCAAGAAATACAAAGTCAAGAAGGAGCACTCGGCTAAAGCCAAGATAATTGTCTACCTAATCTGCTATAGCATTCACCAACATTTCCCATCCCAAACTCATATCCATTCTCATCATTGTAACCCAAGAAGTCCTTTTGATGAACAAATACTCAGATGCTAGGAAGCAATCTTAGAACCTTGACAAGGCTATGAAACTTCTGGGCCCGTATGACAAGAGAGAAATTAAAATCCCCTGGGTAAGAGAGCGTAAACACTAGACTTGAGAGCCTCTTGAGGCTTCTTCATCTAAGCAATACCACGCATTTTGAGCTGTTAGTATTGGGCAATGGGATTGCCGAATGGGGGACGTTAACTGAAAGCAATTGTGTAAGCAAGGGTTATACAGACAAGAGTACTATAACTATGATTTTTTGTTCGCTTTATCTTATTTTGCCCAGGAGTGCAAAAAGCTAAGTGTGGGGGTATTTGATGAGCACAAATTATGCCATGTTTTCCCTGTATTTCATTACTTAATTGTATGGTAAATGAAAGCTTAACTGCAAAAAATCTAAGCAAAAATGCATATATTCATGATATAGGGAACTGAAGGATAGAAACCATTTACATCCTAAACATGTGCTAAGAAGGGAGCAAGTTACATTGTTTTTAAAGAACGTATAGCAAAGCTGATACTATGCTATAACATTCTGACAACAACTCGAAGTGCAATAAAAGTCATCACGAAAGCTATAGCAAAGTAAAGGACACAATGCTATGCGGCATATTTTCTGACCTTTTTATCTAGATAATTTCAGGGATAATAAGGAAGGTCGAGAATGATAGGTAGATTGGTGACGTAATAAAATAGAAGATGCGGAGGATCAAAATTGAAAGATTTGAAGAATCCTGCAGGATCAGCAGAATCAATCTACTATAGTCAGAAGATGTGATGGATCTCGACAGATTTGGAAAGCCCAGCTCGCTGGAACTTGCGTCACAAGAAAGGCTGAGTATAAAAGGAAACAACAAGTCAACCCTAGCAGAGAGTCGCATAGAGCCAAAACGAGAATTCACATTCGGCAGACTCAAAAGAAGAGTGAGAGATTTCACAAGCACGAGAATTCCAGGAGAACCCAGCATCCTTCCTTGCAGTAAGACGAAGAGAAGAAGATGTAGAGTGGTGACGTGACAGAGCTTTTTCCACGCCGTCGGAATTTCGTCAAGCTTTCTGTTTTTACTTTTATTTAGTATTTAGATCATGGGTCATTCTGTTACTATCTGTTTTGTGTTTCCCTCGTCAGTCATGAACTAATTTTCCTATGGCTGAACGAGGATGAATTCTTAAGTGTTAAATGAACCCAGTTGCAGGTTCTTAATTTAATAGATTCGGTTTGCTTATCAGTGAATTAATTACTAGTCGATTAGTGGAAGCTAAGGGCTAGATTTGTGGCCTCGGCTTACAGGTAAGGAGTCGAGGTTAGACCTATGAGAAACAGTGTTTTCTAGGCAACCGGTGCAAGGCTTGACCTATTTATTGTATGCTTTAGGAATAGGTCTACCTCTCATAACCATGACACCCTGTGTGTAATGGATATCTAACTAGAAAGTTGTCATAGGAATATGGAAGGAGTATAGCTAGTATCATATGTATCGGACGCGGAAGCTTCGATAGATTATAGTGGTGGGTTAACCGAATAGCGTTGTAGTTAGTAGCTATGATGTAGCATTGCGGAAGCTGTGCAGTATGGATGCTATAGCAATGGGTAGAGCAACTGGGCGATTGATGCACTTAAGGGTGATTCCGAGTTCAGCCTAACCTCTTACTGATATCTTCTTAAAACTCCGATACTCTGTTTATTTCTGTTATTAGCATAAATACAAAAACCTCTCAAACCAATCATATTTACTTTCTGTTTGCACAACTATCATAGCAATCGATCGTCACTTTTTGGTATCTCAGTCTCTGTGGGACGATAATCTACTTACACTTTATTACTTGTTCGACTGGTTCACTTGCCATCAAGGAAATCGACCATCACCTGCCTCTGCTGTCGTTCCCAAATCCTATGCTCTTTTTCAGTCTTCTAGTCAAATGTCGTCGATCAAGTTGGATCGTACGAACTATCTCGTCTGGGCATCGGTGGTTTTGCCTCTCATTGAGGGAAATCGCCTTAAAAATCACCTCGATGCCTCTGCTATTGTGCCACCGATGACACTCTCTCTGCCCGTCACTCATGAGGTTTTTTCCAATCCCGATTTCGAAGGCTGGTTTTCAGGGTGATCGGATACTCCTCACCGGCTTCGGAACACTATGACCCAGGACATTGAGACCTAGCTTCTTCATTGTTGCACAGACTTCGAGCTCTGGTCTGAGGCTAAAGCGCTTACCTCTGCTGTCTCAAAATCTTGTATGATGATTTATCGTTCAAAGCTTCACAACACTCGTAAACATGGTTCAACGATGACTGCTTATCTGATGAAAATGAAAAGCATCGCTGATCATTTAGCCCTTGCAGGTGCTCCCATCTCCACTGATGAGCTGGTTCTTCATACTCTCAGTGGTCTTGACTCAGAATACAATCCCATTGTTGTGAAATTGGTTGAGCAGGTCGGTTTAACCTAGGTTAATGCCCAGTCTGCCTTGCTTGCCTTTGAAAGTCTTATTGAGCAGCTCAATCACTTATCCTATTTATCTCTTCAGCTGAGTGCTAATTTCTCAACCAAGCCCCACGATAGTAATCGATCCTCTTCTCGTGGTCACTCACGTGGTAGTTGAGGGAATCGCTCTTCACGCTCACGTTCGGGTTCTGACTCAGGGCGCCCTTACTGTGACCTATGTGAATGTTCTGGACACGAGTGTCTAATTGTTTCAAACGCTTTGATAAAGATTTTCGCCCTCCTACTCACTCTGTTCCATAGACCTATTTTGTTGATCCTTACACAGTGGATGACCCAGAGTGGTATTTAGACAGCGGCTCTACTCATCACGTCACTGCTGCTTCATCTCAGCTTGAGTCAGTTCGCCCTATTGGTAAGGCCTCTTCTCGTTTAACCTCTTGTACTGGGTCTACTGCTCGTATACATGGTATTGGGTCCTCTTCCATTCAGTGTTCTGGTTCTGCTCTACAACTCAATGATGTTCTTTTTGTTCCCAATATTGCTAAAAATATGCTGAGTGTTAATAAACTTGTTTCGGATAATCCTGTGGTTGTTCTATTTACTGATAAAGGTTGTGTTGTGAAGGACAAACTGACAAGCCGTCTTCTGATGAAAGGAAATCCAAAGGAGGGCTATATCCCATGACTAAAGTGGAACCTCATGCTCAAGCACATACGGCAGTAGCTTCAATGGTTAATGAGGATTTTTTGACTTGGCACTACAAACTTATACATCCACACAATAAAGTTTTACAACAAGTTCTTAATGATTGTAATGTCAAAGTTCATATTAATGACACTTTTGTGTGTGAAGCTTGCCAATATGGTAAATCAAGAAAATTACCTTTTCCCAAGTCTTTGTCTCATGCTACTTTGCCATTTGAGCTTGTTCATACTGATTTATGGGGTCCCTCTGCTATAGCATCTATTCATGGTTCTCGTTTCTATGTTCATTTTGTTGATAATTTTAGTTGATTTACGTGGATATATGCTCTCAAAAACAAAGGAGAGACAATCACAGCCTTTAAACTTTTTCACAATATGGTTGACACTCAATTTCATACCAAGATTAAGTATATACAATGTGACAATGGCACTGAATATAAACCTCTTATACGTATTGCTGAAACTTTTGGTATTCTTACGAGGTTTACATGCCCCTACACTTCTCCTCAAAATTGTAGAGCATAGAGGAAACATCGTCATATAGTAGAAATGGGTTTAACACTTTGGTTCAAGCTAAGGCCCCTATTGTGTATTGGACTGAGGCTTTTCAAATGGCAGTTTATTTAATTAACCGCCTTCCCACTCCCACATTACGAGGCAAGTCTCCTCTGAATTGCTTATACAATGAAGCGCCTGACTATCAGTCTCTACGACCTTTTGGATGCACTTCCTATCCCTGTTTAAGACCTTATAATGCTCACAAATTAGAGTATCATAGTCAAAAGTGTGTTTATCTTGGTCCATCTTCCAACCAAAAAGGCTTTAAATGTTAAAGCCCATCTGGACGTATTTACATTTCTCGACATGTGATTTTTGACCCATTACATTTTCCATTTCATACAGGTTTTATGGAAAGTCTAGGCCCATCTGATGTAACTGCTACTTTTTCTCCTTCATTAATCATTCCAGGACCTCGATGTGAGCAAGAGCAGCCCCATATTCAGTCCACTACATCTATTTCTCCTTCACTCGGCCCACATCCCCATCCTCAACCCAATACTCCTATTCTCCAATTATCTCCTTCTCTCGACCCAACTCACGTTTCCAGCCCTCATTCATCACCTTCTTCTAATGTTTCGTCCACCTCCTCCTCCACTCAATCATTTCCTCCTCGGCCCACTACAAGTCTCTAGCCCACATTCACCACTTCACACTACTACCATATCCAGCTCACCCCATCTCTCGTCTTCATCTTTATCACCTACTTCGGACCCTCTCACCTCTCCTCTGTCTCTCCTCTCTCCTTCCCCAAGTTCACCTATTTCCTCCCCTCCATCCCCTCCTAATATTCAGCCCACGATCACCCGCGCTAAGTCCGATATCACCAAACCCAAATATTTGTTTATTGGACTTCTTACCACAGAAACCCAGTATGCTCTCTCTCACACTTCAGAACCACGTTCGGTAACTGATGCTCTAGCCTCTACTCCATGGTTATGTGCTATGAAGACTGAATATGAGGCACTTTGTCGCAATCAGACCTGGGTTCTTGTGCCTTTCGGTGGACAAAAGCTTGTTGATTGCAAATGGGTCTTCAAAACCAAGTTTAATATCGATGGGTCGATCATGAAGCATAAAGCCAGGTTAGTCGCTAAAGGTTTTCAATAATCTGCTGGCATTGACTATGGGGAAACATTTAGCCCTGTTGTGAAGCCAACTACTATCTGACTTATCCTCACTCTCGTTGTATCTTTCAATTGGGAAGTACGCTAGTTAGATGTCAATAACATTTTTCTCAATGGATACTTGAAAGAGGAAGTTTTCATGAGACAGCCGCAAGGTTTTGCTGATTTTGTTCATCCCACTCATGTTTGCCGTCTTACAAAGGCCGTGTATGGCCTCAAACAGGCCCCACAAGCGTGGTTTGATCGCCTGAAACATGTCCTGCTTAGTTGGGGTTTCCAAAATGCCTCCAGTGATGTTTCTCTCTTCTTCCTCAAGGGTAACAAACTCATGATATTCATCTTAATTTATGTTGATGATTTCCTCATCACTGGAAATCACTCAAGAACTGTTCAACAATTTGTTCTTAAGTTAAATTCAATTTTTTCTCTCAAGGATTTAGGTCCCATCTATTACTTTCTAGGCTTAGTAGTTCATAGAGACCGTTGTGGTCTCTACATTACTCAAACGAAGTACATCCTAGATCTATTGAGGCAATTTAATATGTATGACTGCGCCCCTGTTCCCACACCAATGGTCATTGGTCGATCTTTTTCAGCTCTGGAAGGGAAAGAATTGACAGACCCATCTTTGTATCAAAAGGCTATTGGGTCTTTGCAATATCCAACTACTTCCAGGCCTGACATTGCTTACTCTGTTAACAAGCTCAATCAGTTTCTCTCTAAACCCACCGAGGTGCATTTTCAAGGAGTTAAGAGAATTCTAAGATATTTAAAGGGAACTATTCATCATGGTCTCCACATAAAACCAATTAAGTCTCTTTGTTTAATGGCTTTTACTGATGCTGATTGGGCTACCGACGTGGACGATAGGAAATCAATGGGTGGATATTGTGTGTATTTAGGAGGAACACTAGTATCTTGGTGTTTCAAGAAACAACAGGTAGTTTCCCGGTCCAGTTCTGAATCTGAATATTGTTCCCTGTCAAATGGGGCAGCGGAACTTAAATGGCTGTATTCTCTAATGACAGAAGTTGGTCTCTACACTCAACAACCTTCGATCATATGGTGTGACAACTTAAGTGCTCAAGCTCTTGTTTCAAATCCGATTCATCATGCTAGAAGTAAACACATTGAAATATATGTGCACTTTATCAGAGATCAAGTTTTATCTAGGTCTATAAAAGTCAGATATGTGCCTTCATCCCATTAGATAGCTGATTGTTTCACTAAGGCTTTGTCACATTCTCATTTTTCTTATTTTCGGAACAAACTTGGTGTGTTTCCCACAGCCCCTCGTTTGAGGGGGAATGTTAAGACTAATAGTTAATTAGCCCATTGTAAATAGGTATCATTTATTCATTGTAGATATGTTAGCTGTATGTGCCACTTGTATGACTAGGATTGATTTGTATAATATGGTTGTTATATTCATTCAACTATATATAGCACAGTGGATGCAGGATCATTTACCTCGGCTATTCTTTCTGCGCCTCTATTTTGTCTCCTTCTTTCTGATTTGATAAATTTATGACTAAATTTGACAGATCTTTTCTGAATTTTGCTAAAAATTTTGTTTTTTCAGTAAGAAATGTTTTAGAGGGGTTGGAGCTTACCCATGATCTAAAGGTAAGGCAACCAACCCTTGACTAACTATTTTAAGGTGATAGGCATTAGTTTAAAAGAAGCCTCCAAGGGCCGCGAGGTTTGCAAGAACTGAACTCTCTCCCTTTAATGAGAGTGTCCAACGCTTTGGCCGCTGAACTCACAATATGATGGCTGAGTTTTGCTAATAAGATTAGGTGCACATTTCTTTAGTTTTCAAAATCACTACAGGTCTCTCTCGGATATATATCATCTGAATCATTTTTGAAGTGACTCTAATGCTTCTTTTACTTTCAATTGGAGTTTGACATTTGAAAAACAGAGGAGAAATTTGTTTAACTTCTAAAAGAGTATGTGCAGCCTACTCTGTGTTTTAAATGGTTTGAAAATATAGCAAAAGTTTGTGTAATTTCATTTAAGTATAGGAAAAACATGCGTAATTTATTACAGAATTATTCACATATCATCCTTTGTTTTTCTTAAACGTGAGTTGAAGTGATTATTGGCATATTGATTTTCAGAAGTCCATTCCTTTGTTCTTCCTCTGCCTCTTTATGGAAATGAAATGCAATTTAAGAACAAAGTGGATATATCAGAGCCTTATCCACATTTTCATCGCAAAGGATTTTGTGTTTGAAAGTATATTAAAATGCTGTCACATCTAAAGAAGTTAAGATCAAAATCTTGATTGAGTAAATTCATAAGGCTAAAACATTGAGCCATAAGATCATATCAACGAACAGTAGCTCCTACCTCTAAAAAAAATAACATCAAAGCACAATGCTATATGTAATTTAATCATTTATAAAATATACTTAAAGAATATTTAATTAAAACTTTTCTAACATAAGATTTGGGCAAAAAAAAACAAAAAGAAGAAGGTTGGACGAGACAATATAAGTCATTTCAAAAGGGGTAGGGAAGACTAAAGATAATAATCAATAAAATTATTGAATGAGATATTTTAGTTAAGAATTAATCAAAAAATTTCATTGTTGATAAATCATAATAACGACGTGTAATCCATACAGACAACCCAACTTAATAAGATAAAATATGTTGTTGTTATTGTTTTATGACATGAGAGAGAGAACCTCAAAATCTTATTTCACCATAATCTTCAAGACTAATAACTTTCTCTTCTTTCTTACAATTTATTGATCTTTGACTACCCATCATAATCACCCCTTTGCTAACTAATAACTACTTGACAAGTTCCCTTTATTGGTCTTTTACTGACCTAAGTAACCTGATCTTTAAACAAATCTTCAAATTAGACTCACTATATTCTGAATGAATCATAAGATACAAAGTAATCTTAATACCAATACTGAGCATATCTTACTAAATCCTAAACCATTTTGCTGATTAGTTATAAAATTAAACGATATTAGACCCCATTTTGCTGATAAACATCTCCATCAAACTTCAAGTCCTCATAACTCATATCATCAAGAAACTGCTCATAGTTCAAGTGTATAGAGGCGGAACCAGGGATTATCAGAAACAGTAATAATTTGGTTGAGTAAACTAGAAAGGACATGAGTTCTCTTTCTGAACAGAGACGCCTCCATAGCTAATACGAGAGTTAAGAGGTTGTGGAGGGAACAATTTGCTTTATATGAAGAGCCAATGAAGTTCTCTCTTGATGATTGAAACAAACACGCTGTTATATGGCAATAATAGGAATTCTTTCTATCATATCTTTTTATTCAATAAATTTGAAAAGTATTGATGAGAATGAACTCAATCGTTCAACCCTTCTTTCAACTCTCTGCTCTTGATTTCTACACACGTGCCTAATTTGGTCTCAGGTTTGACGAAAGGGTGAAAGATGTGGAAAAATCAATATTAATACTCTCTCCCCTCCTAAATGTATGTATTTTTCTTAATTTTTGTTCAAAATATAAGTGTATGATTGGGAAACAACCAAATCTGTAGTTTTAGAAGTCTTTTTTAGTAAGCTGAAACAAAACTTATATTACATACTTACATTGTAAATCGTAAAAATACCTCTAAAAAGCTAAAATAAAGCCGACACTAAGTCTTGCTGGATAATATCTTGAGCATTAATTGCTTTTTTTTCCCCCTAGTTGGCCCTTGTCTATATAATTAAACAATCCATATGGTTTCCATTATAAAGAGTTTAACAACATTTAAGAAATTGGTTACTCTTCTTAATTATGGTTGCAATTGAATTGCTTTTCCTCAAATGCACTATTAAAAGTTATGGCAATTTATTGCAACAATTGTAACTAGTCATCTTCTAATTTGCGAATGATAAGGGCACAATTTTTTGACCTTCAATTGAAAACATACATTAATTGCCCTTAAAATTGGGTAATTTGTTCTTATAATATTTTTACCTTCTTTTTTCGTATAATTAAAACTAAGAAAATTTGATACTTTTTGTTTATAATTTAAATTGGATGGAGTACATATTAAGTAGTTGTGCTTGAATTTGATAATTTAATAAGAGAAATCTTGAAAAATACTTTGACAGAATGAATTAACTTCCATTCATCATCCCCTTCCTTGGTTGATGTGCAATTAGGGAAACTTAACCTATGTTTTGGACGGAAGGGTGCATTTAATATATTATATAAAAAATATGTGAATATTTTTTAAAAAAATTATACTATGGTGGTTCGTATGATATTTCACCAGTATATTATATTATAAAAAAATCTCTGTTTTTTTCGAAATAATTAAAATAGTGCCAATACATCATCTCATGAGATTATTATAGTGTTATAATGTTATTCAGAATTGGTTTGGATCTTCTATATTAACAAAATAAATGTAGGATGTGTATTTGGGAACAGGGGAAAAAAGGAATAGTAGACTCATTTATAAGATACGAGAATGATCAATCTTATGTATAATTTCATTCCTTTATGTTGTTTTCTTTTAAAATAGTATACTATTTACATTCACCGTATGAATGAAAAAGAAATTATTGAAATATAATTGGATGTAATTTTAAATAGATAATTATTATTTTGGAGTTTAATCAATGACCATAAAATTAAAAATACCCAGATAATAATGTGATGCTAATATGTTTTGTTCTGATTGAGAGTTGAGACTCTTATTGAAAATCCTTAAAACAGATGCATTGATGCTAATATCTCTCCATTATTATGAGTTTGATTCTTCTATCTATTGGTCGTCTGCCAGAGGATGGTTACAGAATAGCTGACAATTATACCAACCTTTTATAGCAATCTTCAATCAATGGGTCTAGTTTATAGACTGTACAAGCTTGATTTAGTGCAATCACTAGAGCTAACTTCAGAAACTCAACTTTTAGATATAGTTAAGCAAATAGCTATTACCAGTACTAAGACAACTATATTTCAAGTAAATTATTTGATAACAAATATTTCAAGTAAATTCCGTTTCTACTGGGACTGGGCCTGGGCCAAACTTTGATGTACAGTACTTATGGTATTTACATAATTGTAGAATAAATTTCTTGTTTCTATTCATGATCAGAGGAGGCATATATGCAAGAGATATGACTATATGAGTCTCCGTATCTGATTCTATACTAAGATACATTTTATATGTTATTTACATTAATGAATATTAATCAGAATCCAATTCCATCTTCCCAAACAAGGAGCAAGAGGACTGCTCAGCAAACGATAAAAGGATAGGCTCTAGAATAATCTTATGTTAGAATACGTGTATGGCTAAGATATTTTGTAATGTTGTATAAATAGCATAGCATATGATGTACTAAATTCACTCAAGAAATGGAATTGCATTTTCACTGATGAATGTCTCTGCTTTACTTTATTGTTATTTTTTATCTATTTAGAAATGAGATAATACTTTAACAGTATTATTCACCAGATATGGTTCTTCAACCACTAAGAATGTGCCCATAGTATGCTGGGTTCTCCTATGAAGTTTCCCTATTCCATTTTGCCTATAAGTATTTCAAAACTGTCCCCAATTTGCTGTCTTCTGCCTATAAAGATTTCTGAAGTTAATTGTTTTAATGATACAAAACCTTCTGTTTCTGATATAAATGTTCAGTGATCAATACAATGAAATTTGTAGGGGAATCACTTATTTTTTTGGACATAATACTTTTTTGAGATTTTTCTATTATGGAAAAAAATTGAATGCTAGAAAAAAGATTCACGATTATGACACTGCTAATTGGTAACGGTTTCTACACATTTTCAGTATCTGCGTTGCTTTCACTGGTTTCAGTTGTATTACACAATAATTGTAAGGAAATGTCTTCATAAGAATTAACTAATTCAAGATTATTTTACATTCCATAGAAGCATAGATGTTAACAGCATAAAGTCTCTCAATTTACCTTTTACTGTCGAAGATTTCTGCTACGTAGCATTCCATTTTCTTAGTAATAAGAGTTACATGAATAAACTGATTCACGTGTAGATCTCGTTCTCTAAAGGAAGTCTTATTTCACTGTAGGAAACTTAATTTTGTTCTGTGCTTCTTTCAAAATTATTGTCACAGGGAAGATCTAATATCTTTCTTGTCTCTTTTGGTTCAACTTCAATCTCATAAACCCAGCTAAGGATTACCCACAAATTACTATATCTAATCCAACGATTACTTTTTCTTTCTTCCGATCTAGTTTTCTCCCAACAGACTTGAATCAAAGGACCATGAGCATAGTGTATGTATCTCCCAGAGAAGTCCTGTGGCTGAAGAGAAACCAAACTGAACCTGATCTGGCAAGACCTCTCTCAAATTAATTCCATGTGAATAATCTTGTTGAATTGTCTTATCATCCTTATATCCAGTGAAGAACACATTTAACTGGTATGAGCTAGAATTGTAGGTAATCTCAGCATAATATTTTCTCCCATCTTTAATACTGAACCATTCTGTTGTGTAGGGAGTCCACATTTTGTTTATATCAATACCAACATGATCATAAGGTGGATCATCATCATTCGGAAAGGTATCGAACTCCACCGCTACAAATGGATGCTCTAGCGTGTAATTCGGATGATCCATTACTTGTTTACGACCCACAAGACCAATCCCAGAGCCATCTGGTGGCACTGGAAGTGACAAGTTTGGGTGTGCTAGGAAGAATGTGATGCCATCTCCACGATGATTTTTATCTGATGAAACAATGATGAAGGTGAAACGGGTTGTGAAGTCTGCAATTTTTCCTGTCTCCTTGTCCCAAAGCCGCAACAATTTGCTGTAAGTTACTCTCCCTGCACTGTCTTTTCTATATCTGTGTCAATGAGTTGAAAAGTGTGATTTGATAAATTTATGACTAAAATGGACAGATATTTTTTTATTTTTGCTAAGATTATTTTTTCAATAAAACAGTTTTAGGAAGGAGGTTGGGGCTTGGGTTCACCCATAATCTAAGGACAGGGCAACTAACCCTTAACCCCACCGTCAGGTGCCATAGCACTCCTAGCCAATAAATTAAAGTAGCAAGCCTTGGCTTTAAAGGTGCCTCCTGATGCACCGCGATGGTCACAGGAATCGAACCCCCTTTGGTGAGAGTGTCCAACTCTTTAACCACCAAAGCCACTGTACAATGGGTGAGTTTTGCTAAGATTAGATGAACATTTCTTTTGTTCTCAAAATCACTGCAGGTCTCTCTTGGATATATTTCCTCTAAATCTTATTGAAATGACTCCAGTGCTTCTTTTACTTTTTCAATTGGAGTTTTTCTATTAGAAAAATAAGGGGAAATTTGTGTAACTTAGAAAATATGTGTAACCTACTAATTTTTTTTTTCAAATGGTTTGAAAATATAGCGAACATTTGTGTAATTTCATTTAAATATGAGGACATTATGCGTAATTTATTCAAGAAGTATTCACATGTCATCCTTTGTTTTTCTTAAACTAGAGTCAAAGTGATTATTGACATATTGATTGTTAGAAGTCCATTCCTTTGTTCTTCCTCTTGCTTTTTGTTGAAATCAAATGAAATTTAAGAACCAAGTGGATAGATCAGAGCCTAATCCACATTTTTATCGCAAAGGATTTTGCATTTGGAAGTGTTATAGAATGTTGTCTCATCTAAAGGTGTTAAGATCAAAATTTTGAACAAGTACATTCATAAGACTGAAAATTGAGCCATAAGATCAGATCAATGAGAAGTAGATCCTACCTCTAAAAAAATAACATCAAAGCGCATTTAAGCTATTTATAATTTAATCATGCATGTATGAAATATACTCAAAGAATATTTAATTGAAAAACTTTTCTGACATAAGATTTGAGCAAAGACGGAAAGACCAAAAAGAAGGGTAGTTGAGGCGGTATAAAGTCATCTGAAAAAGGGGTAGGGGAAGACTAAGAATAACACTCAACAAAATTATTGAATGAGATCTTTTGATTAACAATGTATCAACAAATTTAGTTATTGATAGATCATGATAATGACGTGTGATCCATGTAGATGACTCCACTTAATAGGATAAAGTTTGTTGTTGTATTGTATTCTGACATGAGAAAGAGAACCTCAAAATGTTTTTTGACCATAATCTTCAAGATGAATAACTTGCTCTTCTTTCTAACAATTTATTGATCTTTCACTACCCATCATGATCACCCTTTTCCTGACTAATAACTACTTGACAAGTGCCCTTTATTGGTCTTTCACAGCCTTAGGTGACCTGATCTTTAAACAAATATTCAAATTAGACTCACTGTACTATGAATCAATCTTAAGAAACCATTTAATCTTAATATCAATACCAAGAATATCTTACAAAATCCTAAACAAAAAATTATAAGCTTTTGAAATTAAACTATATTACCTGGTGAGTTGGAGGACCCCATTTTGCTGATAAACATCTCCATCAAACTTCAAGTCCTCATAACTCACCTCAAGAAACTGCTGATAGTTAAAGTGTATAGAGGCAGAACCAGGGATCATCAGAAGAAACAGTAATAATTTGGTTATGAGTAAACCAGGAAGGACATGAGTTCTCTTTCTGAACTGGGACTCCTCCATAGCTAATATGAGAGTTATGAGGTTGTGGAGGGAACAATTTGCTTTATATGAAGAGCCAATGAAGTTCTCTTTTGATGACTGAAACACACTGTTATATGGCAATTATAGGAATTCTTTCTATCATATATTTTTATTTAATAAATTTTAAAAGTATTGATGAGAATAAGCCCAATCATTAACCCTTGTTTTCAACTCTCTGCTCTTGATTTCTACACACGTGCCTCATTTGGTCTCAGGTTTGACAAAGGGTGAAAGATGGGGAAAATACTCCGTCGGCTGCAAAATGTAAGTATTTTTCTTAATTTTAGTTAAAAATATAAGTATTGTTTGGTAATATCTAGAGCATTAATTGCTTTATTTTACCTTGTCTATAATTAAATACTCCATATGGTTTCAATTATAAGAAAAAAAACTGTTTCACAATAGTTAAAAAAATAGTTACTCTTCTTAATTAATTATGGTTGCAATGGAATTGCTTTTCCTCAGATGCCCTATTAAAAATTATGGCAATTAATTGCAAACAATTGTAACTAGTCATTTTTTAACTTGTGAATGAGGGGGCACGATTTTTTTGACCTTCAATTGAAAATATACATTAATTGCTCTTAAAATTGGGTAGGTTTTGCTTTTAATTTTTTTGACCTGATTTTTTCTTATATGTAAAACGAAGAAAATTTGATATTTTTTGTTTATAATTGAAATTGGATGGAGTACAATAAGTAGTTATGTTCGAATTTAATAATTTAATAAGAGTAATTTTGAAAACTACTTTGTAAGGCCCTGTTTGGTACAAAGAATCGGTGGGAAGGGAAACGAACATTAGTAAGTTCTCTGTTTTGGTATGCATTTTGGACCAATCTTCCCGAGAATCCAAGTTCCGGCCCACAAATCTTCCCTCATATGTAGGAAGATCGATCCCACCAAAATTGATGGGATCTCAAGTTCCCCACGCCACTGTTCACATTTTTGGACAAATTTACCCTCATATTTAAACTTGCGGGAACGTTTGAACTTGGTGGAAAAATTTGAACTTGGTTGGAAAGTTTGAATTTGGTGATTTTTTTTTACACGACTTCGAACTTGACAAGAACATATTTTTTAAAAAAATATATATTTTAGCAAAAAAATTATTTTTCTTTTTATTTTGAATTAATTACTTTTGAGGGTAAAATAGACATTTCTTGATTCCTTACCAACTTCTACCCCTTCATTTTCTTCCTACCAAACAAATCATCTTCCCTCATCTTTCAAAATCTTTCATTCCCTTCCTTTCATTCCTTTAAGTCCCTTCCCTCTTTTCTTGTAGGGCCTAAGTACACCCCCTTCCTTGGTTGATGTGCAATTTGGTAAACTTTACCTATATTTTGGACACGAGGGAGTATTTAATATATTATATAAAAATATGTGAATATTGTTTTTTTTATTATTATTATACTATGGTTGATTGGTGTGATATTTCACCAGTATATTATACTATAAAAAAATCTTTGTTTTTTTTGAAATAATTAAAATAGTCCCAATACACGAGATTAGGTGTGTTTGAGATAGCGGTAGTAAAAGTGACTTTTTGATATGACTTCCATAAACTTAAAATTGGGCAAAAAAACAGATTTTGTGATGTAATTTATATTTGGATTGACGGTAATAGAAATGACTTTTTTTTAGTCGATTTTTGAAAACTTATTTGGATGATTATATTGAAAAGTAGGTTTGTATAAAAAATAATTGAAAATGACATATATCTTATTAAATAATACATATCTTACTAAATGAAAGATATATATATTATATGTACATTAGTTTTAAGAAAAACATTAAAATTATATAACTTCAAGAGAAATATGTCTGGCAAAAAAAAATCTTTAAGAGAAATACTAAAATTGAAATACTAAAAAATATTTAATGTGTAAATATTAAATAATTTATTCATTATTCATATATTAAAAGAATAAAGGTGATAGTCCTGGGGTAAATAACAACAATGTCCAAGTGTGGGCGGAAAAAACAAAACAATATCCAAGAAAGTGAGAAGGTGACGGTGTGTTGGGGAAAAAAAAATTATTGAAATATAATTGGTAATTTGAAATGAATAATTATATATTTTGCAGTTTCATGAATGACCAAATAAAAAATACCCAGATAATGATAAACGAAAATGGATAATAATTGTAAGGAAGGAGTTGATTTGACTGAGTCAATGTGAAAAAAGAAAGAAAATCAAAGCCCATGTGTAAAATGTTGACTTTCTCCATGAAGACAAAGCCTAGCATTAATGGAGTTTGGAATCACTGCATTGTCTGGTCTCCCACCTCTAAACATACATTTTCAGCCACGCAATGACTTTGCTGAAGCTGACTATAATCCCACCCACTCCCTTAATGACTAAACTCATTGTGGGGTCTATAGGATGATTTTAATGACTATATATATATATATATATATATATATATATATATATATATATATATACATTAAAATCATCCTATAGACCCCACCAATAATATCGTCACATCGTCAACACGATTTAAACTCATACCCTTATGGGTTATGAGCCACCTCACTATCGACTGGATCAACTTTTATTAACATAATAATATTTATTATAGGCAAATTAGTACTAAAGTGTGCTTATTGTAAATTATTATAGGGAAGATATATAACTAAATGTCAATAAAATAGAAATCTGACTTGAAATAGCCTTCCAAGCAAGAAAACTTTAAGTGCGTTTGTTTATAAAAAGCGTTTACAAAGGTACTATTACACAGGAGAACTAACATAAGCAGATGAAAAGTTTGAAGAACCAATATCAGAGAAAGTTGGATGCGCATACATTGGCTTGGGCATGGTTGGTGGGAGATTAGGCAATGGAGCTTCAAAGTTAAGAACATTAAGTGCTTGTCTAATTGTAGGTCTCCTAGTGTAATCTGGATGAGCACACCAAAGCCCAAGAATCATTAACCTTTCAAGTTCTTGCTCATCAAAATCTCCATTATTATCAAGTCTTTTGTCAACTGCTTGAAGGTCACCTCTGCCATAAAGTTCCCATACCCATTGCACCATCAAGACTTGTTCATCACTAGCATTAGGGTCAATTGGTTTTCTCCCACAAGCTATTTCTAAAGCAACAATTCCAAAACTGTACATGTCTGATTCTCTTGTTGCCTTGCCCATTGCCAAGCATTCAGGAGCCATGTATCCCTTAGTTCCTAATGCAGTTGTTGTTATTAACCCTTTCCCGTGTTCCACGAGCCTCGCTAACCCGAAATCTCCGAGCTTGGTGTTGAAATTTGAATCCAACATGATATTGCTTGATTTTATGTCCCTGTGGACTACGCATTGCTCCCACTCTTCGTGCAAGTAGAGTATCACGGAGGCTAGTCCTTGAGCGATATTATATCTTGTTGGTCATGTCAAGAGGTTTTTGCTTTGAAACAGATGATAATCTAAGCTTCCATTTGGCATGAACTCGTAGATGAGGAGAAGATCATTTTTCTCGTGACACCAACCGATGAGTTGCACCAAATTCTTGTGCCTTAGTTGACCTATGATCTTTACTTCGGAGGCATACTCCTTTACTCCTTGTTTAGATTCGTGGGACACCTTCTTAATTGCAACATAAGCATTCAAGCTTCTCATGAATCCTTTGTAGATCCCACCAAAACCTCCTTCCCCAAGTTTGTGTTCCTCTGAAAAATTGTTTGTGGCTTTGGCAAGTTCATTATAGGAATATCTCTTTGGTCCAACACTTTCAAAATCTCTGTCCAAGGAAACATCCAGCAGGCGACCTTCTTCTTCTGCCCTACAATTGAACTTCCATATCAGAAACCAAGCTATGGACAACCCCACAATCACTACAACAGATCCAATGATAAGACCCTTCTTGCTTTTACCCTGCTTGTTCACTACTGTTCCCAATGTTGCTACACTTGAATTGAAGGACCATGAGCATAGTGTATGTAACTCAAACTGGAATCCTGTGCCTGAAGAAAATCCAAACTGAACTTGTTCTGGGAGGTACTTTGTCAAATCAATCTGATGGGAATAATTTTGTCTGATTTTGACGTTATCCTTATATCCTGTAAACTTGACACTTAACTGAAATGATCTAGAATCATAGGTAATCTCAGCATCATACTTTCTACCATCATTCATAGTGTACCATTGTGTTGTATAAGGAGTCCACATTTGTTTTACATTGATTCCCACATGATCATCATAAGGTGGATCGCCTAGATCCACGTTGGGAAAGGTGTCAAACTCCACTGCTACGAAAGGGTGTTCGTTGGGGTAATCTGGATCCTTCATTTCTCTACGACCCACAAGACCAATGCCAGAGCCATCTGGAGGCACTGGAAGTGGAAAATTAGGGTGTGCCAAGAAGAATGTGATACCATCTGCATTAGTTTCATTTAGATCATTGATGATGAATGTGAAACGAGTAGTGAAGTTTGCAAGTGTTCTTGTCTCTTTGTCCCAAAGCTGCAACAAGTTCTTGTATGTTACTCTCCCTACACTGTCGTTCTTGTATCTGAGTCAGGAATCAAATGTTTTAGATTCATATATAACAAAATTATACACAGCCGTTTTATATTATATATCTTCAACTAAGCGTCTCTGGGAAGGACACCAAAAAGCTTGATTTGATTAAACGTACATTGGATCCTAAGCGTCACTTCTTTGCATGCATCATCCTTTAATACGGGAGAAATGCGTGTAAGGACTAGAAAAATGTAGGAATACCAAAATGACTGAATTTCTAGAAGTCCTTGATGAGCATTATGGATTTAAGGTTTTAAATGAAATGACCTAATTGCTTTCATGTAAGAAACAACTAGTCAGCAGATCAACTTCAATATGTCCCAAAAGCTGAATTTCAAGAGAGTAGTTGTCATTTCTTAGTTGTAGCCATTGCTAAAGTTGTTAGTTTCTAAAGTGAAGTAATGCATAGATATGCCATTACTTAAAATTCCAGAAGCTGAATTTCAAGAGAGTACTTGTAATTGTCACTGCTTAAGTTATCATTTCATATAATTAAGATTGAAATTGATAAAGTGAAGTAGTCATTTATCAGCCAATACTTAAAATACTAGAAACTGAATTTCAAGGGAGTGGCCGGTTGTCATTACTTAAGAAGTTGTCATTTCATATAATTAAAGTTAATCGCTAAAGTGAAGTTTCTTTATCTCTAGAAGTTGAAGTTCAAGAGAGTTCTTATCAGTGCTTAAGTTGTTGCCTTTTCATATAACTAAAGCTGTTGATCACTAAAGTGAGCTAATCATTTCATATATATTAAATATTGGTAGTTATTTTATTAATATTTTGCACCGTATTAATGAGAAGTGTTTGTGACCTAAAGGTTGTATAACTATTTTTGGAAACCAAAAGGTAGTGGGATCAAATCCTACCTTGACCAACCCTTGCCCTAAAATTTTCCAAATTAAAGAAGTAATTTTACAAAAAAATTATTCTAGAATGTCCCCAAGAACTTCATGGGGATATAATTAAAGTCATTTTGAGGGATGATTGTGAATCTCCCATACTTTGGTGCTCTTTTTATCTCTTTAATTTCCCCCTTGACTTGTGTGTGGTTTATATTAATTGAAATAAAGTGAGCTAAGACTCCCTCTGATTTAAACTCTATAAATTTTACGCACACTTTATACTTGTTTTTTTTTTCCCTAATAGTCTTAATTTTATTTCTCTACAATAATTTTAGTCCATGACTGAAATAAGAGAATTTCTATGTGAAAGTAAAGTTGGTGCCTTTTATAGTAGTGATTTTGTGCAAATTTCAAGCCAACCTTACAACGTTTTCAGCAGTTTTAGTTTTAGTTATCGACAACAATTTCATCCCCACCTTATTGTACATTTTCAGTGGTTTTATTTATTCAAACACCAGCAACAATTTGTACACTCCAATTTTAAAATAGATGCATTTACAAGCGGTGCTAATACTCTCTGAAAGAGGAATTGCACAAATTCCACACCCTAACTTGTCAATGAATTTTGCAGAATAAACTGTCTTATAAATAAAGAACTGAGGGTAAACATCATAAGACAAAGGTAAACATATATTTTTAAGAATTCCAAGGCAAGCAACTATAATATATATATTTTTCCACAAGAAGAAGTTATATATACATATGCACTCGCACAAAATAAAGGGTTAAGGGGTAATTTTACTCTGAAAGTGTAAAAAAAGAGTAATTTTGTTTAGCCGTTATTCCAATTAATTTTGACCGTTAGTTAACTAAATATGTTGAGCCGATAGTTCATATGTCATTCATGTCATTTTATTTAAGGTGTAAATTTGCGCCTGAAATCCATATATCATCTATTTCATATTTTTTCAAAATTAGATTTAAAACTTTCTGGGTAAATTTGCATTTTAATAAAAATGACGTGGATAATATGTGGATTACTAGCTCAATATATTTTGTTAACTAATTGTCAAATTTAAATGGATAACGATAAGGACAAAATTGCCCTTCTTTTTTACAATTCCTAGGCAATAGCCTCCAAAAAACTTTCAAAACAAAATTACCCCTTAGCAGTGGCGGACCCAGGTTTTTAGATTTGTGGGTGCACAATTAGTGGTAGGATTTTTTAAGGAAAGTTTTAAACGCATGCATGAGTTAAATCAATCATCATTTATCCGATTGCGCAACTTATCTTTAACAAAAGTCATTGCAGAAAAAACCCGCTCAACATTAGCAGTTGCTACCGGTAGAACGAGTGCCAACTTTATCAACAAATAAACCAGTGGATAAACAATATCCTTTCTCTTCTCAACCATCTTCAAAGCAAGGTCAGAAATTATTTGCAAATTGACAAAATCAGAATCAGCCCTCACATCAACAAAAAAAATTACCGAGACTTGAAGACAGAAAAGGAATATCTACAAACTCATCAAACTCCAAATGATAGAATCTAGCAAACTCAATCAACTTGAGTTGTTTGGTTTAGGTATAAGGAGATCATTTAGGTATGCACAGTTTTTTAAAATTTATTTATATAATTAATATATATATATATTAACATTTTTTTTAAAAAAAAAAACTTGAAATTTTATGCACGAGCGTGCGTACACCGCGTAGGTGCAGGTCCGCCGCCCCCTTAGTGAAAACTTTCAACATAAAATTGCCCCTTAACCCCAAAATAAATCATCATTCATATATCTAAATCTCATGAAGAGAAAATAATCGGATCTTGTAAAGCCAATAATTACAGTTGACTACCTCAAATTAGTGAAATCTTGGCCCTCGCCTGAACTTTTTACCAATAAAATAAATTAAAAAAATTTCACGTGCAGATAGAAATGTCTTTTGTCCGGCTCGCCTATTGACCAGCCGGTTACTAAAGACTTGATGACAATAGTGACTATAGAGCCGTCAAAACGGGCCGGGCCCGTCGGGCCGGCCCCATTAAACCCCGGCCCTTCAAGGGCCGGCTTGAAAAATGGATGAGATATTTGAAATTAGCCCGGAGGGCCGGCCCGACGGACGGGCCACGGCTTATACTGGGGCGCCACGGAGGGCGCGGCGGCCTGCCGTTGTGCCCATTTCACCGTAGCTTTTTCTCTTTTTTTTTCCTTTTGAAATTTATTAATTTATATATATTTTGTATTTGTTCTAGAGTTGTTTATCCATTTAACTACAAATACATAATAACTATACTTTAATTTTATGATATTCTTACTCATGAGCCAAAGGCTACTACTCAAAATGAAAAAATTTATGTTTTATGTGAGTTATTTGTGAATATGGTTTTCTTTTGATTATGAATTAGTGACTATGCTTATTTATTAGATGATTCATGTTGTAATTTACTAATTATATTTCTTTGAAACACACGGAGGAAAAATAGTTAAAATTTAGAATAGTAATTTCCGGGCCCTGCGGGCCAGGCTTTGAAAAACATGTGTTTTTCTTACTCCGGGCCCTGGAGGGCCGGCCCTGTTAGGCCCTGGCCCTTCAGGGGCCGGCCCTGGAGGGCCGGCCGCCCCGATCGATGACTCTAAGTGACTATTTGGAAATATAGGTTAAAAGCGGTGTTATGGAATCCGGGCTTGACTGGCCGGTTCGATCAAGAAATCAATGAACCGGTCAATAAACGGGTCTGGTTTGGAAACTAACCCGGTTTATATTTTTTTAAAAATTGATTTTTTTTTTATATAATTTCATATTAATAGCCCCGAAATATTCACTTTCTCACCCGGTTTGGCCATGGGTTAGCTCGGTTTGACTTCGGTATGACCCATCGACCCTTAACCCTATAGGCGGATCCAAGTGCATGAGAAGGGGGGCAAGTACCCACCCTTGAATTTGTCTCTTCCATTTTTTTTTTTGTTAAATATGTATTTGATAGCATTGATAATAAGACAATTATGATGGAATTCTAAAAAATAAGGCCTAGAAAGATTGCATTGTAATTATTTTTATTGTGATATATTTTTGTTATTAAAATATATGTACTTGAACTTATTGAGTGTCCATCCTTCATTGTAATTTATGTAGTTGTATTTCTAAGACTTAGCCTTGTTTTTCTAAATGACGGGTTTGTAAAAAACCGCCTCACTTATTATATCATTAGTATTCACTTGATTTCATGAATATTTTTTTTATATTTTTTTATTTTCTTGTTTATATTCTTTTGTTTTTTAATGCATCTAAAACTTTCTTTTAAAAAAATTTGGTATTTGCCCCCCCCGGAACCCCGAATCCCCCCCCACTAATTGTGCAGACACAAACAAAAATCCTAGCTCCACCACTAGTACCCATCCTTCAATAATTTCCGGATCCGCCACTACTTGACCTGAAGACCGCCCCGACCGGTTCAATGACCGGTCTTGTTTTAATAACCTTGGTTAAAAGTCATCAACATATTTTTAAATAATTTTGTTCGAGTATAATTGATAAATTTTCAAAGTCAAGTAGGTGTTTTTCAGTATTATGGTTGCGTAAATTTTATGCACACTACATACTTTTTTTAAATAGTCTTAATTTCATTTTCCTACAATTATTTAGTCCATGACGGAAATTAGAGAATTTCTAAGTGAAAGTGAAGTTGGACGTTCCTTTTATAGTAGTGATTTTATGCAAATTTGAAGCCAACCTTCTAACATTCCGTAGTTTTAGTTTTGGGAAAAAGATTAAAAAATACTATTTGAATTGAGCTTCAAAATATGAAATGAATGATTTTTTAATAAAATGAGTTGTCAGTTATTACCTATACTATACTATTGTAGATAATAAGACTAATTTAGAATTTTAAAGTTTAAGTAGTATTTTCTTATCATTCTCTCTTTATTTTTAGTTATTGTCAACAATTTCATACCCACCTTGTTATACCTTTTCAGTGATTTTATTTGTTCTACCAACAACAGTTTTACACTCCGAGTTTTTTAAAAAAAAAAAGAAAGAAAGAAAAAAGCATTTTTCAGTTATCAGAAGAGGAGTTGCACAAATTCTACACCCCAACTTGTAAATGATTAATTTTTCAAAATAAAGTAACTTATATATAAATAAGAACTAACGATGAATATCATAAGAGAAGTAAAAATATATTTTTAAGAATTCGTAGGCAAAGAACTATAATATATTTTTTCACAAGAAAAATATATGATAAAGCATACTTCTAAATCGATCCACGAGGCCAACAGAATGTAATAAAAGAAACGACAATTACTTGTATATATATATATATATATATATATATATATATATATATATATATATATTACCTGGTGAGGTTGAGCATCCCATTTTCCAGGAAAACATCTCCATCAATGTTTAAGTTCTGATGATCCAAATCAAGAAACTTCTCATAGTTGAAGGTTATTGAGGTCGCACCAGCAGGGATTATAAGAAACAAGAAAACTTTGGTTATGGACAAACAAGGAAGAAGATGGGATTTCCTTCCCTGCAGCGATATCTCCATATGTAGCTAGCTGATCTATAAGTGAGACTTGGTTTTGTTTGGAGGTGGTTTAAGAAATGACTTGGTCTATATAAAGAGCCCCTGGGCTTTATTTATTTGGTAGGTGTGTGTGACTGTACACACACTCAAATTCTTTAGATATTAATTGCATATGGAGAAAATTTATTGTTTGATCCCTATAATTTACACTAATTTATACTTTGATCTCTACGATTCTTGAATTTTTAGACCATCCTGTGACTTTAGCTAGTCTCTCTCGCATGATGTAAATTAATCCCCATATTTACACTAGGTTTATAAATGATATACAAAAATTATTTTTGTATTGTAAAATTATAATAATATTTTTATTATGTGATAAATCTGGATCATTAAAATCTTAATTCAACGATAAAAAACAGAAAATAAGGGAAAATGATGGGAAGGGGTATAAGAAGAAAGCCAAGTCCAAGTGTTGAGGGGAAGAACAATGGATTGACATTAATTTGTCATTCTGATTTTATTTAGGCGCTGTATGGTATGAGGATTTGGAGGAGAGGGAGGAAATTTTTTTACAAGTTATATTTAAAAAAATTTAAGAAGTTGAGTTATAAAATCTTAATAAAAAGAATATGTATAATAAAAGTAAGAAAATAAATTAAAAATTGTCAACCCCACCTCTCTAATTCTTTTTAAAATACAACTGATAAAAACTTTCCTTTTCCTCCCCTCCGATCCCAATCCCTCGTGCCAAACAGCTTTTTAGGCATAGAAAATAAGACTTGAAACAAGTTTAATTTCCATATGGAGGAACTAAGTATATAATATTTTAAGGTAATTTTTATGCATCCAATATTCTAAAAAAAAATTTTACTAGCACTTAATTGGAATATTAAGTTTAATTTGTTTATTGTTACTGTGAAAAAAACTTTAAAATACAATTGTACTAAAAATTACTTTTCAATACTAAATGGTATTGAAGACATATTTTAGAATATATTGATTATACTAAAAATTAGTTTGATATTGCCTGTGATTGAAAAAATACTTTTAAGAGTATGAAATTTGAATGCAACATAGCCCAAAAGGTTAACTATAATACCCTTGGCTCCAGTCGATATATTTGTTGGCCATGCTCTAAAAGAATATTTTAATTTTTTTTTTTTTTTTTTGATATATATGGGCAGTCAACATACGCTTGAAAAGTGACTCTTGAAATAGTCCGACGTGCATAGGGGGTTTGAAATAGAGAAAATTACACTCAGGTTTTGAACAAGGGAAAATAAAAGCGAAAATCCTTTTGAGGGTCCTTTTTGGTGTAAAAATCTTAAAAACGCCCTCAAAATCGACAATACCCGAAAAGGCTCGAGATCTTGCGTGAGTTGTTAACGGGCCGATATAGTTGTTAACGGGAGTCGATATAGTTGTTAATGGGGGCTGATTTAGTTGTTAAAAAATTGTTGTTAATGGGGCTGATATAGTTGTTAACTAACAACTATATCAGCCAAAGTAACAACTCGCGTAAGATTATGAAAATACCTGAAAAGACCTTTTCAGGTATTGTCAGATTTTGAGGGTCTTTTTTGGATTTTTACACCAAAAAGGGCCCTCAAAAGGATTTTCCCAAAATAAAAAAAGATCCCATGAAATCTCAAAATTACGGTGAAGTCTCATGAGACCTTTTTTTAATATTTTTTATATGTGAAAAAATACAAATACGTTATGAAGGCTTATAGACTTGTTAACGTGGGTATCTTGTTAACGTGGGTATATGGACTTGTCAAAACAGACTAATAAACTTGTCAAAATATGTTCATTTTTCAACACATACACATAGACTTGTCAATAAAGACACATGGATTTGTCAAAACATGCACATAGACTTGTCAAAACAGGCTCATGGACTTGTCAACACAGAAACATGGGGCATTTCTGTCTTTTCACATATGAAAAATATTGCAAAGAAGTTTTACAAAACTGTACTGTAATTTTAAGATTTTAAGAGATTATTTTATCATAAATTCCCTTATCCGGAATCTAAGTGCAATTTTCTCTTTGAAATGTATATGGGCAGTCACATCATACAATTAATGACTTTCGACGTGCATAGGGGGTTTGAAGCTTTTTGGAGTCATTAAAGAAAAATATAGAAATTAAGAAATAAAAATATGTTATAAAACTTAAAGAAATTTGAAATAAGAAAGAAGATAGAATTCCCAAGAGTAGAAGTAGGAGTAATCACTTCAATTTCTTCGCACAAGGCCCCTATTTATAATGATGGAAGATGGGTCTTTTGCTGTAATATTTTCACTTAGGTCATTAGATATAATTTTCCCCTGGCCAATTTTTCAACTCTTCCTGTAAAATGAGTCGGCTTAAGAAGGGGAGAATTAATGTGCGTGAGTCCCATATCTTTATATAATATAATATAATATACCGGTAACAGAATATGGGAGTTCAAGAGTTAATAGACATCCACATAATTAATATATTCATAACACTCCCCTTGAATGTCCATCATGAATATGAATGTGTCTCATTAAAAACTTTAACTAGAAAAATTCAGTGGGATAAAAACCTAGTTAAAGAAAAGAGTACATCATTCATTGATACATTTTCCAGTGCTGCCTCATTAAAACCAGTTTAGAAAAACCTAGTGGGATAAAACCTAGATAAGGGAAAAAGAGTACAGTGTGTATCATCTCCCCTCTTACCAATGTAACATCCCATTTCCAAAAGCAGTATTTTTTTTTCATCAGAGTAGAGCATCAGAGCAATTGAGTAACTGATACATTTATTCAAATTGCCGTAAGTCTGGCTGATTTCGTGAAGCGGTACATTGACCGAGAGTTTTCAAAATGAATAACAACAGAAGAAAGTCTTCAGTCGGGACTCTGTACGGCCTGCTCGCCATTCTCCTCGGTCCTCGGTTCTTCTAAACCTGACGCTATGATAAGAGCTGAGATCCAATTGCAATTTGGATCTCAGGTAACGGTTAACCTCATGCTTAAATACGACTACATATACACGACATACAAAGAATCAATACAACAGTCCACAACAGATGTATGATTAAAAACACATAACCACGTATACAAGATAATAACCACGTATGTAACATAACCTCGTATGATACAACAATAATAACCTCGTATGTGACATAACCTCGTATGTAACATACCGTGTATATAGCATAACCTCGTACACTACTACACAACAATCATATAATAAACATTAGAGCTAGTGTTACAGTACGCGAACGTACCTTCGTTGACGGAAAACGATACTTTTTGACAGCGGGTGCAACAGCGGTACGACGGCGGTATAACAGCGGTCCGATTATCTTAGATATCCTATAAGGATAATATTTATCAACATTCAGCATCATAACAGGCATTTTAGGTACAAATTACCATTTTGCCCCCGACCCCTAATCGGCGGAATTTCGCGTAACTTCGTTACTTTGACTCTAATCTTCCAAAATTTTGCCAGATCTTTTCCCTCATCATATTTTCGAAATATATATCATATTTACCCCTAAATATGATATCTAGACTATCTTGAAAAATTAAAGATAAATCTAGCATTTCTACTATATCTACCGAAAGAAACTACCGAAACTAAAGACCAGGGACCAAAGAACTTACCCCGACTTTGCTCAGACTTTCTCCAGAGCTTCTCTCTCTAAAACCTCTCTCTAGGCTGCGTTTTTGGGGTGAAGAAATGAGAAGGGGAGGGCTTGCTATTTATAGAAGAAAGGAGGGACAAGGTGGGAATTTCATCAAATGTCTTCAGACGGATTTCAACCGTCGGATCGCACTTCGCCATGTGGCACCATCTTGACCTTCCACATGTCCTACTTATGTCATCCTTCTAGAAGAGGATGATGTCATCTTTGCTGACTTACCGATAAAGTTCCCCGATCGGTGTCCGAATCGCGTAATCTTGACGAATCTCAAAATCCGACAACAGAAGTTTCAAGGTCTATACTTCCTCCTTAAAAATATGTAGATTAATGAAATTTATGATTCCATTAAGGGTATTCCGTTATCTTCGAACATTTTAGGACGTACGCCCTCCGTTACGGAATTAAATTCCGAAAGCACCCTGCCTAGACAAAAATCCACCGGTTTGAAATACGTTCGACTCAAGACACTAGATTCCTAATTCGCGGCAACTACTTGTTTTTCGTATTGCCTCTTTTTCCCCTATCTCGCATTTTCTCTCTCCTACCATGTGTCTTAAATATCCCGTTGGTTTTAACCGACTCGGAGACAGTCGCTCCGGATAAAATTTCACTTGTTCATAACAAGTCCGGATGTTTCGACTTTGTTTCTATATTTTGAGGTTGGATTTTATTTCTATCCATCCCTACTTAGCCATCGTGTATTTCTACCGATTATAATATATTTTTTTTATTAATTAATTTCAAAATTTCTCTTTTAATTTAATTATTTACTAATTAATTAATTTATACCATAATCTAATTAATTAGCCAATAATTACTTAATTAGTCATTTACTAATTGTTGATAATTTTATGATTTAGGATAAATTATTATCTCATGACTATTGAACCTGACATTGGTATTTTATATCCTATATTAAATATTAAAAATAAAGGGGCATAAAGTGCTTTTTAATAATATTTTATTTATGCTCATTTATTTTCCAGGGAAATAATCCCAAAAATTCCTAAAATTAAAGATAACATATTTCCCAAGTTTTTATCAAGCATCTCGTTATCATATGGTATTTATCATAATGTTTCTAGGCCATTTTCTCGCCTTATTAAAATATATTTTTCATGGATTTTAGCTCTTTTTCTTTTCTAATTTTCACAAGTAATTACCTTAGAAAATAAGATAATTAAAACTTATTATTTGAGACCCCATATTCACCTATTTCCAATAGGTATTATTTATCGAAATATGATACTTATCATAAATATGATTTTCGGGGTATTACAACCAACATCGTTGAGATTTTTGAATTTTTGAAGACCGATGTTATGGACAAGCTTTTCAAAGACTACACTGGAAGTGACTTGATGAATAAATCTGCAAGATCTTCACTTGAACCGATTTGCTGGAAATCTATTTCACCATCTTTTTGAAGGCCACAAGTAAAAAAGAATTTTAGTAAAATATGCTTCGTTCTATCACCCTTAATTGATATAACCTTCTTTAAGTTGAGCAATACATGTAGCATTATCCTCATATATGACAGTTGGTACCATTTTATCTAAAGATAAATGACAAGTTGTTCATATATGATGTATTACTGACCCCAACCATACACATTCTCGACTTGCTTCATGCATTGCTAGAATTCCTGCATGGTTAGATGATGTGGCTGATATTGTCTGTTTCATAGATCGCTATGAAATAGTTGCACCTCCACATGTAAATAGATAGCTTGTTTGTGATTTACCATCGTGTGGATCAGAAAAAAAATCCATCATCTGCATAACCAACCAGTTCATGCTTGGATATATTTGAGTAGTATAACCCCATGTCCATAGTGCCTCTGAAGTAACGAAGAATGTGTTTTACTCCATTCCAATGCCTTCGTGTTGGTGAAGAACTATATCTTGCTAATAAATTAACAGTAAATGATATATCAGGACGTCTATGTGATTAGCAAGATACATTAGTGCTCTAATAGCACTAAGGTATGATACTTCTGAACCAAGTATTTCTTCTTCACCTTCTTCTCTAATTACTCGAGGTCGGAATGAATCTTTATCCACTTGTAATGACCTTACAATCATTGGGGTACATAATGGATGAGACTTATCCATATAAAATCGCTCTAGGAGCTTACAAAGATCTCATTCTTTAGGTACTTGATCTGTGATCCAAGACAAAAGTTTGTTCTTCCCAAGTCTTTCATTTCAAATTCTTTTTCAACAATTTATTTCCTTTTGGAACTCTTTAGGAGTTCCAATAATGTTCATATCATCAACATAAACAATAATTATAGCAAATTCACTTCTAGATCTTTTCATAAAGATGCATGGGCATATTAGGTCATTTTTATACCCTTCTTTCAACAGATATTCCTTTAGACAATTTTACCACATGTGCCCTGATTGCTTCAGGCCATATAAAGACTTCTTTAACTTAATTGAATATTGTTCTCGAGAACTTGAATTTTATGCTTCTGGCATCTTTAGTCCTTCAGGGACTTATATATATATATATATATATATATATATATATATATATATATATATATATATATATATATCTCACTATCAAGTGAGCCATATAAATAGGCAGTCACGACATTCATTAGGTGTAGATCAAGTCCTTCATTTACGGCTAGGCTAATCAAATAACGAAAAGTAGTTGCATCTACCGCCGGAAAAAAAGTTTTTTGTAGTGCTTTATATGGCTAACAACCATAGAGATTGATATAATAAAAAAAAACCCCCATAAGAATTATGGCGCGTAAACTAAAGTTCGGGGACCAAGTTGAAATGGAGTCAAAAGTATATAGGGTTAGATTGTATAGTGTCAAAGTTTAAAAAATGAATTACAAATAAGTCAAAACTACATGAAAAAAATTAATTGTTTTTCATTTATGTGATGTGATATGTTTACTTTTATTTAAAATAATTATATCTTGTTAAAAAAATGTATCATATTAATATACTTATATAGAAATAAAATTATTTCCAACATGAAAGGAATAATATATTATCTATACTTTTTTACAGGGTGAAATGATGAGTACTAGAGTATAAAGAAGTCCATATATATAATGCAAAAAGAGAGACTTATGAAATAGTTTAACCTATTTTGATAGAAGATAAACCATAATATCACTAATATAGAATATATGACGACTATTATTGACCATAAATCACGGTTTCGGTCCGTCATATATGCATGCGCTATAAATGTTTGGCATAGATACATTACGGTTCTGAATTGTAATTTATTCAAGACCTATTATAACAGTTCTAATATAACACCCGTTATGTATTGAAGCTTGTTGAGCCATGATATATGCAATGTTGTGATAATAAATAACGGACACAGGTAAACAACCGTCATAATATATTGTAATGCTTGTATATATATAACGGTCTCATTTTAACAACTGTAATTAAGGGTATTATTGTCTTTTTACTTACAAAACTTATTTTCATTTTGATCCTTATCTTACGGTGAAATTTCAGAATGTTTTAACCCTTGACTGAAATAAATTTGGTCTTATAATCCTTTAATAAAATTCACCCGTTTTTTTTCCAACCTTGGCAAGGAATTTTCACTAGATTGCCTCCTTCTTACAGGGAATCTGTAATTTAATCTCTTTTTAATTAATACAACGTATATACTAAGTACTTACATACATACATATATTTACATTCATTCACACACACACACACATATTGTCTCTTTATATGATTGTAAATTAAATATGACAGACGTAACAAGGAAGTGAGTCAGTTTCAGTAATGAGAAACCGTTGTTTCCCATGTAGTTCCTCCGCGTTAGTCTTTTTTCGGGCGTTGTCTCCTTCCTTCGCCGGGACCAATGGCTGATTAAAGTACAGGAATAATTTTGAATTCAAAGTTTCAGATGATTCAGCAATCAGGTAATATCTCATCAACTATTGACTCTTCAGAATCAGACGAACTACGTCTCAATCAAAATCAATTGTTTGACCTAGCAATCGCCCTTTTAACTGGCTATTTTATTTTGCGAGCTTTCAAGTCGCTGTTGCTTTCTAATTCTCCTCATTTGACTAATATTTCGTATATCGCATAATAATATGAAGTAAATCAAAGCAACTAAAAAAAAAAAGGAATAAATAGAAGCGTAATTCGGCTGTCATTGTGCTGAAATTGTTTTTATTCCTTATTCCTTAAAATTTAAAACGTGAGAACTAGTGAGTTAACTCCGAAGTTAAGGGTTAATCCTTGGACTCAATCTTTAGATCTTCTAGTGTAGGGAATATTATTAAATTAAGTACATTTATCAAGCATATTTTGGTATAGAATTAACAACAGTGATCAGAAGCTTTCACCACCCAGGCTGGATTGCATTTCTCTACATCAAAGCAATAGATGTAGATCTCATATAATATATATCTATGTATTTATGTAAAATAGCTTTAATTTGAATTTTCACTCAAAGAAAAGGGTTTCTTATGAAGTTTATTTTTGATTTCTGCATAAGCATGGTTGAGAATCTGAGCTATTTTTGGTCTTCCTCTGTTCTTTTTACCATATGAGTTGGTGCTTAGAAAACCTCAAAGCAATTTTGGTTAGGAACAGGAGCATCAAAATCATGTTGTTGAAAATACTAAATAGGTAGAAATTGAACAAAGACAAGAATCTGTATAACTAAGATGGCATAATCTGTGCAAAACCAAAAAAAAAAAAAAAAAAAAAAAAAAAAACTCACAAGACTGCTGAAAAATGATTATGAACTTTGATGAAATCTAAGCCCAATGTACGTTGTCTCTTTAAGACAATTTGTTTCCTCTATATGGATACCCAAGGTTGACGAACAATTGTCTCCCAAGATATAAATGGATTGCGTCTTCAGAATGATGGCACTATTTATCAATCAAAAGCCCGAACGAACACAATGAGTTTGCTTTCATAATCGCACAGAATATGATTGTAGAATGCATTATGCAGTATATGAGAGAGAAGTGTTTTTTAGATTGATTTTCTGTCACTAGCACGCACCATTTATGGACGACGGAAATTAATCAAACGGACTCGACTTTTGCAACCGAACTGGTGCATCGTGAATAGACATACCAGAACAAAGCGAATGACGACTCTTGCTAGCGAACTGGTGTTTTGTATGAACAGACACACTAGAACGAAGCGAACGGATCAGTCACAGCATTTCGATCCGATATTACAAGATTCGCTCACAGCCCGCTAGTTGGGAGAATCATGGAGCGGCAAAAAAGAAAGTAATAAAACTTCAAAGACTATTTGGACAAAATAAAATAAATAAATAAAATTTCACACATGCGTGACTGACAGAGCTGGACAGCAGTGCGCGTGAGTGGTGAACCAAGGATCACCTACGTCCTTACCTCTCCACAAAAGTGGATTGGCCCAAGGGCCCAATTTAGAGGAACAAATGGAGGCTTATATACTCTCTCACTTCTCTTAATTTGTCCAGCCAGACGGCAGCATGCGTGTGTGGTAAACCAAGGGTCACCTACGTCCTCACCCCTCCACAATGTATGATCTGATTTTATGCTGCTCTTGGTATGGCCTATAAAAACAAAAGGAAGAAAATTAGCACACGGTTGATAGGTCAAAAAAGTTTATAAAAGAGATATGAGACATGCATGACAAGGAGGAAGAAACGGGTGGGATATATGTGATAACTAGGGATGTCCAAAAAACCCGATAGTCCAGGGGGTCCGGTCCGACCCGATCTCTGAAAAAAAATATTAGTCTGGGACCATATGAGGTGGACCAGACTAGACTGGTCTGCTTAGGCCAGACCGGACTTCGGTCCAGGGGCTAAGACCCCCCTGAACTGGTCCGGTCTGGCCCGATATATATATTATATATATATTTTTTTAAAAAAATCACAACTTCACCTAACCCTTTGTCCTTCTTTATTATCTTCTTTACGATTCTTCATCACTCATCAGTGAGTCTTCTTCCTCAGCCAAAAAAATATCCGGAGTCTTCTTCCCTTCCTCTTCGGTCTGGCCCGATAGAATTTTGTTATTTTGTATTTTTGTTCAATGTTGTTGGAGATTCTTATAGGTATATGATTGAATTTAAGATATTTGCATGTTTGTATGTTTAATTATTGGTCTAAAGAAGTGGAAAAAAACTTTTTTTAAAAATGAAACAGTCTAGATCGCTGGACCGTCCGGGCGGTCCACGGACTGGTTTGGTCCAGCCGAGCTCGAGCTAGTGCCGAGCCAGGACCGGACCTGGGTCAAGCTTCTCCGGCTGAGGTCCCTCTGACCAGACCTCGGGTTGACCCCAATCCGATCGATCGGTCCATGGACATCCCTAGTGATAACCCAAGAAAAATAATAATTAAAAGTTAAGTTAAATAATAATAATGATTTTGATTTTTTTTAAAAAATTCTTATAAAGTTATTAAGATATATACCCTACACCTAGTAGAAAATCCTTCTAGTATTCCAACAACTCTTAAAATGATAAAATTTATATTTATTTATAATATCTTTTAGTTGATTACGATGAAGATCACTAATATTTTGAAATTTAAATATTTAAATAATATAATATGAGAAGATATTTAGTAAATGTTATTAAACCTCATTATAACAGAAATTACCTTATGGAATAATTTAGGAAACCCTTTTTTAATTCTAGTGGTATTATTCAAAAATAACAACTATCACAATAATATATTATTTGAATTTATACCAAATCTCTATCTCCATAATCCCTAAATCTAATCTAGACTCTTCCTCCTCAATCGTCTTCATTCACATGGCTGCCAAAAAGCCTCTGCCTTACAAGTGACTTCACAATTTCTTCTTTCCTTCCCCTATACAATGCTTCTTCTTTCGCCCTTCATTTTTTTCTTTTTGTTATTTCTTCCTCTGGCTCCATGCTGAATTGACCTCCTCCTTCCCTCATACATGTACATGGCATTGCTTTAATAAATTCTTTAATGCTATTCGTGCATAAGGTGATATTCGTGAGGACTCCTTGGCAAGTATTTAATTAATCCCAGACCTAGTATGGTTGAAAAGGGATCTATACTACCCATCCTATCAGGTGAGAGCATGAACAGTAAGGTGACACCATTCATTTCACATTTGCTATGTTTTCAGCCTTAAATATCTTTTCCTTGTTTTTATTTCAGTTTTACTTCTAAATATATCTTCCGTATTCGTTTTGTTTGAAAACTTGTTGTTTCTTGGAGATAATTATTGTGATGATATTTGTTAGTCTGGATATGTCCCAATTTTCTGTACTTCATAATAAATTTATATTCACATATATTTTCTTACTTTTGTCTTGTTGTTAATGTTATTTTCACATCCTCCTTCATGGTTTCAAAATATTAAATTGATTTGTTTTAAAAGTACTTTTTTGTCAATTATTTATTTTTTATATTACTTTCCTTCAGGGGTTTTTTTTTTTTCAAAAACTCAACTGATGTATTTTTACATATGAGAAGTTATTTTTGGGATGTATATATATATATATATATGTGTGTGTGGAAGGGGTGTGTGTATGTATATATTTATATAGGTGAGACGGTTATTCGTCACTATGAATTATATGGTATATGGTATATAAAATATTATATAAGTGGGACGATTATTTCACACTAGTCTTGGTGCACATTTTTGCTCCTTTTGTGAAAATGATTTTTCAAAAAACTTTGTGTACCTTTTGCTTTCCGGCCTTTTGCGCACTTTGTTATTTATGTTCTCACTGCATCAGTGGTAGACTCATTCCCCTCTATATTTTTTTAACAGATAAAGCAACTAGTGAGGTAGGTTGTGGTCGATATGCTTCATAAACTTATGGAGTATATTGTAATGCATTGGTGAGCGTCAAGGGATTTCCTGATGTCATGACTACTATGGTGGTGTCACCAAGGCTAGGTATGCCTATGGATTAAAAGAGCGTTTGCAAAGGTACTATTACAGATCGTCCACCAACAAGATCCTCACATTGGCTTTATGGTTTAACTAGGGTTAAGGTGCAGATTGACTAATCAAGTATTACGCTAGGAAAGACCGCAAGACAAAAATGTTTTGAAGGAAGCAAAAATACAAATGAACAATTGAAAATGGGCAAAAATACCAATGAATAATTTAAAAATGGGGCAAATAGGCTAAATGTTGAAATTAACGGAATTGTGTTATGTATATCATTTTTAAATTCTTCATTGGTATTTTTGCGAATTTTCAATTGTTCATTGGTGTTTTTGCTCCATTCAAAATATTTTTGTGCCAAGTGCTCCTAGTGTAATACTTGGTGGACCAATCTACACCTTAACTCTTTAAACTAATACCCTTATTGGCATATTATTATTTATTATTGCTAGATTAGTACTACTAAAGTGTGCTTTACGTAAATTATTACATGGAAGATATATAACTAAATGTCATAGAACGGAAATCTGACTTGAAATAGCCTTCCAAGCAAGAAAAACTTGCTACTAAAGTGAAACTTCCTTGGCTTTTTTCCTTCCTTGATGCGTACCTGATAATTTGGATGATTGTGATGATCCAGAGTATGACCTTGATTTGACAGAAACCTTAGTCGCCTCAGGGTCAAATCACAATTTACCACGAATTAAAATGTAATATAGTGCATATAACTCAGGATCGTTCTCTTATCTTATCGAACTAATTTATTTTGAATTCCAGATTAAACTAAGTCTTAAAAACATGGTTAGAAATGGGGTTTTGAAATTTATTTTCTATAAACTAAAATTCATTAAAATAATAAGAAACTAATTCTATTCTTTTTGATATTTTTAGAAAATAATGAAGAATGATTTGAATTAAAAAGGGATTTAATGATGGAACTTTCTCAGTAATGAAGAAAATAATTATATCATCGCCAAAAGAAATATGGGAGTCAAAGCCTTCATTAAGTCTTGATAAGAAAAAACCTCAAGATACCACTTGAAATTCAATATTCCCAATTAAGCATTCCTACTACCGTAGCCTAACTACTATCTATCGAGAAATTGTTAAAAACCACTTAATGTGTAATTGAAATTGAAATAATGCGATATGAGCCTTCTTAAATTTAGTCTTAACCAAATTTCCTCGCAAGACAAATCAACTACATTGAATTGCATAATACCACGCATTAATCAACATTCATTTCATTGCAACCACAAAGAAACTCAAACATATATAATCCTCAAACCACAATTTCCAATTTCAACTACAATTATCAAACGAACAGAGATAATTACCATTACCGAGTTCAGAGAATAATATATAAGCATTTAGAAATTCAAATACATAATTCTAGACTAGTAGATTGAAAAATAAACTCCCCTGTGTAATGCCATGAGCTCAAGTAAAATCCCTCATCACCAAGAAACAAAGATTCAGCCACTCATTAATTTAAGCTCAGCTTCAGCTTCATCCAGACAGTAATAATCCATGGAAGCTGAGTGTATAACAAATCTGGAAGAAGAGGAAAAATGGTGCTGTGCAGGGTTCAAAAGAAGGAAGATGGTGGATGTCGAAAATTGGTTATGGAAGAAGAAGAAAGGAGGTGACGGTGTGAAAAGGGTGAGAGACGACGGTGGTGAGGAATGGAGGATGAAGAAGGTCGAAAGTGGTGATGAAGGTCCGACCAGAGATGAAGGCGTCCCAAGTCGTGAAATCCCCCTCACCACAGCGTGAAAATTCCTGGTTCAAGACGATGCAGCTCCTTCCCTGTCTTCTGGTTCAGTCTGGTGAGGGTGAGAAGACAATGGTGAGGTCGGTGATGATGGTGGTGAATGGTGGGTCAGAGAAGAGAGGGAAAGTCGTCGATGAGATGATGGTGGAGTGAATCCAGGATCTCCAGCTCCTCCCTTGTCGAAGACGATGATACTGCATAAAAGGACGAAGAAGCCTCCTCCCCTGCTGCGCTGAATCAGAATTTCTTTTATATCAGGTCCGCCTTCCGTCCAGACGATGATGCTGTTTTTTTTTTTTTAATTTCCCTCAGCTCCCTCCCCAGGTCGACTTTTTCTTTTCTCGTTAGCGGCGCTGTTTCTCATTCAATTGCCCTCAGCTTGCGTCTCGGGTCGGATCTCAATTCCATTGCCTCTTTCAGCTCGCCTCTTCTGACCTAAATTAATTCGCACCAAGGGACTTAAATGAAAAGAACAAAAGTTTTTATGAGGGACTAGAATGAAACATTGTAAAATGTATATGAGGCATAATTGTGATTTGCAAAACTTTTGGGTCTTTTTCTGTAGTTGTTCTCTGGCCCCTTTCTTCATGGATTTCTATTTTTCCAGAAATTTTTGGGGCCTTTCTTGTAATTTTCCCCAATCCTCAAAACATTAATTCTGACCCAAAAATGGACCATTTTACCCCTAATTACACTTAATTCCATACAAATGTCCCTAACTCAAATTAGTGTTTAATCATGCAATAATGACCAAGAAAATATATTAAATATCCCAATTTAATCATGAAAATCATATAAAAATATGATTCGATCAGACCTATTACTTGGTGAAGGTCTAGCTTGATTGGTTGCAAAAGAACTAGCATAAGCAGATGAGAAGTTTGAAGAACCAATTGAAGAACCAATATCAGAGAAACTTGGAGGTGCATACATTGGCTTGGGCATGATTGGGGGGAGATTAGGCAGTGGAGCTTCAAAGTTAGGAACATTAAGTGCTTGTCTAATTGTAGGCCTCATAGTGTAATCTGGGTGAGCACACCAAAGCCCAAGAATCATTAACCTTTCAAGTTCTTGCTCATCAAAATCTCCATTAAGTCTTTTGTCAACTGCTTCTTGAAGCTCACCTCTGCCATAAAGTTCCCATACCCATTGCACCATCAAGACTTGTTCATCACTAGCATTAGGGTCAATTGGTTTTCTCCCACAAGCTATTTCTAAAGCAACAATTCCAAAACTGTACATGTCAGATTCTCTTGTTGCCTTGCCCATTGCCAAGCATTCAGGAGCCATGTATCCCTTAGTTCCTGCTGCAATTGTTGTTGTTAACCCTTTCTCGTGTTCCACGAGCCTCGCTAACCCGAAATCTCCGAGCTTAGTGTTGAAATTTGAATCCAACATGATATTGCTTGATTTTATGTCCCTGTGGACTACGCATTGCTCCCACTCTTCATGCAAGTAGAGTATCGCAGAGGCTAGTCCTTGAGCGACTTTATATCTTGTTGGCCATGTCAAGAGGTTTTTGCTTTGAAACAGATGATAATCTAAGCTTCCGTTTGGCATGAACTCGTAGATGAGTAGAAGATCATTTTTCTCGTGACACCAACCCATGAGTTGCACCAAATTCTTGTGCCTTAGTTGACTGATGATCTTTACTTCAGAGGCATACTCCCTGACTCCCTGTTTAGATTCTTGAGATATCTTTTTAATTGCAACATAAGAATTCAAGTCTCTCATAAATCCTTTGTAGACTCCGCCAAAACCTCCTTCTCCAAGCTTGTGGTCCTCTAAAAAGTTATCTGTGGCTCTGACAAGTTCATTATAGGGAAATCTCTTTGGTCCAACACTTTCAAAATCTCTGTCCAAGGAAACATCCAGGCGACCATCTTTTTCTGCCCTACAATTGAACTTCCATATCAGAAACCAAGCTATGCATAACCCCACAATCACTACAACAGATCCCATGCTCAATCCAATGATCAGACCCTTGTTGCTTTTACCCTGCTTTTTCACTACTATTCCCAATGTTGCAGCACTTGAATTGAAGGACCATGAGCATAGTGTATGTAACTCATCAAATTGTAAGCCTGTAGCTGAAGAGAAACCAAACTGAACTTGTTCTGGTAGGTGATCTCTCAAGTCAATTGTTCTGGAATAGTTTTGTTGAATCCTGACATTATCATTAAATCCAGTAAATCTGACAGTTAATTGTTGTGAGCTAGAGTTGTAGGTAATAACAGCATCATACTTTCTACCATCATTCTTAGTGTACCATTGTGTTGTATAAGGACTCCACATTTGTTTTACATTGATTCCCACATGATCATAAGGTGGATCGCCAATTTCCACGTTGGGATAGGTGTCAAACTCCACTGCTACGAAAGGGTGTTCGTTGGGGTAATTTGGATCGTACATCTCTCTACGACCCGCAAGACCAATGCCAGATCCATCTCGAGGCTCTGGAAGTGGAAAATTTGGGTGTGCCAAGAAGAATGTGATACCATCTCCAGTCCCGTTAGTTTTATTTCGATCATTGATGATGAATGTGAAACGAGTAGTGAAGTTTGCAAGTGTTCTTGTCTCTTTGTCCCAAAGCTGCAACAAGTTCTTATATGTTGCTCTCCCTACACTGTCTTTCTTGTATCTGAGTCAGGAATCAAATGTTTTAGATTCATATAAAACAAAATTTATATACAGCCGTTTTATATCATATATCTTCAACTAAGCGTCTCTGGGAAGGACACCAAAAAGCTTGATTTGATTAAGCGTACGTTGGATCCTAAGCGTCGTTTTCTTTCATGCATCATCCTTTAATACGGGAGAAATGCATGTAAGGACCGGTAAAATGTAGGAATACCAAAATGGCCCTCCAACATGACTGAAATTCTAGGAAGTCCTTGATGACTATTATGGAATTAAAGTTTTAAATGAAATGACCTAATTGCTTTCATGTAAGAAACAACTAGTCAGCAGATCAACTTCAATATGTCCCAAAAGCTGAATTTCAAGAGGGTATTTGTCATTTCTTAGTTGTAGCCATTGCTAAAGTTGTTAGTTTCTCAAATGAAGTAATGCATTGATATGCCATTACTTAAAATTTTAGAAGCTGAATTTCAAGAGAGTAGTTGTAATTGTCACTGCTTAAGTTATCATTTCATTTGACTAAGATTGTAAATTGATAAAGTGAAAGTTTATCATCCAATACTTAAAATACTAGAAACTGAATTTCTAGGGAGTAACCGGGTGTCATTTCTTCAGAAATTGACATTTCATATAATTAAAGTTAATCGCAAAAGTGAAGTTTCTTTATCTCTAGAAGTTGAAGTCAAGAGAGTTCTTATTAGTGCTTAAGTTGTTGACTTTTCATATAAATTTAGCTGTTGATCACTAAAGTGAACTAATCATTTCTTATATATTAAATATTGGTAGTTATTTTATTAAATTTTGCACCATATAAATAAGAAGTGTTTGTGGCCTAAAGGTTATATAACTATTTTGGTAATCCTACCTTGACCAACCCTTGCCCTAAAATTCTCCAAAGAAGTTTGTTTTTATGGAGAGCAGTTAAGTAATTTTACAAAAAATTAATTCTAGAATGTCTCTAAGAACTTCATGGGAATATAATTAAGTCATTTTGAGGGATGATTGTGAAACTCCCATACTTTGGTGCTCTTTTATCTCTCTCCCCTAATTGACTTGTGTGTGGCTTATATTAATTGAAATTAAGTGAGCGAAGACGTACTCCCTCTGATTTAAACTCTATTTTATTTTCCCCTTAATCAACCATCTACTATTTAATACTACCAACTAATCCAAATTTAATTTTCTCAAGTACTGCCTCTAGTTTTTAATATAAGACACAACTGACTTTTTTAAAGAGATTAAAGAAGCTAAATAAATTATTTTAAAATATTTATATCTATCTTTTTATACTAAAATAACTTATTTGATTTATAAACTGATATATAATTAAATGATACACAACATATGCTATAATTAACAAACTTATTTTACTTCATTAATATTTCAAAAAAATAATAATAATTGGGTCTTATGTTAAAGATGGAGGAAGTATCAAATAAGGGTAGGTCTCTCTAAGTAATTTATTATATTGGTAAGATTTGAACTTAAAATTATCAGAAGAGAATTAAGCGTGTTGCACTTGATCCAACTACTATTCATTCACTCCCTTATCCTCTTAATAATATAGAATTCACTTTGTGGTTTAGCTTGATGAACTACAAGACTAAATGAAATATTTTTTTTTTTCTATTCCTTGATAATTACAAAGAATTCCAAGGCATGAAACTATTTATACTCCCTCCTGGTTCTTATTATAAGGCAACAACTAATAATTCTCACAAATCAATAAAAACACTTAAAATCAATAAAGTTGTCGTACAATTTAAATAACTTTCAATATTATTCCTACTAATTGCACTAAAATATAATATTATATTAATTATTTCTCTCACCCACTATCATTATTAATTATAGGCATACATGAAAAAAATAATTAAAGCTCTTTGGGAACAAGAAAGTGCCTTATAAAAAAAACCAAATAAACTTGTTAGCCGGTGCCTTATAATAAGGACCAGAGGGAGTATATATATATATATATATTGCAAGAAAATGTTATATATACACATGCACTTACAATTTTGCCCTACAAGTTTTTATGGGGGAAATTTTACCTTAGGAGTGTTGAAAAAAACAATTTTTTTATTGTTATTCCAATTAATTTTGACTATTAATTGACCAAATATGCTAAGCCGGCATCCGCATGTCACCCACTTCATTTTATTTAATGTGTAAATTTGCATCTGAAGTCCATATGTCATCAATTTTATCTTTTTTAAAAAATTAGATTTAAAATTTCTTAGCAAATTTACACCTAAACAAAAATGATGTACATGATATGTAGACTGTTAGCTCAACATATTTGGTTAACTAACTATCAAATGTAACTAGGACAGCGGCCAAGGAAAAATTGCCCCATTTTTGACACTTCTGAGGAAAAATTGTCTTTGAAAAACTTTCAAGACAAAATTATCCCTTGATAAAAACTTATCGACAAAATTCCCGCTTAACCCAAAAAATTAAATAAAATGATAAAGCATATTTCTAAATCTCATGAAGGGAAAATAATCATTACGGATCTTGTAAAGCCAATAATTACAATTGACTGCCTCAAATTAGTGAAATCCTCAGTAATTTTTTTTTTTTTTTTTGGGAAATGACCAAAAAATACTACTTGAATTGAACTTTAAAATATTAAATCAGTTATTTCTTATTAAAATGAGTTCTTAATTGCTACCTATATTTTTATAGGTAATAAAACTAATTTAGGATTTTAAAGTTTAAGTAGTATTTTCATATCGTTTTCCCTTTATTTTTAGTTATTGTCAACAATTTCATACCCAAACCTTGTTATACCTTTTCAGTGACTTTATTTATTCCACCAACAGTTTTACACTCCGAGTTAGAAAATATATACATACATATATATATATATATATATATATATATATATATATATATATATATGTATATATGTATATGTATATGTGTGTGCCTATATATATGTGTCTGTGTATATATGTGTGTATATCTGTGTTTGTGTGTGTCAATATAAATATGTGCATACATACACAAACACACACACATATATAAACATATATATATCTCTGTGTGTGTAGATATACGCGTGTGTGTGTGTATTAATATATGTATGTATGGAGAGATATGTAGTGAGATTGTTGATTTACTTTTACTAATGTCATTTTAAATTTATATAAGAACATTTTAGGAAAATGAGTAAAATTAACTAATTTAACTTCTCTCCTTAATCTTCCCAAAATCAGTTAAATATATCTTATAATTAGGATCTGAGAGCGTAATATATTTTTTCACAAGAAAAATATATGATAAAGCATACTTCTAAATCGATCCACGAGGCCAACAGAATTTAATAAAAGAAACGACAATTACTTGTATATATTGTCTCATGATACACACACACACACACACTTGTTAACTGGTGAGGTTGAGCATCCCATTTTCCGGCAAAACATCTCCATCAATGGTCAAGTTCTGATGATCCAAATCAAGAAACTTCTCATAGTCGAAGGTTATTGAGGTCGCACCAGCAGGGATTATGAGAAACAAGAAAAATTTGGCTATGGACAAACAAGGAAGCAGAAGGGATTTCCTTCTGTGCAGAGATATCTCCATATATTCCTAGCTGATGCTGATCAATAAATGAGACTTGGTTTTGTCTGGAGGTAGTTTAAGAAATGACTTGGTTTATATAAAGAGCCCCTGGGCTTTATTTATTTTGTAGGTGTGTGTGAACACACACCAAATTCTTTAGATATTAATTCTACATGGAGAAAATTTATTGTTTGAACCCTATAATTTACACTAAATTATACTTTGATCTCTATGATTCTTAAATTTTTAGACCACCCTGTGACGCTGGCTAGTCTCTCTGGGATGATGTAAATTAATCCTCGTATTAATTGGGAGGCGTGTGTGTTCGCACACACAAATTCTTTAGATATTAATTGTACATGGAGAAAATTTCTTGTTTGATCCCTATAATTTACACTAATTTATACTTTAATCTCTATGATTCTTAAATTCTTAGACCACCCATTGACCCTAGCTAGTCTCTCTCACATGATGTAAATAAATCCTCATATTTAATCTAGGTTTATAAATGGATCCATACGAGGTGGGGCAAATCCTTCAAAGCAAAAGAAAAAATAAAATAAAATTGATGAACGTCATCATGTAATTTACATAAATGACATTACAAATTAGAGATATGAAAACTTCCGTATAATTAAGAGATTGCAGGTTCAAAATCCTATTTATAACTTCAAATGGTTAGCATCTACTTGTATAATTTAAAGTAAAATGAGCAACATTTCTTATGCTCAAGAATGAAGGCGTACAACGGATCAAATTATAACTTCTTAGTTCAAACAAAGTAAATTACAACGACCTGATTTAAAAATGGGTTAAATTATAAGAATTTATTGATTAACTTTCTTTTCCTAAAATAATAAAAGGTATATAGAAAGTCAAGGGACTGTTCTTAGTCATGAACCTCTTATGGATTAATAGGAAAAATTTCTTTTAGGTTCCGAAAGAACAAGAAAAAGTCTAAAAGTCTAAAGAGAAATTCAGATGTTAGAAAACTTTCAATAACAATTCCTTTTATGTGTTTAACAACTTCATCTTTGGGATTAACAACTTTTTAGGACTTTTCTAACATTTGAATTTCTCTTAAAACTTTTTTGATATTTTCTTAATTTCTTAAGAACTGAAAAGAATTTTCTCATTAATCTAAAAGTCTAGTCGCCAGGAAAGCTTTTTTTTGAACAGTTTGAAAGGCTTTTCTTTCTTTGCATTTCAAGAGTAGCAAGTGGTCGCCGTTGAGGACACGCCTTTCCTCATTTTCCTTTTTCCTTACCGTTGCTGTCTTTTTCTCTCAAATTATAAGACTTAGTTAACTTTTTTTTTGGAGAGATTAAGGAAGCTAAATAAGTTACTTAATCATTTCATATCTTCTGTTTTCTTAGATTATATATTAGTTTATTAGTCAAACTATTTAGTTTGAAAAAAAAAAATACTCTAAGCAAATTTAATTAGCTTCTTTAATTTTTCTAAAAAAGTTAACTAGATCTTATAATTAGGACAAGAGGAAAGGAAGTAGTATTTATCATCATGAAACATTGATCACGCGTTCGTTTTGTTAAGGCCTGTGTTGGTGCCATGGTCTAGTCATATAATATCTTAGTGGACCAAACCTGAAACAGTGATTGAAATATTTAAAAGGGGCTTTTCAAATGTGATTTAGTGTATTTGAGGTAAGTATGTAAGATGAGTTTTATCTCAATTTATATAAATAAGATTTTTAATTATTCCGTGATCCCAAACAAATACTAATATTAAGCTTTGACCCAATCCCCAACTCAGGCCTTTTCCAGCTTCAATAAAAGAAATTATTTTTTCTAAATAAAATATAAAAATTGAGGGCGAAAAAGAAGGAGTTGGTTTTTCTCCTGTACCCCTTCCCATCATTTTTTCTTTTTCTCTCGTTGGATTAATATCTCAACGATTCAAATTTATCGTATGATAAAAATATTATTATAATTTTACCTTAAAGATACAAAAATAATTTTTTTATACAAGATAAAAAATAAAATTGAACTGTTAAAATTATAATAATATTTTTATCATAAGATTAATTTGAACCTTTGAGATCTTAATTCAATGGTAGGAAAAAAGAAAGAAATGGTATATGATGAAAGCCAGGTTCAGGTGTGGAAGGGAAAAACAGTAGATTGACATTAATTTGTCATTATGATTTCATTTAGCCGTGGTTTGGTATGAGGACTTGAAGGAGTTTGGTATTAGGAATTGATGGGGAGGAGAGGGAGAGAAATTTTTTATATTTATAAAAAAGTAAAGTAGAGTTATAAAATCTTAATAAAGAGAATATGTATAATAAAAGTAAGAAAATAAATTAAAAAATTTCAACTCCGCCTCTCTAATAATAATAATAATTATTATTATTTTTAAAATACAACTGATAAAAACTCCCATCCCATTCTCTTTACATATAAAAAATATTATAAAAAAGTTTCATGGACTTCACTGTAATTTTAAAATCTCAAAAGTAAATTCCTCTAGGTGCACTTTTCTCTTTAGAATATATATGGACAGTCACATCATATAATTAATGACTTCCAACGTGCACAGGGGGTTTGAAGTGTTTTTGGAGTCATTAAAGAAAAATATAGAAATATAGAAATAAAATAAAAAATTATGAAGCCTGACAGTAATTGATCAGAAAACAAGAAAAATAATATAAAGTTAAATTGCATATAATAGGTGAAATATTTTTTCAGTAATACTATTATTATAAACCAACTTTTTATATGCATTTGACATCTGAATTTTTTTTTAGCACTTAATATTTTCAATTAGTTTTAGTATAATTTTATTTTTAAATTATTGTTTTACTGTAACATTAAGCATACCGAATTTAAGATACTAAGTAATAATGAAAAAAATATTTTATGATAATAAATGCAGAAAAAAATTAGTTTATAAAAAGTGTTACTGAAAAAAGTACTTTAGAATATTAAATATATTAAAATTTAGTTTATGATAAGTGCTAGTACAAAAATATTACGAAATCCTGGATGTATCGAATGCATGATTACGTGTGAATATTTTGATTTTTTTTCTTGGAAAAAAATAAGACATCATGATTTGTAGAATTGTAAACCGTCTAGAATATTACGAAATCTAGGATGTATCGAATGCATAATTACATGTGAATATATTGATTTTTTTTTTCTGAGAAAAATATGACATCATGATTTGTAGAATTGTAAACCGTCTAGAATATTAGGAAATCAAGGATGTGTCGAATGCATGATTACGTGTGAATATATTGATTTTTTTTTCTTGGAAAAAAATAAGACATCATGATTTGTAGAATTGTAAACCGTCTAGAATATTACGAAATCTAGGATGTATCGAATGCATAATTACACGTGAATATATTGATTAATTTTTTTTTGGAGAAAAATATGACATCATGATTTGTAGAATTGTAAACTGTCTAGAATATTAGGAAATCAAGGATGTGTCGAATGCATGATTACGTGTGAATATATTGATATGTTTTAATATACTTTATTTTTATTGAATATAATTATCATGGTGGTTGTATGTGTGATAGGTTGGAGTAAGGAGGAATTCAAATGATAAGATTTAATTATGCCACCACTCTCGGACGGTGGACAGACTTGTCGTGGCCCCATCTTCCATGTTTTCCTCTGGCCAAGATTGCATTGGAGTTGTGGGACATGTGACACCTCCTTAGTTGTTATATTTAAGGAGGGGAGCCATAGTCCAGACTTAAGCTCTATACCTTTGGCCGGGTGTATCTTAAGTTGTGGTGAGCTTGGAACCATCCAGTCAAATGAATGGGTTCCTGTTGGACTATGTGTTAGCCTATGGCTCCAGTCAGCGGTCAAGGGTGGACGACGATATAAGGGAGGCTGCATTTTGCATATAGTATGATTGTATATTTCACAATTCGACATACTGATGATTATTTTTGCAAATAATTATGTATGAGAAAATATGGTATATACAAATACATTTGAAATCAGCCCCTGCTTTTTGTCATATGTGATTTGCTCCAGTGGCTAAATTAGAAGCTATATAAATACTCCTAGCCTTTGCGTTCATCAAGAGATTCAAACTCTATCAAATGAATGTCAAAAGTATGTTCCTTAATGGCTAAATTATGGAAGAAGTCTATGTTGAACAACCTCCCGGTTTTGAAGATATATCTCATCCTGATCATGTTTATCGTCTCAAAAGGGCTCTTTGCGATTTTAAACAAGATCTTAGAGCTTGGTATGAAAGACTGAGAAATTTCTCCTAGATCAAGGATTTGTTAGAGGGAAAGTTGACACAACTCTCTTCATCAAGCACTATAAGAAAAATGATTATTAATTGTGCACATTTATGTACATGATATTATATTTAGTGCTACTAATGACTCCTTGTGTTAAGAATTCTCAAAGACTATTGCAGGAGAATTTCAAATGTTAATGATGGGAGAATTAAATTTCTTTCCCGGGCTTCAAATTAAACAAAGGAAGAATGAGATATTTATCTCCCAAACTAAATATCTTTGAGATCTTCTTAAGAAATATGGAATGGATTATTGCAATGGAGCTGACACTCCAATGAACTCTACAACACTGTTGGATACTGATGCTAAAGGACCTGATTTCAATAGTACCAATAATAGAGGAATGATTGGTTCATTTCTTTATTTAACGGTTAGCAGACCATACATTCAATTTAGTATGAGAATGTGTGTAAGATATCAATCTGGTCCAAAGGAATCTCATGCCAAGACAGTGAAAAGAATTTTCAGATATCTTGCCGACACAAAGGAACTTGGAATGTGGAGGCAATGAATATCTCATATCCTACTCTGACTCTGATCACAATGGATATAAAACTGATAGAAAGAACACTAGTGGACAATGTCAGTTTTTTGGTGGCTCTATTGTATCTTAGTTCAGTAAAAAGGAAAACACCATATCATTGTCATCTACTGAGGCTGAGTATGTAGCTGCCTCAAGTTGTTGTGCTCAAGTGCTCTAGCTTAAACAACAACTTCAAGATTTAGGTATTCACCTCAAAGAAATTCCAATCGTCGTGATAACACGAGTACAATAAGCTTGGCCAAAAATCTAATTCAACATTCAAGAACCAAGCACAATGATGTAAGGCATCACTTTATCAGATATCATGTACAAAGGAGAGATGCTAAAGTAAAGTTCATTCCCACTCATCTCCAACTTGCTGATATATTCACTAAGTTGTTAGCCAAAGATCTATTCTTATATATCAGAAGAGAGTAATCTCTCTTATAATGTTTATCTTAAGGTTTAATTTGATAAATTAAAACTAACTTAGGCATCGTAGTATCTAGCTATTTGTTTTGCAGGATCCCCTGTTCACTTAATGAAAAATAGAGCTAAATAGAGGAAGGAGAACCTGCGATAACACTCAAGTGTTAATGATAGGACCATATTTTGATGTGTTATTTCATGATTAATTTGGAATTCTTAATGCATTTTGTCGTAGTTATTGAGTTTTAAATGTATTTCTTGTGATAAATTGAGATTAAGAGTAAGTACATTAAATTAGGACTAAAAAGGGCAAAATTGTCAAAGAAATTGTAATTACTCTTAATCATTGATTTTAATGAGAATATATGATGTTAGATGAATTATTTTTATTGTAGATGCTGCAAAGATTAGATCAAATTTGAAAATAAAAGTCTAAACTCAATTTGTAAAAGTTGCAATTTAGTCCCCCAAGCCATGTTTTTTTTTTTTGCGGTTTAGTCCCTGGTCAAAGGGAATCAATCTAACCTAAAGACCCGACCTGGAGCTGAGAGACCTAGGAGAGGGAATTAGGACCCGACAAAAAAATATCCAGAAAGACAAATTAAATATAGAGGGATGGTGCGCCGCGAAGAACGACACACGCTGGACTTTGGGGGATCGACCTTTTCCTTCACCTTCAACAACACACGACTCCACCTTCGCCCTTGATCTTCTTTCTCGCCGGCGACGTCACCCTCCACCACGGTCGCCGGCGAGTTTCCTCCATCACCAACCACGCTCCTTTCTTCCTCTCTCTCTGCCACCAACCGAGATCGACCTTCACACTTCAGGGAGAGGAGCGAACTAGATCGAGGAGACGACCTCCAAGCCTTAGTCTACCTCCGTCGTCGAAGACCTCTGCTCTAAACTCCATTATTGCCGGCGGCGTGAGCTAAGGGAAACGGACCTGAACAAGCAGCGCTGCTAGCTAGGATCTCTGGACCTTCACACCATCGCCTTCAATCTCTCTCTCAGTCACACCATCCTCACACCTTCATCCTTCCTTTATTCATCATTTCACTGTGGGCTCCTCTGTTTCTAACCTACTGTAACCCATAACCTTCACATTCATCATTAATTTCATTTATATGCGTGGTGGTGTTCTATATGTGGCTAGAACTTTAATTGTGCTTGGAGGAGCTAATTTGATGGTTGGCAGTGGCTGATTTCCTTTGCTTCTTGGTGATGGAGATTAATACTTGAGCTTATTGGACTACATTATTAGGGGAGTTTTATCTATCTTACTATTAGTCCAGAGTTATATACTGAGATTGCCTAGTTTTAGGAATTATTGTGTAAAAATTCTGGAACTGAGATTAATGTTTATTGTCTTTGTTAGTTTGATAATTGTAGTTGAGATTGGATTTTGTAGTGTGAAAAAATATGTGTTTTAATTTCTTGTGGTTGTAATGAGATTATATTAATTAGCGTGTTATTGTCTAGTTAATGTGGTTGATTTGTGCCCTTTAAGGGACTGTTATGTACTCAATTTCAAGAAGACTCATGTTGCATTATTTCAATTTTAACAATTTCTCAAGAGGTAGTGGTTAGCTATGTTTGTAGGAGCTACTATTAATTGAGAATATTGGACTCAAGTGTTATCTTGAGGTTTTTCTTAAGACTTGATGAATTTTAACTCCCATAATCTTTTATGAGCAATGATAGTCATTTCTTCATTACCAAGAACATTCATCATTCATATTTTCACTTCAATACCATTCCATTCACTCATTCACTATTTTATAAAAAAATACCAAAAATAATAGTTTAGCATTTAATTAAATTGCATTCTTATTTTAGTTTGTTACTATAAAAATCCAAAACCTATTTTTCCCCTTGTTTTAATTGTATTTGCATGGCATTTAGATTACTTAGGATTCAATAAAAGGCTCATTGAGAGAGAGAACGATCCTAGGGTTGTTTATACGCAATCTTTGGTTATTTTTTATTGTGGACCCAAAGGCTAAAGACAAAAAGGCCCTCATAAGTTAACGAGGACACTTGAGTGCCATCGAGAAACTTGCACACTCAAAAGCTAAAATCAAACAACACTTTGAGTGTATAAGTGTGCACTTGAGTGTTGCACTTGAGTTTGAGTTTTAGATACTCGAGTGTTGAGATTTTTTTTTATGTGTTTATACAACACTAACAATGTAGGTGTCCAAAGTAACTCCTCTTGCATTGCTATAACTCAATCATTGTCTGAGAGGGCTTTGCCAATTTTAGAGGGTTCAATCTCAGAGATAAAGGCAGAGAAAGTAACATCATTTAAAGTACTCTTTCTGGTTCTCACACCTTCACTCACATCACCTATCACCTGATCCAGTGGATGGCTTCTACTGTATCTCTAAGCTCTAGGTTAAGATTGAACAAGATTTTCACAAACATTTTTGGGCTCACTTTCAAAAACATTTTTAGAAATTTTAGGAACAGAAAGAGTTTTTGAAACAGGTTGATTTTGAAAAATAGTTTTATCATCATCAATGGACTTGTTAGGCTCAGTTTCACAAAATACAACACGAATTGACTTTTCCACAATACAAGTACGGTTATTGAAAACTCTATAAGCCTTACTTCTATTAGAATAGCTCAGAAATATACCATTGTCGGACTTAGGATCAAATTTTCCTAAGTTATTCTTACTATTGTTGTGGAGGAAGCATTTGTAACCAAAGATATGCAAATGTGCTAGGTTCGGCTTCCTTCCGTTGTAAAGTTCATATGGAGTCTTGTTGAGCTTCTTTCGAGAGATATGCTCGGTTTGAAACATAGCAAGCCATGCTCATTGCGTCTACCAAGAACACTTGAGAAGTCTTCTTCTTATTCAACATTGCTCTAGCCATTTCAATGAGAACTTGATTCTTTCTTTAAACAGGTCCATTTTTTTGTGGAGTCCTTGGGGCTGAGAAGTTGTGGTTAATTCCGTGGGCATCGCAGAATCCCCCGAAAGCTTGATTCTCAAACTCTCATCCATGGTCAGTCCAAATACCTAAAATGTAGCCACCTTTCTCGTTTTGCACTTTCTTGGAAAACACAACAAATTGATCAAATGTTTCATCCTTGGAAGATAAAACGATTGTCCAAGTAAATCTTGAGAAATTATCGACAATGACCAGATTATATAAATTGCCACCAAGGCCCTTTACTCTTGCTGGTCCAACTAAATCCATATGAAGTAGTTGGAGAGGTCTATTATTCGAGATTTCTTTTTTAGTTTTGAAAGACGATTTAGTTTGTTTACCCCTTTGACAAGCTTCACAAATCATGTCATTTTTAAAACAAAGTTTTGGTAAGCCGATAACTAAATCTTTTCTTTGTAACTTGTCCAGTTGGAACATCTTTACAGAAGCCAAACGTTTATGCCACAACCAACTTTCGTCCAAGTTGCTAACAAAACAATTTTCAGATTGAACTCTTGGTAAGCTTAAGGTATAACAATTACATTCTTTAGGGGCCTTAAATAAAACTTTAAGGTTACCTTTATCAATTGGAAGATCATCTTTGTTGACAATGAGATGCTCCTCTGAATCAAAGATAATCCAGTTGTTCTTGTTTGCACTTTGGCTGACACTAAGGAGGTTGTGACAAAGACCTTCCACATAGTATACATCTTTGATCTGGGGTCCTACCTTTTCTCCAATCTCACCAATTTCAGTGATCTTTCTAGATTGGTTTTCCCCAAAGGTTACTTTTCCACCATCCTTTGATCTCATTGCCAACAAGTTGGATTGATCCCCCGTCATGTGTCTGAAGCATCCGCTATCAATGTACCACTTATTGGTCTTTGATGCTCTCAGATAAACCTGCAAGTTAGAAGAGATCAATCCTTAGGTACCCATATTTTCTTGGGTCCTTTTGGGTTAGCTCGAGCCTTAGGGAAAACATAAGTTCCTTTAGGTACCCATTGATAGTTGCCAACAAGTTTATCTCTTATTTCTTTCTTATGAAAACATGAAGACGTAGTATGCCCCTTTTGGTTGCAATAGTTACAATGAGCAAAGGGATTTGAAGAATGAATAGATTTTTGAAAATATTTCAAATAGGATTTTTCACCAATTTTCTTTTTCCCCTTCCTCTTGTCAAAAGCAGGATTGTAACCTATGCTCGATCCATCATTTGTAAATCTTTGAGATTTTAAAATTACATTGAGCATTTCACTTCCTTTAGTGAACTTCTCAAGGGTTTTCGTAAGATAAGAGTTCTTTTTCTCAAGATCAGGACATTTTTCGTAAACTACAGCAGAATCTTTAACTTGTTGCTCAAGCAACTTGATTTTCTTCTTTGAGGCTATGAGTTCTTTTGCAGTACTTTTAAATTCATAATGTAATTCATTGTATTTAGAAAGTATTTCATCGTAAGTGGATTCAGAGTCATATACCTCATCGTTTTCACATTCCTATTCTTCTTCTACAACTAGACATACGTTTGCAACCTCTTCATCCTCATTTTCTTCGTCCGAAGAGCTGTCTCCCCAAATGGTAGACATGTATGCCTTCTTTTTGAAATGATTGAACTTCTTCTTCTCCTTTTCCTTGTCCTTTGGCTGAGGACATTCGGATTTGATATGGCTCGGCTTCTTGCATTCATAATTCGGATTTGATATGGCTCGGCTTCTCACATTATTCATAACAAATGATCTTATCTTTGTCTTTGAATTCGTGTCTGTTGCTTTGGCCTTTTTTCTGAAATCTTCTGAAGCCTTGATCATTCTTGTAGAATTTCTTGAATCTATGAACGAACATGCCGAGCTCATAATCTTCATCTTCGTCTTCCTCTTTGGCTTCTTTTTCCTTCATAACATTGAGGGCAACACATTTGCCTTTATTGTTGATTTCGTCGAAGCCCTTTCTTGAATTTCAGCTTGCCTTCATATTCGAATAAGCTTCTTAACAAAGCAAAGAATCGATGTCATTGATTCTCTACGAGCTTTTTCGATCGCTGTGACTTTAGCTTCTTAATCCTTCGTCAAGACATTCATGATTTTCCTGACTTGAGAGTTCTGCTCATAAGTTTTACCCAAAGCTAATAATTGGTTTATCAAATGAGTAAAGCGTAGTTGAAACTCTCCAATAGATTCTCCAGACTTCATAAGAAGAAGATTGTTGGTCGAATTCCTTGATGGCAAGTAAACCAGTCGAACAAGTAATAAAGAGTGAGTAGAGTATTTCCCACAGAGACTGAGATGCCGAATGATAACATCGAATTGCAGAAGTAGTTGTGCTTAACAAGAAAAAAAGAATCTGATTGGTTTGGGAGTTTTTATAGTTATGCTACTAAACAGAAAAATAACCAAATGATCAATGTTGTGAAAAGATATCAATAAAACATAGGTTGAGCTCAGAATCCTTCCTAAGCATGACACTCCCCTAGTTGCCTATAAGTATTGCTATAGCATTGATGCTACGCAACTCTCGCAAATTGCTACAGCATAACACCTTTTACAATGTTATTCAGTTAACCCACCACTCTAATCTACTGAAGCTCTCACGTTCGATACGTACAATCCTAACTTACTTCTCCCATATGCCTATGGCGATTTTCTAGTTAGATTATCATTCCAAATCAGAGTGTTATGGTTATGATCGGTAGACTCATTCCTGAGGCCTACAATAATAGGTCAAGCCTTGCACAAGCATGCCTAGCAATAACTGTTTCTCATATGGCTAACCCCGACTCCCTCTCAGTAAGCCGAGACCACTGATCTAGCCCTTAGCTCTCACTAATCGACAAGAAATTAAATCACTGATAAGCAAACTGAATGTATTAGATTAAGAACTAGCAACTAGGTTCATTCAACTTAGGAAATCATCCTCACTCAGCCACAGGTAATTTAGTTCATGACTGACGAGGGAATCACTAAACAGAACGCTATAGAATAGCCCATGACAAAAAGATTAACTAAAATCAAATAAGAAGAAAAATAGAAAGCTTGATGGAGGTTCCGACGGCGTGGAAGAAGCCCTGTCACGTCACGACTCCATGTCTTCTTATCTCTGTCTCACTGCCTGGAAGGATGCTAGGTTCTCTGGAGCTCTCGTGCTTCATACTTCTCTCACTCTTCTCTTGAGTCTAACTGTGTGGGATTGGTCTTTGACTCGTGGCGACTTTCGACACCCCTTAGGGTTGGCTGTTGTTTCCTTATATATTTAGGTCTACTTGCGGCGTACGCCCAACGAACTGGGCTTTTCCTAATCTGTCGAGGTCTAGTCATATCTTTCTTTCCAATCTCGGTAGATTGATTCTGCTGATCCTGCAGGATTCTTCAAATCTTAGTTTTGATCCTTTGCATCTTCTATTCCAATATGTCAGCAATCTAACTGTTGTCCTCTTCCACTTAACGACCTGTACTATTTCCTAAAACAACCTTGACAAAAGATCAGATCATATGCCACATAGCATTGCGTCACTTATTCTGCTATAGCTTCAAGGCTGCATTGTATTGCACTTCGATAGAGCTGTCCTTATGCTATAGCATAATATCGGTTATGTTATGCGACTCTCTCATAAAACCTCAGAATTCATTCTCCTCTTAGCACATGTTTTAGGATGTATGTGGAATTATCCTTAAGTTCCCTATATGATGAATTAATGTCTTTTTGCTCAAATTAAGTGCAGTTAAGCTCATATTCAACATACAATACAATCATATAATACAGGGAAAACATGACATAAATAGTGCTCATCAACGATCATATTCAGTCATTAAATTGTTATTCCAATTTTCCTTTATACTAGAGGTTCCTTCATAGGCTATCTCCAAAGCTTTCCACATTTCTTTCGCACTTGACATGATACATTTGCGAAAGTTTTCCTTTTGACTAAGCACACTTTGGAGCATCAAGACAACTTTACTTTTGAGAGTTATTTGCCTTCTATCATTTTCGTTGAACTTGGATTCAATCTTTGGAACATTAATTTCTCCTTGTCTCTTTGTTGGGACATAATCACCCTTCTTGATCACTTGCCAGAGACCATATTTAGTTGCCAATACAAACACTCTGAACTTTGATTTCCAGATGAATAGTGTTCGCCGTTGAAACCAAGTGGTCGATTGATAGAGGCTTTGTCAGGCAATATTCCTTCGATGATCCTTCTTGAGATGTTAAGCTCGTTAGAGAAGACATTGCTATGATACCAAATGTATAAACCTAAGAGGGGGGTGAATTGGGTGATTTCAAATTCTTTTTCGAATAAATTGATGAACTCAAGGATAGAGACAGAGCAAAGAGAAAATCAACACAGAGGAATTATACTGTTGGGTCCAAACTCTTGACCTATGTTCAGTCCCCAAACACTCTGGGATTTTCACTATCTCTCAAATATGATTACACACTCTGCACTTGAAGTAATCCTTTCACAATAGGATTCACTCACCCTTACAAGTTGTAATCGTATACCCACACTCAAGGTCCCTCTACCTTGAGATTAAATTGATAATCAATCAAAAGATTAAACTCTCTCATAGAGTAGATATAAATAATCACTAAAGTACAAATATCCGAAGATACTATGTGAATTGAATGAAACAGTAAATCACAATAAATTCAATTGAATGTTCAGATGTTTTCAGTTGTTGGCGAATTCAATGCTCTTTGCTTTTATACCAGCTACCATGAATGATCGTTGAAGAGCTTTAAAGATAGTCGTTGAGACTCTTCAACTATTCTGTTAGACTCTTTGTTTCCGTTAGATATAGTTGAATGTTGCTTTGTTTGGTCGCTTTCGGATTACTATCGACATGATTCTCGTCAGAGGTTGACTCTGAAAAGATACTTTAGCCTTTCGCCGGAATGGGTATGTCTCGTAGGAATGATTTGGTTTGCTCTAATTTTCATTCCGTGTGCATGCTCTATTTTCTGCAAACATTAAATGCTCTCTCACACACGTTGTTGCTTTTCAGCTAATTAGTACTAACACAATCGTTAATGATATTAAATCCACTTAAAAGAGATTATTAGTATTAGTGTAAACAAGATTAAGTAGCATTTAATCAAAGACCAATCATAACCCAAAATATTTGAATTTACGATTACTGTTATAGCAAAGGTATCATGTATCAGATGAAAAATACTCGAATATACTTCCTTGGGTACTCAAGTAAGCATTCAAAAAATACTTCACAAATGCCTTAGGTTTAGCCATACTCAAGTATACAAATGGTCTTGCTCGAGTACCATACTCGAGTAAGACATCTCATGTGCTCGAGTAGAGTTTCAGCAAGATCATAACAAAGGCTTCATACTCGAGTACCAAAAACTTCATGCTTGAGTACCATACTCAAGTACACTGATTGCTATGCTCCAGTATTCTCTGAACTTAGCTGAAATTCACACTAGGCAAAATGTTAGATTCACTATGATTGAGTACTATATGTGAGTATAAGTAAACTTGTACTTGAGAAGACATAGTCATAGGGTGAATGTAAGTAATGAGACATTCATACTCGAGTTTGCAAGACATAATAGAGAGCACTCAAGTTTTTCACATCAAGAAAAACTTGAGTTTGGGTTTACAAACTCGAATTTGTACCATACAGAGACACGTCAATATTTGCTTTGAAGAATACAAAACTCCATTTTTGATTTACAAACTCTAGTTTTCATCTACCAAAAAGTTTGTAAAAGTTTTCTCTTATGAGGAAACTCGAGTTTGGGTTTTGCAAACTTGAGTTTTGGTCATACAGAGAGCTCTCAAAGTTTTCAACTTAAGCAAACTCCGGTTTCCATATGGAAACTCCGGTTTGCACCAAACAAAGAGTTTTGTCAAGTTTTGTAAACTTGACCAAACTCGAGTTTGGGCTTGCGAGAATCTAAATATTTTTCATCCCAAGCAAACTCCGGTTTGCTATGGCAAACTCTAGTTTGCACTTGGCCAAGCATTTTCTAAGTTTTCCAAAGTTTTGAGAAAACTCGAGTTTTTATTTGTAAACTCGAGTTTGTGCTTGACAGAAAGTTACCATGTTTTATCCACTTTGAGAAAACTCCAGTTTGTTTTGAAAACTCCAGTTTTCACTTGGCAAAGATTTTCAATTTTAAAAGAAAACTCGAGTTTGGTTTTGGAAACTCGAGTTTGTGCCTTACAGAGAGCTTTGTTCATTTCAGTAATTTGAGAACTCAAGTTTACATTTGGAAACTCCAGTTTTGAGCTTTTGGACTTAAACATGTTTTCACTATAAAAGTCCAAAACTCGAGTTTGCACAATGTTTCAAAATGTGCTTCAAAACTCAATTTACGACACTCTTCTCTGGAAGAAGGAAACTCGAGTTAGGATTTGGAAACTCGAGTTTGGCCTTCTGCAAACTCGAGTTTGTGTCGCTGTGTTTGAAAATCAAATTGCACGAATTTGTGAAATCTTCATGTTTGATCTCAATACTACTTATCATCAGTCATTAATATTCCTAACTATGTTTAATCAGTTTGTTAGTGAGTTTCAGATGATTTAGAGGATGTTAAATGAAGATTTGAACAAAAGCAAAAAGTGACGTCAACACATTAAATGCAAAGTCCAGAAAACTTGCATCCTTTTGGACAATCATTCTACACACGTTGCAAAGGGATTAATGTTTCCTTTCCTCATCCAAGAGCTGCTATTCCAACAGATTAATATTCAATAAGTCAACCATAAACTTCTATGCAACTAGATTAATCAAAGAGTAGTGAGAGAAGAAGACCAAAACTTAACCTAATCCTTCCTTAATGTTGACAACGGTCACATTGAAGATTACAACGGTCATTTAATGCTCTTTTGGTATAAATAGATCTGCATTCAATTCTTTTCAACAACCAATCTGCAGAAAACGAAAATCATTCAAGTTTCCAACTACTCTTTGAGTTTTCTTGTGTAAAGTATCTTTTGATACATTTGTACTTCAGTGATTATATTTATCCACTCTTAGGGAGAGTTCATTTATTGAAAAACATTTATTGTAAGAATCTCAAGTCAGGGGACTTGGAGATTGGGATATTGATTGCAACTTGTAAGGGGGAGTAAGTTCTAGTGAGAGAATTACTCTTGAGTTACGAGTGTGTAATCAATTGAGATAGTGAAAATCCCGAGAGAGTCCGGGGATTTGGAAGTAGGTCAAGAGGTTAGACCGAACCAAGTATAAATTCCTTGTGTCTTGCTTCTTCTTACCATACTCGCACCTCTATGTTTTAGTGTTCAAAAAAGAGTAACTAGAAAAGAATTTTTAAAATCCCTAATTCACTCCCTCTTGGTGATTTGCTCCACTTTCAGATTGCGGATTCATCACGTTTGTTCTTGAATACCCATTTAGTGCCAACGACCAGATGGTCTTTAGGCCTAGGTACCAAGTCCCTAACTTGATTTCTATCAAATTGATGTAATTCCTCTTGTATTGCGATAACCCAATCAATGTCTAATAGGGCTTCGTCAATCTTAGAGGGTTCAATCTCATATGTGAAGGCAAAAAAAGTAACCTCATTCAGGGTACTTGTTCTAGTCCTTACACCTTGATTTATATCACCTATCATTTGGTCCAAAGGATGATTCCTAATGAACTTCCAAGCTTTAGGTTGACATTGATCAGAATTTTCACAAGATTTTTTAGAATTATTTTCAAAAACATTTTCAGAGTTTTCTAGAGAGGCAGGGGTAGTTTTTGAAAAAAATTGATTCTTGTAAGTAGTTTCCTCATCATCATCCAAGGATTCATCAGTTTTGGATTCACAGAACACAACATGAATTAACTCTTCTACTAAACAAGTACGTTTATTGAAAATTCTCTAAGCTTTATTTCTATTAGAGTATCCAAGAAATATACCTTCATCAGACTTGGGATCAAACTTTCCCAAGTTATGCTTACCATTGTTGTGGACGAAGCATTTTCATCCAAAAATGTATAGGTGTGCCATATTTGGTTTCCTTCCTTTGTATAGTTCGTATGGAGTCTTGTTAAGCTTCTTTCGAGGATAGGCTCGGTTTGACACATAGCAAGCCGTGCTCATTGCATCTGCCTAGAAGACTTTTGAGGTCTTGTTCTCATTCAACATCGCACGAGCCATTTTTGCAAGCACTCGGTTTTTCCTTTAATTTCAACCACACCATTTTGTTGTGGTGTTCTTGGTGTCGGAAAGTTGTGGTCAATACCATGAGAATCACAAAACTCCCCAAAAGCTTGATTCTCAAACTCTCCTCCATGATTAGTCCGAATACCTGAAATGCAAACACCTTTCTTGTTTTGCACTTTCTTGGCAAACACGACAAATAAACCAAACGTTTCATCTTTGGAAGATAAAAAGATAGTCCAGGTAAATCGAGAGAAATCATTGACATGACTAGAGTATACATATTGCTACCAAGGCTCTTAACTCTTCCCGATCCAACTAGATCCATATAGAGCAGTTGAAGAGGTCGATTGGTCGAGATTTCGAACTTAGTTTTGAAAGATGATTTATTTTGTTTCCCTCTTTGATAGGAATCACATATCATGTCATTTTTAAAATGTAGTTTGGGTAAACCAAGAACTAAATATTTTCTTAACAACTTGTCTAGTTGAAACATGTTCACATAAGCCAGACGCTTATGCCATAGCCAACTTTCATCCAAGTTGCTAACAAAACATTATTTAGAAATAACTTTGGGGAGGTTTAAGGTATAACAGTTACCTGCTCTCGGTGCCTTAAACAAAGTTTTAAGACTACCTTTGTTAATTGGAATATCATCTTTGTTCACAATGAGACATTCTTCAGAATCGAAGATGATCTAGTTGTGTACTTTGAAGTAATTAATTAACGATCATCATTTGTGTTTGCAGGCAGAGTCTGGGGAAGTTCCTGTAGAATTGGTTGATTGGGCTACCTTTGAGCGGACCCATTCCCAAGAGTCTGAAGGTTGTGGGAGGCGCTGGATTAACACCAAGTCGCAGCAACTAGCGGTAAAACATTTATTGCATTTATTATTTGTTTTAGACACTAACATATTTATTTCATTTCACATGCCTTATTTGTGATGTATTTTTGTGCTTGTAGGAAACCTATCAGAAGCTATCGCAAGAGAGTCAGAACAACCCCGCATCCTCTTAATCCGATAACGAGAGTATATTCATTCAGGCTACATGCGGATTTAACAAGAAAGGCAGACGCTTCGGGGTGGGTGCCTCTACCAGCCGACTGAAGGAAACAAAGCGCTCCTTATCCGGCAGCGAAGGTGTTTCTGCAGGTAAACGTAATACATTTGATATTGATTGTTACATTTTCATTCCATCATCCATTTAAATGAAGTACAAAAAATAAACTTACTTCCTAATATTGTTTTTGCAGATGAGCTGAAGAGGATGAAGGCGTTGGTGCATGAGCAAGCAGCTCAGCTGAGTGAGACATAACAGCAGATTAGGCAGCAAGAAAATGAGCTGCATCAGACACAGGGGATGATGAGGCAGATGCAGCTTGTACTCAAGTCCCTAGCGAAGGACAAGGGTACGGGGTCGGCTCTTAGTGATGATGATTATCCTGATGATGATGATGATCATCCGCGTTGTTTAAACTATTCTTTATAAATATTGTTCGCAACATTATTATTTATATTTTGTTTTCTCTATGTAAACTCTTTATGATTGTTACTATATATTTTCATGATATACAAGTTTTTTGTTGTTGTAATTTTTTTTATGTTTTTTATGTAATTTTTATATTTTGTTATTACTTTTTTTTTTGAAATTTGTGATGAATTCATATTTTCCATAGCAAAAAACGGTTTGCGACGCCATTTTTTGCGACGGACATAAATCTGTCACAAACCATTTTTGTAACAGAATTTTTCCATTGCAAAAAAAAGACTTTTTTTTTTTGTAGTGTTTATGTTTAGATTGATGGTGACAGAAATAGTTTTTTGTTTTTTTAAATCTAACTTTGAAAACTTATTTAGATGATTATATTGAAAAGCAAGTTTTTTTAAAAAAAAAAACTTAAAATGACATGTATTTGATTAAATAATACATATCTTATTAAATGAAAGATATATATTATATGTACATTAATTTTAAGAAAATTATTGAAATTATATAACTTTAAGAGAAATGTATCGGGCAAAAAATCTTTAAGAGAAGTACTAAAATTTAAATAATAAAAAATATTTAATTGTGTCAATATTAAATAACTTATTAATTCATTTAATTTATTAATAATTCATATATTAAAAGAATAAAGGTGATAGTTCTGGAGTAAATAATAACAATGTCGAAGTGTGGGTGGAAAAAACAAAACAATGTCCAAGGGAAAGGTGACGGTGTATTGGAAAAAAATAAGGGAAAATCCATTTTATGGCCTAAATTAGTAAAACAAATGTCAAAAAATGTCTAAGAAAAGTCACATGTTAAAAAAGGCCAGAGGCTTTTTTTGGTATTATTTCATAAAATGTTAATTGTTAACGTCTACTGATATAGTTATTAACAGTCTTGATTTAAATGTTAATGTTATCGATTTAGTTGTTAGGATATTGTTGTTAATGTGGTTAATTTAGTTGTTAATGTTCTACCTTGATATAGTTGTTAATTTGATTTTTTTTTTTGGGGCTAAAGATAATGGTGGCAAGTGAGCAACCACTACGGGTTCTCAAGACTAGCGAGGACAACCCTCCCAAGTGGTAGCTCCATACAAGGTGAATTACGAGTGGTTTTACCGCATGTTCAAACCCTAGGCCTCTTAAGGAATCCGACGCCATATTCCATTTGGGACCAACCACATGTTGGTAATTCGATCGATTTAGTTGTTAACGTTTATGAAATAATACTGAAAAGCGCCTACTACTGGCGCTTTTTGACAATGTGACTTTTTTTTGGATTTTTTTTTTTTAAAAAATTGTTTTGTTAATTTGGGCCCTGAGGTTCTCAAAAAAAAAAAATGAAAAGAAAGGTCTTATGATATTTCGTTGGGAAATAAAGCGGAAGGCTGGGGTAATAAAGTAAATAGGTCCAATCAAGTCTGTGGACCAGCCTTTTCTTTTCTCCACGGTGATGCGTCGCACTGCATAAGCCCAAAAATATAATGTTGTTCAGAGAATTGGTTTGGATCTTCTACCCTAACAAAATATAAGATACGAGACTGGTAATCTTATGTATAATTTCATTGCTTTAAGTTGTTTTCTTTTAAAATAGTATATTATCTCCGATTCTAATTATAAGATCGGGTTAACTTTTTTAAGGAGATTAAAAAACTAAATAAATTACTTAATCATATTATATGTTAATTATACTTCTGCAATTGCCATAATTATAAGGCACAACATTTTTGAAAAGATTAAAAAAATTTAATTAAATTACTTTATAATATATTTATTTTTTATTTTTTTCTTCAAACTAATTAGTTTGGTAATAAACTAATATATAATATAAAGATCTAATAACATATGAAATAATTAAGTAATACATTTAATTTCTTTAATCACTCCAAAAAAAGTCAATTAGATCTTTTAATTAGGACCAGAGGTAGTATATTACTTTATTAGTCAAACTAATTAGTTTGGAGAAAAAAAATATTCTAAAATAATTTAATTAGGTTACTTAATTTCTCTAAAAAAAAAAAAAAATCAGTTTGATTTTATAATTAGAATCAGAGAGTACTATTTACATTCACGGTGTGAATGAAAAAAGATTATTGAAATATGATTGGATGGTAAATGGAAATGGATAATTGAGTTGATTTGACTGAATCAATTAGGAAAAAAAAAAAAAAAAAAAAAACGAATTCCATGTGTAAAATGTTGACTTTCTCCATGAAGACAAAGCCAAGCATTAATGGAGTTTGGAATCACTGCATTGTCTGGTCTCTGATCATATAATTAAATTTTAATTATGCCCCACCTCTAAACATACATTTTCAGCCACGTAATGCCTTGGCTGAAGCTGGTTATAATCCCACTCATTCCCTTGGCATTTATTTTTTCCTTAAAAAAAGGCTAGAACCTTTTAAAAATCGTCATGTACACTCATCACCATCATTCTCTTTTTATTATTTTTAATTTAAGAAAAAATAGAAGAAGTGAATTAATGTCAAGAAATCAATATTAGCATATCAATGTGAAAATCGCTTTTTAATTAGTTCTGGATTCGGTCTCAATACAGTCTGTCTACAAAATCTGTTACTTTTAAAATAGATTTTAAAAGTTTCACTTTTATATAACCAGTCTTAAAAATATCTCCATCAGTTTTCGATCCAAACTAATCATGTTAGCCCCTCCACTCTCATAATTTTGATAATTTATTAAGCCTTGTGCTGCGACCGTCATGTACTTATGCTGTTGGGGTTCCAACTAAAGCAAAAGAGAAGACAAAGAAAACAAACATTTTTGTAATTAGTTCCTTGTTCCACCAGCAAAACATGGAGGACGAGCTTTCTAGTGCCATTTTTGACTTTAGTTGTTTTTTTTATGTTGATACAAAAACACAAATGTAAATTCCAAAATGAAAAGAGAAATATGAGAGAATTATGAACCTAGTAAGGGGTTATATCTACTAGATTAAGAAAAATGGGAATTGCTACTATTCCTCTTCGCCGATCTAACTGCCGCAACGACTACCCTCGTCTCTTCACAACGACGGTCGGTCATGATCAGAGATGGGGAGAGCTGAAGCATGGCAAGTAGGGTTGTAGGTTTAGAGGCGATTTATGATTCAGTGATCTTGATTAACTGAGGTAAAAGAAAACTGTGTTAGATGTTTAATAAGGATAGCTGGAGAAAGGGAGTCACAAAGATTGTGGTGGAGGGCGAGACGCCGATTAGAAGAGAATGAAACTGTGAGAGTTATCACTATAGGAAGATAAGTTTAGAGAGCAAAATTCAATTTTCAGCACAATAAAAGAGAAGATTCATCTTTTAGACCAGTTATAAGAAATATAAGGTCTAAAAAGTTTCATCTTTTAGACCGGCTATTAGTAAAAACCGATCTTAAAAGTAATAAATATTTTTTTATTCCACATCTTTTACACCAGTATAATAAATATAAAGTCTAAAAAGTTTTATCTTTCAGACCGGTTATTTGTAAAAACCGATCTTAAAAGTAATCAATTTTTTAAAAAAAATCGTTTTAGATCGGGTTTTAAGAAAATCAGTCTAAATAATATCTTTTAGACCTTATATTAAAGAAAAAGTTCTTTATATTTATGAAACTGCCACCGATCATATTTTTTAGATCAAATCCTCTATAAGGTCTAAATATGGGGGGTCTAAAACCCTTTTTTTACCAGTGTCATCATTCCCACCACATTGAAGCTGCTGACTCAAGGATACTCCTCCTCCTCCCTTTTAAAGATATTTTTCTTGCTAATATATGATCTGATTTTATGCTGCTCTTGGTATGGCCTATAAAAACAAAAGGAAGAAAATTGGGCTAAATATCATTTTTGTCATGGAAGTTTAAAAGGAAAGCATTGGTCACCCGAAGTTCTTTTTTGCCTCATTTTTGCCCCGGACGTTAACAAAACGGAGCAAATATGCTTGAAAGTTTTCTTTAATGACCAAATTTGCTCGGGAAGTTTTTTGGGAGCAATTTTGCCCCTGGAAGATTACAAAGAAGAGCAACAATTCAACAGTCAAAATCAATGGATGGACAAGATTGCTATGAATGAGACAAAAAAAAAAACTTTCGAGTGAGCATAACGATTACAAAATAGATATAAACTGTCTATACAATTAGTTGAAAGATTCGGGCAGCGCCCCAAATTTTTTTTTTTTAAAGGAAAGTTTTGAATGCATTAAAAAGAAAAATATATAAACAAGAAAAGAAAATAAAACTTCAACTAAACATAGAAAAATAAAAATCATGAGTCAACTAAGCTATTATAACATAACGATTACAAAAGAATTTTTTGATTCTTCCTTCTTTGAAAATATTGCATTATATCTTCATCATCAATCTTATCAAACATCATGTTCAACATAAGTGTGTCAAGAGTTCTCTAAGATTATGCAAGATGAGTTTGAAATGTCTACGATAGGAGAATTAAATTTCTTCTTAGGACTTCGAATCAAGCAAAAGGATAATGAAATATTTATTTCCCAAACCAAATATCCGTGTGAGCTTCTTAAGAAATATGAAATGGATCACTACAACAGAGCTGATACCCCTATGAGCTCAACGACAAAAAAAATGAAGATATAGCATTTCTTCACTCTTGTCTTGTATGTATAAAAATACTGTTGCATGTGTGTGTTTTTCATAAGGAGGAAACTTGGAAAAAAATAATCACAAGGAGGAAACTTGGAAAAAAATATTGGAAGAAAAAAATAATTGGAAAAAAATAAGATGAAATATTTCTTCACTCTTGTCTTGTATGTATAAAAATACTGCTGCATGTGTGTGTTTTTCATAAGGAGGAAACTTGGAAAAAAATAATCATAAGGAGGAAACTTGGAAAAAAAAAATTGGAAGAAAAAAATAAGATGAAATATTTCTTCACTCTTGTCTTGTATGTATAAAAATACTGCTGCATGTATGTATGTGTTTTTCATAAGGAGGAAACTTGGAAAAAAAAATGATTGGAAGAAAAAAAATAAGATGAAAAAGGGAACTGGTGACCTTATTATTCTCTACCACTGAGCTGCCCATTCACGCAAAGATGTTGGAGCTAAAAAATATATATCTCTCAAAATTTTTTGTCTACAGTTGCAGACACCTACACCAGTGTGGCTCCGCCACTTTGCCTACACCTAGCAGAATCCTTCTAGTATTCCAACAACTCTTAAAATGATAAAATTTAACATTTATGTATAATATCTATTAGTTGATTACGATGAAGATCACTAATATTTTGAAATTTAAATATTTAAATAATATAATATGAGAAGATATTTAGTAAATGTCATTAAACCTCATTATAACATAAATTACCTTATGGAATAATTTAGGAAATCCCTTTTTAATTCTAGTGGTATGATTAAAAAATAACAACTACTATCACAATAATATATTATTTGAATTTATATCAAATCTCTATCTCCATAATCCCTAAATCTAATCTAGACTCCTCCTCCTCAATCGTCTTCATTTACATGGCTGCCAAAAAGCCTCTGCCTTACAAGTGACTTCACAATTTCTTCTTTCCTTCCCCTATACAATGCTTCTTCTTTCGCCCTTCCTCTTTTTCTTTTTGTTATTTCTTCATTTGGCTCCATGCTGAATTGACCTTCTCTTTCCCTCATACACATGGCATTGCTTTAATAAATTATTTAATGCTATTCATGCATAAGGTGATACTCGTGAGGACTCCTTGGCAAGTATTTAATTAATCCTAGACCTAGTTTGGTTAAAAAGGGATCTATACTATCGATCCTATCAGGTGAGAGCATGAACAGTAAGGTGGCACAATTTATTTCACATTTGCTATGTTTTCAGCCTTAAATATCTTTTCCTTGTTTTTATTTCAGTTTTACTTCTAAATATATCTTCCGTATTTGTTTTGTTTGAAAACTTATAGTTTCTTGGAGATAATTATTGTGATGATATTTGTTAGTCTGGATATGTGCCACTTTTCTGTACTCCATAATAACTTTATATTCACATACATTTTCTTACTTTTGTCTTGTTGTTAGTGTTATACATGAGAAGTTATTTTTGGGATGTATAGTGTGTGTGCATATATATATCCATATGGAAGGGGGTGTGTGTGTGTATATATTTATATAGGTGAGACGGTTATTCCTCATTATGAGTTATGTTAGTTCTCTATGTGTTTTGATGATTACTGACAATTATAAACACAAGTGAAGTTTGTCTTTGGTAAATTAAAAAACTTACTGTCAAAGACAAACTCGAGTTTGGGTTACAAACTCGAGTTTGGACTTGATAGAGAGTAGCTCGATTTTAATGTAATGAGAAAACTCCAGTTTGCATAGGCAAACTCAAGTTTGTGACATACATAGAGCACTCTAAGTTTTTCACATTAAGAGAACCTCGAGTTTGGATTTACAAACTCGAGTTTGAACCATATAGAGACTTTTCAATATTTTCCAAAGTAAAAAAACTCCAGTTTGCGAGAGTAAACTCGAGTTTTGGATATAGAGAGAGCTCTCAAAGTTTTGAACTTAAGCAAACTCCAGTTTTCATATGGAAACTCCAGTTTGCGCCAAATGAAGAGGTTTGTCAAGTTTTGAGAACTTGACCAAACTCGAGTTAATGTTTTCAAAACTCGAGTTTGGGCTTGGCCAAGAGTCTTAAAGCTTTTCATCCCGAGCAAACTCCAATTTGTAATGAAAAATTCCGGTTTGCATTTAGCCAAGGATTTTCTATGTTTTCCGAAGTCTTGAGAAAACTCGAGTTTATGTTGATAAACTCGAGTTTACATTTGAGAGAGTTTTCATGTTTTACCCACTTTGAGAAAACTCCAGTTTTCATTTGGCAAAGATTTTCAAAGGTTTTCAAAGTTAAAAGGAAACTCGAGTTTGGTTTAGTTAACTCGAGTTTGTACCTTACGAGAGCTTTGCTTTTTTCAGTGATTTTGAAAACTCCAGTAAAGATTTGAAAACTTCAGTTTTGAACTTTTGGACTTAAACATGTTTACACTATAAAAATCCAAAACTTGAGTTAGTCACTAATAAACTCGAGTTTGGCTCAATGCTCAAAATGGACTTCCAAAACTCAATTTGCAACATTCTTCTGGAAGAAGAAAACTCGAGTTTGGCTTCTGAAGCAAAGTTACAAACTCCAGTTTGTAAGAACAAACTCGAGTTTGTGCCGCTAAGTTTGAAAATCAAATTGCACGAATTTGTGAAATCTTCATGTTTGATCTTAATACTTCTTATCATCACTCATTACTATTCCTAACTATGTTTAATCAATTTGTTAGTGAGTTTCAGATGATTTAGATGATATTAAATGAAGATTCAGACAAAAGCAAAAAGTGATGTCAGCACATTAAATACTATGTCCAGAAATCTTGCACCCTTTTGGACAATCATTCTACACACGTTGCAAAGGGATTAATGTTTTCTTTCCTCATCCAGTAGTTGCTCTTCCAACGGACTAATCTCAAGAGAAGTCAACCCTAATCCTCTAAGCACCTGGATTAACTAAAGAGTAGAGAGAGAAGTAGACCAAGTGTTCCTAACAACTACAACAATGTGTCCAACGGCTATATTGATCAATCAAACGGTCATTTAATGCTCTCTTCATATATATAGAGCTGCATTCAAGTCTTTTCAAAAACCAATCTGCAGAAAATGAAAATCATTCAAGTTTCCAACTACTCTTTGAGTTTTCTACTGTAAAGTATCTTTTGATAAATTTGTACTTCAGTGATTATCATTATCCACTCTTAGAGAGAGTATCATTTATTGAAATCATTCATTGTAAGAATTTCTAGTCGTGGGACTTGAAGATTGGGCTATTTGATTACAACTTGTAAGGGGGAGTAAGTTCTAGTGAGAGAATTACTCTGAGAGTTACAGAGTGTGTAATCATTTGAGCTAGTGAAATCCCAGAGTGTCTGGGGACTGGACGTAGGTCAAGAGGTTGGACCGAACCAGTATAAATTCCTTGTGTCTTGCTCTTTCTCCCATTGCTCTGTTCCACTATGTTTTAACATTCAAAAATAGAGTTCTTTGAAAAGAATTTTTAAAATCCCCAATTCACCCCCCTCTTGGTGCTTTACTCAACTTTCAAGTTATATGTATTTTACACTAGTCTTGGCGCAAGACTGTTGTGACTGAATGTTGGCTGATGATTGAAACTTATTTTATTTGTTAAGAAAGAGTGAGAAAACTTTTATTGTTCTTATTGTGTACTATTTTCAATGTGAATGGACATTTAAACATTTTTGCTCCTTTTGTGAAAATGATTTTTCAAAAAACTTTGTGCACCTTTTGCTTTTCGGCCTTTTGTGCACTTTGTTATTTATGTTCTCACTGAGTCAGTGGTAGACTCATTCCTCTCTATATTTTTTTAACAGATAAAGCAACTAGTGAGGTGGATTGTGGTCGATATGCTTCATAAACTTATGGAGTATATTGTAATGTATTGGTGAGCGTCAGGGGATTTTGTGATGTCATGACTACTATGGTGGTGTCACCAGGGCTAGGTATGCCTATAGACTAAAAGAGCGTTTGTAGAGGTACTATTACAGATCCTCCACCAACAAGCCTTATGGTTTAAATAGGGTTAAGATGCAGATTGACTAATCAGGTATTATGCTAAGAGCACCTGACACAAAAATGTTTTAAAGGGAGCAAAAATACCAATGAAGAATTTTAAAATTGGGCAAATAGGCCAAATGTTGAAGTTAACGGAATTGTGTTATGTATATCATTTTTAAATTCTTCATTGGTATTTTTGCTCCATTCAAAATATTTTTGTGCTGGGTGCTCCTATTGTAATACTTGGTTGACCAATCTATACCTTAACTCTTTAAACTAATACTCATATTGGCATATTATTATTTGGTATTGCTAGATTAGTACTACTAATAAAGTGTGCTTTCCGTAAACTATTACATGGAAGATATATAACTAAATGTCATAGAATGGAAATCTGACTTGAAATAGCCTTCCAAGAAAGAAAAAACTTGCTACTAAATTGAAACTTCCTTGGCTTTTTTCCTTCCTTGATGTGTGCCTGATAATTTGGATGATTGTGATGATCCAGAGTATGACCTATTACCTGGTGAAGGCCTAGCTTGATTTATTGCAGAAGAACTAGCATAAGCAGATGAGAAGTTTGAAGAACCAATATCAGAGAAACTTGGAGGCGCATGCATTGGCTTGGGCATGGTTGGTGGGAGATTAGGCAATGGAGCTTCAAAGTTAAGAACATTAAGTGCTTGTCTGACTGTAGGCCTCATAGTGTAATCTGGGTGAGCACACCAAAGCCCAAGAATCATTAACCTTTCAAGTTGTTGCTCATCAAAATGTCCATTAAGTCTTTTCTCAACTGCTTCTTGAAGCTCACCTCTGCCATAAAGTTCCCATACCCATTGCACCATCAAGACTTGTCCATCACTAGCATTAGGGTCAATTGGTTTTCTCGCACAAGCTATTTCTAAAGCAACAATTCCAAAACTGTACATGTCAGATTGTCTTGTTGCCTTGCCCATTGCAAAGCATTCAGGAGCCATGTATCCTTTCATTCCTGCTGCAATTGTTGTTGTTAACCCTTTCCCGTGTTCCACGAGCCTTGCTAACCCGAAATCTCCGAGCTTCGTGTTGAAATTTAAATCCAACATGATATTGCTTGATTTTATGTCCCTGTGGACTACGCATTGCTCCCACTCTTCGTGCAAGTAGAGTATCGCTGAGGCTAGTCCTTGAGCAATATTATATCTTGTTGGCCATGTCAAGAGGTTTTTGCTTTGAAACAGATGATAATCTAAGCTTCCATTTGGCATGAACTCGTAGATGAGTAGAAGATCATTTTTCTCGTGACACCAACCCATGAGTTGCACCAAATTCTTGTGCCTTAGTTGACTGATGATCTTTACTTCAGAGGCATACTCCCTAACTCCCTGTTTAGATTCTTGGGATATCTTTTTAATTGCAACATAAGAATTCAAGTCTCTCATAAATCCTTTGTAAACTCCGCCAAAACCTCCTTCTCCAAGCTTGTGGTCCTCTAAAAAGTTGTCTGTGGATCTGACAAGTTCATTATAGGAAAATCTCTTTGGTCCAACACTTTCAAAATCTCTGTCCAAGGAAACATCCAGGCGACCATCTTTTTCTGCCCTACAATTGAACTTCCACATCAGAAACCAAGCTATGCATAACCCCACAATCACTACAACAGATCCCATGCTCAATCCAATGATCAGACCCTTGTTGCTTTTACCCTGCTTGTTCTCTACTATTCCCAATGTTGCAGCACTTGAATTGAAGGACCGTGAGCATAGTGTATGTAACTCAAATTGTAAGCCTGTAGATGAAGAGAAACCAAACCGAACTTGTTCTGGTAGGTAATCTCTCAAGTCAATTGTTTTGGAATAGTTTTGTTGAATCGAGACATTATCCTTAAATCCAGTAAATCTGACAGTTAATTGTTGTGAGCTAGAGTCGTAGGTAATATCAGCATCATACTTTCTACCATCATTCTTAGTGTACCATTGTGTTACGTAAGCAGTCCACATTCCTTTGGCATTGATTCCCACATGATCATAAGGTGGATCGCCAAGTTCCACGTTGGGAAAGGTGTCAAACTCCACTGCTACGAAAGGGTGTTCGTTGGGGTAATTTGAATCGTTCATCTCTCTACGACCCGCAAGACCAATGCCAGATCCATCTGGAGGCACTGGAAGTGGAAAATTAGGGTGTGCCAAGAAGAATGTGATACCATCTCCAATCCCGTTAGTTTTATTTAGATCATTGATGATGAATGTGAAACGTGTAGTGAAGTTTGCAAGTATTCTTGTCTCTTTGTCCCAAAGCCGCAACAAGTTCTTGTATGTTACTCTCCCTACACTGTCGTTCTTGTATCTGAGTCAGGAATCAAATGTTTTAGATTCATATAAAAAAAAATTTATATACATCCGTTTTATATTATATATCTTCAACTATGCGTCTCTGGGAAGGACGCCAAAAAGCTTGATTTGATTAAGCGTACGTTGGATCCTAAGCGTCACTTTCTTTCATGCATCATCCTTTAATATGGGAGAAATGCGTGTAAGGACTAGTAAAATGTAAGAATACCAAAATGGTCTTACAAAATGACTGAAATTCTAGGAAGTCCTTGATGACTATTATGGAATTAAGGTTTTAAATGAAAGGACCTAATTGCTTTCATGTAAGAAACAACTAGTGAGCAGATCAACTTCAATATGTCCCAAAAGCTGAATTTCAAAGAGAGTAGTTGTCATTTCTTAGTTGTTAGTTTCTAAAGTGAAGTAATGCATAGATATGCCATTACTTAAAATTCCAGAAGCTGAATTTCAAGAGAGTGTTTGTAATTGTCACTGCTTAAGTTATCATTTCATTTAACTAAGATTATAAATTGATAAAGTGAAGTAGTTGTTTATCATCCAATACTTAAAATACTAGAAACTGAATTTCTAGGGAGTGGCCGGGTGTCATTACTTAAGAAGTTGACATTTCATATAATTAAAGTTAATCTCTAAAGTGAAGTTTCTTTATCTCTAGAAGTTGAAGTTCAAGAGAGTCCTTATGAGTGCTTAAGTTGTTGCCTTTTCATATAACTAAAGCCGTTGATCACTAAAGTGAACTAATCATTTCATATATATTAAATATTCATAGTTATTTTATTAAATTTTGCACCATATAAATAAGAAGTGTTTTTGGCCTAAAGGTTATATAACTATTTTGGTAATCCTACCATGACCAACCCTTGCCTTAAAATTCTCCAAAGAAGTTTTTTTAAAAAATAAATAAATAAAAAATGGAGAGCAGTTAAGTAATTCTACAAAAAATTAATTCTAGAATGTCCCTAAGAACTTCATGGGAATATAATTAAGTCATTTTGAGGGAAGATTGTGAAACTCCCATACTTTGGCGCTCTTTTATATCTCTCCCATATTGGACTTGTGTGTGGTTTATGTTAATTGAAATTAAGTGAGCTAAGACTTCCTCTGATTTAAACTCTATTTTATTTTCCCCTTAATCAATTATCTACTATTTAATACTACCAACTAATCCAAATGTAAATTTTTTCAAGTACCGCCTCTAATCCTTAATAAAGACATAATTGACTTTTTTTAAAAAATTAAAAAAGCTAAATAAATTATTTAAAAATATTTATATATGTCTTTTTACACCAAACTAATTTATCTGATTTATAAACCGAGAAATAATTAAATGATACACGACATATGCTACAATTAACTAACTTATTTTACTTTATTAATATCTCGAAAAAGATCAATTAGATATTATATTAAAGATGGAGGAAGTATCAAATAAGGGTAGCTCTCTCTAAGTAATTTATTAAGCGTGTTTCACTTGATCCAACTACTATTCATTCACTTGCTTATGCTCTAAATAATATAGAATTCACTTTGTAGTTTAGCTTGATGAACTATAAAGTGAATCTTATATTAAATACTAGATGAAATATTTTTTTATTCCTTGATAATTACAAAGAATAATACATTATTAATATACAAGATTCACTTTACTATTGTTTTCCATCTAAATATATCAAGGGAAATTTATCATTAAAGATCTTGGAAGACTAATAATTACGTTTGATCGTCGGCCTCTGCCTATTGACCAGCTGGTGACTAAAGACTTGACAACAGTGACTATTTTAAAAAGGGTGAAGGTGCATTTTTGCCAACATACTATTAGGGAAGGAGCATCCAGCACAAACATTAATTATTGGTACCTTAAATGCAAAAAAAAACAATTACAAGGTGCTAAAATACACAATCCCGTTAGTCTTGTTAATTAACGGACGTTCAGATGCTGATGTGGTGAAGATTAAAGGAAGACATGGCAATTTGTGTCAGAAAACTTTGACTGTGCATTATTTTTTGGTTTAGGGTTGCTGGAGAAAACAAAAAATGTTGAGACCAGAGAACAAAATTGAAGAGGAAAACGCGTTCCTGGAGAAATCATCATTTTGGAGAAAAGGAAATCGCGTTCCTGGAGAAAAGCAGACAGAGCAGAGAAAAAGAGAGAATGGCGAAACCCATAGGTGGCCAAAACGAAAACGCGATCTGAGAGAAAAGGTGACGGCGATCTGGTTGAATGGCATCATCTTCTTCCTCAGCTTAGTCAAGTAGTCAATTTCCAGTACCTCGTCGTTTTCTCTGACCACACGTTTCGTCGCCTCTCCTAAATTTTGGACCTCGCCTTTATCCGCCATTATTATCATTGCGGCAAGGTAAGCGAGTCAATAATTTAATTGCATTGCGGGTAACACACCATAAACCACAAAGAAGCCCATTTATTCCCAAAAAACGACCATTACCTGTGAAGAAATTGCAGGTGCCTGAACCCTAGCGCGACTGCCGATGATCAAATTTCATGCGCGATTGGTTTAGGATTTCAGCCAAACACTCTCGCAAGAAGCCCATGTCGGAGAATCACTCACAGTGTCGGCTTCCATGACGTCAATTGAGCCTCCGATAGGGTTTCGCCGTTCTTCCTTTGCTCTGCTCTAAGGGTCGCTCACAGTATCGGGTTTAGGATTTCAGCCAAACACTCTCGCAAGAAGCCCATGTCGGAGAATCACTCACAGTGTCGGCTTCCACGACGTCGATTGAGCCTCTGATAGGGTTTCGTCGTTCTTCCTTTGCTCTGCTCTAAGGGTCGCTCACAGTATCGGGTTTCCGTCTTCTTCTGATGGTTTCGCCTTTGATTTCGTCTAAGAGGCAAAAATAAAAAATAAAGCTGACTCACCAAACACAAGTTGCCATGTATTTATTTATTCTTCACCACATCAGCAATAAACGTCCGTTAATTAACAAGACTAACGGGATTGTGTATTTTAGCACCTTGTAATTGTTTTTTTTGCATTTAAGGTACCAATAATTAATGTTTGTGCTGGATGCTCCTTCCCTAATAGTATGTTGGCAAAAATGCACCTTCACCCTTTTAAAAAATAGGCTAAAAGTCATTAACCTATTTTTAAATAATCTAGTTCGAGTATAACAGATGAATTTTGAAGTCAATTAGGTGTTATTTAGTAGTATGGATGTGTAAATTTTATGCACACTTTATTCTTTTGTAGTATAGTGATTTTTTGCAAATTTCAAGCCAACCTTACAACGTTTTCAGCAGTTTTATTTTTAGTTATCGACAACAATTTCAACCCCACGTTATTATACCTTTTCAGTGGTTTTATTTATTCAACCCCCAGCAACAATTTGTACACTCCTAGTTTAAAATAGATGCATTTCCAAGCGATGCTAATACTTTCCGAAAGAGGAATTGCACAAATTCCACACCCTAACTTTTCAATGAATTTTGCAGAATATAGTGACTTATAAATACAGAACTGAGGGTGAATATCATAAGACAAAGGTAAAAATATATTTTTAAGAATTCCAAGGCAAGAAACTATTATATATTTTTTTTCACAAGAAAAAGTTATGCAATTTTGCCCTACAAGTTTTTCAAGGGGAAATTTTACCTTAGAAGTGTAAAAAGATTTTTTTTTTTTTTTTTGTTAACCCAATTAATTTTGACGGTTAGTTGACCAAAATATGCTAAGCCGGCATCCGCACGTCACCCACTTCATTTTTTTAAGGCATAAATTTGTGCCTAAAGTCCATGTCATCAATTTAATCTTTTTTAAAAATTAGATTTAAAACTTCTTGGCAAATTTACACTTTAACCAAAACGATATGCATGATATACAGACTGTTAGCTCAACATATTTAGTTAATTAACTATCAAATCTAACTAGGACAACGTCTAAGGCAAAATTGCCCCATTTCTGATAATTTTGTAGCAAAATTGTCTCTGAAAAACTTTCAAGACAAAATTGTCCTTTGATAAAAACTTACCGGGCAAAATTTCTGCCTAACCCCAAAACAAAATGATAAAGCAAGCATATTTCTAAATCTCATGAAGGGGAAATAATCATTGCGGATCTTGTAAAGCCAATAATTACAATTGACTACCTAAAATTAGTGAAAGCTTGGTCCCTGCATTAGCTTTTTACCCCCAAAAAAAAAAATCCCGTACAAATAGAAATGTGTTTTGTCTGCATCTGCCTATTGACCAGCCGGTGACTAAAGACTTGACGACAACAGACTAAAGACTCGATGACAACAGTGACTATTTGGAAAAATAGGTCGCGTAAATTTTATGCAGGCTATATACATTTTTCACAGTCTTAATTTCATTTCCCTACAATTATTTAGTCCATGACTGAAATAAGAGAATTTCTAAGTGAAAGTGAAGTTGGTTAACCTCGTAACATCTTCAGTAGTTTATTTTTGAGAAAAAGACGGAAAAAAACTACTTGAATTTAACTTTAAAATATTAAATAAGTGATTTCTTACTAAAATAAGTTGCTAATTGCTACCTATATTTTTATAGACAATAAAATTAATTCAGGATTTTGAAGTTTAAGTAGTATTTTCATATCATTTTCCATTTATTTTTAGTTATTGTCAACAATTTCATACCCACCTTGTTATACCATTTCAGTGATTTTATTTATTCCAACCAACAACAGTTTTACACTCCGAGTTAAAAAAAAAAAAAAAAAAAATCCAGTGAGATGTTAATAGTTAGCAGAAGAAGTGTTGCACAAATTCCACACCCTAACTTGTAAATGATTAATTTTTGAAAACAAAGTAACTTATAATAAGAACTGAGGATGAATATCATAAGACAAAAATAAAACTATATTTTTAAGAATTCGTAGGCAAAAAACTATAATATATTTTTTCTCAAGAAAAATATATGATAAAGCATACTTCTAAATCGATCCACGAGGCCAACAGAATTTAATAAAAGAAACGACAATTACTTGTTTTCCTGGTGAGGTTGAGCATCATTTTCCAGGAAAACATCTCCATCAATGGTCAAGTTCTGATGATCCAAATCAAGAAACTTCTCATAGTCGAAGGTTATTGAGGTCGCACCAGCAGGGATGATAAGAAACAAGAAAACTTTGGTTATGGACAAACAAGGAAGCAGATGGGATTTCCTTCTGTGGAGAGATATCTCCATATATACCTAGCTGATGCTTATCTATAAATGAGACTTGGTTTTGTTTGGAGGTAGTTTGAGAAATGACTTGGTTTATATAAAGAGCCCCTGGGCTTTATTTATTTGGGAAAATCGCGTGCAGGTTTCAAGAAAGACAAATTAACACAATTAGGCCCTTTGAAAGATCAAATTACAAAAAAGTTTTTGGGATTTTTTTGATATTATTTATATTAACAAAAGTAAATGTTATATTTACAAACGAGAAAACTTATATTTACAACAAAATTTAATAACCCGACCATTTATAACAAAAAAACTATATTTACAACAAGAAGTGTCATATTTACTACAAAATTTAAACACCTGGATTTTGTTTCAAATTCAAGTCTCTAAGCATACAAAGGTCATTTACAACAGAAAAATGCTATATTTACAATAGGAAGTATTATATTTACATCAAAATTTAAAATCTGGTCATTTACAAAAAAACTATATTTACAATAGGAAGTGTCATATTTACAATAAAATTTAAAAACCTAGATTTTGTTTCCATACAAATAATATCAAAAAAGTCCCTAGGACTATTTTGATATGTGAATTTCTGTTGGGACTTTTTTACTATTTTTTATAGTCTTTGAGACCTGGCTGTAATTTTCCCTATTTATTTTGTAGGTGAGTGAACACACACACGACGCACTCAAATTCTTTAGATAATAATTGTATATGGAGAAAATTTATTGTTAGACCCCTATAATTTACACTAATTTATACTTTGATCTCTATGATTCTTAAATTTTTAGACCACCCCGTGACCCTAGCTAGTTTCTCTCGCATGATGTAAATTAATCCTCGTATTAATTGGGAAGCGTGTGTGTACGCACACTCAAATTCTTTAGGGGTATGTTCGGTTTGAGGGAAGGGAAGGGGAGGGGAGAGAAAAAAAATGAAGGGAGGAGAAAATTGTACCAAAATTTAGTGTAGTGGGGCCCACAAAATTTTCCTCCCCATTACATTTTTTTCTCTCCCCTCCCCTCCCCTCTCATTCCCTCCCCTTCCCTCAAACCATGCACACCCGATGTTAAGTGTAAATTGAGAAAACTTATTGTCTGATCCCTATAATTTACACTAATTTATACTTTGATCTCTATGATTCTTAAATTTTTAGACCACGTACCTTATGACCCTAGATGGTCTCTCGCATTATGTAAATTAATCCTCATATTTACACTAGGTTTATAAGGGTTTGGTTTCTCCCATCATTCCTAATAATTTCTAAATTATGTTCGTCCAATCAATTTGAAAGATCATAATAATACTATATTTTTTTTTCTCCTTTTTCCAACTAATGGTTTAGATGGGCTCATGAGAAATAAGGAGAAAAAAAGCTAATGAGAGAATTTGCTTCCGATTTATAAATGAAACCATATGAGGTGGGGCAAATCCTTCCAAAAAAAAAAAAAGGAAGGACCGTCATTATATAATTTTCATCAATATTATTGTAACTTAGTGATATGAAAGCTTCCCTATAAATAAGAGGTTGCGGGTTTAAAGTGCTACTTGTAACCTAAAATGGTTAATGTCTACTTCTCTAATTTAAAAAACAAAAGAGCAATAGTATTTCTTATGCTCAAGAATGAAGGCGTACAACGGATCAAACTATGACTATTTAGTTCAAACAAAGTAAATTACAACGATCTGATTTAAAAATCGGTTAAATTATAATAATTTATTGATTAACTTTTTTTTCTTTAAAAAATAAAGGGAAAATCACAGTGAGGTTCCACGGTATGGAAATAAACACAAAAAAGTCTCCTACCAAATTCCCCTTTTTGTGATTAGTTGTGAATAAGTTACTTAAATTCTCCTTACAAAAAGTTTCGTTGTTTAAATGACTTTTTATGTTGTTAAAATGTCTCATGAAAATCTCGTTGTGAAAATGGTTTAATGTTATCAAAATAGCTTTTCATGTTGTTAAAAATTTTCTAAAATTCTACACCGATGAAAAACTCAGAGAATTTTTGACAATATGCAAAATCATTTTCACAACGAGATTTTTATAGGGACATTTTAACAACATGAAAAGTTATTTTAACAATTTGAAAAGCCATTTTGACAACGAAATTTTGTTGTGATAGTAATTCAGTAGTTTATTACAACTAATTACAAAAAAGTCCATAAGGACTCACAAGAGACTTTTTTATGATTATTTTCGTATTTTAGGATCTCATTGTGATTTTCCAAAAAATGAAAGATATATCGAAAGTCTACTTGTTCCTATTCACGGAGTCTTGTGGATTAATAATCTAAGAGTCTTGTTGCCAGGAAAGCTCTCTCTCTCTCTCTCTCTCTCTTTGTTTTTTTTAACAGTAGGAAAGGCATTTCTTTCTTTGCATTAAAGAAAGAGGTGCATGGACGCTTTGTCAAGAGTAGCAGGTGGTCGGTGTTGAGGACGCGGCTCTCCTCCTTTTTTTCCTTACCCTTCCGTCCTTTTCTCCCAAATGAGTATTATTTTGGTGCAAAATGCATACTCTTATGCTTTTTTTTTTTTTTTTAAAAAAAAAATAGTATTTACCTTTCTAAAATATATTTTTAGTACTCTTTAATACCCTAAACTTAAAAAATATTTCAGGATAATTACGGCACTAAAAAGACATTTTAGGATACTATAAAATATTTGATAATCTTAAAAAATTATTTTAGAATGTTGAAAAATAATTATTTTAAGGTAGTGATTTGTACTTAAGAAGATAATTCAGGATATGACTAAGATTAAAAACATACTTCGTGATCTTGAAAAATTATCTTAGGATCTTTGAAAAAATATTTCAAGGTAATGAATGGTACCAAAAATATACTTGGGATATTGACCAGATGAAAAATACCTTATGATCTTGAAAATTTATTTTGAGATTTTGAAAAAAGTATTTTCTGGGTATTGAATGATCTTTTAAGAAAAAATTTATGTTACTAAGTGATACTAAAAAGATCATTTCAAGATCTAACCTGATTTAAAAGGATACTTTAAGATCTTGATCGACGTTTGAAAAAATACTTCATGATCTTGAAAAAATATTTCGAGAGTCTTGAATAGTGACTTAAAAGATATTTCGGGATGGTAAATGTTATTTTCTTTTTTTTTTAAAACGTGAACCGTGTGCATTTTGCATCAAAACAGTGCCGTTTGAAAAAAAAAAAAAAAAAAAAAGACGACAGCCATCTATTTTGTTTAGGTCCGGTGTCGGTGCGGTGGTCCAGTCATATAATCTCTCACCGCGTTAATCCATTATTTAATCAATTTAATTAAGCTCTACCCCAATCACCCAACTCGGGCCCTTTCCAGCTTCAATAAAAGAAAATATTTTTTCTAATGAAATATAAAAATTGAGGGCTAGAAAGAAGGACTTAGCTTTCCTTCTTTACACATTCTCATCACTTTTCCCTTATTTTCCTTTTTTTATTGTTGGAGACCTAAGAGGCTAAAACAGCACCTAAGTTAGATAGTGAGAGAGCGGCAGGGAGAGGATTCTCTCATAAGCAAATTTCTCATTATCTCTCACGTTTAATCCGACTAGTTGAAATTTTTGATCAAAAGGCTAAAACAATTTTTATAAAAACCGCGCGGTTTTTATAAAAATTGTTTTAAGCCATCGGATCAAGATTTCGACGGTCATGATTTGTAGATGATGAGGGATAAAAGAGAGTTGATATGAAGAGAACCTGGACTTGAGAGTGGCAACGGCGAGATCGAGGGTTTGAACTCTGAGCTTCGAGTTTGTGTGTTTCTTTTGCATTCTCAACATCTTTAAAAAGGGAAAAGGAGGGAAAATGATGAGAAGGTGTAATTCTCGACAATTAATATCCCTGGGCTTTATTTATTTTGTTGGTGAGTGAACACACACACTCAAATTCTTTAGATATTAATTGTATATGGAGAAAATTTATTGTTTGATCCCTATAATTTACACTAATTTATACTTTGATCTCTATGATTCTTAAATTTTTAGACCACCCATTGACCCTAGCTAGTCTCTCTCACATGATGTAAATTAATCCTCATATTTAATCTATGTTTATAAATGGATCATACGAGGTAGGGCAAATCCTTCAAAGCAAAAGAAAAAACAATTGATGACAGTCATTATATAATTTACATAAATGACATTACAAATTAGAGATATGAAAACTTCCCTATAATTAAGAGATTTCAGGTTCAAAATCCTATTTATAACTTCAAATGGTTAGCATCTACTTCTATAATTTAAAATAAAATGAGCAATATTTCTTTTGTTCAAGAATAAAGGCGTACAACGGATCAAATTATAACTTCTTAGTTCAAACAAAGTAAATTACAACGACCTGATTCAAAAATAGGTTAAATTATAAGAATTTATTGATTAACTTTCTTTTCTTAAAAAAAATAAAAGGAATATAGAAAGTCAAGGGATTGTTCTTAGTCACGAACATCTTGTGGATTAATAGGGAAAATTCCTTTCAAGTCCTAAGAGAGCAAGAAAAAATCAAAAAGTCTTGAGGGGTATTCAGATGTCAGAAAAGTCTCATTAACAACTCCATCTATGAGATTAACAACTTTCATCTGTGGGATTAACAACTCTTTAGGACTTTTCTAACATCTGAACTTTTCTTAAGATTTTTTTGACATTTTTTTGGCCTCTTGAGACCTGAAAGAAATTTTCTCATTAATCTAAAAGTCTTGTCGCCAGGAAAGCTTTTTCTTTTTTTAATAGTAGAAAGGCTTTTCTTTCTTTGCATTAACGGAAGAGGTGCGTGAACACTTGGACTTGGTCAAGAGTAGAAGGTGGTCGCCGTCGGACACGCCTTTCCTCATTTTCCTTTTTCCTTACCCTCCGTTGCACACTCTTCACTTCTTCTGTTTTTTTTTTTAAAAAAAAAATGAAAAATAAGTATTTATCATCCTGAAACATTTGATTGCGCGTTCGTTTTGTTAAGGCCTATGTCGGTGCCGTGGTCTAGTCATATAATCTCTCAGTGGACCAAAACTGAAATAGTGATGGGAATATTTATCTCGATTCATGTAAATAAATACTTTTATGATTCTAAACGTGATCCCAAACAAATACTAATATTAAGCTTTGACTCAATCACCCAACTCAGGCCCTTTCCAGCTTCAATAAAAGAAAAAATGTTTTTTCTAATAAAATATAAAAATTGAGGGTGTGAAAGAAAGAGTTAGTTTTCCTCTTATACCCCTTCCCATCCTTTTCCTTTTTCTACTGTTGGTTTAATATCTCAATAGTTTAGATTTATCGTATGATAAAAATATTACTATAATTTTACCTTAAAGATACAAAATATTTTTTTTATAGAAGATATAAAATAAATTTGAACTGTTAAAATTATTTTTTTATCTTTAATGTAAAATTATAATAATATTTTTATCATACGATCAATCTGAACCATTAAAATTTTAATCCAACTATAACAAATTTAGATTTATCATATGATAAAAATTTTATTATAATTTTTCCTTAAAGATACAAAAATAATTATTTTATACAAGATATAAAATGAATTTGAACAGTTAAAATTATTTTTGTATCTTTAATGTAAAATTATAATAATATTTTTGTCATACGATCAACTTGAACCATTAAAATTTTAATCTAACTATAACAAAGGAAAAAGAATGGGAAAAAAGAGAAATGGTATATAAGAAAAGCCAAGTGTCTAGGTATGGAAGGGAAGAACAGTAGATTGACATTAATTTGTGATTCTGATTTCATTTAGGCACGGTTTGGTATGAGGGATTGGAGGGGAGGGGGAGAAAATTTTGATAAGTTATATTTAAAAATATTAAAGAAGTAAAGTTATAAATCTTAATAAGGAGAATATGTATAATAAAAGTAAGAAAATAAATTAAAAAATTTCAACTCCACCTCTCTATTTTTTTTTTTTTTTTAAAAATACAACTGATAAAACCTCCCATCCCATCTCATTCCCTCATGCCAAACAGCTTTTTATGCATAGAAAATAGGACTCGAAACAAGCTTAATTCCCACATGGACGAAATTAGAATATAATATTCTAAGGTTATTTGACTAATTTCTATGCATCCAACATTCTATAAATTTTTCTAGTAGCACTTAATTGGAATATTAAGTTTAATGTGTTTATTGTTACTGTGAAAAATACTTTTAAAAAAATTCCACTAAAATTATTTTTCGATACTAAATTGTATTGAAAAATATTTTTAAATATACTGAATATACTAAATATTAGTTTGATATTGCCTGTGATTGAAAAACATACTTTTAAGAGTATGAAATTTGAATGCAAATAGCCCAAAAAGTTAACTATACCCTTGGCTCCAGTAGATATATTTGTTGGCCATGCTGTAAAACGATATTTAAAATTTGTATTTGATATATATGGGCAGTCACATCATACAATTGAAAAGTGACTCTTGAAATAGTCCGACGTGCAGAGGGGGTTTGCAATAGAGAAAATTACACTTGGTAGCGTTTGGCATTTACGAGGAAGATTTAAAGAGGAAAGAAAACTTAAGGGAGGGAAATGAATGGAAGAGAGAATTGAGAGAGGGAACTTAAAAAGCGTTCGTTTGGTACATGGGAAAGGAACTTAAGTTGCGGGAAAATGAATTGTTTGGTATGCGGGGTGGGTGTTGGTTAAGTGGGAAGGTGAGGTGAAATTCCTAAAATATCCTTCGGATGTTAGAACAAAAAGGTTACTGAAAGAAGGAGCTTAATCCCCAAGAGGGGGTAAATTGGGGATTTTAAATTTTTCTCTCGAAAGTGATCTGTTTGTAGAATGCAAAACAGAGATGAACATAGTAAAGGTAAGAGAGATTCAACACAATGGATTTATACAAATTGTCCGTTGAGACTCAGTTAGAATGTTGTATAGGAAATAGCCGGATTGCTTTTCGCTTGCTCGAAGTTGATTTTCCTCTTTCGTGCTTTATCTTTGATACAACATTTAATGCGTCTTACAAGATTTTGCTTTATGGAATTTTGAAGTTTAAAACTTATTAATCATGTCTAAAAATCACTAACAAACTAATTAAACTTGGTTAGGAAAAATAATAACCAATTATATGAAGCACCCAACATTTAATCAAATGATATCAGATTACGCAGACGGAGAATCAAAACTGATAAGCTTAACTCAAGTTATGACTGGAGTCATTGTTGAAATATTTCAAATTGCATTCGATGACTCGAGTTGTAACTGGAGTCATAATTGAGAAATTTCAAACATAAAAGAATTACACTTTGATGACTTGAGTTATGACTGGAATCATCACTGAGAAATTTCAAACATAAAAGAATTTCGCTGAGATGACTTGAGTCATGACTGGAGTTATGGAAGTCATGACTGGAGTCATCACTGAGAAGTTTCAAACATAAAAGAGTTACGCTGAGATGACTTGAGTCATGACTGGAGTTATGGAAGTCGATCGAGTCATCCCGAATTATTTTCGTGTGCGAAAACCAATATGATGACTCGAGTTATGTCAAGGATGACTCGAGTCATATCGATGAAGAAGAAGGCGAAGATGATGGAAGAGAGTCGAAGCTCTTTGTTTCCTCGGAACTACGGTTCTACTTCGACATCGGGTCGTCGCCGCTTGTGTTGGAGGGTGAGGGAAGAAAGGAATGTCACCGGCAATGATGATGAAGAAGGTGAGAGTCGCCTTGGCGTAAATGGAGAAGGAAGGCGGAGGAAGGAAGGATCATATCTGAACCTGCAACGCTCTATTTTTTTGTAGATTATTTGGGCAAATTAAAGGGCTTTTTTGTCAACAAAATTCACTCTCCCAGGAAAATGCTACTATATATCCCGCCATTTTGTGAGGGATTCAATTTTCCCACCTTTGAGGGAAGATGGCCTAGGCGGGAAATGAAGAATCCGGGAGAGAGGCGTGCCAAACTGTATTTTTCAATGGGAAAATAGCCATCTTCCCATTCCCTCTCACGAATTCAACATGCCAAACGGGTCCTTAGTATTCGATCAAAGGAAAATAAACAAAAGATTCCCTGAAATTTCAAAATTATGGTAAATTCCTATGAGATTTTTTTATCATATGGAAAATGTGAAAGACACAAATACCACTTTGCCCATATTATTGTACTGATGAAAATAGAGAGAGAATAAAGAGTTGAAAGATACCCATTCATAAATGAGGGTAAAGTTGAAAATTTACCCCATAATCATTGAGCTACCTATCTCTCCTTGGTATGTCCGTATGTGTGATTTGGTCAAAAAAGACTTATAAATATGACAAAAATGGAACTCTATAGAGGCTCACAGACTTGCTAATTTAGATACATTGACTTATCAAAACCTGCTCTCTGGACTTGACAACGGTTTCATAGACTTGTCAAAATATGTTCATTTGTCAACATATACATATAAACTTATTAATAACGTGGATTTGTCAAAACATATTTATGGACTTACCAACACAGAAATAGGACATTTGTGTATTTTTACATATAAAAAATATTTTTAAAAAGTTTCATAGACTTCACTATAATTTTAAGATTTCAAAACATCATTTTGTTAGAAATTCCTCTATTCTTCGGGATCTAGGTGCACTTTTCTCTTTAGAATATATATGGGCAGTCACGTCATACCATTAATGACTTCCGACGTGCATAAGGGGTTTGAAGTGTTTTTGGAGTCATTAAAGAAAAATATAGAAATTAAGAAATAAAAATAAAAATTATGAAGCCTGACGGTAATTGATCAGAAAGACAAGAACAATAATATAAAGTTAAGTTGCATATAATAGGTGAAATATATTTTCAGTAATACTATTATTTTAAACCAACTTTTTATATGCATTTGACATCTGAATTTTTTTAGCACTTAATATTTTAAATTAATTTTTAGTATAATCTTATTTTAAAATTATTTTTTTACTGTAACAATAAGCATACCGAATTTAAGATACTAAGTAATAATGAAAAAAAAATATTTTATGATAATAAATACAGAAAAAAATAGTTTATAAAAAGTGTTATTGAGAAAAGTACTTTAGAATATTAAATATATTAAAATTTAGTTTATGATAAGCGCTAGTACAAAAATATTACGAAATCCTGGATGTATTGAATGCATGATTACGTGTGAATATATTGATTTTTTTTTCTTGGAGAAAAATAAGACATCATGATTTGTAGAATTGTAAACCGCGTAGAATATTTACTTGTGCAGATTATATGGCCAAACAAGATCACGACGTTCTGGAGGATGCTAATGTGGTTCTTATCCCCACAATTCCACAAGGATGCCTTGGGATGCCTTGATTTGGCTTTGAAAGACCAAATGGTTTGTAACTAGTTGTTTATTTCTAGTTTGATGCATTAAGGACTACACCTTCATGGTTTAATCCTCATCTCACACCTTTCAAACTTCGGCTTGCCTTTCTTATTCAAAAAAAGAATATTACAAAATCTAGGATGTATCAAATGCATGATTACGTGTGAATATATTGATTTTGTTTTTTTGGAAAAAAATATGACATCATGATTTGTAGAATTGTTAACCGTGTAAATATATATTGACTACATATTTTAAATCAATTTTCTTAATGAGTGAAAAATAAATTTATTATTTGAAAAGTATAAATTAAAATATTAAATTCAAACCATTTAAAATAAGTTTAGATAGTTTAGAATTTATCATAAGGATGAGTGTTGTTGTGATGATCGAGTAGTATCTAATAAAAAGATAAATATTATAATCTTGTCACCTAGTATGTTCTTGTCATAAGCTATCGTTTTATCAAAAATATAAGGGCATGGTTTCGAATTGCCCACCAAGAAGGGCAATTAGCAAAATAAAAAAGATAAATATAATATTGTTATGGACCTATACAAAACCTATTTAATGTAATACTCGGATAATTATCTATCTGAAATATTATATTTCGATCAATAATACCTATTGGAAATAGGTGAATATGTGGTCTCAAATAATAAGTTATAATTATCTTATTTTCTAGGGTAATTTCTATGGAAATTAGAAGAGATAAAGAGCTAAAAATCCCTAAAATGCATTTATGGGGCATAAAATGACATGAAAATATTATGATAAATCTCAAGAGGCAATGAAATATTTATTAGAAATTAGAGAATATGTTGTCTCTAATTTATGTAATTTCTGGGATTAATTTCCTTGGAAAATAATGAGGCAAGATTTAATATTATTTTGGGGGATCATAATTGACCCCATGATTTTTAATCTAATGCATGGGTCATAAAATACCAATGTCAGTAAAATAGTTGTGAGATATTGATTAATCCTAATTAAGAAAATTATCAACAATTAGTAAGTGATTAATTAAGTAATTAATGGCTAATTGTTTAAGCTTGAACAAAAGAATATTCAAGGTAAATTATGTAAAACCCTTTAGTTAAATGTTTATGGCTAAAATTAGTATAAAGTATACTTGCTAATTAATTGGAAAAGATTAAGAAAAATATATGAGATTAAGTACATGAAAACCCTAAATCCTAAAAAATTGATAATAATAGGATTAAGGCCCTAATTAAGCTTTCTAATTAAATTAGAATATAATATTAATGTAATTAAAAAATAAATATAAATAAAATAAAAGGGGGGGCGAAATTGTAGTGTGAAAAGGGTTGTGGGTTTTTCAAAAAATAATATCATGATATTTATTAATTAAATAATAATATAAATGAGATATTATGTAGAAAGACCAGTGGGATAAATGAGAACCGATAGAAATTAAATCCTATCTCAAAATAGGTGAACTAAGTATCTAATAGCGGGACTTATTATAAACGAGTATAATTTCATCCGGAGGGTGGGTCTCTCAAGTCATTTTAAAAACCGCGGAATGATTAAGAGATAAGACGAAAAAGGAAAAGGCGATAGTAGAAATGAGAACCGATAGAAACTAAATCCTATCTAGAAAACCATGAACTAAGTTTCTAAGATCAGGACATATTATGAATCAGTGAATTTTTACCCATAAGTTGATGTTACCGGAAGTCATTTCCGTAACCGACGGCGTTTATCCGAAAATGTTCAGCAGGCTATGGAATACCCTTAATGGGATCAAAAATTTAGTTGACCCAGATATTTCCAAAGAGGAAGAATAGACCTTCAGAGCTGTGTTGCTGTATTTACGAGATTGTTTAAGATTATGCGATTAGGACACCGAACAGGGAACTTTATCGGTACAAGATCAAAACGCAAGAAGGTGACATCATGGTGATGTAGGAAACTTCTTCTAAAAGGAGGATCCAAGGGCCAAGGAGGAGCCATGCAATAAAACCTAGATCCGACGGTTGAGATTTGGTATGAAAAAGCATGAATAGTGTCTCAAATTTCCTTATAAATAGATGGCAACCCCAAGCTTACTTTCTCACACCAAATCCTCTTGCCTATTTCGAAATAGAGAGAGATTTTAGAGACAAGGAGGAGTCTGGAGAAGTTGTAGCAAAGCCCTGGGTAAGTTCTTCTATCCTTAGTCTTAAGCTTTAGTAGTTCTTTCGGTAGTTATAGTAGAAATGCTAGGTAGATCTTTAATTTGCCAAGATAGTTTAGGTATCATGCTTTTGGGGTAAATATGATATTTATTTCAAAAATATATATTGGAGGAAGAGATATGGCAAAATTTTGGAAGATTAGAATCAAAGTAGCGAAGCTCTGGCGAAATTTCGCCGATTAGTCAAACTAGGGGCAAAATGGTAATTTGTACCTGAAATGCCTGTTATGATACTAAATGTTGATAGATGCGATGTTATCCTTATAGGATACCGGTGATCATGTACCGTTGTCGTACCGTTGTCAGAAGTACCGTTTTCCGTCAAACGTACCGAAGTACCATCAACGAAGGTACGTTCGCGTACTGTAACACTAACTCTAATGTTTATTGTATGCGTATAGGTGCTATGTGCTTATGTGAGGTAGTTGATAGCTCTGTGGTATGCTCATTGTACTGTTATTATGCTTGCTGGGTGTCGGGATACGTTTGCTAAGTGTGAAATGCTTGGTGTGAAACAATTGCTTGGTGCGAAACGATTGCTAAGTGCGAAACGTATGCTAAGTGTGACATATCGGCCAGGGGGCTTATGTGATGTTGGGAAATGCTTGTTTGTATGCTCATATACTGTCTATGTTGTATATATAAACATGAGGTTAACCGTTACTTGAGGTTCAATGGGCATTGAACCTCATCTCTTAACATAGCGTCAGGTTCAGGAGAACCGAGGACCGAGGAGAAAGGCAAGGAGGCCGCATAGGGACTTGGCTGAAGACTATCTTTTGTTACCACAGCATGGGTATTGCTAAGGAGACACTTTTGTTGTTATTTACTTTAAAAACTCTCGGTTATTGTATCGCTTCTGTAATTAGCCAGACTTACGGCATTTTGAATATATGTATCAGTTACTCTTACGCTCCGATGCTGTACTCTGATGAAAAAAAAATATACTGCTTTTGAAAATGGGATGTTACATTTAATGTAGCCCAACAAGGGACAATCTGTATTAGAATCCACCTACAATCATGGAAGATATTAATCCTATAATCAAGGAGGATATTAATTGAAGATTCTGACCTAGATATGGTAGCATAATACGTGGACTTGGAGGCGCAAAGGCCCAAGGGTTCAAACCCTAGATGTAAACCCTATAAATAAGAGGTAAAGCCAAAAGGTACACACATTCATTCTCTCTCAATTTAATATTCAGCCGTCATTGTACACACACATTACCCCTTTTGACTAACGCCTATACATGCACAGTAAACAAATATTATCATTTGTTTCAATAATAATATTATCATTTCTGACAATTAATATTGTTTTCTCTAGCAGCATTTTTAGTTGGGAGTTTTAAATAATTTGTAGTTGGGAGTTTTAAATGTGATGTGATGGTGGAAAATGATCAATCACGTTATTTTGAAAGCTATCTTTACCTCTCCACCTAGCACTTAAGCGATGGTCCAAGTATTTGGGTGTCCCAAATGGTTGTAACTTCATCTTTAAATTTTAACTCTACTAACTTAGTTTTTATGATTTTGATTCACGGGTAACTCTTGCTTTTTAACTTTTTCAATGAAGCTCAATCCTTGTAATCTAACCATTAGTCCTTTTATTTAAAACAATAATATAATTCGTGAAGTTATGGCTAACAACCATAGAGATTTATATACTAAAAAAAACTATAAGAATTAATGCACAGTAAATTAAAGCTCAGGGACCAAATTGAGTTAGATTGCAAAGTATATAGAGTTAGATTGCATAGTGTGAAAGTTTAAATATTAAGTTACAATCAAATTAAAACTACATGAAAAAAATATTTCTTTTCTTTTCTTTTTTTATTTTATATGATATGATATGTTTAATTTTATTTAAAATAATTATATCTTGTTAAAAAATGTATCATTTTAATATACTTATATAGAAATAAAATTATTTCCAACATGAAAGGAAAAATATATTATCAATACCTTTTTTACAAGGTGAAATGATGAGTATTAGAGTATAAAGAAGTCCATATAATGCAAAAAGAGAAACTTATGAAATAGTTTAACCTATTTTGATAGAAGACAAACCATAATATCACTAATATAGAATATATGACAACTATTATCAACCATAACTTGCGATTTTGATCCGTCATATATGCATGCGTTATAAATGCTCGGCGTAGATATATTACGGTTCCGAATTATTATTTATTCTAGATTTATTATAACGGTTCTAATAATATAACACTCGTTATGTATTGAGGCTTGCTGAGCCATGATATATGCAATGCCGTGATAATAAATAACAAGAATATGCAAAAAACCATCATAATATATTGTAATGCTTACATGATACATAACGGTCGCATTTTAACGACTGTTATTTATTCGATAACATACATAATAATTTTTATGTAAGAACCGTGACTTTTAATAAAAATAAATAATGGTTTCACGTAGACAACCGTTATATGTTTAGTATATAAATAACGATTTATAAATAAGAAGTGAGAATTTTTATAATACATGATAGTTTTTATATAGTAGCCGTGATGTATGGATGTAAGACTCTTCAAGTAAGAGATTATGAGCTAGTTGGATTTATATATATATATATATATATATATATATATAATAGAACAATACATCCCACATCGAGTCACTATACAATTTAGGATATGGATCAAGACATTTCAGGCTTTATAAGAAGAATCAATAGCAACTGTTGACGTATATATGTGATAATGTAATTGTTGACTTATAGTTGTGTCTCTTCACAAGAATTAACCCTGAAAAGCAAATGCCTCTAAAAAACATATATCCCTATAAGAAAGGGCGCAGGGGGTATGCAAACCCTTGAGGTCAAGGGTTTGCATACCCCCTGCATCTTTTCTATAGGGATATTTTTTTCCCTATCTACCTTTGCTTTTCAGGTTTAATTGTCGAAAAGACACAAGATAGAGGTTAACACTTACATAATTAGATATATAGGTAAGGAGTGCAATTGATTCTAGCCACAAAGCCTAAAAAATCTTGATCTATCCCAAATTGCATCGTTACTCAATGTGGGAAGTACTTCTCTATTAGATAGAGTTGAGACCAAGTAGCTTAGAAACTCTCACACTGACGAGTCTATTGTTAGTTAGCAGATTATAAGTTATGATGATAACAAACACTTGCAAAGAATGTAGACTTGATGATTCAAGTCACTCGAGTGTGTATAAATAGCACTCAAGTGAACAACAATTATTGAAACCAAAACTTGAATCAGAGAGAAGTTTCAAAGTGTCTAGTATGGACACACTCGAGTGTTACTTTGAACACTTGAGTGTTGGCTTCAAAATCATAGGAAAAGTTCCTGACACTCACTTCCATTGTGGAAGTATTGTGTTAGATGCTCGAGTGTTACTCTGAACACTAGAGTGTTGGCTTGATACTCGCTAAAAGAAGGCTTGACACTCACTTCTATCATGAAGATATTGTTGAACACTCGAATGTCTGACTGAACACTCAAGTGTTGCCCCAACACTTCTAATATCAATGCCTTACACTCGTATTCATTCTGGAAACAACAAGGCTAACACTCAAGTATGCTCATCAACACTTGAGTGTCAAGGTAATTTCTATCAATGTCAGTGCATGATACTCGATGATGAACTAAGACTCTGTGGCACACTTGAAGTGTCATTTAGTAACACTTGAGTATGACACTCAAGTGCCTAGTAGAGATCAATGTATTTTCTCTAAACTATATCTTTGGAACATTCTCCTACCAGACACACAAAGCATCAACACTCGAGTATGGAAAAAGGACACTCGAGTGTGGATTTCTGATACTCGAGTGTCTAGAAGAAAACATATCTTTTTAAATGAGTTTCGTTTAGAACAGTCTTCTTCTAGAGACAAAGTTCATCAACACTCAAGTGTGGGATAAATGACACTTGAGTGTCACCTATTCTTACATTGAACCTTCGTCTTTAATTTGTAAATTCAAATTCACTGATTATAATCTTATAACTTCTAATTATTACTCATTATTGTTATCAATACTTCTAAACATGTTTATTAATGAGTTTCAGAAGATTAGTTGAAGGATTACATGCAAATCCTCAAAAAGCAAGATTTGTGGCAGACCATTATATGCTATAGCAGAAAATAGGGCACACACATGGAAACTGAAAAACCTGGCTATCACCCAAGAGGGGGGGTGAATTGGGTGTTTGATAAAACTTTTGGAACTTTAAAAATCTTTTCGCAACTTATTGAAAGCAGTTTGTATGACAGTAATAATTTATAAAGTGATAATCAGTCATTCAAACTTATATGCCGGAAATGTAAGAGTTAAGGGAAGAGAATATGCAAACTATGATTTATACTGGTTCGGCCCAATCCTTGACCTATGTCCGGTCCCCAAGCTCCGCTTGAGATTTTCAATCCACTATCTTCTTGTAACTTGATTACACGTTCGTACTTGAAGTAATCCTCTCACTAGGATTCACTCCCCTTTAAACCGTAATCAATACACTTGCTTGATCACACACTCGTACTCAAGTAATCCTCTCCCTAGGATTCACTCCCCTTACAGTCGTAATCAACACAATGTGTTTCCTACTCATTTCACTCTCTATGATAAGCTATGTAAACATTAAGAACAGAGAGTAAAAGATATGAAAATTAGAGTATTAACATCTCAAAGATGTAAACTTGTGTCTCTGCGTTTTTGCTCTGTCTTACTCTGTGTTCTGTATAGGAGTCTTCAAATCTTCAGGTATTTATGCTGGTTGAAGCTTGATGACTTTTAGAGTACTTTGAATTCGTGGAGAAATAGTTGTTGAGAATATAGCTGTTGGGAACATTTGCAGATTTGAATATTTGAATATTAGCTCTTCAAGAATGTCTCCCATGATGTTCGGCTTTTGTTGGTGGGAGCCTTGGCTCGCCTTGAAGAATGGTTGGTCTTCTTTCCAGTTGTCTTCCATTTGCTTTGTTTGAGAAGATATAATAAAATAATACAAGTGGCTCATGGAGTTGCTTTATTTGACTTTAAAGAAAATTCAAATCTTCTCAAGTCTAAAGTTAAAGCATATCAAAGACATTGGACATTCGAATCCATTAGAGAACATTATCACGAGTATTCAATTTCGTTTCCTCATTGATTTCTGTCTTCTTTCTTTGTTTAAATTCTGCAAAGAAAGTTCATCTTCATACTCTTGACAGATTTTGATTTCTATCAAGTTGATGTTATCTCAAACTTTAATCACCTGAAACTTACACACAAATGATATAAATGATGTTAAGAAGTAGTATAAATCATTTGAGTAATCATCTGGATGTTCTTGATGAGATATGATGTTTCAGTTATGGTGATTTTTTCGAATCGAGATGTGTAGATCTGTTGCGGAGTTCCAAGCTCGAGTTTACATAGGTAAGCTCGAGTTTGGTCTTCTTTTGAACTTGGATTTTTGCCTCGGAAGTCTCAAGCTCGAGCTTATAACTTATAGACTCAAGTTTGGTATTTATCGGGACCCGCTTGCACTGTCCGAGCTAAACTCGAGTTTGGTCACTTATAGGCTCGAGTTTGGCTTTTTCCAAAAGTTCATTTCTTCTCTGGAACTCTCGAGCTCGAGCTTATAACTTCAAGCTTTTGTTTGGACTTCTTCAAAATCAGCATTTTCCTCACGTAACCCGTAAACTCGAGTTTGCTACTTGTAAGCTCGAGTTTGCTACTTGTAAGCTGAGCTTGCAACTGTGTCAACTGTCGAAGACCATATCTCCCTGGTCTGAACTCCATTTTGGTTGGTTCAACTCTTTATGGAAATCTAGTTGAATCTACTTTCAAATGCCACTGATTTCAGCTCAATTGGATTTGTAGATTGTGAGTTATACGCAAAACATTGAGGCTTGGTTTTCTGTGTGGCGTGGATTTATCTGTCAACTTCCACAATTCATAACGCCTTGATATAAACTCCTTTGGGCCTGAATTTTATATCAAAATGACGCATTGAGAGTCTAGTTTCATATGCCACTGGTTTCACCTCAATCGGATCTCTAGTTTGGAAGATATCATCAAATTACTATATGTTGCCCGTGCTGAATGTGAAGCAGAGTTGATCACCGCTGTAAACTCGAGTTTGTACTGATGAGCTTGAGTTTGCCTAGTCCAAAAACACCAAAGCTGCTGAAGACACTTATAGACTCGAGTTTGGAGTGCTAAGCTCGAGTTTGCTCATATCGATAGGCAAACTACTTCAAAGAAGGTAGTAAACTTGAGTTTAATACTTGAAGGCTCGAGTTTGCTCATCCAACCTCATAGTTGCCGACTTTAACTTCGCCGAATTGATCCATTCAAACTTCCATTTGATTGTGGAAACTTCTAGGACCAATCTTAGAACTTGGATAATGATGTCTTCATTCCATTCGGCAAGTTCTTCCTTCTTTCATCTCCCAACTTGATGATTCTTCATCATTTAACTTAGGCTCATTATTCTTTGCAGCTTCTACCTTCTTCAATATCCAGAAAGCTGATCCTATTTTGAACTTCTTCCAGAATATCTTGTGTCGGCTTTCTGTATCAGCACTTATTCATGTGCAGTCCATTGTAGCTCAAATATTATGGTGAAGCTTCATTCCAACTTCTGTTTGATCATGGAGACCTCCAGTATCACATATAGTGCAAGTTCTTCTTTCTTGAGTCTCCTTTCTTGATCATTCTTCATTATTAAACTTTGCATCTACATTAAATATAAGAATTAGTCAAAGTATAAGATAAATGTAGTATGCAACCTTTTTGCTCTTAAGAATGGCATCTATATAAGACATCATCAAAACTACTCATAACCAACAGAAACTCAGTCATAGTAGGTCAAATGATCACACTTTGAGACACCTATTTCGGTGAAAGTGAAAGGGACCTAACCTATGAAATTCCTGAGCAGACCAAAGGCATGTCATCCCACGGATACGCGGAAAGACAAAGTGAAAATGACTCAATCTCGATTTATGCCAACAACTTTGATATGTCTCTAACGAAAAGTTTCGAGTCTAACAAAAAGTTTGAAATCTCATAACGGATAGATTGAAGCTTCTCCAACTGTGATTAATGAAGTTCAACTATAAAAGCTAGTGCATTCAAAAATCTATCAAATAGATCTAATCTAATATATTTATTTAATCTGAATTATAAGCCTACAGGTTTAATTTATCTTTGTAAATTAAATCTGAGATATTATATCTTTTATTTAATTAAATATGAGATACTATATCTCATATTTAATTAAATCGAGATACTATATCTTTATTCGAAAATTAAATCGAGATACAATATCTCAATTTATTATAGTTATTTATTTTTTCAAATAAATTAAATACTATATATAATATTATTATTATCTATAAATAATATCATTATTAATTTTGAATTTAATAATATATATATATATATATATATATATATATATTCATCCTAGATTAAACACGGTATTCATTAAATCTTAGACATATCCAAGATTCAATGAATCTGGACATTTTTGCTCGTGTTGGGCTATTATTGTATGCGACCCGCAGCCCACATGAGATTGGCAAAACGGCCAATACTATACCAGCCCACAAGTCACAAGCGGCCTCTAGCAAGACATTGCAACTACCCAATTCATATGGGGATTGATGATACGATACAACCTATCGTACAACCATGTCACGTCCCTTTTGTCACGCGATAATTTGGTCAAGGATGAGGCATGGATAATGTCAACTTCTTGTTCTTGACCATTACTTTCTCGATTCTCGAGTAGTCTAACAATTGAAATGGAAACTCCTTTCCATCGTAGTATGGCCATACATTTCTCAGACTCACTCATCGAGGGGCCCAGTATTATCTCTACAAAGGTGAGGGACAAATTTCATCTTGACCATTCACATTCCTCTCGCATGAAAACCACGATCCCGATCCAAGCCTTTATCATCACCCAGTCAAAGGTGACTTTTGACTAGGTCAAAGACTAGCAACTCTCATGTAGGAATCCATGATGATCTCAGGTGAAAGGGCGTTGTGACGCAGTTATACATGAGATAAACTTATGACTAAATCCATGCAGCTTTCTCATAGTGGATCGGTCCAGCACCTTGTACTCTTACAAGTGCCCATGACTTTGATTCGTATCTCCATACCTCATCAAAGTCATACTGGTCTTATTTCATCTTCACTCCTGCGTAGATGACCGACCAGGGACATTTAGGATAATCTTACAAGACATATCCAAGGATACAGTTATCACTATAAACATGCAAATGAAATGATAACTAAATGGAGAATACTTAAAACATTAACGTTTAAAGTACAATGACTTGCCCCTAAGGCATAATTTCCAACAACAATTTTGTCCATCTTCTTGTCCGAATCAGCCTCGCACTCATTCTCACTCACTCACGAATTAGTATCACGACTCACACTTCGAAGGCGAGGCCGATAGATTGCTCTGACTACTCAAAGTGAAGCACAATCAAATGTCTTTGAAATTGATGGTAGTGGTGGCAAAGAAGATGACAATAATAGTCATCAAACTCATGTTGCTTAGTAGTAAGCTTCTTATGTTTTATATGAGTTTTTTGTGGACAATTGTTTTCTTTTGATTTTTAATTAGTGACTGTGTTTGTTTGTTGCATGATGCATGTTGTTTAAATATTAATGTTGACAACATTTATTTGATAAATTAGAACTTTAATTGTTGTAATTTACTAATTATATTTCTTTGAAAAAAATAGAGGAAAAATAGGTAAAATTTGAAATAATAACTTCCAGCCCTAGACCTGGTGCTCTCAGGTCGGGCTTTGTAAAAAAAATATTTTTCATACCTCGAGTCTAAAAGGGCCATGCCTTTTAGGCCTTGGCCTTTCAAGGGCCGGCCCTGATTCCCAGCTCTACTAGCATTATCAAGATGTATTTTCTTTATAGAATAATCAGGGTAATGTGCTCTTAATCTAATTAATTGAGCAAGTAATCTTGCAAACACTAGGTTGCAAGAAGATAATAAGCAAACATGTGACCATTTGGTTGATACATCAATTAAAACCATATAGTACCTAAATGGTCCATATGGTGGGTGTATTGGCCCACAAATATCTCCCCGTATCCGTTCTAGAAATGTGTGAGATTCACTTTCTACTTTGCTTGGTGAGGGCTGAATAATTCACTTTCCTTTGGAACATGCAACACATGAGAAATCATGGAATTATGGTATTTGTTTACACTTTAGGGAATGACCACATGAATTTTCAACTATTTGTCACATCATGGTTTACCCGGGATGGCCTAAATGGTCATGCCAAACATTAAATATATTTTTATCAGTACACTTCTAGTTTATCATGACATTTGTTTCAATTGTACTAATATTTGTATAGTACAAACCAGAAGATAACATTGGTAATTTTTCTAGAACACATTTTTCACCAAATCTAACAATTATAATTTGTAGATATTCCATATTCCTCTCATTTATAGTCTCAATATGATATCCATTCCTGTGGATATCCTTAAAACTCCATAAATTTCTTTGAGACTTTCATGAATATAATGCTTCATTAATAACAATTTTTTTACCTTTGGTTAATATTATGATTGCTCTTTCGAAGCCTTCAATAAATTTTATATTACCCACTATGGTATTGATGCTTGTACTACTTATTTTATATCAATATGTAGAGCCTATTGGACTGCGTGTCCTTTGGTTGCTACTGAGGCCTCTTGAGGTAGGTAGTTAGGGTCTGCAGCCCTGGCTACTAAGGCCTCCCAACACTATTGGTTCTTGGGTCTTGTCTTGAACATGCTGTCTTGCAATTTGTGGTACATGCCATGTTTATTTTCCTGATTGTGATTTGCATAACATGCATTGCATACATATAATATATGAGTTTAACAGTTACTCTGGGGTTCAATTTTGAACTCCAGACTGTTTCAAAGAATACAGGTATTAGTTGCTGAGCTGTTCAGGAACAAATAGGTAAGAGCATGGTGTGGAAGACTGAAGAAAAAAGGGATGCCCTATCATATTTTTGTATATCAATTTTTGGGATGATTGTATGATTTATACTTACTGTTCACTATTTATTTTGGACGATTGTACCCTTAACCCTACGGGGACTACTTTATGTTTTTGTTTGTACCTTTACCTGTATATTGTAGTTGTCCAAACTGATCATATGCTCTTCCACGCACACTTTGGTATATGTTTAAAGTGATTAATGAACAAAGGAAAGGTAATAAGCAAAAAAGATCCCTCTAACCCGCCACCCGAAAGGGCGAGGCCGGTAAGGGTGTAGATTTCACTACCACGAGTGAACTTCCCAAGTGTTTTAGTAAGATAAGTATTCCGTTTCTCTAAAATACAACATTTTTCACAAATCTTTTCAGAAATATTTTCACAATCAGAAATTAGAGAACAAATATTTTGAACTTGTTCTTTAAGAGTTTTTACTTTTCTTTTTGAAGCAATAAGTTTTTTAGCTAGTTTTTGAAATTCCAAGTGAAGATAATTATACTCAGTGGGTAATTCATCAAATGAAGGTTCAGAATCATTTATCTCTTCACTCTCAGATTCTTCTTCTTGAGCCACAAGACCAATGTTAGCTCTTTCTTCTTCATCAGCTTCATCTTTATCAAATAAGCTATCTCCTTAAATGGCTGAGACATAAGCCTTCTTTTTGAACTTGTTGAATCTTTTCTTTTCTTTCTCCTTGTTCTTCAGTTGGGGACACTCAAACTTGATGTGGCCAGGCTTTTCACATTGGTAGCATATAATTGGCTTCTTGGACTCATTGTTAGTGCTACCCTTGTGAAACTTCCAGAATCCTTGATCTTTCTTGTAGAATCTCTTGAATCTCCGGACCATCATCCTGACCTCTTCATCGTCGTCTTCATCATCATCATCTGACTCCTTGTCTTTCTTGACTGTTTTAAGGGCAATTCCCTTATGCATGCTACCAATTTCATCAAGTCCTTTCCAGAGCTTGATTTTTCCTTCATATTCAGACAAGCTACCAAATAGATCTGCCACTTGTTAGCTCCAAATGATTGTTTTGATGATAACTAACCATTGTAAAAGGAACTTGATCAACAAGGTTCATTTACCATTGTGAAAATTAATCTGCAATTTTATCGTCGGATTGGCTCCGGTAACCTCGGTGGCTCCAGCCAAGTCCTTAGCTAAATTTGACAGAGTACAAATCTTGGCTCTAGCCAATTCTGGCTGACTCGAGCCAAGCCCTTGACTCCAGCCAAAGTTATTTGACTCGAGCCAATATCCTCTCTTCATTTGAAAAAAATACAATCGTTGGCTCTAGCCAATTCTGGCTGACTCGAGCCAAGCTCTGAACTCTAGCCAAAGAACATTGGCTCCAGCCAAGTTTCTGACCGTTACTTTTCAAATATCATTTTTACCTCTAGCCAATTTATTCTGACTCGAGCCAAGCCCGAAACTCTAGCCAACTTCATCTGACTCGAGCCTATATCCTATCTATATTTGTCAGAATGCAAATTTTGGCTCTAGCCAATTTCTGTTGCCTCTAGCCAAGACCCTGACTCTAGCCTGAATATTCTGACTCTAGCCTAGCGCGTTTCATCAGAACAATCAGACTCTAGCTGAATATTCGGACTCAAGCCTAGCATGTTACATTTGAACTATTTGACTCTAGCCTACACAATATACCTTGAGTCTTGACCAAAACTCTAGCCAGAATATTGAGACTCTAGCCTAGTGTGTTCCACCAAAGCAATTTGACTCTAGCCAAGAGAACCCGACTCTAGCCAAAAGAACTTGACTCTAGCCAAACGAACCCGACTCTAGCCAAATTTATCGTTTGAAAAAACCAGATTTCTAAACCTTGCTAAATCTCCGAGTATGGTTTACTTATTTTATATCTTCACTCATTATTGTTCCTAATCATGTTTAACAAGTTTGTTAATGAGTTTCGAGAAGAGTTTTATGGGGATTAACGCTAATTTGAAATAAAGCAACAATGTGTCGAAGCATTTAATGCAAAGCGAGAGATATTCACCATTTTGCGGATGACCTTCGACAACAACAACGGCTATTTCCTTGATACATTCTCACCTAATCTCAACGGACAATTTGAATAAAGAATGTCAACGGAGAATAACAGACGAATGTCATGTCAGAGGCATACGAAGGAAGAAACAGAGCAACGTTCTTCAACGGAAATATTTATTCACTCAACGGCTAATTCAAAGAGTCTCAACGGATAACTTCAAGCTTCAACAACGGTCATAAATGCCACCAACTATAAATGTTAGAAGCATTCAAATCTACAACTGTGAGAGGGAAACGCTGTGCATTCAATTTGATATTATTGCAATCTTCCGTTTCATTAGTTTCATTTAATATCTTCGGATATTCTTGTACTTCAGTGTTCATCACTCTATCTACTCGTGAGGAGTTCATAAACCTTTACCTTTTTATCGTTGAATCTTAAGGTTGAGGAACCTTAAGAGAAGGTGTATCAATTACAACTTGTAAGGGGGAGTGGAGTACGTGAGGATCATCCTTCGTTTACGAGTGTGTAATTGTGTACGTGGTTATTTGGTTACGGCTTGTAAAGAGGAGTAAGTCCTAGTGAGAGGATTACTCGAGAGTTACAGAGTGTGTAATCAAGTTTCTAGATAGTGAAATCTCGAGTGTTTCGGGGATTTGGATGTAGGTCAAGAGTTGGACCGAACCAAGTATAAATCCATTGTGTTAAATCTCTCTTACCCTTACTCGTTTATCCCTGTTTTGCACTATCCCAACAGAGCATTTTCGCGAGAAAATTTTATATCCCCAATTCACCCCCCTCTTGGTGATATTCCGTCTTTCATTGATCCCATTGACTCTCCACGAACCTCTTCAATTGTAGTGACCTTAGCTTCTCATTCCTTGCTGAGAATGCTCACAATTTTCCTCACTTGGACTTGTTGATCATATTCTTATCACAGTACCGTAAGTTTATTAATCAGATGAGTGAATCTGAGTTGGAATTCATTAATGGATTCTCCAGACTTCATACGAAGTAAATCGTATTCAGTCATCAAGGTATAAACACGATTTTCCTTGATTCCAGTTGTCTCTTCATGAGCAATTTCTTGTGCACTCCATATTTCTCTAGCAGAAGATAGAGTGCAAATCCTAAAATATTCTTTTTGACTTAGAGCACTCTGGAGCATTAGAATAGCCTTGCTATTGAGAGTGACTTGACATCTATCATTTTCATCGCACTCTTCTTCTAGCTTAGGAACCCTAACACCGTCTTCTACTGTGGATGGGCTGTAGTATCCTTTCTCGAACACATTCCACAAACCATACTCAGTAGCCATTACAAAGACTCTGAATTTGTCTTTCTAGAATGAACAATATTCTCCATTGAAACCGGGAGGTCTGTTGATAGATGCTCTGTCTAGTAGTATTTCGTCCAAAGTGATTCTTCTTGAGATGTTAATCATTTAGAGAGAAGTCTAGCTCTAATACCAAATGTAGAACAGAATATCACCAAGAAGGGGGGGTGAATTGGGGATTTAAAAATCTTTTTGAATAACCTAGAAGCAGATGCACTATAATAGAGTATAACAGAGAGGGAGAAAGAGATTGATACAGATGATTTATACTAGTTCGGTCTCAAATCTTAACCTACGTCCAGTCCCTAGACTCTCTGGGATTTTCACTATCACTTCAATTGATTACACACTTAGTACTCAAAAGTAATCCTCTCACTAGGATTCACCCCCACCCCTTACAAGTTGTAATCAAATAACACAATCTCAAAATACTAATACTTTGAGATTCTTAGAATGATTTATAATCAGAAATGAACTTTTTAAAAGAGCGGATAGATAAACATTGAAGTTTAGTATATCAGAAGATATTACAACGAGGAGTGAAACTGTAAATGCGTTTTGATCATGTGAGCATTTTTGTTTCTTGGTTGTTGGAACGAATTGAATGCTTCAACTTATATATGGGGAAGGCATTTAATGACCGTTGAAAGCTTTTGGTGCACCGTTCAAACGAATGAATGTAGTTGTTAGAGTTGGGTCTCGTTCATTTATCGATGCTTGATTCGTTCGCAAACCTTGGTTAACATTCTTAATGTTCTTCCCGTTGGATGATCTGGCTTCCAAATGAGGAAAGAAACCATTATTACCTTTAGTATGCAGAGAATGCTTAACAAAATCCATGCTTCATTTTCTAAACCAGCATTTAATGCTTTTGACATAATCACTTACTTTTTGGTTAATCTTCAATTAATCATTCATTTGATAATCTGAAACTCACTAACAAACTGATTAAACATAGTTAGGAATAATAATGAGTGATAATATGAAGTATACAAACCATACTTAAAGATTTAGCATTTACGGATACGGTGATAGCAAAACAGAGATGTGTTACACTCGAGTTCAACTCATCTAAACTGGAGAAGGTGACTCAAGTTTAGCATTCTAAGCTCAAGTCACAAGTTCATCTTAAACAAGTTGGCGTTTAAATGAAGATGTCTCGTATAACTTAGGCTCGAGGTTAAAACATTTAATTCGAGTGCATGACTTGAGTCACATAAGGTTAGATCGAGTCAAGCTCTTCTTTCTCAAATGAACTTCGAAATAGCATTTTGAAAATGGTTTGAAATCGTATCAGCTCGAGTCATTTAGTGACTAACTCAAGTTAACTAATTCATTTGAAAATAGGTTTCAAACACTATCCTAGAGTCAAGGACTACTGAATTTGAAAATAAGTTTAAGTCCACAAAATATGACTGGAGTCAAATAGCACAGGCTCGAGTCACTTTAAGTTCAAAATACTTTGAAAGATCTCTTCCTTGCATTGACTCGAGTTAAACAACCTAAAACTCGAGTCAAGTCGAGTTCAAATATTTTGACAACTCTCTGTCTTGAGTTAACTCAAGTTTTGCAGCACACACTCAAGTCAATTAGACAAAGCTTTGACAGTAGTTTCTAGTTTAAGTTAGATCAAGTTAGAAGCATTTTGACTTAAACCATTAACTTCATTTTTTTCACAATTGTCAGTTATCATCAAAACACATAGATAACTAACAAGATACTCCTCCTCCCATGTAAAGATTTTGACTTAAACCATTAACTTCATTTTGTTTACAATTGTCAGTTATCCACGGGTGGAAAAAAGGATTTTAAGACCGGACAAAAGAGGCACTCTAAGACCGGACTAGGCACGATATTAAAAGTTAGGTCTAAAAGTCCGTCACTTTCAAGACCGGATTCGAACTGGTCTAAAAGAAACTTTTTAGACCAGACATTTTAAAAGTTAGGTCTTAAAAGTCGTACTAAATAGACCCGATATGTATTTTGTTCGGTCCTAAAAATCAACTTTTAAGACCGGACATAAACATAGACCGGTCTTAACATATCGACATTTTTAAGACCAGATAAATAATCTCCGGTTTAAAAAATACCGACTTCTAAGACCAGACGACTAACTAATCCGGTTCTAAATTTAATTAAATTTAAGACCGGGTAATTGGTAAAGCCGGTCTTAAAAGTTGAACTTTTCAAGATCGGGCTAGACGTTTAAGACCGGACTTATAAATGCATCCGGTCTTCAAATTTGAACTTTTAAGACCAGCGATATTATTTCCCGGTCCAAATTTTCCAGAATTTTTCCCTGTTCTGTTCTTCCTAATCATATATATATTACACACATCCACCACACAATCCAGCACAAAAAATTAGATACTTTAAGCTACAAGCTATGAACAATCCATTATGAATAAATTGAATTGGGAAAAGAATACAAATATCATAGGCCATGAGTTATGTGGCCTCTTAATTTAGTACAACGCCGTAATGAATTATCTTACAAATACAATGATGATTTACAAATAAATACCGCAACATGCCTTCATCCGATCCCACCCAACAACGTAACATGATATCCCCTTTTATAACATATATATCGGATCGCCACAAAATAAAACAAGAACAAAAGTTTGATGTCGTGTCGTTTAATTAAGAACAGTACAACACCGTAATGATGAATATATACATGTAATAAGATAACTTACAAATACAATGATGAGTTTCAAATACCGCACCAAGCCTTCATCTGATCCCACCCAACAGCATACGTAACATTATATCCCCTTTCATAACATATATATCGGATCCTGCCACAAAATAAAACAAGAACAAAACCTTCATTGTTTAAGAACATAGAAGGAATATAGTTAAAACCTTAAAGTTTTCAAAGAATTCTGCATATGAATATTACCATATGAATTGACTCTTTTATAAAGGGATATCCTCACATATCCCTTCTTGATGATCATTTCTTATTAGGGTTCATTATCCGCTTCATCTTCTTCATTCATGTCAGGGTATACCCCTTGAAAAAGAAGTACTCTCGGGAAGACCGTAATTCGAATGAATTTCATCATCACTATCAATGACCCTTTTTCCTTGGAGAGCTACAGACCACATTTTATTTTCCTGATCGATGATATAGAACACTTGTTTTGCCTGGTTTGCCATAATAAAAGGTTCATCTCCAAAACATCTACCATTGATATCGACTAATGTAAGTCCTAGCCGATCGATCCAAACACCATTTTTGACATTAACCCACTTGCATTTGAAAATGGGAAATCTAATTTTAACATAGTCCACCTCCCAAATCTCTTCAATAACCCTATAATATGGCATGACTGCCAATAAAGGCCTCTTGTCTTTGGAGGCCGGAGAAGTGCATAGATTCAGCCTCTAACATAACACCACCGTTGTGGACGGTGCTCCTATCATCTAGGGACTTCGTGTAAAATGTATAACCATTGATCACATACGAATTCCAACTTATGACATCAACCTCAGGACCACGGGCTAACCATTTGATTGTATCAGAAACACATTCCTCTCCCTCGAACTTTTGTTTGAACCGGTTTGCAAATGTTCTGTATGCTCCCTAATTAACCTTTGTTCGGTCATTCGATGATTTTCTTTCCTTACGGCTTCTTTATGTGCGGCTATCCGGCTTGAACTTCATCAACATTATTCAAGATGTATAAGTGGACTTGTGACAATTCATCGGGATCCACACTCTTTACCGAAGCACCTCGTCTACCCCCTTCAAAGATGCGACGTTTTGGAAGCCCAATATGTCTTACTTTGGCCAAATAATTTTGACAAAATTCCATGACTTCTTCAGAAACATATTTCTGAACAATTGATGCTTCTGGCCGGTATGCGTTCTTCACCTACCCTTTTAGGAATTTCATAGATCTTTCAATTGGGTACATCCACCGTAAATGGATAGGGCCGCACAACTTTATCTCCCTCACTAGATGAACAATTAGATGAACCATGATGTCAAAAAATGTAGGAACAAAAAGCTTCTCAAGGTGGCACAAGATAAGATATCCTTCATTCTCCAATTCATCCAACTTTTCAATCTCAAAAACTTTACTACAAACCGCATTGAAGAAGAAACAAAGTCTAGTCAAGACAACCCAAAGATCATATTCGGCGATGCCTCGAATAGCTGCGGGAGTAGCTGTTGCATCAAGACATGACAATCATGAGACTTTTGCCCTACTAATTTCAAGTCCTTCATCGAAACAAGCCTCTTAAAGTTTGAAGAATACCCCGACGAAACTTTTGTACCATGTAAACACTCACAAAAACTTCATTTCTCATCCTTAGAAAGAGTATGAGAAAGGGGGACAATAAGTTCTCTTCCCATATGGCCTTGGATGTAAGTTTTCGCGTATTCCCATTACTTGCAAATCCAATCTTGCCTTCACACCATCCTTTGAACTACCTTCTATGTTGAGAAGCGTGCCAACAATACTATCACATACGTTTTTCTCCACGTGCATGACATCAATACGGTGTCTCACATCAAGATTGCGCCAATATGGAAGATCGAAGAATATAGATCTCTTTTTCCATATATTTGTTTCTTTTCTACTCTTTCGGTCTTACCGAAGATGACACGATATTTTCACCTTTTCATAAACTTGCTCCCCAGTCAATGCCACCGAAGCATCTTCATACTTCCGGCCACCAAAAAAGGCTTTCTTAATCTACGATATGGGTGGTCCCGTCGAAGAAATCTCCTATGTGCAAGATAAACTGTCTTTCTTCCATGTTGAAGTTAATGGTAGCGTGTGCCTTCTTCACAAATCGGACATGCTTTGTGGCCTTTTACACTATACCCTGACAAGTTCCCATATGCTGGGAAGTCGTTTATAGTACAAAATATCATGGCTCGCATTTTAAACACCTCCTTCTTGAAAGAGTCAAATACATCGACATCTTCTTCCCACAACTCCCTCAAGTCTTCGATCAAGGGCTGAAGGTAAACATCAATGTCATTTCCAGGTTGTTTTGGTCTCGAAATCAACATAGACAGCATGATGTACTTTCGTTTCATGCATAACATTGGAGATAAGTTGTAAATAATAAGGAGCATGGGCCATGAACTATGTATCTTTTGCTAAGGCTACCATAGGGATTCATGCCGTCTGTGCTAAGTGCAAGCCTAAGGTTCCTAGGTTCTTCGCCGAAGTTCGGAAATAATTGATCGATTTTCTTCTATTGAGAAGAATCGGCTGGATGTCGAAGTTTTCCATCAGAAATCCTCTCATCAACATGCCACCTCAAATTGTTTGCATCACTTTCTTTAGCAAACAATCGCTTGAACCTTGGTATGATTAGAAGATACCACAACACTTTTGCAGGCCCCTTATTTGACTTGTACCTTGGGGTTTCACATATCGGACAATTCTGCTTCTCTTCAAACTCTTTTCTATACATTATGCAATCATTCGGGCATGCATGAATCTTTTTGTACTTCATCCCTAGTGGACAAAGTATTTTCTTTGTATCATAGTATCGATGCGGCAACACATTATCATCCGGAAGCATGTCCTTAAAAGTCTCAAGCATTTCAGAGAAACTCTTGTCGCTCCATCCATGACGTGCCTTCAAGCTTACTAATTTCAATACAGCGTTTAACAATTGGTATTTTTTACACCCAGGGTATAGTGGGGTCTCTGCATCACTGCACATATTACCATATGCATGTGATTGCTCAAAAGCCTCTTCTCCTACATCACTAATAATGTCCTCTATGTGATCATCCATATCCGTGTCATTATCATCGAAGGCCACTTCCTCATGTTGAGACCCACTTGGCATTTTTTCACCATGCCATGACCATACCGTATAAGTCTTAAAACATCCTTCATAAATTAAATGTGTGTGGATAACTTCAGGACTTAATCGCCTCTCATTCAAACATTTTACACAAGGGCAATAAAACTTCCCACTATTATCATGGGCATTTTGTTTAGCAAATTTTATAAATTCCCTCACCCCATTCTGATATTCAACACTCGTCCGTAAAGCATTATTTATCCAACTATGATCCATAGAAGAATTCCTATATATAGACGGAAAGATTTAACATACATAATCCGAAAAAATTGAAACTTGCATATAAAATAAGACATACATAATCCAAATGCATATATATGCTCAAATGTCGGTTATGTCTTTTTTTTTTTCTTTACGGAGAAACTTGCCCATTAAATGCATAACGAAGAATCACTTTTGGTCATAAATGTATCACAATGAATCCAATAAGCAAAATAAATGCATGACAAGGAAATTAAATGCATCGCATGAAGGTCTTCTGGACTCACTTTGTAGCATATAAATTCAAATGGGTTTCTTTGAGTCTTTCCTCTCCGGCCACAAACGTTGATGTTGCGAGACAAGCAAGAGTAACCTAAAAACACTAGTTCGTCGATTCGGTAGGTCTAAAGTGAAAATATAATCTTCAATATACAATATTCATTAACAACAGAGAAACCCACAAGAACATTTCATCGATTTCGTTCAACCCATGAAAAACCCAAAACCATAACCAGGAAAATAATAAAGTTATATAACCAAAACACCTCGTACAACTTGGTCTATAGACGTTTAGCTAAGGAACCAGAAAGTGATTGTCGAGAGAGCAATGCGAAGCAGCGACGACACAACAAGCAAAATGTGGAGACAGAACCTGAGTAATCACTCTCGGCGGGACAAGAGAAGTTCTGAGAGGGAAATTTAATTTTCCCCGCGAAAGAGACAAGTTTTAGTATTTTGGATTTTATTAAGACCGGTTAATTATAAAGTGTCCGGTCCTAAATATATAATTTTATTAATAAGACCGGTTAGTTATAAAGTGTGCGGTCCTAAAGAATAATTTTATTAATACCTTTTTAAGACCGGCAATTAAGAATACTTCGGCAGGAACCTCTGCATGGTCTGAAGGTTGGAGGGGGGGGTGCGGCAACTTCTTCATCATCCGAAATAACAATGGGTCCGACGACCCGAGATTCTTTGGTCACAACATAACGTACTCTCGCTGGAGGAGGCGCACCGTATAACGATCTAAGTCTGGAAAGAGCTTCAGGTGTAAGAGTACCCCCTATGAGGAGTTCTCTTGCATCTAACCATGGTTTGAGGCTTTGAGCAGTTTGGGCAGAGAGCTCCAAATACACTCTTTTTATTAATAAGAACATGGAGGTTAGTGTGCGGAGTTAATGAGGACAGAGAGATGGATACATTCTTTTTATTATGTAACCCGATTTAAAAGTATATATTATTTATTTTTTCATATAAATAACTTTTAAGACCGGATGTTTAGAAACATCCGGTCCTAAATGTCTACTATTTATTTTTCCATACAATTCAATTACTTTTAATACCGTCCATTTATATTATATCCGGTCCTAAAAGTCAATTATTTTTTTATCAATTATTTATTTTTGTAAAGTAAGAATTTTTCCGTAAAAATATTACTTTTAAGAACGGATCTTTTACAAAATCCGGTATTAAATGTTCAATCACTTCAAACTCAGATAGCAGAGTCGATCCTTGCACCCCGTACACATGATCCCAGTCTCTTCGGCTTCAAGGTTGTAACCGACCAACTAAGCGTCTCCTCATATTCTCGAAGAACAATGCGTCTCCTCGTAAAAAGTTCACAACGCTTCATATTCTTCAGGATAGGTTCTCTATTTAAACCCGTTCTTACTTTAGTTTCTTCACATTCTTCTCCATCACTCTACACGGCCTCCTCCACCGACTAAAACCCACATCGTAATGGCCGCTCCACCAGTCCTCCTTTTCCTCCTCCTCATCTTCAACCTCGGCCCCTCCTCCACCGCCTCCAAATCCAACCGTCAAGCGGTTGGTGCGGGATTGTGTGGCCGCGTCGATCACATCGACCGACGCTTGGGCCAATTGTTTCAAGCGGTTCATACCGTCAACCAAAAAGCGACCATGGTACTCGACGCCAATGACGTGGAGTACGATCCTTCACAAGAGGACGCCTCCGAAGCCTCCAAAATCGCCTTCGATGCCTCCCACCTCTCCGACCACGGGGAGGATTAGTTGTTTTATAGTTTTTTTTTTGCTGTTTTTTTTTGTAATCACTGCCCTATATTATTAAATAAAATATTTCTGCATTTTGTTCTTATGGGAGTTTTAATTAATCTGCCATTTTAATTATATGCATTATCTGAACCTGGAAAGCAATAAGAAAGTCAATTATGAAATATGGAAAATGACAGACTCAAAACACTATTTTTTTTTAAAAAAAAAGACAGAAATTAGGCAATTATGAAATATGGAGTTTATTACGTTATAATATGGACAAATATTTAATTTAATGTTTTAATGCTATCACACTCTATAAATAAATAAAGTAAATCGGTTATGAAATATGAATAATAGGGAAAGACTTTAATTTAATAATATGATTATTCATTTAATAAAGTAGTTACGAATAGAATAATTAATAATGTAGACTATAGTTACTGCATATTGAATAAATATTTAATTTAAGCAAAAAGATTATTCATTTAATTTTTAAGAGATTATATATATATAAATATATATTATTAATAAATAAACGAAGACTTTTAGGACCGGCTACTTAGTGAACATGCGGTCCTAAAAGACTGGCGTATTTTACCGTGAATCACGAAGACTTTTAAAACCGGCTCTTTAGTAAACATACGGTCCTAAAATATCGGCAATTTTGAATTAATAAACGAAGACTTTTAGGACCGGCTACTTAGTGAACATGCGGTCCTAAAAGACTGGCGTATCTTACTGTGAATCACGAAGACTTTTAGAACCGGCTCTTTAGTAAACATACGGTCCTAAAATACTGGCAATTTTGAATTAATTAAACGAAGACTTTTAGGACCGGCTACTTAGTGAACATGTGGTCTTAAAAGACTGGCATATTTTACTGTGAATCACGAAGACTTTTAGAACCGGCTCTTTAGTAAACATACGGTCGTAAAATACTGACAAATTTTCACAAATAAATAAACGAAGACTTTTAGGAACGGCTACTTAGTAAACATGCGGTCTTAAAATACTGGCATGTTTTCCAATAATAAACGAAGACCTTTAGGACCGGCTGTATAGTAAACATACGGTCCTAAAATACTGTAATTGTGAAAAAAAAATAAACGAAGACTTTTAGGACCGGCTACTTAGTGAACATGCGGTCCTAAACTTCTCGCATTTGTAAATTAAGCAATGAATCTTTTTGTCCACCATCCAATACATTCAGCAACCACTAATGGACAAAAGGAAACTTGTTTTAAATGAATTAAAAAATTATTATTGTATACTATCACAAATTGGACAATTGTTCATTATAGACCGAAGATGATTGTTGATACAGCTAGCATATATTTACAATGAATTCACAAATCAACTATTTTTCGATTTTTCGAGATGATCAGATCATACAGATATTCAGATAACACATTGCGTGTGCGCTCAATATCACCATCGGGAAAGGGGTCAAGACACGGTCAAACGTACGTAGCATCAAAGACGAAATATATTAGTCGTCCTTCCTTGCATATCAAAGGGGTGGCGCACGAGGCAAAGTTATGTAATACATTTACCTTTGCTTGGATGTTAGTCATTGGTTGCATGACAATATTATACATGTGTGTCATGACATAATGTCCACATAAGTTGGACTCCTTCGGTTGCCGACGGGTCTAAAAACAAACAAGAAATATATATAAGAGCATATATTTTTTCTGACCAAGTTCACAAGCTAGCCAGTGTGCCAGTGTCCAAATATGTACTAACCTTTGGTTTGATCCATGTAGGATCTTTGACTTAAGTCCCAGACTTGTTGTTGACCTTTTCTTGGAAAGATTTTAAGGGCCTATATATTGTCAAAATCACAAATTTACTCAATAATGGTTACTGAAAATTTACGAGAGATTTCGAGACTAGACAATCAAAATGACATATGCTTACTTGTTCACCATCTGCTACAATGTAGCTGTTGGTTCGTAGTGAAGGGAGCATAAAAAGACCACTTTATTCTCATTCGGGCAAATCAGGACCAACTGCCGATGGCGACTGAAAATTCACAACAGACAAGTACTCAGTAATATGTAGCGAGAATATAATTAAGGGAATTGAGTAAAAGAATTATGATATGTACCTATTGTAGTATGGTGCCAAGTACCAATTTTTCCTATTCTTCTTGGTCAACCTTGTTGTTATGTATGATTGTCTCTCCGCTAAGGGTGGTTGACTCACGTACTGCGGGCACAAGAATCCAATATCTTTGCTTCTGCTCTGCTGTTCCAATTCACGATGCAATAACCTAAAATAATGACGTCAGGGAAATTATACGTATGTGAGTGTCTCACATTTATGTTATGTACTCATAGAAGAAGATACTTACTTTATAAACATGAGAATAATTGAATCAGTAAGCTACTGTTTATCAAACAGTAGGGAAATTATATCATCTTGGTCAACCAAAACCTGGTGCTTGTTTTTAAGACTTACTTACGTATTGACAGCCATCGATTAAGTGCAACTTGTTTATTGGATACCATAAGGACAAGCTTGTCCTTGGCACTCAACTCAGCCGTGCCAACCAATTCAGGAGGGGGTGGAGCCTCAAGAGGAGTAGAAACATGCACAAGCTTCACTGGCCACAAGATCAAGGTTCCAATGACATCACTCATAAGCTTCAGCTCATCAGTTGGGAGAGGGAGAGGTGCATCAACGATCACCTCTTCAACTGACACTCTGACTTCATCATAAGCCATTTGTTGGTGGTGTACAGTTGACCCCAAGTTGTGGACAGTCCCTTTTTCAACCAATCATCTATCATGATGTTCAAGATCCTCCACATAAAGGTCACAAGGTTGCTGTGACTGTCAAACAATGCAGCTCTCTCTAGTGCTCGCATAGCAGTTTGTAGGTGAGGTGGCAAGGGAACACTGGTCTCGCACGAGAGCTCACAAGCACCTTCATTTGATTCATTTCCTCCTTCATCTCCCTCAGCTGGGATTGAAAATAGGCAGTCAATGAAGCTTCTTTAGCCGCTGCTTGCTCTCTCAATTTGGCCACCTCCTGTGCCACCGTCTGTTCTATCTCCTCCCGGGTAACCATATTTTTTTCTGGCGTTTGGCGCTACCAAAGTATTCCTTTAGGCCTACCCTTCCTCCAATCCCCCTTACATGCCCCGCGTGATCCGGTTTTCCGGTCGCAATGGTCAGAATATCATTCCTCCCGTCCGACACAAAAGATCCCTCCGCTTGTTTCTTCTTTAGATCTTCCTGTAGGATACAGATAATGAGAAGCTTAGTAATGAAACATGTTTGGTAACTATAAATTAACAATAACGATACTTACAACTCTTTCAGCAACTAGACGAGTCTGTTCACTCGTGTAGGCGTCACTTGGCTTTTGCCGAATATACAACCATAACTCATCACGACGTATTGGAGATGGCGGATCATGTATCGCAGAAGGATTGGATTCTTCTTCTGCTTCATCTTCCAATCTCTTCCGCTTGGCCGCCATCAATTCTTGTTCATCCTTTTTGTATCCGCCGCGAGAAGCCCTATGCGGGCAATCATTCTTTCTCCCTATCTCCTGTGCTTGTTCCCTTCTTTTCGTGAATCGAAATGAAAAAACTATTAATTATGAATTCCACCATCTCACTAACGAGAAATTAGAGAACTTCGCTTGATATGAACCTCAAACACTAGTCAAATTCACTTCATCAAGTTGCAACATTTCATTTAAGGAGGATGTAGAATTGTAGAAGAAATTGGGAGAACCAGAGTAAAGTGAGTTGCATAACTGCACCAAAACCTTTACACAGTTAACATACTAACTAACTAATAGCAATGTCTAACCACTACCTACTACAAAAGAACTAGCTAAGACTATAATAATGGTTTGACTCTTATGCCATTATTATTTCCCTAATTACCTACTTAGTATTTTACCTTTGCACGCTTTACATATCAGACTTGCATACAACTAAGACATGCTCCTCTTATGCAGGACAAAGGATGGAAATATATACTTCTATTCACAAACCAAACAATCTAACTAACAGGATTAGATGAACACGTACAATAACATTCACATATCCGCACAAGTTAATAAGCAAATAAAAAGAGGGCAAACAAAACTAAATAACAACTCACCAAAGCTTCGAGTTGGTATTGCGGTGAACAAATTGTTGCCAAGTTTGTTCATCAATAAATGTGTACTTGTCCCAAGGATTATGATCAGGCCTAACATCGGAAAAAATATATGTGTTAGCTAGAAAGGTCTTAAACTTCCTCCACCGATCTGCACAATAAGACAATGTCTTGTCTTTCAACTTCTGGGAGTCAGGGACAGTGTATGTGAGCCGGATAGTGTCCTAAATAGGACCCTTTACTGCGAGACGGTCAACATTTTTCCACTCATCTGTCAAGATGCTAGCCTTGCTGCGTGCTAGATAGCCGACAAAACTATTATATTTTTGTTTATTAGGACCGAAAGGAGCCAACTTTTCATCAAACTGAATCTCAAACTTTGACCCAGAGGACCGACTTACGGATACATCTTTCATTCGTGTGCTACTTCTACCACGGCGTGCAGGGCGGTTACGAGGCTCATTGTGAGATGAAGAGGGTTCGTTCTGACTCACACCAGTCGCACCAGTAACTGTCGTTGAAGGAATAGCAGAAGAACCGTTTTCTCCGTTCATTTTCTAGAATGGAAGAGGCCGAGAGGTGGTGCGAAAGAGGAACGCACGAGAAAGTGAGAGAGTAACGAGAGGATGGTAGTGGTGGGCGAGGAAGAGAAGTAATGCAACGGGAAGAGGGGTTTCACAACAAGAACGAGAGGTTTGAGAGTTCGAGAGCAACGTATCGGTCGTAACTCTTACGGCAATGTCGCACGAATATTTGGCGCTTTAGTTTCCATACCGGACGAATTAAAAGGCCGGTCTTAAAGGTCAACATTTAGGACCGTCCATTATTAAAAGCCGGTCTTAAAGGTAATAAAATTTCTGAATAATTTTTTTCAATAGTTGGTACCGGCCATACTTTAAGTCCGGTCTTAAAAGTATAACATTGAAGACCGTGTTTATATATGTCCGGTCTTAAAAGTTTTAACTTTTATATTTAAATTTTCCGATTATTTTGGTCCGCAAAAAATATAAGTTCGGGCTTGTACGAGATTTCTCTATAAAATAATATAAATTTTAATTACATTTTTAAGACCGGTTGGTTTTTAAGCGGTCGAATAATATATTTAAGACCTATTAATAAAGGATCCGGTCCAAGAAGTTCATGATATTTACAAAAGCGCCACCTTTGGTCATACATAAGAAGTTCTTTATATTTACAAAGCGCCCTTGGTCATAGCTTCAAGACCGTTGCGACGAATGTCCGGTCTAAATGAGGCGGTCTTAAAGCCATTTTTTGCACCAAGTGATCATCAAATCACATGGAGAACTAACAAGATACTCCTCCTCCCTTGTAAAGATATTTTTCTTGCTAATATATGATATGATTTTACTTTGTTTTATGTTGCTCTTGGTATGGCCTTGTATTTGTTGTATATATAAAAACAAAAGGAAGAAAATTAGCACAGGGTTAATAGGTCAAAAAAGTTTATAAGAGAGATATGAGACATGCATAACAAGGAGTGTAATACCCAAAAAAAATTATTTATCATAAATATTATGTTTTGATAAATAATATATATTAAAAATAGGAGAGTATGTTGTCTCAAGATTTTGTAATTTATTGATTATAATTCTTGGGCAATTTTTTCCTTGAATTTTAATAAACCAAAGTTCAATTTTCTAAATTTCATTTAGGGATCATAAAATACCTTATAATTTTCATATTACAACATAGTTTATATTTAATCATAAAGAGCCATAAAATGTCATGGAAATACCTAAACCAAATAAGGAAATTAACAACAATTAGTGGGCAATTAAATTTACACTAATTAAGATAATTGTATAAGTTTTCATAATTAATCAAATGGCAAATTAAAAGTCATCAATTAGGGATGTATTAATTTAATTAAAAATCAAGGATCAATTAAAAGATAAGATTAAGCCTTGAATGAGTTTCTAATGACTATAATCAATTAAATAACCAATCACACAATAACAATTATACCTAATAACATTTTAAACACTACATTAGGAGTACTAATTAGGATGAAATATCAATCCCCTTGAGTCATGGTGTGGGGCAAAAATATAACAAGAAAGAGAAAGGGAAGATTAAACAATAATAAAGATAAGAGCACATGGGATTTAAAACAAAAATCTTCAATAGTAAAAGGATATTTATACATAAATAAAGGGTCAAGATTGGGTTTCATAAAGTTAAATCTAATATTTCCAATTAATCATGTAATTAATCTTAATCCATGTGATATTTAATGGACAAAGGATATTCACAAGGATTAAGCTTTATGAAATCAAATTTAAAACCTTTAGATTAGCTTTATAAGTTTTAATCCAAACCTTTGATTTGTGTTGGAAAAATCTACACACTATTGATGATATTTGTTAATGATTTAGGATTAAGAATTAATGAAATTACTTAGCCTCTCTAATTAGTAATTTTCGCCACTTTAAATAATTAAAGGGAGAATTAATTAATCTTTGGTTAATATTGCGAATATAGTGTTTTAGGGGTTATTAGGCCTAATTTTCAAAATTTGATAGGTTACTATATTAATCTTGATGATTAAAAACCCCTTATGTGTTAATCTTAGCCCTTAGATATCATTTGGATGTTAATTAAGTTGACATATTCTCACTTATGCCTTTTCAACTTAATTATTATTTAATTTTGAAAATTAATATAAATATTTCAATTATTGCAAATTTAATTGCCCAATAATTGTTGATAGTTTTCTCTAATTGGAATAAGTATTTCCATGTCATTTTATTGTCTCTTATGATTAAATTAGGATTGTACCTAATTATGGAGACTTTAGGGTATTTTATGATCCATAAAAGAATTTAGGGATTTTGAATTTTTTTGTTTCATCTTAAAGAAAAAAAAATTGCCCTAGAAAATAACTTAAATACACTACAAAATTTGAGACCATATATTCACCTATTTTAAATAGGTATCATTTACCAAAATATTATATTCAAAACAATTAGGGATTTTTTTTTTCGGGTATTACATAAATGAAGTTAGAAGAGGATAAAGAAGAGAGGGATGAGGGGGACAGTTTGGAGGTGTTTGGGAGAGTGAAGAGAGGTGTTTGGGAAAAGGAATAAGAGAGTTTGAAACCAAACATAAGCCTAGACATTTTGCTATAAATAGGAGGCTTGGCTTCACTTCATTATTCACACCAACACAAGCAATAGCATCTGAATATAGAGAGTAGAGAGTGAGTAAGGAAAGATTGAAGGAGTTGAAGCAAAAACAAAGTAAGTTCTTGAAGTTCTAGCTTTTAATTCATAGTTAGTTTATGCTTTGATCTTAAATCTTCAAGAGCAATTTTGTTTTCATGTTTTTATGATTAGAAATGTTTTTATTTCGAATGTTTGATGAAAAATATGGTGAAGCAAAATTTTTGGAAGTTGAAGATCAAAGTAGCGAAATTCTGGTGAGATTTTCGGTTAGAAGTTTCCCGGAGTCAGCAACATAGAGGCCATGATTTTATATTGATTATGAAGTTATTAAACTCTGAGATTTTTCATGGTTAAATTAGATATATAGAGAATTCCAAGTATGCCCAGTATGTGTCATTTTGAGTTTTGTGCAAGGAGATAAAAATTTCTAAAGTTGAGCTACGTTTTTCTTGAAAATTCTGGGCAGAGGTTGGAAACACAAAAACTGGGAATGATTCACAAGTTTTTGGTCAAAAAAAGGAATTTTTCCTCAAAACTAGACATCCTAAGGATTCTGAGGAATTTTACGGAACGTCGTTTCTATTTTTGTGGAATTAGTTACGATTTTTCAAAAGTTAGCGAAAATTCTGCCTGAAATGCTGACTGAGCGTTTTTTGGAAAATAAGGGGATATAATTGGAATAATAAATCTACCAGGGGTAAAAAGGTCAGTAGTGGCTAAAATATCTCTCAGGATATTATTTATAAGAGAATAATGCGGTAATACTATTATAGGATATCCGGGAAAAATCAGGGGTCGTACCGAACCGACAGACGTACTGCCATCCGCACGGACTAAGGTACGGACACGTACTGTAACATTAACTCTGATGCTTCTTGTATGCTTATATGTGATAGATGATTTCATAGGGTCATGGACAAGACCTGGTCTTGGACATGCACCGTGACTAAGATTATGTCTTAGATCACTACTTATACATTCAGCTTTGTACAGGTTATAGTCTTGATAATACCGTTGAGTTTTCCTAACGATAAGGACACGAGGGCCATCGTGGCACTGGTTAGTGCAGACGTAGATAACTTTACATATGTTGTGTGCTATGAACTATTATTGTGATTAATCTTACATCTGTTGTATGCTTATGTATTGACTATTGCTGAAATGTCATGAATATCTGTCATACATATATTGTTTACTCGAGCATGAGGTTAACTGTTACATGAGGTCCGATGGGCATTGGACCTCAGCTCTTATTACCATAGCTTCAGGGTCTGAAGGACCGAGGAACGAAGACAAGGGTAAGCAGCACGCATGAGGACCGGCTGGAGATTTTTATTTTGGGATATGCACGGTTATATTGTTAATACTCGAATAAATGTACCGCTAATTTAAACAAACGGATACACCACATATAATGTTTTCTCAGTTACTCACTTGCTCCGATGCTCTACTCTGATGAAAATATATTATTCCGCTTTTGAAAATGGGGTGTTACAAGGAGGAAGAAACGGGTGAGATATATGTGATAACCCAAAAGAAAAAAAGAATTAAAAGTTAAGTTAAATTATAATGATTTTTGATTTTTTTTTTATAAATTTTTTAAGATATATACCCCATGCCTAGTAGAATCCTTCTAGTATTCCAACAAATCTTAAAATGATATAATTTAACATTTATTTAGAATATCTTTTAGTTGATTACGATGAAGATCACAAATATTTTGAAATTTAAATATTTAAATAAATAATATGAGAAGCTATTTAGTACATGTTAATAAACCTCTTTATAATAGAAATTACCTTATGGAATAATGTAGGAAACCCCTTTTTAATTCCAGTGGTATTATTCAAAAATAACAACTACTATCACAATAATATATTATGTGAATTTATAACAAATATCTATCTCCATAATCCCTAAATCTAATCAAGACTACTCCTCCTCAATCGGTTTCATTCACGTGGCCGCCAAAAAGCCTTTGCCTTACCAGTGACTTACAATTTCTTCTTTCCCCTATACAATGCTTCTTCTTTCATCCTTCCTCTTTTTCCTTCAGTTATTTCTTCCTCGGCTCCATGCTGAATTGACCTCGCTCTTTCCCTCATACACATGGTACATGACACTACTTTAATCAATTCTTTAATGCTATCCGGACGTGCATAAGGTGATACTCATAAGGACTACTTAGCAAGTATTCAATCCTGAACCTAGCATGGTTAAAAAGGGATCTATACTATCGATCCTATCAGGTAAGAGCATGAATAGCAGAGTGGCACCATTCATTTAATCATTGCTATATTTTCAGCTTTGAATATCTTTTTCTCGTTTTTATTTCAGTTTCTTGGGAAGCAAATTCCAAATTGCTTTATCACTCATAAATACTTCTAAATATATCTTTCATATATTCGTTTCGTTTGAGAACTTATAGTTTCATGGAGATCACTACTAGAAAATACCGAAATGGTGACGGAAAAATTTTTTTCACAAATTCCGAGCCAATTTACCACGAAAGGAAAATCCGTTGTAATTTGCGACGGAAAGAAATATCTGTAAAAAATTGGCTGGGCAAGGAAAAGCACGCCAATTTGCGACAGACTAAATTCCGTCACAATCGTTAATAAAATTAGGTCATTGTGTCGCCCGCTCTAGTACTCTACATCGCTCACTCCAGTACACAACGTCAATCTCTCTCCGGCTTTGCCTCGACTCTCCAGTTGCCGCCTCGATCTCCGACATCCAGCCCTTATCTCCGCTCGATCTCTTACATCCGGCCTCATCTCCACTCGATCTCGACTTGCAGCCGTTGTCTCTACTCGATCTCCGGAGGTAATTTTCGGTAGCTTCGCATTCGATTCTACGATGATCTTCAAAGCTTTTATCAATTTCGCATTGATTTTTGGGTCCTTTTGCATTGTCAGTTTCTATAGAACATCCCACCGTGATTATATTGATTAATTAGTTTTTATTTTAATTATCTGTATATCCGATTATATCTCTTAACCTTCTCATTAACTTATTTTCTTGTATATAATTATGTGCTGACCGATTGTGAAATATATAAAAAGATTATTCTCTGCCACTATAATATAATCTTCATTTTCTTTCCTTTGTTGCTCTAATTGTGTATACTTTGGTTGATGGCTACAAGGGAATAACGACACTATAAAGAAAAAAAAATGAGTGAGCATAGTTCAAAGAAAGTAAAACTGAAAATTTTGAATTGTTTTTCCTATCATATCAACAATATTCATATTAATTGACACTATTAAGAAAAAAAAATGAGTGAGCATAGCTCAACAATACCACAAATACAAATCAGTAACAACCAAATCAATATATAGCCTTAATTATTATTTATATATTGATATCGATGCTTCTGCAGAATTTTTGTTTTTCTGATGAATACATTTTCTTGTTAATTATATTGTTGTATGAAAAATTTTCTTAACCGATTATATATGAGTAGCTGGATTAATTAACTTGACCCTTATTATACTGGGAACATGATTAGGTTTATAATGCACACACACACACACATGTGTGTGTGTGTAATAGAATCAAAGTTAGGTATGTTAGGTGTAACATCCCATTTTCAAAAGCAGTATATTTTTTTTCATCAAAGTAGAGCATCAGAGCGATTGAGTAACTGATACATATATTTCAAATGCCGTAAGTCTAGTCAATTTACGATAACGGTACATTGTACCGAGTGTTTACAAAAGTAGATAACAACGGAGGAAAGTCTTCGCCCGGGTCTCTATGCGGCTCCGCTTGCCTTTCTCCTCGGTCCTCGTTCCTCCCGAATCGACGCTATATTAAGAGCCGAGGTTCAATGCCCATTGAACCTCGGTGTGATTAACCTCATATTTACATATATACACTACTAGAAAATACAGAATTTGCGACGGAATTTGCGAGAAAAAAAATTCCCTCGCAAAAAGGAATTTTGCGAGGGAAAAAAATTCCCTCGCAAAAAAGGAATTTTGCGAGGGAAAAAAATTCCCTCGCAAAATAAAGCAATTTTGCGAGGAAAACAAAATCCTCGCAAAAATTCCTAGGGTAATTTTGCGAGCGAAACTTATCTTCCCTCGCAAAATTGTTGGATTTCGCGAGGAAACCTACTTTCCCTCGCAAAATTGTTGGATTTTGTGAGTGAAATCTATCTTCCTTTGCAAAATTATTAGATTTTGCGAGGGAATCATATTTTCCCTCGCAAAATAACCCAAAAATAGGTTTCCTCTTTTAACATCACTAGGGTTCTTCATTGTCAGCTCATTTTCTCTCCTCCATCCACGACCTGGCTCAGATTCATCATAGCTTTAGGTGCTCTGGCTTTGTTACGGTAAAGTCGATGGCGGACGGGGAAGGGGAAGGCGACGGAGACGATGGACGATGAACGCGAAGCGACGGCGGATTTCAGAACCTATTTCACGTCGTCATCGATAAAATCCCTAAATCACTCTTTCTCCTTCACACACTAGTCGTCCCCTCTTCCTCTCGTCGCATCGCCATCCATCCTCCCCTGCTACCACCACCCGCAGTCATGCCCCCGGTCGCTACCCTTGCTAGTGTCCACCTCCACCGTCGCCTCTTTTTCAGGTAAGGGAAAATCCAATCTTGCCTGCTTCGTTGTTTGTTGTTTCCTCTGTTCGAAACATAGCCATTTGGCTATCAGTGTTCAGTCTTAAATTCCTGGGAGTTGTCAATAATTTTCTTTGTATGATGCTTCCTCCGTGCGTTGGTGTGCAGAGATTCAAACTCGTTCTTCAGAGCTAAGATTGTGAATGTACGCTTGAAACCCTATTTTTTTCTATTATGTGATTTACTATTGTTCTGGCCACTGCAAGCACTAAGGGGACACTGATTAGGATTTTTGAGATAGATAATGGCACGCTGCTCCAAGAAGTATGTGGAAGAGTCTTTTGTGAGCTTGTCTATCTCTATAGATGAAACTAGGTAGTCAATACGCCATCCTTACTCCTGATGATTTTAAGCAGCATGACTATGTTTTAATTGAGTGTTCGATTGACTTAAAATTGTTCAGTTCTGGTTAAGGGACAATCTAGGCCTAAAAGTTTCAATTTCTTGCCCTAAGTCCCCTATCTTGTAAGCCATCTCCAAAAGTTTTAATTTAATTACCGGGTTTACTGAATTTGTATTATAAATTTGTAGTCCAATGTTGCTTCGTCAAACAGTTACCGGGTTTCTTGGAGGGAAAGAGATTACAAGAACTTGAAAGGTGATTTGGGCCTCTCGATCTACCCACTGGATTTCTATACATCTATTCTCGCATTCCGGTATCTTGCGAAGGAGAAGTTTATCCAGCTCGAGTTATTGGATATGCCTAATACTTTTCGGATTATATTTCTTGTTAATTATAGATTTACTTATTTCCTATTGCTTTTGATGCACCGTTCCATCAAAAGTGATGCGTTGGTCGAGATAGGGCTAACTATTTGCTTGGGTAGCGCCCCCTCCCCCCCAAACAAACAAACAAAAAAAGGAAAAAAAAAACCTCCCCTCCGTGATGGCGGGGTTTTCCTCTATTAAAATGCACTCTAACATTTTTCAAAGGAAAAATGTACTACACCAAAAGCATTTCCCGCATTTTGCTAGAAAAGCCAATCAAACCCGATCATTATGGTTAATGAGTGCATGAAAGAATCATATTAGGAATCATGACATGTTTCTCTTTTCTCATTGCAGATTTTGTTCGCATTTTTGTATATTCTTAATCTGGCAATTATTCTCCTGGTGTATGTGAAGACTGATGTGGTAAGGAAGTCTATCTAAGGACAGATTTCTGTTGTTGTTTTTTATTGAAAAAAGATATGCGTATTAGGGCATAAATGTGGCTATATTTAGGAGAGTGATCATTTGTGTTTAACAAGTGAAATCTTCAACATATTGTTCATGTTTTTAGCACCATTTAACGAAATCTTTAATGCTTTATATTGGTTCGCGTCTTGCAGAAATTATTGCAATTATACATTGCCTTTATCCATGAAATCTATCTAATTTGCAGAAATTTAACCTTAAGAATGCTATTTGAGTCAATTGTTGATTGATAGTTTATGAGTAGAAGAGGGGAATCAACTTGATTCCAATTTTCATTTTATGCAGAGAATGTTGGCAACCTCTATCTCTTAACATGTGAATTGTGAAGGAGTTTGAATGTTAAGAGCTTGAGATGTGTTGTAAATAATCGTTGACAGCCACCAATATCACCCAGTTTTCCTCCACTCCATAACTATTTCACTTTCTTATTGTTTTCTATGTTTTTAATTGTTTGGAGTTCTCGGTTTTAGTTTTCTCGAGAGAGAAACTTTAATTGATTCCGAGCTTTTCATTTGAAGCTTGTTTTACTTTGCACTTGCGGGAGTATTGCCCAAATATTTCAATTCGAGCGTTCATTTGCTCGGGTTTCACTTACAAGAGGGTCGTTACATAGTTGTATTTGGTCATCAAAAGAATACGGTTATAATTGTTGGCATGGATGGAAGGTAAAAGTAACTTCAAATGCCGAATGTTGTCTTTCGTGGGGTGTAGCAATAGCTGCTCTTTTTCCCCCTAGATATTAAGGTTCTCATTGATGAATGCTTCTATTTTTCTTCGACACCTGAAAAATTGGTCTCTCTTGAGTATTGCTGAGCTGATCTTTTGAAGAGAGGCGCTATACCACTCGCTCTATTTTAGCTGAGAATGTAGATGAAGGCGCATGTTCTTTCTCGTGTCATTTTGGTCATTGCATTACATATTGCGTTGAGCCTAAAGCCGTTTTTCGGAGAAAACCCTTTTAAAGCCAAAACTTTTCCGAGATGCAAGCCTCAAGCCGTTGATGATATTTAAATGACAAGTTAGTCATCTCTTCTTAACAATTACTATGGTCATTTGGATTGGTTATTGAAATGGCCATCCCTTTTGTTCTTTGGTCTTGCATAAATAGAGTAGTATGTGGCTTGAAACATAGTAGATCCATCACGGTCAATAAATATTGTTTAGACGACCTACCTTCTCTTTAACTTGTAATATTTAAGGAGTTTGCTATGTAAATTCTTATGATTGTTACAATTTATTTTTATGATATACAAGTCTTTTCTAATTTTTTATGATTTTTTATTTTACTTTTTTATTTTTTTCTAAATTTTTATATTTTTTTTAAATAAATTGAATTTTGCGAGGAAAAGAATTCCCCCTCGCAAAATTCTTGATTTTGCGAGGAAACTTGTTCCCTCGCAAATTCGGATTTTGCGAGGAAAGGATTTTCCTCGCAAATTCTGAAATTTGCGAGGAAAAAGGTCTTTGCGACGGAAAATCATTTTACGAGGGCGATTTTTGCGACGGAAGGTTTTCCATCGCAAATTCCGCCGCAAATCAGTTTTGCGAGGGAAAATGCATTTTGCGAGGGAATGTTCCGCCGCAAAAAACTGTTTTTTTTTGTAGTGACAATATATAAGCACAACAAATGAATCATTCCTAAATGAACCGCTCCTAGCGAATGCGTGCATGTATCGCTCAGTAAGCATGCATATGTTCGATTATCCTCTAACACCACTATGCACTCAAATGACACACCACCAATACGCATACAACACACATATCACATATACGCATACCATAAATATTAGAGTTAGTGTTACAGTACGCGAACGTACCTTCGTTGACGGAAAACAGTACGTTTGACGGAAAACGGTACTTTTGACAGAAAACAGCGGTACAACAGTGGTACGTGATTACAGATATCCTATAAGGATAATATCACATTTATAAAGATTTGGCATCATAAGGCATTTTATGTACAAATTACCATTTTGCCGACCCCCTAATCGGCGGAATTTCGCTTTAGCTTCGCCATTTTGACTCTAATCTTCCAAAATTTTGCCATAACTCTTTTCCCAACATATTTTTTGAAATATATATCATATTTAACCCAAAAATATGATATCTACAATATATTGGAAGATTAAAGATCAAAACAACATTCCTACTATAACTACCGAACAAAACACCGAAGCTTAAGACTAGGGACCGAAGAACTTACCCAGGGCTTCGCTACACTTTCTCCGGGCTCCTCCTTCTCTCTTACCTCTCTCTAGGATTCGAAATTTGGTGTGAGAATTATGAAGAAGGTTGAAGCCTATTTATAGAGAAAAATGTGCACTATTCATGACTTTATCATATTGAACTCTAGCCATTGGATCTTGACTTGATGAAATGGCACAATCTTGGCCCTTGGAAGCACCTAGCCGACCTCTTTGGCACAAAATTCAAGGAATTGATGTCATGCATGATGTCATCTTCAGCCGGTACCGATAAAGTTCCCAGTTCGGTGTCCGAATCGTGTAACCTTGGAAAAACTCAAAAATCTGGTAGCAAGGCACTGAAGTTTTATTCTTTCTCTTCAAAACTACTTGGGTTAACTAAATTTTTGATCCCGTTAAGGGTATTCCGTTACTGCTGAACATTTCGAACAAACGCCATCGGTTACAGAAATGACTTCCGATAGCACCAGCTTCTGGACAAAAATTCGCTGGTTCGTAATATGTCCTGACCTAGGAAACCTAATCCATGGTTTTTCACAACGGTCTCGTTTTGTATAGGTTCTCATTTTGACTATCTGTGATTTTCCTTATTTATCCTGTATCCTAAGTACCTCGTTGGTTTCGGAAATGACTTCGGAGATAGCTCACTCCGAGATAAAATTTCACTTGTTTATATTAAGTCCAGATGTTACTGACTTAGTTCACCTATTTTGAGATAGGATTTAATTTCTATCGGTTCTCATTTAGCCAACTGGTCTTTCTACCGAATATATTATTATTAAATTCTAAATATCTAGATATTATTTTAAAATATCCACAACCCTTTTCACACTATACTTAATTAATTTTATTATTATTTTAATTAATAATTTGAATTTCTCCCCTTAATTTAATTATTTACTAATTAATTTACTTATATCTTAATCTAAACAATTAGCCACTAATTACTTAATTAGCCACTTACTAATTGTTGATAATTTTCATAATTAGGATTAATTATTATCTCACAACTATTTCTCGACATTGGTATTTTATGCTCCATGTAAAATATTAAAAATCATGGGGTCACTTATGATCCCAAAATAATATTTAATTTTTGCCTCATTATTTTCCAAGGAAAATATTCCCATAAATTCCTAAAAGTAGAGACAACATACTTTCTAATTTTTAATAAATATTTTATTGCCTCTTGGGATTTATCATAATATTTTCAAGCCATTTTATGCCCCATAAATTCATTTAGGGATTTTTAGATCTTTATTCACCCTAATTTCAATAGAAATTACCTTAGAAAATAAGGTAATTATTACACTAGTTTTGAAACCACATATTCACCTATTTCCAATAGGTATTATTTACTAAAATATGATACTTATCATAAATACGATTTTTAGGGTATTACATTAGGCCACCAAATTAAATCAAGTACTGATAACCCAAATGCAACCCCAAATCAAAAAGGATACACTTAACTGATGTGAGAAAATGATGGGATACATTATTGAATAAGTTGCTTTTGCTTTATGTAAGACATAAGAGACAATTAGATGAACAGCTATGAAGCCAAATGAATAGTCAAATAGATGAAGAAGGCTGTTACTAGATTTTTATATTTTATTTACTTTTATATCATGATTCATATCAAAAGCATATGAATTACCAATGCTGATAAACTTGTTATTCGTTAGTTTCCTTATCAAAACAAAGTAGTATATTGACTAAGATGTGGCTCTATGTTATTTCTTGCTCACGCCAAAGTTATCTAGTTGTGTTCTAACTTTTTTTTATAAGCAAGTGTATAATAAGTTTTAATTCATGAAATAATAAGTTGACTTATTATTTTGGATCGTTCAACTCTAGTTTTTTCTGCGATAGATTTCTGGAATTGAGGTACCAAGCTAGAACCTTGATGTAATTGTGTGTTTGCATTGTGATGAAATAATAGTATATATGTGTTCCCTATGTTTTATAATATATCCTCATTTTCTTATATAATTTCTCATTCTTTGTTTTCCCCCTCCACATGCATATCCCCATCTTCTGGTATATTATCCTCATTCTCTAGTTGCTTGTTGCGATCTATTCTTAGTTCAATGCATGTGTTTGTTTACTACTTTCTTGAATAAGTGGAAATTGGTTGGCATAAGTGGCCACTTATATGTGTGGCCTGTTGTTTTGTGGACTAGGGTATGTCCCCACTGCATATATTTGCAATGCAAACAACATCCCAACTAATGCTTGGGATGCAAACATTAATCATAATGAAACAAACTCCTTGTGTAGGGTCGAATTAGGGAATTATGGAAGGCGATCATGAGAGGAGTTGGATGTACAATCGTCTAACTCAGAGAAAACAATTAACTCGAGTATTCTTGTAGGGTTTGGAAGAGTTCATCCAATTTGCTTTGGCATAGGCAACTAGTTTAAGTAACACGATCAGTTGTCCGTGTGTGAAATGTAGGTGTTTCAAATTTCAAAATCCAAGCACGGTCAGAATCCATTTGTGTAGCAAGGTCTTTATGAAAGATTTTGAATGTTGGGAATGTCATGGGGAAGTTTGACAGACACTAAGTGGTTATTATGGGGACAGTAGTCATCGAGATAACCTTAATCAATATGAACAATTGTTTATGGATGTTGTGAGACCATCGATTAGCCAATACTTTGATCATGTCACTCTTGCTGAACCATCATACATGGGAGAGGATCCCGGTACACATACTCAACCATCATACATGGGAGAGGATCCTAATAGGGAAGCCGAAAGGTTCTATAAAATGCTTCAAGATACGCAACGTCCATTATGGGAAGGTTGTGAACACATTGAAAATAGTGAACATTCAATACTATCACTACCCTAGCAACACTAAGTTTGAAGAGTGATCACCATATGAGTGAGAAGAATTATAATGAAATGATGCAAATCATGGGTAAGGTTATTCCCAATGACAATAATTTGCCGAAGGATTTTTACCAAGCAAAGAAAAAGGTGAAAGAGCTTGGGCTTAGATGTGAAAAATTCATTAATGCCCCAAAGGATGTATGCTCTATTACAAGGATGATGCTGAGCGCACCAATTGTAAATTTTGTGAACATGAGAGGTACAAAGTTGTGAGGAATGGAAGGAAAACGACCCTTCAAGCATTAATCAAGATGTGGTACTTTCCTCTCATAAATAGACTTCAGAGATTGTATTCATCAGAACAAATAACTGCTCACATGATGTAATATCTCCAACTTAATGTAAATTATTGTATTGAATGAATCAACGGAATGTAAATGAAATTTTCATTAAATCAATAGAAATGATATTTATTTTCTAGCATGAATAATTAATGTAAGAGAAGGATAAGGAATTGATTATTGAAGCTTTGTTCAATTAAATGGGTCATGGACAACCTAAGGGAGTAGATGACAATGGAAGTAAAAAAAAAAATATTCTTCCCTTTTTACCCTAAGCATTTCAGCCATAAGGGAAGAAAATAAGAAGGAAAGAGTAAAATTCCAATATAGTCCAAGAAGGTGACATGTAAAAAAAAAACCAAGAACTTAAGACCAATGGGCTAAGAGTAGGGACAACTTTTGGAGCTAAAAAAAAAGACCTATTTCGACCAAGAAGGAAAAGCGAAGAAAGATAATTGTATTCATGAAGCAATCCAACCTCTAGAAGGCAAGACGCTTGCTTGAGAAGCCAACTTTAAATTTGAAAAATAAATAAATGAAGTCATGCTTATATAAGCAATAGACATCATCATCATAAATGCAAGAGATCAAGAGTGTTCTTGAAGGTACCGTTAGCTTCCTAAACAAGACATAATTTTCAGCCTCCAAGGAAGAAGAGATAGGAAGTAATAAGTGACTTATGTAAGAAGCTATAAGAATATCTAGAAGGATCTAAAGGAATTTGTGAAAAATAAGACAATGACTTAACTATTAAGGAAGGACATTTAGGCACTTAAATTAATGAAAGTTTGAGATCAAATATTTCCCCTCAAGCCCAAAATTTTTGTCCACAAGGAAATAAGAAGACAAAATTATGAAGCAAGCCAAAGTGGTCTCTAGAAGCTTCAAGCACATTCAGGAAGAGAGAGACTTCTAGAGCAAGCCACCTACGTTTCATGGAGGACAAGTAGGCTTGAGGGATATTTTAAAAAATCATTCCTCTCATTTGTGCTTGCTAAAATTCGAACCCAAGAGAGAGAGCAAGAAAGAGGATAGCTATCTTGGAAACTCAAAAGCTCTAAGATCAAGAGCAAGGTAAGTATTATGGATTCTCATCCTACTCTCTTCTACCTTCCCTAACATGTGTTAAGGCCCTAATGAACAATTTTTCCATGGTGATTTGAGGTGAAGGCTAAAAAGAAGAAGAAAAGAGTACAAAGTAACAAAATTTCAAAGAAGTTGAGGATCCAAGAACAATAAAGTTTCATCTTTAACTTCCATATGATTTCGTGGTTGTTGGGCTTGAAAATGGTTATTTCCTTGAGTATTTATATATGAAATGGGTCTGTTTGGTTGATGAAGAGAATGAATAAAGGATCAAAGTTAAGATTGATGTCATTAGAAGAAAGATCAAGCATGATAAAGGAAGAATATGTTGCTTAAAGTGTTTAGAATAACATTTTGAATACTTTTGATTGTTTTAAAGTGTTTAGAATAACATTTTGAATGAGTATGAGCTTAGCTCATAATTTTGGAAACATTAAAGTTAATTTCCAAAGAATTACAAATATGCAAGTTTGAATCCCTGGATGGTAGTCACGTTTACGCTGTGTTTTTGAAATAGGTAATGATGTCAAAAACCCATGAAATTTCATTGGAATAAAGTAGACATCTCAAGCTTTAATATGATAGGTAATCCATAATTTTTGGAGTTAAGTTCAAGGAGATATGAATTTTTTAAGTTGACCCTTATTTTTGGGGTCAAAAAACTGGATAGCAAGGGTATTTTGGTAAACTGGGAAAACATGAAAATTTTATGGACATGAAAAGTATTTTTATTCAAAAGTAGACATATCAAGGGTCATATGACTTTTGATTCACTCCAAATTGGATGTTTCTACAATTGATTATGAATTTTCAAAGTTGGTCAAAGTTTCTCGAATTTTTCTGAATATGCACAAAAATGAAAGGAAAGTGACCAATGGTGAAATACTCTTTGGTAAAGGGATTTCATGGGTTCCACATGAATAAAAAGCCCTTGTTACAAGTCAATTGATTAAGTATATTATAAAGGAAAGTTCCTCAAGTGATTAAGATTTGTTTATATTTATATTACTTTAGGTTTATCATTCCCGCTTAGTCGCCGGGAATTTTCTAACTTGTCGGTAAGCTATTTCCAAGTAGTAACCTTAACCTCATATACTTTGTATGCCTTTTGTATGTATGTTTTACCATGAATAGGGTATGCATTAGGTTGTTGTTTATTTCCAAGCGCTGTGGAACCGAAATGTGTTGGGAGCATACGGTCGTGTTGTGTGTCATGCCCTGCAGTCTGTGTTGTGTGCTATTAGGACTACCATGCCTCAAGGGCCTTGTTGTGTGCTATTAGGACTACTAATTCTGGATTTGGCTGTGTGCCTTGCTGTGTGCATGATACTGGATTCTATGTGGTGTATGTTTATTTGTGGTTTACCTACATACATTGCATATACATCTTATATGAGATTAAGGATTATTCTGGGATTCAACTTTGAATCCCAGACCATTTAAGTCTTTAAGCATTACTTCTAGGGGTGAGCGAGCTGGGAGATAGAAGTAAGAATGCGGAGCAGGATTGAAGTGTTTTTAGTGGTGGCTGTTTGTGACTCTTTTGGTTGTTTATTTTGACACCCCTGGATGACTATATTATATTTTAACTATTTTGGCTATTTAGGGCATTATGATTTAGACAACTATATATTAACCCTTTAGGGAAATTTATCATTCGGTATTATTTACATTACTAGTATATTATTGTCCAAACCGATGCATGCTCGGCTGCTAATACTCTGATGCTTAACGTTTAATAACCTTGGTAATCTTTAGTTAAAGTTAAAGGACCACACTACCCGCCACCTGAAAAGGCGAGGCGGTAGGTGCGTAACACATGAGATAGCACCGGGAGCATCGTAAGGATGACAAATTTGTGACGCATCCATTTGATGCCAAAGCTTAGCTTAGTTTTAACGAGGCGAATCCTTTGTTTGCATCGGATCCCTGTAATGTTCGTCTTGGTTTATGTTTGGATGGGTTCGCTCCTTTCAATAAAATAGGTAGGGATTGTTCTTGTTGGCCTATGATTGTGACTCCATACAACCTCCCACCTCCAATGTGTATGAGAAGAGAGTTTTTGTTCCGTAACGTGTTAATCCCTAAGCCATCCAACCCTAAAAAGAAGATAGATGTATACCTCAGGCCTTTGATAGACGAGTTAAAGATGTTGTAGAGTAAAGGGGTTCTGATGTACGATGTATCATTAAGGCAGAATTCACCATGCAAGTTGCCTTAATGTGAACAATAAATGATTTCCCTGCATATGGGTTGTTGAGTAGCTGGCAAACTTCGGGGAAGTTTACATGTCCATTATGTTTGGAACAAAACGTGGGTTTTAGCTTCTAATACAGTCACAAGTTCTGTTGGTTTGACAATCAACATCGATTCCTGCCCATCGATCATCCGCATAGGAGATGTAGAAAAGACTTCAGGCATGGTGTGGTTGAATGGTCAAATGCACCTCGTCGTTTAATTGGCCAAGAAATATGGGATAGGGTGAAGCACATTCAAAGGGTTGAAGAAAGGGCTGCTTTCGACAAACCTAAGGGATATGGCGTTGATTATCATTGGAACAAACGAAGCATCTTTTGGGATCTACCATATTAGAAAGATCAATTGTTAAGACACAACCTCGATGTCATGCATATTGAAAGAAATGTGTTTTGAAATATTTTGTACACTGTGATGGACGCCAAGGGATACAGTTAACGCAAGACGGGACATAGAAGCGATATGTAGAAGGCATGATCTACATTTGGTTGAATGTGCCATGGTCCGAACTTCCAAACCTAGAGAGCATACACATTGAACAAAGAGCAGAATTTAGAATTGTTGCAATGGGCTAAAGATCTTAAATTGTTGGAAATTATGCCCTAGGGGCAAGTCATTGTACTTTAAACGTTAATGTGAGTTGGGTGATAGGCTGTATCGTATAATCAATCCCCATGTAAGTTGGGTAGTCACAATGCCTTGCTAGAGGCCGCTTGCGATTTGTAGGTACAAGTATTGGCCGGTGCCAATCTTCGTGGGCGCTCATAGGTCGCACACAAGAATAGCCCAACACAAGCAATAGTGTCCAGATTCATTGAATCTTAGATATGTCTAAGCTTTAATGAATACATCATTTAATCTAGGATGGATATATATTATTAAATTCAAAAATAATATAATAATATTATTTAATATAGATTATAATATTATTATATAATATTTGTTTTGTATTTAATTTATTTGATAAATTAAATAACTAAAACAAATAGAGATATTGTATCTTAGATTTAATTTTGGAATAGAGATATAGTATCTCGTATTTAATTTAAATTGAGATATTGTATCTTAGATTTAATTAAATAAATAGATATCATATCTTAGATTTAATTTATAAAGATAAACTAAATCGAAAAAGCTTTTATTTTGGATTAAAATAAATAGATTAGATTAGATCTGTTGATGATTTAATTAATGTTATTTTAATCTAAACTTCGAATTAAAAATTAATTGAGATTAATTTTGAATATTTTAATACGGCCCAATTAGGGTTTTAGAAACTCTATTAGAGATATTGATCTAGTCGTATTAAAATAACGAACAGAAAAGCTGCGAAAAAAAAACCTAGAGGAGAGACGTGAGACACAAAGCTTGAAGGCGCTAGCACGCTGCTGTCCGTGTTGGAGTGTTGTTCGGTGTGGATACCGGTAGAGGAAGTGGATTTGTAGAGTCGGCTCCAGTTGATCGAGTAGGATGCACACGAGTTCGAATAGAACGAGACGCTCATGAGCTTGAAATGTACGATTCTTTTCTAACCCGATTTAAATGTCGTTGATAGATCCTCCTATGGGATTCGTAAGTATTTAATGGATGAAATCCTTCTGTTGCATGTATGGATCCCAACATAAACTCCCAGATAGTTATACATCAAAGTTGTCAAGATGTGTTGACTGAAAGGTAGGAATATCACCTAGAGGGGGTGAATAGGTGATCTTAAAAAAATCTTTGCTAATCGCACACAGATGTAAGTAAGACAGAGATAAAGAAGAGAGATAGACACAAGACAATTTATACTGGTTCAGTCTAACACTTCGACCTACGTCCAGTCTCCAAATCCTTTGGGTATTTCACTAATCACAAATGGTTACAATTACACACTCTGTATTCGAGATGATCCTAATTCCCTAGGACTCTCTCCCCATTACAAGTTGTAATCGTACACCCGCACTTAAGGTTCCTCAACCTTAAGAATTAAACCAAAAATGGAATAAGTTTTTAAATAACTCCTCACGAGTAGATAAAATATGATCACTGAAGAACAAAGAATATCTGAAGATATTAATGAAATAAATGAAACAGCAGATTGCAATATGTTCGAATTGAATGCACAGCGTTTCGGTAGTTGGTGAATTCAATGCTTCGACTATTTATAGGTGTTGCAATAAATGACCGTTTGTGAAGCTTGAAGATTATCCATTGAGACTCTTGAATATATCAGTTAGATAGTGAAGGCTCAGATAATATTTTCACGGTTCAAATAATCCAGGTGGATTTCTCAGTTCGACATTCTTCTTCATTCCTTTTGTTTTGCCCGTTGTGAGATGGCATTTAATGTGCAGATGGAATGTAGAAGGAACCTTTTCATCGTTTTGAGTATTGGTTACGGAGATCATCACTGCTTTGGCAACTGCATTTAATGCTTCTCTGACACAATTTACTTTCTGCGAATTTGTTGTTTAATCCATGCTTAAATCGTCAAAAACTCATTAACAAACTAATTAAAAGCATTTAGGATTAGTAATGAGTAACATTTAGAAGCAATGAAATTAACACAGTGATTTCATAAATTACGCAGACAGAGATTTCAAAACAGAGGGATCTTGCTCAAGCAACAATCCATGCTTGCTCGGGCAAGCTTCTCTTAAACAAGTTAAAAGATGATCATCGTCGTTGATGCTCGAGCAAGGTTTTTTTGTCTGCTCGAGCATGATAAATTCATGCTCGGGCAAGCTTCTTCACAAGTAATTGAAAAATGTTCTAATTCGCTGATGCTCAAGCAAGCCAACATTCTTGCTCGAGTAAGACACAGACAGAGGTGAGAACTTGAGAATTCAGCGATGCTGCTCGAGCAAGCTTTTTCTCTTGTTCGAGCATGATATTGTCATGCTCAGGCAAGCGTTATGCAGAGGCGAAGAGTAAGTTTCTGAGGGATGCTGCTTGAGCAAGTATTTGTCTCTGCTCGAGCATAGTGCTCGAGCAAGCCTGTTTCAATGCTCGAGCATGGCTCTTTAAATTGCATGTTCTTGCTTCTGCCTCGATGCTACTCGAGGAAAGGAATTTCTCCTGCTCGAGCATGATTGCTCAGCCTATAACTTCAATGTTCTGTCTCGACGTTGCTCGAGCATGACCAATGTGCTGCTTGAGCAAGACTGATCAAACATCACTTCTTTTTTCCAAAAAAACCCCGATGATGCTCGGGCATGGCTATTGTGATGCTCGAGCAACCCATAACTTAAACGAATATGACTCAATACAAAAACTTAGAATTTATAATAATCAAAACACTGAGAACTAACATTGACATGAACGAGGCAAAGTTATTCAGAATGAAGAGTCATGATTGTCATGTTTTCTTTCAGAGATTGTTGTCATGGGCCTTAAAAGCATTACCGAAGCATATATAGACTATGCTGAAAGAATTTTCAACGTTTTTTAGAGAAATTTGTGCTTCTGAGCTTAAAGCTAAAAAGTTACGGCATCTGGAAGCAAGCGTGCCAATAATGCTATGCAAGTTAGAGATGGTGTTTCCTTCTAACTTATTTGACTCAATGGAAAATTTGCCTATTCACTTGGCCTATGAAGCAAGGGTGGGTTGGAGGTCCGCAACAATATAGGTGGATGTATCCGTTTGAGAGGTTTTATATATATATTTATATTTGTGTGGCTATTAATTGACCCACTTGGTGCTATAGTTTATAAATCCCCTCTGATTGTCCATTGTAGGTTTTTATGCACACTTAAGTACAAGATAAAAAATCAAAGGTACATTGAAGGATCTATCGCTGAAGCGTATCTAATTGAAGAGACCACTAAATTTGCATCATACTATTATCCTCCTAACATTATATCAAAATGGAGAGGGGTACCTCGCAACAATGATGGAGGTGATACGAGTAGTCAGATATCAATATTTAATTTTCCAGGCCGAGTCGTAGGAAAGCACTTTAGGTCAACTCTGGAAGGAAGAGATAAGCAAGTAGTGGAGTGGTACATTCTAAACAACTGTGAAGCAGCCGCCCCATACATAAAGTAAGATTTCATCTATTTTTATAGATGGCCTTACCATTATGATGAGTATTAAAGTATTAAATTCATTTTACTGTTACAGTTACTTCTCCAAATGGCTCTAATCGAGAAATTCTTCGAGATCAGATTCCGAAATTGATCAATTCATGAACGCTGAGTTTCCTCAATGGTTCCTAGACTACTTCATTCAAAACCCATCAGCGCCACATGATATTGCGTAGAGTTTATCTTACGGGGCTGCAAGAGTTGTAACTCGGTTCAGAAAATATGTAATCAATTGGTAACGATTTGCAACTTTAGACACAATTGAAAATATGTCAAGTTGCAATTACAATGTAAGTTGTCAAGGTGGCCAAGTTGTCGGGGTCAAGGGTGACTACTACGGGTATTACACCCGGAATATTATACCTAAGTCGAAAGAGTCAAAAACAAATGACGATATGACTAAATCATTACAAGCTGATGTGAAACATGTACTGCTTGTAAATATTGCAGGGGATGATGTACCAAGCAATATCTTTTATTCCGCTGTGGAGTTAGAGTTGATTCCTATCCAGATGGACAATGACTTATCAGACGATAAGGACAAGAGATTTGTAATAACCCAGATATTTGAGAATTAAATAATAATAATAATAATTAAAAAATATAAATTAATTAACTAAATAAATTTATTAATCGAGATGGTAAGCCAACATGTAATAATTTACTGAGATAGTTATTATTTTGGTTTCTTTATTGTAAATGCTAACCAAATTGGGTTTGTGGTTTAATGGCACAAAGATGGTTTTAGATCTATGAGATTATGGGTTTCGATCAATCCTTATGGAAGTAATTTTTTATTCTTTTAGCACTTAAAGAAAATTATGGTAGTGCCTTCCTGTTAAAACAAAAAAACAAAAACAAAAACAAAGCATCATATATTCTCTCTTCTTTTTCTTTTCCCTTTCCATAGTCTAATACGGTAGGTACAAAGTGAGAAAAGTTTCCAGAGACTTCTCCAATTCATTCAACCTCCTTCCTAGGTTAGTGTCGTCGGCCATTCTTCCTTCTTGTCACTAGCACTGCTGATCGTTGTTCTGGGTGTAAAACATTATTGGGTTTTTCCTTTTTCTTTCTCTGTTTGGCACGTCTTGGGGGCTTGGTGGAAAGCTGAGCTTTATCTCTCCCTTCTTCTGGCATAATTTTGGGATCTTGGGTATGTCTAAAACTTGTTTCCCTTGGATTGAAGCCATTCCCTTATTATATTCCTCTTTGTCCATTGGTTGTTGCTATGACTTTTGGTGTTCAATATCTTTTTCCCCCAGCCCTTTATTTCTTCATCCCGTTCTGCGTGGCTGACTGAAAGATTTTTTTTAAAAAAAAGCAAGAATGTTGATTGAAATTATTAGGCTAATAGAATTATTGAATGAGGAAGTAATTGTTAGAATTGCTATTTCATTCTTCCTGCTCTGTTTTCATGTCGCCTTAATAAGTGGGTGGGTACAAAATGTTCTGTTTTGGACGTTTTTTTTTTTTTAATGATTAGGACCTTTTTTTTTTTTTTTTTTTTTTTGTCAAAGATTAGGATCTTGTTGCACACAAGGTGTTTGTGAAAATGTATGTGTAGAAGAGGAATTTGGTTTGAATTTCATTTTTCTTGCTACAGTTGATTGTTGAGATTGGGAGAAATTTTGGGGTTTTATTTAATTGAAGCATTGAAGGAGAAGATATTGATATTCTCACAATCTTTTGTCTAATTTCGCTAGAGCAATGATATGAATTTTGGTGTTGATTTTCTTTGGTCTAAATTGACTTTGAATAAAGAACTAAGTGAGGAAGCATAATAAGTTATACATGGATGTTAGGAAGTTGTGGAGCAAGGTGTTAAAATGCATAAAAAAAGAATATGGTGGAAACATGCAATAGATTTGGGATTGAAGTTTAATGCAACTTTTGAATGTTGATTATGTTTAAAAAGAGGAATGAGAGTCTTTTTTTATGCTTTATTAGTGGGTCATTGTTGAACTTGCCATTGGTTATGACGATATATTAGACTATTAGTTATGAAATTCAAAATTTTATCCTGCGTGAGGAAGTTCGAAAAAGGCATACATGAGTGTATATATACATATATGTATCATTCTTTATATTTATTGAATTGACATGAGCTTAGAATGGTGGATGTGCCCATTGGGTCATTGAAAGTTATTATGAAACAATTTAATGAAGTTGGATTGATGCTTGAACATTGGTGATCATAATAATAGAATGGGTATTGCTAGATAAGTAGTAGCATCGATTTTATTAAATGGGTTCTTTGAATTTTTGAATTTTTATAAAGGTTGCGAAAGGGGAACATAATAGCTTTGTTATGGGCACCAGGACATGTAAGGAATGGACCCCACATGAAAGCTACTGGAAAAGCGAATTGTAGGTAGGATTTGGCAATTTAGCAGGTGAGTGAATAATGTCCCACTATCATTTTTATAAATGATATATTGCTATAATTTTATTAAATTATCAGCTTTCTTAAGTACTAGTTTCTTCAAGACAGTTTTGTTGAAATTATATCAATTGCGTATTGTTATTTATATGTTTAAATGAAATGATGATTTTTATTTAAGGTTAATGGTTCATAACATTTTATCTTTTATGAATTTTTATGCAAAGAATTGATAAGAAAAGTTATGAGATATTTTTTGTAAACTTTTATATTGAGATGGTCTTATATTTAAAATGCCCTTATGCAAGTTACTATTATATGGAAAGACTTTCGATTGATAGAATTGGAAAGAAATGTTTTGAGACTTTTGTAAACTCTCGCAGGGGTCTTCTGCTACGAAATATTCTTTTCAAGTTCTTATCATTAGAGGAAAATATATTTGTTTGCTTTTGGCGAATTGACCACATTCATGCTTGAAATTGTTTTGAGAGGACTGAATACAGAACGCTGGTTACTAACAACAGTACTGTTAGTCCTTGGTGCACCATGGTTAACGTTGAGCTCGCTTGATATTCGTGGGCATAGTACTCACGCTTGATATTCGTGGGATTCGTTCTCACGCTTGTTTCGTGGCCTTTATGCCGCGCTTGGTTATTTCCCCTCGTGGACTGTGTGTCCACGCTTGTTTTCGTGGCTGACAGAGATTTGCCGTGATCTCCCAAAATAACCAGATTAGAAAAGGATTTGCAGTATAATGTAACCTGGGTCGTTTCTCTCAAGGAATTCGCAGTGGGTCTAAAATCAACAGTAAACAAGTAACACAATAACCAAAATGGGGGAGTTTTTCAATGTAATTAAAACAAAGCAAAGACAAAAACAGAAAGCAAGAAAACAAGATCAATCAGATTAAAAACGATTAACCCAGAATTGAGATTCCATAACCTTCATCGGACAAAAAAATAATAACCAAATTACTGTTGATTCTGGACAAACCGAAATCTCTGCATTTGTCCAGATATTCCCTCGACTAGACGTTCGTCTAGCATTTGATCGAACACGTGGCGAGCTCGCTGTGCGATTGTAACACCCCAAATTCCGTAGCATAAATCGTGCCGGTGACACGTGGTTTTATAAAATTCATCAGAGTTTGAGGTGCTACAACTTAGCGTTTTGCGGAAACGGAGAGCATGTACTAAAAATTTGAACAACGAATTTAACAATGAGTAACTGATGTAAAATACTCGGACATATGATGATGCTCCGACGTATACCGATATATTACAAAATTTCCCGAAGGAATGTTCATGTGATAAGAATACAAAACTTCATAATTACAAATCTTCTATGTAACTATACCCTCTTCATCCGAGCCATGAGTAGACTTGGGGCATCGAACCTAACTCAGTTAAACCATCCCATTTGGCCAGGCTGGGTAGGTCTAGTGGGAGTCTCACCGTGCTAGGGTGACTGATTGACTGAACCACATAGACGACCCTTTCTAGTTTAAGCACCAAATGATATGAAGTAACTTTATTAGATTCTTGCCATAAGGTAGGTTCTGTTGACTTTCTTCCCGCGTTTTCTTGACCGGTGCCTTCTCACGGCTCCATCGACCGGCGTCTAGCTATGGCTCCATCCCCTGGTGCCACTTCTGGTTCATGCCCCTTTCCTGTCTATCCATTCAGACTGAGGTCCAATGCCCATCGGACCTCAGGTAACGGTTAACCTCATGCTTATGTAAACAATATATGTATGACAGGTATTTATGACAATTTCGCAATAATCACTACAAAAGCCCATAACAGATGTAGGAAATACATATATGTATGTAAGGGAATAACATTACACAGCCCCTGCAGTATGTATGTGATCCCAGTCTGCACGACCTCCCAGTGCCACGATGTACAGTCGTGTCCAAAGTGCTAAGGAAAACTCTAAACAGTGTTATCAAGACTATAACCCGTGTATTCATGATTGCATTTAAAAATAATTGAGACAGTCTCGACAAGAACACAAAGAATCATATATAAGCATATCATAATCATCGAGTTAGTTTTACAAGACGTCGCGAACGTACCTTCGTTGGGTACTTTCGGTGACGTTTACTTAAAAACCGTATTTTTGACGCGGTAAACAATGTACAACAACGGTACAACAACGCGATGTGATTATCTCGATATCCTATAAGGATAATATTTATCAATTTCTAGCAAAGCATAACAGTGCATTTTAGGTAAAAATTACCATTTTGCCCCGACCCCCTAATCGGCGGAATTTCGCCAGAGCTTCGCTACCTTAACCCGATCTTTCCAAAATTTTAACATATCTCTTTTCCCAGTATATTTTCGAAATAAATACCATATCTACTCCTAAACATGATATCTAGACTATCCGGGAAATTTAAAGATAATTCTAACATTCCTACCATATCTGGGAAGAACTACCTAAACTAAAGACCGGGACCGAAAAAACTTACCCAGGGCTCCGCTAGAATTTCTCCAGGAGCTCTTCCTTCTCTCTAACCTCTCTCTAAGTCACGGTTTTGGGGTGGGAGAAATGAGAGGAGAAGGCTTGCTATTTATATTTTTATTTATTTTTCTAAGCATTTTATATTTTATTATTTTTATTTTTATTTATTTTTTAATTTCGAATTTCAGCCCTTAATTAAATATTTTTCTAATTCATTTATCTTATATTTTAATCCTCTTATATTATCCCATTAATTACCCGATTAGCCACTTACTAATTTTTGATAATTTTCTTAATTAGGATAAATTATTATCTCACAACTCTTTTAGTTACAATGGTATTTTATATCCCATGTAAAATAATAAAAATCATGGGGCCTAATTTGTTGGTTTTGATTAGTTTTGATGATGTCTTATATAGATGTCATTCTTAAGAGCAAAAAGGTTGCACACTACATTTACATTATACTTTGACAAATTCTTATATCTAATGTAGATGTGAAGTTTAATGATGAAGAATAATCAAAGAAGAGAAGAAAGAAAGAAGAACTTGCTCAATGGAATGAGAAAATCATTATACAAGCTCTCGATTGATTCTAGAAGTCTCCACGATCATATAGAAGTTGAACGGGTCAATTCGGAGTTAAAATGAGTGAAAACGAGTTACAAGTGTATTCCCGAATGGTTCTCAAGAATGCCATTCGATTCTCGAGAATGGTCGGGATTCAAAGAATTCTTCGGCTAGCAGCTCGTTTCGTTTGGGCGACTCTGGTAATTCGACAATATCTCACAAACCCAGAATCGGATTTACACTAAATCAGTGGCATATGAAACTAGACATCCAACACGTACGTTTGACAAAATATCAAGTCCAAAGGAGTCTAGACGAGAGAGCTATGATTTTTTCAAGTTGGAACACAAATCACCGTCACAAGTCCAGACCAACCTTCGGTAATTTGAGTGTATCTCACAAACGACAAATCGGATTGCGCCAAAATCGGTGCCATTGGAAACTAGACTCAAATACCTTTCCAGAAACATCAATAACATAGAAAACGAAGATCAATTGAAGGAGTTATGATGTTTTGAAGTTGGTAGTATGTTCAGGAAGTTGCAATCGAGTTGATTAAGAACGACCTACATTCATCCTATGATAACCAACGAAATTCAACAAGTTTGGGCTGATTCTTCTCGCAATGGAAAGAAAGCTTGAAGAGATTTATGAGCATGAGTGCTTTGACACATTTGATATCTCTTCGATCTGGTTCTCGATGTGCAGATATCAATTCTTGAGAACTGCCTCAAGGATTCTCCGAATGGTTGTTAAACGTGTTCAAGAGTTCATTGAATTTCAAAGCAATTCTCCGTAATGGTTATTGGACTTCGAGAAGGATTCTCGAGAATGGACCAGCAATTCTCGAGAATAATCGGGAAAAGCGTTCGCATATTCTTTGAACATGTGATTCTCGAGAATGAGGAATCAACTCGAGAATGGTTCTCGAGAATGACCAAAGAATTCTCGAGAATGAATGTCTCGCTTCGTCGATGCTTTCTGTATAATCTGTTTCACGAAGTGATTCTCGAGAATTGGAAACCAATTCTCGAGAATGGTTCTGGAGAATCACTTGGTGATTCTCGAGAATGATCAAGAAGCATATATTTCCAGTTTGCGATACAGGTAGATTCTCGAGAATGATCACAAAGTGGCTCTCGAGAATGCATTAGAAAACAGAATCACAAGACATAGTTTTTCTGAAGTGATTCTCGAGAATAAGGAATCAATTCTCGAGAATGGTTCTCGAGAATGGGCAAACAATTCTCGAGAATGATCGAAGGTCCTGCAATCTAGAACTGATTTGAAGAACAATTCTCGAGTATACCTTCAGCGATTCTCGAGAATGCCCAGAGAGAATGAATACCAAAGATTTGACAGCAAACATGAATCAATCTGCAACTTCATTTAAATGATCTAGTTAATTGATTCTATCTTTCAAAACATCATTCAATATTAACTATGATATCATTAATCATCTTCCTGAGTGTTTTTCAGATTCATGATCAAGTTTCAAACTCTGACGAAGAACACCAAGATTGTTGCGATCGGAAATCATGGAATATGCCTTGTTATTTATTATCATTGATTCTAACCATATGAGCATTTGTCAATTGATTCGAAATGAATACTCAAGTATTGGATTTTAGCTACCCGAGTATTAACAAGCTATGAACTTCGTGAATTGATTACGCAAGGGGATACTTGAGTATTGCGAAAGTATTCACGCAAATATTCAGCAAGTATTCGGGAGGAAGTATTCAGAAGTACTCATGATTGAATACTCAAGTATGATCAATGACAAAGCTTTTGGTATATCTCGAATCAAATGGATACTCAAGTATAAACTATGGCTACTTGAGTATTAACAAAGAATCAAGCTTGTGCTTACGCAAAGGCTACTCGAGCACACATAATGGGATTCTCGAGTATGAGCTATCACCGCCCGAAAATCGTTCGCAACATTTTCCGAATGCACCGATTATCCAGTTAATTCTTCGTATATATCATTCAATATTATTTGAATTATCATTAATCATCTTCTTGAGTATTCTTCGATGATTAATTGTTGTTTGAATTTTGATGAGTCATGTCAAGCACCAAAAGCGACGGAGGAACAGAGCCGACACGATGAAGGATGGCCCATAATGTCAAAAGCACCGAATCAATATTTTAAGTTATTCTCCATCCTGGACCACGTGAATAACGGCTATACAAAGTCCCAACCAAGCGGACACTCGATCGTGGGTAAGCAGAAGGTGCGGATGTTTGAAGACTCCCAACGGACATATTCAAACATTCAAACGGACAGATTCAAATCCTTCAACGGTCCTGAATATTCAACCATTATAAATACTCGAAGGTTTGAATTCGGCCGCGTAACATACACATACACGAGACAAAGCATTCAAAGCGATCAATCTATAGTCCGTACATATCTTCGGATATTACTAAGCTTCGGCGTTTATCATTCATCTACTCGTGAGGAGTTTCAAAACACTTATTTGATTATTGTGTTGTAAAATCTTAAGGTTGTGGAACCTTAAGTGTGGGTGTACAATTACAACTTGTAAGGGGAGTGAGTCCAAGAGTGAGAGGATCATCCTTCGTTTACGAGTGTGTGATTGTGTAGTTATTTGGTTACAACTTGTAAAGAGGAGTAAGTCCTAGTGAGAGGATTACTCGAGAGTTACAAGAGTGTGTAATCAAGTTACAAGATAGTGAAATCCCGAGTGTTTCGGGGACGGACGTAGGTCAAGAGTTGGACCGAACCAAGATATAACCTCTTGTGTTCATTGCTCTTCTCTCTATCTCGTTTTAAGTGTTCTTGAGCAATTAGCGAAAGAATTTCAAGATCACCTATTCACCCCCCCTCTAGGTGATATTCCACTTTCATTTGGTATCAGAGCATAGGTTTCTCATTTGGGCTTAACATCCCGAGATAGATCATGGAAGGAATATTACCTAATGGTGCCTCGATCAACCAACCACCTGGCTTCAACGGTGAACACTATTCATTCTGGAAAGAAAAGTTCAAAGCGTTTATGTTAGCCACGGAGTATGGTCTCTGGCAAGTAATAGAGAATGGTGATTATGTTCCCACAAGAGAAGAAGGCGAATTAATATTCCAAAGGTGAAGATGAGTTCAACGAAGATGACGAAGGAAAATAACTCTTAATAGCGAGCCATCCCGATGCTTCGTGAGTGCTCTCGGTCAAAAGGAGTATTTCCGCATCTACAATCTATCTACCGCCAAGGAGATGTGGAATGCTTTGGAAATGGCATACGTGTTCCGCTATATGTAGAGATAACTCCTCGAGATGAAGCAAGTAAGGCGTAAGAAGTTGCAAACATGTGCTTAATTGCCGAGGAAGAAGAGCAATGTGAAAACGATGATGAGGTATGTGATTCGAACCTACCTATGATGAGTTACTTTAATACAATGATTTACATTCGAATATAGTAAAATTGTGAAAGAACTTATTATCTCAAAGAAGAAAATCAAATTGCTAGAAAAACAAGCTAAAGATATTTCTCCATCTTGCGAAAATGTGATTTGCAAAACATGCCCTGATCTTGAAACGAGAAATGTTTTTGAACAATCGCATAGAAGTGTTTTTCAACCACTTACCGATTCTATTTTGAAAAACAAACATATTTTCGAAAATGATGCTTGGAAAATCATGTGGGAAGAATAAATGTTCAAATGATGATTATTTGAAGTCTAACTCTCATAACCAACACAATACTTGCAAAATTGTTCATAATAAGCATTATTCTATTACTTGCAATTATTGTGGTGAATATGGTCATATTTCTTATACATGCTATATCAGGAGAAATTTGAATGTAAGAAATAAATTTATTTGGGTTCCTAAAGGACAATCAAGGTCCAATACTAACGATCAAGGACCCAAGTATAAGTGGGTACCAAAATGTCCATCTAGCGATTTAAGTGTGCAGGATAATTTGAAAATCAATGGACATAAGCATACTAAGAATATAAAGAAGAATCCAAGAGTTTCTCATGAACCTAAAAGGAAATTCACAGCAGTTAGGAGAACTTGTGGAAAAACTATTGCTGGAACTACAAGGTTTAAACATCAAAGGAAGCAATGGATACAAACAAGAAGAATACATTCTACCTCAAGAATGAACTACCATGAAGTACCATTCAACTATCTTGAGGAGAATAAGAAAAGAAGGATCTCTCGTGCACAAAGGAAAAGACTCTTGCCAACTATATCTTTTGAGAAAGCTCGTGTGCACCCAAGGGAAAACAAATGAGGAATCAAGTAAGATGGTTCGCGAGTATGCAAAAGAAGCAATGGTTGATGGTGAACGTAAAAAAGGAAGACATCTATATCAATCCACCTCAATCAAGCAAGCTTCTACAAGGACAAGAGGAATTACGGTGATATCTATTTCTTACCCCATACTATGATTACATATTCTTTTTGGGTAATGAATACTTGTCCATCATTGCATTTCATTAGCAATCAATCATTTATGGCTTTCAAAACGTTTTTCATATTGCTAAATGAACCGTAAATGAATTTGTGCATAACTTTTCGAGTTTATGTTTTTGAAGTGAACAATTCTAAAATATGTTTCAAATTTCAATTCACTCGTTTTTTGTGAAAATGCATACATATGATTCGAAAACATATCCATACTTTAATTGCATTCAAATGATGTTTCAAAATTGGAAGTTAATATTGTGTATTGAATATGCTTCAAATTTGTCTAGCTAATTTTCCCCGTCATTCACATATTAATCATCAATATTAAATGCGATACTTGAACTCCTTATTCTTTATTCTCTAACTAGTTACACCTCATATCTAACAAGTTGATCATCTCGAGTTTCAAGTTTATCTCTCATATGAGGATACAATCTATGAGTGTTATATCTACGCATAAATTTTTATTAGTCAAGATATTCCAAGCTTTATAGTGCATTGAATGTTAGTGCATTAATCATTATATGGAATAAATTACTAGGATGACATATTGGAGCTCTAGTCAATTGGACAAATGAATATGTGCTTCGTCATCTATGAATCCTAGTAGTCATTTAGTTACGCAAATACATCAAATTCATCTTCATTCAGTTCCGAGTAACTATATTCAAATACTTGTCTTGACCATTCATATGCTTCTGAATTCAATTCTAAAAGGCATGATCATCGGTTAATAGCAAAGTCATTAAGCATAAATATTTCTATTCTATTTAGTCTTTTTGGCTAATTCATTTCCTTATGACTTTTGCTTTTGGGATTCAAATGTTCGACATGTTCTCATTCGATACATTCGATATGTTCTTTAGCATGTTAACTTCCACCATTGTTTTTGAGAGAGCATTGATTTTAAACATACTTCAAAAATAAGTTTTCATATCTTCAAAATCTCAATTTCATAATGCATTATCATGATTCGAAAGAATATTTGAGATTTGAAACTACTTGCATGTTTAACTATTATTTTTGAAAATTCAATCTCATCCATGGATTACGTAAGACTCACATCAATGACATCCTCTTTAAAGTGTATTTCCAAATTGTCATTGAGAAATCACATTCTTGGAATCATTCAAATTTGTTACCATATTTTGATTGAACTTATTTGATTGGGTAAAACTATGATTTGATCTCTCGATTGCTCTTTGCTCCAATATATCATATTGTTAAATTATATAATAGCATAAGGGTTATGTCTGATCATGTGTGGACTCAAGAAACATTGAGTACCAAAGAGCATATATTTGTTTTGCAGGATCTCTATTCTTGCTATGGAAAATAAGGATAAATAGAGGAAGATAAGCTTGTGAGGTCCTCTCCTGAGAACAACAAGAAATGGCTATAAAGTCATGGACATCACATGAGTAACTAATCGAGCTATCCGGGAAAGCCTCAATATTAATCACATCATCGTAAATTGGCTAGCCAAGAATGCATCTCTTGATTATGGCTCAAGTGATTACGATATTACTTGAGTGAGGTTCGGATCGATTAGCAAAAGCGATGTTGAACTGATAATTCTCAAGAATGAATTCATCATTCTCGAGAATTGATTAATTAAGATCTCTCGTTCTTCTTAAGCATTCTCGAGAATACAGAAACATTCTCGAGAACTATCGGGAATTCTATGAAGTTCGCCAAGCATGTTTGATCAAGTCATTTAGCATTCTCGAGAATGGCTAAGGCATTCCCGAGAATTGTAGCAGACAATATGTTCGCGGAATGGATCCCTTCCCGGAATTCTTCATTTCGAGATCATTCTCGAGAATGAAGTGTCATTCTCGAGAACGGCTCTCGAGAATCACTTGGAGATTCTCGAGAATTATCGAGACGAAGAGCTTCAAGAGATTTGCACGCTAATTCTCGAGAATTGAAACCAAATTCTCGAGAACCGTAGAACAAAAAGGAAGTTAAGCGGTGAAGCTCTTCATCGTTAAGATAACTATTCCGAGTATATGCGAAGCATTCCGAGAATCAATCACCGAGATATTCAAAGATAACTATTCAAAGATCAAATTTTCTCATCAAAGAAATTCAAGTGTTCACTATACACACTTGAACCGGGGTATTTTAGCATTTATGTTACTTCATTAAATATCTCTGAACATGCAATTTCCGAGTATATCCTATGCAAAGATCTTTCCAAACCTCATAGCATTTGGTGTCATATTATTAAGGGGGAGTTTTATTTCTTTTTAATCATGCATTCATTAAGGGGGAGCTTTACATTCACACGTGTTTGATATCTTAAAAGCTCGTCTCCTTTATTTGAAGAAAACCCTTTTAAGGAAACTCATCTCGCATCCACTATGTTTTATTAGTTTTGATGATGAGTTAATATCATATTTTCCTTTCGTTATCTTCATTTGAAAATATCATTTAGAAAGGAATACTTTGATATTTTGATATTCGATTTGCACTAACATGTTTTCTCTTGCAAGAAAGTTTTACAATTGTGACGGGAGAATTCGGCACGTGCAAGAACTTTCCTTAATGCACTACAAGGAGAAACATTCAACTTAAGGAAAGATACCTTGATGGTTGAAGTTGAGCTATAAAGAAAGCGAGTCTACCACTTCATCTCGGCCACAAGGATTCAACCAAAATGCATACAAAGCAAGCACATGGACTTCACAGATCATTCATTGCTTTGCCAAATATAAATGAGCATTTCTGAACCTTATCTCTTTATATTCTATGATAGTATCAAGTTGCTTTATTCCTGAAAACCTCTCCAACTTGTTTCAATTTGTTTTCATAAAAACATTTTCAATTCGGGAGAGAAAATCAGTTTCTTGGTTTCATATTTACCTCTCTAAGTATATCTTCTTTTTATTTCAACTTTTTGCTAATGACAAATAAGGGGGAGAGAAATGGCAAGAAAAATATGTGTTCTAATATATTTTCATATTCATGTATATTTTTCTTAAAGTATTTGCCATCATCAAAAGGGGAGAATGTTGGTTTTGATTAGTTTTGATGATGTCTTATATAGATGCCATTCTTAAGAGCAAAAAGGTTGCACACTACATTTACATTATACTTTGACAAATTCTTATATCTAATGTAGATGTGAAGTTTAATGATGAAGAATAATCAAGAGAAGAGAAGAAAGAAAGAAGAACTTGCTCAATGGAATGAGAAAATCATTATACAAGCTCTCAGATTGATTCTAGAAGTCTCCACGATCATATAGAAGTTGGAACGGGTCAATTCGGAGTTAAAATGAGTGAAAACGAGTTACAAGTGTATTCCTGAATCAATTCTCGAGAATGTAATCCATTCCTCGAAGCAATTCTCGAGAATGCAGCTGAATATGTGAAATCTGGAGGCAATTCTCGAGAATTGAAAACCCATTCTCGAGAATGGTTCTCAAGAATGCCATTCGATTCTCGAGAATGGTCGGGATTCAACAATTCTTGCAGCTCTGTTTCGCGCTCGTTTGGGCGACCTCTGCGTAATTCGACAATATCTCACAAACCCAGAATCGGATTTACACTAAATCAGTGGCATATGAAACTAGACATCCAACACGTACGTTTGACAAAATATCAAGTCCAAAGGAGTCTAGACGAGAGAGCTATGATTTTTTCAAGTTGGAACACAAATCACCGTCACAGTCCAGACCAACCTTCGGTAATTTGAGTGTATCTCACAAACGACAAATCGGATTGCGCCAAAATCGGTGCCATTGGAAACTAGACTCAAATACCTTTCCAGAAACATCAATAACATAGAAAACGAAGATCAATTGAAGGAGTTATGATGTTTTGAAGTTGGTAGTATGTTCAGGAAGTTGCAATCGAGTTGATTAAGAACAGCCTACATTCATCCTATGATAACCAACGAAATTCAACAAGTTTGGGCTGATTCTTCTCGCAATGGAAAGAAAGCTTGAAGAGATTTATGAGCATGAGTGCTTTGACACATTTGATATCTCTTCCGATCTGGTTCTCGATGTGCGATATCAATTCTTGAGAACTGTCTCAAGGATTCTCCGAGAATGGTTGTTAAACCGTGTTCAAGAGTTCATTGAATTTCAAAGCAATTCTCGAATGGTTATTGGACTCTCGAGAAGGATTCTCGAGAATGGACCAGCAATTCTCGAGAATAATCGGGAAAAGCGTTCGCATATTCTTTGAACATGTGATTCTCGAGAATGAGGAATCAACTCTCGAGAATGGTTCTCGAGAATGACCAAAGAATTCTCGAGAATGAATGTCCGCTTCGTCGATGCTTTCGTATAATCTGTTTCACGAAGTGATTCTCGAGAATTGGAAACCAATTCTCGAGAATGGTTTCGAGAATCACTTGGTGATTCTCGAGAATGATCAAGAAGCATATATTTCCAGTTTGCGATACGAGGTAGATTCTCGAGAATGATCACAAAGTGGCTCTCGAGAATGCATTAGACGTAATCACAAGACATAGTTTTTCGAAGTGATTCTCGAGAATAAGGAATCAATTCTCGAGAATGGTTCTCGAGAATGGGCAAACAATTCTCGAGAATGATCGAAGGTCCTGCAATCTGGAACTGATTTGAAGAACAATTCTCGAGTATACCTTCAGCGATTCTCGAGAATGCCCAGAGAGAATGAATACCAAAGATTTGACAGCAAACATGAATCAATCTGCAACTTCATTTAAATGATCTAGTTAATTGATTCTATCTTTCAAAACATCATTCAATATTAACTATGATATCATTAATCATCTTCCTGAGTGTTTTTCAGATTCATGATCAAGTTTCAAACTCTGACGAAGAACACCAAGATTGTTGCTGATCTGGAAATCATGGAATATGCCTTGTTATTTATTATCATTGATTCTAACCATATGAGCATTTGTCAATTGATTCTGAAATGAATACTCAAGTATTGGATTTTAGCTACCCGAGTATTAACAAGCTATGAACTTCGTGAATTGATTACGCAAGGGGATACTTGAGTATTGCGAAAGTATTCACGCAAATATTCAGCAAGTATTCGGGAGGAAGTATTCGGGAAGTACTCATGATTGAATACTCAAGTATGATCAATGACAAAGCTTTTGGTATATCTGAATCAAATGGATACTCAAGTATAAACTATGGCTACTTGAGTATTAACAAAGAATCAAGCTTGTGCTTCTGCAAAGGCTACTCGAGCACACATAATGGGATTCTCGAGTATGAGCTATCATTTGCCCGAAAATCGTTCGCAACATTTTCCGAATGCACCGATTATCCGATTAATTCTTCGTATATATCATTCAATATTATTTGAATTATCATTAATCATCTTCTTGAGTATTCTTCGGATGATTAATTGTTGTTTGAATTTTGATGATTTTGTCAAGCACCAAAAGCGACGGAGGAACGAGTCGACACGATGAAGGATGGCCCATAATGTCAAAAGCACCGAATCAATATTTTAAGTTATTCTCCATCCCGGACCACGTGAATAACGGCTATACAAAGTCCCAACCAAGCGGACACTCGATCGTGGGTAAGCGAAGGTGCGGATGTTTGAAGACTCCCAACGGACATATTCAAACATTCAAACGGACGATTCAAATCCTTCAACGGTCCCGAATATTCAACCATTATAAATACTCGAAGGTTTGAATTTGCGCACAATAAGAACATACACATACACAGACAAAGCATTCAAAGCGATCAATCTATAGTCTGTACATATCTTCAGATATTACTAAGCTTCAGCGTTTATCATTCATCTACTCGTGAGGAGTTTCAAAACACTTATTTGATTATTGTGTTGTAAAATCTTAAGGTTGTGGAACCTTAAGTGTGGGTGTACAATTACAACTTGTAAGGGGAGTGAGTCCAAGAGTGAGAGGATCATCTTTCGTTTACGAGTGTGTGATTGTGTAGTTATTTGGTTACAACTTGTAAAGAGGAGTAAGTCCTAGTGAGAGGATTACTCGAGAGTTACGAGTGTGTAATCAAGTTACAAGATAGTGAAATCCCGAGTGTTTCGGGGATCGGACGTAGGTCAAGAGTTGGACCGAACCAAGTATAACCTCTTGTGTTCATTGCTCTTCTCTCTATCTCTCGTTTTAAGTGTTCTTGAGCAATTAGCGAAAGAATTTCAAGATCACCTATTCACCCCCCCTCTAGGTGATATTCCACTTTCATAATTTAGGGTTTTAAATTTAATAATTAATTTCCCCTTATTATTTCTAAGGAAATAATTTATTAAATTCCTATAATTAAGGACAATATTCTCCCATATTTTTAATAATTATTTTATTGCCCTCTATGATTTATCATAATATTTTCAGTCCAATTTATGCCTTAAAAATGTATTTTTAGCCCTTTGGCAACTTATCTCTTCTAATTTTCATAGACATTTCCTTAGAAAATTATATAATTATATCTTTTTATTTGAGACCACTTATTCACCTTGGTAGTCTCGAATTTATTTACTAAAATTCAACAATTATTTTAGGGTGATTTATGATCCCTAAATGATATTTTAAAGAGAAATTGCTCATAAATTTATAACAATTAAGTTACAAAATTAGAGACAATATACTCTCTCAAAAATATTTATCCAAATATTTTACTTATATTAGTTAGGGTTTTAGGGTATTACATTTCTCCCCCTGTTAAATAAAATTTCTTCCTCGAAATTTGCTCTACCCCAACTAGACCTCTAGTCTACGGTCCCATAATAGCGATTTTTTCCAAATTGTCTCTTTCAGAGGCAATCTCATTCTCAACTATCCTCATAAATGGGGATACTATTTGCTCTGAGTCACTTCTTTTTGAAAAACGAGAATCTGTTCTGATCGGCTATAAAGATCTTTTTGTCATCTTGTATTTCGATACTTCGTATCCTATGATATGATCATTGTCAAAATGATATTTCTCCAATGAGAAATGCTAAAGGTACTTCGAAGTCTATTAAAGTTTCAGGGTGAAATTAACTGATTCGCCTTTGATCCATACTGTCACTAACCGCTTGAATATGCCTTATGAAATGAGGCATTCGACCGTTTTATCATAACTTTCAGTCATTCTCAAAGACAAAATTCTATAAATAACATATATTATCAACATCAACAACAAAAATGAATCCACACAATAATCATTTAGAAACACGATTGACCACAACTGGCACAAGAAAATCTCTGCTCTTACTATAGTTCCATTGCACACATAAGTGATTTATACTTTTGCCTATACGAGGCTTCAAACCGATGCTATCACGATTGAATTTCGAGAAAGAATTTTATCTAGCGGGGATATTTATAGTTTTTCGGAGAATTTGTTTAAACAGGACAAAGTCCTCATAGTATGCAAGTAACCTTCGATCTTGAATAATCATTCGAGCTACTAACGTTAACTTTCTGTGGAGAGTATCTACACGGTGATTATATCATATGGATGATAATTACTCTCTAAATCGCAACCTTAAGGATCTTTATCTAGCGATGCTATCCACTACCGAGTTTCTTTCAACTCAAAAAGCATTTCAAGTACTTGTGATAGCAGTATGATTATATGGTTACTCCGTAGAGGAATGTCTCTATATTCTCAAAACGATAATTACTAACTTTAAATCATGCGTAGATTTGTTCAACTTGAGAGGCTTCAACTGACGAAAGGTGCAAGTCATCACGCTGTCCTGCTGCAGCAAGACATATCCCAATCCATACCTATTGGTACCACTACAAATTACATAGAATCTACATGGACCTGGGATAACCAATCTCTTGGTCCGTGACCGACTTCTATCTCGGTCTATGATAAGCTCGTCTCTCAGTCTTTGTTTCACATACTTTAATTTTACTCGTGAGTTTTATCAAGGCAAGTGACAAACTTTATATGATTATTTTATATGAATCTGCGGTATTATCCCGCTAAACCCAAACACTAAATCATTGATATCACCATTTCCGGCTCTTCCTAGTCCTAGCTCGCTTTCACTTTCTTTGAAACTATCAACATTACTATCGTATAATAAAACATGGCCCATAAAGTTTTATTTCTTTGGCAACCAATACTCACTTTTACTTAACTCCATAAAGAGTCGCGTCTCTATCTAGTATACTCACAACTTAATTGTCTTTGCGTTTCTCTTCTTTATTTCTGAACAGACGAGAATGTCGTCAATCAACACCTCTATCAACCTACCTATGTGGTTGAGCAAAAATTTGGTTCAAGAACTTTATGAACAAAATAGAAAATTTGTCGATTCAAAAGACATTTCAAGGAATTCAAAATGTCCAAGTACTAGATACATTGAATTTTGATTTGTATAGCGAATGGTATTTCGAGCATAAGTCAATTCGACAAGATGTAGAAATTAGAAAATGGAGTAAGTCATCGATCTTGGAAGATGGTTATTTATCTATGACAACCATTTCGTCCATCTTGTGATGGTTGACACAAGGTCGCAACTCTTGTTCGGTGTCACTTAATACAGTGTTTTAGATGTTGATCCTATGATAGGTATCCAGTTCAATTCGAATTTTGACTTCTCTTCCTCTGAAGGAACATTTGTCAGAGACACTTTATTTGTGTCTGGGTTGTGTTTAGAATAAGAACTCAGCTCCCGCATCATTTTTGTCATCCGCTTTGTAAAATGTGGAATTGATATCTTCTTATGATCACTTTTGATCCTTGCATTTGATCGCCACTTCGTTAACGGGTTTGAAAATGTCGTCGATATTTATGAAACAGAAATTTTGAATAAGTATATATTATACTTGGAATTTAAACATGCTTACTAAGCAAAATAGTTCACACCCAAATGGTGTAGCTACTACTAGATTGTAAGGTAATACATAGAGGTATGCATCCCAAAATGATTCGTATCTACATCAGAAGTATCTGACGGATTTAGTATCGAATCGGACAATATCTAAATAGACTGCTATTACACGTTAGTCTCTTGGACCATTACTGGAGATTCTTCGACCTCCACTTCAAGCAATGCCAACATCAGGCCTGAGCTCTATGGTCCTATCTCTGCAGCTTCCTGGGGACAGTCCTTGATAATGTGCCCCGGCTTCCGACACTTGTAGCAAATTCTTATACCACTACAGGTCAGACCTAGGTGTAAATTCCCATATTTAGAACATGGTAGTAATCCTGGCATCTTTGGAAAGTCCTGCAGCTCCGAATGGAATGACTTCATATATTCCTCTTGGCTCTTGATCTAGGGGGTCTGTCTTTTCAGTGCATAGGCTCCGTGACGAAACTCAACGCAATCACTTGCCTTTTTGCCGTTGAAGTTTCCAGCTTTACGCATTTCCCTTATATTACACTCGATTAACTGGCGAGTTTCTTCTTGTTTTGAAGTTTCTCTTTCCTGCCTTTCGGTCAGGAGTTCATTGATAAAAATTTGTTGCTCCCGAAGCGACCTCCTCATTTTCTGCAACTCATTCTGTGTTATCTGAGGTTCTAGTTGCGCTAGTTCGTGCGCGGGTATCATTTGCGGTTGTTTAACTCCCTCTCTTCCTCGACCTCGGCCTCGTCCTCTAAGGACTTTGATTCCTCGCAGACTTGACATCCTATCTTTCTATTAAGAATGACAATTTTAAAGGTTTGCTCAAACAAACTCATATACATAATGTTCATGGCAAAACATGTCATATTATTTATCTGGTTTTAACACTAGTAATATTTCGTACATAATTCATATCATCGTTTATCTACTCGTTTACATATTGTCTATAACTAGCCTTTGGAGATAATTAGGAAATGAAAGAAAATCGATCGACGCTCTCCATCCAAGAGCTCATTCGTCTTTTCCATCCGAAGCGTTCTCTAGGAAATAGGCATAGTGTTGACATTATCCAATCGTCTAACGGGTAGGGGAGTTTATTGATTTTCCTCTGTTTGTAGGTCGTCTTGACTTGTCCTAGCCATTGGAAATACATGTCTTTCGTGGTTGCGTTGTAATATTATGTGCTTAAGAAATTCGTTCGTAGAGCACCTATCAGCTCTTTGTTCGTTTCAAGACATGTCGCAGGGTATTTGGTTCATAACCAGATTCAACTTCAAGATCGTCTTGATAGTTTAACAGTTGGAAATATTCACGGTTATCATCGAAGGATGAATGATCCGACCCTATAAGTCTTTCTGGCTCAGAAGGTATACTAGCCATTGGTTCAGGGTACACTATATTCAAGGATTCTGAATAAAAAGGTCTTTGTTCATCTATGATCTGATTAGAATGTTCTGATTCAGGGAAATATTCAAGCTCATGATCAGATATCGAGGTGATATGATGTATCGGAGTAGGAAGATATATTGGCTCAAGGTTACTTTCTGGAGTGTGGTATGACAAATCAGTTTGAGGTACTAGTTCATATTTGTATACTAGCCAGGGATGATATCCCTCTGAGATTTTATGGTTATGAATAGAGACTATGGGTTTCTCATGAACTGGGTGATCTGCTGATACAAAGTGGTATATTGGTTCAGTCTGATGTACTGGTTTAGAAAAGCACTCTGGTCTAGGGTTGTATAGACATTCGCTGGATTGAAATGATACTCCGGCTCTGGATTGTTCTCTGCAATAGGAGGGTATTTTGTAATGTACCACGGGTCAGATTGGTGAGTGGAACAGGTTGACTCAAATACAGCCATAGGCACAGGAGGTGGATATGTCGGCTCAGGATTTAGCCTTATTCCTACTATATTGGGGGCTATAGTTCTATGCGCAGTACGTCTTCCTTTACCGTAATAATCCGTATATGGAAGTTTGTCCTTGTCCATCACTACAACATAACATTAAGGTTATATTAGCCCCCTCTTTAAAATATGCTCAAACGTTTAACAAGACGTAGAGTTTAACTTCGTTACTTGAACCGATTGACCAGATAGGTGTCTATTATGGAAGTTCTACTAAGTTCGTTGTGACTAATCGACTTACCCATATAGACCAATCATATTCTCGGCATCATGTTTTTGTTATAAACCTAAGCAATAGGTCACTGCCTAAGGGAAGACCTAGATAGTATTATCCTCTAGGTTCAATTATTGCTTTCGTTTCGGGAATTTCATTCAGACTTTGAGTTCCATGTCAGAAGTCTTAGAGTTTAAAAATCTAACCTTTCCTTAGGGTATTTGTTTTATTGTATCACAAAACCAGTATTATATCAGTACTCTTGTCCTTGTTGTTCATACAATGCTCTTGAGACTAGTTTGTGAAGCTAGTTAACTTAACTAGCTCGATACCAAAATGTAACACCCCAAATTCCGTAGCATAAATCGTGCCGGTGACACGTGGTTTTATAAAAATTCATCGAGTTTTGAGGTGCTTTCGACTTAGCGTTTTGCGGAAACGGAGAGCATGTACTAAAAATTTGAACAACGATTTTAACAATAACAATGAGTAAGCGATATAAAATACTCGGACATATGATGATGCCGACGTATATTGATATATTAAAAATTTCCCGAAGGAATGTTCATGTGATACGAGTAATACAAAACTTCATAATTACAAATCTTCTATGTAACTATACCCTCTTCATCCCGAGCCTTGAGTAGACTTGGGGCGTCGAACCTAACTCAGTTAAATCATCCCATTTGGCCAGGCTGGGTAGGTCTAGTGGGAGTCTCACCGTGCTCGGGTGACTGATTGGCTGAACCACATAGACGACCCTTTCTAGTGTAAGCACCAAATGATATGAAGTAACTTTATTATATTCTTGCCATAAGGTAGGTTCTGTTGACTTTCTTCTCGCATTTACTTTGACCGGTGCCTTCTCACGGCTCCATTCGGCGTCTAGCTATGGCTCCATCCCCGGTGCCTTCCTCCGGTTCATGACCCTTTCCTGTCTATTCATTCAGACTGAGGTCCAATGCCCATCGGACCTCAGGTAACGGTTAACCTCATGCTTATGTAAACAATATATGTATGACAGGTATTCATGACATTTTCGCAATAATCACTACAAAAGCCCATAACAAATGTAGGAAATACATATATGTATGTACGGCAATAACAATACACACCCCCGCGGTAAGTATGTTTATTATCCCGATCTTGCACGACCTCCCAATGCCACGATGTACGGTCGTGTCCAAAGCGCTAAGGAAAACTCTAAACGGCGTTAACAAGACCATAGCCCGTATATTCATGATTTCATCAATTAAAAATAATGAGACAAGTCTCGTACAAGAACACATCAATCATATATAAGCATATCATAATCATCAGAGTTAGTGTTACAGTACGTCGCGAACGTACCTTCGTTGACGGTACTTTCGGTACGTTTTACGAAAAACCGTATTTTTGTGCGCGGCCAACAGCGGTACGACAGCGGTTCGACTACGATGTGATTATCCTATATCGGATTATATAATTTTTATCAATTTTAGTAGTATAACGGGCATTTTAGGTAAAAAAAATTACCATTTTGCCCCCGACCCCCTAATCGGTGGAATTTCGCGAGCTTCGCTATTTTGACCACGATCTTTCCAAAATTTTAACATATCTCTTTTCCCAGTATATTTTTGAAATAAATACCATATCTACCCCTAAACATGATATTTAAACTATCGAGAAATTTAAAGATAAATCTAGCATTTCTACTATATCTATTGAAAGAACTACCGAAACTAAAGACTAGGGACCGAAAAACTTACCCGGGGCTCCGCTAATTTTCTCTCCGGGCTCTTCCTTCTCTCTAACTCTCTCTAAGTCACGGTTTTGGGGTGGGGGAAATGAGAAGGAGAAGGCTTGCTATTTTATAGAAAAAAGGTGTGACACTATTCATCACTTTATTAGACTAGATTTCGACCTTCGGATCGGATCGACACGTGGCACTTCCTTGGCCCTTGGATGTGTCTTGGCCCTGCCCATGTCATTCTTCTAGAAGAAAAATGTGATGTCCATGATGACATCACAAGCTCCTACTTTATAGCCGGTACCGATAAAGTTCCTAGTTCGGTGTCCTAATCGCGTAACCTTGGAGAAACTCAAAAATCCGAGAACACAACGTTGAAGTTTTATTCATTTTCTTTAAAACTACTTAGGTTAACTAAATTTTTGATCCCGTTAAGGGTATTCCGTAGTCGCTGAAGATTTTCGGAAATCGATGTCGATTACGGAAATAATTCCGAAGTGCCGGCTTTTGGATAAAAATTCATTTGGTTCATAATATGTCGGACCCAAGAAACCTAATCTCTGGTTCGTCACAACAATTTGTTTTTCTATTGGTTCTGATTTGCACTATCTGTCCTTTTCTTTATTTATCATGTATCTTAATGACTCAGTTGGTTTCAGAAATGACTTCGGAGATAGTCCACTTCGAGGTAGAATTTCACTGGTTTATAAAAAGTCTAGATGACATAGACTAAATCCCTATATTTTGGTGTAGAATTTATATTCTATCCATTCTCAAATGTCCTGTTGGCTCTTTACCATATATAATATTATTATATTACAAATATCTAGATATTTTTCTAAGCATTTTTTTTTCTAAGCATTTTTTTTTTTTTTTTTTTATTTTTTAATTTAATTTCAGCCCTTAATTAAATATTTTTCTAATTCATTTATCTTATATTTTAATCCTCTTATATTATCCCATTAATTACCTGATTAGCCACTTACTAATTTTTGATAATTTTCTTAATTAGGATAAATTATTATCTCACAACTATTTTAGTTATATTGGTATTTTATATCCATGTAAAATACTAAAAATCATGGGGCCTAATTTAGGGTTTTAAATTTAATAATTAATTTCCCCTTATTATTTCTAAGGAAATAATTTATTAAATTCCTATAATTAAGGACAATATTCTCCCATATTTTTAATAATTATTTTATTGCCCTCTATGATTTATCATAATATTTTATTCCAATTTATGCCTTAAAAATGTATTTTTAGCCCTTTGGCAACTTATCTCTTCTAATTTTCATAGACATTTCCTTAGAAAATTAGATAATTATATCTTTTTATTTGAGACCACTTATTCACCTTGGTAGTCTCAGAATTTATTTACTAAAATTCAACAATTATTTTAGGTTGTGTTATGATCCCTAAATGATATTTTAAAGAGAAATTGCTCATAAATTTATAACAATTAAGTTACAAAATTAGAGACAATATACTCTCTCAGAAATATTTATCCAAACATTTTACTTATATTAGTTAGGGTTTTTAGGGTATTACAGCTATCGCACAATGCTCTCTCGGAACCCGGTCTGACCTATGTCCTTGGGATATCAATCTAGGCATTAAATCTAATACCTAATCCGCAATTATAATCAGATCCGATTAAAATAAACAGAAACGAATTACGTTACCGACTGAAGCGCGTGCCCTCTGGATTCGTGGAACCCTCAATCCATGGGTCAATCACATAAGCTTAACCTATCATAGCTATGCAGAACGAAAATGGGAAAGAGATGAAGAAGTTCATCATGAACACGAAGAACGAGATGAAGAACAGGTTGAAAGAAAATGAAACTTCGTATTTTAATCCAAAACTCGAAAAACGTGAATGAAAATCTGTTTGTGGCGCTGCCTCACTTAACCTAAAATGGAAAAACGAAATGAGGCTCCAATCCACAATTCGGGCCAAAAACAGAAAATAATAAAAAATGGGCTTTAATTACAAATTCGAGCCCAAATAAAAATACGACTTCGGCTCCAAAATCGACTGCCCTCTTGTCCGAATTTTCCCTTCATATCTCGCATAACAATTGTAGCTCTCGAATCATCTGAAATATGAAACAAAAATGAGGCAAATCCGATGTCTGGTTCAAGAGTTATGGTAGGAATAGTGAAGCAATGTAAACTGGAATTTTATTAACAAAAATGGCTAAAATATAATCAAAGGCCCAAAGCTCAAATAAGTATACAAGCCATTATTTATTAACTAAAGAGTCCTAAATTATTAATCAAGAGATAAAAAGAAGTTTATGAAATATTCAATTATCAAATTCCCCCACACTTATCTTTTTACACTCCTGAGCAAAATTCAAAGAAAAAGACCTAAAGAAGAAACTCTTCTTTTCTAACAATTGCTAACAATGCAAAAATTGAACAAGGGACACAAAGCTCCAAAAGACCAAAAATCCCTTCATCTCAAATTACAATTCATGGTAATATCAATCAATGATGCTAATCACAATTGATGGTCTCTCAAATGATGCGCTCAATCAATCAATCTCTCAAGTGTTTAAGGTAAATAAGTGTATCGCTCAAATGCTCCTCGAAAATGTGGAGGGGTAATTGGAATCAAACCCCGAAGAATAAAACTCTACTCCAGTTGGCAGAACACACTGCAAGAAAGTATTACTCAAATAAGATCAACTTGAAACTGGAAGGTAATTCAGAAATGAATTCTTAAATTTTGTGAATGTAATGCACATACACACTTCTGAAATTTTAAAAGAAATAAAGCAGACGAGGAAGCAGTAAAAGAGCTCTCTGTTGTTGAGGAGCTTACTGTGGGAAGCTGAGGAGGTGGAGGAGGGTAGATTGAGTGATTAGGCGGAGGGTACTGCTATAAAAGAGAAGGGAGATACATGTACCCTGTACCATGGAACCCTTTGCTTCCCTCAAGAGTTCGAATCTCAGGGCCGATCCCACACACCACAAAATACTCAAAGATTGGAGCCATTTCAAAGAGTTATCAATGACGATTGAATAATGCGACCACTTCTCCCCCTTTCCCTCTCTAAAACTAGGAGAGAAAGAGGGTGTACTTCAAAGACTCCCAGATCTGGTTCTCTTGGTTTCTCCAGTTGACGAATGTGAAATGAATGCGTCTCCCAGGTTTCAAATTTCAACTTCGATTTGTATGATTCCGTTCGAAGAAGTAGTGGAGTTCAATCAGTTAAGCTCGTCATGTGTAATGAAACCACTCGCTTCGTTAGGTCATGAAGAAGTCGAGATTTGAAGGTTGGGGTTTGTCGGGGAGTCTTCGAACGAAGGAAAAGTGTGTGTGGAGGAAGAGGGTTCACAAATGAAAGAAAGGCTAAAGTAATTTTTTTGAACGAAGAAAGGGGGATAAACTGAAAAAAGGCGGAGGGGTCGCGAAATTTTTGAAGGGGAAATATGTTTTAATCTTTGGGAATGCATATGCAATGTTTTTGGGGCATGGTTTTTCCCACACATCTAGATATAAAAACTAATTAAACAATTTTTTTAGTAGAAAAATAATAACTTTAATAATATAACTTCGATAAATTTAAGAAAAATAATGTGAAGCACATGATGATGAAGTGCCCATATATTTTCAACTCAAAATCAAATTGGTTAGAGAAAGGGTTCTAATTCTCATTTTTTAACTCATTAAATATATTTTACTTTACTTTTCTTAATTAGAGTGAAACTTTCAAATTGTATAACTTAAATATTGGATAAAAGATTATGAGATGGCATGATTTCTTTGAATAGATATTGTGAAGATGATGATTTGGCTCTTGATATTTGGAGATAAAAAGATATAATAATCTTTTCTCTGGATAAATGAGAAAAATAATTGAATTTAATTATTAAGAGATAAAAAGATATAATAATTTGAGTTTAATCCTTTTTGAATTATAATTAATTTTTTCCTTTAAAATTATGAGGACATGTGGCATCATAAGAATTGAAATTTGATAATGTCTTTAAAATTAGTAGTCAAGAATGAAGGCAAGCTAAATGGAGGGAAGTTGTGAAATGTGTTTTTTGAGGGAGAACAAATTTATCTATTTAGTACATAAATAACGATTTATAAATAAGAACCGTGAACTTTTACAATACATGATAGTTTTTATATAATAACCATGATGTATAGATGCAAGACTCTTCAAGTGAGAATTTCTGAGCTAGTTTGATTCATCTGTATATAAAAGAACAATACTTCCCACATTGAGTCGTTATGCAATTTAGGATGAATCAAGACAGTTAAGGCTTGATGGGAAGAATCAATGTCAAATGTTGACGTATATATGTGATAATGTAACTGTTGACATATAATTGTGTCTCTTCACAATAATTAATTCGAAAAGCAAATGCCTCTAGAAAAAAAATATCACTATAAAAAAGGGCGCAAGAGGTATGCAAACCCTTGAGGTCAAGGGTTTGCATTCCCCTACGCTTATATGGATATATTTTTTATCCTATCTGCCTTTGCTTTCCAAGTTTAATTGTTGAAAAGATACAAGGTATAGGTTAACACTTATGTACATAATTAGATATATAGGTAAGGAGTGTAATTGATTTTATCCACAAAGCCTAGAAAATCTTGATCCATCCCATATTGCTTTGCTACTTGATGTGCGAAGTTCTTCTCTATTACATTACAAAAACACTACAAAATAGCCATGAAATTACCGACAGAATGACTTTCGTCGATAATTTGAGACACATTTGAGACAGAAATTCCGTCGTTAAAATCATAGATGGAATTTTCAATGGAAAGGCGTTGAAAATTAGAGACGGAACACTTCCGTCTCAAAATCCATTGATAGTATAATATTTTAGACAGAAATTTCAAATGGACATTATATGTGGGGATTTACCGAGAATTCTGTTGGTAATTTTCGTCGGTAAGTGTCTTACAAAACCTACCATTGTAGCCTTCAATTTCAAGAACGTAACATTGGATCCCTAACTCTGTGTCGCTGAATTCCGACGAAGGGAGGAGCTGCATTGAAGTTTGAAAGCTTGAGGTTGCTCTTCCACTTTAGGTCTTCCTCTCTGATCTCTATTCTCTATTATTTTCCTTGTCGCATAGCACTATTTTAGTTTCCCTCTCCTCCTTGAATGCTCTCGATTTGACCTCAACACCCATTTTTGCCACATCATGTTGAAAGCAGAATATCACCTAGGATGGGGGGGAGAATTGGGTGATTTCAGATTCTTTTTCGAATAAACCGACGAACACAGAAAAATAGAGACAGAACAAAGAGAATATGAACACAGAGGAATTATACTAATTCGGTCCAAACTCTTGACCTATGTCCAGTCTCTAGACGCTCTGGGTTTTTCACTAGCTCTCAATCACGATTACCCACTCTGCACTTGAAGTAGTCCTCCCACAATAGGATTCACTACCCCTTACAAGTTGTAATCGTACACTCATACTCAAGGTCTCTCTACCTTGAGGTTAAACTGATAATCAATCAAATATTTAAACTCTCTCGCAGAGTAGATATATATAATCACTGAAATATGAATATCCGAAGATGCTAAGTGAAATGAATGAAGCAGTAAATCACAATAAATTTGATTGAACGTTAAGATGTTTTCGGTAGTTGGCGAATTCAATGTTTTTTTTGTTTTTATACCAGCTGCCATTAATGACCTTTGAAGAGCTTTAAAGATAGCCGTTGAGAGTCTTCAATTGTTCCATTAGACACAAATGACTTCGTTAGACACAGTCGAATGTTTCTTGGTTTGGTTACTTTCGGATCACCGTCAACATGCTTGTGGTTAGAGATTGACTCTGAAAAGATACTTTAGCCTTTCGTCGGAATGTGTATGTCTCGTAGGAATGATTTGGTTTGCTCTAATTTTCATTTTGTGTGCGTGCTCTGTTTTCTTCAAACATTAAATGCTCTGACACACGTTGCTTTTTCGGCTAATTAGTGCTAACACATTCATTAATGATATGAAATCCACTTAAAGAGATGATTAGTAATACCATAAATAAGATTAAGTAGTATTTAATCAAAAACTAATCAAAAACCAAAATATTCAAATTTACGATTACTATTACAATGAAGGTGTTCAGGTAGCAGATGAAGAATACTCGAGTAAACTTTCTTGAGTGCTAGAGTAAAAATTCAAAACTCTTTCACATATGCCTAACGTTCAGCTTTACTCAAGTATAAATGGTCTTGCTCGAGTACCATACTCGAGTAAGGCACCTCATGTGCTCAAGTAAAGTCTCAGCAAGTACATAACAAAAGCTTCATAATGATCATACTCGAGTACTGTGAACTTGATGCTCGAGTACACTCTCAAGTGTGCTCGAGTATCTAATACGAATGTAACAATTTAAGAGGTTGTGGAGGAAACAATTTGCTTCAAATGAGGAGCCAATGAAGTTCTCTCTTGGTGATTGAAACACACTGTTATATGGCAATAATAGGAATTCTTTCTATCATATCTTTTTATTCAATAAATTTGAAAAGTATTGATGAGAATGAGCTCGATCGTTCAACCCTTCTTTCAACTCTCTGCTCTTGATTTCTACACACGTGCCTAATTTGGTCTCAGGTTTGACGAAAGGGTGAAAGATGTGGAAAAATCAATATTAATACTCTCTCCCCTCCTAAATGTATGTATTTTTCTTAATTTTTGTTCAAAATATAAGTGTATGATTGGGAAACAACCAAATCTGTAGTTTCAGAAGTTTTTTTTTGTAAGCTGAGACAAAACTTATATCATATACTTACCTTGTAAATCATAAAAATACCTCAAAAGCTATATAAAATTAAAAAAAAAAAAAAAAAAAAAAAAAAAACAGACACTAAGTCTTGCTGGATGATATCTTGAGCATTAATTGCTTTTTTTCCCTAGTTGGCCCTTGTCTATATAATTAAACCATCCATATGGTTTCAATATAAGGGGAAAAAAATAGTTTAACAAAATTTAAGAAATTGGTTACTCTTCTTAATTATGGTTGCAATTGAATTGGTTTTCCTCAAATGCACTATAAAAGTTAAGGCAATTTATTGCAACAATTGTAACTAGCGTCATCTTCTAATTTGTGAATGAAGGGCACAATTTTTTGACCTTCAATTGAAAACATACATTAATTGCCCTTAAAATTGGGTAATTTGTTCTTATAATATTTTTTACCTTTTTTTCGTATAATTAAAACTAAGAAAATTTGATATTTTTTGTTTATAATTTAAATTGGATGGAGTACATATTAAGTAGTTGTGTTTGAATTTGATAATTTAATAAGATAAATCTTGAAAAATACTTTGACAGAATGAATTAACTTCCATTCATCACCCCCTTCCTTGGCTGATGTTCAATTAGGGAAACTTAACCTATGTTTTGGACGGAAGGGTGTATTTAATATATTATATAAAAAATATGTGAATATAGTTTTTTATTTATTATTATTATACTACGGTGGTTAGTACGACATTTCACCAGTATATTATATTATAAAAAAATATTTGTTTTTTCGAAATAATTAAAATAGTGCTAATACATCATCTCATGAGATTATTATAATGTTATTCAGAATTGGTTTGGATCTTCTACTTTAAGTCCTTAACAAAATAAATGTAGGATGTATATTTGGGAACAGGGGAAAAAAGGACTCATTTAGAAGATACGAGAATGATCAATCTTATGTATAATTTCATTCCTTTATGTTGTTTTCTTTTAAAATAGTATACTATTTACATTCACCGTATGAATGAAAAAGAAATTATTGAAATATAATTGGATGTAATTTGAAATAGATAATTATATATTTTGGAGTTTAATCAATGACCATAAAAAATACCCAGATAATGGTAAAGGCAAATGGATAATGATTGTAAGGAAGGAATTGCTTTGACTTTCTCCATGAAGACAAAGCCTAGCATTAATGGAGTTTGGAATCACTACATTGTCTGGTTTCTGATCATATAATTAAATTTTAATTATGCCCCACCTCTAAACATACATTTTCAGCCACGTAATGAATGCCTTTGCTGAAGATGACTATTATCCCACCCATTCCCTTGGCATTTATTTATTTTTCCTTAAAAAAACGGCTAGAACTTTTAAAAATCGTCATGTACACTCATCACCATCATTCTCTTTTTATTATTTTTAATTAAAAAAAATAGAAGAAGTGAATTAATGTCAAGAAATCAATATTAGCATAAGATTTCATGTTCTCATCATTCCCACCTCATTGAAGCTGCTGACTCTAAGAAACTCCTCCTCCCTTGTAAAGATATTTTGCTTGCTAATATATGATTTGAATTTACTTTCTTTTATGGTGCTCTTGGTATGGCCTTGTCTTTTTTGTAAGTAAAAACAAAAGGCAGAAAATTAGGACAGGGTTGATCGTTTAGAAAAAGTTTATTAGAGATACATGAGACATCCATCATAAGTAGAGCAGGAAATCGGGCGGCCGCCCATCGGCATTGATTCTTCATTTAGCCTTGTGGGGCTGAGACTCCGGGAAAAAAAAAAGAAATTTGAAATGGGCTTAGGCCATTTTATAGGCTAAGACTGTCAGGGGGCGGCCGCAGCCCATTTAATCAGTATCTTTTTTAAAAAAAAATTAATTACTTAGACTTCCACTTAATGAATGTGTTTATTTGTAATTACTTAGATTTTTTAGTTTAAACTATAACCCTTTTTTAGTTTATTATTATTCGTATTAAAACACATAATTAGTTATTATAAATTTTAAAGAAGGGATGTTTTCATATTAAATAAACACATACTTTGGTATTACAATATTATATAAGTAATAAATTATAAATATATTTGGTGTAAAATAAGTATAATTATTTTTACCTGTCAGTAAAATCATGCATGAACCGAAGGAATACAGATACATACAAAATTACGAGAGAGAAAGATATTTTATCGTGGACATATATACATAAAGCAATTCCTTTGTTTATTTTTATTTTTTGAAAAAATAGGAAAAAACATATTCTTTGTATTTTTTTTATATTATGAATTAATGAATGTGTTTATTTGTTGAATGATTTATATTGTTTAGATATTAATGTTGATAACATTTATTTGATAGATTAGAACTTTAATTATTGCAATTTACTAATTATATTTCTTTAAAAAAAGTGAAAGAAAAATAGTTAAAATTTGGAATAGTAATTTTGAATACTGTAGGGGAATGACGGGGCCCTAATATTATCGGGTGAGAACTTTTGAAAAATAAATGTTTTTCTTACTCCAGACTGAAAGTAAAAGAAGCTATCGCGGGGGCCACTCGATTCCCAGCTCCATCACAAGGAGGAAGAAACGGGCTACATATATATTGTGGGCCGTATAGAAGAAGAATAGGATTTGGAAATATATAAAAGACTATGTTACATCGTAACTAAACTCATTGTCGGGTCTACATGATGGTTTTAATGACGACTTTTTTTTTATGATAATATTATTTATTTTTTATTGTATAAAACGTGATAGGGAAAAACTTTAAGCGCAAAACTCCGCAAAGATATAGCCGTAGATCGAAGTAATAAAGAGTAAGTAAGAAAATTATCGTTCACAAAGACTCGAGTTAAACTAGTGATTAGGTGTTAAATTTCCTTATTTCGTTTAAGTTGAAGCGAGGCGATAATTGTTTTCAATAAAAAAATAAATAAGAAATAATAGTAGCAAAGACTTTTCATAAAAAGCGATTTACAATATCGAAATACAACCTAGTCATTAATCTTGTTTTTTTAGATTTTATCCCACTAATTTAATTTTGAATTAACCTAATCGCCTAATCTAGAATATTAATGTTTATAAATCTTAGGTCCATTTATAAACCTATCTTAATTAACTATGTAATGCCTCACACCATTAACTAAAATGCGTTTTAGATCAAACTCACCCTAATTTGACTATGTGGAGCTTCAGGTATATTCCTATCCTGCACGCAAATTAGATTAAAACCTAATTCCTTATTAAATTTAAACCTAATTCCACATTATTTAATCTCGAGGTCGATTTAGGATTATCTTCCAAGTTCAACCCTAAATCCCCAAAACTTGTCACTAAATGGCCAATTAATAAGCAATAGCAAGAAAAGCAAGAATAAATAAACCGAATAAAATTAATCAAAACTAATAGTGGGAAATAATACCTAACCCAAACAAGTTCATAGGTTCTCAGGTTGAATAGAAAACTTATGCCACACATATTTATAATAAAATCCATAAAAAAGATAAAACTCATATTCGAATAAGACAGGGAAAGGAAAAGAGGGAGAAATCAAGACTCTTAAAGAATCCTCAGTTGTGCTCGCTATTATCCAGATCTGTGTTGTGCGTCTCTGCCTGTGCGTCCGTGCTGATCCTTCTTGAATATCTTCGTTCTTTGCGTCTTGGCTTGCGTAGTCTTTCTCCTGTGCGTGGTATCCCCTTTTAATAGATATTAGTTAAGTGCTTGGGCCCCACGTTTCTCTATCTTTTCTTTTTAAAGAATATATCATATCCTTTTCCATCTCCCAGTACGTGATCTCCTTTATTTGTTAAGTCTTGGTCAATTTATCATAATATAATAATATATTATATCATATCATGCTTTTTCAATTTAATTTGTCTTTCTCTTACATCACATAATATCTCCGCATAATAAAATAGAATATCAATAGATTTTATTACAATATTCTTTTATCCTATATTTAATTAAATGATAGAAAAATATATAAAAGATAATTAAATAAGTATATAATATTAATAAATTCAATCCAATATATCTCAAAATCTATACTTATTTAATTATAAAATATATACTTATTAAACTCCCCCACACTTAGACATTTGCTTGTCCTCAAGCAAAAGAAATAGAATTCATTATCTGGAAAAAAAAACATTGCTCATGAAATTCCTAAACAGAAAGCAATAAACCACCACACTTAGATCATATCATCAAGTTTTATTTAAGTTAATGTCTTATAAGAATGGGTCACTAAACCAATAGCTTTAAACAATTGTAACAATCTTTTAACGTCCCATGATCAAAATATCGGCAAGCAATAAGTTCAACAATAAGATTAGTAAAGGAATATTACGCCACTCAATTGTTCCAGAAAAATTCAAATTCCTCCAGTAACCAAGCTTTTTATTTAATTTAATAAGGATCCTCAGGTAGAAAATAACTTTTTTTTTTCATTCATTCATTTTTTTTTTATTTTTTCTTTTGGTCTTGAGCCGTTGTAGGTCCCCTTTTTACGCGACCTTGCACATGGGTGATGCAGCACCAGTTACTCAGTTAATCCAACAGGCACCTCAAGAGGCTTTTAGCCCAACTCATAACCCTCTTGGACTTTACCGTTTGACGCGACCGCGCATGGGTGATGCAAAGACCGGTTACTAAGTCAAGTCTAGAGATATCAGCGGAGTTTTTTTTTTTTTTTTAACCGAGTCATTTACCTACACAAAAGTTTTACTTAGCTAGCAAAAGTCATCATCTAATTTTCTAAAGAAATCATGTAGCAAAATATTCATAAACTAATAATCTGTTGACTATACTACAAACTAATCTCTATTCTCATAGTCAATCTCAAGATTGCCACAAAAATTCAAGCCTTAGAGGCTTAATTGAAACATTCTTTTTATTTTAAGTTTTTGACTTGATAATATTCTTTAAGATGGGGAAAGCTCAAAATTAAGGTCAATCCTAAACAATGCAAACATCTCAAATAATAAAAAAATCTTTTCAATTTCATAAGAACAAGCATAACCAAAAGAATTATATCCCTCCCCTACACTTAAATCAAACATTATCCTCAATGTTGCACAAATATAAAGAGGGAAAGAAACTAGTACTCCCCTGGTTTAGGCTTCTAATTCTGATGTAGAGTGCTTATTCTGGTATCATCCATGATGTTTCAAATTTTGAGAGATAAACGAGTGCACAAGCAAGACTTTGCAGTCACAAGAGGAGTGATCATCTTCAAACCTGAATAAAACTAAAAGAAAAACCAAACAAAAAAACAAAAAAAAAAACAAAAAATAATGCAAGCAAAACCCTTGGGTTGCCTCCCAAGAAGCGCTTGGTTTATAGTCTTTAGCCCGACTATGTTAGATTGTCAAGGAGGTTGAGACAAGCAATGCCAATGCTTCCCAAAAGAGGATGCAGAAGTCTTCGAAATTTGTTCAGTGCGCCTGCAAGTATTCTCCATACTCTTTTGCTCAATGAAGATCGTTTTAAGGGGCTCTTTATTGGCAGATGAATCCAATTTAGCTTGATTGAGGTCATTTACCACAGCAACCGTTGCAATTTGTTTGAATTCATTTTGAGACTCCATTGCTTTATCCCTCTTAAACTTGACTTGCTCATCACCAAGTCGTAAAATTATCTTTCCTTGATCGACATCTACCAATGCTCTTGCAGTGGCCGGGAATGGTCTCCCAACAATTAGCGGAATCTCTTGATCTTCATCCATGTCAAGAACAATGAAGTCGGTTTGGATAGATAAAAGAGCCAACTTTCACTAGTACATCCTTAATGATACCATATGGATAAGAGAGACTTTGATCAGCTAGCTTGAGTGTAACAGTTGTAGGACTAGCCTCCCCTAGTTGCAGCTTCTTAAAGAGAGATAGAGGCATAAGATTTATAGCAGACCCCAAATCACACAGTGCACCACCTTCAAATTTGTCACCGATCACACATGGAATAGTGAAGGAACCGGGATCTTTACACTTTAAAGGAACATTAGGTTTAATGACACTAGTGATCTCCTTGGTCAATGCTACAGTTGCAAACTCAGTAAAGTGCTTCTTCTTACTCAACATCTCCTTCAAGTACTTAGCATACTTAGGCATTTTCTCTGAAGCTTCTATGAATGGGATGTTAATGTGTAATTGCTTGAAAATATCCAAGAATTTCTTGTATTGTTCATCCAATGCCTTCTTTTGAAATCTTTGAGGAAATGATAGATGCGGTCTCCATTTAGGAATCTCAGTACTTGCTTCCCTTTGTTCACCTCCTTCTTTTAGGATTCACTGTCCTCATCTATTCCCTTCGCCTTTTGTGTAGACTCTTTATCATTTCCCACAAGGCCTGCAGGATTTTCTTCGCTATTAGAACATGAAGGCTTCATTTCTTGTTCTTTGTATCTCGTGCAATTCTTCACCACTTCTAAAGGCAATGGCTTTACACTTCGCTCTTTCATCTCTACGAGGATTAGGGATAGTATTACTTGGCAATTCTCTTTGTTGTAAAACATTCACAACTTGATTTGCAATTTGTCCCACTTGTACCTCAAGATTCTTGATAGATGAGTTTACTTCTGCAATAGATGAGTCTACTCTTGCATTAATAGCAGCTTGCTCTTGAGTATTCTTTAATTGAAAACTTGCAAGCTGAGATATCACTGCCTCTAGATTAGATTTAGGTTCTTGGGTAGGAATGACTTCCTTTTAAAATTGATAGAACCCAGGAGGTGGCACTTGTTTTGTACTAGAGGTTGATGTTTCATTAAGAGTCGCTCCATATTTCCAAGAGAGGTTAGGATTCTTACGCCACCCAGAATTGTAGGTGTTCAAGTACGGATTGTTCTGGTTGTTGCCATGGTAGTTTCTAGCTTAGTTCACTGGCTCTATCTGTTGAGATATGAGGCATTGTCCATTTTCATGATCGTTTCCACAGTAATCACAAAGGGCATGAATAGCCTTGACTCCCATGGGTCTAACATTAGATCGTGTTACTTGAGCTTCTAAATGATCAAACCTCTTGTTGATTGTATTTAACATTGCCATCAACTGTGAAGAAGGGTCCTCAATAATTTTATCAACCGACTTCACTTGGCCGTCTGTCATTGTTGTTCGTAGAAAGTCAACGGATAAGTCATCTAAGCATTTCCAAACATGATTCACCGGTTGCTTTGTAATCCCCATTAGTGGTAATGACATTTAATTCGATTTAGATTCGGAGTCAACCGGGTACGAAGATTTGAAGCAAAATCCACTTCTCTAGATTGTGACCAAGGCTCGCCTAACAAGCAACTTGAACCTCTCCCAGGCTTCATACGAGATGTTCCCCAAATTGTTGATGTAAATTAGTAAGAGCGCTCTTGCATCCACCATCTTGTTATGTGGAAAAAATCTTGATCGAACTTTTCTTCCGATTGTCTCCCAAGAGGTTATGCTGCCCTCTTCTAAGTTGTTGAGCCATTCCTTGGCTTTCCCTTGGAGAGAGTAAGGAAAAAGCCGAAGGCGAATTACACCATCAGGAATTCCATTCATCTTGAATGAGTTGCAAACGTCAAGAAATTGTACCAGATGCCGATTTGGATCTTCTGAATTGTTCCGCATCGACCCCGTAGTTCAAGCATCTAAAGCATAGTCTCGCTTGATTTCGAAATTGTTGGCATGAAACTCGGGTACTCGATTCGATTGATACCCTCGAGATTGTCTTCCCGGAAAATCATTGATACACAAACGATCATTTTCATCTCGGCCATTTCTTCGGTGTCGGTCGTATCAATTCCTCCTCTTGGATCGAGGTGTTGTGGCTTCCAAAAGCTCTTGTGTATTCCTTATTTTTACGTGGCGTTTTAGTAGATTTGGTTCTACGAGACATGTACCGGAGTACCTGTAAAACCAAATAAATCTCAAAGTATCAAACTAATACCAAAAGCTAAAAAGAAAAAAATTAAAAAATAAAGATTTTTTTTTTTAAAAAAAAAAACTCAAACTAAAACTACTAAAGGATTTCTAATATTAGTCACCAATTGCCTTGAGTCCCGGAACAGCGCCAAAAACTTGATAGGGGAAAACTTTAAGCCTAAAACTCCAAAAGTATACAGCCGTATCAAGTAATAAAGAGTAAGTAAGAAAATTATCGTTCCCACAGAGACTCAGTCAAACTAGTGATTAGGTGTTAAATTTCCTTATTTCGTTTAAGTTGAGCGAGGCAGAATTGTTTTCAATAAGAAAATAAATAAGAAATAATAGTAGCAAAGACTTTTCAGAAAAGAGCAATTTCCAATATCAATCTAAATACAACCTAGTAGTCGCTAATCCTTGTTGGTTTTTAGATTTTATCCCCACTAATTTAATTTTAAATTAACCTAATCAGCTAATCTAGAATATTAATGTTTATAAATGCCTTAGGTCCATTTATAAACCTATCTTAATTAACTATGTAATGCCTCACACCATTAACTAAAATGCGTTTTAGATCGAACTCACCCTAATTTGGTATGTGGAGGCTTCTAGGTATATTCCTATCCTAGACGCAAATTAGATTAAAACCTAATTCCTTATTAAATTTAAACCTAATTCCATATTACTTAATCTCAAAGTCAATTTAGGATTCCTCTTCCAAGTTCAACCCTAAATCCCCAAAACTTGTCTTCACTAGTGGCCAATTAATAAGCAATAGCAAGAAAAACAAGAATAAATAAACTGAATAAAATTAATCAAAACTAATAGTGGGAAATAATACCTAACCCAAGCAAAAGTTAATGGGTTCTACAGGTTGAAAAGAAAACTTAGCCACACATGACTATAATAAAATCCATAAAAAGATAAAACTCAGATTTAAATAAGACAGGAAAGGAAAAGAGGGAGAAATCAAGACTCTTAAAGAATCCCTCAGTTGTGCTCGCTATTATCCAGATCTGTGTTGTGCGTCTCTGCATGTGCGTCCGTGTTGATCCTTCTTGAATTCTTGAATATCTTCGTTCTTTGCGTCTTGGCTTGCGTAGTCTTTCTCCTGTGCGTGGTATCCCCTTTTAATAGATATTAGATAAGTGCTTGGGCCCCACGTTTCTCTATCTTTTCTTTTTAAAGAATATATCATATCCCTTTCCATCTCCCAGTACGTGATCTGCTTTATTTGTTAAGTCTTGGTCAATTTATCATAATATAATAATATATTATATCATATCATAGCTTTTTCAATTTAATTTTCATTTCTCTTACATCACATAATATCTCCCGCATAATAAAATAGAATATCAATAGATTTTATTCTAATATTCTTTTATCCTATATTTAATTAAATGATAGAAAAATATATAAAAGATAATTAAATAAGTATATAATATTAATAAATTCAATCCAATATATCCCAAAATCTATACTTATTTAATTATAAAATATATACTTATCAATAAAGTTTAGGTGAGTTGGATCCTAAAGACTCACTAAAACTAGGTATACCTTTAAGTTCAAAAACGCTTACAAATGTATTATTATAGATCGTTCATCAACAAAATTCTTACATCACCAACATGATTTAAACTCATAACCTTATGGGTTATGAGCCACCTTATTATTGACTGGATCAACTTTTATTAATATAATAATGTTTATTATAGGAAAATTAGTTATAAAGTGTGCTTATCGTAAATTATTATAGGGAAATATATATATATATATATATATATATATATATTTTTAAAAAACTAAATGTCAACATAACGGAAATCTGAGTTGAAATAGCCTTCCAAGCAAGAAAACTTGCTACTAAAGAGAAACTTCCTTGGCTTTTTTCCTTCCTTGATGTGTGCCTGATAATTTGGATGATTGTGATGATCCATTGTATGACCCATTGCTCTGTGAAGGCCTAGCTTGATTGGTTGCAGAAGAACTAGCATAAGCAGATGAAAAGATTGAAGAACCAATATCAGAGAAAGTTGGAGAAACATACATTGGCTTGGGCATGGTTGGTGGGAGATTAGGCAATGGAGCTTCAAAGTTAAGAACATTAAGTGCTTGTCTAATTGTAGGCCTCATAGTGTAATCTGGGTAAGCACACCAAAGCCCAATAATCACTAACCTTTCAAGTTCTTGCTAATCAAAATCTCCATTATTAACAAGTCTTTTGTCAACTGCTTCTTGAAGCTCACCTCTGCCATAAAGTTCCCATACCCATTGCACCATCAAGACTTGTTCATCACTGGCATTAGGGTCAACTGGTTTTCTCCCACAAGCTATTTTTAAAGCAACAATTCCAAAATTGTAGTTATCGGATTCTCTTGTTGCCTTGCCCATTGCCAAGCATTCAGGATCCATGTATCCCTTAGTTCTTGCTGAAGTTGTTGTTATTAACCCTTTCCCATGTTCCACGAGCCTCGCTAACCCAAAATCTCCGAGCTTAGTGTTGAAATTTGAATCCAACATGATATTGCTTGATTTTATGTCCCTATGGACTATGCATTGCTCCCACTCTTCGTGCAAGTAGAGTATCACCGAGGCTAGTCCTTGAGCGATATTATATCTTGTTGGCCATGTCAAGAGGTTTTTCCTTTGAAACAGATGATGATCTAAGCTTCCATTTAGCATGAACTCGTAGATGAGTATAAGATCATTTTTCTCGTGACACCAACCGATGAGTTGCACCAAATTCTTGTGCCTTAGTTGACCTATGATCTTTAATTCGGAGGCATACTCCTTTACTCCTTGTTTAGATTCGTGGGACACCTTCTTAATTGCAGCATAAGCATTCAAGCTTCTCATGAATCCTTTGTAGACCCCACCAAAACCTCCTTCCCCAAGTTTGTGTTCCTCTGAAAAATTGTTTGTGGCTTTGACAAGTTCATTATAGGATAACTTCTTTGGTCCAACACTGTCAAAATCTTTGTCCAAGTAAAGATCCAAGTGATCATCATCTTTTTTTCTCTAGAACTTCCATATCAGGAACCCAGCAATGCATAGCCCACCAATCACTAAAACTGACCCAATGCTCAATCGAATGACCAAACGCTTATTACTATTGCTTGTACTCTTTTGCACCACACCCAACACTTTAAGACTTGAATTGAAGGACCATGAGCATAGTGTATGTAACTCAAACTGTAATCCTGTGGCTGAAGAAAATCCAAACTGAACTTGTTCTGGGAGGTACTCATTCAAATCAATCTGATGGGAATAATTTTGTCTGATTTTGACGTTAACCTTATATCCTGTAAACTTGACACTTAACTGAAATGAGCTAGAATCATAGGTAATCTCAGTATCATACTTTCTACCATCATTCATAGTGTACCATTGTGTTGTATAAGGAGTCCACATTTGTTTTACATTGATTCCCACATGATCATAAGGTGGATATTTTCTATTACGCATGGTGTCAAACTCGACCGCTACAAATGGATGTTCATCTGCATAATTTGGATCCTCCGGCCATCTCTCTACGACCAACGAGACCAATACCACTTCCATCTAGAGGCACTGGAAGTGGAAAATTTGGCTGTGCTAAGAAGAATGTGATGCCATCTCCATGCCCATCACGAGTTTCATTTAGTACATTGATGATGAATGTGAAACGAGTAGTGAAGTTTGCCAGTGTTCTTGTCTCTTTGTCCCAAAGTTGCAACAAATTCTTGTATGTTACTCTCCCTGCACTGTCTTTCTTGTATCTGAGTCAAGAATCAGCTTGTTAGATTCATAACAAGTTTATACATAGTAATTTTATTTATTTATTATTATATACCTTCAACTTTAGTTGAATTTTAGGGATCGAGATAACATCAAATTATATGACTAAAAGTGTGCTTGAGAAAGACACCAAAAAGTTTGATTTGTGCAAACGTACGTTCACTACTACAAAAAATAGATACTACTTTCCCAAAACACGTCCTATTTTTAAAATAGGAAGTAAAATGTGAACGCGGTGGCAATTTTGTAATTAATTGGAGAAAAGTTGATATATTAGGCATCCTAATATTTTCTTGGACGCTGGAAGTGTATTTAAAACGTCCTACAATAATATTAGGACTCCAAAAGTGGTCCAAAGTACACAAAAAGGCACGGAAAACGAAAAGATTGGCGCAAAATTGCTTCTTTATGGCGTCTAATAAATCTATTAAACGCCATAAGTGGGCTTTTTGGGGTTTAAAAAAATTTCTTAGCCACCACAAATTTCTTATATTCAGGGTTTCTATTTCATCGTGGCGCACTGGTGAGAGCAAAGAGCAGATTGTATCGCGACATTGTGTCTTTCCATTTCCCTCCAAGTCGCTGTTGTCGTTCTTCCGCCTCTAACCGCTACTCTCTCGAACCTCCTCTCTCTGACCGTCGGTGTACTCCGTCGGACCTCCTCTCTCCGCAAAGTTTGGTTTTTGTATCTTATTGAGGAATGCAAGCGCAGGGGTTCTTCACCATAAATTTCTAAAATTCAAAGATTTTATCTCAACCCGTGGCCGTCGGAGCATACCGCCACTGAACAGCGAGAACAATCCAGATTTTGTCAACTGGAAAGGGGGTAAATTCAATCTTCATCCTCTTTAGTTATCTATCCACCACAGCCGCCAGCTCCGTGGTCTAGTTCGATCTCGCCGTCTCTCCCGGTGAGTGCGTGAGTTTGCTCTCTCTCCATCTTTGATTTGGATTTTGCAGATTCGGTGGTTGTTTTTTTAATCTTGTTAATCTGCTTCATAGTTAAACACGTTGCTCTGCTTGTGGCCTCAACTTGTTTTTGAAACCTGATTTTGTTGTTAGTATTGTATTATATTATAAGTTACAATGAATTCTGGGTAAACAACTTCTCTATTCTCTGCTATTTTTCAGTTTAGACTTCAGAATGTAATTGTCAAGGAAGATTGCACTGTATTTGGATATAATTACGCTACTGGCTTGACATGCACATAAGTGGATGTAAATCCATCTTGTTTTCCTTATTCCATAATTTTCTTAAAAAAAATAATTCTTTGGTAGTAGCTTCAAGAAAGTTGGTAATGTGTGAGTTAAAATTATCGTTTAGTTAGCCGATGATGTTTAGTGTAATTTCAAGACACAATGGGGATGCATGTGTGCGCATAGTGAGTGGAAGTTAAGTTAAAGGGGCTATATTAGTGTATATGTGTCACTGAATGAATCAAAATTAAGTTAGAAAAACCAGTAATCAGTAACTTGTTTCATTCTAATGCTATTGCATATTTAAGGGATCTCTGTCTTTCTATCTCTCATCTGTTGCTTTTGACCCAGGTTATAAGTTTTTCTTCTGGATATTTTTTGGAGGTGCATGATTAGAATCTAATACCTCCTGCCATCCGCAAATAGTGGCTTGCTCTTTCTTTATTTTATTTATTTTTATTGCTACATACCTGTCATACGGAATTCTTATTGATGTCAAGAAGTGCAATGACTAACTTGGCTTTAGGGTAAAAGGTAGAATAAGAAGGATAGATGAAAATAAAAATAGTTGAGGAGAGGTACTTATTATCATTTTGGCTAATTTAGTTTCTGTTTGCTGGTAGGATTACAAATGAAAAGGTGAATGATAAACGACACAAATAGTTAACATGAACGAAGTCATTTTATGGTAGTTATGTTCATTTTATTTGGTCATGTTTCACTTATATTACAATAATTAAGCACTAACACTAATTTAGGGAAAGTGCCATACTCTAACAATTGAATGATCGTGCTTTAATTTATGTATGTTAATTACATATTATCAGTACATTCTGGTTTTATTTATTAAAAGGATAAGGAAGCCATACAGGAGATCAGCCATACTTCATGATTTGAGATATGGTCTAGAGGGGTGGTGATATTGATGGTGATAACAAAAACAACAGAAATAAAGACATGATTAGAATCAGTTAATTGAGGCAACAAAGTGCTGATGATTTGCATCTAATATGGGGGGCTCTAATTTCTGTTTGTGCTGTAACAGAACTCCTGGGATAAAATATGATCTGAAGCCATAGGTTCGAGTGTTCAAATGGTAGTGATAAGTGTAACCATTCTCATGTGTAAAGTTAAATGGAGCTTATTAGTCTGTTCTAGGTGTTTTTTTAATCTTGTTATTATGCTTCAGAGTTAAATATGTTGCTCTGCTTGTGGCTTCAACTTTTTTTTGAAACCTAATTTTGTTGTTAGTATTGTATTATATTATAGGTTACAATTATTATACTTGATGTAGTTACTAATTAGTATAGTTGATGTAAATTTTTTATTCTTCTTTAGGCTATTTTGCTTGTGTAATCTGTTGATTCTGAGTATGGCTTCAACCTATTTATGATGAAATGTTGATTATAATTACTATACTTGATTTATTATTAATGTGCATATTTTTGCAATTGATTTTAACTTTTCATTCAAGCATTCTATTCAAGCATATCAAAAGAGCCATAGGACCATTAGTGAGAAAAAGAAGAGACGAAAAAGAGGAAGAAATAAAGGAAGAAGCACCAAGCTTCCAACAACACTCATAGGTAATTATGCTACCTTAAATCCATTTGTAGGCTTGGTTTTATTATTAGTAGGTTGTTGTAGTTTCTAAATGCCTCTTGGATATTTGCTGGCAAGAGGGAAAAGAGAAGAGAACAGGGGACCAAGAAGATAAATTTTAAGAAACCAAGCTTGGGATTTAGGTAAGTGGTGGATTTCATTGTTGTAATTGTTGATGACATTGCTTGTGTTGTTTTTTATCTTTGTAATTTTTGGGAAGCTTAGAAAACAGATTTGGAGATGCTCTCCAATTTCATAAAAAGTATGGAAGCATGATTTAATATCAAAACATGATTAAAGGTGATTGAAGGTTGAAATAAAGTAGCTAATGAAATGAGACAATGAATAATCAATTTCTCCTTCCTCATTAAAGTCCACTGTTAGAACAGGGCATGAAGAAGGGATTGGAGTTTCATGACTTTGATTCTTCCAATGAGTTTTAAAGGAAAACTTGTGTAGGGTACAAGTGAGAAAACAAGTTTGGAAGCATTAGACATCAAAGTGAACATTTTACCTCTTTATAAACTACATTTCAGTTTTGGCCTAGATAAAGGGGAAAGAAGTTAATTTTGCTTAATTTGAGCTTAAAAAGGAAATCTACATGATAATTATTGTGGAAGAAGCATGTTACATTATTTTTTTAAGTCTATGAAATTGAAAGTGTAAAGTTGACGTTTAATTGGCAAGTGTAGTTTTAAGATGTCAATGATTTCAACCGTCCTAATGAACTAGCAATAGATGTGTGATATTTAATTAGGGCCACTGGGCAATTTGAAAGTTGAACTATAAGCTTGAACAATAAAGCTTCAAGTATGTAGGAATTCAAAGCAGGAGAAAGAAGTTAAAGTTTCAAGGTAGCAACTTTACTTTCTTGTATTTAAATTATGTCTATGTTTTGTTATGCTTCTTAGCTTGCCATGAGTTGAATGACTATTTTATCTTGAACATGTTGAATGTTGTCTTGAATTTTTTTTATGGTCATGATTGACAATTGCATGCTATTAATGACATGAAAGTTTTGGTAATGCTATTTGTTGATTTTTAATGGTAAAGCATAACTTGCTTACTTGAATGGTAATTGTTTGCTATTGGGGTTCTTTGATTCTCATCTCCAATAACTTACCATGCTAGCTTATGAACCTCAAAATGAACATTATAAATGTGTTTTCTGTAAATGTGAAGAATAGTATCTCCTCCATTCTTGTTCTAGAGGTTTATTGGGTCTTTTTACTTGAAACAATGAAGATGGAAAAAGGCTTGCTTGTGACCCTTGAGAATTCACAAGAACAAATCTCTCACTCACTCGCACTCTCTCTTTGAACTATTTTTCTCTAGCTTGTAGATGCAAAAATTTGGGCAATTTCTAAGTTCTTTTTGTTTAACTCTTACTTAATCTCTTGAAATAGAGGGTAACATTAATACAGATAAGAAAATCTGCTTTGAAATAATAGTAACTAAATTGATTGATGTAGACATAAGAAGGTCTATTAGCATTATGTGCCTTCTATGCTCATTTGGAACCCGCATTCAACCAAGTATTTTTAATTTTTGTCAAATTTTCTTCTAAATCAATCCCATTCGTGTGAGTCCTCACTCTTGAGAAAATTTAATCTTGTAAGTTCTACCTTCTTGGTCAAAGGTTTGAAGCAAACTGTTGTGCTCTCAAATTAGGTTAGTTGTTTTCATTTTATTCACACACACATATATTTTCCTCATATGAATACCTTCTAACTGAGTGAGAACAACACTTGTCTTATGGCTTCATGGTTTACCATTATGGATTTAAGTTTTTTTCATCCCGATCCCTGAATTTTTTGTTGTTGTATTTCCTTTATTATTAGCCATCTGAACTACATGAACTTGATTAAAAAAGTGACGGCTTCATGGTTTACCATTACCAATGAAGTATATGTTAGTACGAATAATGACATGTGTTCTCTTTGTTGATGAAAGTGCTGGATTTAATAACGATATTGTTTTGAATTGCCTTAGTTAGTAAGTTTTGTGGCGTATGCTTTGGAATTGTTTGTTATTGAAATTTTGGGATGTCTTACTTTTAAGGGGAAATGTTGCCTAATTTTTAAAAAAATATTGAGAAAAAAGCATGTCATTCTTGTGGGCGTTATAAACTTGAGTGTTGTTGGAAATGTCGTAGGTGGTAATAAAATGGATCATAGTTGGATGAATGCTTTGAGAACTAGTGAAGAATATGAGAATGAGGTGGAAGGGTTTATTGAATTTGCTAGAAGGAATGTGGCTACAAAAAAATGGGATGTATTTTTGCCCATGTGTGAATTGTTTAAATGAGAGTCGACGGGATATTTCTGATATAAGGGATGACCTACTTTGTGACGGAATAAACCTTCGATACACAACATGGATATGGCATGGTGAGGAAGTGAGAACTGTTGTGTCCCACGAAAATGAAGTTGGGGTAGATGATCATGGAATGGAGAGAATGATTCATGATGTTGAGGTAGAATCTGTTGCACAATCGTGTGGATATGATAACGTGCGGAGTGATGCAGAGACACCTTTATTCCCTGGGTGCACTAAGTATACACGGTTGACTGGGACCTTACATTTGGTCAACTTAAAGGCAACCGGTGGGTGGGACCGATAGTAGTTTCACAATCTTTGCTTGAATTGTTGTGTGATATGTTTCCAGACGATAATGTCCTTCCAAATCGTATGTATGAGGCAAATAAAATCTTGTCTGCGATGGGTATGGAGTATAAAAAGATACACTCTTTGCCCTAATATTGCATATTGTACAGAAATGAGTATGAAGGCCGTAATAAGTGTCCGAAGTGTAAAACTTCACGATACAAAGTGAAGAAAGATGGTGGTTCTGGAGATGGGGAAAAAAAAGGCAACCTTTAAAGGCGTTGTGGTATCTTCCAATAATACCACGGTTTAAGCGTCTGTTTACTAGTGCATCAACGGCGAAGAAGTTGAGATGGCATTCTGATGAGAGAATATCTGATGGAAAATATATGCGGCACCTACGACTCTCCACAATGGAAGAAAATAGATGAAATGTTCCCTCAATTTGGCAACGAGCCAAGAAACCTTCAGCTGGGGCTTTGTACAGATGGCTTCAATCCGTATGGAACTCTTAGTAGCACCCATAGTGCATGGCCGGTTCTCCTTGTAGTATACAACTTACCTCCCTGGCTATGTATGAAACGCAAGTATGTGATGCTTTCTATGATTATTTCTGGACCAAAACAGCCAAGAAACAATATTGATGTGTACTAGTCGCCTCTGGTTGAGGATTTGAAGAAGTTGTGGGACGAAGGTGTAGATGTGTTTGATGCATACAAGAAGGAGTCTTTCAAGCTGCGTGCAATGATTTTTACCACGATAAACGACTTTCCTGCATACGGAAATTTGTCAGGGTACAGTGTGAAGGGGCATAAAGTATGTCCGATATGTGAAGCAGACACAAACTTCCATCAACTAAAGCACGGGAAAAAAATGGTCTACCTCGGTCACAGGAGGTTCCTTCATCGGTTCCACCCATATCGTAGGTTAAGAAAGCGTTTTAACGGCTTACCGGAGCATAGAACGGCTCGAAAGGCATTAACCGGAGAGGAAGTTTATAGTCGGGTGAAACATATCAATGTCATCTTAGGTAAGTAGCAAAGGATTACAGGTGAGAAGAACATATGGAAGAAGAGATCAATTTTCTTTGATCTTCCATATTGGCGTATTCTTGATGTGAGACACAGTCTTGATGTGATGCATATGGAGAAAAAGCTATAATACCCGGATTTTTTAGCAAAACGGAATTTCGAGATAAAGAAAAATTAATGAATATTTTAATGAAGTAAATTCATGAGATAAAAATGTTATAGAAAATTGTTATAATTATAGAGTAAATTGTCAAAAAAGTTCCGGGAAAATCGATGAATAGAATGACTAAAAATGATATAATGGTGATAAAAACAGGTCCTAAAAATATTATGATAAATGCGAAAGATCATGAAAAATTATGAAAAAAATATGGAAGTGTTATCCCTAATTATGAGAATTTAATAAATTATTTCGGAGGAAATAACGTGAAGAAAAGTTTAAAAAGCATTTTAACCATAAAGTAATGCTTTGATGGGGTAAACATTTTTAATATTTTACATAGGATATAAAATGACAATATCAAGTATAGAAGTTTGTAAGATAACAATATATCGTAAATTAGTAAAGATAAATATATGAAGAAACCGATCCTAAAAAGATCACTAAACGAAGAAATTAGGTCGATTAAGCACTAACGGCGAGGGTAAAACGAGAATTTTTTATAAAAAATATTATATTTTAAAAAAATGGAAAAAAGTATGGAAAAATAATTAAAACTGAATTTTTAAAAGAGGGGGCGAAATTATGGTTATTTTTAATTAAAATAAATTGTTTAAATAATTAAAATGATAATTAGAATAAGATAATAATATAATGCGGTGAGTCGAACTTTATAAAGGTATAGGGGAAAAGTTAGAAATAAATTTACAGTAAATCAGAGGTAAAAGTCTTTTCGTGTTGATCAAATTAAGAACAAGTGAATTTTTACACGAAGAAAGAATTTACCAGCGCGTTGTTTCCGCAAAGAAAACCCTAATTTCAAATAAGACGAAAAGTTGATCAGATAGAGTAGAGCAGGATAGGCAAAATGAGAACCTATAGAAACAATTGCGTCTTTTTAAACACGGGATTAAGTTAGGCAACAATTTGGACGTTTACGATTGATAATTATTGTCGAGAAGTTGTTTCTATCTAAGCGATTTAGAATAGGACGCGTTTGTCGAATATCTTCCTACGCACCTAGGAGAATACCGGATATGATCAAAAAGAGGATCAAAATAGATAATATGAAAGAGGATGAAAAGATCTTCAAAGTTACATGCCAGATTTTTGAGTTTCGCGAAATCGCATGTAAAATGACACCGATCGGGTAGCTTTATCGGTACGGAGGCCATAAATAAAGAGCCATCATGGATGACAACTCATCCATTGACTTTTGGGCTCTTAGATGTCGACCAAGACCTTGAATGGTCAAGATTGCTTCTCCTAAAACCCTAGATCCAACTACGTAATCATATCTCGAAGACTTTTTGTTAATACCCACTTGTCCCTCCCTTCTTCTATAAATAGAGAGGTTCTAGAGAGAGAAGCTACGGAAAAATTCCGCCTTGCCCCGAGTAAGTTCTTACGTCCTTAGTTTTTAGTTTCCGTAGTTCTTTCGGTAGTTATAGTAGAAACTGTTGTTTTGATCTAGGAAGTTTGAATATATTCCTATACTTGTTTTTATGCCTCATTGCATTGAAAGATGCTGACGAGGTAAAAACATAGTGGGGATAATTTTGAAATGGAATACTGATCAAATAACGAAGTTCCGCGAAATTCCGCCAATTAGGGGTAGTAAGGGCAAAATGGTTTTTTCACCTAAAATGCCTCGTTATATTCATAAGTGTATTATTATTACATTTAGAATACTTCGACGTCGAACATTGTCGAAATTCCATCGTTCATTGTTTGTCATTGTTGAGCCATTGTTTATTTTTTACGTACGCCGTCAAAAAGTACCGTTTTTTTAGCGGAAGAGCGGATATCTCGCAACTAAGGTACGGACGCGTCTTTGTAACCCTAACTCTATCGCTCATATATTTTTGCGTTAAATATACGTTCATAGCGAGGTTACGTTGAGAATCGTCGGAGATACTTACAGACTTTACCCACGGATTATAGTATTGGTAATGCCGTTTGAGTTATTCCTAGTGCGAGGACACGTTGGTGGCGTGGCACCTGGATATGTGCGAACTAGTCGAGAGAGACTTTACATACCGCTTTGTGCTTATGTTACATCCATGTTATTGATCATACATCCGCCGTTTGCTTTTGTGAAGATATCGTATTGAAATGAATATCTCGTTGTACGCATATCTTTTGTGTTATTTGAGTATAAGGTTAACCGTTACACGAGATCCATATGTGGAATGGATCTCGTTGTAGCATCGTCGGTGCGGAGGACCAATCTTAGGCGATCGAGGCAAGAACCAAAGTAGGCCGGGACGTGTCTACATTGTTTATCGTTTTCATTAGTTTCTTTAACCTTTAAGATTATGGATGACTGTAATCCAATACAATTGCACTATGGTCCATATTTTGAATGAAATGTAAATTACTTACTCGCTCCAATGCTCTACTCTGACTACTCTGCTTGAAATATTTGGAAACGTTTAAAAAAAAAAAAATTCCGCCGTTTTCAAATGGGATGTTACAAAAACGTATGTGATAGCCTTGTCAGTACGCTTTTGCACATAACAGGGAATACTAAGGATGGAATTAGTGCAAGACTGGACCTGGTTGATATGGGAATAAGAGAATGGTTACATCAACAAATAAGAAACGATGGTAAGAAGGCATACATGGGGCCCGCAGCGCATACACTATCAAAAGCAGAGAAGCAAAGTTTGTGTGTGTATTTATATGACATTAAGGTTCCACAAGGGTATTCTTGTAATGTGAGCAGGTGTGTGTCAATGAACGATTTGAAGTTAATGGGAATGAAGTCCCATGATTATCATGTGTTGATGCAACAACTGTTAGTGTAGCTATTAGAGGTATTATGAAAGATGAAGTGCGAATCACTATAACAAAACGTGTATTTTTTTTAATACTATATGTAACAAAGTCATTGATATTGAAAAGTTGGATGAATTGGAAAATGAGGGTTATATTTTTTTCCTCCTGCAATTTTTGATATAATGGTGCATTTGATAGTGCATTTGGTAAGGGAGGTAAGGCTCAGCGGTCCAGTTTACCTAAGGTGGATGTACCCTTTTGAGCGATATATAAAGATCTTAAAAGGGTATTCTAAAAATCCTTATCGACCGGAAGCCTCAATTGTTGAAAGATATGTAGTTGAAGAGGCTATGGACTTTTGTAAAGATTATCTATCAAGGGCCACAGTACATTCTCAGCACGACGAGGGGATAAGCAAGGGAATTAGAGGACTCAAAATGAAGAATATGCCTCGTGAAGAGTTGCTGCAGGCACACTTATATATCTTGAATAATAAGGAAGAAGTTCGACCATACATAGATGAACACAGACAGAGTTTGAAGAATATGAATCCAAAGAAGAATGACATGCAGATAGCGAATGAGCAAAACAAGACATTCATAAAGTGGTTCGAGAAGGTGTCGCACGATACCGGGGTGTCTGATACAATCGAGTGGTTAGCTTGGGGGCCTTCTTATCAGGTCATCACTTGGAGTGGTTATGAGATAAACGGGTATTCTTTCTACACTAAAAACCAAGATGACAGAAGTTCTATGCAAAATAGTGGGGTGATGGTTGAAGTTTGAATCTATGCACTTTTCAAGTTTGAAAGACAAAAACCCCGTATTAGCATCAATGACCTATTATGGCGTTATTGAAGAAATATGGGAGATGTCTTACAATAAGTTCAAAGTTGCTTTATTGAAATGTAAGTGGGTTAGCAATAATGTTGTAATAGATCCACAATTTGGATTTGTCTCAGTTGATCTTCATAGAGTTGGTCATAGAAATGAGCCATTCATTCTAGCAAGCCAGGCGAAACAGGTGTTTTATGTCACAGATCCTGCAAATAAAAAGATGTCCATTGTAATCCAAAGTAAAAAACAAAAGTATGGTGAAGAATCCTTAAACCTTGAAGATACACCACCTTTCACAACAAATCCACCTACAACAATTGAAGTAGATTTGGTAGATGATGAAGAATATGCTGTAAGAAATGATCATTGTGAAGGAATATGGGAAACCGTATAAAGTAAGACCTTAAGTTATAAAATAGTATTGTGCATTTTTTTGTTTTCATTTTACTGTTTGTTTATTTTATTCATTTAATTACAACTTAATAAACTATCCTACATTTATTTGTCTTAACAAGAATATGGACAACCCTGATGGGTCACACAGCGATGAACCTGAACCCGAACCTGTTGTGAAAAGGGTTAGAGGCAGCACAAAGATGGGAGCTTTGGTTGCACATCATGAACAACAACGGGAGAGGCTGCATGTGGACTTCGATGCTAATAAGAATCCAATTGGTGATGAGGAATGTAATACTGGGATATTTATGATATTTCTTAAATATTTCTTTTAAGTCAATGTTATCTATTTAAGATAAGTGAATTTATGGTCTCAAATGTTGAGCATAATTAGTTTATTTAAAAGAGAAAAATCCTTGTCAAAAATTAGGAGAGATAATGTGCCAAAAAGCCAAAGACGTATTTTTAGGGCATAAAATGGCGAAAATATTATGATAAATCTTAAAGGACAAATTGAAATAAATATTAAAAATTAGAGAGAATATTGTCCTTAATTATAGGAATTTAATAAATTATTTCCATTGAGATAATGAGGGTAATATTTAATATTATTATAAAAGCACTTTTTGTCCCCATGATTTTTAATATTTTACATGGGATATAAAATACCAAAGTCAGTCAAATAGTTGTGAGATAATAATTTATCATAATTAAGAAAATTATCAACAATTAGCAAGTGGCTAATCATGTATTTAATCGAGATAATATAAGATGATTAAGATATTAAGTAATTAATTAAAGATAATTAATTAAGTAATTAAAGGGGCGAAAATCCTAAATAAAAATAAATGAAAATATTAAATAATAATATGTGTGTGAAAAGGGTTATGGATATTTTAAATAATATCTAGATATTTATAATTAAATAATATTATATTCGGTAAAAAAAGCCCAACGGGACATTCGAGAACGGGTAGAAATAAAATCCTACCTCAAAATATGGGAATCAAGTCTTTAACATCCGGACCTTTTATAAACCCGGTGAAATTTTATCCCAGTTTTGTCTCCGAAGTCATTTTCGAAACCAAGGCGTACTTAAGAGACAGGATAAATAAGAAATAGGGCAGATAGTAGAAATGAGAACCTGTAGAAACGAAATAATTGTGACAAACCAGGGATTAAGTTTCTTAGGTCTGGACATATTATGAATCAGTGAATTTTTGACCAGAAGCTGGTGCTATCGGAAGTTATTTCCGTAACCGACAACATTTATCCGAAAATCTTTGGCAGAATACGGAATAACCGTAACGAGGTCAAAAATTTAGTTAACCCAAGTAGTTTTGAAGAGAAAGAATAAAACTTCAGTGCCTTGCTACCGGATTTTTGAGTTTCTCCGAGATTGCACGAAAAGGACGCCGAACTGGAAACTTTATCGGTACCGGCTCATAAAGCAAAGAAGTGACATCATCCATGACATCACTTCTTTGACTTTTTGGCAAGGGGGAGGTCGGCACACACCATTTAAGCTGAGATTCTGTTTGTTTGAAAATGGTGAAAACATGAATACACGGGTTATAGCCTTGATAACACCGTTTAGAGTTTTCCTAGCACTATGGACACGACGTACATCGTGGCACCGGAGAATGTGCAACCGGGATGACATACATCTTTGCGTGGAAATTTGTGTAATGTTATTGCCCGATATGTTGGGATGTGTTTTATCGTGAAATGTTGAATATCGCATGCATATCGTTTACGTAAGCATGAGGTTAACCGTTACCTGAGATCCAATGGGCATTGGATCTCAACTGTTAATATAGCTTCAGGATCTCGAGGTGTTCGGGACGACGTGAAGGGTAAGGAGCCGGCATAGAGAATTTGATGAAGAAAATAAAATTGTTGTCTATTTAGTTTAAAAATTTGGATGAGTGTACTACTTATGACTACGGACATATCATTATGAATGTTATTCGGTGACTCGTTTCCATTTTAAATCGAAAAAAAAAATTCGACGCTCTACTCGATCAAAATACGACGAGAAAACGTTTACGAAAACGGGGTGTTACAAGGAAGACAATTTCATTAGCTATATTGGCTATTTAGCTCAAAGCAAAGTTCGCATTGTGTACTCGGACTGGAGGTCGGTTCCACAGAAAACGAAGGACTTGATTTGGCAACAACTTTTGGTATATAACTTTCGATATATCCGCATTTGTATCTTGAGACATGAACTTGAAATGTAATTATCTTATCATTTACCTTGCAAAAGAAACGTACGATGTCCCGGACAATAAGGCGTGCGAAACACTTGATGGGGCGGTTCATCTTCGATGGAAAGATTTCAAGAACAAGCTCTCCAAAAAGTATATTCGCTAGGCAAGGAGGAACGAGGATCCATGTGTTAAATATACATACATTTCTCCAGAGGATTGGAGGTCGTTTGTGGCATCACGACACGAGCCTCAATTTATTCTAAAATTTCTTTCAAATCTTATCTTATATTTTATTTCAATATACTTGACATTATTGACTTAGTCTTCTTTGTTTTTGTTTCACAGGAAGTAAGTGAAGCAAATCAAGCGAAGCAAGAAAGCAAATAAGTACCAAAGCATTACATGTCTCGAAATTTTGGTTATAAAAAGCTTGAACGAAGGATGATGGCGAGAAGAGTTGGAGAAAAGGAAGGAAGTTTGCCAAATCAAATCCTAGCATGATTGTTCAGTCTCCAGATCCTCCTCCGCGTTATGAAAAATGGAAAGCTGCTAGGCTTAAGGGTGACAAATACATCAATCCAGTTGTTGCTGAGATTGCTACAAATATTGTAAGTTGTTATCATTGAAGTATGTAATTTCCAAATTGTTTTATATTACAAGTATTTAATTTTCATTGGATTAAAATTGTATGATACAAGATTCACTTGAACAGCAGAGCAGCCAAGGTTCATTCACGCCTGGTCATCGGACGGACATCCTACCAACAGCGATTGGGAAACTAGATAACCCTAGTTGTCTTCGAGGGGAGGCAAGAGGAATTGGCGTCGGAAAATATTTTGGACGCAAATCACATTGTTGTTCACATGATCAGCCTACTCCAGAGCTTGTAGCCAGACTTCGAGCGCAACTCCTTAGAGATATCATGAAAGAGGTGCATAGTGAAGTGGCATATATGATGCAATCGGCCGTCCCAACCCAGGATTCCATGGCCGTCCCAAGCACGAAAGACAAGTTATAACCCTCCGAAGGTACTACATTGTGAACCTCTCTCCTCCACGGGGTGGACAGCCTTGCAAGCTATTTGTGGATGTCCCAAAACTTCGTCAAGTGGCCGATGCTCTTGTTCACTCACAATTCACCACCCACCGTAATAAACAAATTCCAAAAAATCAACGTAGGGTGACTGTGACGTCTGTTCGAGAGGGGGAAGGAGAAATAGCCATCACAATCCCTGATGACGAGGTTCCCAAACTAGGCAACGCGATAGGATCGTACATTCTTTGGCCGAAGAAACTTATTGACTGCACGCTGGCACCTCCAATGGTAGGAAATACTAACATTACTTGAATTTTAGACTATTGCTATCATTGTTGCTATGTTTATGTGTTTTAGAGCAACTCTTTTATGTTTACTAGGATGAGCACCATGCGATAGAATTTCGTTTCTTGGCACGGCTGGAACAGGTGTACAATGACATTACAGAAATCCCCATGGAGATGCCTGAGGGAATTCTTGGCTCAAGATTGTCAGCATATCATTTTTTTATTCACAATGAAGATCTTACGCAGTTTATTCATTTAAAAGAGCTAGATGTATGTTGGCTTAAACTTGGAGTCATGTAAGTGAATTTTTTTCCCTTCAATCAATCATGTGATTTTTTCGTTTTATACATTCAATAATTCATTTATTTTTTTAAATCCATCATAGTTTCTTCCACCGGCTGTGCGTACAAATCAGAAGAGATGGGTCATATGGATTTTTATGTCCATCTTACACATCAAGGAGCAACAGTACCTTGGAAATAAGGACATCTTGTGTGGGTTTTACAATGCAAGAGTCGAAATTGCCTTGTTATCTAGCACCAATCCATGAAGGGTACGTATTTCAATTTTGTCTATTTAAGATGTTTAAGAATAAATTGCTTTCTTATCTTAACTTAATCTTATTCTGTATGTATTGTTTTAGTTATCATTGGACTTTGTGGGCTGTTTGCCCACCAATTAACACAGTCTATTGGTTCGATTCCATGGGTAAGAGGCCACACAAAGATATAAAAATCATGTTCAGCAAGTACGTAAACTTTTTTCTAAATCATTGATATTCTTGAATTAAATGAATTGTTATAATGTCTATTCATTTTCATTTTAATGATAGTGCACTGAAGGCATATAGATTTATTGCTGGGATTAAAGGGGGTCCAAGTAGAGAACCGACGTGGGTTTATTCTAAGGTAAGTAGTTTGTTTTAATTCAAGTTAATTCATTGATAGTGGAATTCGATATGCCTTTAATCATTAAAAAGGAATTCAAGTAACCATTTGCTTTTCATTTATAGTGCCATCGACAACCAGGGGGGCCCGAGTGCGGATACTATGTCATCTTGTACATGAATGCCATCATTGAGCGGACAAACTTCAGATTTTGAACAGGTAATTGGTCCTTCATTCTCAAATGATTTTTCGAAGTTGTACTTTAGTTGTGTAATTAATTCATTCACTTTATTGATTTATCTATACCTTGTTTTCCATTTGACAAGTTTTTGGTATTGAGGATGCCTACTCGGAGCAAGATATGAATTTTATTTGAAACCTGTTGGCTGGACTTCTTCTTGAACACATAGATTAATGAAGAAAATTAGTCTTTATATTGTTTAATTAGTAGCAGGTAGCCAAACAACTTTTTGACACCTTGTGGTGATTGCTGTACATAGAAGTATTTGTAGTAGTTAGAGCAAATTGGTCAAGATGATTTGAAGTTATAGCCACTTAGACTTTGTTAGCCAATTCATGTTATATATACATTGTGTGCATTCTGTTTATGTATGAGGTTAGCTGAGCTAACCTTTAGCACATTGTGGTGATTTTTGCTTGCTCAGGTTTTTGTAAGGATTGTGGGCAGTGAATATAGGAAGCAAATATTTTTTTTTTTTAAAAAAAAAACAACACCTAAGGCGTCTAAGTCTGTAATTAGACGCCTTAAGTACATATTTAGGCGTCTAAGTTCATTAATTAGACGCCTTAATATGTACCTAAGGCGTCTAATTATAGACTTAGACGCCTTAATATTGCTCTGGGTGTATGCCTTGCTCATATTAAGGCGTCTAAGTAACGGTATTAGACGCCTTAATTGTACTTAAGGTGTCTAAGTATATATATTAGACGCCTTAAGTTTGCTATGGGTGTACGACTAGCTCTGTGTCGTACTTAAGGCGTCCTAGTTAGTTTATTAGACGCCTTATGTCATAATTTAAGGCGTCTAACTATTATCTAGGACGCCGTAAGTATTCCCTATGGCGCCTCTCAGATAGACGCCCCGCTATAATAGGACGTTAAATGTGCAAAAAATAGGACGCCGTAGCCCCGTTTACTTTTGTAGTAGTGGTTTTTGACTCTAAGTGTTGGCACTAGCTATTCCTTGCATCCATCATCTTTTAATTACTTGTGTGGCTCAGATTGGACTTCCTCCGGTTCCTAATATAAAATATATTTATTTAATTTGAGTAGATTAAAGAAGTTAATTAATTAATATGACTTTTAGAAAAATATTGACAAATATGAGAAATATGTTTTATATTTAAAACCAAAGCCTACTCTCCAATTAGGTCCTACATTAAGGACCAAAAGGAGTAAGAGAGCTTGGCTCCTTGTGTTGTTAACTATATTTATTTGTTCTCTTTTCAGTGTTTGAGTTGCTTAAATTTCATTAACACCCCCCCCCCCCCAAAAAAAAACAAAATACTTTCTTAGTAGTCCTTTTTTGGGTCTCCCACAGTGGGGATATTAGTGTTTTTCAAGTGAATTACCAAAGTGAGTTTGGTATTGTTCAAAAGGGGGATTACACAAATCCTGTACCTTCAAACACCAACAACAATTTGTACATTCAAAGTTAAAAATAGATTAACTTTCAGTTGAGGTTAGTACTTTTTCAAAAGAGGAACTGCACAATCTCTATATCCCACTTGTGACGAATTTTGCAAAATAATTTATATATGGAAGCAGGAAAAACATGTATAACTATAAATAAGAACGGAAGGTGAACATCATATATATGACGAGTAAAAAAAAAACTTCAAGAATACCAAAGCAAGGAACCAAGATATATTTTGTTGCCAGAAGAAGCTATTAATTATATGTGTATGTGTGTATATATAAGCGCGCAAAATATAAGGTAAAGCATATTTCTAAAACTGAGGCCATCAGAATATAATAAAAGAAACAACAATTACCAGTATTGTCTGATGATGTATATATTACCTGGTGAGGTTTAGCATCCCATTTTCCTGGAAAACATCTCCTTCAAGGTTCAAGTTCTGATGATCCAAATCAATAAATTTCTCATAGTTGAAGTTTACTGAGGTCGCACCAGCAGGGATTATGAGAAACAAGAATTTTTTGATTATGATGAACAAGCAAGGAAGCAGATGAGTTTTCCTCCTGCGCTTTGATATCCCCATAAAGCTTACATGTGTGAGACTTAGTTTGGAGGCAGTTTAATTGAAATCACTTGGTTTACATAAATAGCCACTGGGTTTTATTTCGTAAAGGGAAACACTCTGGTTACTATTATAAGGTACTTTATAGAAAAATTGAGTAGTCCTTGTTATAATTCACCAAGTGAGGCGTTAACTACTTTTTTTCAATATTGCCCATATTTAAAGTTTGGTGCAATTTGTTTTGCTTATTATGATGTAATTTATTGTTTTAAAAATTGAATTGAATTGAATTGAATTTATTTTTTTCCCATTTTGAAACAGATTTATTAACTTAATCTTCTTTCTTCTTGATTCTAGTGATGTAGTTGGCCGGCGTCTTATAATAAGTACAAGAGTATATACTCAAATTCTGAAGATATTAACCATTTTATGGAGAAAACTTCATCATTTGATATCTATATTAATTTACAATAAGCTATACTGTGATATTTATAATTCCTTTTCAATTAATCTTTTTCGCATTACGTAAGTTAATTCTCATATTTACACTTGTTTATAAATGGATCCCACATGAACCATGAAAGGAAATTCTAGTAGAAATTTGTTGATGTAGCAATCAGTAACGTGATTTGGTTGACCCTAAGAATTTGCTAGGCGTATGAGGTGGTGCAAATAATTCACAATAAACAAGAATGCAATGTCTCTTGGGATAATTGTTGGCTCCTTGTTGGCTTCTTAGCCAAGTAGTCAATATTGAGTCTTGTGCACAGGAAAGCATTTTCTTTTTTCTGTCTTGAAGAAAGATCGAGGTGCATAGACTACTTTGTCAAGAGTAGTAGGTAGGTGTTGAGAATAAGAACAGTTGATAGAGACTACTTTGTCATTCTTCTTACTTTGATTGCCAACACAAAAAATATGAAAATGATAGCGATTAAACAGCAACAAATTGTACCTAAACTTTCAATTAATTTCTTGGGCCGGTAATCGGTAATATAATATAACTGAAATATAGATTTGCTACAAATGATTAAAGTTTGTATTTAAAGTTACACAATACTCCTTCGGTCATAAATATATGACATAATTTGTAGTGTAAATTACATTACAAAATACGTCTTATATTTAAGACCGGAGATAGTATTTAATAATGAACCAATTAGAAATTTTATCAACTCGATCACATAATCTTAATAAGGAATTTTCCCAAGTATATATAGGAACTAAATTATAATTATTTGTAATATATAAAGATAAGTTTAGGAAAAACCTAAAGTATAAGGGTTGAATTAAAAATTAAAATAAACAATTGAAGCTAAATAAATAATTTTTTTCTTTTCATTTTCTAGAATATTTTTTTGGTATATGTTGTAGATTAAATTTGTACAAGGGTATGATGATCGATCGATATCGCTGTAGGGACACCATACAATTAGAGAGTAGTGACTCTTGAAATATATCTGTTGCATCAATTTTCCGGACAATTTGCGGCAGCTACAATGACTTCCCACGTGTGTAGGGGATTTCAGCTTTGAAGATTTTTTTTAGTGAGTAATGAAAGATATAGAAATCAAGAAGGTAAAGATAAAAATGAAAACTATCCCCATTATAAAATTTGTTGTGAAAAAGTACCAAAGACCCAAATCTTGAGGAGATGTAACTCTTTTTTACGAGACAAAATTTTAGGAAAGGGGTTAGGCCACCTTGATCCGAGGATAGGGCGTTGAAGCCCAATCCACGTGACAGGGGATCTTGGGTTAGAAAGACACATGCCTCCACCTCTTCCCAAAGATTTCCACTGTTTCGTAGACCCCTAGAATGCCTTCTCCAACACCTTAACCAATTCCAGGATGGGGCCCTTTAGGTGAGAAAGTCCGACCCCTTCGCCGTTCAACCCAAGGACGAGGATGAGGAGATGTAACTCTTATTCATCAATAGATTGTAATTCTTCTTCAACTGTGTATAAATATCATCTATTTTACATAGAGTTAAAAATAAGTTGTATCTTAAAGAACAGTCGTTTTGCACCTACGAAAATAGATGTATCGTGGTCATTAAACACATTTTACAATGAAATTTTTTCAAGAACTTTTTGATGGTTACATGTGAGAGAGAGAGAGTGAGTTGTAGAACCGACTGAATCCAAGAGGGGGATGAATTGGGTGAAGATTAAAAACTTGAAACTTTGAAAATCTTTTCGCAACTTTTAAATCAACAGCTAAATATTCAAATAAGCATATACTGAAAATATAAGAGATAAGAGAAGAGAATATGCAACCGTGATTTATCTTGGTTCGGCCCAATCCTTGACCTACGTCCAGTCCCCAAGCTCCACTTGAGATTTTCAATACACTATCCTATTGTTTAACCGGGCACAAGAGAAGCCTATACAAACAGACAAGTTCACCCAGACACTTGTGAAGCCGAATCTCTCACCGAGATACTCCTTTCAATTAGTTACAAACATGATTAATAGCATTGAGAAGTATAGCAAATAGAAATCAATTGATAAGAATCATTTCGGAATTCTCGGAGACGTTGCTGCTGCTGTGTGCTCCGTTAACTCGAGTTGCTACTTGTTGGCTCGAGTCAAAAACTCCTCTCAATTCGTCAATCTCTTGGGTTGGCCATTGACTCGAGGTACACTTGTTGGCTCGAGTCAATTAGTCTTCTCCAAAGACCCTTGCTCTCTGACCTGCAATTGGCTCGAGTTAAAACACATTCTGGCTCAAGTCAATCCATCGTTTAAAGCATAGAGAAGTTTAACACATCACTGACTGACTTGAGGCAACAATATCCTTGGCTCGAGTCTATGCCCAAACTCGAGGCAACCAAATTCATGGCTCGAGTTAATAATCAATTGATCCATTACCTTCAGAAGCATTTGACTCGAGGCACAAAAAACCTTGGCTCGAGTCTGTCCCCAAACTCGAGGCCACCAAAATCCTGGCTCGAGTCAGGTACAACAGAATACTTTGGGATTTCTGAAAAACAATCGTTCTAACTCGAGGTGCACTTGTTGGCTTGAGGTAAAAACCTCTCTCAAAATGTCTAACTCTCTGCCTTCACTTAGACTCGAGGTGGAACTTCTGGCTCGAGGCAAAATCCTCAATTCTTTGTTTTTTGACTTGAACTTGACTTGAGGATGCGCTCATCAAAATTGGTTACTTCCAAATTATATGAAACACTTGTTGAGTCTAGAGTCATATGCAATTGGTTTCACTTCATTTGGTTGTGTACAGTGTGAGCTATGTCCAGAAAACCAAGCCTATGCTGAAATGAATCCAGAATATTGAGTGTCAAATTTAGAAGGCCATAACTCCCTGGTCTGAACTCTGTTTGGGCGGGTTAAAATCTTTATGGAAATCCTATTGAGTCTACTTTCAAATGGCACTGATTTCAGCTCCATTGGATTTGTATATTGCGAGATACACCCAAAATACCGAACCTTGGTCAGCTGTGTGGCGTTGATTTCTGATCCAACTTCTACAATTCATAGCTATCTCATCGGAACTCCTTTGGGCTTGAATTTTATATCAAAATGACGCATTAGGAGTCTAGGTTCATATGCCACTGTTTTCACCTCAATCCGATCTCTGGTTTGTGATATATCATCGAATTACCAGACGTCGCCCTAGATGAACGTGAAACAGAGTAGAACAAAGTTGTTGAAAGCATGCCTGACTCGAGTCAAACTAAAGCCTGGCTTGAGTCAACTCGTACCAGAGGGTGAAAAATGGCTTAAAATCACTGTTGCCTCGAGTCAACAATATGGCTGACTCGAGTTGTTGACTTTCTTGGCTCGAGTCAACTCCTACCAAATACCCAAACCACTGTAGAAACCATCCTAACTCGAGTTTGAACCTCCTGGCTCGAGTTAGCTCATCCCAAAGCTTGATTTTGCTTACTTTAACTCTGATTTGAGCCATTCCAACTTCTATATCATCATGGATACTTCTAGAATCAATCTAAGAGCTTGTATAATGATTTTCTCATTCCATTAAGCAAGTTCTTCTTTCTTTCTTCTCTTCTCTTGATCATTCTCCATAATTCAACTTTTTCTTTCTTCTGTGGACTCATCATTTTCTACAAAGTCTACCTTCTTCAATATCTCCTCTTCTTCTTGATTAATCCCAAAATATTTTCATAACTTCTTGTTTCCTTGACATTCTCTACAAGTTCTTCTTTTTCTCTTCGTAACCTCTTATCTCCTTCTTGATTAATCTTTGTAATTCAACTTGGACTAATCTACATTAAATATATAATAGTTATTCAATGTAGGAGATAAATGTAGTATACAAGCTTTTTGCTCTTAATAATGACATCTATATAAGACATCATCAAAACTAATCATATCAAACATGAGTGTGCATTGATTTTTTTTTTTTATAAAAAATATGACATCATGATTTATAGAATTTAAGGAAATATAAAAACAAACAGACAAAAAAGGTTAAAAGTAGTATACATAATACATCCATACATATATTAATATTATATTTTCTAAAAATTCACTTATGGAGAGAATGAGGGTGAATGAGAAGAAAAAAAGGGGTATGTGAGAAATAATTAATGTAATGATAAAACATATATAATTTTTTAAGAGCTCTTGGCTGATCAATTGGCAAATCACAGATCCCTTAAATAGGCGGTTGTGGGTTATAACCTTAAGGTGGGTAAAGTAAAGGGTGTTGGAAGGACACAAATGGTCACATAGAAATAAGTACGATACAGCAAGATGAATGAGTATGATTTCTCTCCTTATAATTTCTCTTCTCATCCCTCATCTACATCGATAATTTCATTTTAATGTTAATCTTGGCCATTCATTTTATACCTCGCAAGGTATAAAAGAACCTCATGAGATAAAGATGAAATGAATGGCCAAGATTAATATTTGGTGAAATCAACAGTGTAGATGAAAGATAAGGAGAGAAATGCTAAGGAGAGAAACTATTTCCACGGCAAGATAGGAGGCCAACATGAGTAGAGGATGAGGTGACCACATATAAAGTACGTATTAAAACCATTTGCAAACCCCACACTGCGCGCATATATATATACATATATATATATATATATATATATATATTCCCACACAAATCTTGAATTGGATGAGGGTGCAGTTTGTAAATTCTAAATTTCAAAAGTCCAACAACTTTTATTTATCTCCCTTGGCCAAACTACATACATATATATATATACCATCATTATAGTAATTAATATTTCCACTTGAGCCCTTTGTGTTTCCCACTACACAGATTTCTTCTTCTTCTTCCAAACATATGGGAACATTTATTTTATATCAAATTCAAATTTTTCTTAATAAACTGGTAGCTGTCCAAAACATATAACTGGGGAAAAAGTTTGTAAGAAAGTGGCGTATGGCACTTATTTTTAACTTTTATTTCTCAAACAGTGGCATTTTCCTTTAAATTCAAGCTTCCCAAACTTTGAATAGCATCATAATCACTTACTCACAAAAACATCTTGTTCTGGTGTAGAACATAGATGTCTAGCCTGGAAGGCTAGTGCTTTGATATGGGATCAGTAGACTTCGCCCGAATATCTATGAGGTAGATATTCCAGAGAGTGTGGGATCACTGTACACAGGTTAGGCTTTCGCCAAAGGGGGTACTGTGTGTGTACAGTGTAACTGAATGTAAATAATTCAAGGTTTAGAACGTGTGCACCTTAAGGGTCAACCCCTATATTTATAGAGAATACCTTCACTCCGCCATCTGGGGCCTATCGTGATCTTAGGTCGTTATATCATATCCAAGATATGGATTCAGATATACTCGGATCATAAGTAAGATGGGATTTCCCATTATCATAGGAGGATCCCAACATGGGGTCTATTCCTTAGTGGGCCACCTTGGTATTAGGCCTGATTGGGGTCCGTAACAGTTGTCCCCCAGCCCGGTAGTTCAAGCTTTTGAGCTGCCAAGATGTATCTTGCCATCAGACGAGGTTACTCTACCGCGGGCCCCATCCGATTTAATGACCTGAGGTCTAGTCTCAAAGGTCTGGGCTGGTACCAGGGTGCTAGATGATCCTATGGTCATGTCTCTCGGATCCAGGCTAAACGCCGTAGTACTCAAGGGTCTGAGGTACTCCAGGATCCGAGGTGTCACCAACTATGTCACTGTATTTTGAGGCCAGCGTCTCTTTGCATTCGCCATCATTGCCCCCTGACACCTATCTCCTCTGGATTGGCTCGGGAATGCAACCGCCTTGCCTCGCCGTCAGCGGTTTTCGTGCGCATTCAATGCCCCTTTTGCACGTTGTACGTCACCCCTATGAGTAGGGTGCTTTGTCTCTTTTACCCCCAACGCTTTAAAGCTATTTCGTATTTCCCTCCATTATTCTCACTTCATTACCTATTTGATATTCTCTCCCTGCTTTTGTGACTCTCGTTATTCCTTGCTCTGATAGTTCTCCTGCAACTTTTGGTTTTTCGTTGCTTCCTCAGTTCTTCGAGCATCCCTTCTGAACCAAGCACTAACTCAGGTATGCCATCTTCTTCTCTGTTACTATTTTTATAATTTGGCGGTTTTTATCCATCATCCCTTCTTTCGCTGTGTGGATTTCTGGATTTCTAGTTTATCGGGATGAGTTCCGGTGAGTTTTTGGGTAGCCATTGGGTTCTGGGTTCAATACTTTAGACAAATATCCCCCATCCTCGTAGGCATGTCCCTGTCTACTTTGGCTTCTTCTGCCTCTTATCGACCCTTTTATGCTTATTCTAGGTTCCAACTTCTGCATTTGATGGATAGGATTAACCCTTCGTCCCTTCTGAACCAAGCACTAACCCAGAAGAGGAAAAGGCATTACGCACCCGTTACCCTAGGAACTGTTACTGGATATTGGGTTCCCCTCTGTCTGAGAAGGAAAGGTTGGACACCCTACTCCATGGTGGGTCTAGTAGGGGAAGCGCTGGGGGTCTCTCTCTGCCATGCTGGGATCCCGAATGATCGTCCTATCCTTGAATCGTCGAACGCCGGGAGCCGAGGTGTCCCCGAAGCCATCCCGGTCCAACCTCTCAGCCATTACGAGCCCCCTCCGCGGCAAGGTCGAAATCCTTTCCTGAGGGATACCTCGGCCTATGTTGGGATTGCATTGCCTCCAGCTCCTATTATATCGCGAGCGGCCAGGATTCCCTCGCGAACGCTACTCTAGGCTCCTGCCGACATAGGCCCTCCGCTGCTCCTAGCTCGGTCACTAGGAATTCGATTCGTCCCAGTTCGGTCAATTTACCTCCTCGCCATAGCTTGCACGCTTTAGGTACAATGATGGGATTCTGATTTTAGTTTTATTACTATTTTAGGTATATATGGGGTCACCGTCATCATCCAATCGAACGCCCTCTGTCACTGAGGAGTCGGATTTTGTGAGTCCCCCTCAAGTTCTACTCCGAAAATATCTATGGTCACTCATGGAATCTTGACAACACATTCACTAATGTCCCAGGCTGACGTTGATAGACTCGAATTGGGTGACACCGCTAACTGCCTCCTACATCCGCCTTCTGATGAGGAGCTGATATGTTCCATTCGTGAAGGAACCGATACCTCTTTCTTTTTCTTTTACCGGGATTATGCCACCCAGCTCGGTATTCGCTTCCTGTTTATTGAGTTCCAAGTATCTATTCTTAATTACCTCCGTCTAGCTCCTTCACAGCTACATCCTAACGGGTGGGGTTTTATGCTCGCTTTTGGAAAGCTTTGCAATTCTTTTGTGGAGCCCATCCCTTGTACAGCCACCGTATTCTTTTACTTCTTTTGCCCCTTTACACCACACTTTGGCAAGGAGTCCTCCGATTTGAAGGGTTTGACCTACATTCGGGGGGTCCCCGGTATGAAGCTTTTTTATGCTTTCTTCGAGTCCTTCAAGCACTTCAAAAATGGATTTTTTTAAGGTGGTTTCCAAACCCGGGCAGCAGCCCTAGTTCCTTCACGGGCCTGAGTTCAAGCAGGTGGAGTGGAGGTTCCCATTATACTGGACCAATGACCACCACAACAAGCACACCACGAGCTAGTGTCTTACATATCTGGCCATGGAGTGAAAACTGTTTCCTCCATTCTTTCGGGGCTTCCAGCCGAGCTCCATCAGGCTCCGCGTATACTTTCCATTGCCATGTTGATCCTTTTTGCTTTTGTATATATAATTATTTCATTTGCTTTTGTTAGTGCTAATTGGTCTCCTTTTCAGCCATGCAGCATAAGGTATGAACGACTTCCTGAGATATCTGTCCCACGTGAACCGTTGTTCCGTCGGGTCGTGCACGGTCAATCTGAGGAAGAGATATGCTCTTGAACCTCGGAAGTCCAAGGATGGAGCGGATTCTGTGGCGAAGGCAGCCAAGAAGACGAAGGTGACCTCGAGACTTCCCCGGACGCCCCCATCATCTTGCCTTCCGCTGGTTACACCCAAGTTACGTTAACTTCCCACACAGTCATCGAAACTCCTATGCCTTCCTCATCAACTCTGCCTCCTCCGCCACCATTGCCGAAACTCCTGCGCGGTCATACATGGAGTAAGGGGAGGACCGAGGAACTGGCGGTAGCTCTTCTACCTCCTCAGCGCTATACAGACAATGTCTCGCTTTCGGATGTAGATGTAACCGAGCTTTGGGACGTGCAGAAGGCTACTCTGAAAGCCGCCAGGATGGTGCAAGCTTTCGAGATTCTGAAAAATAATCACGTGGAGGCCAGCATCGCCTTGAATAGGGTGAAGACGGAGATGGAGGATGCGGTGGTGATTAAGAAGAAAGCCGAGGAGGCCCGCAGTAGCCGAGGCCGAGAAGAGCAAGCTCAATGACGAGCTGCTGATGACTCGGGAGGCCCTCGACAAGGCGAATCATAAGCTCGTCTAGCTGCAGGCGGCTCACGAGAAGGACATCCAGGGCCTACGGGTTGTACAGACCCAATGGGGAGATCTAGCCCAGGAGTTGGGTGAGACGAAGGCCACCCTTTCGGATGCTCAGAAAGCTTATGCCGACTGCTCCGACATCATGAAGGAGACCGTCAAGGACGCCTTTGATATGGCCCTAGCGCAAATCCGGCATCTGAGCCTTGACGTCAATCTGGACCTTGCTGGGTTTCACCATAGGGCGTATATCCGGGATGGCCAGCTTATCCTGCCCTTTGTGACTTCCGAGGCTTCCTCTGTTTCAGAACTTGTAGGTGGGAATCGGGATGTCAAGGGTGAAGAGTATACCTTAGCCAGTTCTCCTGTCATCGATCTCTCTAACCCGTCCGCTCCTGCCAGTTGATTTGTTTTGTTTTTGTCTTTTTGTGTTTGGGCGTTGATGCCCTTGTGACTGTGTATCAGATATCACCGTTTTTTATTCAGCTATTTGAATTATTAACTTATTATCGTTAAGTTTCTTTTGCTTTGAACAAGTAGATTGTTTTCTTGTCTTTTCGACATGCTAACTATCTCGTTATGCGTCCTCCATCCCACACTGGAGATTATTTGACCAGGAGGGTCGTATGTATATAGAATTCTTTTATATTCTTCCAGTAGCTATGACCGGGTATCAGGGTAGGGGTTTTTCATTTAACTTCCCTACTGGGTTCCAGATCCGTTGTCCGGGATAATAGCCAGGATAAGTATGAATTGTCACATGTCGAGTCGTGGTGTAAAAAACGCACATGCTCAAACATTTTGGCCTGATCAGGGTCGGGATGGAAATTCACCTTCTTATCGAGGAGCAATTTCTTTGATGCATCAAAGTTTTGTAAAGGCTTTCATGGCGGCCTTGAATGCCCTGGTGTCATTTGTTCAACCAAACTTTGCGTAATCAAGAACCCGGGCTTATGGGCCCCGGTGTCATTCTTTTAACCTAGCTGGTGTATGACCGGGATGAATGTCCCAAGTCCTTGCACATTCCTTTGTAGGTGTACGATAAGACGTTTCAATAGTCCAAAAACTTAACCTCTGTAAATGAGTTCTTCATTAATTCATGAAATAATCCGCTCTAAAGAGCTAACAACTTTAAATAAGGAAATCGCGTAAGTACGAAAATAAAATTAAGCTGGAAATAAGCAAAATAAAGAGGCTCAGACATGGTATATCTGGCTCATTTTGTGTATAGCAGCTGGGTCTAGCTATAGTAGACTTTCAGCTTGTTGGCGTTCCACGTTCTTTTGATTTGTTTCCTTGCCAAGGTTTCCAAGATGTAGGCACCTTTTTCGAGCTTTTCCTTAACCCGGTAAGGGCCTTCCCAATTTGCAGCCAACTTGCCATCCCTAGCGTTTTTGTTGCCGACGTCGGCCCTTCTAAGTACTAGATCACCCCTGTCAAAAGACTGGGGTCTTACCTTTCGATTCTACTTAACTGTGATTAGCTACTTCATGGCCATATCTCGGCAGTATGTCGTAACCCTTACCTCATCCACAAAGTCTAATTATGTCATCAGTGCCTCAGTGTTCATCGCCTCCCCTTCTCGAAGAGCCTTCAATCTCCTCCACGAGGGCTGGCCTATTTCAACCGGGATCATTGCCTCTCATCCATACGTCAACTTGAACGGGGTCTCCTGGGTTGAGGTTTGGACGTTGGTCCTATAACTCGAGAGCACCCTAGCCTGTAGAGTTGTTCGACCCAACTGGACTCTGCGTCTTGCATCCACTTTCTTAAACCTTCGACAATTATTTTGTTTGCGGCCTCGGCCTGTCCGTTAGACTGGGGATGTTCCACAGAAGTGAAATGTTGTTCGATGCCGAGGTCTCTGATCATCTCCTGGAAGCCTTTGTCGACGAATTAGGTCTCATTATCCGTGACTATCTCGGCGGGTACTCCAAATCATGACAAAATGCTATGTCGGAAGAACCGATGTATGCGTGCCGAGGTTATCGTCGCCAAAGGCTCGGCTTCTATCTACTTTGTAGAGTAATCGACCGCAACTACCAGGCAGCGGAGTTGTCCTGGGGCTGTTTTGAATGGTCCCAAAAGATCCATTCCCCATTTGTAAAAGGGCCAAGGGGCCGGGATACTCTTGAGCTCTGCCAGAGGGAGCCTGATGATCTTGACGTGCGTCTGGCAACTGTCGCATCTTTTCACAAACTCCATGGAATCTGCCACCATGGTCGGCTAGTAGTAGCCTGCTTGTAAAGCTTTTCTGGATAGATCTTTTCCTCTCATATGCTGGCCGCTGATTCCTTCGTGTATTTATGCCAGAACGTATTTTGCCTCGGTCGAGTCCAAGCATCTCATCATAGGAGAGTGAAGTCCTCGTCGATACAATTGATTGTCCACCATAGTGTACATGACTGCCTCTCGATCCAGCTTTTTCATCTTGGACGGGTCTATAGGGATGATTCCCCTTTCTAAATAGTCTTCAATTGGTTTTCTCCAATCTGTGGCTACGGATATGGTCAGTACACAGCTCGGTTTCGATAAATTTTGTTGCACCACGGTTCTGTGGTTCCCCGACCCCTTCGTGCTGGCGAGCTTAGATAGAATATCGGCCCTAACGTTCTCCTCACGTGGGATGTGCGTGACTGTTACCTCTTCAAAGTCGGAAATTATTTCCCTTGCTCGATTCATGTACTTGGCTAACAGGGGTCCTTTCACTTAATAGGTCCCCCCGATTTGTGCTGCTACTAGCTGGGAGTCTGTTAGGACCTTCACTCTCTATGCTCCATGTTCCTTTGCCTGCTGCAACCGGGCCAACACTGCTTCATATTCTGCCTGGTTATTTGAGGTTGGGAAATTAAGGTAAAGTGAGTGTTCTATCGCAACCCCTTCTGAATTTTTGATTATGATCCCAGCTCCACTTCCCTTAGCGTTTGATGATCCATCAACGTATACCTTCCATACCTCGAATCTGGCTGTGTCCTCTTCATAGGCCGGGGTGAGTTCCCTTACAAAATCTGCCAGTGCTTGCGATTTGATCACATGTCAGGCCTCATATGTGATGTCAAACTCGGATAGCTCTATTGCCCAACTGATCATCCTGCCATCCAAATATGGTTTGTTCAACACCTGTCGAATCGGTTGACTGGTTTGTAGCACGACTTGGAATCCCTGGAAGTACTGGCACAGTCTTCTTGCCGCCATAAGCAGGGCGAAAGCCACTTTCTCTAATTTTTGATACCTCAGTTCTGAACTGTGTAGTGCTTTACTTATGAAGTAGATCGGTTCTTGACCAGCCTCTATCTCCCGGACCAGGACTGCGCTCATAGCTTCTTCCTCTACCGATAAGTAGAGAAAAAGTACCTATCCTGGTTTAGGTTTTGACAACACTGGTGGGGTCGCCAGACATTGCTTGATCTTGTTGAATGCCGACTCACATTCCGGGTTCCATCCTCCCTGCGCCTCCTTCTTCAGGAGTTTGAAGAAAGGAAGTGCCTTTTCTGCCGACCTCGGTAGGAATCTAGTTAGTGCCACCAGCCTTCCTATCAACTGTTGGACTTCTTTCTTGTTCTGAGGGGCTTTCATGTCTAAGACCACCTTACATTTGTCTGGGTTGACCTAAATTCTGCGGCTTGTTAACAAAAACCCTAAGAACTTCCCTGCTGGTACTCCAAACGTGTATTTGGCCGGGTTCAGGCAAATTTGGTACGCTCGTAATTTCTCAAAGGTTTGCTCCAAGTCCCGGATATGGTCTTCGGGGTTCATTGACTTAACGATCATATTGTCATGTAAACTTCTACGTTTCACCTAAGCTGGTCTTCAAAGACTCGGTTCATCATTCTCTGGTAGGTGGCCCCGACGTTCTTTAATCCAAAGGGCATTACGTTGTAGCAATAGTTAGCTTTTTCGGTTATAAAAGCCGTCTTCTTTTGATATTTTGGATGCATTACGATTTGGTTGTATCCGAAATAAGCATCCATGAAGGATAACAATTGGTACCCAGCTGAGTTGTCTACCAGTTGATCAATGTTGGGCATGGGATATGCATCTTTGGGGCACGCTTTGTTCAAGTCCTTGTAGTCCGTGCACACCCTCCATTTACCGCTTGGTTTCATGACTATGACCTTGTTTGATAACCATGTGGTGTATTGAATTTCCCTGATGAACCTGGCCTCCAATAGTTCATCGACGTGCTGCTCCAGGGCTACTTGCATGTATGACCCTTGTTTCCGCTTCTTTTGTGCCACGGGTGATGATCCCGGCCGGATCGCAAGCCTGTGACAACAAAATCTGGGGTCTATCCCAGGTATTTCTGCCGACGTCCAAGCGAATACATCTCGGTTCTTCCTTAAGAAGTCCTTCAGTCGGTCTTTTAGCTCTAAACTCATGGTTCCACCAATTTTGGTGATCTGGGAGGCCTCGGTTCCTAGTATGAAGTCTTCTAGTTCCCCTTCTGGCTCTAAGCGGGGGACCTCGGGCTTTTCTCTAAGGTCGAGTTCTACCATGCTTATAGGCCGCCCTGCCTGCACTCTTCTCGCCTTTCTTTTACCTTTCCGAATCCGAGGTGGGGATGACAGACTGCTCTCATCCTCTCGGATTGTCTCTAAATAACACTACCGGGATTCCTTCTGGTCTCTGGCGATCGTGACTACCTTACTCTTATTGTTTACCATCTTGAGCTTCTGATGCTTCGTAGAGATCAACATATCCCATTTATGGATAGTTGGCCTTCCTAATATGATGTTATAGGGAGATGAGAAGTCGGCTACGATGAATCTTATCCGTTCGGTTTTGAAAGCTTTCTTGGTTCCTAGGGTTAACATGAGGTCGATGTATCCCCTGGGGGGAGAATGTTCACCATTAAACCCAATGAGGGTCGTTTTGCATGGTTTCAGATCTTCTGTATCCAAGTTCATCCTTTTGAAAGCATCCCAACTAATGATATCCGCCGAGCTGCCTGCGTCAACGAAAATCCTTTTCTCCCTGCAGTTCACCAGGGTTCCTGTGATCACCAAACCATCCTCGTGACCCGAATCTACGTCCTTCATGTCGTCGTTAGTAAAGGCTAATGGTGGAGGCGTCGGCTTGCTATGATCTTCTTTGAATTTTGGGAAGTCCCTTACGGAGAGGATTTCTCTTAAGTATTTCTTACGCTGACTTGTCGTGCTCCTCCACCGCTGATAACGTTGTAGTTAAACTTGGCTTCTGGAAACTCCTCGTCATCACTGGGTGGCTTTCGTCGTTTATCCTCTTTCCTCTGGCCCTGGGCCGGGCTCTGACTTCGGCCTCCACAGTTACGTTTTTTATTTCTCCAACCTTGAGTTTTGATCACATACTGGCGCAATCTGCCATCTCGCACAAATTTTTTGATCGCGTCTCGGAGTTCGTAACAGTGGTCTGTGGTGTGCCCCGGTCCATCGTGAAATGCATAGAATTTTGTTTGATATGTGGTGGTTCGATATCGTAGGGGTCGAGGTCTTTCCACCTTTTTCATCTCGGTCAGCGATACCTCCTTCCAAATATGAGAACGTGCCACATTCAAGGGGTTGTATTTGTCATACTTCGCCTTCCCTTCAAATCTCTCCCCCTGGATCTGTTGTCTTGATTTCGCCTATTGGAATATTCTCTTTCAAATGGCCCTTTTCCCCATGGGGGTGTATCCTTCTCCCCATCATTCCCGGCTGCGTTGGCTAACTCCATCTGTTCCACCTCTAGATACTATTTTGACCGCATGTTGAACTCGGTGAGGGTATAAACTTTATTTTTGAAGATTGAATTCACCAACCGGGATGATGGATCTAGTCCATCTATAAGGCAATGTACGTGTATGCTCTCTGGGAGAGATCGTATATGCAATGCCACCTCATTGATTCTATTCAAGTACTTCTGGAGTGTTTCTCGGTGTTGTTGTTTAATCTTGCTAAGGGCGAATTGGGACTTGGGCTGCTTCTTACTGGTTGCGAAGTTTAATTCAAACTTGGTTTCGAGGTCTTCAAAAGTCTAAATTGAATTGGTTGGCAGAGTAATTAGCCACTTCTGGGCCGGTCCGGACAGCGTGGCGGCAAAAAGTCGGGCAATGACCGGCCCTCCAATCCGTCATACGAACATGAGTAATTCAAATGTATCCAGGTGGGACCTCGGATCTTGGGTTCCATCATATTTAGGCAGGTCTGCCAGGTCGAAGTCCTCTGGATAAGGTGCGTTCGCTATCTCATCCGAGAAGGCACTGCTATTGTGGCCTACCACATATTTCATTTTATACTTCTTTTGGGAGATCTCCTCCCGAGCTGGTCTCTCACGACCTCGGTCTTCATCATCCGGGGTAGTCTCAGTGCGTGTTTTCTTATGGGACGAAACTAGATTATGCGTTCGAGGTCCCCTCGAATTCGTCTGCTGAACCGTTATGCCGGTTTCACGTTGCATGGATCTCGGCTGTTCACTGAGCGTCTTCTCTTTCCTAACTCGTCTATCATCCCGATTACTTTTCTGTATCATCACCGCCAGCTGATTACAGCAATCCTCCATCATCTGTTGCATTACCCTAAAATCCTCCTGACGTTGGAAGTTAGTGCATTTCTCTATATTTTCGATTTGCCTCAACATTTGAGCCCTGGGTTTTTTGTAGAAGAATAAAGTCTGGGCTCGAGGCTGGGACTTCCTGTGCCGTCGCGACCTGAGGTTTGGTCGTCATGGCAGGGGTGGAGGCCGTGTCAGATACATCGTTCCCCTCATTCGCGACATTGTCTTCCGGGACATCCTCGGGCAACGGCGGGTCTTGCGTTTGTTCTTTGTTGACTCGCCTCGGCTTTGTGGTGGATTTCAGCGAGGGTTCGACTCGCGCTTACGGTATTAGGCATCGTCGGTCACGGGGATCAAAATCTAACGTCCCCACAGTCGGCGCCAATGTTCTGGTGTAGAACACAGATGTCTAGCCTGGAAGGCTAGTGCTTTGATATGAGATCAGTAGACTCCGCCCGAATATCTATGAGGTAGATATTCTGGAGAGTGTGGGATCACTGTACACAGGTTCGGCTTTCGCCAAAGGCGGTGATGTGTGTGTACAGTGTGACTCAATGTAAATAGTTCAAGGTTTAGAACGTGTGCACCTTAAGGGTCGACCCCTGTATTTATAGAGAATACCTTATGTCCGGCATCTGGGGCCTATCGTGATCTTAGACCATTATATCATATCCAAGATATGGATTCAGATATACCCAGATCATAAGTAAGATGAGATTTCCCATTATCATAGGAGGATCCCAACATGGGGTCTATTCCTTAGTGGGCCACCTCAGTATTGGGCCTGATTGGGGTCCATAACACATCTTAAATTTAAAACTTGTAACATTCCTTATCTTTCAAAAATATCTCATTTCACAGTCTCAAAATTTTTCCAGATTTAAGAACAATACTTGAATCATCATTATAATGTCTCCAAGTATAAAATAACTATATACAACAGTTACTTAAAATTTAGATAATGGTCAGGGATCTTTTGTAATTTAGTACAACTTGTGTCTTGTGTTCTTCATAGATTGTCCTTAGGGATGCAAGGGATCCTTCTTTTCTGTGTTGCTTTCATTTCTTGAATGTGTATTACAATAGGGTTGCTATGCAAGTGGGCATTGATGATTGGCTGAAATCTTGTGGTGAAATCAGTGGTCCTGCTTTAGATGTGACTTTAGGGTATAATCATGTAATTAAATTTCGTAATTAGTTGGTTAAGTTGACTTTTTTGGGTCACCATAATTGAGTTTTTTTTTTTTTTTCAGCTTCATCCAATTGGGGTCAAATGCCTTTTTTTTGAGTCCACCAAGTCTTCTATGAGACTGCCTAGTAATTGCAAATTACGTGTTCGAGTAATTGCTTCACATTGTGAGATAGGTTCCTTCATCAATCTCCACCTATTTAAAAATATATTATGACATCACACCCATTTGCAATGACTTCGCTTAATCATAAACATAATAACCATGGTTAACTTTTGCTCGAGTACAAAAGTGATACACTTAGTGAAACATTATTATCAGAAACTGTAGTGAAACCAGAGGAGTTTGTGTTACAACTAAAGCTAATGTTCTGGTTTCGACTTACCTCTGAAGCGTTGGTGCTGGATAGAATTGAGAATGATGATGACACAGAAATTTCATTATACGTTGGTACAGGATAACGTGAAGGAAGACTGAGAAATGAAGCTTCAAAGTTTAGCACATGAATTGCTTGCCTTATTGATGGTGTACGATTATGATCAGGATGAGCACACCACAACCAAACAACCATGAGGCATTTGACTTGATATTGCTCAAAATCTCCTTGTAGCGTTGGATCAACTGCTTCAAGAATTCTCCCACTTCATATAGATCCCAAACCCATTTTACTATGTTTATTTCATCTTCTAGCGTCTCCGGGTTTATCGATCGGTTTTCTAGCTCTTCCAGTAATGACGCATTCCGGAGCCATATAGTTTATGCTCCTTTTGCATGGTCTAAAAGCCCTGCTAATACAAAATCTCCAAGTTTTGCATTGAAATTGGAATCTAGCATGATGTTGCTTGATTTTATGTCTCTATGAACCACACATTTTTTCCATTCTTCATGCAGGTATAATAATCCAAAAGCTAAGCCCTGAGCTATTTTAAATCTAATTGGCTATATCAGCAACCTTTCATCCTTGAAGAGATGATAATCTAAACTTCCATGTGGCATATTCTCATAAAAACTAGTAATAGTTCTTTCCTTTGATGACACCAACCAACTAGGTGAATCAATTTCATGCCTTAGTTGACTACTAATTCTTACTTCTAGGCAAACTCCTTCTTCCCTTATTTAGAATCCTTTGGTATCCTCTTTATTGCAACGTAGGAGTTTGAATCTTTGAGAAAACCTCTATAGACACCCGCAAATCCTCCATTTCCAAGCTTCTGCCCATCATTGAAATGATTTGTAGAAGTTACGAGTTCAGTATATGAGTACTTTTTGGGGCCTCTTTCTCTTTCAAAATCAACACTCATGTTGTAATTAGGCTCATCATCTTCCATTTTCTATTTGTTACTCCACACCACATAAAATACCACTCCAAAATCTAAAATCAACCCTCCAACCCCTAATTCTATTGCAAGTGCTGTGGCATTTCTTCTTGTTTGGGTTGGACCAGGAGCAACAATTCGAAAGTCCTCTGAGTAGAAACTCCGGGCTTTGATCCTATGTCTTGCATAATATCGTCCTGAGGCAACTGAGAAACCAAAAGTAACCCATTGAGGCAGGTATTTTCGTAGGCCAACCATTTGATGAAGATGTTCCCGTACAATATTGTTAGAAGCATCAAAACCATTAGTGAATGAGATGCTTAAATTATGTGTACTTGCATTGTTGCTGATCATAGCCACATTTGTTCTACCTCCTATGATATTAGCCAACCATGGCACAGTAGTATTAGTTTTAAAAGAATTGATATCCACACCCACTCTATACCTGGGGGATCCCAGCCACCATTGGAAAATATATCAAACTCCACAGCAACAACGGAATGGTATATTGAATAAGGCATCGTTTATTTACAAATAGCCATCAGACCCAAAGCAGCTCCACCATATTTTGTACATCAGGAAGCTTTGAACCATTAGGGGCTTAGGGCACCATATTCAGCGGGCGGCCATTATCTTCAGCGAAGCTCAGGGGAGGCTCTGAACCCTTCTGGGACTTGGGCAGGAGGGGTAGGAGCAAAAGCTAAATAACTTTAGGCATCTTTTGTACTCTGCTGCTTTTTAAGCCACAGCCATGAATCTTTTTCATCTTTCTTCAATGTAGTTTGTTTCCTTATTTTTGATGTATATATGTCTCATCTTCATCTTAAAAAGGATAGAAATTTTATTGTTAATCTTTATTCTGGTAGCTGCGATTCTTCTCTTTCGTCCGATTTTCTTGGGAAAGAAACAGAAAATGAAGAGAAAGAACAAATAAATTGATGGTAGATTTTGAGATCTTTTAACTTAACCCGCAATTTAATTCAATTCCAGTTTCGACATTGTTTTTCATTTCTTTTTCAATTAATGAAATGAGGATGAGCGATGAGGCAGAGTAAATTCATGAACAATTAATGACTAACAAATATCAGGTGCACAATTAAGATTTCAGAAATCAAGTTCGTTTCTTTCTCTTCCAACAAACTGTCACACTCTGTTCTAGATCCCTCGGTAGCACCCTTTAACCATTCTCTCTGTTTTTTCAAAAAAAATAAATAAATAAATAGCCAACGCATAAGTGCCACGTCAGCTCTCAAAATAAGCATGTCACATAAGCCAATTTAACGGAATTAGTGCCACATAGAATAAATTAACAGCGTCAAATACAACTCTAAGTCATTTTCAAACTTCAAGACTAACTATTATAAACGAAGTAAATTTGAAAAACCAAACCCACCAGTTTCAAATTTAAATAACCAAAAAAAATATTGAGCGAAACTTTAAAGACTAAAAGTGGTGTTAACCACTACACATATTATATATAAACAGAATAGTCAAGCTAGTACTGTTGCTTTAGTTTTTTATGTGGTGTGTTGATCAATCTGATATTTTATAAAATATAATCAATCAATTACCAGTTCATTCAAAATTATTTAAATTTTTTCCATTATAAAATATAATGCCATTATTGCCGTTTCTGTTATTATTATTTATCTTTGTTTGATTTTTCAAACCAAGTATAAAAAGCAGCTGCTTCATATCGCAACCAAATGTGTAGTTTGTAATTTAAGAAACATTTTTTTTTATATACATCACTCGTGTTTAACTTAAGGTTCTCCCAACAACTCTTCATACTCCTAACAATTTCCCCATGTTTAACTAAATCACCTCTTTGTAATATTAAACAAACTGTCCGTTAGTGATGTTAGCCTCGTTTGTTCCGCCTGTGATATTTGGAAAGATATCAAACTCCTCAGCGACAAATGGATGATCTATTGAATTAAATAGCGTTTCTTCATCACCAGTAATCAGACCCAAACCACCTCCTCCCTTGGTATATTAAGAAGCTAATTTTAACCATCAGAGGCTAAGAAGAAGACCATTCTATCTCCGACATTTATGTAGAAAGAGTTCTGTGAGTTTGCCTGTGGTTTTGTCCACAATCACACAAAGCCAGTGACAATGGCCACAAGGAAGAGAGAGATGCCAACCAATAGGTGTTGGTCATAGTGGGAGGCTTTGATTGCATAAGTATGAGGTCTCAAATTCGAGTTTATATGAATGTAGACAATATGTTTGGAACAGCTAATCCTAAATGGGCTTTCAATGTAATACTCAAATCTAACTCAGTCAGATAGTCATATCAAAAAGAGAGAGGAAGATACTTCACAACAATTCTTCGGACCCTCCAAAATGCGAGCCCAATATATTTTTCATTACTCCAAAACCCTTTATTTGTAGTAGGCCCTCTTCTCATCATTTCTATTGGTCTCTAAATGGCCTTTTCTATTCCCATATCCATATATATATATATATATATAGATAAAGGTCTTAAATGCCATGGAAGTTTTCGCTCATGAACACTAGTAAGACGGAAGTTTTTTTTTGGACCAAAAATGTCACGGAAGTTCACAAAACGTAGCAATTTTCCCCCTCCGTTAATTTTGCCCGTTAAATTTAACTGAGTGCACACGTGTCATGCCACCTCATCAATCAAATAAGAGTTAAGTATCAATTTTGCCCCGAAAGTTTTCATTGAGGAGCAATTTTGCCCCGGAAGTTTACAAAACATAGCAATTTTGCACTTCTGTATCCCAATATTAAATTTGACTATTAAATCAGTCAAAGATCACACATGTCATGCCTTGAAAAGGTCGGACTTGGAGTCAAAGAAGGAGATCCTTGAGATGTTGAGCTCAAGGCGGCCAGAATTTGTGAAGCCGAACTGGTCAAAGAGACTGAAAGGTCTGTCACAAAACCCAGAGGAAGCATCACTTATGATCTAAGCAAATGATCAGTCTATACAAACGTAAATATTATCACTATTGATTTGTTTTACTGAACCAATTTTTGGAACAATTCATTTCTCATTTTGCATTTCATTTGCTTAGATCATAAGTGATGCTTCCTCTGGGTTTTACAATAGACCTTTTAGTCCGTTTGACCAGTTCGGCTTCACAAATTCTGGCCGCCTTGAGCTCAACATCGCAAGGATCTCCTTTTCTGACTCCAAGTTCGACCTTTTCAAGGCATGACATGTGTGGTCTTTGACTGATTTAATAGTCAAATTTAATATTGGGGGATAGAAGGGCAAAATTGCTACGTTTTGTAAACTTCTAGGGCAAAATAGCTCTTTAGTGAAAACTTCTGGGGCAAAATTGCTCTTCAGTGAAAACTTCCGGGACAAAAATGATACTTTTGATTGATGAGGTGACATGTCACTGTGATGAGGTGGCATGCCACGTGTGCACTCAGTTAAACTTAACGGTCAAAATTAACGGAGGGGCAAAATTGCTACGTTTTGTGAACTTCTATGGCATTTTTTGTCCAAAAAAAACTTCCGTCTTACCAGTGCTCCTGAGTGAAAACTTTCATGGCATTTAAGACCCTTATCCCTATATATATATATATATATATATGATTATTGGGCCTAGTCATGACATTACTTCCCTCCAAGGTACTCTTATAAAAAAAAACTTACTCTTAAGGACCAACGGAAGTTAGCCTGAGTGGAAGGGGTTTTGGTCGCTTAAGTAAAAGGTATCGGTTTCGAGCCCTTGTGAATATAAAAAACTTCCCTAAGAGAGGTCTCCGCTTTGGCGCCCGACAAAACCTTGGAGTGGTTGCACACTTTGTCACCATTTTAGAATTATCAAAAAAAAAAAAACTTACTCTCAAGGTCACAGGTTAAAATTGTTTCCATATATAGAAGGAAGAGACGCCCAAGAAACCGTTGTTATACCTTACCGTTGACTGAACCTCTTATTGGGAGCAAAACGTGTCATACAAGTTTGGGCAGCTGAAGCTGTTAAAAAATATCTCTGGGTGCACAGTTATATTGCATACTATGACCAAATGTGCTGGTTTAGATTCAAGGTAAAAAAAAAAGAGAAAATATATATATATATATAGAGAGAGAGAGACTTCCATCAGCATCATTAATATGGAAAGCTCAAGTAACTTTAATAGGAACATGCCACCAAGTAAATTTCTATGTAAATTTCTAAAAGATGGTCTAATATGCATGTAAGCCTTTCGTGATATGTGCGTGTTTAGGAAGTGTTCTGGTGTAGAACACAAATGTCTAGCTTCAACGAGCTATGGAATGTTAATATTGGATCAATGGGCTCCTCAAGGATGCTTGTGGGATAAATACCAATGAGAAGACGGTGGCTCAGTTATATCTATGAAGGAGATATCAATGAGCACACTCAGATCACCGTGCAACACAGAGGTGGCGATTCGCCTGAGGGTGGGGTGTGTGAACAGTGTGACTGAATGATAAATAATGGAATAGAGAATGTAGATAGTGCACCTGGTGGGTAATCTCCTATTTATAGGGATTACCTAGGGTTTCACTCCCATGTAAATGAATATGTTCCTCAGGCATTATGCGCTTCATACTTTCTACAAATGCCTGCTCCACTACCTGTACGGTCCTACATTACAGACACGATGGAGTAGTGGTTAACCCTTTACCTGGCTAAACAGGGATTCTGCCGTAGGCCCTTCAACTGGGCCGCATACTTGCTAGGCCCAATATATGAGTCCATAACAGTTGCCCCCCAAGCTCGATATACCAAGTCGTTGATGTGCCGAGATTAGCTTATCAACTAACCCCGACCTTGTACGCCCGAATTCAAGTTTAACCGAGTTCTCCGGGATTATTTGCTTCCACACTACGCCTTCTTTCTCTCTGTCATAAATGATGGGCTATCTTTCAGATACTTACTTAGCCTTTATGATGACCGAAATTTGCACCGACAATTGATCTTTGGTCATAACCGACATTACGAACTTGGTCATAACCGGATATGAGCTCTTGTCATGTGCGTCTTTCCAAGATTCTCTGACTCCAAACTCGTCTTCTTACTCCTTGTCATGAGTGACAGTTTGATTTTCTTCGACCATCCATTCACTTTTTATGATGACCAAGATTTTCGTCGCTGGCACTGTGGCTCGGTCATAACCGACGTTACAACCTCCCGCCACGTATTGCCTCCAATCTGGGTTCTCATGAAAAGTTTCCAGTACTGGCGCAGGCGTGATTCTGCAAGGATAGTCGTAGCTGTTCACCTACCTATCTTGGGGTACGCAATCACCGTCTTTTCGCAACAATCTTTCTTGGTTTTCGTGCTCATTTAATGTTCGCGTCCTTTTCAATCCAGCCATCATTGCATTCTCTCAAAAAATCAATTTTCCGATTGGAGAGGCATTAATTATCCCTGGCATTTACATTTCTCAATAGGAGAGGCATTTATTACCCCTGGCGGTTACACTTTTCAATTGGAGAGTCATTGATTGCCCCTGGCGGTGACACTTCTCAATTGGAGAGGCATTGATTACCCCTGGCATTTCGATATCAGACTGTCCATATATACTCTTGTTTTTTCATCTTATTTGCTCCACACAAACTTCTCAAACTTCTGTTCCCTCTGCTGTTTTTTCAGTCTTATAGATGAACTGCAGTTTCACACAATTTGAATCGCATATGTTAGGGGAACCAGGTTCTAGCCCTTCGACCTCTCCTTCAAAGTTTTCTAGAATGAGCGGGCGCAACGTTAAAAAGAAAGGAACAAATTTTGGTCATAACGCCGAGGGTCATCTTCGCCAGCGGCAATCTTCAAATATATTTGTCAGTCTTCATTCACATACCCCAACGGGCATCTGGGAGTCCAGATATATTTGCTGGTCTTCATCCGCCTGGCTCAACTTCAACTGGGATCTCAATCAAGGTTCGTTGGCTACTGGTGAAGATCTTCGTCTTAAAGATCTTTGACTCAGAGATCTTCACCACACGATGACTCTTTGGCGTGAAACTTGTTCCACACCAACGGGTTCACCGTGGCTGATAGGGATCTGCACCACATGATAAGCATCTGGGAGTTCACTCAACAGCAGAGAGTTCTTCATACGAATTTGCCGATCACTGCTGATGATTTTGGGTGTCCAGTATCTGTGGCAAGTTGAGAAGTTCCCACTAGGAATTTGTCAAGTCGGAATTCGGTTGTATTTTGACTTTGTATTTTCCTATTAGAGTCAAGAACTCAACTGATTTTCCTGTAAGAACGTTATGTAAACCATTCATTTACTAATGGAAAAAACGCTTTTTGTCTTGTGTTGGCTTCTCATTGCTCATTCTGCACCTTACTAATTCTTTATATCTGAACCGTTGATGCATCTTTTAAACTTGCCCTCATTTCATTTGTACGCATATTGAACTAAATCCAATCTGTGCGACTTTATTGATAAATAAATTTAATCCGCCCACCAATCCGGATTAGCCTTAAAGCTGACCCCCACCAATCCGGGTTGATCTATAAAAGAAAACGTCTTCCAATCGGCATTGGCTTTAGAGCTGACCGCCACCAACCCGGGCTGATCTTTCCAAGAGATCGCCTTCAATCTGGGTTAGCCTTAAAGAAACCGCCCACCAATCCGGGTTGGAGTTGAAGCTAACCGCCCTCCAATCTGGGTTGATATATTAAAAAGAAAAATCCGAACGGTCTTCGATAAAGCTATAACTGATAGCCACGTGTCCTGACACGTCATGGTACTCAACCGTCGCTCATGCGGACTGGCCATCCCTGGAACCTTTAATATTCGTGCACATTAAATGCTCACGCCATTTCATTTGAAATGTCAGCAACTTTTTAGGGTTTTTAACTCCACTATTGGGGTGTAATGACGTCACGACCCCTGACTTTTCAAATCTGCAACGTCTATATATTGCCACTTACTCCTTCATCGTACCACTTTACACTCACGAATACCCTTGCATTCTGAGAGAATTCGTCTCCTGTCCGAAACACTCTTTTCCTTCAAAGAGGTCTTCTTGCACTTCTTCATTTTCAACAGGTATTGTCACTATTTTTCTCATTTCTTTGTTTTTGCACTATTCTGGCAATCATCTATGCTTTTCATTCATTTCTTCTTTAATTCTATGGGTAGCCTTTTCATGAATGTTCAATCTTCTTTGAGTGTATTTTTGGGTTTTTGTGGGTGCGTTTCTGGGTTTTCTGGATAGGTTCTTAGCATTTGTTGCCTTTTCTAGGTATCCAGAATGGCCCGTACTTCACCGTATGTCTTCAAACCCAAAGTACTTTCTCCCTTCAAACAATCAGAGACCCGCATCAATGACATTCCCTTAGATACAGATAGCGAGTCCTCATTACCAACAAGTATGAGAAACTCAAGAGACACTCCTGGGTCCACAAAGTTCTCATTTTGGGAAACATCTTCCATTAAAGAAAAAACCAGTAGAAATGAATCCCATCGGTCTCTTGCTAGTAAGGGTAATCGTAGGAGGAGAGTTGACATTTCACCGCCCTCACCTCTTGGGCCTCTCACCATTCCTCCTAAAATTTCTTCCCGAGTTCCCAACCCGAGCTTAAAGAAAAGCCTTCCTACTTCGGGATTACCAACTCGGGGCCCGACGCCATGTGACGAGTGCTGTCACAAAAGTATTGAACTTGCTCGGCAAGATCGTTACAGGGATGCCGACTTACTGTTAGATAAATGCCAATGTAACATTATTCCTCCAGCCACTCCGGCTTCTCCCGACTTTAGATATCTCGGCCGAGCGTCTTGAACTTCTCACCGAGATAGCTTTGTTGTCTCAGGTATATATCATTTTCTGATTTTTTTACCTTCTTATTTTATTTTTAGGTATAGATGGCTTCATCATCACACCATCCCATCCAATCTAGAACTGAAGAGTCCAGTGCATCTGCCTCCTCCCAAGTCCAAACCGGTTTAAATCCCGTTGTTAGCATTTGCGTGACACGCATTAAAAACACCCTAATCCCAAATGATGTGTCGTCACTGGGGATCGGGGATGGAGAGGGATATACCATTTGACTGCCCTTGGAGGGTGAATCAGTTGATTCCTGTCGTCAACAAAACAACGATCCTCACTTCTTTTTCCTCTACCGGGATGTTATCACCCTTCTCGGTGTGAGATTTCCCTTCACCGACTTCCAAATCCAACTTCTGAACCATCTACATCTTGCCCCCTCACAACTTCATCCCAACGGCTGGGCATTTGTCATTGCCTTTGAGAGTTTATACGAAGAACAAGCCATTGTTTGTACCATTCCAGTTTTCATGTCTTTTTTCTCACCCTTAGAAACAAACATCATTTCTAGAGGCTCTACGAAGTAGTTCGGTTGGACGACACTTTGAAGCATCCGTGATTGCAAGCTTTTCAAACCTTTCATGGAATTGTGGAAAAACTTTAAATCCGCCTTTATTAAGGTTGTAGCAGAAACCGGGCAAGCACCCTGGTTTGTGCAGAGGACCGAATCCGGGGAGACCGAGGAGAGATTTTACTTATATTGGTCAATACGCCACCATACTCTCAAACCTGAAGATTTTATCCTAAAACCTAAGAGTTTCTCTGATGCCGAGGAAGAAGCCCAACTAAAACTTGTGACACTTGCCGGCTCTTTGAAAGACCCCATGGATCCAACTGCTTACATTTCCACACCTCTGGTTAGACGTCGTCCGGCGATGAGTATGAAACTACACATATACGTTGATCTGCATATCGTGCAATCTTTTATTTTCTTTTGTCGGCCATAATACTAACATCTTTTTCTTATTTCGCAGCCCGAGCTATGGGGAAACTAAAATTTATGGGTGTCTTTACGGCGCTTCCTAAGAGTGTTGAGGCTAATCCCTCTGCTCCAGCCTTGGGCAGTCCCATAATTGCAGCCGCCCAACAAGCTCCTACCAAAGAAGCCGCCGCCAAAAAATCCAAAGGCAAGTAGACCGTAAATGACTCGGCTGCTCCAACCATAGACACTCCAGTTGTGCCAACCCTAGACGCCCTGGCTACTCCATCCACATCCTCCCAAGCTCATACAACCTTGACCCCGTCTTTGTCAGAGAGCCAACTCGGTGTATCCGTTCTTCCCGAAGGCATCCTTTGGGAGCAAGGGATAACACAAGAAATATTAAATGCCACTCGTGCTCTTGCCCGTTTTCATGATTCTACGGGCTTGTCTGATGCTGCCAAGATAGAAATTGCCGACATGGAACTGAAAGGCTACAGAGCCATTTCCGTACTCCGGCCTGATGCGATCCTTAAAGTCAAGTATGCTACGGTGACCGCTCAGTTACTCCAAATGAAGAAGGAGAGGGAGATCATCAAAAAGGAACTTTCATTCCTGAAGCAAAATGCTGATGTGACTAAAGTCACCGAGGAAAGGGATCAAGCCCAAGATGAACTGTAGGCCTCTAAGGCAGAGAAAGACAAGCTGCATGAGGATTTGCAGTCCTCCAAAGCCGAGAAGGACAAGGTGTAGGAGGAATTGCAATCATCCAAGGCTGAGATGGATCAGCTGCAGGAGGAAATAAAAATGCTCAAAACTAGCTTATCCCAAATTGAAGAGAAGTTGGCCATGGCAAATTTGGACATTCATCGTCTGAAGGATCTCCACACCAACGACATGCTACTTGTGGAGAAGGTGCAGTCTGACGCGGAACATGTCAAAGTCCTGCTAAAGACGAGAGATGAAGAACTTGGTCACGCCAAAGCACAGCTCACAAAGTACGCTAGTGCGGCCGTAGAATCATTCGACAATGTTGTGGCGCAAATCCGAGTTCTTAATCCCAACATCGCCTTGAACATCTCTGGGCTGAATTGTCAAGCCTATGTCGGCAAAAAGAGGAAGTTGATCCCCCCCAGGGTAGAAGAAGATGAAGACGAAGAAGAAGAATAACAAGCTCCTCCCTCTTAGGCCCGTGGATAGCTTCAGTGGCCTTGCTCTGTAATCCACATATAATTTTTGACGCCTTCATTCTGTTGCCGAGGTTAGAACCCGGCTTTAAAAATCTTGATGTAATGCTATGGTACCCACATCCTGAACTTTTTTAATTGACGTGAAGTAAATTACCGTTACATTGATTATATTTGGTCGAGTTACGCCTTCTCATGGTCAAGTCGGGTTGACCAAGTTCGTAAAAACATTTCTTATTCTGCCAACATGGTTTTAACAAAAGTCCATTCTGCAATAATAGTAACCCGGTTAAATGTGTGACTTTACTTCATAAAGTCTTAACAACCCGACTTGATCAAGATCGCTACCCAGTTCATTCATTATCCAGGATGACTTACCCCAAATCGGCCTCATCTGCTTTCAAGCTTCGTTAAACATGTTTTTTGGAAACTGGTTTCTTGTCCATGAATTCATACATGATTTTTGTAGACGTGATTTTGGAAAACTGGTTCCTTGACCATGAATTCTTACACGTTTTTCTTTCACATGATTTTTGAAAAGCGGCTTGTCGACCATGAATTCATACATGATTTTTGTAGACGTGATTTTGGAAAACTGGTTCCTTGACCATGAATTCATACAAGTTTTCTTTCACATGATTTTCGAAGGCGGCTTGTCGATCATGAATTCATACATGATTTTTGTAGACGCGATTTTGGAAAACTTGTTCCTTGACCATGAATTCATACACGTTTTTCTTTAACATGATTTTCGAAAACCGGCTTGTCGACCATGAATTCATACATGATTCACTACTAGAAAATGTTAAATTTGCGACGGAATTTGCGAGGGAAAAAAATTCCGTCGCAAATTTTGACAAATTTGCGAGGGAAAATTGGTTCCCTCGCAAAATATGACCTTTTTTGCGAGGGAACCCTATTTCCCTCGCAAATTTGCCAGAAATTGGGGGGAAACTTCCCGCCAATGTCCCCAATTTTGCGAGGAAACGATATTTTCCCTCGCAAAATGGTCATATTTTGCGAGGGAAACAATCTTCCTCGCAAAGTAGTGATTTTTTGTGAGGGAACTATTGTTCCTCGCAAAATGGTGAATTTTGCGAGGAAAAATAGTTCCCTCGCAAAAAAAAAATATGTAAAGATTTTTTTAAAAAAATATCTCGCAAAGTAAAGCCAAGGCATTTGAAAAAAAAAAAATCAACTCTCTCACTCATTTCCTCCTCCGTTCGACTCAAGTAGCATATTGATTAAAATCAAGACAATTTTCTTCTAAAGAATAGTATTTTGAAATATATTGATAAACATTTGTCTTATAATTAATATATTTTTTATTTCTATAAATCTTCCTTTTTACCATTTAATCAAATAAATATAAATGTAACAGATGACATATTTTTAAAAGATGTAAATTAATAAAAACCTTCATAAGAAATATATCGAAATTTTGAAATCACATGATTAAAAATGTTTAAATACGAGAATAATTATTGCTTTTGAATGTTAGAATAAAAGCCCTTGAAATCATGAACTATATCTCAGTTGTAATCTTATCTCTAATTTATAGTTATCTCAACTTGCGAAGTTGTCATGAATTATATATAAATATCGCTTAGGGTTAAATGGTAAAAGGTTAGAATTTCAATAATAGATTTAAAATTCACTTCCTGCGCAAATTCAGATTTCTCAGTTTTTCATGATTGAAACTTTCACTTAAATACTCAGTTTCATTAAGTATGCATTGATTTTTTTCACTACTTAATGAAATATTTAGTTTTGAAGTTACTACATGTTTTTCTTACCACCATTAATTTCTTATACATTTTACTTATTGACTTTATGATTTTGTATTTTTGCTTTTGGAAATTGTGATTTTTTATTCTTGCTTTTGTTTCAGTATATGAAAAATCTTGAAATCCATGGAATAATTTTGTATCATTCTATTGTATTGAAGGATATTGATCTGTTGTGGGTGTCATTGGACCCGATCAAAATGCGGATGAAGAAATTGCTTGGCATGAGATCCAAAAAACTCATTCACATAGAGTAGATGACAAGAAATGTTGTGTCCAAAAAGATATTTAGGAATGTTAATTGATTAGAAGATATTCTTTGAGAAATATTGTTTAGATTTCATATATAATATGTATTTTGAATTGATTGAAGGATAATGTTACTTACCATTATTGAAGTTTTATTTCTAATATATATTTTGGATTTAATCATGTTAATTGGGCCAAAAATGTATTATTATAATTAATTTGGATTAATGAGTGATTACATGAAAAATGCCATTTTTTTTGCGAGGGAACCACTTTTCCCTCGCAAAAGAGGTGATTTTTGCGAGGGAACAACGTTTCCCTCGCAAAATGCCCTTATTTTTCTCAACTCTTCATCGGTAAGTTTTCTTCTTGTTTTGATTTAAATCCCATAAAACCTAAATCACTTTCCCCTTTTTCCCTTTTAGGGTTCAGAGACAACAAGCACTGGATAATGGAGAATGGGCAGGAGCACTTCATCTTTGTCCTCGGCCCGAAGCTCAGCTTTCGGATCCTCGCCATCTCCCTTGATCTCGGCGGTCTCGGTCGAAGGCACTCACTATCTCTGTCTCTCATCTCTCTCGGATCCCACCCAAAGCTCAGACTCTCGTCATTTCTCCGTCTTTTGTCTCTCTGGATCTGGATCTCGGCCTCACTGGTTGGCTCAGCCTTGGTCGTCCAAAGTGTCTCCCCCAAAATCTGAGCAACCAACTATTTTCACATTTAATCTCATCATAAGCAAAGAATTTGCAAATTAAAGCAGCTTCAAATTGCAGAGCAAAGCAATCGGGTCGTACTCTGAGCGCAGTGGTTTTTTTTTTCAAGAGAGGAGTGTCGTCACCATGTGCACGCTCTCGCCCCAACAAACATAAGAGTAGCTCTCTCTTTCTCTCTTGCGCACACACACTGTCATAATGGATTATCAAAGAAATGGAGGTATTCAGATTCATTGATGATGAATAATTATCCTATTCTTTTGATTTTATTTTATTTTTCTTCGCTCGAGATTTCTAGTTGTTTAGGTGTTTCCTTTTATAAATCACAGGTTTCATTATTCTTGATATTAACGATTAACATGTAGACACAGAGAGAAATGGGATTTCACTCCACCGTTACTTAAACTTGCATGTGCTTAGTCTTTCCAAAAACTGAAAATGAGCTCACTCATTGTTTAACCATGGTTCTAGCAAAATAATCAATTTTTGGATAAAAAAAAGTACTTAAACTTGCATTTGCAAGAATATATGACTGAAATGATAATTGAAGATGAATATTCATTCATGTTATGGTGGAGATTGAATTGTCATTCTTAGGCAGTGGCAAGTGGAGAACTGCACTGGGATGCTGCACTTGGATGCTCTTCTTAAGGCCAAATTCCAAGCAGCTCCCATGAGTATACCTATTATTGCGCTTTCTTTTGTTTACCAGGTAACATCACCAATCTAGAGTTGTTGAACAACTTGAGATAATCTTAACGCTTTGGTAATGCTTATCCAGAATGTGGTGCATGTTCTTTGTACGAATCTTGAAGGATACTTGTCAAAAGTAAGGTGACAAAATTCACCATCACACTTTGTTTTTTTTGATTGCTCTAATGCTTTAAATTTTGCTCACTTTGGGAGATTTTATTCATATTAGGGTGAACTTACAATTATAAAATCAAATATGAGGCTTAAAAACCTTGTAATTTCATAGATAAACAGAGACCTTTTATCTGCTTTGCCCATAGTTCCAGCCCAAAAGATCTTATGTGCAAGGGAGCATATTAGTTATGATCTTGTTTTTTTTTTTTGGTTATTAGATGTTCTCTACCCTAATGATTGTCTGGGGTTGTATTTGAATTTTCTTACCATTGCAGGAGTGCAGTTGTCATAGGCACTGGTATACCTCTTGCTCTCTTTCTGGTATGGAATGTTGTTATCCTTGGGGCTGTTGATAATATTGATACGGGAATACTGATACGGGAGTGGATCCATTAAACAATTGAGATCCACAAATGGAATAATTGGACTAAGTTTGTACAGAATTTCATGCATATTGAGCCTGAACTACAATAAAGATACCTGAAGTTTTGGTATCTGCTTGTTGAATTTATGTTCCTCCTCTCATCCTTGATTCTGCAGCTCATAGTTGAAGCATTCTCGCTTATTGCAATGGTAACATCTTACATCAGATTTGTTTTGGGTTTGACGGACTTTCTTGCGGACTGTAAGTGTCATTCTTTCTCTCTTTATGTTTCACTATACATATGTGTTACATTTTTTTATAGGCTTGAGTCCATTTTTCTGTCAAAGTCCTGTTAAGTTTAGGCAAACAAATGTAGTAAAACTTTTTTTTTCAGTCATAAGTACATGATTATAATTTCTAAAAATAATTCTGCACGTTATGTTTCTATTGGAAAACCGAGTACTTACAAATGGAACTATGCTTATTTGTTTATTCATAGTAAATTTATTGGAAATTATTTCTGGTGCTACAAGTTTTTCACAAAGTTTCATTTCAATTTGTAGTGTTGGTGCTGCTTGGAATTATTCCAGCTGCAATGTCCTGGTCTGATAGGTACTCAACTTTGAAATCAAGTTCATCTCCACCTATGAAACTACCTGAGCTTGTTCCCGGAGGGAAGATAACTCTACTTCTAGTTCTTGGAAGTTTTGGATATGTAGTTATTTCTTAATTCATGTTGTCACTTGTACGCACCATAAAACTTGCTGGAATTTTTTATAGGTTGTCTATGTTTGAACTGAAGTGTATGCATTTGTTAAATTACATTGAGTTGGTTGCTAGAAATTATATACAAACTCATTGGAATTTTTGCCATTTATTTTTTTTAAAAAAAAAAAATTTATGACTTTCGGCGGTGATTTTTGTCACCGTTGATAAATGTTTCAGTGGCGACATAAAAAGTCGCCATTGATAAATGTTTCAGCGGCGACACAAAAGTCGCCGCAGATACTTGTTTCAATGGCGACATTTGTCGCCGCTGAAAGTCATTTTTTTTTGTAGTGATAGAAGCAAAGGTGAGGGAGTAAGGAGAGATGATTACTGAGATGCAGGCACTTCTCCAAAGTCCTTATTGAAGGACAAAGGTACGGGGTTGCCTCCGGTGGTGATGACGATACCAGTGGTGATCATCACAAAATTGTTGCAGTTTAGACTTTTTTTAGTTCATTTTGGTCGAAACATTATAATTTGTAATATTTTGTTTTTGCTATGTAAACTCTTATGATTGTTACAATTTTATATTATGATATACAAGTTTTTTTATTTTCTAATTTTTAATATTTTTTTATGTAATTATTTTATTTTTTTTCGATTTTTTATATTTTTTAAAAAATTAATTGGAATTTGCGAGGAAACATCTTCCCTCGAAAAATTCAAGGATTTTGCGAGGAAATCGTTTCCCTCGCAAAATTTTCAAATTTTTCGAGGGAAAGGTTTTTCCCTCGCAAATTCGAGATTTGCGAGGGAAAATGCATTTTTGCGACGGAAAATTGTTTTGCGAGGGCGATTTTTGCGACGGACCTTTTTCCGCTGCAAATTCCGCCGCAAATCGCTTTGCGACGGAAAATGTCGTTTTTGCGAGGAATTTTTCCGCCGCAAAAAAACAATTTTTTTTGTAGTGATTTTTGTAGACGTGATTTTGGAAAACTGGTTCCTTGACCATGAATTCATACACTTGTTTCTTTCACATGATTGTCGAAAAGCGGCTTGTCGACCATGAATTCATACATGATTTTTGTAGACGTGATTTTGGAAAACTGGTTCCTTGACCATGAATTCATACACGTTTTTCTCATACACGATTTTAGAAAATTGGTTCCTTGACCATGAATTCTTACGTGTTTAATCTCTGTATATGATTTTTGAATACGAGTTTATTTACCACGGATTCATTAACATATAACTCGGACACGATTTTCGAAAACTGGTTTCTTTACCATGAATTCATGCGTGTTTAATAATAAATGCGGCATGGCAATCACGTGCTTCCTGAAAATGGGTTCCTAGACCCAAAATTTCATTGGTTCTATATCAAACTGACATAAATGTCATTGGTACATAACTTCCCATGGGAGTAATTCAAATAAAAGCTTTGCATAACTCAAGATCCTGTCACATCTTGGCAGAACTTTGTTCTCAGCTGTAGTACGTTTTAAGCTTATTTGCGTTCCATGTCCGCTTTACGACTTTTTTCTTCAGCGTCTCTAACTTATAAGCACCTTTGCCCAGGTTTTCTGTTACCCGGTATGTGCCTTCCCAATTCGCTGCGAGTTTCCCTTAGCTGGCATTTTTATTACCTATGTCGGCCTACCGAAGAACAAGATCTCCCTTGTCAAAAGACCGGGTTCTAACCTTCTTGTTATATCGATTCTCCTCCATGAGGGCTCCCCGGTCTCGACCGGGATCATCGCCTCACACCCATAAGTTAGCCTGAACGGGGTTTTGTGAGTTGCCGATTGGAGACTAGTCTGATGTCCCCACAAGACGGGATATAGCTGTTCCATCCAGTTTGACTTAGCTTCCTCCATCCTCTTTTTCAATTCGTCCATAATGACCTTATTGGCCGCTTCAGCTTGCCCGTTGGATTGCAGATGCTCCACAGAAGCAAAGTGCTGCTCAATGTGGAAGTCGGCTACCATCTCTTGGAAACCCTTATCAATGAACTGGGTCCTATTATCAGAAACAATCTCGGCTGGGATCCCAAACTGGGATGTAATACTTCGGTGAAGGAATTTCTGCACCCTAGCTGAAGTAATTGTTGCCAGCGGCTCTGCCTCTATCCACTTTGTGAAGTAATCTACGGCCACTATGAGCCATCGCAGCTACCCGGGAGCCATCTTAAATGGTCCCAACAAATTGATGCCCCACTTACAGAACGGCCATGGAGCCGAAATAGATGTTAACTCTGATGGGGGGTCTTATGACGTTACCATGCTTCTGGCAACTATCACAGTTTCGCACGTGATCCTTGGAGTCTGCTGCCATTGTAGGCCAGAAATAACCGGATCGTACGGCTTTGCGGGCCAACGCCTTAGCACCCATGTGATGTCCGTTAATTCCCTCATGAATCTCGGATAACACATATTCGGCCTTGGTCGAATCGAGACATTTCATCAATGGGGAATGAAAATATTTCCGATATAGTTCATCACCTATCATTGCATATGAAGCCGCTGTTCTCACTATCTTCTTTGCATCTGCTGGGAGGATTCCTCTCTCAAGATAATCAGCAATTGGCTTCCTCCAGTCGCTGGCTTCCGAAACCATCATCACGCAACTTGGTTCTAACAAACTTTGTTGAACTATAGTGCGGTGATTCCCGGGACTTTTCGTGCTTGCCAATTTAGACAAAATATCCGCCCTAACAATCTCTCCTCGTGGGATATGTCCCACGGTCACTTTGTCGAAATTGGCCATAATCTGCTTGACCTTTCCCAAGTACTTGACCATCAAGGGCCCCTTAGCCTGGTAGGTACCCTCTATCTGAGACGCGACCAATTGAGAGTCTGTAGAAACATGAACATTCTTGGCTCCATTCTCTTTTGCCTGTAGTAACCCAACGATTAAGGCCTCGTACTCGGCCTAATTATTGGAAGTCGTGAAATTGAAACGAAGAGAGTGCTCCAAGGAGACTCCCTCTGGACTTTCAATTATAATCTCGGCTCCGCCTTTCTTCACGTTTGATGACCCATCGACAAACAACTTCCATGTTGTGGCATCTTCATTGTCTCTGCCTTCAGCTGGAGTTAATTCCATTACAAAGTCTATTAATGCTTGTGATTTGATAGCATGTCGGGCTTCATAAATTATATCAAACTTAGATAGCTCAATAGCCCAACTAACCATTCGCCCTGCTAGATCCGGCTTGTGGAGGATCTGTTGTATTGGCTGACTGGTACGTACCACTATCGTGTGACACTGGAAATACGGGCGCAACCGCCTTGCCGCAATAAGTAAAGCAAAAGCCATTTTCTCCAACTTCTGATACCTTAACTTCGAGCCTTGCAAAGCCCGGCTTACGAAATACACCGGAGTATGGCCCTCCATATTTTCTCTTACTAAGGCGGCACTTACCGCCTCTTCTCCCACAGAAAAATACAAGATCAAACTCTCTCCTTTCTCCGGTCTAGATAGGACCGGCGGGGTGGATAGACATTGCTTGATCTTTGTAAAAGCCACCTCAAACTCGGCATTCCATCCTCCTGACGTCTCATTTTTTAACAATTTAAAGAAGGGAAGAGAGTTTTCTACAGATTTCGGCAAAAACCTGGTTAATGCCGCCAATCTTCCCGTTAACCTATTTGGACTTCCTTCTTGTTCCTTGGTGCTTTCATGTCTAACATGGCCTGACATTTATCCGGGTTCACCTCAATCCCTCTATGTGTAAGCAAAAAGCCTAAGAATTTTCCAGCCGGGACGCCGAAAGCACATTTTGTCGGGTTGAGACGAATTCGATATTCTCTTAACTTGTCAAATGCCTGCTGTAGGTCTCCGACATGATTTTCCATGTGCAAAGATTTAACAATCATATCATCTATGCAAACCTTTACATTCTTCCCCAACTGGTCCTCGAACACTTGATTCATCATTCTCTGATAAGTAGCCCCGGCATTCTTTAGCCCGAAGGGCATGACATTATAACAGTAATTGGCCTTCTCTGTAATGAATGCAGTTTTCTCTTGATCATCCGGATGCATGGCGATCTGGTTGTAACCAGAATATGCGTCCATGAAAGAGAGTAACTTGAAGCCAGAGGAGTTATCAACCAGTTGGTCTATATTTGGCATTGGGAAGGAGTCCTTTGGACATACCTTATTCAGGTCCTTATAATCTGTACATACCCGTCTTTTGCCATTAGGTTTATTTACCATCACGACATTCGATAACGAGGTAGTATACTGTACTTCTCGCACGAAGCCGGCTTCCAGCAGCTCTTCCACGTGGGCCTCCAGAGCCTTTCTTCTGTCTGCGCCGATTTTTATTTTCTTCTGCGCTACCGGGGTTGACCTGGATAAATTGCCAATTTATGACAGCAGACGTTCAGATCTACCCCGAGGATCTCAGACGGTTGCCAAGAAAAAACGTCCTTGTTGTTTCTCAGGCATTCCTCCAGTTCTGCCGAACTTCAAGGTTCAGTATCTTGCCGATTTTAGTGACTTGTCCGGGTTGGGTGCCTAGGACGAGATCTTCTAACTCGCCGTTTGGTTCCGTCTTCTGCATTTTTTCCTCTTCACGCAAATCTAATTCTACGAGATTTATTGACTTCCCTTTTTCCTCAGCCTTGGATGCCTTACTCTTGCCTTTCCGAGACACCAACGTCGGATCAACCTTGCTTTCTTTGACCGTCTCGAAATAACACTGTCGAGACTCCTTTTGGTCACCCCGAACCGTGACAACCTGATTTCTCCTGTTGACTAATTTCAACTTCTGGTGCTTTGAGGAAACCAACATGTCCCAGTCATGTATGGTAGGCCGTCCCATGATGATATTGTATGGGGAAGGAAATTCGGCCACTATGAATCTGACGCGCTCTGATTTGAATGCTTCCTTTGTTCCCAAGGTCAATCTTAAGTCTATATAGCCCTTTGGACAGGTATCATGCCCATTGAAACCGGTCAAGGTTGTCTTGCACGGCTTCAAATCATCTGGGTAAAATCTCATATGTTTGAATGCATCCCATAGGATAATATCCACCGCACTACCGTTATCGATGAAAATCTTCTTCACACAACAATTTACCACGGTTCCCGTGATCACCAACCCATCATGGTGACCAGGCGGCACATCCTCCAAGTCTTTCCTAGTAAAACTCAAAGACTTTGGAGGTTAGGCTTTGAGGAATCCTTTTTGAACTCGGGCAATCCCTGATGGAAAGGACCTCCCACGTCCACAGGAATCCTGCTTACACGCACTATACGGCTCCTTGGCCCGAGGTGGTGGACTTTTACCCCTTTCTCTCGGTATCTGACTTAGCATTTCCATCTGCTCAAGCTCCAGGTATGTTTTTGACCGATCGCGGAAGTCGGCCAGAGTTTGAGGACGATGTTTCATCACGGACTTTTTCAACCGAGATGACCCATTGAGGTCGGCTATGACGCAGTGCAAGTGTACATCTTTCTTCAAACCGGGAACCTGAAGGGCCGTATCTTTGAAACGCTGAAAATATTTTTGCAAAGTCTCACTAGGCAATTGTTTCACCTGATCTAACTGGAACTCGGTCTTTGGCTGCTTTCTGCTCGTTGCAAAGTTGAGCAAAAACTTGTGTTCCATGGTTTTCATATCCGGGATAGAATGTAACGGCAAAGAATGAAACCAAGTCTAAGCAGCTCCTTGGAGAGTTCCTGTAAATAACTGAGGGACTACAGGTCCTACAATCCCTTTCACCCCAATCTCCATTTTGAAATTGTTTACATGGTTTAGCGGGTCCTGGCTCCCGTTGTATTTTGGCAATTCTCGCGAGTCTAGACCCTTAGGTAAGTAGCCGCCATAATCTCATCTGAAAACTGGCTCAAGATACCATCTCCGTAGTGCCCTTCTGCAACTGTCCTGGGCATGCTAAATGACGGGGGCGCTGCCTCATCTTTGCTTCGATCCAAGTTCTCGACCAACTGCTTTCCCTTTGCTCGAGACAAGTCGGCCCTAGTAACCTGGGGAATGTCCGCGTCCACCTCGGTGGCCGTTAAGTCGCTAACTCGGCTCGTCTTACTAGTGTCCCAGATGGCGTTTTGGGCAGGATTTTCCAACATCCTTATACGTTCTTCGAGTAACAATATTTTCCTGCTTTCCCTTTTAGGGATCTTTTCTCGGTCATCACCGACTAAATCCTCCTCTTCATGATTCTCACTGGGCTCTTCTACGTTGGTGTGTACCGACGTCGAGGCCATGACCTGACTTGTGCCAGCACCATCTCATCTTGTAATCTCAATCTGCTTCTCCCTTTGGCCTCCACGTTCTTCCCAATCTTGTCTCATCTGTTTCTGCTCTTCTTGCTGCTAGATGGCATTATAGTGGTCCAAGTTTTCCTAGATGAGTCGGACATCTTCTTCTCTCTGAAGTTGTTGACGAGTTTCCATATTCTTCATTCGTTGGACCAGCGAATCCACCGTCTTGTGCAACATTCTAGTGTCGAGGTGTTCAATTTGAAACTCACAAGTAGGAGGGAGAAGGCTTTGATGCTGAACCCTTCGTTGTTCTTGCTGGGCAACTAAGCTGGGGTGAGGAGAATGTGTTGTATCCTCGGTTTCATCCTCCGTCATCATAGTGACTTAGTTAGGATCTGGAGTAACTGAATCGAAATACTGAATCATGTGCTCCTGACGTAAACGCTGTTGAGGTTCTTCTGGTATCTGGTCTTGCCGGAGTGCCTGACTACGGCTTCTGATACTTGCGGCCATCTTCAGTGGTCGTTAGTGGTTTTAAATGGTATGAAAATCGAAGTTTATGGATCCCCACTGACGACGCCAATGTTCTGGTGAAGAACACAAATGTCTAGCTTCAACGAGCTAGGGAATGTTAATATTGGATCAATGGGCTCCTCAAGGATGCTTGTGGAATAAACACCAATTGAAAGACGATGGCTCAGTGATATCTATGAAGGAGATATCAATGAGCACACTCAGATCACCGTGCAACACAGAGGTGGCGATTTGCCTAAGGGTGGGGTGTGTGCACAGTGTGACTGAATGATAAATAATGTAATAGAGAATGTAGAGAGTGCACCTGGTGGGTAATCTCCTATTTATAGGGATTACCTAGGGTTTCACTCTCATGTAAATGAATCTGTTCCTCAAGCATTATGCACTTCCCACGTTCTGCAAATGCCTGCTCCACTACCTGTACGGTCCTGCATTACAGACCTGATGGAGTAGTGGTTAACCCTTTACCTGGCTAAACAGGGATTCTGCCATAGGCCCTTCAACCGGGCCGCATATCTGCTAGGCCCAATATATGAGTCCATAACAGGAAGAATGGCATGGGTTGTTATATTCAGAATTGAACTAGCAATCATATGAAATAGCCAATAATCATGCATGATAAATTTTAGCACCTTTGGGCCTTTAACAACCGAATTTCCTGAAGATCTCAAGCTCTTCAATTCTATCTTTGCTTGTAGGTTTTCCCTGGTGGAAAATGTTAGGAATCTCTGTTCAATATGTCAAAACTACTTTGACTAAATAACGAAATTGTTTCCATCGATAGTTTAGATCCAACAAATAATTCTCTATGTATTATATTTTTCATACTTCTGCAGTGACTAGCATCCAAGAAATGTCAATAATACATTAGAAATAGCAATTTACAGTAGCAAAAATTACCATCGCAAGTGTTGTGGCACTAATTTCACTTCTTCATTCCCAAGTCTGCCGCAGCTTGAGACGGAACAGTTGAAATACCTTGATTAATTTTGTGCAACTTCTAAGGCAAACTGATGATCTCAGATAAATTTTTATTATAATCATTTTATTCACTCACAAATAAAATCTTGAGTATTATTCTTCATAAAAAAATTCGATTTTTACGATCTTTTGTGATTTTGTACAACTGCTGTTCGTGTTTTTCATGGATTATTCTTAGAGATGTAAGGGCTCATTCTTTTCTTTGTGGCTTTCATTTCTTGAATATGGATTACAATAGGGTTGCTATGCAAGCGGGTATTGATTGGCAGAAATCTTGTGGTTTAATCAATGGTCCTACTTTACACGGGGACTTCAAGATGATCATGTAAATTTTATAATTAAGAATTGGTTAAATTGACTTTTCTTGGTCATCATCAGCATAATTTATTTATTTATTTTCATATTTTCTCCAATAGAGATCAAGTCTTATGCGATTTTTTTGGGGCAACCAAGTCTTCTATGATAATGCCTTGTAATTGCAAATTTCGTACAGTGTTTGAGGAAGGGCTTCATATTGCAAGGCCATTGACTTGATTTTTCATTAAATTTTTTAACCCATATGCATTATGCTACTGGGGCTGCACTTGTCTCCTTCATCTATTACTTGGATTTTTCAATAAAAAATTAAGGTATCATGACATTATATCCCACTTGCAATGACCTCGCTTAAGCAGCTAGCTTCTAAATGGAATGAGTATACCATAATTTCGGTTTCTTACTAAATGAAAAAGGCACCATGTTTGCCCGAAAAGCAACAGTACAGAATATCAAGGTAAAAATCCACATCATATAAGTTCTCTATACATATTTTTTTTTTTTTTGGGGTGAAAATATACATATGTTTTTTTGGGAATACATTATCTTGCATAAAATAAATGAGAATAATACACTAGGAATAATGTGTAGTAAGAACAAACATTCAATAACCATAATTAATTGTTTCGCGAGTACAAAAGCGATACACTTGGTGAAACATTATCATCAGAAGTTGTAGTGAAACCAGAAGTGTTTGTGTTGGAACTAAAGCTTATATTCTGGTTTTGACTCACACCTGAAGCATTGGAGCTGGGTAGAATTGAAAATGATGCTGGAAATTCAAGGTACGATAGTATGGGATAACTTGAAGGTAGATTAGGAAAAGGAGTTTCAAAGTTAAGCACATGAACTGCTTGCCTTATGGAAGGCCTACGATTTTGATCAGGATGAGCACACCACAGCCCAACAATCAGTAGGCATTCGACTTGATCGTGGTCAAAATCTCCTTCTAGCCTTGAATCAACTGCTTCAAGAATTCTCCCACTTCCATAGAGATCCCACGCCCATTTTACTATGTTTATTTCGTTCTCTGGAGCCTCTGAAATTATGGGTTTTCTTCCACAAACTATCTCCAAAGCAACAACTCCAAAACTATATACATCAGTTTCTTTACTAGCTCTCCCAGTAGTGACACATTCAGGAGCCATATAGCCCATAGTTCCTGCCAAAGCTGTAGTTTGTGCTCCTTTTGCGTGGTCTACAAGTCGTGCTAATCCAAAATCTCCAAGTTTTGCATTGAAGCTGGAATCTAGCATAATGTTGCTTGATTTTATGTCTCTATGAACAACATATTGTTCCCATTCTTCGTGCAGGTACAATAATGCAGACGCCAAGCCCTGAGCTATTTTAAATCTAATTGACCAAGTTAGTAAACTTTGTTCCTTATTAAAGAGATGAGAATCTAAACTACCATGTGGCATATACTCATAAACTAGCAACAGTTCTTTCCTTTCATGACACCAACCGATTAGTTGCACCAAGTTCCGATGCCTTAGTTGACTGATAATTCTTACTTCTGAGGAAAACTCCTTCTTCCCTTGTTTAGAATCCTTTGATATTCTCTTAATAGCAACATAGGAGTTTGAATCTTTGAAAAAACCTTTATAGACACCCCCAAATCCTCCCTGTCCAAGCTTCTGCCCATCTTTGAAATAATTTGCTGCACTTGCTAGTTCAGAATATGAGAACTTCGTGGGCCCCGTTCCTCTTTCAAAATCATCACCTGTGTCGTCATTAGACTCATTATCTTGCATTTTCTTTTTGTTCTTCCACAAGAAAAACCATATAAACACCCCAACTAAAATAAACCCTCCAACCCCTAATCCTATTGCAAGTGCCGTGTCTTTTCTACTTGTGCTTGGATTGGGAGCAGCATTTGGGAACACCTCTGAGTTAAAACTCCATGTATCAATCCTGTGAGATGCATAAGCGGATCCTGTGGCAGCTGAGAAACCAAAAATAACCCATTCAGGCAAGTACCTTGTTAAGTCAACTACATAATGAAGATGTTGCCAGACAATGTTGTTAGAGGCATCAGAACCATTAGTGAAGGAGATGCTTAAATTATGTGTTCTTGCATCGTAGTTGATGAAAGCCTCATTTGTTCCTGCTCCTGTGATATTAGCATTCCATGGCACCGTCTTATTAGATTGAATAGAATTGATATCGACACCCACATGTACATACGGAGGATCCCAGCCTCCATCACCAATATTAGGAAAGATATCAAACTCCACAGCAACAAATGGGTGATCTGTTGAATTAAGAAGTGTTTCATGACCTCCTATAATCAGACCCATAGATCCTCCTCCAACTTTTGGGGGATTAGGAAGCTTTGAACCTTCAGGGGCTAAGAAGAAGGTCAACCCATCTCCATAAGCATTTCTACCCCGTGAATCAATGACGAAGGTGAAATTGGTGTTGAAATTAGCGAGTTTCCCAGTGGTTTTGTCCCACAGGTGCATCGCTTGTGTATATGTTGCTCGGCCTTGACTATTGTCCTTGGATTGATCCGTTTGGCTTTGCACTAAGTAGACATGTGGTTCTGCCATGGAAGCATCTGGTTCAAGTGATATGTTTAAGTTGACATGGAACTGATGGAAACTGTCAAAGCTAAAGTTTAAGGAAAAGGCATGGGGTATCAAGAGGAAGAAAACTGATACTAGCAACATCTGATCTGATTAATTAGGTTAAGAAATATTTGGTGTTTGAGGTTTCATGGAGAGACATTTATATATATACTCCACGTAGTGAAGAAACTTGTGAGTGTTTTCTTTCCAAATGAAAAGAGATAAATATCAAGAAACTTGTAAGTACAAACATTTTCTTAACCATTAAATGATAAAATTGATCATTTTGTGTTGCCTAGGAAGTTTATAAAATAAAAAAAGAATTGTCATGAAGCAGGTTCTGGACAAAAATGATACCAAAAAACTTCTGTGGCAAAAATTGTATTTTACCCAAATGAAAATATGTTGGGTTGCTTAATAAAATAAAAATAAGAATTGTTATGACGCAGGTTAGTGACCCAAATCTAAGGAGTTGGGAAAACCAACGATGGAAAATTATATTTTGGCGGCAAAAAATTCGGTCAGTTTTTTGTTGTTTTTTTTTTTTGGCAATATTAATTCATTTTAAACGATGGAAAATTTACTTTGTATCGCATTGACAAAAAATATTCTCTCAACAACTATCTTCTCTCAAACATAAAGTACTCGTCTAAGTGTGCTATCATCACAACAGATTTATATAAAATTATTAATATTATGCTTTTAATTTTTTAGTTATTTATTTTTAAAATCTCAGCAATGAAAATCACATTATTCGATGCTTCTTCTAGTGAGAAGAATCAAATTTTTAAAGCCATCAACTTTGATTATCATGCTATCATTAGAACTATTCCTCCCTACTTACCACATAGGACTTTTCCTATAGTTGGAACTTGGAAAGCCATCAATTTTGAATAGCGACCAATTCCTAAACCAATGCCTATGAATCGGTCCTTCTGGTTGAGTACCCTATCTTCATAATATAAGGGATTTGAAATGAAAGAACAGACTATAGGAAGTTTCTACGTTAGTAATTGATACCGAGCCCATTTTATTCTATCGACTTTCAAACCATTCCACAACCCACAAAAAAAAAAAGTTTGACAATCTAACATATTCATTTTTTTTTCCATAGATAGGGTAAAATACCCAGAACTCCCTAATCTTTGGTCGAGTTGCTAATCACCTCCCTAAGCTTTAAAAGTTTAGATTTAGGATTCTAATGTTTCATATTTTGGCTATCTAAAGTACCATTAAAGCTAAGAGTTTATGCCATGTCAGAATTTTTATTTTTTTTTTTTTATCATATGTCATGGGAAGACTTGGTATTTGACATGTGATTCTGAGTATTTGATATATTTTTAATTTATTTGATTTGATCGATTGATTTTTAAAAAAAAAAAGTGCCCTGGCTATTTTATATTCTCCCATAGAAAATCCCTTTTCTTCATTTTTGCCCCCTTTTCACAATCACAATGGACACTATAGTTGCAGAACTTTTCTTACTTAGATTCACAAACTAAGTATAAATCTTCGTAACTAGCTAGTTAACCAAACTCTTTGGACTAATGACTTTTATTGAGGGAAAGCACCGATCACTGCAATTATAGTGCCCATTGTGATTGTAAAACGGGGGCAAAAATGAAGAAAAAAGATTTTCTATGGGAGAATATAAAATAGCCAGGGCACTTTCTTTTTTTTTTTTTTTAAAAAAAAGAAGAAGTGCCCTGGCTATTTTATATTCTCCCATAGAAAATCCCTTTTCTTCATTTTTGCCCCCTTTTCACAATCACAATGGACACTATAGTTGCAGTGATCGGTGCTTTCCCTCAATAAAAGTCATTAGTCCAAAGAGTTTGGTTAACTAGCTAGTTACGAAGATTTATACTTAGTTTGTGAATCTAAGTAAGAAAAGTTACTTTAGACAGAATGTATGAACATGAGGATAAGGACAAGTGGGAATAATGTTCTCCACCTTTTTCTTCTTTTTTTTTTTTTTTTTTTTTTTTTTTTTTTTTTTGCTTTATAAATATTAGTGACAAAATATTAATCTCTCTAGAATATTAAGAATAAAAGGTATATAAACTTCTCCCAATGAAGTTTGTTCTACACATATTCTAAGGAATTAGAGTCCAAACTAGTGGTTTAAATTTAAAGAGAGCCCCCATACCACATACGTCGATGTGAGTTAGCTGCAAACATGTTTGATTCTTTTGATTACGAGAAATATAACATTATAATTGTTGGTTAAATTTGCCTATTATTACATGACTTTCATGCAAAGTTTTATAAGGTTGAAAACAAAAATTTTATTTAATTATTGCGGAAACCTGTAACTCCTTACAGTCCTCATAAATTGTTAACCTTAACGCATTACATTAATTAGTTATTAATTATTAATCCATAACTTTTTACGGTGCTCATGAGAATTTATAACAATTTATAATATTCATGAGCTTCAGGATTACTCGTTAAAACAACTATTGGGGATTATGATAACTTAATAACATGACTATTGGAGATTATGATTACCTTAGATTACTTGAAGACCTCAATGTTGTTGATGTCCTCTAACGTTGATCCACACGGCTATCCCCCCGATTGCAACAAGAACTCCTTCTTTGGAAACCTCTCACTCCTTGAATGCTTGCTAGGCGAAGACAAGGTTGATGTTTGGTTTCTTTGGGTTTACTCTTTTCAAGAATGTGATGATTTTTGGAATTAGGTTATGGATAGGATGAACAAAGTTGGAACCTTACCCTTTTTGGATGACACTTTTTCCTCTCTAAACCTTTGGTAAAGACCAAAATTTAGAGAGCATAAAGATGTCAAAAAAAAAGAAAACGTCCAACCCTCCTCCTTTTATAGCATTGGGGGGCCGCAAAATTCCTAGCCCTAATTGCCTTAAGAATTTTTAGCTTATGCACCAAGAAAGGGGTTTTAGGTAATAGGTCTACTACTTGTCAACTAAGTCACATTAAATTCACATCTTGATTGATTGAATGAATTTAATATGATGAATCATATTCATATCTTAATTGATGGATTGAATTTAAGATGATGGATCACATTTATTTCCTTTTTTTCTCAAAACACACGTCCATCAAAAGGGCACACCAAAAATCAGCACTTTATAAGAATCTAACCCTAATTTAAGTACTCACAAAAAAGACCCAATCTAAACTTAAGTTATAAAATCCAAATCATAATGAATTAAATTCATATCTTGATTGAATAATAATTTAAGATGATGGATCACATTCATCTCTTAAACTAAAATTCAATATCATTTTTAAATCAATCCTCATTTATTATTTCCCCTATCTTCATCCAATCATTATTGGATCTTTATATATATATATATATATATATAATTTAGAATTATCTTTTATAACCTAACCATTTGAATTAAAATTTAAATTTAAATTCAAAATTTGAATTCCAAATTCAATTTGGCTAAAGACCTCGTTGGGTCTTCCAACACATTTGGGCCCTTTTTGTGAAGAAACCGATTTCCCATTCGGGACCATATACGTGACGTCATTTTGCTTCTTATTGGGCTTGGAGTCTCACTCCAATCTAATTACACATTTACTCTTGATAAAACCCAATAACAATTATTGGCCCAAGTTTTCTAATTTTAAGCAATCGAAATAACCTTTGTGTATGACCCATTAGACTCAATTAGTAACTAACATAAATAAATTTGAACCAATTAAAACTCCTTTAATGGGCCCAATTTGTTTAATGACCTCATAAGACACTAGCAATGCTCTGCGGCCCCAGAACTAATTGAGTTGATCAAGTGATCTACCTTTCATATTTGGATACCGTGCAGGCATCATCCCTCACATCGTCATTTATATTTAGTCGAGAGCAAAGATAGAGTATCATCTCTCTTAATTGACTAAATGTTGCTAATTCACAGAACTAGGAATCTTCTTATATTAACTCTATAACGGATCATGACTCTTCATGATCACTTCCTATGTGTACGGACTTCCTAGTTAACTAGAAGCTATCCAAGCTCTACTAGTCTTGTGAATGACTAATTCCTTGTAGGGGACTCGTGAGTCATCTCAACATGTCTATCTATACTCATGTATTCGAGTTACACCCAAATAGTACACTGTTCTCTCCATTTTCAGGCGGATAGAGTTGTACAGTCAAAGTATAACCCTAGGACATAGTGTTCGATGACATCCTTAAGTCCAGGACGATCTGCACTACCAAACGATGAACGACTTTACATATCCAATGATACTCTCTACAATAAATCTTTGTGGAGTCTCTCGGCGGGTCTGTTCGATACTATCTATCCTCTAACAGATCTACCCACGACATCAGCTAAGGCATCTCCATGCCTATATTCCATGAGGTCTCTACCTTGTATCTGCATACAAGTAGATGATGTCGTACTAGTCTTATTGAGATCATCAATGTCCTTTCTTGGTGATTCAAGACTAAGAACAAGTTTTAGGTAATAGATATACAAGATTCTCGAGTCCTTGTGATCATAATCTCTATAATTGATCCCCAAGATTAACACATATTCTATTCCTAGGGTTTTTATCTTCAAACACATATTTACTTTAAAATAAAGGCAAGACATAAATATGATAAAGATAAAATATGCTCATTTATTAATAATAAAATACTACCACGTAGAAAAAGTGCCGAAATGTCCTTACAAATTGTCTCTAGGATACCTAAATACTAACAATAATGACATTTGCCAACTTATCGTTTTGATTCTTCTATTTTGTATGTCATTAAATGTCTTAAATTAACATACATAATTGGCTTGCTTATGGTTGCACAATTGATCAATATCGTATTCCCTTTTCTTTCACACATTTAATCCTTGCGCTTGCTGTGTTATCGATCAAGCTTCGTAACAGATTCACGTAAATTTTAGGGGAAATTAATCTTTGGTTATTATTGTTTTGACTACTTAATTCCACTTATACAAATTTAAGTAAATTTAGATTCACATAAATAGTACAACACAGTTTCTATAGTTTTGACTCGGTTGTAATTCAGTCATTAAATTTAGAGTTACTACAACTTGGTTTTTATAATTTTAACCATTTTATAATATAGTTCTTGACTTTTTTGTGTGTGTAGAATCAGGCGGTATCCCCCAATAGATAGCTAGAGACTAACCCTCTCAAGATATAGAGATAACCAAAATGGGTTTTACCTCTCCCAACAAAGCCTTTTATAAGCACACTGCTTGATTCTTTTTCTCTTTTTGGGTAAAATCCAAACGGTATCCTCAGCCGATAACTAGAGACTAATCCTTTTGAGGCGTAGCAATTACTAAAGTGGATTTTTGCTATCCTAACAAAGCCTTCTCTATAGACTAATTCTCTCGAGGCATAGAGATCACTATAGTGGGTTTTGCCTTTCTCAAAAAAGTCTTTTCCATGGCCTGATTCAAACTCATGATATATTGTTTAAGGAACCTAACCATCTACCAACTATGGCAGGCTTTTGTTGGTTTAGTTCCTGACTTTTATTTTATATATGGTTTTCAGTTTCATTTGCTTGAGCAATTGGCTATTAGCGAAATCAATATAATCTTGCGTTCACGTTTGATATTGTATAACTAAAACTATATAATATATTGAGTTACCAGGTTTAGTTCCTGACTTTTATTTTATATTATTTTATTTTTTATATGGTTCTCAGTTTCATTTGCTTGAGAAATTGGCTATTAGCGAAGTCAATATTGCGTTCACGGTTGATGTTGTAATACTAAACTATTATAATATATTGAGTTACCATTTTTCTGAGATTGAAATGTTCTCTTCTTCTTCCGCCAACAATTAGAATGTAACCTCCCAATTTTGAATATTGGTGAAATAAGTTAAGTTCGCTATTTTAAAAAAAAAAAAATTGAAAATATGAGGAGTATAGGGACAAAAAGGATAAATAAGATAATTATTGGCCAACGGTATAATTATGGAAAAATGCCCAGAAATTTAGGGAGAAGTCTTGAAAAGTTTCCAAGAGATTTTCAAGGCATATTTAAGACTTAGGGTGATTAAAAATTTAAACGCCCCAAAATGAATTACTGGTCAAAAAGCCTATTTTTGGGTGAAATTTTAAGGAAATAAAATGGTAGAATAATTATTACATATTAGAAGCAGTATATGCTTTTATGCTTTTCAAGTATGAGGAAAGTCTAGGGTTTGACCTGTGAAAACGGGTTTAGCCCCGCCCCTAGCAGTAAATATTAGTTTTTTTTGTTACTTTTTTTATTTTAATAACATATTATTTCGTTATATTATATAAATTAATATAATATAATAATAAAAATTTAAAGAAATAGCAAGGGAATTTTTCCATCAGAAAGTTCTGTTGGAAAATCCACCATTAGCAACGAAATCATATAAAAAATTACTGACGACAAAAATTTGATCGTAAATATAATTTCTCAACGAATTAACAACGGAATTTCATTATTAAAATGGGTTAAATTGACCTTCTTTTTTTGTCATTTCCTCCCATTCGGGTCAAGTGCAGTTCTTTTTTTTTTTTTTGACAACCACGTGTTCTAGGATAATGCCTCGCAATTGCAAATTACGTGTTTGAGTAAGTGCTTCATATCGATCGTAAGGTTAGCTTCATCGTCAATCTCCACTTATTTAATTCAAAAGGTGGAGAGAAATCAAGGACACCAAAATTACCATCAGTCCAATGAGAAAGTGTAGTCACAAAAAAGAATTTTCTTCTCTAGACATCTCATTAATGAAATCAGCCAAACCCTGCGAACTAAAAGCCTAGTTTTATTCACAGTATCTTTAAAGGGATAAGAAGCATCACGACTCCTAATTAAGAAAGTTAATAGGTCCTATGTCGCCCTGAAAACCCAAGAGGTGACTTATACAGAATATGAGAGGACTCACATTCTTTAAGTCTTAAATTTATATATAAATGCTAAGTAATACTCATAATACTATAATTTAGAATATTCATGTATTCCAAATAACAAAAAAGGGAGGTAGTGATCCTACCTATAGACTACGTGGAACATCTAACATTAATAATAAGACAAAATTCTAGGTTTATAATTACATCAGCTAGTAGCACTAGAAAATGAGACCGCAAACTTCAAATCGTTAAGAAGGTTCTTCACCTCTTAGCAAGAGGTATAGGATCAGCGATATCATCTGAACTAAAACAAATTTTCCGGTGAATAACGTTTCATTCTTATAATTTAATAAAATACAAGGAAAATAATTTAAACATCTTTATCTTTTGCTAATAACCATAAAGCAATAAATTGTAATTTCTAAATCATATCATCATGAATAAAGTATAACTCTATATAAATGTTGTTAATCACATAATTTCAAGTACGTAATAAAACCTTTCATTTAACATAATCGATTTTAATCGTAATTCTCAAAACCACATCTTTTCATAGAACTTCTTATAGAACGAATGACAAGCGTGACCACACAATCCACAAGAGTAACTAACCAAGTATAACTCAAGGCCATGAAACAAGCATGGACACACAGCCCATGAGGGTAACTAACTAAGCATAACTCAAGGCCATGAAACAAATATGGACATATAGTCCATGAGGGTAACTAACTAAGCATAACTCAAGGCCATGAAACAAGCATGGACACACAGTCCATGAAACAAGCATTGAGAACAAATTCCATGAATATTAAGCGAACTCGAGGTTAACCATGGTGAATCAAGAAATAACAGTACTGCTGTTAGTAACTAGCGTTCTGTATTCATTCCTCTTTAAAACATTTTCAAGCATGCTTGGGGTCAATTTATCAAAGCAATAAAATTATTCTTTCAAGATAATAACATCTCTATCTCATACTTCATAATCAAATCCCCCAGCATGAACTTGCACAAACAATATTTTAAAACTTTTCTTTAAATTCAATCTATCGATAAAATCATTTTAAAACATTAGAACTTGTGTAAAAACATTCCATTTCAAATAATAAATTCTAGCTTATAAAATTTCCAAAATCCAAGATCATTTCAATATAAAATTTATGAAAAATATCTAAAAAGTGTCATTTCCGTTTAACTGCATAATCATGAATTATGCTTTAAAACAATTGGAAGAAAATACATAATAACGAATAAAATCACCATTATTTACTCATATACTATGAACAAATATTCCTTCAAAAAAAATCACACTTTCAAATATGGAAATAAACATAAAAGTTCAACAATAAAAATAGGGAAAATTCCAAATAAATACCTTCTGAATTTGTAAAACCCCAAGAGGTCTGTCGAATTTGTAAAAAGACTGAGAGGTATCAAGGACCTATGAGGGATATGCAAATTCGGGTGAAATTACTTTTTTTTCCCTTACTTTTAAATAAATAAATAAAAATGCCCTCACCGGGAGGGCCGCCTTTGGCCGATGGCCACCGGTGGGGTTTTTTTTTTTGGGGGGGGGGTGTCTTTAAAAAACAAAACAATATATTGAAAGTGTGGGGGGTGGGGGGACCAAGTAGCCTAACCTTCCTTCATTATATATATACATTAACAAATATATATATTCTTCTTAACATTTTTTTCAATTGTATTTTACCATTCCACAAACGCAAATTACCATTGCACAAATGCGAATTATCATTCCACAAATGAGAATTACCATTGTTTTTACAGGTTCCCTTTTTCACTCTTTGATATATGTTTTTTTTAAAAAAAAATAAAAACAAAATGCACTATTACCATTCCACAAACGAAAATTATCATTCCACAAACGTAAATTACCATTCCACAAACGAGAATTACCATTGTTTTTACAGGGTTCCCTTTTTTACTCTTTGATGTATGTTTTTTTTTTTAAAAAAAACAAAAGCACTATTACCATTCCACAAACGAAAATTATCATTCCACAAACGCGAATTACCATTCTACAAACGAGAATTACTATTGTTTCTACAGGATTACCATACATCAAAGAGTAAAAAAGGGAACCCTGTAGAAACAATGGTAATTCTCGTTTGTGGAATGATAATTCGCGTTTGTGGAATGATAATTTTTCGTTTGTGGAATGGTAATAGTGCATTTTTTTTTGTTTTAAAAAACATAGATCAAAGAGTAAAAAAAGGGAACCCTGTACAAAACAATGGTAATTCTCATTTGTGGAATGGTAATTCGCGTTTGTGGAATGGTAATTAGCATTTGTGGAATGGTAATAGTGCATTTTTTTTTTGTTTTAAAAAACATACATCAAAGAGTAAAAAAGGGAACCCTGTAAAAACAATGGTAATTCTCATTCGTGGAATGGTAATTCGCGTTTGTGCAATGGTAATTTGCGTTTGTGGAATAGTAAAATACAATTGAAAAAATGTTAAGAAGAATATATATATTTGTTAATGTATACATATAATGAAGGAACTACTTGGTTCCTATGTGGGGGTGGGGATTCGAACCCCACCCCCACACTTTCAATATATTGTTTTGCTTTTTAAAAACACCCCACCCCCACCGGTGGCCGCATGCCATGCCGCCGCCTACGGATGGCGAGACCTCGGCGTTCGGTAAAATGACCTCTGGCAAGGGCATTTTATTTATTTATTTAAAAGTAAGGGCAAAAAGGTAATTTCACCCGAATTTGCATATCCGTCATAGGTCCTTGGTACCTCTCAGTCTTTTTACAAATTCGACAGACCTCCGGGGGTTTTTCAAATTCAGAAGGTATTTATTTGGAATTTTCCCATAAAAATATATCATTTATAAAAATTAGGGAAAATGACAGCTAGGTCCCAAGAAACATACAAAATATCAAAAAAGTCCCAACTCAAAATCACATATTAAAAAAGTACCTAGAGATTTTTTTGATATTATTTGTATTAAAACAAAATCCATGTGCTTAAATTTTGTTGTAAATATAGTTTTTTCCGTTGTGAATGACAATGTTTTAAATGTTGTGAATATAAAACTTCTTGTTGTGAATCTAGCTTTTTCCTGTTGTGAATGACCTCTGTACACTTAGGGATCGAGTTTCAAACAAAATCCAGGTGTTTAAATTTTGTTATGAATATAGCACTTCTTGTTGTGAATGACCAAATTTTTAATTTTTTTTTTTTTTTTTTTTTTTTTTTGTAAATATAACACTTCATATTGTGAATATAACACTTTCTGTTGTCAATACAAATAATATCGAGATTTTGGGTTGGGACCTTTTTGATATTTTGTATGTTTCTTGCGACCTGGCTATCATTTTCCCTAAAAGTTAGGGACGTTATTCACTTACTTGTTGTTCCTTCTGAAACTATACCTTTATCAAAATCTTTTTTTTGTCTGCTTTTTTTCTTGAGCTCTAGCAATTACCAATTCCTATGAATTTTGAAATTCATATATCAAACTGTAATGGAATTTGTCAAATGATTTTTGTAAAAAATCCTCAAGTACCAAAACATCCTTCATTCACATCTATCACACAATTATTCTAACTTCCAAAAATAATTTTTGAACCAGCCTTCATATTGAGTCTGGAAATTATTTTCCAGTTTTTGAAATACTACCTAAGTAACCCAAATAACACTTTCTATCATCAACTTAAGTACCCTGGAGCATTCTTTAATGGTAAGTGAGGCTAGAAGACAAAATCTAGAATTTTAAACTTAAGAAACATGCTCTGTTTCAACTCCCATCAAAACAGAGCACACATGCATGCAACTTTAAGCTTTCAAAGTTTTTTGTTTCGGTACCCCTTAATCAGCAGAGAAAATCATCATGCAGAACCATAAAACAACATCACCTCACATGCAACATCAAATATCATAAACATCAGTTTCAATTTATGGTTTTCCTACTAGTTTTCTCAAATTTCTCTCACTAGAAATCAAATTTCCAGCACCCCTACTGCAACAGAAACCACTCAATCACAAAAATAATAGACTCAAAGAGGCTTAGGTGGCTCACCTAGTTGAAGATCAAAGTTTCATGTGAGATTGATGATCTCTTCCTCTGTCTCTCACCCTCTCGGTCTCGCTCTCTTCTTCGTTTTCTCTGTCTGGCCGAAAAGAATGGGATGAGAAATAAATGAATGAGGCTGTTTGAATGTTGGCCGAATGGTTGATTGCTGAATTGAGGAAATAGTGTGCTGGCACCGATTTGAATTAATGAGAAATGAATTGAATGAGGGAGTATGTATGTTAATCGAGAGAGAGTAGGATACGTGGCTGGAAGTTGGTAGAATTAGTGTGGTAATGTGGCGAGTAAATAGAGAAAGAAAGGAATGAGATATTGTGCTCATGTTTATGTGGGGTTCAGAACAAAAATAATCTCATTTGTCCTCTTTATAAGGCTTTTATTTGCAACTTGTTCCCTTACTCATTGAGTTGCAAATATTGGATAAATAAATAAAAAAAGAGGAGAATCTCATATAAAGACGGCTGAAATAACTAAATTATAATTTGGGTTACTAAATTTAACAAATTATTAATAAGGTTATGTGACACAATTAGGAATTTAGAACAAATTACCTCTATATCCCTTAGTTATTAAATAAAAAAGAAAAATTGAAAATATATTGTTTACGCACTACGTAAGAACCCTGACGGCAAAAAATTCATTGGAGGCCTCAACACCATCAGAAAATCAGCAACTACGTAAGAACCCTAACAACAACAAAATTATTGGAGGCTCCAACACCATCAGAAAATCAGCAAAGAAGACTATGATAAGTTAGTTGTAATGTTAAATCTTCAATCCTAAATCCTTTTTAGTTAATTTATGTACTTGGAGATAGTATATACAGTCCAGTCAAGAACGAATGAAACTCTGCCGTTCAAGAACGCATGAAACTCTTAGTTAATTTATGTACTTGGGTCCGGCGAGATTATTACTTTGTGGGTCGCTGATTTTGAAAATATCAAGTCCGTTCAAGAACGCATCGCTGTATTTAGTTTTGCTTTCTGCTAGAGGATGCAGTTCTCCATTTCTTAGCATCCATTCTTAAACTGAGTTCACTAGTTTTTGTCCTACCCCTTTTCTTCTTCACAGAAAACCCAATTCATCATCAGTTACTGATCTATATGATAAAAGAGCATGTATGGCTTAGACATACTTAAGTCTTAAAAAAAAATCGAATTAAGTAGAAATTAGTTCATATATAACAAGTAAAAAAGAACATATATATACATAAATATCATCAAACCATTCAATTAACTTAAGTTTCATAAAAAAAGAAATTAAATATGGGTTTGTAAGTGTCTAGATATATGAACAAAGGTCGTAAATGAGGGCAAAATATATATATATATATACAGAAAAGGAATGCAGTATCGGGGGTAGGCTTTGATAAATCAAAGTCTTAATGGATGATTGTGTATTCATAAACTAAATAGCAGGAGGTCTTGTGTTAATTTTTGATACAGTGGAAGCAAAACTCTGGATGTGAGTGGATTATTTGATGTTTTCCACAATACATATTAATGGTGATGAGATACTATTTTAAGCAATTTCAAAGCATAACAACTCTTATCCAGAAACTCAGTTCACACCTTTGAGCATCCTCTCTATTAAAATTGGGAGATATTGTTGAAGGTTATTATAAACATGGCTATTCTTTTGATTTATCTGATATGGTTTTAAAGCTGCAAGTTGTCTGTAGCTACTGAAAAAGTGCCTATAACAAGTTTGATTAAGTTTCATCACTTTCTTGTTATCAATTTTGGAAGCTTAGTTATGTTCGATAATGAAAATTGTCTTGTTTGATGTAGGTTGGCACAAAAAATGGCTTCTTCAGGATCAACAATTGAAAAAGAACTATTGTGTTTTTTTCATGTTGGTGGACAATTTGAGAAGAATGTTGAAGGGAGATTTCAATATAATGGAGGAAGTGTAAGGATAAAAACTATAAGACAAGGAATGACACTTGAAGAATTAAGAGTAATGATATCTTCATAGATTGACATTAATTGTTATAGTAGTGAGATAAAATACATTGTGACATTTGATGAGAAGACTCTAGTAAATCTTGTTGATGATGCTGAACTTGCAAACCTTTTTCACTATAATGAAAGAAGTTGGCACGTGTATATAGCATGTAAAGGAAATGACAATCTGCAGGAAACAATTGGTAATCCACAAAAGTAAGTGATTTTGTTGTGTGTGTATGTGTGTGTGTGTTTTTTTTATAAAAAAAAATGTTGTCATTTGTTATAGTATTGTTGTCAACGAGATAATAAAAGTTGTGGTTATGTAATGCAACATTGAGACAATCGTTGGTCGCCCCGAACAAAGCTCTCAAGCTCCAAGCAATTTGGACAATGAATTTGAACATGTGTTTTATTAAAATGGTCTCAACCACCTAACTTATGAAGGTGGTGCAGGGCCTATGACCTCTTGTGTGGAGTACAAAGTGCACCCACACCGTGCCTGAGTTGAACTCATTGAAATGGAAAGGAACACTACTACAAAAAAACCCAGAAAATGTCATAAATAAGACCCAATTAACGTCTCTTTTCAGAGGGACGTCTCAACGGGGGAAGTTAAAAAATTCAGACTTTTGACGTCCTGAATCGTCTTAGTTAAGGCGTCCTGTAAGGCATCCTGAATATTTTATTCAGGACGCCTTATTCAAGGCATCCTGAATTAAATTGTGTGGTGTGGTGTTTGCCTTTTTCATTGAAGCTCCGAATCTTCCAAAAGCCTGTGCATGGCATGGAAACTCACCAATAAATGCTTGCCATTCTAAATTTTCTATGCACTTGGAAAAACAGATGAATATTGAATTCTTAGCTCAGGGAACTGAGTAGAAATTCTTTTGAACTTACAATTATAGTTGGAACGGATACCAAAGCCACGGAAAAGAAAGCACCAAAAGCCTACAACCGAAACACCAAAAAGACAAACTGATAATGAGAAGAAATGATCATAAGAAACAAATTATAGTTCCATATCCAAAATAAGCTTTCAAAGTCAGTAACAAATAAACGGAGAGTGTTAAAATCACAGTACCATGGAGAGTGGAAACAAGAGAGATAGAAGCCCCAATTTAGGAGTGGGTCGAAACCCTATATTTTTTACCCTAAGAGGAGACAAATGACTCATAATGGGGGTGAGATCGACTTGGATGTCTCCGGTTTTGAAGTTACCTCCAATGAGATGGCTGATGTGGAAGTCGTTGAACGTCTTTGAGGAATTACAACCGGAGCAAAGGAAGTGGCCAACCTTTGCAAATGTTGACGCTTTCAAGCAAGCTCTGTACAAGTATAGTATTGCTCACAATTTAGAGTACACATTTTTAAGGAATAGCAAGGAAAAGATGTCTGTGAAATGGAAGATTGAAGGGTGTCCTTGGAAGATAACAGCAAATGCAATGGGGAAGACCACTCATTTCCTTCGTGTGACATACTTAAAAACTGAGCACATTACTCATGCACAAGATAATCTTCAAGTGAACCACAGTGGTAGAGCAACTCTTACATCATCTATTATTGTTGAGGAGGTGAGGTCTCACATAGACAAGCACCCTGGTGAAATTAGAAAGACATTGCAAAGAGACTACGGTGTGAATTTGACGTATAAATAGGCATATGCTGCTAAGTTAAAAGCACTTGAAGAGGTTCAGGGTAGACCAGAGCAGTCTTATATGCTTATACCATGGTTATGCCAACGATTGAAGGAAACTGATCCAAAAACAATTGCTGAAATTGTAGCTTCTGAGAATAACACATTTGAGCGTGTTTTTATAGGATATGGTTGTTGCATAGATGGGTTCTTAATCGGGGCAAGACATGTATTGTACATAGATGGGACTTTTTTAAGCGGACCATATAAGGGAACCTTGCTGTCAGCCTCCGCATATGATGCAGACAATGAGTTGTTGCCATTTGCAATTGCTATTGTGAAGGGAGAGACATTGGAAGACTGGAGATGGTTTTTATACATGATTAAACAGATAAATAGGGTCAATTCAGATTACAATAGTTTCTAACCGTCACAATGCTATAATACGAGCTGTGCAAGCAATATTCGGTTGTGAGAGGCATGCATTTTGCTATTGGCACGTGAAGGAAAACGTTAGTGCTGAATTGATGAAAATAAACAAAGGAGGTAAAAGGACAAGTTCCCAGAGCAAGGATGAAGCACTAAAGTTTCTTGATAATATCGCATATGCAAGGCTTGAAAATGAGTTCAATGATGCTATGGAAGATATGAGAGAATTCTCTACGCATCTATTTGAATGGTTTACAAATCCAGGGGACATTGATAGGTGGGCTTTAAGTCGATTTCCATTTAAACAATGGCATAATATAACAACAAATCTTGCTGAATCATTCAATGCGTGGATGGTAAATGAGAGAAGGCATAATGTTGCCTAGTTGATCCATGAGCACCGAGAGAAGGTTGCCAAGAAAATGTATGCCTCAACTATGGCAATGAGTAAGTGGAGAAATGGTGTAGGTCCAAAAATAGAGTCAAAAGTAAGGGAAAATGTAGGGAAAATTGAACAAATGAATCCGGTACATTATGGAGGGAATAAGGTTTGTGTCCATATTGCTTATGGAGACCTAGAGGTTGATCTTGGCTTACATGAATGTAGTTGTACAGAATGGCAAATGTCAAAAATTAACAAGTTCGTAACTTCGTGTCACTAATATCTACCCATCTAAATCTTTAAAAAAATTCAATATATATCAATCCAAACCTTTTTTAAAAAAGAAAAAATCTTCCACAAATAGAGAAAGCACCCACAACATAGTATCAAATTAGATCATGAATAATATAACATAATTTGTGTGCTCATCAAGAGATTACTATTGCAAGCACCAAACCTTTGAAACATCAACAACATTTTTTGTAGGCGATTTTCAAGGCAAGCCTACCGAATTGGGAAGGCTTTGAACAAATTAATCGAGATCTAGTGACAGCTTAAATAATACCTTACACGGACTTAGTTCCATCAATTGACTAATGACAACACAAATTTTAATGTTAAAACCATCTCATTAAATATAGTTTGAAGTCTAAAGGTGTTCCTGTTCATAGAGATTATGCTGTTTCTGTTAAAGGAAATCAGAAGAAGACGAAGCTTCTCCTCCAAATGCATCCTCTAGCAGAAAGCAAAACTAAATACAGCGATGCGTTCTTGAACGGACTTGAGAGTTTCAAAATCAGCGACCCACAAAGTAATAATCTCACCGGACCCAACCTTGACCTACCACCTCTTACTTTGACGCCACCGTCAATTCAGAAATCAACAAAAAGTAGCAGTAACACGGGAACCATAGTCGGCGCCGTCGTCGGTATGGTTTCCGACGTTGTTTTACTTTCCATTATAGGTGCTTTCTTCTTCATCAGACGAGGGATGTTACATGATTTTATTCCCAGGAAAATTCCTCAATTTCCCCAAATCAAGTATTACCTCTAGCGTAGAAAAAGATGTTGAAAAGAATGCTGAAAGTAGATCCAAAATACACAATTCAAGAGAAAAGAGACAAATACTCTTACGAATTAAGGGGTTTCGGACAGGAAATTGCTCAAGGCCGTGCTGGATAATCCACCCGTCATTTTCTCTCATGCAGCCACGGAGTTGGGTCGAAATCAACGAGAATGAACCCCGGAGCCCTATTGGTCCAATATCAGAGGAAGATGAGAAATTAGTGTTGAAGCTGAGGAGCAACGAAGCCTCTGAGCGGAAGAAGCGGCTGTTTCGCTAAGGAACATCACCAAGACAAGAGAGGGCGACGTATGGGTTATTATTGTAAAATAATTAACATTTAAATATTTTAAATTGGATCATTAACTTAATTTAAGATTTGTTGAGTTTCTGGCCTTTTTTATAATTTAGTTATTTCAATTTGTCTTTATAAGGGATTCTCACAAAACAAATTCTTAATTCCATATAAAGATTTTTCTTCGCAATTAATTTCTTTAGGCCATACAATATTGTCTCTAAATATTTAAGCAAAAAATTATTCCCAAACTATTTTTCCTTGAATTTCCGCAAAATAGGCCCTAAATTTCAAAAAATGAATTTAAAACTATTTAGGCCAATATTTTTTCCCCATAACTAATCCCTTCATATAATTTATAGATCCTCAAAATAATATTTCATAATTTTCCCCTAAAATTTTCAAAGCAAAAAAAAAAAACTTTAATAATTATCTTAAGCTTTTTCTTATAATAAACTTAAGACTTTTAACTCTTCGACTTGACAACCAACTTATCACAAATTTATTTCTAAACTTCTAATCCAAGAATTTGGGTTGTCACATCCTATTTAATTAGAAAAAGGATAAATTTCTCTAAAGCCTTTAGACCAATATAAATAATGGCCATGAGCGATCCCTATTAATTCTTCTTTCATTAATTATATTTTCTTTAACTTTTTAAAAGTATATTAATGCATCATACCCATTTCCAAGGACTTCGCTTAAGCAGCTTCCAAGTAGTATGAGCACAAATGAAGAATTCTTCGACATAATTTCGGTTTCTTACCCGTATAGCAACAATATATAATCTACAACACATATAAGTTCTCTTTACATCTGTTTTATTTTTTAATATTACAGTAACTTGCATACGAGAAGTGAGAATAATACATCAGCAATATTGCGCAGCACGTAAACACAAACATAAAAACCGTGATTAACTTTTGCTAGAGTACAAAAGTGATACACTTGGTGAAACATTGTCATCAGAAGATTTAGTGAAACCAAAAGAGTTTGTAGTGGAACTAAAGCTAATGTTCTGGTTTTGACTTATATCTGAAGTATTGGTGCTGGCACTACCAGAAAATATCAAAAGGGTGACGTAACTTGCAAGGGAAAAAATCTGTTGCAATTTGCAACAGAATTTGTCAGGAAACAAAATTCGTCGCAATTTACAACAGAATTTGCAAGAAAAAACAATCCGTTGCAATTTGTAACCAAATTTGCGCTAGACCATCACAAATTTACAACGAAAAAAAAAATCCATTGGTAATTATGTTGGTTAGTCATAATTTGCAATAGATATATACTTCCGTCGCAAATAGCGACGGAATTTGCAATTATAAATTCCAATTACACTGATTCGTTGTTCGCGTCTCAACTGAAATCCCTACCCCTCTTGACTGTCGGTTCTCGCTCTCTCACTTCGTGTCTCTGCCTTGTCACTTCACAGTTCACAGAATCACAGTCATAACACAGCACGTTCTCTCTTCACTTATGTCTTGCCATCTCTCACAGATCCGGAGGTCGACTCTCCCAGCGCCTTCCGGAGGTTGACTCTCACAGATCCGGTCGTCTATCAGCGTCTTATCAGCGTCTCTGAAGTTGAAGTCTGAAGCAAAGTTTCTGTGTCGTCTATCAGCGTCGTATTTTCAGTTCTCCGGTGTCAGTGTCTCAGAGTCGTCTCTCACTTTGGTAAGTTGCTTCACTTTATTCTAACCGATCTTGCTTCACTTTATTTTAACCCATCCTTGCAAAAATAAGTAAAATGCTAAGCTCTCTGCAAATTTTGAGGCTAATTTATATAAAAAGTCATTTCGGCCACCAACAATGAAAGATAGATTATTATTTTTACAGGGAACAAGTTACATTCTTAAGTAAAATGCTTAGTTCCGTACACGGTGCATTGAATTTAAATGAAAGGACAACTGATTCTGTTATGTTTGTTGGAGTCTTGAAGAATTTGTAGGTTTCTGCAAATGTCCTTCTCTCATGCATGTACAGTCATGCGCAATTGTTTAATTAAGGAGTCTGTCAATTATTATTTAAGGGTCAATCTAGATAGGTGCTTGCATTTCTAATTAAACCGAAAAAACCTGATTATAGGCATAAATTTTTCATGTCAATTGCAAAAAATAGATGATACCTGATAGTGGTACCACTCAAAATATTGATTTTTTCTTTGGACTAGAACTAATTCTTTGAAAGAAGAACTATATGGTATTTTAAGAATTGCGTTAGAAGAAACCCATTTTAAATAGGAATCTTTTGCAGATATTTCCCTTAACCTGATTCTCAATACATGAGGATCTGACCGCCAATTGGTAATGGTTATTGAATCATATATACTAATCCGGCTTTGTAAGAACAAGCAAAGCTGGATTACATATTACTGTCATTTCATTTTTTCTTTATAAGCTATGATCCTATTTATAAGTTTTTTTTACTAAATCAAACATATCAAAGAGAGGTAATTAGTTCAATGATTGTGGGGCAAATTTTCAACTTTACCCTCATTTATGAATGTGTATCTTTCAACTATTTCTTTTCTCTCTATTTTTATTAGTATAATTAATATGGGCAAAATTGTCACAATCTCATTTTTTTACCTTGAAAATAGACTTATAAATGGACTAATTTTTTTGGTCAAAAGAGACTTCTAAATAGGACTAGAGTGGTACAATGTATTTTGCATATTTATGAGAGATGATAACTATTTCTTGACTAGGTGGTCTGGAGAATTTTGTTCCCGTTGAACTTTCTATGTATATATATAGCATTCAGCACCACCTCGTGTTCCATAGAATTTGCTATGTGTTTTTTTTTTTAAAAAAAGTAATGTTACTCTGGGGGACCAAACACGTGCAAGCTTGAGGAATCAACCAAGGTAAGTTCTTTAAGCCTCTTCCTTCTTATTTTCATGGTTTCAGTCTGCTGGATATCTGTTGGTTAGAAGAGAACATGAAGAAACGAAGGAAATCTAAAAGTTGCTCTGTTTCTGTCACTAAAAACATAGTGACTTTCACTGATCATTTTATGATAAAAACCTTTGAGTTTTTCATGCAATTTTAGCAGTAAATAGTAGACATCTTAATATTTAAAGCGAGCCAAAGAACACCCAAAACTAACATGTATAATGAGAGTTATGATTTTTCAAAGATGAAAGTTGAAAACTAGAAAACATCAGTTTCCAGAAATGAGCAAATCAGTTTTGGGCTCGATTTTGAAATGGTAAATGTTCGATTTTGTTCTATGATTTTTTTTTTCCAGAATATAGTAGACATCTTAAACTTTAAAATGATCCAAAGAACACCTAAATCAGATGTGTATAAAGAGAGTTATGATTTTTCAAAGTTGACCTATGTGCACTGGAGAATGTCAAACTCCAGAAGTGAGTGATCATTTTCGGGCTCCAGTTTGGAATGAGAAAGCTTTGAGTTTTTCCATGAAATATTTTTGGTTAATAGTTCACATAATAAGATTTAACATGATCTAAAGAACAGATTAAATGAACTTGTACAATGAGAGTTATGATTTTCCAAATTTAATAAGAAAATCTGGACAACTTATGTGTTCCAGTCTTGGTGATAATTTTCAGGCAGCATTTTCACTAAGTAAATGGTGCCCATTTCCCAATCAAAGATTTTTAGTAGACATAAAGAGCTTTATTTTGATAGATAGTTTGTAATTTTTGGAGTTTTGTACAAAAAAATATGGATTTTTCAAATTGACTTATGTTTCTGGAAGTATGATCTGCACAGTGGAGAAAATTTATTATTATGGGAATGATTCGAAAGTTTCGACTGTTTGATCGAACCATATTTTTAGATGATTTTTGATAATTAAATTGGGACTTTTAATGCATTTTGTTACAGTTATTGAACTTAAAATGTCTTTCTTATGATAAATTAAGATTAAGATTTACATTAAATTAGGACTAAAAAGGGCAAAATTGTCAAAGAAATTGTAATTACTCTAAATCATTGATTTTTATGAGAATATTTGATATTGTATTAATTATTTTATATTGTAGATGTTTGAAAAGATTAGATCAAATTTAAAAATAAAAGTCAGAACTCAAATTACAAAAGTTTCAATTTAGTCCCTCAAGCAACATATTTATTTCTTTGCAGTTTAGTCCCTGGTCACTATTAGGAGTATTTTTCCATGAAATAGACACATGACAAGGGTCATGTAGCTTTTAGGAGCACATCATTTGGATTTTTGTGCATTTAATTTTGAGTTTTCAAAGTTACTGAAAATTTCTAGACAGAAATGAGGAAAAATCCGGAAATAAAGTATAATGAAATCAAAGATGAAAGACTTGTCCTTTATGGATTAAAAAGAGATTTAAGGGATAAGGAAAACCCTTTTTAATAATTTAAAATGGTATTTAATATAATCCCTTACAAAAATAAAAAGGGAATTAATAGTTATAATGGTTTTACTTTAGGATATTGATGGAAGGCCGAGTTTCTACCACCGAAGATTTTATATATTCGCGAAGTTGAGGTTGGTAACTTAATATCTTATTCCTTGTGTTTTTATATATACCTTGTAAGTTGATGTCTTATGGATTCTTGGCCAGGTTTGTTTGCCTGAGTCATGCGTTTTATTTAGCTGGTTATGAATTATTGTTTTATATAGGGTTGCTATGCAAGTGGGTATTGATTGGCAGAAATCTTGTGGTTTAATCAATGGTCCTACTTTACATGGGGACTTGAAGATGATCATGTAAATTTTGTAATTAAGAATTGGTTAAATTAACTTTTCTTGGTCATCATCAGCATAATTGTTTTTTTTTTTCACATTTTCTCCAATAGAGATCAAGTCGTATGCGATTTTTATGGGGCAACCAAGTCTTCTATGATAATGCATTGTAATTGCAAATTCCGTACAGTGTTAGGGCTTCATATTGCAAGGTCATTGTGTAACGCCCCTAATTCCTACGTCCATTGTGATGTCCATTTATGTGCTAAATTCCTTATTAGATTAATTGGTGTGAAGTTATCAGAGTGAAGGCGTTAACAGATCAGAGTAAGTCACAACAGAGAGCATGCTTAACGTTTGGACGAATGAATGACTTATAACATATGCCCAGACATATGCTGGCTCATTAAAATTCTCGGAGGAATATAATCGTGATACAACTTAAATTCTTTGCGGTGTATCCGATCGGCACGTTAGTGGTACAATTATTCGACTATTCAAAAATTATACATAATACTATCCCAAAACAAAACATCGGCGGAGTCCTTACGCGTGCTGCTTACCCTTTTCTCCGGCTCTCGATCCTCCAAATCCTGAAGTTAGGGTAAATTCTTAGATTCAAAACTCATTGAATCTCAGGTAACAATTAACCTCATGCTCAAGTATAAACAGTATATGTGTAACAGATATTCATTACATTTCAGCATTAACCATTTATAGCACACAGCCAATGTAATGTTCACAACAATACATAGCACATAGCAAATGTAATTGTAACATCCCATTTGAAAACGGCAGATTTTTTTTTTTAAAACGTTTCCAAATATTTCAAGCAGAGTAGTCAGAGTAGAGCATTGGAGCGAGTAAGTAATTTACATTACATTCAAAATATGGACCATAGTGTAATTGTATCGGATTACAGTCATCCAAAATTCTCAAAAGTTAAAGAAACTAAAGAAAACGATAGATAATGTAGACACGTCTTGGCCTACTTTTTGCTAGCCTCGATCGCCAAACATCGGTCCTCCGGACCACGATGCAACTGTGAGATCCATTCCACATATGGATCTCAGGTAACGGTTAACCTTATACTCAAATAAAACAGTATACTTACAACAGATATTCATTTCAATACATCATATCATCACAAAAGCAACATCAGATGTATGATCAATAACATGGACAGAATATAAGCACAAAGCAGTATGTAAAGTCTCTCTCGACTAGTTCTACAAATATCCAGTGCCACGCCTCCAACGTGTCCTCAGCGCTAGGAATAACTCAAACGACATTACCAATACTATAATCCGTGGGTAAAGTTTGTAAGTATCTCCGACGATTCTCAAAGAACCTCGTCTATGAACGTATATCTAACGCAAAGTATATAAGCAGCATAGAGTTAGGGTTACGACGCGTCCGTACCTTAGTTGCGAGATATCCGGCTCTTAGGCTAAAAACGGTACTTTTTGGCCGTACGTAAAACGCGAAAACGGCTCAACGGCGGCAAACGGCGGAACGATGGAATTTCGACAATGCGGTTCGACGTCGAAGTATTCTAATCAGAATAATAACACACTTATGAATATTTGGCAGCATAACGGGCATTTTAGGTGAAAAAGACCATTTTGCCCTTACTACCCCTATTTGGCGGAATTTCGCGTAACTTTGTTACTTTGACCTTATTCCATTTCAAAATTATCCCCACTATGTTTTTACCTCGTCGGGCATATTTCAATGCAATGAGGCATAAAAACAAGTATAGGAATATATTCTCGAAACTTCCTAGATCAAAACAACGGTTCTACTATAACTACCGAAAGAACTACGGAAACTAAAAGCTAAGGACGGAAGAACTTACTCGGGGCTAGGCGGAGAATTTTTGCGAGCTTCTCTCTCTAGAACCTCTCTCTAGGATTCGAATTTTGGTGTGAAGAATGAGAGGAGAGGGGCTCTCATTTATAGAAGAAGGGAGGGACAAGGTGGGTATTAACAAAAAGTCTTCGAGATATGATTCGGCCGTTGGATCTAGGGTTTTGGGAGAAGCAATCTTGACCATTCAAGGTCTTGGTCGACATCTAAGAGCCCAAAAGTCAATGGATGAGTTGTCATCCATGATGGCTCTTGCTTTATGGCCTCGGCCCGATAAAGCTACCCGATCGAAGTGTCCGTTTTGCGCGATTTCGCAGAAACTCAAAAATCCGGGCATGTAACTTTGAAGATCTTTCCATCCTCTTTCATATTATCTATTTGGATCCTCTTTTTGATCATATCCAGGTATTCTCCGGTGCGTCGAAAGATATTCGGACAAACGCGTCGGTTATGGAAATCGCTTAGATAGAACCAACTTTTGGACAACAATTCACCGAATCGTAAACGTCCGGTTGTTGCCTAACTTAATCCGTGTTTGAAAACACGCAATTTTTTCTATAGGTTCTCACTTTGCCTATCGACTCTACTCTATCTCGATCAACTTTTCGTCTTATTTGAAATTAGGGTTTTCGGTTGCGGAAACAACGCTCGGGTAAATTCTTTCTTCGTGTAAAATTTCACTTGTTCTTAATTTGATCGTCGAAAAGACTTTTACCTCTGGTTTACTGTGTAATTTATTTCTAACTTTTCCCCTCGGCTTTGTCTATATCTTTGCGACTCACCGCATTATATTATTATTTTATTCTAATTATCATTTTAATTATTTAAACAATTCTTTTTAATTAAAAATAACCATAGTTTCGCCCCTCTTTTAAAAATTCAGATTTATTTATTTTTCTATAATTTTTTCCATTTTTTACAAATATAATATTTTTACCAAAAATTCCCGTTTTACCCATGCCTTCGTTAGGGCTTAATCGAGACCTAATTTCTTCGTTTAGTGATCTTTTTAGGATCAGGTTTCTTCATATATTTATCTTTACTAATTTACAGTATATTGTTATCTTACAAACTTCTATACCGATATTTCCATTTTATATCCTATGTAAAATATAAAAAATGTTTACCCCATCGGGTTACTTTATGGTTCGGAATGCTTTTTAAACTTTTCTTCATGTTATTTCCTCTGAAATAATTTATTAAATTCTTATAATTAAAGATGATACTCCCATAATTTTCTCATAATTTTTCATGATCTTTCAAAAGTATTTATCATAATATTTTTAGACTGTTTTTATCACCATTATATCATTTTTAGTCATTCGTTCATCGATTTTCCGTAACTTTTTTGACAATTTACTCTATAATTATAACAATTTTCTATAACAGTTTTATCTCATGAATATACTTCATTATAATATTCATTAATTTTCCTTTATCTCAGAAATTCCAGATTTGCAAAAATCCGGGTATTACAGTAATGTTCACAACGTTTGCACTCACCAGTGCCACGTCCCCACGTGTCCTCAGCGCTAGGAAAACATACATACTGCATTATCATGACTATAACCCGTACAAAGCTGAATGTATGTAAACTGGTGACCTAAGGCCGAGTCTTATGCACAGTACATGACCCAAGACCTAGTCTTGTCCATGACTCTATGAATCATCCAATCATATATAAGCATACAAGACAACATAAGAGTTAGAGTTACAGTACGCGTTCGTACCTTAGTTTACATAGCTAGCGGTACTTCGCCTTTTGGTACTGATTCCTGACTTTCTTGGATATCTTATAATAGTATCACCGCATTATTTCCCTTATAAATAATACCCTAAGAGATGTCATTGCCACTATTTACCTTTCTACCCTTGGTGGATTTGTTATTCCATTTATACCCTTTTTAATTATTATTATTTTTAATAATAACACTCTTTTATTAATTAATAATTCCCTTCATTATTTATTAATAATTCCCTTTTTAATTTATCACTTATTTCCTTTTCTAATAATAACAATAATTTATTTATTTATTTTATTATTATTATTATTATTGTTTTACTATTTATTGGTATTTTTCTATAACTATTTTAAATTCTCAGAGGTTTTCCTAATACTTTAATCAGGAGTTTAATAATACCAACATCATATAAATTATGCTTTAATGTTTCTCATGGTTTTCATTGTACTGCAGAATAAAGGAAACGTCCAACACAATTTGCTTATAAAATGACAGTTTCCACTTACAGCTTTGCCTTTAATTCACTAACCTTGTTTTCAATCAACCATGTTCTAAATCACGTTCATGTAGCATAACTTAAAGAAATCCGCGATCATTTCAAATTTAAAACACAAAAAAAGGTTACAAAATAATGAAGACATTAAAAATCAGGAAGATATAATAGAACTTTGAGTTGTTCCAGCATAAACATTTATTCTTCCAATGGGTTAGAACTTGGATATTTAATTTCAATGGCACCTTAGGAAAACAAAAGTCCCTCTGGTGATACACCTAAAACGCTCACACATCTTGGAAGACTCTTTACTCAGATTAACAACCTCATTTTTCCATAGAATTTTAAAACTAAAAATACTATAAATTATCCATGCATTTTGATTTGCCGGAAAAGACCATTCTCATTTATATATATATATATATATATATATATATATATATAAATACAATAGGAAGAGAAAATAGGCCTTGGAAGTTGCTACTTCACCATCCTATCAAATTTAAGATTCTAACTTTTAGCCTAGCTTGCATGCTTTATTAGTCAAAACAAGCATTAGTTCTTACAGGTTGCATGCATTCATTCCAACGTCATATATATATGTATATAAGGTATACAACAAGTTTTCTCTTTGCTATATATGCATCATTTATATATATATATACTTAAGTCTTCATTCTCTTTTCATATCTCTACAACTCTCGGGGAGGCAGGGGTGCTAGGGGTGGCCCCACCCCCTAAAATTGTAGATAACGACCTAAATTTTTATAAAATTATATTTCAACCTTATAAAAACTTTATTGTTTTAACTTTAGCCCCTATTATTTCTATAGTGAAGGGACTAAAATAGAAATATGGAATGTTTGTAGGGCTAAAATGAAATTTCATAAATACTTGGGTTCTATTCTATAAAATTCCCCCCCCCCCCACTACAATTTCTGGTTCGGCCTCTGACAACTATGATATAAGTTTATAATGCTAACATATTTATGAAACCAGTCTCCATATTCATTCAACGCTGCCCATGGTTTAAACTTCATGTAGCAGAGAACTCTTATATGGCTTATTCCTACGGCTTAGCATTCAAAACTCACGCTAGGAATCATGAAACAAGAAGGGAAGGTAGGCTCGATAACTTACTTCAATTTTTGACTTGCAAGATGTGATCTTTGACTAAAAAATGAACACCCCTGTTTTTTCGATACAAAACGCAGAGCACACCAAAACCGTTGAACTCTCTCTTTCTCTCCTCCTTCTTCTCTCTCTCTCTCACACTTGGTTCTGGTTGTAGCAACGTCAATGAATGAGCACCAAGGAGAAGCAATATATAAGGACTTAAGAGTCCTGACCAAGAAAGAGGAACGGACAGAGGAAGGATATGGCGTGACTAAGTTTAGAGATATGGTGTGGACGTTGGGCTCAAGACCAACGGCGTGGTTCTACACTTGCGTGTACAGTGGAGAGAAGCATGGGTTGATTATCTTTTGCTGATAAGTCCTGCTGCATTTCGGCGAGAGAACAGGCTTACGTGTTTCAGTTGCATTGGGTATTAAATGAATAGACATCGGTTATTTGGTTTTGCCGAAGGATATTGTTTTTTCTGATATATATATATATAAATTTCTTTCCTGTCACGTGTTGGAGCTAAATGAGTTAAGGTTTTTTTTTTTTTTTTTTTTTTTTTTTTTTTTTTATACAAGGCGATAAAAGAGGAGGGGATCGAACCCAGGACCTAAGGGGGAAATTAATCCCAATATCACTGCATTACTAGTAGTGCTGGTAAATGAGTTAACAAGTTGAAGTGTGTTTATAGAATGAGTAAATGGAGAGTATGGATACTATCACGTGTTGGCTGATAGCAATCAAATGGGTTGATGAATTAGTAAGTTGAAGGGAATATAATGGTAAATGGCTGATGATCATATGGAATGGCTAATGTATATTTCCCAACTGTGCATTTCTCTTTGCTTGCGTCTTGGGTGAGGCGAGATTAAATGAATTAATGGATATTGAGTGCAAAACGTTTGGGCTTAGGAATATATGGGTTAGAATTGTTTTGTTGTTTTCACGTATTGGGCCAAGAAGATAGGAAAGATAAATGGGCTTTTATGACAATATATATGTATTGTGTGACAACTAAAATTAACCCATTTTTTTATCAAAAAAAAATAAAAAATTAACCCACTTGATTCTCTTCAAGACTCTATTACAATTAAGTCATTAACTTATATAATTGCAATTAAGAAAAATAAATTAAAACTTTAATCTTTAATTTCTTTTAAGGATTTTCTTCCTCAATTTAATTTCTTTTGGCCTTAAAATATTATCTCTAAATATTTATGCAAAACAATTATTCCCTAATTAGTTGTCCTTAATTTATGGAAAAATATGTCTCAAATTTCAATAATTAATTAATTTCATAATTATTTTAGAGCAAATTCTATAATTTAATTTCTATAAAATATTCCAATTTAAAATCCCAAACTTTGGGATGACTTGATTTTTCATTAAATTTTGTAACCCATATGCATTATGTTACTGGGGCCGCACTTGTCTTCGTCATTTATTACTTATATTTTTCAATAAAAAAGTATTATTACTTTATATCCACTTGCAATTACCTCGATTATGCAGCTAGCTTCTAAATGGAATGAGTATACCATAATTTCGGTTTCTTACAAAATGAAAAAGGCAACATCTTTGCCCGAAAAGCAACAGTACAGAATCTCAAGGGAAAAATCCAACAACATCATATAAGTTCTCTATACATATGATTTTTTGGGTGAAAATATACATATGTTTTTTTTTAGAATACATTATCTTGCATAAAATAAATGAGAATAATACACTAGGAATATTGTGTAGTAAGCACAAACATTCAATAACCATAATTAATTTTTTCGCGAGTACAAAAGCGATACACTTGGTGAAACATTATCATCAGAAATTGTTTTGAAACCAGAAGTGTTTGTGTTGGATTTTGACTCACACCTGAAGCATTGGAGCTGGGTAGAATTGAAAATGATGCTGGAAATTCAAGGTACGATAGTATGGGATAACTTGAAGGTAGATTAGGAAATGGAGTTTCAAAGTTAAGCACATGAATTGCTTGCCTTAGCCTACGATTTTGATCAGGATGAGCACACCACAGCCCAACAATCAGTAGGCATTCGACTTGATCGTGGTCAAAATCTCCTTCTAGCCTTGAATCAACTGCTTCAAGAATTCTCCCACTTCCATAGAGATCCCACGCCCAGTTTACTATATTTATTTCGTTCTCTGGAGCCTCTGAAATTATGGGTTTTCTTCCACAAACTATCTCCAAAGCAACAACTCCAAAACTATATACATCAGTTTCTTTACTAGCTCTCCCAGTAGTGACACATTCAGGAGCCATATAGCCCATAGTTCCTGCCAAAGCTGTAGTTTGTGCTCCTTTTGCGTGGTCTACAAGTCGTGCTAATCCAAAATCTCCAAGTTTTGCATTGAAGCTGGAATCTAGCATAATGTTGCTTGATTTTATGTCTCTATGAACAACATATTGTTCCCATTCTTCGTGCAGGTACAATAATGCAGACGCCAAGCCCTGAGCTATTTTAAATCTAATTGACCAAGTTAGCAAACTTTGTTCCTTATTAAAGAGATGAGAATCTAAACTACCATGTGGCATATACTCATAAACTAGCAACAGTTCTTTCCTTTCATGACACCAACCGATTAGTTGCACCAAGTTCCGATGCCTTAGTTGACTGATAATTCTTACTTCTGGGGAAAACTCCTTCTTCCCTTGTTTAGAATCCTTTGATATTCTCTTAATAGCAACATAGGAGTTTGAATCTTTGAAAAAACCTTTATAGACACCCCCAAATCCTCCCTGTCCAAGCTTCTGGCCATCTTTGAAATAATTTGCTGCACTTGCTAGTTCAGCATATGAGTACTTTTTGGGCCCTGTTCCTCTTTCAAAATCATCACTCGTGTTCTCATCAGACTCATCATTTTCCATTTTCTTTTTGTTCTTCCACAAGAAAAACCATATAAACCCCCCAACTAAAATAAACCCTCCAACCCCTAATCCTATTGCAAGTGCCGTGTCATTTCTACTTGTGCTTGGAGTGGGAGCAACATTTGGGAACACCTCTGAGTTAAAACTCCATGTATCAATACTGTGAGATGCATAAGCGGATCCGGTGGCAGCTGAGAAACCAAAAATAACCCATTCAGGCAAGTACCTTGTTAGGTCAACTATATAATGAAGATGTTGCCACACAATGTTGTTAGAGGCATCAGAACCATTAGTGAAGGAGATGCTTAAATTATGTGTGCTTGCATTGTAGTTGATGAAAGCGTCATTTGTTCCTGCTCCTCTGATATTAGCATTCCATGGCACTGTCTTATTAGATTGAATAGAATTGATATCGACACCCACATGTACATACGGAGGATCCCAGCCTCCATCACCAATATTAGGAAAGATATCAAACTCCACAGCAACAAATGGATGATCTGTTGAATTAAGAAGTGTTTCATGACCTCCAATAATCAGACCCATAGAACCTCCTCCAACTTTTGGGGGATTAGGAAGCTTTGAACCTTCAGGGGCTAAGAAGAAGGTCAACCCATCTCCATATTCATTTCTACCCTCTGAATTAATGACGAAGGTGAAATTGGTGTTGAAATTAGTGAGTTTCCCAGTGGTTTTGTCCCACAGGTGCATCGCTTGTGTATATGTGGCCCGGCCTTGACTATTGTTCTGGGATTGATCCGTTTGGCTTTGCACTAAGTAGACGTGTGGTTCTGCCATGAAAGCATCTGGTTCAAGTGATATGTTTAAGTTGACATGGGACTGCTGGAAACTGGTGAAGCTAAAGTTTAAGGAAAAGGCATGGGGTATCAAGAGGAAGAAAACTGATACTAGCAACATCTGATCTGATTAATTAGGTTAAGAAATATGTTGTGTTTGAGCTTCCATGGAGAGAAATTTATATATAGACTCTACGTAATCAAGAAACTTGTGAGTGTTTTCTTTCAAAATGAAAATATGTTGTGTTGCCTTATAAAATGGAAAATAAGAATTGTTATGAAGCAAGTTAATGACCAAATCTAAGTAGTTGGGAAAACCAAAGATGGAAAATTGTATTTAGGCCGCAAAAAATTCGGTAAGCAGTTTTGTTGTTGTTGTAAATATTAATTCATTTTCAACGATGGAAAATTTACTTTGTATCGCATTGACAAAAAATATTCTCTCAACTATCTTCTCTCAAACAGTACTCGTTTAAGTTTCCTGTCATCACAACAGATTTATATAAAATTATTAATATTAAGCTTTTAATTTTCTAGTTATTTATTTTTTAACTCTCAGCAACAAAAATCACATTATTCGATGCTTCTTCTAGTTAGAAGAATCAATTTTTTAAAGCCATCAATTATCATGTTATCGTTAGAATTGTTCATCCCTACTTACCACATAGGACTTTTTCTATAGTTGGAAGGCCATCAATTTTGAATAGCGACCAATTCCTAAAATATGATTATTTATTTATTTCCATCACAGGCTGATCCTCTCTCTGTCATTGGAATCATCAACATTCATCGAATCCTATGTACATAGGAACCAGTTTTCCTACCTATCTTGGGATTTGATCTGGACCATCCAGATTTGATCTGACGATCCATAAATTTTTTAAAAAATTGTCATTTTTTAAATGAAAAAAATCATTTTTAAAATATGTTGGTTGAAAATTATTTTATTTTAGATTCTCTACCTATTAAAATGATTATTTTTTAAAAAAAAAAAAATTATAAAAAATTTAAATGGGACCATCTAAATCTCATCCTGAATGCAGGCTGCAGATGGGAAGAGCTCTTCCTACCTATCCTAAGGATAGGTAGGGAAACAGTGCACATAATTTTCCCCATAAATATGATTATTTATTTATTTCCAAACGCCCACCACTCCATTTAATTCTCGATAATATATATATATATATACACACACACACAACGAAGGACCCTAGGTGAGAACGATATATAGGGTCAAATTTAGTGTTATAATAATAAAAAGCAGTAATATTTAGGAGCGTTCGTCATATCACTAACGTTGTTCTTCACACTCACTAATATTAATAATAACAAGCTGTCTTTCTTTTTTGTGAGAAAAAGTCTCCATGTTAAAGGTTGACGCAGTACCGTGTGATTGACCCGTTAGATAGGGGGAAAAAAAAAGCAGGCGGGGTTAATGGATGGACAAATGGGGGAAAAGAATAAAAATAAGAATAAAATGAGGGTGAAGCACAAAATAATATGCCGTGGAAAGATGCGGTGCGGTGGGGCACATAGTGATTGCACCGGAAAGCAACGGGATCCGTGTTATGGTCTTAAATGAAAGATAATGAGAAGGTAAAACTTCTATTTGATTCAAAAGGAAGTACTCAAACGATTACAGGGAAATACTCCCTCCTGGTCTTAATTATAAGACAATATTTAAGAGTTTGTTTTAGTTAATTATAGACAACATTCTAATTTTTGTCAATTTTTTCTTAGAATACCTCTATTAATATAAATAGGGATTATGTGAAATTAATAAGGTAGTTGAAGTGTAAAATTTATATAAGGGCAAGACTTTAAGAAAATGAGTAAAATAAACTAATTTAACCTATATCCTTAATCCCTCCAAAATCGGTTAAATATGTCCTATAATTAAGATCGGAGGGAGTACTATAGATACACATGAAAAGTAACGCAAAATTTAGACAATAGAAATATCATAGGGAATGAGAGAAGAATAACAAAAAGGAGAGAAGACTGTCAAAGGGAAGAATCATTGCCAAATCATTTCCTGCCTCTTCTATCATCACAGCCTTTCTTTTCTTATACTCATGGCTTGACCTATCTTGACTTGATCTTGTGAGTGATAAATCACAATTTTAATATATTTTATCACCTTAATCATTTATTTTAGGGATTATTTTGAGTGATAAATCACAATTTTAATATATTTTATTCCACCTTAATCATTTATTTTGGATATATTAGATAATATTTGGATTGTTAGCCAATTTTAGGAAATAATATAAATTTGAATTAATTATGAGATTATTAGGCTTAAATTATTAATATCGTGATTGTTATCTTGTGATTAAATATATTTCTAAATATATGATAGATCACGATTTTATCTTATTAGAATATTCTATGGTGCAGAATTTTTGCATGGAAGCTAAAAGGAAATCTAATGGTGGAATTTGATTGAGCTTCTTAAATTTTAATGGGCTCAAGTTGGAACCCAAAAGCTCTCCCCTCTTGTGTTTAATTGTGACCTAGCCGACATAATGAGACACGCTCTCTTAGAGAGGGGTTCATAGAGGTGCTTGTCCTAATGTGCTTTTATGTGCTTGTCCTCTAATTAGAGGGACAAGCACATTTTATTTTATTTTTTAATTGTTTTTTTATTTTTTTTATTTAGATTAAAATTATATGTTGCTTTACGAAAAAAAAAATTTGCACTTTAGATATCTCAAATTAATTAGTTTCCGGGATATTGGTGTTACAAGACAAATATTTTTGTGTATAGAACGGGAAACAATTAATTTGAGATATTGGGTGCAAATTTTTTTTTCAGTGAAAAAACATATAATTTTAATCTAAATAAATAAAATATAGAAAAAAAATCAAAAATTAAAATAAAATGTGCTTGTCCCTCTAACAAAGACATAAAAAAGACATAAAAGACAAGCACCTTATGTGCTTCCCTTAAGCTTTGTTTGGGAGTTTTGAAGGAAGGGAAAGGAAATGGATGGAAGGAGAATGGAGGGGAAGGGATGGAAGGGAAATGGAGGAATTTCCTCTCCTTGTTTGGGAGTTAAAAAAATAGTAAGGAATGAAGATGGAGGATTAATGAGTTATTTTTACCATTTTGTCCTTTTCTTTAATAATTAATATAATTATTATACTTTACAAATAAATTTAAATTTAAATTTTCTAAAAAAATTATTTATGTAATTTTTATATTCAAAAAATTATTTATGTGGTGGTGGCGGTGGTGGTGTGGTGGTGGCGGCGGCGGATTGTGATGGTGGCGGCTGGCGGCGGCGGTGGTGGTGGTGGTGGTGGTGGTGGCGGCGATGGAGGTGGCGGTGGTGGGGTGGTGAATGAGGGTAACAAAGTAATTAATCTATTTCCTCTTAAAACCCCCCATATATGGGGGAACTTTATTTTTGTGAAGAAGGAGGGTTTTGGAGGATTTGTAAAATCCTCTGATTCCCCCCCTCCTATTTTTAAAACTTGCAAACAAGGGAAGAGACTACCAAAAGCCTCCATTCCCTTTCCTTTCCCTCCAAAATAGAACTCGCAAACAAAGCCTTAGAGAACCGCAGACATTCACGCTGAAAGAGAGCCGAAAGGACGCACGCAAAAAGACGCTGAGACGTAGAGGCGCAGCCACATATCAAACACAATTGATATTCAATTGATACTCCTCCAGTGGATGCGTGGGGACCGAGGGAATTGATTTAATCAATTCTTCTCAACATTCATGGCCGTGAGGAATTACCCAAAGCTTGGAGAGGAGAATATCATGGTAGCTTAAGTTTATTTGGGAGGCAATCTGGGAGAAGTATGGAGGAAGTTAAGGCCTATAACTTACATTTGAAGATCACAAGGAGTGTTATTCTTTTTATCTTTTTAATTTGAGACTTGAGATAATTTAGTTTTAAAGGATTTTGAGTTATGTTAATTGAGAACAATCTAGTTTTAGATTGTAAACTTATTTTTATTGGATTGAATTGATAATTTGAAGTTTTTATGCTTGAGACAATTGCTGGATTTTTGTTTGCAACCTTTGGATTGTCAATTGAATTAATAATTGAGTTTTCGTTATTAATTTAATTGTCAATTTGGTTTATCATCTTAATTGTTTAATTAGGTTGATAAATTGTCTAGTTGTTGAATTGGATAATTGTAAACAAGATTCCAAAATTATTTAGAAATTAACTGTGATTGGGTTTTTATAAGTTTAATTAGCTAGCGCTCATTCCATTATGAGTTTTCTAGTAGAGTAAGTGTTATTGAACTTGAGGGTTTCCCACGTTTCAATTAGGTAATTAAATTCATTAATTCCTGTTATGGACTCATATATTGGGTCTAGCAATTATGCGACCCAATGAGAGGACTCACAGCAAAACACCCATTTAGCCAGGTAAATGGTTCACCACTACTCCATCGTGACTGTAATGCAGGATCGTACAGGTAGTGGAGCAAGCGTTAACAGAATGTGGGAGGCGCATAATGCCTGAGCAATGGATTCGTCTACATGGGAGTAAAACCCTAGGTAACCCCTATAAATAAGAGATTACCCACCAGGTGCACTCTAGACATTCTCTATTCCATTATTTATCATTCAGTCACACTGTTCACACACCCCACCCTCAGGCGAATCTCCATCTCTGTGTTGCTGTGATATGAGTTTACTTGTTGATATCTCCCTCATAGATATGACCGAGTTACAGCTTTCTCTTTGGTTCTTAACTCTCGAGCACCCTTGAGGGGCCTATTGATCCAATATTAACATTCCTAGCTCATGGAAACTAGACATCTGTGTTCTATAACAGAACATTGGCGCCGACCGTGGGGAACCATAAACTTTGATTCCCAGACCATGTAAAACCACCAACGACCATTGAAGATGATCACAAGTACTAGGAGCCGTAGTCAGGCGCTCCGGCAAGATCAACTACCAGAAGAACCTCAACAGCGTTTGCGTCAGGAGCACACGATTCAGTATTTTGATTCAGTTGCTCCGGATCCTAACGTCACCGTGATGACGGAGGACGAAACTGAGGATACAACGCTGATCGAACCATATTTTTATATGATTTTTCATAATTAAATTGGGATTTTTAATGTATTTTATGGGACATTATTGCATGATGAAGCACTAATTTGAGTTAGGGACATTTGTTTTGAATTAAGTGAAATTAGGGGCAAAATGGTCATAATTTATTAATTATTCATGCAAATGATTTCTTAGACTTTTGATGCTATATTGTGTTTAATCTTGCATTGTGGTGTTTTGGAAGAAAATTGAAGAATTTGAAAAATGTCATTTGGGTCAAAATTAATGTTTTGAGGACTAGGAGAAAATTATAAGAAAGTGCCCAACAATTTCTGAAAATTGGAAATGAGTGAAGAAAAGAGTCCAGAGGAAAATTACGTAGAAAAATCTCCAGATTTATTATGAATCGCGTTATGACCCAAAAGTATTTTGAAAATTCACAATTTAGTCCCTCTTGAAAGTTTTTAAATCTTTTCACTTTAGTCCCTGGTCAAAACTTGCGTTTTGACCAGGGCTAGGTCAGAAACGTAGAGCTGGGAGATCAGACCCGTATGAGACCCGTGGAGCTGAGGGAATTAAGTTACAGAAAGGCTAGGTCGAAATTTAATGAGAGAGAGAGCAGCCGTGAGAGGAACAAAAAGGAGACATACGACTTCAACGCCTGATATATTCGGACCTGCATCATCGTCTTGAAGGGGGATTGCTGGATCTTCATCGATCATCGTCACCATCAATCTTCTTCTTCTTGCTTTCCTGGACTTTCCCACTCGCCGGCGGCACAACCACCTCCATCGTCGCCGGCGAGCCACAAGCCTTCACCCTCACCATATTTCCGTCGACCACCCAGAACGGAGAGAACCAGCGCCATGAATCCTCTTGCTTCTTCGACCTGGACCTGCAACTGGACCTTCATCGTCTTCATTCTTCTTCCTACTTCGAACATGAACAGAGAGCCCAGAGACCACCGCCATTCACCAACGTCAACAACCATCACCTTTGATCTATCTTTCTCTCTCACTTCGTCATCACCATCATCTAGCCACCAAACCACCATCACAGACCAAACACCAAACCTCCAATCTCTGTTTGTTATTCCATCAGCACAAATACTCTTCCATCTTTATCATTAAATCTTTTCCCTGTTCATGGTTTCCATGGCCGTTGAGTTGAAGCTATTTGGAGCAGAATCTAAAATCAAGTGTGGCTGATTCTTTGTCTCTTGGAGATGGATTATGTGGCTGAAATTTCAGAGCTTAAAAATAGGGGAGTTTATTTGTTCAATCTATTTTCTCTAGTTACATTTTAATTTCCTAGTTTTAGGAATATTATTTTGTAATGTTGAGACTTAGTTTACCCGGTTGGATTACTTTGTGGATTGGACCTATGTGATTGGATTTGATTTTTGTAGTTTGTTGGATTTATATAGGTGTGTATTTTCCTTATTGATTTAATGATGTTATGCTTTCTACGTGGTATTGTTAGATAGTATAATTGAATTGGATTAATTGAGTGGCGTGGTATCGCATTCATATCAAGAGGAACCAAGTTGCATTAATTTAATCCTAATCACACACTAAGTGGTTTTAAACAATATCTCAAGATGTAGTAGTTAGCTACGGTAGTAGGAGCTACTATTAATTGGGAATATTGGACTCAAGTGGTATCTTGGGGTTTTTCATCTAGACTTAGTGAAAATTTACTCCTATATTTAATTGAACTGTGATTGTCACTATTCCATTTCCAAGAGCATCCATACTCATTTTCATACTCCATTCTATTTTATTAAAAATACCAAAAACAATAGTTTAGCATTTAATTTAATTGCATTCTTATTTTCTTTATTAATTTGAAAATCCAAAACCTATTTTTCCCTTGTTTTAATTGCATTTTCATGTCATTTAGATTACTTAGGATTCAATAAAAGGCTTCTCAAGAGAGAACGATCCTAGGTTTGTTTAGCAATCCTTGGTTATTTTTGATTGTGGACCCCAAGACTAACGAAAAAGGCCCTCATCAAATGGTGCGATTCTTGGGGGAGCTAAGTAATTGGCTCCCTAGGTAATCTAATTGTCAAATTCATTTTTGACAAGGGGTTTCTCGTGTGAAGCTTGTTAGTTTTGCATTTTTTATTTTTTATTGCATATAATTTAGGATTTTTGCACTTAGGTAATTTGCATAACATTCATTGCATTATTGCATTGTTTTTAACTTGGTAGCTTCTGTGTGGTGTGTTTGCATTAAATTTGACATGATGTTGAGCTTAATTGTTTAAATTCACTATGTTTCCAAGTTAATTCATAGCATACTTGCAGTTTTTTTATTCATTTTGAAATTTCTTTTTCTTTTGCATTTGCATTTGTATTTTCTTATATTCCTTTTCTTAGTTTTTATAGTTTATAGTTAGATAAATACTTGTCATTCATTGGGAATTAATTGTATTGAACTTTCATGGCTTGGTTTAATGGTAATCAAGATTCACTCTCTCAATCCCACTCTTTTGTAGGAGATTCGACCGGAAGGGAAGAGTCCATCTCTCAAAGCATTGATTCCATTCTACAAACAATACGGGTTCTTCAAGCTAACATGGGAATTCAAGATAAGAATCCAATTGGTCAAGAATGTCATGGTCCATTCCACCACCCATATCATGAACCTTACCACCAACCTCCATTTCAACCAAATCACTCACCACACCTACCCTATAATAGATCATACCATGAGCCTTCTCCACCACCATACAACCCATATTATGAGCCTTCTCATAATCCTCCACCATACAACCGTATGCCATACCATGAACCTCCTTCTTCATTCCATCCCACTTCTCAACTATATCATCCATCTCATGAATTCCTAAACCCATTTGAGCCACCTTCTGGACCTCATTCTCAACCATGTGTGCCAAATAGAAAACCTACCATTCGTGAAGTCCTTAGAAACTTGCAAAATCAAGTGACTCAGACTGTAGATGAGGAGCGGTCATACAAGACCAACTTTGACCATCAAATGGACTCTACAATTAGATGAATGGAATATCAAGAGAAAGAGAATGAGAGAATGGAAAAGGAAATTGAGCGTCTCACTCAGCAATCACAAGTTTTGAAGACAAATTTCCAAGAAAATCCTCTTCCCATGTTCACACATACACAAGAAGTGAAGCAAGTACAAAAGAGCATTGAAGAGTCTTCCCTACCATTTGGTAATGATCCTATCCTAATAGAAGTAGACTCACCCAAGCTTAGTTGCTCAGCAAGAGTAGCGAAGGGTTCAGCATCAAAACCTTCCGCCTCCTACTCGTGAGTTTCAAGTTGAACACCCCGACACTAGAATGTTGCACAAGACGATGGATTCACTGATCCAATGAATGGAGAATATGAAAACTCGTCAATGAATTCAGAGAGAAGAAGATATCCGACTCATTCAGGAAAACTTGGACCACCGAAATGCCATCTGGTGGCAAGAAGAGCAGAAACGGATGAGACAAGCTTGGGAAGAGCGTGAAGGACAAAGGGAGAAGCATGTTGAAAATACAAGACAGGATGGTGCTGGCACAAGTTGGGTCATGACCTCGACGTCGGTACACACCAATGTAGAAGAACCTAGTGAGAATCATGTGGAGGAAAATTTAGTCGGTGATGACCGAGAAAAGATCCCTGAAAGGGAAAGCCGAAAAATATTGTTGCTTAAGGAACATATAAGGATGTTGGAAAATCCTACCCAGAACACCGCCGGGATACTGGTAAGCCCAGCCGGGCTAGTGATATAACGGCTACCAAGATGAACGCGGGCACCCCCCGACTTACTGGAGCCGACTTGTCTCGGGCAAAAGGAAAGCAGTCGGTCGAGAACTTGGATTTAAGCAAGGATGAGGCAGCACCCCCTTCATTTAGCATGCCCAAGACAGTTGCAGAAGGGCACTGCGGAGACAGTATCTTGAGCCAGTTTTCATATGAGATTATGGCGGCTACTTACCCCAAGGGTCTAGACTCCCGGGAATTGCCGAAATACAATGGGAGTCAGGACCCGCTGAACCATTTAAATAATTTCAAAATGGAGATTGGGGTGAAAAGGATTGTAGGGCATGTAATTCCTCGGCTATTTGCAGGAACTCTCCAAGGAGCTACTCAGACTTGGTTTTATTCTTTGCGGTTGCATTCTATCCGAGATATGAAAACCATGGAACACAAATTTTTGCTCAATTTTGCAACGAGCAGAAAACAACCAAAGATCGAGTTTCAGTTAGAACAGGTAAAACAATTGCCTAATGAGACCTTACAAAAGTATTTGGATCGTTTCAAAGATACTGCTCTTCAAGTGCCTGGCTTAAAGGAAGATGTACACCTACATTGTGTGATAGTCGGTCTCAATAGTTCATCTCGACTGAAGAAGTTGGTGATGAAGCATTGCCCTCAAACTCTAGCCGACTTCCGAGATCGGTCAAATACGTACTTAGAGCTTGAGCAAATGGAAATGTTGAGCTAAGTACCGAAGAAAAGGGGTAAGAGTCCACCTCCCAAGGCCAAAGAGCAGTATAGCGGTCGTAAACCGGAGTCTTGTGGACGTGGTGGGGATATCAGGCCAAAAGGAGGCAAATCAGAAGGAAGGTTTGATAGATATACTCCACTGAAGGTTTCCCAAGCACAGATTTGGAAGGAGGTGTCGGCAACCGAGATGAAAAAGGTTGAACGACCCCGGCTGTTGCGCAGAGAGGCTAACTTAGACAAATCCGGTATTGTGAGTTTCATGATCAGCACGGCCATACGACGGACAATTGTTGGGATTTGAGAGATGCGGTTGAAAAGTTTGTTCGCGAGGGAAAACTTCATCGTTTCGACATTCAGACGCAGGGACGGAAGAATAACAAGCGCCGGGGAGGCAGGAGTAAAAGCCCACCCCCAGAGAAGAAAAGGCGAGATCAAAGAAAGAAAGCAACAGGCAGTGATGACGAGTTCCCGGACTTTAAGTATGATTGCAATGTTATTAGCAGAGGTTTCGGGGGTGGAGGAAATTCAATAATTCAGCGAAAGAAATATTTAAGGGAGGTCCTTTCAATCAGAGATCGCCCGGAGTTCAAAAAGGATTCCTCAAAACCCGAACCCCCAGTGCTGAGTTTTACCAGAAAGACTTAGACGATGTACCGTCGGGTCACCATGACGGATTGGTAATCACGGGAACCGTAGTGAACTATTGTGTAAAGAAAATTTCCATTGATAATGGAAGTACGATGGATATTATCCTTTGGGACAAATTCAAATGTATGAGGTTTGACCTGGAAGATTTGAAGCCATGCAAAATGACCTTGACCGGGTTCAATGGGCAGGATACCTGCCCCAAGGGATATTTTGACTTAAGATTGACTTTGGGAACGAAGGAAGCTTTCAAGTCTGAGCGCGTCAGATTCATAGTAGCCGACTTTCCTTCCCCATACAATATCATCTTGGGGCGGCCTACCATTCACGATTGGGACATGTTGGTGTCCTCAAAACACCAAAAGTTGAAATTGGTCAACAGAAGGAATCAGGTGGTCACGGTTAGGGATGACTAGAAAGATTCTCGATAGTGTTACTTCAAGATGGTCAAAGAAAGCAAGGCCGACCTAACAATGACATCTCGGAAAGGAAAGAGTAAGGCGTCCAAGGAGGAAGAAAAAGGAAAGTCGATCAATCTTGTTGAATTGGATTTATGTGAGGAAGAAAAGATGCAGAAGACGGAGCCAAACGGCGAGTTAGAGGACCTCGTCCTAGGAACCAAGCCCGGGCAAGTCACTAAAATCGGTAGGATGCTGGACCCCGAGGTTCGGGAAGAACTTAAGGATTGCCTGAGAAGCAACAGAGACGTTTTCGCTTGGCAACCATCCGAGATCCTTGAGGTAGACTCAGATGTGTGCTGTCACAAGTTGGCCATTTGTCCGGGGTCAACCCCGGTATCGCAGAAGAAAAGAAAAATTGGCAAGGACAGACGAAAGGCCCTGGCGGCACATGTCGAAGAGTTGCTGGAAGCCGGTTTTGTGCGAGAAGTACAGTATACTACCTGGCTATCGAATGTCGTGATGGTGAAGAAGCCTAATGGCAAATGGCGGGTATTGTAACACCCCTACGGTTGTAACCAAAGTACTTAACTTTGGAAAAAGTTGAGGAAAGCTCAAAAGGAGAGACCTTGTTGACCGGCGGGACCCACAGGGACCGGTAAATGGAGACCGGACCGGAAAAATGAAAAGATCAAGAGGAAATGGGGAAGACGGATTTGGTGGGCCCAAAGTGGTGCCACCAAGATCCCCTAATGACTTGGAGAGCAAGAAAGAGAAATGTCAACAAAAAGTCAACTGCAGGCCTCGCCGTCTGGGCAAAAGGGAATATATCAGATAAAATAGGGAAGAATAGAATAAAGACCAGAGGATTTGATTTGTGGGGCCTAGGAGGCGCCATTTAGGCTTGGGAAAGGTCTAGAAGGCTTGGGGAAAAAGTAAAGGGAGTTAATGGATCCCGAGCCAAAATAAGTAATTTCGATAAATTTCGGGCCAAAGTAGGCAATTTTCCTAAATGTAAGAAAATATCAAGATACTTGTGGAAGAGGAGGTGTCACATGGCAGCAATCTAGGAGCCTCTGGAATTCTCTAGAATTGCTTGGAGAAGAAGAAAAGGGAAAACAGTGCAAAAGTCAAACCGCGGGTCCCACACGCAGAGAAAAGGGGCAAAATGGGAATAAATAGGTAAACATTTATTGGACCAGGTTTGTGGGCCCAAAATGGCGTGCCATGTTCCCTTTGGACAGACCAAGACATTTGGGAAAAGTTGGTAATTATTGAAAAGTTCTGGGCCACAATTGCAATTAATGAAAGTTTCGGGTCAAAACTTGTAATTTGCCCCAAAGGAAGATAAGGATCTGCACGTTTTTGGAGGGGGCAGTGACACTTGGCAGCTTATGGGTGGCCCTGGAAAATTCTAGAATTCTTGGAGATTAAGTCAAATATCATATCCAATTTTTTACCCAACCGCTTGAAATTACCCCCGTTAATTCCAATTACGGATCAAACTTACCTTTATAAAAAGGTGTTTAGCTCTTCATTTTCACCCCTAAAGAGGAAAAAATTTCAGAGGGCAGGGAGAGAGAATTCAGAAACCTCCATTGCCAAGCTCAAGCCACCAAGGTTATCCAACGATTCTCCGATCTCAGGTAACACCGAAAATCTCACTTTCTCAAGTTCTTTCTCAAGTATTTTCGTCCAAAGGGTAAAAGCTTGGAGTTGAGGCTGGATTGTTGTATTTTTATGGTCTTCAATGGCTCTGGGACGTGATTTTATGTGGTAGTTTAAGTTTCCGAATTTTTTTTTTGCTCATAATTAAGTTTCCGAATTAAAAACACTGAAAAACTTCTTGGAACAAGTTTGTAGTTAAATTCTGGAATTTCTGGCCGGACGTCTTACACTGGGTTTTAAAAATGGTAAAAGAACTCGATTTTGGCTGAAAGTTTACAGGTAGAAATTAAACATCTTAAGGTTCACCGTGATGTATAAATTTGTATGATTTGGACTTTTCTACTAGGAGATAAAAATTGTTCAAGTTGGTACAAAAGCAAGAGGTCAAATCTGGACCAAGAGGGATAAATATGGTTATAAATCGAACTATGTGTACTTTCATGGTCTGAATGTATTTTTCCTGAAACCTAGACATCCCAATGGTTCAAAGGGCGTTGATTTTATATGAAAATGAGTTTTGTGGAATTTACTAAAAATCGTTGAAGTATGGACAGAAACACTGAACTTCTGGAAAGCCTTGGTTAAGCTCGGTTTTTGCCAATAATAAGAGGATATGAACCCAGATGGCTTATGTAATTATTTTTCCTATAAACTAGACATCCTAAGGGTTTCATTGGCACTTATTTTGTGTTAATAAAATTTTCGTAGAATTTATTAAAAATCGGCGAAGTTGGAACAGCAATTATGGAAAATTCTGGTGTAGGCAAAATTCAAAGAGATTAGAAGTAGAGTTGGTATATATAATTGAAAGTGTGATATTTTGTAACTAGGGTGTTAGCTCGTGTGGACTGTATCAAGAGAAGTGATTGCTAATTTCAAGGAGTGACAGGTAGTAACTGTTGACTTGCATACTCTATGTTACTTTTGCATGTTGTGTTGATCATGATGTAGGAGATTGAGCTGTAGTACCTATTGGACTGCGTGTCCTTAGGGATTCGATACAGTACCGAGGGCATGTATGATCGAGCTGTGGTGCCTATTGGGCTGCAGTACCGAGAATTGTTGAGGTATGTAGGGCCTATATGACTGTGTGTTTATAGGTTACTACCGAGGCCCCTGCGCGCGAAACGTATCGTGGGGATTTTTCCGGAGGCAGAACATACATGCTAGATTACTGTGCCTGAGGCAGAATTGTTTGCTTTTCCTTCCTGATTGTGATTTACATTGCATGCACTGCATACATATTGTATTTGAGTCCAACAATTACTTTGGGGTTCAACTTTGAACTCCAGACTATTGTGAAGATACAGGGGTGAAAAAGTAGCAGGCGGAAGCAGAAGAAGGTAGGGCCTGATGCGGGAAGTTGAAGAAATAGGGGATGCCCTATTATCACTTTTGTATTTTGATACTTATGGGATGACTGTATCACTATTGGTATTCATTTTGGATAACTATACCCTTAACCCTTCGGGGACTTTTACTTTCTATTTATTTTACTTTTACCAGTACAGTAGATTGTCCAAACCGGTTAAATGCTCTGTTGCGCTCACTCGGATACATGTTAAATGGACCTAATAATGAAAGAAATATAACTAAGTAAAGGAATCCCTCTAACCCGCCACCCGAAAGGGCGAGGCCGGTAGGGGTGTAAAAGGTATGTACTGATTATAAGGACCTAAACAAGGTGTGTCCAAAGGACTCCTTCCCAATGCCAAATATAGACCAACTGGTTGATAACTCGTCTGGCTTCAAGTTACTCTCTTTCATGGACGCATACTCGGGTTATAATCAGATCGCCATGCATCCAGAAGATCTGGAGAAAACCGTGTTCATTACGAAGAAGGTCATTACTGTTATAATGTCATGCCCTTTGGGCTGAAGAATGCAGGGGCCACATATCAGAGGATGATGAATCGAATGTTTGAAGACCAGTTGGGGAAGAATGTCGAAGTCTATATAGATGATATGATTGTTAAATCTTTGCATATGGCAAATCATGTTCAAGACTTACAGCAAACATTTGACAAGTTAAGAGAATATTAGATTCGTCTCAACCCGGCCAAGTGTGCTTTCGGTGTCCCAGCGGGGAAGTTTTTAGGCTTTTTGCTTACACACAGAGGGATCGAAGTCAATCCGGATAAATTTCAAGCTGTGTTAGACATGAAAGCTCCAAGAAACAAGAAGGCAGTCCAGTAGTTGACGGGAAGATTGGTGGCATTAACCAGGTTTTTGCCAAGATCTGCAGAAAACTCTCTCTCCTTCTTTAAATTATTGAAAAAGGAGACATCAGGAGAATCAAATGCAGAATGTGAAGCAGCTTTTATGAAGATTAAGCAGTGTCTATCTACTCCGCCAGTCCTATCCAGGCCTGAGCTAGGAGAAAATTTGATCTTGTATTTAGTTGTAGGAGATGAGGTGGTCAGTGCGGCGTTGGTTAGGGAAGGAAAGGATGGCCAAACGTCGGTATATTTTGTAAGCCGAGCCTTATAAGACTCTGAGTTAAAATATCAAAAGTTGGAGAAGATGGCTTTTGCCTTACTCATGGCGGCAAGACGACTACGTCCATACTTTCAGAGCCACACAATCGTGGTACGCACCAGTCGACGATACGACAGATCCTCCATCAGCCAGATTTGGCTGGTCGAATGGTCAGTTGGGCTATCGAGTTGTCAAAATTTGATATAATTTATGAAGCCTGGCATGCTATCAAGTCGCAAGCACTGGCGGACTTTGTAATGGAGTTAACGTAGGAATAAGACTGGGGCAACGAGGATGATACAACTTGGAAGTTGTTTGTCGATGGATCGTCAAATGTAAGGGGGAGTGGAGCTGGAATCATCATTGAAAGCCCAGAAGGAGTTTCTTTGGAACACTCCCTTCGTTTCAATTTCACCACTTCCAACAATCAGGCTGAGTACGAGGCTTTAATTGCCGGGTTACTGCAAGCTAAAGAGAATGGAGCTAAGAAAGTTCATGTTTCTACCGACTCCCAACTGGTCGCGTCCCAAATAGAAAGCACATACCAGGCTAAAGGACCTTTGATGATCAAATACCTGGGAAAGGTTAGATAGCTTATGGCTGACTTTGACAAAGTAATTGTGGTACATATCCCACGTGGAGATAATATAAGGGCAGATATTTTGTCTAAATTGGCAAGCACAAAAAGCCCCGGGAATCACCGCACGATTGTTCAACAGAATCTGTTAAAGCCAAGTTGCGTGATGATAATTTCAGAGGCAAGTGACTGGAGGAAGCCAATTGTCTACTATCTGGAGAGAGGAATCCTCCTAGTAGACGCAGCAGATGCAAATAAGGTGGTAAGAATGGCAGCTTTGTATGCTATGATAGGTGATGAGTTGTATCGGAAAGGCTTTTACTCTCCATTGATGAAATGCCTTGAATTAACCAAGGCTGAGTACGTGTTGTCTGAAATTCATGAGGGAATTAATGGACATCACATGGGTACTAAGGCGTTAGCACGGAAAGCTGTGCGGGCCAGTTACTTTTGGCCCACAATGGCAGCAGATTCCAGAGAACACGTGCGAAAATGTGATAGTTGTCAAAAACACGCTAACATTCTACGTATTCCCCCATCTCAGTTAACATATATTTCGGCTCCATGGCCGTTCTACAAATGGGGCATCGATTTGTTGGGACCATTTAAGATGGCCCCCGGACAGCTGCGATGGCTCAAAGTGGCTATGGACTACTTCACAAAATGGATAGAGGCAGAGCCACTAGAAACAATCACTTCGACTAGGGTGCAGAAATTTCTTTATCGGAATATTATATCCCGTTTTGGGATCCCAGCTGAGATTGTTACTTATAACGGAACTCAATTCATTGATAAGGGTTTCCAAGAGATGGTAGCTGACTTTCATATTGAGCAACACTTCACTTCTGTCGAAGATCCGCAGTCCAACGGGCAAGCCAAGGCCGCCAATAAGGTTATCGTGGAGGGTTTCAAAAAGAGGATGGAGGAAGCCGAGTCAAACTGGGTAGAACAATTATATCCGTTCTTGTGGGGACATCGGACTACTATCCAATCGGCAACACACGAAACCCCGTTCAGATTGACTTATGGGTGCGAGGCAATGATCCCGGTTGAGATTGGTGAACCCTCGTGGAGGAGAATCAAGGCTATACATGAGGAAGATGAGAATAGTTGAGCAATTGCAATGGAGTTGGATCTAATTGATGAGGTCAGAGTAATGACGCATTGACGAGAATTGGCTGCTAAGCAAATAATTGCAAATCGATATAACAAGAAGGTTAGACCCCGGTTGTTCGACAAGGGAGATCTCGTTCTACGGCGAGCCGACATAGGTAATAAGAACGCCGACCAAGGTAAACTTGCAGCAAACTGGGAAGGCCCATATCGAGTAACAGAAAACTTGGGCAAAGGTGCTTATAAGCTAGAAACGTTGAAGAAGAAAGCTGTAAAACGGACATAGAACGGAGATAAGCTTAAGGCATACTATAGCTGAGAAGTTATGTGTAATGATTTTGTTTGGGTTATTCCCAAAGGAAGTAGTGTGGCAATGGCGTTTATGCCGATCCTTTCATAATTAATGAATTTTGGGTCTAGGAACCCTTTTTTCAGGAATCACATGATACCGATAGCACCGTCAACATGAAACACGTAGGAATTCATGGTCAAGAACCAGCTTTCTAAAATCGTGTCTGAAAGTGGAGCTAAATCGAGGGTGAATTGGGGATTTTAAAAATCTTTTAGAAAAACCTCGCTTTTTGTTAGGCGATAAATGAATCCGTGGTACATAAACCCGAGTTCTAAAATCAAGTCCGGATCAATCACGTATGAATTCATGGTAAAGAAACAAGTTTTTGAGAGGAATTGAAAATCGTGACCGTAGTAAAACATGTATGAACCCGTGGTAAATATACCTGTGTTCGAAAATCATGTCCAAGGCAAACATGAATGAATCCATGGTGCCAACACCAGTTTTAAAGAATCATGTGAAAGTTAAATCGCGTAAGAACATGGTAAAGAAACTAGTTTTCGCGAAAATAAGTTTAAGTCAAAACTTCAATACTTGAATATTCAAAAATCGTATTGAACCATTTGAAAACTTTGTGAAAACTTTTCCAAGTCAATACTTGAGTATTAATCTCAATACTTGAAAGTATTCAAATCACTTGGGGTAAAACATGTATGAACCCGTGGTAAATAAACCCGTGTTCGAAAATCATGTCCTCATAAAATGTGTATAGACTCATGGTCAAGATGAACCGAGGTTGTCAAGGAATCAAGATGTTAACTTTCTAAAAACACGACCACGTTCAGCATGGGCCACCGGTAATTTGATGATATCTCCCAAACCAGAGATCGGATTGAAGTGAAATCGGTGGCATAAGAAACTAGACTTCCAATGCGTCATTTGGATATAAAAGTCACGCCCAAAGGAGTTCATATAAGAGAGCTATGGATTGTGGAAGTTGACAGATAAATTCACGCCACAAGAAAACCAAGCTTCAATGTTTTGAGTGTAACTTACAAAATAAAAATCACATTGAGCTAAAAAAGAACGTGCATGAATTCATGGTCAATCAACGGATTTATTTACTAGAAGTCAACTACGAAATTGGATTAAGTGAAGATTAGAGAGAGAAGACTGACGGCAGAACCTTGGTTAATGTTACCAGTATAAATGAGCGGCATTCAATTCCTCTCAACAACCAAGACTATAGAAAATGAAAATCATTCAAGTTTTCTCAAATCATGCGCATGAATTCATGGTCAATCAACCAGTTTTCTCAAATCTATATGAAGAACATGTATGAATCCGTGGTAAATAAACTCGTTTTCCAAAATCATGTGTGAAGAGCAAACACGTATGAATTCATGGTAAAGAAACCAATTTTTGAAAATCGTGATCAGGTTAAAACATGTATGAACCCGTGGTAAATATACCCGTGTTTGAAAATCATGTCCTCATGAAACGTGTATAGATTCATGGTCAAGGAACCAGCTTTCTAAAAACACGACCACGAAAGACGTGCATGAATTCATGGTCAATCAACTAGTTTTCTCAAATTATGTCTATATGAAAAACATGTATGAATCCGTGGTAAATAAACTCGTTTTCAAAAATCACGTGTGAAGAGCAAATACGTATGAATTCATGGTAAAGAAACCAGTTTTTGAAAATCGTGATCGGAGTAAAACATGTATGAACCCGTGGTAAATATACCCGTGTTCGAAAATCATGTCCTCATGAAACGTGTATAGATTCATGGTCAAGGAACCAGCTTTCTAAAAACACGACCATGAAAGACGTGCATGAATTCATGGTCAATCAACCAGTTTTCTCAAATCATGTCTATATGAAAAACATGTATGAATCCGTGGTAAATAAACTCGTTTTCAAAAATCATGTGAAAGTCAAAACATGCATGAATTCATGGCCAAGAAACCAGTTTTCAAAAATTATGTTTGACGCGGACAAGGCCAACATGGGAAAGCCAACCGAGATATTAAAGTAAATGGTGTACCAATCTTCGTCAAGTCGGATTGTTAAGGATTTATTAAAATAAGGTCGAACATTTAACCGACTACTATTATTTTGGAAGGGGCTTCGGTTAAAACTATTTTGGGCAACTTCATTAATGCGGTTACCAACACATCCAATATCATGGAAAGGAGTAGCTCAATCAAATACATAAATTGAATACGGCACTAAGCGAAGGTTCAATATGTGTAGTAGATTATAAATTGCATTTAAATAAAATAGTTATAGTTGTCATCATCATGGAGTTATATTAGAATTTCACGCCGGGTTATAACCGCGGCAGCAAAAAGAGGGCCTCAAAAAAGAAAGGACCCTGAAAGCATATGTTCATTACAAGGCAAGGCCACTGAAGCTAGGCGTGAGCCTAAGAGGGAGGAGCTTGTTTTTCTTCTTCTTCGTCTTCATCTTCATCCACCTCGGGGGAATCAATTTTCCTTTTTTGCCAACATAGGCTAGATAGTTCAATCCAGAGGTGTTCAAGGAAATATCAGGATAAAGAGCGCGCACCTGCACCACGACATTGTCAAAGGACTCCACGGCCGCGACAGCATACTCTGTGAGCTACGTTTTGGCCTGACTAAGTTCCTCATCTTTCGTCTCCAGCAGGAATTTGCAATGGTCTGCAGCAGACTGTGCCTTTTCCACAATCAGCATGCCGTTGGAGTGGAGATCCTCCAGACGAAGAATATCCAAGTTTGCCATGGCTAACTTTTCCTCGGCTTTGGATAGGTTGGTCTTAAGGGCCGTTATTTCCTCCTGCAGTTTCCCTTTTTCAGCCTTGGAGGATTGCAATTCTTCTTGCCGGTTATCCTTCTTGGCTTTGAAGGACTACAAATCCTCCTGCAACCTATCATTTTTTGCCTTCAGGGCTTGCAGTTCATCTAGGGCTTGATCCCTCTCCTCGGTGACTTTAGTCACGTCAGCATGTTGCTTCAGGATGAAGATTTCTTTTTGCATGATCTCTTTGTCCTTCTTCATTTGGAATAATTGAGCGGTTACTGGAGCATACTTAGCTTTAAGGATTACATAAGGTCGGAGTACAAAAATGGCTCTATAGCCTTTTAGTTCCATGTCGGCAATTTCTTTTTTGACAGCGTCCGACAGGTCGGTAGAATCGTGAAAACGGGAAGGAGCACGAGTGGCGGTTAATATTTCTTGCGTTATCCCTTGCTCCCAAAGGACGCCTTCCGGAAGAATGGTTACACCGAGTTGGCTCACTGACGAAAATGGGTCGAGGTTGTTTGAGCTTAAGGTGATGTAGATGGAGCAGCCGAGGCTTCTAGGGTTGGCACAACTGAAGAATATGCGATTGGACCGTCGAAGCATTTACGGTCTGGTTGCCTTTGGATTTTTTGGAGGCACCCTTTTTACTCCATCCTCCATCTTTCGGCGCGGACCGCTTGCGCGAGGTCCCGATGGTGGCAGCCTCTTGAGTAGGAGCTTATTGGGCGGTGGCATTTATGGGACCACCTAAGGCCGGAGCAGAGGGATTAGCCTTGGCACTCTCAAGAAGCGCCGCAAAGACACCCATAAATTTCAATTTCCCCAAAGCTCGGGTTGTGAAATAAACAAAAATGTTAGTATTATTACGATATAAGAAAATAAAAGATTACACGATATGCAGATCAATGTATATATGTGAAGTTTCATACTCGTTGTCGGATGACGTCTAACCAGATGGGTGGAAATGTAAGCGGCTGGATCCATGGGGTCTTTCAAAGAACCGGCAAGTGTTACAAGTTTTAGTTGGGCTTCTTCATAGGCATCAGAGAAACTTTTCGGTTTGGGGATAAAATCTTCGGGTTTGAGGGTATGATGGCGTAGTGACCAATATAAGGGAAATCTCTCCTCCGTCTCCCCAGATTCGGTCCTTTGCACAAACCAGGGTGCTTGCCCGGTTCCTGCTACAACCTTAACAAAGGCCGATTTAAAGTTTTTCCACGATTCCATGAAAGGTTTGAAAAGCTTACGATCGCGGATGTTTCGAAGTGTCGTCCAACCGAACCACTTCGTAGTACCTCTAGAAAGGACATTTGTTTCTAAAGGTGAGAAAAAGACATGAACACTAGAACGGTGCAGACGATGGCTTGTTCTTTGCATAAACTCTCAAAGGCGATGGCAAATACCCAGCCGTTGGGGTGAAGTTGTGAGGGGGCAAGTTGTAGATGTTCAGAAGTTGGATTTGGAAGTCCGTAAAGGGAAATCTCACACCGAGAAGGGTGATAACATCCCAGTAGAGGAAAAATAAATGAGGATCATTGTTTTGTTGGCGGTGTAAATCAACTGATTCGCCCTTCAAGGGCAGTCGGATGGTATATCCTTCTCCATCCTCGATCCCTAGTGATGGCACATCATTTGGAGTTAGGGTGTTTTTGATGCGTGTCACGCAAATGCTAACAGCGAGATTTGAACCAGTTTGGACTTGAGAGGAGGCAGACGCGCTGGACTCATCATTCGTAGACTGGATGGGATGGTGTGATGAAGAAGCCATCTATACCTAAAAATAAAATAAGGAGGTAAAAATCAGAAAATGACGTATACCTGAGTCAACAGAACTATCTTGGTGAGAACTTAAAGACGCTCGACCAGGATATCTAAAGCCGGGAGAAGTCGGAGTGGCTAGAGGAAGAAGGTTACATCGACATCTATCTAACAATAAGTCGACATCCCTGTAACGTTCTTGCCGAGCAAGTTCAATACTTTTGTGACAGCATTTTTCACATGGTGTCAGGCCTCGAGTTGATAACCCCGAAGTAGGAAGGTTTTTCTTCAAGCTTGGTTTGGGAACTCGGGAAGAAGATTTGGTAGGAATGATGGATGACCCAAGAGAGGAGGGCGGTGAAATTTCAACGTTCCTCCTACGCCTACTCTTACTAGCAAGGGACTGATGGGATTCATTTTTACTGGTTTTTTCTTTATTGGAAGATGTTTCCCAGAAGGAGAACTTTGTTGATCCAGGAATGTCTCTTGAGTTTTTCATACTCGTTGGTAGCGGGGGCCCGCTATCTGTATCTAAGGGAGTGTCATTGATGTGAGTCTCTGGTTGTTTGAAGAAAGAAGGTTATTTGGGTTTGAAGACATGCGGTAAGGTATGGGCCATTCTGGGTACCTAGAAAAGGCAACAAATGCTAAGAACCCACCCAAAAACCCAGAAACGCACCCACAAAAAACCCAAAAATGTACCTAAAAACCCAGAAATGCACTCAAAGAAGAAATGAATGAAAAGCAGAGATGATCGACAAAATAGTGCAAAAACAAAGAAATAAGAAAAACAGTGGCAATACCTGTTGAAAATGAAGAAGTTCAAGAACGCCTTTGAAGGAAAAGAGTTTTTCGGACAGGAAATGAGTTCTTTCAAAAGCAAGGGTAGTCGTGAGTGTAAAGTGGTACGATGAAGGAGTAAGGGGTAATATATAGACGTTGCGAATTTGAAAAGTCAGGGGTCGCAACGTCATTACACCCCAGCAGTAAAGTTAAAAACCCTAAAGTTGCTGACGTTGCAAATGAAACGACGTGAGCATTAAATGTGCACGTATATCAAAGGTCACAGGAATGGCCAATCCGCATAGGCGACGGGTGAGCGCCGTGACGTGTCAAGACACGTGGCTGTCAGGTGTAGGTTTATCGAAGACCATTTGGATTTTTATTTTTAGAATCCCAACCCGGATTGGAGGGCGGTCTACTTCAACTCAACCTAGATTGAAGGGCGGTTAACTTCAACTCAATCCGGATTGGAGGGCCGTTTGCTTCAAGTCAACCCGGATTGGAGGGTGAATAAATTTAATTCTAATCCGGGTTGGTTGGCGGTTTCTATAAGGCTAACCCGGATTGGTGGCGGTTAGCTTTATGGCTAATCCGGATTGGTTTGCGGATTAAATTTCTTTGCCAATAAAGTTGCATAGATTGGATTCAGTTCAATATGCATACAAATGAAATGAGGGCAAGGCCAAAAGATGCATCAACGGTTTAGAAATAAAGAGTTAGTGAGGTGCAGAATGAGCAATGAGAAGCCAGCACAAGACAGAAAGCGTTTTTCCATTAGTAGATGAATGGTTTACATAACATTCTTATAGGAAAATAAACTGAGTTCTTGACTCTAATAGGAAAATACAAAGTCAAAATACAACTAAATCGCGGTTTGATAAATTCCTATTTGGAACTTCTCAACTTGCCAAAGATACCGGACACCCACATTCATCGGCAGTGGTCGGCATATTCGTATGAAGAACTCTCTGCTGCTGAGTGAACTCCCAGATGCTTATCATGTGGTGCAGATCCCTATCAGCCATGATGAACCCGTTGGTTTGGAACAAGTTTCACGCCAAAGCTTCATCGTGAAGAGAAGATCGCTGAGTCAGAGATCTTCAAGACAAAGATCTTCACCAGTAGCCAACGGAACTTGATTGAGATCCTAGTTGAAGTTGAGCTAGACGGATGAAGACTGGCAAATATATATGGACTCCCAGATGCCCATTGGGGTATGTGAATGAAGACTAGCAAATATATTTGAAGATTGTCACCGGTGAAGATGACCCGCGGCGTTATGACCAATATTTGTTCCTTTCTTTTTGACGTTTCGCCCGCTCATTCTGGAAAACTTTGAAGGAAAAGACGAAGGGTTAGAACTTGATTTCCCTAACATATGCGATTGAGCTTGTGTGAAACAGCAGTTCATTTATAAGACTGAAGAAAATAGCAGAAGGAGCAGAAGTTTGAAAAATGTCTTTGGGGCAAATAAGGTGAAGAAACAAGAGTATATATGAGCATTCTGATATTGGGAACGCCAGGGGTAATTAATGCCTCTTTAATTTTGATATTGAAAATGCCAGGGGTAATCAGTGCTTTTTCAAATTGAGAAATGTAAGCGTCGGGGGTAATCAATCCCCTTTTGATGGGAAAGTGCAAGCGCCGGAGGTAATCAATGCCTCTCTAGTGGGAAAACAAATCTGTTTGGAGAAAGTGCAATGATGGATCGAAAAGGTGCGAACACTAAATGTGTACGAAAACCAAGAAAGATTGCATAAGGCGGCGATTGTGTATCCCAAGGTGGGTAGGTGAGCAGTGCCGCTATCTTGCGTAATCATACTTGCGTGTGCTTTCATGAAAACCCAGATTGGGGCAACACGTGGTGGGAATTCGTAATACCGGTTAAGGCCGAGTTTCGGAACTAACAACGTCAATCTCGGTTATCATAAAAAGGGAATGGATGGTTGAAGAAAGTCAACCATTCACTTAGAATGTGGGGTGAAGTGACGAGGTGATAGGAGCTCATAGCCGGTTATGACCGAGTTCATAACGACGGTTTTGACCAAAGATCACTCGACGATACAAGTTTCGGTCATTATAAAGGCTGAATAAGTGCTTGAAAGTGGGCCCGTCATTTATGAAAGAGAGCAATAAGGCATGACGAGCAAGAAAAGAATCCTAGAGAATTGGGTTAAACTTGATAAAACTCGGCAATAAGGCACGAGCAAGAAAAGAATCCTAGAGAATTGGGTTAAACTTGTTGATACACGAAGTCGAGGTTAGTTGATAAGCTAATCTCGGCACACCAGAGACCTGCAGTACCGAGCTTGGAGGCAACTGTTATGGACTCATATATTGGGCCTAGTAGTTATGCGGCCCAATGAGAGGACTCATAGCAAAACACCCATTTAGTCAGGTAAATGGTTCACCACTACTCGATCGTGACTGTAATGCAAGATCGTACAGGAAGTGGAGCAGGCGTTAACAGAACGTGGGAGGCGCATAATGCATGAGCAATGGATTCATCTACATGGGAGTGAAACCCTAGGCAATCCCTATAAATAGGATATTGCCCACCAAGTGCACTCTAGACATTCTCTATTCCATTATTTATCATTCAGTCACACTGTGCACACACCCCACCCTCAGGCGAATCGCCATCTTTGTGTTGCGTTGTGATCTGAGTTTACTCGTTGATATCTCCCTCATAGATATCACCGAGTTACAACTTTCTCTTTGGTGCTTAACTCTCAAGCACCCTTGAGGGGCCTATTGGTCCAATATTAACAATCCCTAGCTCATTGAAGCTAGACATCTGTGTTCTATAACAGAACAATTCCAATATTTCATTAATCTCCCTTTGGTTTAATTAATTAATCTGGGCTAAGGAAGTTAACTCCATGTGAATCCTAAGTTGTCCCCTTCATCATCATAACTGAATTAAATTTTTGTTATTTGATTTGATTTTAGTCAATCTTCTTCTTAGGATTTTAATTATTCTCTAATAACAAAAACCCCCCAAAAATTGCATTCATATAGATTATTCTCATTTTCATATAGGTCTTAGAGTCAATTTTCATCTTGCATTTAGTTAGTTGTAACACCCCAAATTCCATACTTCAAATTGTGTCGGTTGACACTTAGTTTTAAGAAAATCGACAGAGTTTGAGGTGCTACCACTCAGAGTAATGCGAAACGGAGAGCATGCACTTACATTTGGACAATGAGTAACTGATATAAAATGCCTAGGCATAAGCCGGTATATTAAAAATCCCGAAGGAATATTCATATGATACAATAATACAGAACTTTGTATAATTACAACTCTTTGCATAGTAACTATACATTCTTAAACCAAGCCTTAACTAGACTTGTGGCTTAGAACCCAATACAGTTAATCAAACCCATTGGCCAGGTAGGTGTCTAGTGGAAGTCTCCGCGTCTTTCACGGCGACTTATTAACTGAACCACATAGACTAGCCTTACCTTCGGCACCAAATGGTTTGAAACAACTCTATCGGATTCATGCCAGAACTAATCCTATCAGACTTCTTCCAACTTCTATCTCGACCGGTGCCTCTTCACGGCTCCATCCATCAGTTCCTTCTCAGCTCTAGGTCCCTTTTCTGAACTTTTAATCAAGGCTGAGATTCCATGGCCATTGAATCTCAGGTAACGATTAACCTCTATAGCAGATATAACAATATATGAAAGATATTCATTACATTTCAGCATTAACCATATATAGCACACATCAAATATAAGGTTACAACAGTACATAGCACACATCAGATGTAATGTTAACAATACAACAATACATAGCACACAACACATGTAATGTTATCCACGTTTGCACTAACTAGTGCCACGATAGCTCCTCGTGTCCTTAGCGTTAGGAAAACATCTCTACGGCGTTATCAAGACTATAACCCGCATAAAGCTGAATGTATAAACAGTGACCTAATACATAGTCTTAGCCACGGTGCATGACCCAAGACCTAGTCTTGTCCATCACTCTATGAATCATTAAATCATATATAATCATACAAGATATAGGCGATTAAAGTTACTAGTACGCGAATCTACCTTTCACCACGTAATTGCCAAAACGCCGGCCCTTTTGAATCCGACTCCGGACTTCCCGGATAACCTATAATGTTACCGTCGGATTATTTCCTTTTCCATGATATTATAATTAATATCATATTCCCTAGAATAATATCAAAAAGGATATTTTCACCCATTTTGACATTTCTACCCTTGGTGGATTTGTTATTACAATTTTGCCCTTACATATTCTTAGAAATGCCATTCTTGGATTTTCTGGGCAGATTTTGCAGCAATTTTGAAAAATCATAATTAATTTTACAAAATTCATTTTGAGGTGCTGCAAAATTCATCATGACCCTTGACATGTTTATTTTCAAGGAAAATATTCCCAGAAGCTAGAACATCAAGAATCATTCCCAGTTTAATTGTTTCTCAACGGTACCCAGATTTTTCCCAGAAAACATAGCCTAATGTCAAGGATTTTTATCTCCTTGTACAGAACTCAAAATCATACAAATCAGGTATATTTAGAAAGCCCGAGATGTCTAATTTAACCATGCAAAATTTCAGAATTTAATAACTTCATCGTATCCATAAACTCACAGCCTCAACGTTGCTGCCTCCAGAAAAACAGCAAACCGAAAATTTGCTAACAATTTGCTACTTTGAACTTCAACTTCCATGAACTTTGTTCCACCATAATTTCCATCAAATTTTATTTCTAAACTCATTTTCAACATCAAAAACATGAAAAAAAAATCACTTTTGAAGATTCAAGATCAAAGCACAATTTAACATAAATCTAAAGATCAAAACTCAAGAACTTACCTTGAACTTGCTTCTACTCCTTCAAGCTTCTCCACACTCACTCTCTCTTTACTATATTCAGATGTTGAAACTCATTTTAGTGTGAAGAATGAAGAGTTTTACTTCTCTATTTATAGGCACATGTCCAAGCTTGTGGACCCCACATGTGCATTTACCATTTTACCCTTCTCTTCTTCAACAAGTTTTCTTTTTCCTCTCTCCTTCCTCTTCCAAATTCGCCCCTCTCTCTTCTCTCTCCTTATCCTCTTCCATTTCCCTATCCCCTTATCCTCTTCCATTCTTTAATTACCTTATCCTCTTCCATTTCATTGATTATCTTATCCCATGTGCTTATATCTTGATTAAAATACATTAAAACAATAATAAACTCCCTTATCCTAGTGCTAGCCGTGCCCCCTCTCTCTTTGGCTCAAGAAATGTGTTTCCTTTGAGTCTAATAAATAAAGACCCAAGCTTCCTATTGGTTCTCCCATTATTACAAGGATTTAGCCTAATTTTGTGATTGATTAAGACCATTGGATTTAGCTTTATTAGACTTAATCCTAACCTTCCATTGTTGTTAGAAAGCTCCTACTACTATTAAAGATTTTTATTTTAAAACACATGTGCTTCTATTAAGATTATTAAATAATTTCTTCCTCTCTCTTCCCATGTGCAATTCGTCCCCTTCACTTTGACTTTGTGGGATGAAAGTTTAATCCTAATTAGCATTCCTAATATAGTGTTTTATATGCCATTAGGTATAATTGCCATGGTGTGATTGGTTCTTTTGTTAATTGTGATCATTAATGCTTCATACAAGGCTAATCTTGTCTTCTTATTGGTCCTTGATTTTGCATTTAGACATTCCTTAATTGATGCTTTTCAATTTACCTCTTGATTAATTTGAAGAATTTACATAAACATTTAATTAGTGTAAGCTTAATTGCCCATTAGGTTTTGTTAATTTCCTTTAACATGTTTAAGTGTTTCCATAACATTTTTCTTGCTTATTTTAGCCATAAATAATTATCATTTTATGTGCTAATTTTATCACACTTCATGATCCCTAATATTGGTCTTATATCTAGCCTTTTGTTAATTTAATCTCAAGGAAATTTACCTAATATTATAATTAACAAATTACACAAATTTGAGACACATATTCACCTTCATTTTATAGGTATTATTTATCAAAATATAACACTTATGATAAATAGGGATTTTAGGGTTTTACATTAGTTATTTGCATCTAGGTAGCAGTGTCTTGCATTTTAGTTAGGTTCATTCCATTGCATTTTTATCACCTAAATTGAACCTAAAGAAAAACCCACAGATTGCTCCTTGGGAGAATGACCTAGGTTGCTACTATATTGCATTATTAGTTGGTCCTGGTTTAATTGATTGCTTTAGCGACAAAAGCAATGCATCAATTTTGGCGCCATTGCTGGGGAGCAATGGTTAGGCTTTAGGTTTGAGTTCTGGGTGATTTGTTAGTTAGTTGTTTATTGGATTCAGTCCACCCTTGAAAATTTGAACTTGATCCCTCATATGATGGCTTCAAATGCTTCAATTTGTGGAAATAACTATTATAATTGTATGCCTTATCATTATGACTATGGTTTTGAGTAGATATATGATCCATATTCAAATGCATATAATCCTGGATGACATGATCACTCAAATTAATTTTGGATATGTCAATCAAACTGTTCCAATTCATGACAAGTATTCAAGGTTATCAAACAAGATGGATGCTATGATGGATGTTATGATGAAAAACCTTCAAGAAGGGGAAGTGCAAAGTAGACAGATTCAAGCTTTACAAATTCAAATGGAGGAGTTGTCAAATGCAATTAACAATCGGCAGAGTCAAGATTTAGAAGTTCAAAGTGAGTTTCCATGTGGTAATATACTTTCACCCTCTAATGAATCATTATTTCCTTTTTCTTCTACCATTTCAAATGATGGGATGATTGGTACATTAACCGAGTATGCATGCATTGATGTTGTTTTTGAATTGACTAGTTCTATTGACTTAAATTATATTGAATCTTGTAACGCATGCATTGATACTTCTTCTCATACCTCTGGTCCTATAAATTCTATTGATTCTGATGAGGAAGTTGATGAAGAAATTGTTGTTGAATCCCTTGACACTATTGATTTTAAAGACACCCAGCTTAACACTAATCATGATTATGCTTTGAATGATGGAAGTAATATCTCTATTGATTTTATTAATACTACTTGTGATATTGACATGACTATTGTTAGTGGGGATACTATTAAAGAAAAGTGTGGGGGAAGCCTTGATTTAGATATGCATTTAGAGTGTAAAACCATATTGAATCATAATGTTTCACAGGTAGAATTTGTCTTGTGTGATGATTTGGGCTAGCATGATGAGACCATTTTGAGTGATCACTTGATTCATTCTTTAGCGAATTTGACTATTACTGAGGAAAGTCATATTGAATTTGTGGGTTGTTCAAAATACCTGGAAGTTCCAATACTTTCTATTGATCAATTTCTTTTGGGATCTTCCTTTATTCTTGATCAATCAAATTTTATTGATTATATTTATGTGGGACGAGATACTGCTTGGAGCTATGATTTTATACAGGTACATGGATTGATTCCTCCCATCCAAACACTTTCTATACTTGATCTTGTTAGACCTGGCTGTCACCCAAGAGGGGGTGAATTGGGTGTCTGATAAAACTTTAAGAACTTTGAAAATCTTTTCGCAACTTACTGAAAGTAGTTTATATGACAATAATGATTTATAAAGCAATAAACCATCATTCAAATATGTATGCTGGGAATATAAGTGTCACGCCCTGAGAACCCAAGGGGTGATCGGCACGGAATATGAGAGGACTCACATTCCTTAAGCCTTAAACTTACATATAAATGTTAATTAATACTCATAATACAACAATCTAGAATATTTATGCGTTCCAAACAACAAAAGGGAGGTAGGGATCCTACCTATAGACTACATGGAGCATCTATCTCTAAATAATAATACAAAAGTCTAGGGTTACGTTATAATGACATCAACTAATAGCATATCAAAATGAGTTGGCGAACTTTAAATCCTTAAGGAGACCCTTCACCGCTCAGCAGGAGATTCAAGGTCGGCAATATCATCTGAACCAAAACAAATTTTTCCGGTGAATAACGTCCCATTATTATAATTTAATAAATTGAAAAAAAAAAATTAAAACATATTTATCTTTTGAGAATAACAATATATCAATAAATCTCAATCTCTAAACCAAACATTCAGGAATAAAAACAAAACTATATATATTGGATCATCAATCAATTACCTTGAAATATGAAATAAATGATTTACTTTAACAAAACCAGTTTAAAATAATAAGTCATAAATAAAATAGAACTTTATATAAAATATCGTTAGTCAAATAATTTCCAATACGTACTAAAACCTTTGATTTAATGTAATCAATTTAAAACATAGTTCTCAAACCTCATCTTTCCATACAACTTCTTACAGAACAAATGACAAGTGTGGCTACACAGTCCACGAGGGTAACTAACCAAGCATGACTCAAGGCCATGAAACAAGCATGGACACATAGTCCATGAGGGTAAACTAACCAAGAATGACTCAAAGCCATGAAACAAGCATGGACACACAGTCCATGAAACAAGCATGAGAACAAATCCCATGAATATCAAGCGAGTTCGAGGTTAACTATGGTGTACCAAGAACTAACAGTACTGCTGTTAGTAACCAGCGTTCTGTATTCAGTTCTCTCCAAAACATTTTCAAGCATGCTTGGGGTCAATTTATCAAAACAATAAAAATTCTTCTTTCAAGATAATAGCAACTTTATCTCATACTTCAATATCAAATCCCCCAGCATGAAGTTTCACAAACAACATTTCAAAACTTTCCTTTAAATCCACTGTTGATAAAAATCCTTTTCAAGCATCAAGAACTTGTGTATGAATATTTCAAACTTTTCTTCAATATGAAAACAAAATCTTTCTCAATTAATAAATTCTAACGTATGAACTTTTCAAATTTCAAGATCATTTCAATTGCAATATCATTTATATATAAAATTCGTGAAATATATCTCAAAAACCTCCTTACCATTCAAGTACATAATCATGAGTTATTCTTTGAAACAATTAAAAATAATAATAATAATAATAATAATCCTCAATCTTTACTCATGTACTATAAATAAGAAAATCAAACCAATATGATAAAATTTCCTTCACAAAATCATACTTTTCAATATGAACACAAAATACAACGATTAATAAAAATCTCACTTATAAGAAATTATACTGGGACGCTATTCACTCACCCGTGGCTTCTTTCGAAACTATACCTTTACCAAAATATCTTTTTGTTCGCTTTTCTCTTGAGCTCAAGCAATTGCCAATTCCTATAAATTTTGAAATATGTCATCATTGATAATTTTTTATCCTTATATATTATTTAATCTCTTAGACATATTGGTTCCAAACTTGTATTAGGGCATGCTCCTACACAAAAACCTCTTCTACTAAACTCATTGGAAACCTTAAATTTAGGAAACTAATCCCCTTCATGCTTAGATAGGGTTGGACGAAATAGGGAAAAAAGGAAGATTGATGGAATTTAATCTTCTTATTAACACCCAATACATATGAGCCTCTAGATACCTTGTGTGAATGGTTTAGTACCTAAAAACAGGGGCTGTTTTCGGAATTTCAGTTTTAAAACATAATCCCATAGCTTATAATACATTTATGACAACATTTGAGTATAATGAAGCAACCAAACAATGGACATTTTAGCCTCGATGATTCAAACCCATAAATCTATCATGATAATAAATTAAACACATTTATACTGGTTAGCTTTGTTAACGTTTAAGCATTCCTTAGTGAACCTTGATTCCAAAAATCATCCACCCTCAACAAAATCCAACATGCAACACCATATTATATATTCCCTTTAGTATATGGAATATCTAGCCTTTATAGAAGTTTCAAACAGCTTTGCCCTTATCTAAGATAGCTCTACATCTAAAAATACAATCCAAGAATTTCGGACCTCTACATGCAATAGCATATCTCACTTTTAGAAATCCCAATCCAATCCTAGGTATGTTGGGTTTACTTATACCTTCCTTTTTCTCTCACTAAAATTGGACATACAACCACAATCTCCCCCACTGTTTGCATCAATCGAAGGAAATAATGGTGGGATGAATTTCTAGATGTTTACCTCCATTCAAGACTAGCCTTGCATGTGGGTGATCAACCGTTTACTCCTTCTTCGGCTCCTCTGATTCCTTTGCGTCTCTCTCTCTCTCTCTCTCTCTCTCTCTCTCTCTCTCTTCTTTTGGCCGAAAAGAATATGAAATGGGGAATGAATAAATGCTGAGTGCAATGGTTAAATGAGTGATGTAATGTGCTGGCGGAATTGAATATGAATAAGGAAATGGAGAATTGGTGTGGTGAGGTGGCGTCATTAGATTGAGAGGAAAAAATATGAGGTGTACGAAATTTAGAGAGGGAGAGGGTGCTAGGTGTCACATAATGGAAGAGGGTGTGTGTGATGTGGGACCAGCTCCAAAATTATCCCACTTGATTCTCTAAGAGACTTTTATTTACAACTTGGTCCTTTACTCATTCTGTTGCAAAAATTGGATAAGTGTTAAAAATTAATCCTTAATTCCATGTAAAGATTTTTCTTCCCTAATTAACTTTTCTAGGCTAAAAGTTATCCTCTAACTATTTTTCCTTAAATTTCTAGGAAAATAGACCCTAAAATCCAGAAAATAACTTTAAACTATTTAGGCCAAACTTTTCGTAATTAATACCCTCATAATGTTTCTAGATCCTCAAAATAATATTTTCATAACTTTTCCCCTAATTTTCACGGTCCAAAAATAATCTTTAATAATTATCTTAAGCTTTTTCTCACAATAAGTTTAAGACTTTTAGCTTTTATTGACTTGACAATCTACTTATCTCAGTCTTATTCCTAAACTTCTAGTCCCAAAATTTGGGGTGTTACAATAAGAGATAAGGGAAGAGAATATGCAAACAGAGATTTATACTAGTTCGGCCAATCGTTGACCTACGTCCAGTCCCCAAGCTTCACTTGAGATTTTCAATCCACTATCTTCTTTTAACTTGATTACACGCTCTGTACTCAAAGTAATCCTCTCACTAGGATTCACTTCCCCTTACAAACTGCAATCAATACACCCACTTGATTACACACTCTGTACTCGAAGTAATCCTTTAACTAGGATTCACTCCCCTTACAAGCTGTAATCAATACAATGGGTTTCCTACTCAAGATCACCCAATCTTGAGAAACTCTCGGATAGAATGTTTACAGATAAATCTTCTCTCTTAGAAGTGATTGTATAAACACTGAAGTACAATAATTGATCATCTCACTCTCTCTTTTGTAAAGTATATAAACATTGAGAAACAGAGTGTATGAGATAAATGTTTGATTCAGAATATCAGCATTTCTACAGTGCAAGCTCGTATCTCTGTTTGTCCATTTTGAATCCTTCTCCTTTTATAGTTAATGGAGAGCATTCAACCATTCAGAAATTCTTCCCATTCAGGATACGATCGTTGAATGTCTGTTGGAAGTAGCCGTCGAGTCACTTCGAAAATGTCCGTTAGAGTTAAAGTGTGAAGTGTCTCGTAAATCACCGTCAGTGTTTTTGGTCTTTGCAAGCATTTTCATTCCTTTTGTTTTGTCCGTTTAGAGATAGCAATTAATGCGCAGGCGGAATATCAGTAAATGTTTTACATCGATCAGAGAAATGGTTACAAAGGATATCACTAGTTTTGGCAACTGCATTTAATGCTTCTCTGACACACAATTGCTTTATACAAATTTGTTGTTAATCCATGATAAAATCATCTGAAACTCATTAGCAAACTGATTAAAAGCAATTAGCAATAGTAATGAGTAATGATATATAGAAATTAAATCACACACGATGATTTAGGATTTACGAAGACAGTGAATTTCAAAATAGTGGATGATCATGCTCGAGCAAGACTGTATGTATGCTCGGGCAACAGTATACGCGATATTCTTGAAAGAGTAGAAATCACCCTATGCTCGAGCAACTAACTAGGCTTGCTCGGGCAAGCTTCTCTTGTTGTCTTTTGAGAAATAGTTTTTGTCGCTGATGCTTGAGCAGGAAAATCTTCATGCTCGGGAAAGAGATGAGCAGAGGCGAAGAATTACACATTCAGTGATGCTGCTCGAGCATGACTTCTCTTCTGCTCAGGCATGGTGCTCGAGCATGACATATTCATGCTCGGGCTAGAGTCTTCCAGAGGCTAAGAATGAGAATATGATTGATGCTGCTCGGGCACCCTTTTACCTCTGTTCGAGCATGGTACTCGAGCATGCCGTTTACTCTGCTCGGGCATGACTTTTCAATTTTCATATTTTTCCTTTACCCCAATGATGCTCGAGCACGCTAGTTGCTCTGCTCGAGCATTCCTTGTCCAGCTATTAAATTATGCTTGAAGCATTAAGTTCTTTGAGGCTTCTGATCATGTGTGAATAAGCATAATACTCTCCAATACAAAGCTCAACTTCCAGAATCTAGAGACTTTCAAGAAACAAGAATATTGGCAGCACAATAGTAAATTTCCAGTAAGCGTAGTGTCTTTGATATGGCTCCAAATTTGACAAACCACCCATGCTCAGAAATATCTTCAAGTCTTCTTTCCAATGCAAGAAGAATCAGCTCCAAACTCATTGTATTTCGTCTGTTATCATCAGATGAATGGAGGTTGTTCTTAATCAGCATTGTTTCCAACATCCTGAACTTACTGTCAACTTTAAAACATCATATCTCCTTCAATTGATCTTTGTTTTTCATGATTTTGATGGGTTTGGAAAGGTATGTAATTCTAGTTTCAAATGGCACCGGTTTCAGCTCAATTGGATTTGTATATTAGGAGATACGCTCAAAATACTGAAAATGGTTCTGGATTGTGACATTGATTTTTGTTGCAACTTATACAATTCATATCTCCTTGATCTTAACTCATTTGGACTTGAATTTTATATCCCAATGACGCATCAGGAGTCTAGGTTCATATGAAACTAGTTTCACCTCAATCTGATTCCTGGTTTGGGAGATATCATCGACTAGTGCAGAGGTCGCCAGCTAAAACGCGAAACAGAGGTGAATAGAGTGCTGAAAAACGACCTTACTGGAGCAACATATTTTCTCTGCTCGAGCATGCTGTTTGAGCAGGCATTTTTATGCTCGAGCATGAGTGGATTTTATGCGTGATAGGAGCTGGAAATGTACCGTGCTCGAGTATGACATTGTTGTGCTCGAGCATGACTTCAGGAATGCAATTGTAGCTTATTTTAACTCCGATTGAGTCATTTCAACTTCCACTTGATCATGGAGACTTCTAGAATCAATCTTGGAACTTGTATAGTGATATTCTCATTCCATTCATCAAGTTCTTCCATCTTCCATCTCTCATCTTGATCATTCTTCTTCTTTTAACATAGACTCATCATTCTCTCGTAAGTTCTACCTTCTTCAATATTTCCTCTTCTTCTTGAACTTAACATTTTCTCCAATTTCTTCTTTCTGAAATCTCTTATCTCCTTCTTGTTCTATAATTCAACTTGGACTAATCTACATTAATTATAGTAGTTAGTCAATGTAGGAGATAAATATATTATACAAATTTTTTGTTCTTAAGAATGACATCTATATAAGACATCATCAAAACAAATAATATCCAACAGATCTGAAATGTTATCTACGGAGCTTAAAATATGGTATGTTTGCTGAACGTCAAAAGAGGACATCACCAGTGCTTTCATGTGACTTACAACCAGACAAGGGAGAGAAGTCAATTATGCTACTTCATTTGAGCCTCCAAGCTTTTAATAGTCTGGTCGTATTCCTTCCTTACTCTTTTACTTGCATTACTTGTTGTTATTGGTTAGACCTATATTTTGCATTGAGGACAATGCATGATTTAAGTGTGTGGGAGGGATTTTGTTCTTACTTTTGGTTTTTGTTTTTAAAATGAGAAAAAGAAAAATATTTTGGTTCTTGCTTTGATTTTTGTTTCTTGTTTTCAAGAAAAGAAAAGAAAAAATAAATTAATGTTAAACCGCAAGTTTTAAGTGACTTTGGTATGATGCATTCTTGATTTGAAAATTGATTGATCATGTTTTGAGTTGGTGAACCTAGTTGCAGTGAATTTGACTTTGGTGAATTTAGGCTAGTGATCATATTCCAAATGAGATTTTGAGCCTAATACATATATTTTTTAGTGTGTACCCATATCTCTTTACTTGATCTAGAACTTGACTTGAATCTTATTTGAGGCCACATTCTATGCATGTGTATTCATAAAAATAATAAAGACATTCACTTCATTTTAGTCAGATAAGCTAAAAAGCCTACCATTTTCATCCATATATCCTTTGTTTAGCCCTTTGAGCCTATATTTTTTTGTTATGTTAAATCAACACCCATAGCCCAAAAAAAAATTAAAAAATCTCTACCCTTTTAAATGTCTTGGGAGTTGAAGAGCATTGCATTATCTATTTTGGATGGAAGAACATGCATAAAATTAGGAATTGGGTCATTGTGAAAAATATGGTGGTTATCTTCAAAATGAGAAAAAAAAAGAAGGAAAAAGGGAAAAAGGAAAAAAAGAAAAAGAAAAAGAATGATGACTCAGTTCGGTTAGGTTTGAATTCTTGCATCCCATATTCTCTATTGTATCATTCTCTTCATCTTTTAAGATATCTAACTTTGTTTTTTTTCCAAACAATGTACCCTTCTTTTCTTAACATTAGCCCCATTACAACCTAATAAAAGTCCTTTGGATTTATGCATGCACTTGCTTTATTAGTGGTGGAGAATTTAGATTCTTGTCAAGCCTATGGAAAGAGTATTGGATAGGGATGAATTTGAGTGTAAACACAACCGTATACACTCTTGAGTGAAGAGTGTCATACACATTATCCTATTATTTGTCAAGTAAATTGCCATGATGTTTGTTTTCTTAATTCATGAGAAGATCACTTGGACAAGAGATGTGTTGAAATACTTTTGTTTACTTTTTGCTTGTGGTTGGAACATTCATTTTGGAAGTTTTATTTAATTTAGTTTATTTTTCATTGTTGTTCTCCCTTGGCCTTGATTTGTTTTGCCCAGGAGTGCAAATGATAAATGTGGGGGAGTTGATAAATCCCAATTTTAATATATTTTATCCCGCCTTATTCATTTATTTTGGGGATTATTTTAGGCTAATTTGGATTTATTATATAATATTTGGATTTTAGCCAATTTTAGGAAATAATATAAATCAGAATTAATTATGAGATTATTGGGCTTAAATTATTAGTATTCTAATTGTTATCTTGTGATTGAATAATATTTCTAAATATATGATAGATCACGATTTTATTTAATTCTTGCAGGATAAGGAAAAGCATATTGGAAGATCCTACGATGCGAATTAACCTTGGACGCTAAAAGAAGATCTAATGGTGGAATTTGTTGGGCTTCTTAAAATTTAATGGGCTCAAGTTGGTACCCAAAACTCTCCCCTCCTTTTATAAAATTAACCTAGCCGCCACCACAGAACAGACGCTCTCTTGGAGAGCTGCAAACACGCATGTTCAAGAATTGGGAAGCAACTGCAACACGCACAGGAAGGATTGGATTCATTCATCCATTCATTCATGACCGTACGCAGGCCCACCACCGTTCAATTGATTGCCATTTAATCCACATCTACACTATTTCCCAGGAAGTTGTCACCATGACCGTGGCTTTCAACAAGGAGTTTGAAGAGGAGATTTTCATGGTAGCTTAAGCCCTTTTAGGAGCCAACTTGGGAGGAGCATGGAAGAAGCTAAAGCCTTGGAGCTTACACTTGAAGACCACATGGGAGTATTTTTCCTTTTATCGATTTATTTGAAGACTTTGAAATTATTTAGTTTTAGATAATTTTGAGTTGTTTCCTTGAGAACAATCTAGTTTTAGATTGTAAACATATTATTTAATTTGGATTAAATTGATAATTTGGATTTGAATTGTGCTAAGATATTTGCGGGGATTTTTGCTAGCAAACCATTTGATTGCCAATTATATTAATAATTGATTTTTCATTATTGATTTAATTATCAATCTAAGTTTATCCTCTTGGTTGTTTAATTAGGTTGGTTAATTGTCTAGTTGTTTAATTAGGAAATTGTGAACATAATTCCCAAAACTATCTTGGAACTATTTTCACTGGTTTTAATAAACTAGCGTTCATTCCATTATGAGTTTTATAATACTGGTATTGTGATACAGAAAGGACGTATATCCTAAGGAAAAGTGTTAGGGTTTGGTTAAGTTAAGACCCTAGAAATAGGAGAGATAGCACATAATATGAGTTCTATTGCTAAACTCTAGGACTTCTGATATAGAAATTGGAGTCTGAATTAAATCCCTACCCAGTGTTTGGGAATTTAAAACAAAAACTGTATTGAGAAGACAGTACTGCTTAAGTTTCCCTGTAGGAATAGTAATTTACTAAGTTACCTGAGGGGACAATCCCTGCCTAGTAGAGGTTGGACACCATGTGTGCAACGGAGCGTGGTTCTGGGGACGGAGGTCTTTGACTGAGTCCTTGACGGTGGTGGTCCGTTACATAAAAGGGGAAAGTACCCATCATTTTTGGGGAGGCAAATATGCCATACTAGTACCTATGAGAGTTGTTGGTACCCAGTGGTATGTGTACCGGTAATAGTACCATAGAGCCGATAGGCGCTTTGAGGTTAAGTGTGCTTAGGTGAGTGAAATCTCAGGATTCTTAACCCCTGAGAAGTTAGCATAAGGATTTAAGATCCTTTACACTAAAGCCTGAATACCTTGCAGTATGAATCATGGTGATCCTTTGGGATACCATGAGCATAGATAGAGTGATGATAGGCTTGAAGTAGAGACAGTGCTTAGGTCAAGGTATGACTAAGCATTGCCTAAGTGTTGGAAATTATGCCCTAGGGGCAAGTCACTCTCCATTTAGTTATCACTTCATTTGCATGTTTATAGTGATAGCTGATCCCTGGATATACTTATAGATTATCCTAAATGTCCCTAGTCGGTCATCTACGCGGGAGCGAAGATGAAATAAGACCAGTATGAATTTGATGAGTATGGAGATATGAGTCAAAGTCATGGGCACTTGTAGAAGTACAAGGTGCTAGACCGACCCACTATGAGAAAGCTGCATGGATTTTTGTCATAAGCTTATCTCATGTATAACCACATCACAACGCCCTATGACCTGAGATCATCATGGATTCCTATATGATGAGTCACTGTTCTTTGACCTAGTCAAAAGTCACCTTTGACCGGGTGATGATAAATGCTTGGATCGGGATCAGTGATTCTCATGGAGAGGAATGTGAATGTCAAGATGGAATTTGTCCCTCACATTTGTAGAGAGATAATACTGAGCCCCTCGATGAGTGAGTCTAAGAAATGTACGGTCGTACTGTGATGGAAAGGAGTTTCCATTTCACTTATTAGACTACTCGATAATCGAGAAAGTAATGGTCAAGAAAAGGAAGTTGACATTATCCATGCCTCATCCTTGACCAAATTATCGCGTGACAAAAGGGACGTGACATGGTTGTCACGATAGGTAGTATCGTATCATCGATCCCCATATGAATTGGGTAGTCGCAATGTCTTCACAGAGGCGGCTTTGCGACTTGTGGGCTAGTACAAAGATTGGCCCACTACCAATCTCATGTGGGCATGCTTGAGGTCGCACACAAGAATAGCCCAACACGAGCAAAAGTGTCCAGATTCATTGAATCTTAGATACGTCTAAGATTTAATGAATCGTATTTATCGGGGTGAATATTATGTATATTAATATTATATATATTAATATAATATTATATATATTATATTAATTCGAAATTAAATAATATAATAATATTAAATAATGATTATAATATTATTATATAATATTTGTTTAGTATTTAATTTATTTGATAAATTAAATATCTAAGACAAATAGAGATATTGTATCTCATGTTTTAATTTTAGAATAAAGATATCATATATCTATTTAATTTAAATTGAGATATAGTATCTCGTGATTTAATTAAATAGATGAATATCATTTCTCGGATTTAATTTATAGAGATAAATTAAATTAGAAGGCTTTTGATTCGGATTAAATAAATATATTAGATTAGATCTATTAGATAGATTTAATTAAAATATTTTAATCCAGATTTGAAATTCGAAATTCAAAATTAATGAGGATTAATTTCGAATATAATACGCTGATCGGGTTTGAGAAAACCTACGGGACTTTTGTCAAGCTTATGAAAATCCGCGAGAAACCCTAGAGCAAAAAGAGCGAGACGCACGGTTCGAAGGCGCTAGCACGCTATGCGTACGTGTTGGAAGCTATTCGTGTGGATACCGTAGGGAGGAGACTCGTAGAGTCCGCTCCTAGATGATCGAGAAGGTAGCCCACGTGATCAAATCGAACGTAAGAAACGCTCGAATTTCGCATAGGTATGATTCGGACTCTTTAACCTTGATTTAAACGAGGTTGAGCGATCCTCAGAAGGGATTCGTAAAAGTTTTATAATTCCGCTGCGTGTACGGATCCCAACACTAAGTTCCAGTACTTGAGAGTAGGAACCCTGAGAAAGTATGATAGAGGTTACCTTAGGTTTCAATACCTGAGAGTTAGTTCCTTAATGGAACCATACGATAGACAAAACCCTAGTAGCCATGAGTTATGGTTTTAAGGTTGGACCGATAACTGATTGAACCATATTTTATATGAATTTTTATAATTAAATTGGGATTCTTAATATATTTTGTCTTAGTTGTTGAGCTTAAAATGTCTTTCTTATGATAAATTGAGATTAAGAGTAAATATATTAAATTAGGATTAAAAAAGGCAAAATTGTCAATAAATTGTAATTACTCTTGATCATTGATTTTTATGAGAATATTTCATACTAGATTAATTATTTTTGATTGTAGGTCGTTGAAGAAATTAAATCAAATTTAAAAATGGAAGTTGGAGCACAATATGCAAAATTTCAGTTTAGTCCCTCTGTGAAACCTTTTATACTTTGCAGATTGGTCCCTGGTCAAAACTTGTGTTTTGACCAAGAACCAAAATTAGGTTCAGCTTAATTAATATATACAGAGACACACATCCAGAGCTGTGGGTGCGCGCCGCAGAGAGAGAGAGAGAGCTGATAGTCTTCCTTCCATCCACCTTCCTTCTTCTTCTTGCCGGTGACTCCATCCACCACCGAGTCCGCCGGTGAGCTACATCTTCACTTCACCTTCTGCACCGGTGAGCAACCACGCCTTCACTGTTCACCACTGTAGAAGAGGCGAGAGAGGGGAGCCCTAGATCGCAGAAGCTTTAGCGCCGGCGAGCTCCGTTGCTTATCACACCATCCTTCATTGCCGGTGAGATCGAGTTTTGCAGAGCCTCAGAACCACCATCGTCGATCTCTTGCTTCACCGCCACCACTATTCTTCCACCCTCAGTCTGCTTCCATTCTCATACTCCATCGTCGGCCTCCCTTTTCCATTTTCTAGCGAACATTGAGACAGCCAACAATCACAGGCAAGAACGTCGTGGCAACAAGGAGCTCGCTCTTCTCCACCCTTGACCTTCACTGCTAGATTCTGGCGAGTGTTCAACTTTCCGGTAAACATTCTCAGATTCTGGTGAGATGATGAGTTTTCCGGCTAGTTCTCAAATTGCAATAAGAGGCTGATCTCCTTGCTTCTTGGTGATGATGATTTATTCTTGAGCTCTAGACTACATAGGGGAGTTTCCTATCATTCCATAATCTAGATTTATATGTATTGATTGCTTAGATTTAAGAATTGTTGTGTATGATTCTGGACTGAGATTGATGATTATTGTCTCTATTTGTTTGATATTTGTGATTGAGATTGGATTTGAATTATGAAGATTATATTTATTTGAATTACTTTGTGGTTGCATTGAGACTATGTTGATTAGCGTGATATTGTCTAATTAATGTCGTTAATTTGTGCATTTGAGGGACTGATTAGTACTCAATTCCAAGAAGACTCATTTTACATTATTCCAATCTTAATTACACATTAAGTGTTTTAAACAATTTCTTAAGAGATAGTAGCTAACTACGATTGTAGGAGTTACTATTAATTGAGAACATTGGACTTAAGTGATATCTTGAGGTTTTTCCAATTAAGACATAATGAGTTTCAACTCCCATAATTTTTGAGCAAGGATAGCCACTTCTTCATTACCAAGAGCATCCATCATCTATATTTCCATTTTCATATTCCTTTCCCTTTTATAAAAATACCAAAAATAATAATTAGCATTTAATTAAATTGCATTTCCATTCTTTTAGTTTATTAATCTAAAAATCCAAAACCCAATCCCCCATTGTTTTCATTGCATTTGCATGACATTTAGATTACTTAGGATTCAATAAAAGGCTCCTCGAAAAGAGAGAATGATCCTAGGTTTGTCTATACGCAATCGTTGGTTAATTATTGATTGTGGACCCCAAGGCTAATGACAAAAGTCTTCATCAATAATCGTAGTGATGTTAGTGGCTAATAGATTCCCTAAGAAGTGGGTAGTTACCCGATAGGGAAAGTTGAGTTAAGGATGTTGCCTGGAGTTGGACAAATAGTGAAAATCCACAAATAGAATGACCTCAGATGAGATGGAAGAATTGAAGACAGTAGATTACAGAACCACTAAGGGTAGGAACCTGATAAAGATATGAGTTTTTGTTATAACGGTACTTTAATTCAGAGACGAACAACTGAAGATAGTACTGCTTATGGGAAGTTTTGATCGAAGGGGGCTACCTACGGGGAGTTCTGATCGGAAAGGGCTACCTACAGAGGGTTTTGACCGGAGGAGCTGACCAATCGGAGGGGTTGAGTGAAGCGCCGAGTGAAGTACCGTGGAGTGGAGCCATCGTGATGTCAAACCGAAGAGTGGAGCCGCCGTGACAACCAACCATAGAGTAGAGCTACCAGTGTATCGGTTCTCAAGGTAAGTACATTGTAATAAGTCTCACATCGAATAGGTTCCTTAGAGAAAAGGTTTATGTAATCCAGTATATCACCATGGGGTGCTCCAGTGCTGTATAGCATATATTGTGCTATGATATCCAGGCAGGAATTGAACTCGTACAAGAAGATATTCTATTTGTGAACAAATTCCCTGAGATGTTTCTAAAAGCTCTCAACGGATTATCACCAGTAAGGGAAGTTGAATTCACTATTGGGTTGATGCCTGGCACCGAACCAATATCAAAGGTGTCGTATCAGATGGCTCCAAATGAATGAGTTTTTGAGAGATGAAAGCGCACACCAAAACGAATACACCAATCCGGGAATTATGATTCCTACCACATCGGGAGGGTGTATGGCCCACGATGATGGTCGACGGCACTGATGCCTGGTGACTTAACTCCAGTCCAGTAGATTCGGAAGTACGTAAGACCAGAGGGATGCGATAGTCGTGGATCAGTTGGATCCGGTGGTTGTAGTTGAAGCTGCACGAGATTGGGGTATGTCCTTGTGAGGACAAAGTGGTGATGTGTACCTCTCAAATGTTCATGGTGGGTAGTAGGACCTTTGGGACCAGTGTGTCCATAGCTCATTGGACATGTATATGTTTGATGAAAAGCCCTAAGTCTTGTGAGACTATTGTGTTTATAGGCTGGAAGAAGCCCACAGTGGTTAGACAACGAATACCGGGAAGTGTCTCAAAATTTTTGTGAAACCTGAGGATAACGGGCGATGTTCGAAATAGCCGGAAGATTAAAGTAGAATAGATTAAGCATTCTATGGATGGCTTTAGTAGCCAAGGACAAAGGTCCAAATGCGTTTAGTTAGTGATGACCTTCTAAGATTAGTTTTCTGGTTCCTCAGTAAGGTTTAAAGTTGAATATTTTAAACTTTCCAATACACTTGCTATATTTGAAATTTCGGAATTGATTTTTCAAACATGTGAATCTTTGAAACTGCGTTTTCGAATGAAATGTTTTCAAAAAGTGATCATTATCTTTTTGAAATAATGTTGTCTCATGAAAGAGGTTTGTTAGAACCCAAAGTTTGAAAATGAGTTTTCAACTATGTTGTGGTAAAGTTAGTACATAACTGGGAGGCCAAAAGCTGTTGTAGATGTACACGGTTTGCTGGGTTTTACCATATGTTTTAGAATGTTTGAAATCGCTGGTCTTTGATAAAGGATCTTTTAGAACAAAGAGTTTTTGAGGGATTTGTTTTGAGAGAATGAAAATTGCACCAACAGTGAACGCACCCAATCCATAACATTTCGCCTTGTAGGGCGTATGTTTTGCTTAGTAGAACCTGGCTATCTATGGCTAGAATGAGTTCTGGTAGATAGGGTTGCTACTTTATGTGCCAGTGCAGACGCTAGGTCTCTTATGGGAGGGGCAGAAATTCTCCCACATCGATTGACGGTATTGTTGATGCTTGGTGACTCGATTTGAGACCAAAGGGATACAGAGGCCGGATTTAGGGATTGGGATAAGTCACTCGATGTACCAAGTGGTTGAAGTGGTGGCATATGCTCTCAATTGTAAAATTTTGTAAATTATCCCACTCACAAATACTTGCCGGTAGTCAAAGTTTTCTAAAAACCACTCCGGCAGTGAATGTGTTTTCACAAATTTGTTTTGGTAGTGATTAAGTTTGAAAATGTGAAAGCACTATTACTTTTGGTATAGTGCGCATTGTGAAATGTTCTGAGACCACGGAAAATTTTCAATGTGTGAAAATTTGAAAATGAGACAACATAATGGTTTTGGGTGGCGATGACATGATTGTCGATGCTATTGTGTTGAAAAGGCAAGCGGTGTAGTTGGAGTTTGTGATATAGGAACAAGAACTATTAGAAAGGTCTAGAACATTGAACTATAGTTAAGCTAGATAGTAGTTTCAGCTTTAGTGCTAAGTAAGTGAAAGTAGTCTAAGAGCTTGAATGGGAAAGGCTCGGATGAAATAGACGAGCAGATGCTCTAGGAAATAAGACCTGATGTGCACGTGTGCACGGGGCGGTGTCCCTAGGACATAAGACCGGTGATACTAAGCACTGTGTGAAATGCTGATTGTCATGGTGACTTTAGACTAGTATGTCTACAGTACATCTTGAGTTTGGCAAAATATTCATTGTACCAGGTGATAGGTGAGATGCATAAGGCCTAAGGATGATTTCCTAGGTGGTGAGGCTAGAATCTCCAGTGCTATGGTAATAGATTGAGCTGGAAGGCCAATATGTGATAAGTCGAGAGGTTGAATAAGTCAGGTAGTGAAGCCTGCGTAACCAAGTGTTGTGATGGTGGACAAGCGGGTCCTGTGTTTGAATACTATACTTGGATACAAGATGAATGAGATTAGAGTGTATGCTATGTAAGCATGCATAGGAAAGAGAATAGACTGGATGTCTATTGTTTTTTTTCCAAGTTTACACGTTCAATGGTTTTAATCCAATGGTTTAAAGGAAAGATGAAGTTTTGGATCTCTTTGTTAATTACCACTTTTACCATTGAACTTTCCCTATAAATAGAGGCTTCACACTCTTCATTTCTTCACACCAAATCCAAGCAAACATCTGATCCTAAGTGAGGGTGAGAGTTTCTTGGAGCAAGAAGGAAGAAGGAGCAAAGTTCTTTAAGGGTAAGTCTCTAGTTCTTGAGCCTTATTATTAATTTTTGGTAAAATGTTAGTTTAATTTAGAAAATGGTAAAATAAATTCTCATGCTTGTTTTTAGGCCTCATTGCATTGAAAAATTCCTAATGAGGTAAAAACATGTTGGGAAATAATTTTTTAGATATTAATGGAACAAGATTTGTGAAAATTGTAGATTTTTCGGTTTTAAATCCTGTGAAGTCAGTGAAAAGGATGCTATTATTTTATATAGCAAATAAAGTCATTAAATCATAAAATTTTACAGGAATAAAGTAGACATGTAGGGTTTTCCCAATAAATAAAATATGTAGGGTTTTGAGTTGTACACAAGGAGTAACATATTTTTGAAGTTAAGCTAATTTTTGGGTTTTTAATCTGAACAGCGGTGAGAAAATATGAAACTGGGAATGATTCTTGATGTTCTAGCTTCTGGGAATATTTTTCCTTGACAATAGACATGTCAAGGGTTAAGAGGAATTTTATGGAACCTCATTTCTATTTTTTTATAATTAATTATGATTTTTCAAAGTTGCAAAAAAATCTGCCCAGAAAATCCAGCATTTCGTTTTTGAGAAAGTGTAAGGGTAAAAATGGAATAATTAATCCACTAAGGGTAGAAAGGTAAAAATAAACCTTTAGGATATTATTCTAAGCAATATGATATTTATCACAATATCATATAATAATCCGACGGTAATATATAGGATATCCGGGAAGTCCGGAGTTGGATTCAAGTGTCGGGCATGTTGGTAACTACGCGGTGAAAGGTACGTATGCGTACAATAACTTTAACTCTGATGTGGCTTGTATGCATGTATATGATTGACTGATTCATGAAGTCGTGGATAAGACTAGATCTTGGGTCATGCACCGTGACTAAGTTTATGGGGCTTAGTTCACCTGTTCATATACATTCAGTTTGTGCGGGTTATAGTCATGATAATGTCGTAGGGTTGTTTTCCTAGCGCTGAGGACATCGAGGAGTTGTCGTGGCACTGGTTAGTGAAAATGTTGCAAACATTACATTTGTTGTGTGCTATGTATTGTTGTGCTGTTAACATTATATTTGTTGTGTGTTATGTATTGTTGTAACCTTACATCTGATGTGTGCTATGTATGGTTGATGCTAAAATGTATTGAATATTTGTCATATATACTGTTATTACTTGAGGATGAGGTTAACTGTTACCTGAGATTCAGGAAAACGAACCAGGATGTAAGAAGACGACAGGGACGGAGCTTTGAAAAGGCACCAATGGACGGAGCCGAGAAGAGGCGTTGGTTAGAGCGAATGCCAGAAGAGGTTCATCAGTGTATAGTTTCTAGCATGAATCCGATCGAGTTGTTTCAAACCATTTGGTGCTTAAACTAAGAAAGGGTCAATCTATGTGGTTCATTCATAAGTCGTCGTGAAAGACGGGGAGACTTCCACTAGACTTTACCCGGCCTGGCCAATGGGTTTGATTAACTATATTGGGTTCTAAGCCACAAGTCTAGTTAAGGCTTGGTTTAAGATTGTATAGTTACTATGTAAGAGTTGTAATTATACAAGTTATGTATTATTGTATCACATAAATATTCCTTCGGGAAATTTTTAATATAACCAGCTTATGCCTGGGCATTTTATATTAGTTAGTCATTGCCCAAACGTAAGTGCATGCTCTCTGTTCCGCATTACTCTGAGCTGTAGCATCGTATTCCTAGATACTACGTGTCAACGGACACATAAAGTGGTATGGAATTTGGGGTGTTACAGGAAATGTGAAAGAACAACTTACAAAAAATCAAATTATATGAATTACAGAAAAAGTACCTTGAAGAATTATTAAAAGATGAGGATGTTAATTCGTACAATTTAAAATATACTTTTGTGAAAAGTAGGCTTCATCGTAGAAGAATTCTTTTCTTTCTTGATGATGTCAATAATTCTATAGCAATTGAAGATTTAATCAAGTATGTGATTAGTGAAAGTGGAGCTAAATCACCAAGAGGGGGGTGAATTGGGGATTTTAAAAACTTTTTCAGCTTACTCTGTTTTTGTACACTTAAACGAGAGATGAACTAAGTAGAGGGTAGAATAGCAAGACACAAGGATTTATCTTTGGTTCGGTCCAATCCCTTGACCTACGTCAAGTCCCCAGACTCTCTGGGATTTTCACTATCTCAATTGATTACACACTCTGTACTCAAGAGTAATTCTCTCACTAGAACTTACTCCCCCTTACAAGTTGCAATCAATGAACCCAATCACCAAGTCCCTTGACTTGTGATTCCTTTACAATAAATGATTTACAATCAATAAACTCTATCTAAGAGTAGATAATGATAAACACTGAAGCTTAATGTATCAACAGATACTTTATACAAGAAAACTCAAGAGTAGTTGGAAACTTGAATGATTTTCGTTTTCTATAGTCTTTGTTGTTGAGAGGAATTGAATGCAGCTCTATTTATATCGAGAGTGCATTAAATGACCGTTGTAATCCTTCATATAACCGTTGATAACATTAACCAAGGTTACGGGTTCGGTTTTGGTCTTCTTCTCTCTCTCTTCACTTAATCCATTTGGGCGAAGTTTAGAGTTGACTTCTAGTAAATAAATCCGTTGGAGTAGCAGCTGCTGGATGTGGTAGGTAGGCATTAATCCTTTGTAAGCGTGTGCAGAAGGATTACCCAAAAGTATGCAACTTTCTGGGTTCAGCATTTAATGTTCTGACATGCTTTTTGCTTTTGCTTTAAATCTTCATTTAATCTCCTCTAATCAAGCTGAAATTCACTAACAAAGTGGTTAAACATAGCTGCGAATATTAGAGAATAATAATGACAAGTATTAAGATCAAGCAAATAAGTTTTCACAAATTCGTTCAATTTGATTTTCAAAACTCGCGACCAATACTTGAGTATGTTCTTCAATACTTGAGTATTGCACTGTGCACTAATATGAATACTTGAGTATTCGTCTTCCAGAGAAGGCACTACATGTCTTGAGCGTTTGGACAATTTCTATGAGTAGGACCAATACTTGAGTATTGAAACCAATACTTGAGTATTGAACTTTTTATGTGAAAATAAGTTTAAGTCCAAAACTTCAATACTTGAGTATTCAAATCAATACTTGAGTTTTCAAAACATTTGAAAAAGAGCCAAGCTCTCGTATGCCCAATACTTGAGTATTCAACTCAATACTTGAGTATTGAAACAAATACTTGAGTATTGACTCATAGTGAAAAACTTGAGATGCTCTCTGTTAGCTCAATACTTGAGTATTGAAACCAATACTTGAGTATTGCGCATTTTGCGAAAGAATGCACCATTCACTGTCAACTTTCGAGGGTCATATCTCCCTGGTCTGAACTCCGTTTTGGTTCTTTCAACTCTTCATGGAAAGATCTGTGAGTCTACTTTCATATGCCACCAATTTCAGCTCAATCGTATTTGTCTTTTGTGAGTTACACTCAAAACATTGAAGCTTGGTTTGCTGTGTAGCGTGGATGTTTCTGTCAACTTGTACAATTCATAGCTCCCTCATATGAACTCCTTTGTGCTTGAATTTTATATCAAAATGACACATTGGGAGTCTAGTTTCATATGCCACTGATTTCACTTCAATCTGATATTTGGTTTAGAAGATATCATCGAATTATCAGACATCGCCCATGCTGAACGTGAAACAGAGCTGATCAACGCTGCATACTCGAGTATTGACTCAAGTATTCAATACTTCACTTGATACTCGAGTATTGACTCAAGTATTGCTAGTCCAGAGAGGCCAGAAATGCTGAGAACACTGGATACTCGAGTATTGACTTGGATACTCGAGTATTGACATTCCAGAGACGCCAGAGAAGTTGAAGACACTCCAATACTCGAGTATGGATGAACATACTCGAGTTTTGACTCCTAAAGCTGATTTTTCCTTGTTTTAACTCTAAATTGAGTCATTCCAACTTCCATATGATCTTGGAGGCTTCTAACATCAATATAAGAACTTGAATAATGATATCTTCATTCCATTCAACAAGTTCTCCCTTTTTCCATCTCCCAACTTGATCATTCTTCATCATTCAACTCTTTCTTTCTTCTCTTCTCTTCTTCATTTTATATCATTCAACTTGTACTCATCATTCTCTGCACTATTCATGTGTACTCCACAGTAGCCCAAATATGATGAAGCTTTATTCCAACTTCTTATTGATCATAGAGACTTCCATTATTAAACTTTGCATCTACATTAAATATAAGAATTAGTCAAAGTATAATGTAAATGTAGTGTGCAAACTTTTTGCTCGTAATAATGGCTTCTATATTAGACATCATCAAAACTAATCATATCTAACAATTAGTTTGGGGAAGGAAGTAGAATTATTATCACATTAAGAGACAAGCAAATTCTTAAAAATACTTGTGCATCTACAACATATCATGTTCTGTAGTTCGATTCCCGTCAAGCCCTTCTTCTCTTTAGTTTGAAAGCTTTTAAGAAAAATGACCATCAAAAAGCTATTTCGAGTTATCAAAGTGGGTAGTGGATAATTGTGAAGGAAATGTTGGAAATTATGCCCTAGGGGCAAGTCATTGTACTTTAAACGTTTTTGTGATTTAAAGAATTCTCCTTTAGTTATAATTTCATTTTCATATTTATAGTGATAACTGATCCTTGGATATATCTTATAGATTATCCTAAATGTCCCTGGTTGGTCATTTACGCGGGAGCGAAGATGAAATAAGACCAGTATGACTTTGATGAGATATGGAGATACGAATCAAAGTCATAGGCACTTGTAAGAGTACAAGGTGCTGGACCGACCCGACTATGAGAAAGTTTGCATGGATTAAGTCATAAGCTTTTCTCATGTATAACCACGTCACAACGCCCTTTGACCCGAGATCATCATGAATTCCTACATGATGAGTCGCGCTCTTTGACCTAGTCAAAAGTCACCTTTGACCGGGTGATGATAAAGGCTTGGATCGGGATCGGTGGTTTTCATGCGAGGAGGAATGTGAATGGTCAAGATGGAATTTGTCCCTCACATTTGTAGAGAGATAATACTAGGCCCCTCGATGAGTGAGTCTGAGAAATGTATGACCATACTACGATGGAAATAAGTTTCCATTTCAATTGTTAGACTACTCAAGAATCGAGAAAGTAATGGTCAAGAACATGAAGTTGACATTATCCATGCCTCATCCTTGACCAAATTATCGCGTGACAAAAGGGACGTGACATGGTTGTAGGATAGGTTGTATCGTATCATCGATCCCCATATGAATTGGGTAGTCACAATGTCTTGCTAGAGGCCGCTTGCAACTTGTGGGCTGGTATAGTTTTGTCCCACTGCCAATCCCATGTGGGCCTACAGGGTCACATACAAGAATAGCCCAACACGAGCAATAGTGTCCAGATTCATTGAATCTTAGATGTGTCTAAGATCTAATGAATACAACATTTAATCTAGGATGGATATATATATAATTTCAAAATTAAATAATAATATTATTATTTAATGATATTATTATATAATATTTGTTTTGTATTTAATTTATCTTTATTTGATAAATTAAATATTTAAAACAAATAGAGATATTGTATCTCGATTTAATTTTTGAATAAAGATATCATATATCTGATTTAATTTGAATTGAGATACATTATCTCATATTTAATTAAATAGATAGATATCATATCTCATATGTAATTTATAGAAATAAATTAAATTAGAAGGCTTTTAATTCGGATTAAATAAATAGATTATATTAGATCTGTTGGACAGATTTAATTAATGCTATTTAAATCTAAAATTCGAATTTCAACATTAATTAGATTAATCTTGAATATTTTAATACGGCCCAATTAGGGTTTGAGAAACTCTATAATAAAGCTTTAGTCGTATTGATATAAAGAGAGAGACAAGCCGCGAAAGAAATCCTAAAGAAAAACGTGAGACACAAAGAAAGAAGGTGCTAGCATGCTGCCGTATGTGTTGGAGAGCTGTTCGGTGTGGATACCGGTAGAGGAAGTGGATTCGTAGAGTCGGCTCCTAGAGATTGATCGAGCAAGAAGGTGTTAGCCCACGTGTTTGCAAAGGACGCATACAAGTTCATATAGGTACGGTTTTCTAACGAACCCGATTTAAACGCCATTGGTAGATCCTCTCAAGGGATCCGTAAAGTTTTTTTTAAAAAAAATCCGCTGCGTGTACGGATCCCAACAGGAAATCCATTAGCTCTAAAAGTGTTGGGTTGCTTTCTTCATCGTAAAGGAAAAGACAAGCGGAAATTAAAGTTCTATGAAAATACTAAATCAAATTCTTGACAAGGACATTTTTAATGTATTGAAAGTGAGCTTTGATGGACTTGATGACACACAAATGAATGTATTTCTCGATCTAGCATTTTTCTTGAATGAAGCATGGAGGATTTCTCTGGAAGATTGTGCAAGACGTATATATGATTCTTCTGCATATATTGAGGTAGGTGTACTTAAAGAGAGATCCCTCATTTTATTTCTCTTCATCAAAAACTTCCAAAATATATTTGCACATTAACCCATTTTAATTGCATGTTACACTCTAATAAATCTAATGAAGAAAACTCATTAATTGTTTATTCCGTACAGGTACTATATATCATAATCTGTCTAGATAAAATAACAAAGAGATAAGATCCTAATCCCGATTGTACAAAGATAATTGATGATGATGATCTTCACTCTCTGTCAACTTGCTTCAGAAGTAAACTTGAACTTGCCCTTGCCCAATGCCATGGTCAACACACCAAGAAATTGTCCTTTTGTCCAAATCCTTATTGGTTGGATTTGTAATATCTGGACTTTCTGAATATCGACTAAATGCGCGATTAAGGGTAAGTTAAGGGCCAAATAAAATAATAGACAATAGACATACCAAGTTAACTTCATATTACCATCATCTCGGGTTGAAGTAAAGGAATATTTTTTTAGGGGTACGAAAGGGCAATTTTAAAAATTATGACCTGGCCTGAATTTAAAGAAAAATCTTGGAAGTTAGAGAATAATACCCTGGCCAAAATTTGAAGTTTGAGGTATAAATAAGAATATTATTTCAAAAAGGAATTTTAAAAAGTTATTAGAAATTTCCATCCCCTCCCCCCTCCTTGTCTTTTGTGCAAATGGACTGTTTAAGTTGAATTAACTTATTCTAATTTTTTTTTTTTTTTTACTTTTGAACATTTTGAAACTAATATTTTTAATAAAATATCAAAAAAAAAAACTTGACGTGAAATCAACTTTTCACTCTCATGGGGAAGCACGGAAGTTTGCTTGATAGCTTAGGGCCCGTTTGGATTGAAGCAAAGGTAAGAATAGAAATTAAAAGAATGAAAAGGAATGGAAAATATTTTGCCTCGATGTTTTTGGTTTGCACTAGAAAAAAATGGATTGATCATTTTTTTATTTCATTGGAAGAAAATAAGGTAGGAAAATGAGGCAAAATATCATTTTACCCTAAAAAATAAAATATTATTTTAAACCATACGCAGTGGAGACTCAAAGTGCACACTCGAGTGTGCACGCGAGTGCACTTACAAATTGAGTGGGCACTCGCATGCACACTCGAGTGTCACTTCTCTTCCTCCCTCATCCGCAACTCCTCTACCTTCATCGTCATGGGGTCTGCACCTGAAAAATATTCATCAACAATGATCGGAAATAAGAGTAGAAGGCGTTTGGGGTCTCTTCGCCGCCATGGGGTATGCGTCTGCGTTTGAAATTAGCTAAACAATTAAACCTTCATCGGCAACAATTAATGCGACGACGATTGAAGAAGAAAGAGAGGGGTTAAGTGGGAATTTTACTACCGTCAGAAAATGGGTTCCCACCAATAATAGAAGGAAAAGATATTCACATGGATCAAGGAAAATTGGCCGCCGCCAAAAAATATTTTTCTAGGAAAATGATGAACCAAACGGCCGCTGCCGGCAAAAAATCTGATTTTCCTTTTCCCTCCCCTGATTTGCAGCGATCCAAATGGGCCCTTGGTTCAAATGGACCAGGAAGCTAACAATGAGTTGTGTCTATTATATTATAGGCCCACTAGTGCAAAAATTGGTTTTAAGACCGCCTCATTTAGACCGGACTTTCGACGCCCTGGTCTTAAAGGTATGACCAGTGACAATTTTGTAAATATAAAGAACTTCTTATACTGGATCATTTTTTCATAGGTCTTAAATATATTATTAAGACCGTTAAAAACAAACCGGTCTTAAAAATGTTATTAAAAAAATTCAAATATCAATTACTTTATGGAGAAATCTCATACAGCCGAACTAATATTTTCTGCGGTCCAAAATAATAAGGAAAAAATTTAAATATAAAGGTAATAAAGTTTTAAGACCGAACATATTTAAAACCCGGTCTTAAAAGTTATTCTTTTGAGACTGGACATAAAATGTTGTCGGTACAAAATATAGAAAAAGAGTGTGGATACAAAATTAATTAGATTTAAGATTGGACTTTAATATGACTGGTCTTGAATGTTAAATATTAAGACCGTCTCTTTGTTTATCCGGTCTTAAAAATGAAGCGCCAAATATACATTTCTTCACGCGAAAGCTTTTGTTACTCTCACTGAAGAACCTCTGTTCACGTTGTGAAACCCTTCCTGTTGCATTACCTCTCTTCCTCGCCCATGTACCATTAGCCTCTGTTACTCTCTCATTTTCTCAGGCATTCCTCGCTTCCTGTCTCGAAAATGAATGGTGAAAATGATTCTATTCGTGTTCAAGGAACGCCAGTTACTGGTGTGACTGGTGTGAGTCAGAACGAACCCTCTTCATCTTACAATGAGCCTCGTAACCGCCCTGCACGCCGTAGTAGAAGAGACACACAAACGATGGATGTAACCCTAAGTCGGACTTCTGAGTCAAGGCTCAAGATTCAGTTTGATGAAAAGTTGGAACCTTTCGGTCCCAATAAATGCAAATATACTAGTTTTGTTAGCTATCTAGCACGCATCAAGGTTAGCATCTTGACAGATGAGTGGAAAAATGTGGACTTTGGCACAGTAAAGGATCCTATTTGGGACACTATCCGGCTTACATACACTATCCCTGACTGTCAGAAGTTGAAAGACAAGACATTACCTTATTGTGCTAATCGGTGGAGGAAGTTTAAGACCTTTCTAGCTAACAAGTATATTTTTTCCGAGGTTCAGCCTGAAGAAAATCCTTGAGACAAGTACACATTTATTGATAAACAAACTTGGCAACAATTTGTTCAGCTGCGAACCACTCCTAAAGCTCTGGTGAGTTTATATTTTGTTTTGTTTGCCCTTTTGTTTGCTTATTAACCTATGCGGATATGTGAATGTTATTGTGTTCATCTAATCCTGTTAGTTAAATGGTTTGGTGTGTGATAGAAGTATACATTTCCTGCCTTTGTCTATGCAAGTCTGATATGTAAACCCTAAAAAGGTAAAATACTAAGAAGGCAATTAGGGAAATAATAATGGCATAAGAGTCAAGCCATTATTATAGTCTTAGTTCGTTATAGTAGGTAGTGGTTAGACATTCTTGTTAGTTAGTTAGTATGTTAACCGTGTAATGGTTTCGGTGCAAGTTGTTATTGGGCCTTAAGAGTCAAACCTCTAACTATATATAAGAGGTTAGTCTAATATGTGTAGGAACTAGTTATGATGAATGAATGAATTGACTGAGTTGGCAGCAATTCTGCAACTCCCTTTCCTCTGTTTCTCCCAATTTCTTCTACAATTCTACATCTTCCTTAAATAAAATGTTGAAACTTGATGAAGTGAATTTGACTAATGTTTGACGTTAATATGAAACAGAAGTTCTCTAATTTATGTTAGTGACATTTGGAATTCATAATTAATAGTTTTTTCAATTCTGATTCACAGAAAAGAAGGGAACAAGCACAGGAGATAGGGAGAAAGAATGATTGCCCGCATAAGGCTTCTCACGGTGGATATGAAAAGGCCAAAAAAGAATTGATGGTGGCCAAGCGAAAGAGATTGGAAGATGAAGTTGAATCTAATCCTTCTGCGATAGTTGATCAGCCATCTCCAATACGTTGCAAGGAGTTGTGGTTGCAAATTCGGCAAAAGCCAAGCGGCGCCTACACGAGTGAACAAGCTCATGTAGTTGCTAAAAGAATTGTAAGTATCGTTATTGTTATTTTTTAGTTACTAAACATGTTTCATTACTAAGCTTCTCGTTATCTGTATCTTACAGGAATATCTTAAAAAGAAAGAAGCAGAGGGATCTTTTATGTCGGACGGGAGGAATGATGTTCTAACCATTGCGACCGAAAAACAGGATCACCCGGGGCGTGTAAGGGGGATTGGAGGACAAGTAGGCCTAAAGAAATACTTTGGTAAATCCAAACGCCACAAACAAAGTATGGTTATCCGGGAGGAGATGGAGCAGACGCTGGCCAAATCAAGTGAGGAAGCAGCGGCTAAAGAAGCAACGTTTCAATCCCAGATGAGCCAAATGAAGGAGGAAATGAATCAGATGAGGCTGATTTTGAGCTCTCGTCCGAGAGACAGTGTTCCCTTCACACATTCACCGCACCTATGCGCGAGCACTAGAGAGAGCTGCATTGTTGGACAGTCAGAGCAACCTTGTGACCTGTATGTGGAGGATCGTGATAGTCATAGACGATTAGTTGCAAAAGGGATTGTCCACAAACTTGGGATCAACCGTACACCACCAACAAATGGCGATGATGAAGTCGAGTGTCGGTTGAAAAGGTGATCATTGATGCACCTCTCCCTCTCCCAACTGATCAGCTGAAGCTTGTGAGTGATGTCAAGGGAACCTTCATCTCTTGGCCAGTGAAGCTTGTACATGTCTCTACTCCTCCTGAAGCTTCATCCCCTCCTCCTCAATTTTCATCCCCTTGTCAAGCTGCATCCCCTCCTCAAGCTCTATCCCCTAATGCTAAGTTGACTTCCAAGGAAAAAATATCTGATATGGTGAAGAGTGGATATTTTAAAGATAAATCGTGGCCTATCAATGAAGTAGTAGGCCTCCGTCATCCTCAACCGGTTTACGTTGACAACGAAGATGTAACATCCTTGCTGCTTCCTGGACAGGAGCTTACTAATCCAATCCTTCAAATGTTTATGAAGTAAGTATCTGATTCTATTAGTACATAATTTAAATGCATCGTTTAGACACACATACATATATACTAATTCCTTGATCGATGTCATTATTGTAGGTTCATGCATCAAGAATTGGTTGAACAGGGCAGAATCAATGATTTTGGATTCTTGTGCCCAGTCTATGCAAGTACAACACCCTTGGTGGAGAGACAAGAATACATATCAAAGAGAGTGTGTGAAGTGTGAAGAAAGGTGTACGTGTTTCCATACTACCACGGGTACATATCACAATTCTTGTTTTCAATTCACTTAATATAATTCTGCTACATATATCACTGAGTACTTTACTGCTGTGAATTTTCAGCCGCCACTAGCAGTTGGTCCTCATGTGCATGGAGGAGCATAAAGTTATCTTCTTATGATCTACTCACAGTGATCTAGGGCCTACGTTGATGCAGACCATCAACGAGTAAGCATGTCACTTTTATTCTCTTGTCTGAAATCTCTCCTGTGAATTTTCAGTGAACATTATTGATAAATTTGTGATTTTGATGATAGTGCCATGAGGACCTTCCAAATCGAGGTAAAAAAAAGCGGGCCACTTATCCTAAATGGCAAACCACGAGGTTAGTACACTGCCTGTGAACTTATGAACTTGCTTTATATATAAGCTATATATGCTCTTATATATATATTTCTTGTTCGTTTTAGACCCGTCGGCAACCAACGAGGTCCAACTTATGTGGCACGTACGTCATGAAACACATATATGATATTATCACGAAAGGAAGCACTAAATTAACTGCAAAGGTAAATGTATTTGATGTTACATATTATGGCTGAATTCAGTTTCTGGCTTAATGTTACATATGAAATATGCACGCAAGTTAATTCGGTTTGTCTTTGATGTTACGAGGTTTTGTCCGTCCCGATCCCTTTCCGATGATGAAGTGGAGCACATACGCAATGTGTTTTGTGAAATATGTATGACCTAATTAAGTCCTAAATTCATTTGTAAATATATGTTGTAGCAACAATAATCTTCGTAAATTTGTTTATTTTTTTGAACAAGTCATTCATTTGTAAATATACATACGCAATGTGTAATTGAATAATAATTTTTTTTTTGAAGAATTCATTCATTCATTCTTGCTATTTAGTGCTTGAAATGTGAGGTACAAGATGTTGTAAATGAGCAATAAGAGACTCTGAAAAGTATTCGCGACTTTTATGACCGCATATTTTTTAAAGATTTGATCCTAAAAGTCCTCGTTCATAAAAAATATGGCTAGACTTTTAGGACCGTATATTTGTTGAAAGTACAGTCTTAAAAGTATTTGTTTATTTTAAAAATATGGCTTAGACCTTTAGGACCGCATATTTATTAAACATTTGGTCCTAAAAGTCTTCGTTTATTTCTAAAAACTATGGCTAGACTTTTAGGACCGCATATTATTTATATATCCGGTCCTAAAAGTTTACGTTTAATTCTAAAAATATGGCTAGACTTTTAGGACCATATGTTTGTTTAAAGTCCAGTCTGAAAAGTGTTCGTTTATTTTAAAAATATGGCGTGACTTTTAGGACCGCATATTTATTTGAAGACTGGTCTTAAAAGTCTACGTTTAATTCTAAAAAAATATGTCTAGACTTTTAAGACCGTATATTTTATTATTGTACGCTCCTAAAAATCTTTTCGTTTATTTTGTAAAATATGGCTTAACCTTTAGGACCGTGTGGTTGTTAAATCTCCGGTCTTAATAATCTTCCTTTAGAAATGTTGACTCACTTTTCAGACAAATCATTAGGGTTCAAGACAATCGAGGTTCTGGCGTTCTGTTAAAGCTAGGTCCTTCGTTGTCGTCGATGTTACCTCTCCTGATGTTGAGCAGCATTATCGGTTTCCCTTTTCTTTGTCTCTTTTCTTTTTGTCGGAAAAAGAAGGAAGATAATGAAAAGGACACTGAAAATATTCACATCATGGCAAGGTAAAACCGACGACAGCGACGGTCCAACCTTGAGAAGAATAGACACTTTGTTTGTTTTTATTCGATTAAGGTAAACGATCTTTTTTTTTGTTTTTTGTATGTTCTTAAGCGTATTCTGCAAATTTTTAATGTTAATTTACACGAGGACAATGTTTTGTTTGTTTCCTTTTTTTCGGAGAAAGAAAGAAGATAATGAAAATGACAAGGCAATCGAATATGGAAACCAAAAATTTATTTATTATATTTTTTTAATGCTGCCCCTCAATACATAAAAACATCTACTCTTCCCCATCGTTGTCGGAGGGGAGGGACTCGTCGGAGACGTCGTCATCTGAAGGATGGTACTCAACGTCATGGGCGTCGAATACCGCGGTCAACTTGTTGTTGACGGCGTGATAGACCTGAAACAGTTGGCCCAAGCGTCGATCTATATGATCGACGCGGGCCGGGAGTGCTTGCATCATATCGGTAGAATGATGGGTTCGGAGGCAACTTTGAGGAGGGTATGGAGGTGGAAGGGGATTAAGAGGAAAAGGAGGACCTCGTGGTGGTTGAGGACCTCGTGGTGGTGGAGCAGCCATTTATGGTGGAGGTTTTAGAAGTGATGGAGAAGAATGTGAAGGAAGTAAAGTAACATCGGGTTTAAATAGAGAACCCTTCCTTAACAATGTGAAACGCCGGAAACAATAACGAGGAGACGCATAGTTCCTCAGAATACGAGGAGACGCCTAGTTGGGAAGTTTATCTGGAAGTCGAAGAGACTATGAATCATTCATTTGAAGAGAGTGTAAGGATACGACTCGCTCGAGTAATTTGAAAAGAATGAACCTTTAATACTAGATATTGTAAAAGATCCGTTCTTAAAACTAATATTTTTTAAGAAAAAATTCTTACTTTTAAAAAAATTGAATTAAAAAAATAAATGATTTCTAGGACCGGATATAAGATAAAATGTCGGTCTTAAAAGTAATTGAATTGATTGAAAAAAATAAATAATAGACTTTTAGGACCGGATATATTATAAAAGGTCGGTCTTAAAATCAATTGAATTGAAAAAAAATTAAATAATATAATTTTAGACCGCATATTTATAAAATCCGCTCTTAAAGTATATAAACTCCATACCTCTCTGTCCTTATTAACTTCTCACTACCTCGTAACTCCACACTACGTGGCTCTCTGCCCCAACTGCTCAAACCATAGTTAGATACAAGAGAACTGCTCGTAGGGGTACTCTTACGCCTGATACTCGTGCCTTTCGTAAATCGTTATACGGTGCGCCTCCTCCAGCGAGAGTGCGTTCTATTGTGACAGAAGAGTCTCGGGTTGTTGGACCCATTGTTATTTCGGATGATGAAGAGATTGTCGCACCCCCCTCCAGCCTTCAGACCATGAAGAGGTTCCTGCTCCCCCTCTCTAACCAGTTGGCCCCAGCGCGCCTACCGCTGACCCCTCTCCTCTTTCCTCTAATGATGCGAATAAGACATGAACTTGTTTATCTCTGGTGGGAAGTTAATGCTGCTCACGCCGATATCGCCAAGGCTTTGGAGGATAATAAGCTTTAGGATGTTTAGTCAAATTCTTGTTTTTGATAATTTTCTGCTTGTTTTTCTTTTGTATTTTTTCTTGTGTACGTGCATATTCTCCAGTAATGTATGAAGCATTAAGAACTAAGCTTGTGTCTTTTTTTGTTCATATTCTCCAGTAATTAAAGAAGCTTATTCTCCAGTTTTCCTTTAATTTTTATTCATTCGATTCTTTGCTTTGCGCTCGCCAAAGCCAATCCTCTTTTTTTTTAAAAAAAATGAGGACTTTTAGGACCTGATGTTTTATAAAACTCCGGTCTTAAAATCAAATGAATAATAGAAATTTAGGACTGGAGTCTTCTAAACCTCCGGTCTTAATAATTTAATTATATATTTAGGACCGGCTCTTTATAATTAATTGGTCTTAATAAAATCCAAAATACTAAAAAATGTCTATGTCGTGCGGAATATTAAATTTCCCTCTCTGAACTTCTCTTGTCGCACCGAAAGTGATTACTCAGGTTCTGTCTCCAGTGTTTGTGTGTTGCTTGGCAAATCACTTTTGCTTTGCGTTGCTCTCTCGACAATCACTTTCTGGTTCCTTAGCTAAACGTCTATGGACCAAGCTGTAAGAGGTGTTTCGGTTATATAACTTTATGATTTTCCTGCTTATCGTTCTGGGTTGAACGAAATAAATGAAATGTTCTTGTGGGTTTCTCTGTCGTTAATGAATATTGTATTTTGAAGATTATATTTGCACTTTAGACCTACCCAACTGACCAACAAATGTTTTTAGGTTACTCTTGCTGTCTGCAACATCAACGTTCGTGGCGGGACAAGAAAGACTCAGCAACACATTTGAATTTCTGTGCTATAGGTGAGTCCACAAGACCTTCATGCGATGCATTTAATTTCCACGTCATGCATTTATTTTGCTTCTTGGATTCACTATGATACATTTATGACCAAAAGTGATTCTTCGTTATGCATTTAATGGGCAAGTTTCTCCACACAAAAAAAGACATAACCGACATTGAGCATAAATATGCATTTGGTGTTGCCTTATTTTATATGCAAGTGTCAATTTTTTCGTATTATGTATGTTAAATCTTTCCGTCTATAGGAATTCTACTATGGATCACAATTGGAAAAATGCTTTATGGATGAGTGTTGAATATCAGAATGGGGTGACGGACTTTATAGAATTTGCTAAACAAAATGCCCATGATGATAGTTGGAAGTTTTATTGTCCTTGTGTAAAATGTTTGAAAGAGAGGCGATTAAGTCCTGAAGTTATACACACACATTTAATTTGTGAAGGATTTTGTAAGACTTATAAAGTATGGGTATGACATGGTGAAAAAATACCAAGTGGGTCTCAACATGGGGAAGTGGCCTTTGATGATAATGACACGGATATGAATGATCGCATAGAGGACATTATTAGTGATGTAGGAGAAGAGGCTTTTCATCAATCACATGCATATGGTAATATGTGCAGTGATGCAGAGACCCCACTAAACCCTGGGTGTAAAAAATACCAATTGTTGAACGCTGTATTGAAATTGGTAAGCTTGAAGGCACGTCATGGATGGAGCGACAAAAGTTTTTCTAAAATGCTTGAGGCTTTTAAGGACATGCTTCCGGATGATAATGTGTTGCTGCATTGATACTATGATGCTAAGAAAATAATGTGTCCACTGGGGATGGAGTACAAAAAGATCCATGCATGCCCGAATGATTGCGTATTGTACAGAAAATAGTTTGAAGAGAAGCAGAATTGTCTGATATGTGAAACCCCAAGGTACAATTCAAATAAGGGGCCTGCAAAAGTGTTGTGGTATCTTCCAATCATACCAAGGTTCAAGCGGTTGTTTGCGAATGAAAATGATGCAAAAAATTTGAGGTGGCGTGTGATGAGAGGATTTCTGATGGAAAGCTTCGACATCGGGTCGATTCTTCTCAATGGAAGAAAATCGATCAATTATTTCCGAACTTCGGCAAAGAACCTAGGAACCTTAGGCTTGCCCTTAACACGGATGGCATGAATCCATATGGAAGCCTTAGCAGCATACATAGTTCATGGCCTGTCCTCCTGATTATTTACAACTTATCTCCTATGTTATGCATGAAACGAAAGTACATCATGCTGTCTATGTTGATTTCGGGACCAAAACAACCCGGAAATGACATTGATGTTTACCTTCAGCCCTTGATCGAAGACTTGAAGGAGTTGTGGGAAGAAGGTGTTGATGTTTTTGAATCTTTCAAGAAGGAGGTGTTTAAAATGCGAGCCATGATATTTTGTACTATAAACGACTTCCCGGCATATGGGAACTTGTCAGGGTATAGTGTAAAAGGCCATAAAGCATGTCCGGTTTGTGAAGAAGGCACACGCTACCATCAACTTCAACATGGAAGAAAGACGGTTTATCTTGGACATAGGAGATTTCTTAGATGAGGCCACCCATATTGTCGATTAAAAAAAGCCATTTTTCGTGGCCAAGAGTATGAAGATGCTCCGGTGGCATTGACTGGGGAGAAAGTTTATGAAAAGGTGAAAAATATCAATGTCATCTTCAGTAAGACTGCAGAGAGTAGAAAAGAAACAAATATATGGAAAAAGAGATATGTATTCTTCGATCTTCCATATTGGCGCAATCTTGATGTGAGACATTGTATTGATGTCATGCATGTGGAGAAAAACGTATGTGATAGTATTGTTGGCACGCTTCTCAACATACAAGGTAGTTCCAAGGATGGTGTGAAGGCAAGATTGGATTTGCAAGTAATGGGAATACGCGAAGACTTACATCAAGGCCATACGGGAAGAGAACTTATTGTCCCCAGGCTTCTCATACTTTGTCTAAGGATGAGAAACAAAGTTTTTGTGAGTGTTTACATGGCACAAAAGTTCCCTCGGGGTATTCTTCAAATTTTAAGAGGCTTATATCGATGAAGGACTTGAAATTAGTAGGCCAAAAGTCTCATGATTGTCATGTCTTGATGCAACGACTACTCCCAAAGTAGCTATTCGAGGCATCCCGAATATGATCTTCGGGTTGTTTTGACTAGACTTTGTGTCTTCTTTAATGCGGTTTGTAGTAAAGTTTTGAGATTGAAAAGTTGGATGAATTGGAGAATGAAGGATATCTTATCTTGTGCCACCTTGAGAAGCTTTTTCTTCCTACATTTTTTGACATCATGGTTCATCTAATTGTTCATCTAGTTGGGAGATAAAGTTGTGCAGCCCTATCCATTTACGGTGGATGTACCCAATTGAAAGATCTATGAAATTCCTAAAAGGGTATGTGAAGAACACATACCGGCCAAAAGCATCAATTGTTTAGTAATATGTGTCTGAAGAAGCCATGAAATTTTGTGAAAATTATTTGGCCAAAGTAAGACATATTGGGCTTCCAAAACGTCAGCATGCTGAAGGGGGTAGACAAGGGGCTTCAGTAAAGAGTGTGCATCTTGATGAATTGTCACAAGTCCACTTATACATCTTGAATAATGTTGATGAAGTTCAAGCTAGCATAGCTGCACATAAAGAAGCTATAAGGAAAGAAAATCATCGAATGACTGAACAAAGGTTGATTAGGGAGCATAACAGAACTTTTGCAAATTGGTTCAAACAAAAGGTCGAGGGAGAGGAATGTGTTTCTGATACAATCAAATGGTTAGCACGTGGTCCTGAGGTTGATGTCATAAGTTGGAATTCGTATGTGATCAATGGTTATACATTTTACACGAAGTCCCTAGATGATACGAGCACAGTCCATAACAGTGGTTTTATGTTAGAGGCTAAATCTATGCACTTCTCCAGTTCGAAAGACAAGAGGCCTTTATTGGCAGTCATGCCATATTATGGTGTTATTGAAGAGATTTGGGAGGTGGACTATGTTAAAATTAGATTTCCCATTTTCAAATGCAAGTGGGTTAATGTCAATAATGGTGTTCAGATCAATCGGCTAGGATTTACATTAGTCGATGTTAATGGTAGAAGTTTTAGAGATGAACCTTTTATTATGGCAAACCACTCGAAACAAGTGTTCTATATCACCGATCAAGAAAATAAAATGACGTCTGTAGCTCTCCAAGGAAAAAGGGTCATTGATATTGATGAGGAAAGTCATTCAAATTATGGTCTTCCTGAGAATACTCCTTTTTCAAGGGGTCTACCGGACATGAACGAAGAAGATGAAACAGATAATGAACCCGGCATAAGAAATGATCATCAAGAAGGGATATGGGAGGATATCACTTTATAAAAGAATCAATTCATAAGGTAATATTCATATGCATAATTCTTTGAAAACTTTAAGGTTTTAACTATATTATATTCCTTCTATGTTCTTAAACAATGTCACTGACTATGAAGTTTGTTCTTGTTTTATTTTTGTGGCAGGATCTGATCCAAAGGGGCATGTTATAAAAGAAGATGTTACATTGTTGGGTGGGAATCAGATGAAGGCATGGTGAATATTATATTGGGTATGTATGTTGTATTTGTAAGTAAGTTATCTTATTGTATAAATTAATTTAGGTGTTGTAGTCATAGTATAATCATTAATTAAGAAGTCACATAACTCATGGTAAATAATATTTGTATTCTTTTTCCCAATTCAATTTATTCATAATTGTTCATAGCTTGTAGCTTAAAGTATCAACTTTTATGTCTTTGGATTGGGTGGTGGATTTGTGTATATATATGATCGGAGGAAGAACATAACAGGGAAAAAATTCGGGAAAATTTAGACCAAAAATAAATACGCCGGTCTTAAATGTTCAACTGTTAAGACCGGATGTATTTATATATCCGGTCTAAAAGGTCATGTTACATATTTGATATTAAGCCGGTCTTACAAGTTGGTCTTTTAAGACCGGTGTATTTATACGTCCGGTCTAAAAATTCAATTTGTAAGACCGGATGTATTTACCAGCCAGTCTTGAAAGTCAGTCTTTTAAAACCGCGTATAATTAGTCGTCAGGTCTTAGAAGCCGCTATTTTTCAGACCGGATTTATTTTTGTCCGGTCTTAAAATTCTAATCTTTTAAGAGCGGCCAATTTTTTGTCTTGTCTTAAAAGTAGAGTTTTAGGACCGAACAAAAAATATTTCAACTTTATTAGTACCACTTTTAAGACCTAATGTTGTAAATGTCCGGTCTAAAAGAGTTTATTTAAGATCGGTTCGACTCCAGTCTTAAATGTTGACTTTTAATAGCGGCTGGAACAAGACCAGTCGCGGGTCCGGTCTTATGATGCCTCTTTTGTCCGGTCTTAAAACCCTTTTTTGCACTAGTGGCTCCACCACCAACTTGTTGTTTAGATCAAATGTTAGCTGCTTTAGGCTAAGATTGGTTGATAATTTATTGTTTATGTGCTATGTCTTATATTAAGGAACAGAAAAGTATTGTGCTATTAGTTTAGGCTCCACCAACTATGTTTTATATTAAAAACCAAAGAATAACAATGTTTATATTAAAGAATTGAAAAATATTATGTATGAAGGGTGAAAATGTTCATACTCTTTATAATTTGAGACGAAGATATACGTCCTACTTTTTTATTAACAAAAAGAAAATATTTATGTCATTTACTATTTTATTTGGTTATTTCTTTTTATGCTTCCCATGGAAAAAAATTATGTTTATGCTCAGTTTTTTTTTTTTTTTAATCAACTATAGGAAATCCATCCTTTTTTATTTTAACGCACATGTCATCACCTCCGTCGGGCTTTCGATCCATTTTCCATTTTGCAGGGAAAACGGAGCTAAAAAAAAAAAAGGTTGAAAACGGAAATAGAAAAGGAAAAAAACTGAACTAATTATCAGTACACAGTATTAACAAAAAATATGACTTTATTTATTAGTGTTTGTGTAAATTACTACATCCTATCCTTATTACAAGAGCGAGTCTATTGTTTTTGTTAGATTAAAGAAGCTAAATAAACTATTTAGTTATAACATATATTACATATCATTATATCATATATTAATTAATGGGGTTTAAACTTCTCATGTTCCATGAGAAGAAGAAGATTCTTACACACACATGAAATGGTGAGACCCACATATATATATAATGCTAATTATATATATATGTGGGTCCCACCATTTCATGTGTGTGTGACATGAGAATACAATTCTCCTACAACATGGGAAATGTTTTTCCCTTAATTTATATATCAAATAAATTAGTTTAAAAAATAATAAATATAAATATTTAATATAACTTATTTAGTTTATTTAAGGAAGCTTCCATTTTTGAGACCTTTTGCTTGTGAGAGCTACTTCTTTCGATCCAGGTTATTAATTATTTCTTATCTTTTACTTGTTTTCCCTTCATTTTTCACATAAAGTTTCAGCAAAATATTTTCTGTTTTCTTCTACCAGTGGTAGCTATTGATTCTTACTGAGCTACTATATTGTCGTAGATCTCATAATACTCAAATATTTGGAATTTTTTTATACTTTAACTTCAAAGGTATACTTGGCGATCTATTGACCTAATTTCATTTTGAATCAGGGGCTTCAGTGTTTCAGACTCTTGAAGTTTGACGAAACTGACTGACAAGGAGCTCGGGGACACGAGCAGAGAGACGATGGACGGCCAGCTATACCCACGACGGAGAGGGACTAAGGAGCACAAAGATTCCGGCGACGTGCATTGAGCGAATCAAACGAATTTGGGGCTTAGGGATTTTTTTGGGCAGAAGAAGTGAAGAACACGAGCAGCATCGGTTGGTCACCCTCTCTTCTTTTGTTTGATTTTTTTTTTTTTTTTTAATTTCCTGTTCTGATCACTTAACTGTCTGATTCTAACTAAATAATCTCTTGTAATTAACGAACTCCAGTTAACTAAAATTGTCTCCAGTTTTTTGAGAGAGAAGACTATCCCATGGCTTATTGTCTGTTTTCATAATCCACTTGCTTGATCCCACCGATCTCTAGTTTAACCAGCATTTTCCTGGATACGGTTTTGTGTTTTCACTGAAAAATTCTGCTTGGTTCTTCCTGTGGTGTTTGTCGGATTCTTTTTTTAATGGTTAAAACTCAAGAGAACCTAATTCTATGGGGAATATTTTTGGAGGCTATAGTGTGGTGCGTATAAAGAACGCCATGTCTGCCACAATAGCTAAAGCCTGGAAATTTCCTTGAAAAATAAAAAAATTAAAGATAAACAATAATACACCTTCAACCTGTGCAGTTTTATGGACTATAACTTGTTTTAAAATAAATAAAGTTGTTGGGTTGACTTGACTAGTTGCTTTGATCCTCGGCAACTTCGTCCCACTTTCGAATTTTTTTTGTATGATCTCTTTATTATGTCAATCAAGAACCACCATATCATTTCTCAGTAAGGCTGATAAACAAGGACTTAGTTTCAGGTTGCTGAACGCTGAAGCTTGAAGCAAGAAACTACAATCACATGGACGCAACCTTTTCTTTAGTGCTCGTAGAAGCTGTATTGATTTTGCTGGCTATAGCAATTTCTAAAACTATCAGATTAATCTCTCCACTTGATGATAGGTAAAATCTTCTATAAATGGTCCCATACTCTTTATTTTGTTGTTCGGTCTGCTGATAGCCCATTATTACTTCATGATTTTTTTTCCATATGTAGTTGTAAAGATGTTGTTGATTCGATTCCCACGGTTTCTTCTCCTTCTTATATCCTTGCTGCTCCTCCCGCAACCAAGTATGACATCTTTCTTAGTTTTAGAGGGGAAGACACTCGTGACACTTTCTCAAGTTATCTCTATGAAGCACTTTGCAATGCAAAGATTCATACTTTTATGGATCACAAGCTCCACAAAGGACAGCATATTGGACCAGTTCTTCTGAAAACAATAGAGGAATCAGAGATATCTTTGATTATTTTCTCCAAGGATTATGTTTCTTCAGCATGGTGTATGGATGAGCTTGTTCACATTATGAAATCTAGGGATAAATACGGAAGAATTGTCATCCCTATTTTCTACCACGTAGATCCATCAAATATTCGCAAACTGAATGGGAGTTTTGGAGATGGATTTGTTAAACTTAAGTTTAGATTTAAGCACAACATAGAAAAAGTGCAAGAGTGGAAAAATGCGTTGATCCAATCAACAAAACTATGTGGGTGGGATTCAAAGAATATGAGGTAGCCAGCTTCTACTCATTCTTCACTTATATTTTCTTTCTTTGGGCAATAAACATGATCATTGTTTTATTTTATATTTGTGATAGGCCTGAATCCAAACTTATTAAGAAGATTGTTGGAGATATTTTGAGCAAATTGAATACCAAGTCATCATTTCATGTTGAAGGATTAGTTGGGATTGATCATCAGATTCAAAAAATTGAAGAGCTACTAAGTGAAGCTTGCATTGTAGGAATATGGGGCATGGGTGGTATAAGTAAGACCACTCTTGCTAGAGCTGTATTTCACAAGCTGAAAGAACAATTTGAAGCTTTCTCCTTTGTTGAAAATGTAAGAGAACAACTTGTAAGAAATGGATTAGATGAATTACAAAAAATGTGCCTTGAAGAATTATTAAAAGATGAGGATGTTAACGCTTGCAATTTAAAATCCACTTTTGTGAAAAGTATGTTTCATCATAAAAAAATTCTTTTGATACTTGATGATGTCGATAATTTTATAGCAATTGAAGATTTAATCAAAGTATGTGATTGGTTTGGGGAAGGAAATAGAATTATTATCACATCAAGAGACATGCAAGTGCTTAAGAATACTTCTGCATCTACAACATATCATGTTCCGCAATTGGATTTCCATCAAGCACTTCATTTCTTTAGTTCGAAAGCTTTTAAGCAAAATGAGCCGTCAAAAAGCTATTTGGAGTTATCAAAGTGGGTAGTGGATTATTGTCAAGGAAATCCATTAGCTCTAAAAGTGTTGGGTTGCTTTCTTCATGGTAGAGAAAAAGAAGAGTGGGAAAGTGCTAAGAAAAAACTAATTCAAACTCTTCACAAGGATATTTTTGATGTGTTGAAATTGAGTTTTGATGGGCTTGATGACACACAGAAAAATGTATTTCTCGATCTAGTATTTTTCTTGAACGAAGCATGGATGATTTCTCTGGAAGATTGTACAAGAAGCATATATGATTCTTCTGCACATATTGAGATAAGTTTACTTAAAGAGAGATCTCTCATTTCAGTGCATGAAAATGATGATATTCATATGCATGCTCTTCTAATGGACATGGGCCTTGAAATTTCTAGGCAAAAATTAATATCTAACCCTGAAAAACCCATTCGACTATGGAGGGATGAGGATATTTATCATTTTTTCCACAATGACAAGGTAATAATTTATTTTTTATTATATCATTTATTCTCTTATTATTTTACTCCCTTGTAGTGTATATTTGTTTTGACCAATTTATTATTTATTGTAGGATAAAATGACTTTTTTGAATAAAGTGCACAAAAGCGAATTTCTCATTTAGATTTTTCTGAAAGAAATATATTTAATTGTTCTATCTATTGCTACTTGATCACTTTCTACATATTAATAAGGTTTCCCCATAGTTTGATCACTAGGTCTCGAGGAAGTCCAATGCTTATTATTAGACATGAGCAAAATAAGATTATTGTGAGACGTAGTGTGCATGCTTTTACAATAGTAAAGAAGTTAACGTTGTTAGAAGTACAAATTATTTGAAAATTGAAAACAAATCAAATGTTAAAGTGAGGGCTATAACGTGGTCTAAATGGTTTCAGGCTGCATATCCATTAAATAAATGACATCAATGTTTGATGTCTTTTAAGCTGGCCTCTCTTTCGGCTTTAGTTCATGCTTTTCTGATTGAAAGTTTTATCATGCCGAGTGTTTTAAATGGATATTTGCTTTTCTAGTTATATTAATTAAAGATCTAATGCATGCATCGAGGTAATTAATTAATTTATATATAAATAGAGATCAGATATATTTGATTGTAGTATAGTATTTTTGGTCACTTTTTAAGGCAATGTTAATTTTGTTTCCATTGATTTGCTATTACTAGGGAATAGAGGCAATTCGATGCTTGTCATTGGACTTGAGCAAGATAAGGAGGAGGACTGCATGGAGGGCTAGTAATTTTCAGAAGATGTATAATTTAATATTCCTTAAAGTTCACAAGTTTGATAAGAGTAAGCCTTCAGAGTTAACTATTTGCGACAATTTGGATTATCTTCCTGAAGAATTGAAGTTCTTTATTTGGGAAGAATGTCCATTCCCAAATGTGCCATTACATTTTTGCTCTGAGAATCTTATTAAGCTTAGCATGCCTAATAGTAATATCCGACAGCTTTGGAACGGAAATCAAGTACGTATCATTTTTGGCATCAAACATTGACCAAATAATTGGCAATGCAAATATTTTCTTTACTACCTTTAAATTGATGGTTAAATACAGTAGTTGTACTTTTTGCAGGAAATCCGATTCATCATCTAAATGCTTTGACTTAATTTTTAAATTTTACATACATATAGTTATGCAATTTGTTTAACAATACTTTGTTTTTTCAGCATTTTCCAAATCTAAAGGAAATCAATGTGTGGGGTTCAAAACATCTAACTGCACTCCCAGATCTCTCTCAAGCCCCTAAGATTGGACGTGTGTTTCTTGGGGGTTGTGTAAATTTGGCTCAAGTCCATTCTTCAACAATCCTGGGTAATCTTGCCGATTTATTGGTAGGAATTAATGATGGGCCAAAGCAAATAAACATTGGGGGAAGTATGAAAAGGACAAGGTCAAGGTTAGTAATGGTATACAATTATTTGGATCTTGACAAGTTGTCATGGAATGAAGTGAGAATGAAGGTGTTGGTATGTGGCGGCATCATGTGCGGTGTTGGATTCAAACATGTGGAAATGTCATTGGCAGAGAAAGCAGAATTGAGATATCTACTTCCATTTGTGAGGAAAGTTGATTTGTTAGAGGGTCCAATTGAGTATGGGCATGATTTCAGGAACCATTATGACTATGACTATGATTGTGATTATTGGAGTCGTCATAGAGTTCAAGTTAGAATGAAGGTGAGGAGAAGGGGTGATAGAGGAGGAGAAAGGCATGTAGTGGAGCCATTGACAAGAGAAATGATTAATGATCATCATCATCAAACATCAATGGAAGCTAGAGAAGGAGGAGGAGGAGGAGAAGGAGGGAATATTATTGTGGTAGTAGTAACAGTAGTAGTAATGCTGCAATATTCACAAGAGTTCCTAGCAGCATCACTCGCTGGTCATTGTTGAGGGAACTGTTATTAAGAAAGAGTGATATGGTTGAAGATTCATTAATTCTCAATTCACTTTCATCACTCTCTCATGCTTCTTGCAAACCTCTCTTACATCAAACACTCTCCCTCCACATTCCGCCATCCGCTTTCACTGACACTGATAGTTGTCATTTCAGGTTCATGTATGATTATTGTTTGTTGTCCTGTCATGTTGGTGGTTATGTGTTTCGTTATTGTGATTATGAATTGGTTCTTCAGTATGTATATTTGTAATTTTGTAATTATCATTTAAATTTCGTAGCTCACAAAAATTATTATTTATTTAAATTTGTATTATTTATTTATAATGTACAAATTGTTAATCTTATCGTGGCATTACAATAACTCCTTCATTTTGTGCGTTACTACTCTCTATGCTTATGACTTATTCGGAAACAAAACAACTAGAGAAACAATTTTTTTTTCTTACTATACTAGCTATTTCATTGGAATGTAGCGTGCTTATTCATTAATCATCTCCGTCGATTTATGAATATTGAATTAAAATTATTATTATTATATTTTTTAAAATAAAATTTGTTTATGCGGCACATATGAACTGTCCAAATTATAATGATATTCTATAAGATATTACATTTAAACCCTTCATTTTTTGATTTAAGGGTAGAGAAGAAATTTTAAAAGGAAACGGAGAAAGAGGATTGTGAGAGGATTCAAATTGCTATCGTGGGCAGAAATGGCCCAATTGACTCGGTTGAATCCCATTCGTCATTTTTAACTTGGGTTACGTTTTGCCTCCTTATCAATTAAAAAGAAAATAGTACCAAACAAGCAAAGACAAACTATGATACGTATCCGGTTCATAATATAAAATAAATTTGGAAAGTTGATCTTTTTTCTAAATATAAAATATAGTTTTTATATTGGTTAATGTTTTCCTAGTTTATCCCTATTGATGCTCCCTCAACCATAATGAACGAGGAGAGAAAATAAGGGAATTAAGGAAGATAACTAGAGTATTTTAAAAAATACATGACATACTAACTAACTTAACTAACCTTCTTAATCTAATTAAATTATGTAAGTGTGTCTTATATTAAGGACCGGAGGAGTAGTACACAAATGAGTAGTGGCCCTTCAAATTATAATTTTTCCCAAATTATGAACGAACTCGGCAATCCACTTGTTCTGGTGTAGAACACAGATGTCTAACCCGGTGGGCTAGTGCTTTGATCTTGGATCGAATGGCCCTGTCGGAGTATCTATGAGGTAGATATCTGGGAGAGCGAATGATCGCTATACATGATAGGCTCCTCACCAAGGGGGATGGGGGATGTGTATAGTCGGATTGTGCACAGTGATGCCGAATGTAAATAGGGTTGAGTTCGAACGTGTGCACCTTAAAGTTCTCCCCTTGTATATATAGGGTATGCCTTGGTATCTTAACTGCCGGATCTATCTTATCCCTTGATTATAGATATGATAGATCCTCCCTGATTATAGGTGCATCTAGATATATTTTGTGCTAGGCCGTCCAGGCGTTGGGCCGTAACAGTTACCCCCCGTCTCGATAGTTCAAGCGTTTGATCTGCCGGGCTGTATCATGCCCCATACTCTTTGTCCGAGGTGTAATATCGAAGTAGGCTAGCCCCGTCGGCCTAGCCTGTTGGATGTTTGACTTGATAGGGCTTGACTTAGGAATGACGCCTAGGGCCTACGTACCCCGTAAAGGGATCAAAGCCCACGTAGTTCGAGATATCAATAATCCTTCCGCCATGTGGAGTTTGGTGACAGGTTAGATCGGGTCACTACTGTCCTCGGCCACGGAGTTACGTTCTCCAAAGTCCAAGGTACGTTCTCAGGATCCGAGCTCATGCTCGGAGGTTTGCGAGTCCGCGGTAATGCCCGGATGTTTCTATTTTCGGGAAATTCATCTCGGGGACCGGGGTCTGAGGTAAGGCCAAGCGTTCTAGCCTACTTCAAGGTCGGAAACCTTCTGTATTCCCCATCATTGCCCCCTGACATGTGGCGCCCCTGGACTGGAGAGGGATTTCAACCGTCCTACTACGCCACCTTCGATTTTCGTGCGCACTTAATGCGCTCCCAGTTATCGTACGTCATTCCCACTTTTGGGAGTGAATTTGCTTTTTTACCCCTGGCGCTTCGAACCACTTCGCTTGTAAGTGTGTTTCTCTTTCATATTTTCCCTTTCCCTCCATTTCTCAGACTTCTCCTTCTTCATTTTTCCTCTGCTCTGCATATTCTACTCTTTCCTTGAACGATCAGTTTTGTGCCGCGTTTTCAGACTCTTCACTTTCGGACATTGCTTCAGTTATGTTAAAAACCAGGTATGCCTGAACGTTTTGTCCATTGCTTTACCTGCATGTCCTTATTTATAGGGCATTTTTTTGCATCCACCTTTCTCTTGTTACGCTAATGTGTCGTGGGTAGGCTAGGATGAGTGATTTTCTGGATGTCTGTACCCATAGTCATGTTTTCTTATTCATGAGTGTGTGTCTGAGTTCATGGGGGGTCTCCACCACGTTCCTTATTAGCCATTTTGTGCCTCTTTAGGTTGCTATCTCCGGTATCCATGGTTAGGGTCAATCGCTCATCCACGAGTCGTCCCTTAAACCCTGACGAGGAGGAAGTACTACGTCACGTTATCCTCGAATTAGCCATTGGTTGCTCGGCACTCCCCTCTCCGAGGAGCAAAGACTAGCCTCCTTTCTCGGTGGAGGATCGGGTAGGAGAACCGTCGAATCCCCCCTGCTAGTTGCTGCTAGGCCGCGAAATCCTGGTTCCCACTTTAGGCCTTTCCCTCAGGCTGAAAACGAGGCAGTACCGGCTCGACCTATTAGTTTTTATGAAGGCCCCCCTCGTCCTAGGGTAGAATCCCTTCCGGGCGGGTACCTCGGTCCTTGCTGGGACTGTGTTGCTTCGAGTTCGTTCCATACTGCACGCGGCAAGGATTCCCGGGCCGACACCATTTTAGGCTCCTGTCGTCATAGGTCGTCCGCTGCGAGTACTTCTTAGATTCCGAGTCGTCCGAGTCCGCCTATTCTTCCCGTTCCATACCCTAGCATGCATACTTCAGGTATTTTCGCAGTTGCTGATCCTGATATTGCTGTTTTTGTGTTATAGGTAAAATGGCGTCACCTTCTTCACAGATTAGTGGCCGATCCGACACTGGGGAGGCGGATTCCTCCGTTCTTTCTACGTCTCTTATTAAGCGATTTCCCTGGATAACGCACGATGTACTCACCACTTGTTCCCTGATGACTGCCACCGATCTTGCTTGGATGAAGCTGGGGGAGTTGGAGGGTTGTTTCCTGCGTTCTTCTGACGTTGACGAACCCGTTTGCTCTTCTAGGGCAATAGGGTGTACCAACTTCTTGTTCTTTTATAAGGCGCATATGTCCCGGCTCGGTATTCGCTTCCCATTTACCGAGTTCCAAATATCCTGTTTGAACCATCTTCATCTGGCCCCCTCGCAGCTTCATCCGAATGGGTGGGCCTACCTGGTGGCCTTTGAACGTTTATGCAGCTCTTTCTCGGACCATATTCCTTGCACCACCACCTTATTTTTTTTATTTCTTTTGTCCTTTTACCCCTCAGTCCAGTAAGGAGACCGATAAATTAAAGGGGCTTACTTCCCTCCGAGGCGATACTGATAGGAAGCTCTTAACCGCTTTCTCCGACTCCTTTAAGAACTTCAAGAACAGCTTCTTTAAGGTAGTAGCTAAGCCCGGGGAGCAGCCTTGGTTTCTGAAAGGGCCCAAGGGGAAAACGGTGGAATGGAGGTTCCCACTGTATTGGACGTACGATCATCATAAGCTGACCTCCTCCTCCTACCAAGTTGAATCTGACGATCTCCCCGCCTAGGAGGTTCTATCGGTTGACCGATTGGTGTCTTATGTTACCACATACGGCACCCAGAGCACGGCTTATTTTATTACCGGTCCTGGTTCCAAGCCAGGATACGTGATTTGTATGATCCCTTTATATATTTTAGTTTTGTCTTTTATACCTTGCTATAGCCAATTTTGACATTTTTCTTATCTTCTCTTTACAGCTCAAGAGATGGCGGGGCTACCTCCCTATCCGTCCCACGTGAACCCTGGAGGGGCAGCTCCTCCAAAGCCAGACTCGCGAAAACGTGCCGCCGCCGAAGCTGGTCAGGGACATGTACGAGCTGTATCCCAAGCTCCTCACCAAGGGGGATGGGGGATGTGTATAGTGGGATTGTGCACAGTAATGCCGAATGTAAATAGGGTTGAGTTCGAACGTGTGCACCTTAGAGTTCTCCCCTTGTATATATAGGGTATGCCTTGGTATCTTAACCGCTGTTATGATTAACATCATATTACAAAAAGGATCTATCTTATCCCTTTATTATAGATATGATAGATCCTCCCTGATTATAGGTGCATCTAGATATATTTCGTGCTGGGCCGTCCAGGTGTTGGGCCGTTAGGCAGGACCGTAACACCACTAAAGCCACAAACCCGGGACGACTTGACTTGAATTGACTCCACTTGGTCATATCTCTATGAATCTGAAGAGAAAGCAATTAAGTCTGCAAATTTTGAAGCTGCCATTTTCGAGACCTTTGCTATTGAGACCTATTTCTTTCAATGGCTTCCCTCCACATGGATGCAGGTTATTTCTTCTCTTTAATTTGCTTTCTCCAATGAATCCCCCATTTTTCTTCTTTCTTGCCAAATGATTTGTTTTCTTCTTCTCCTACTGCTAGCTGTTGATTCAATCTCCTCCTTAGCTACCATATTGTCGTGCATTTAATAAAAATTTGAAATTTGAAATTTTTTATACTTTTACTTTAGAAAAACAGAGCCCCAGAACCTTCTGAGATAATGGGTGGAATTTAATTTATCCATTGACTTAACTCTTCATTTATTTTATTTATTATTATTTTTTCTAATAATTGAAGTATATTTTTTAGTCCTTTAAGTTTTACCTAAGGTATAATTATTTTCCCTTAATTTTTAAGTATACCTTGATTGTTTCATTAGGTTTTTAGATATTTTTTCAATTTACAAATATTTCAAAATTTAAGATCAATAACATTTAATTATACAACTATCACTTAAGTTTACATACTCATCAATTGAATTTCTTCTGTCAGCTTTTTTTGTTAGGAACATTAGCGATGTTAAAATTATATGATCACAAATATATTTTTTTAAAGTTAAGGGATCAAAAGTATATCTCATTGATCGAACCATATTTTTATATGATTTTTCATAATTTAATTGGGATTTTTAATGCATTTTATTGGACATTATTGCATTATTAAGCATTAATTTGAGTTAGGGACATTTGTATTGAATTAAATGAAATTAGGGGCAAAATGGTCATAAATGGTTAATTATTCATGCAAATGATTTCTTGGACTTTTGATTCTACATTTTGCTTAATCTTGCATTGTAGGTGTTTAAGAAGAAAATGGAGATCTTGACTATTAGAATTAATGTGTTGAGGCCGGGGGAAAATTACAAGAAAGTGCCCAACAATTTCTGAAAATTGGAAATGAGTGAAGAAAAGGCCCGGAGAAAAAAATACGAGAAAAGGACCCGAGATGTTTCAGAAATTTCAGTTATGCCCTACCAAGATTTTGAAACTTCTCACTTTAGTCCCTCAACAAAAGCTTTCAAAATTTGCACTTAGGTCCCTGGTCAAAACTCTGCGTTTTGACCAGGGACACCTTCAGACCTAGCTGAGAGATGCCGAGTGAGCTGAGGGAATATTAAAACAGAGTGCGCCGCGAATAGAGGACGGACAGAATCATCGACTTGCATCATCGTCTTCAACCTTAGGACCTTCGACCTTTTCCTTCTTCCTCGACTCACCTTCACCTCTCTCGTCGGCGACTTTCTCTTCCACCACTCTCGCCGGCGAGCATCCTCCCTCCACCATCATCACTTTTACCGGCGACTAGGGGAGATCGGAGTTGGAGGCAGAGACGCGTGCGAGACCTGGGGTTTCGACTTTGGATCCATCGCCACCTTGTATGTCTCCCTTAACGTCGCCGGCGACTTGGAGCTAAGGGGGAGGTTCTCTCATTCGTCCTTTACCTTCTTAGTCCACCACCACTGTCGGTAACCTTTTTCATCTTCCTCACACCTCGGTTGAACCACTATCAACTTCGGCTCTTGTTTCTGCACACTGTCATCCCTGTTTCCCAGCCACAAGAACGCTGAGACCAGAGGAGTTTCACATTTGTCATTCCTCTTCTCCAACAATCGTCTTTACCATCATCCACCACTCTTCCATGTTTTTGTTTAATCTGTCTGTGGCTTTCTTTGCTGATTTTTCAGAGCTGGAGTGAAGCAATGAGACACTGAGTTCATTGTCTCTTGGAGGTGGATTAAGTGGCAGGAGTTTTCAGAGCTTAAATAATAGGGGAGTTTATTTGTTCAATTTATTTTCTCTAATTAAATGTGGATTTCCTAGTTTTAGGAATATTGTTTTGTATTGTTGAGACTTAGTTTACCCGGTTGGATAACTTTGTGGATTGAACCTATGTGATTGGATTGGATTTTTGTATCTTGTTGGATTTATATATATGCATTTCCTTATTGATTCAATGATATTGTTCTTTCTACGTGGTATTGTTAGATAGTATGATAAAATTGGATTAATTGAGTGGCGTGGTATCGTATTCATATCAAGAGGAACCAAGTTGCATTAATCTAATCCTAATCACACACTAAGTGGTTTTAAACAATATCTCAAGATGTAGTAGTTAGCTACGGTAGTAGGAACTTCTATTAATTGGAAATATTGGACTCAAGTGGTATCTTGAGGTTTTTCATCTAGACTTAGTGAAAATTTACTCCTATATTTAATTGAACTGTGATTGTCACTATTCCATTTCCAAGAGCATTAATACTCATTTTTACACTCTATTCCATTTTATTAAAAAAACCAAAAACAATAGTTTAGCATTTAATTAAATTGCATTTCTCTTTACTTTATTAATTTGAAAATCCAAAATCAATTCTCCCCTTGTTTTAATTGCATTTGCATGACATTTAGATTATTTAGGATTCAATAAAAGGCTCCTCGAGAGAGAGAGAACGATCCTAGGTTTGCCTATACGCAATCCTTGGTTTATTTTTGATTGTGGACCCCAAGGCTAAAGACAAAAAGGCCACATCAAATGGCGCCAGTTGCCCGGGGAGCTAAGTAATTGGCTCCTAGGTAATCTAATTGTCAAATTCATTTTTTACAAGGGGTTTCTCGTGTGAAGCTTGTTAGTTTTACATTTTGCATTTTTCAGTGCATATATTTTTGGATTTTTGCATGTAGGTAGCTTGCATAGCACTCGTTGCATTATTGCATTGTCTTGACTTGGTAGCTTCTATATGGTGTGTTTGCATTAAATTTGATATGTTGTTGAGCTTAATTGTTTAAATTCACCATGTCTCCAAGTTAATTCATAGCATACTTGCATTTTTTATTTTTTTTATTTTTCCCCCTTTCATTTTGAAATTTCTATTTCTTTTGCATTTGCATTTGTATTTTCAATATGTTTATTTTGAAAAGGGAGTAGTTCAATATATTTATTTTTTGGCCCCGGCTAAATTTTTTTTCTGGTTCCGCCACTGATTGATTAACAGCTTTATTAAGCGCGTTACTCTCCTAGTTTGTATCACTTATTTCTAAACAACTATAGAAACTAATTTTCTAAGTTCTCTCTTTTCCAAAAGCCATGTGGGAGCGCAGGATAAATAAAACAATCAATAGGCCAAAACGAAAATATAGATTTCTTTTGAATCCTTTAATTTATCTTGTAAATATCTTTGTTATTTATCTTATAAATATATTTATTTGTCATGTAAATGTACTTGTGAAAAAATAAAGAAAGAATATCATTGTCTTTTCACTCACAAAACTTAATTTTATTTTGGCCTTGGTGTAGTGAAATTTCAGAATCTTTGGGTTGATTGAAATAATTCCATGGGAGTTTACTTAAATTTTCCCAAATATTTTTGGCCTGATAAGGAAATTATTATTATTTTCCTTGGATAATAAGGAAATTTTAAATATTTACTATTTAAAAATATTTGTTTTGGGAGATAAAAAATTAATTATAAGATTTACGATAAATATTTATAAGACTTACGATTTAAATATTTTTTTTATACTTTGAAAACTTTTAAAGTCCATAATTTTCGATAAAAAATAATTTAATTTAGTTCATCATGAGAATTTAAAACGCATATTATTTTATGTATAAAAGAAACAAACTTCTATTATATTCTGTTTCAACTATCAATTTTACATGTTGGCAAAAAAAATCAATTTTATATTATAAACCATGATCTAAATATCCTTAAAAGAAACGAAATGCTGGATTTCTGGGCAGATTTTTTAGCAACTTTGAAAAATCATAATTAATTCTACAAAAATCGAAATGAGGTTCCTTGAACTTCCTCATGACCCTTGACATGTCTATTTTCAATGAAAAGTGTTCCAAGAAGCTAGAACATCAAGAATCATTCTCAGTTTAATATTTTATCAATGAAGTCCAGTTTTAATCCCAGAAAAATGGCTTAACTTCAAAAATATATTACTCCTTGTGTATAACTCAAAATGCTTCATATTTTATATATTTGGAAAGCCCTACATGTGTAATTTATTCCTGTAAAATTCATGATTTAATGACTTAATTTTCTACATAAAATAATAGCATCAATTTCGCTGCTTGCATAGGACTTAAGTTACCGAAAATTCTACAATTTTCACAATCTTGTTCTATTTATTTCAAAACGTATTTCCTAACATGTTTTTACCTCATTAGGAATTTTTCAATGCAAGGAGGCCTAAAAACAATTATAGGAATTTATTCTCTAATTTTCTAGATTAAACTACATTTATACTAAGAACTAAAAGCTAAAACTCAAGAACTAGAGAACTTACCCTTGAAGTTCTTACTCCTTCTCCTTGCTCCAAGAATTAAACTCAACCATTTTGATATGATTTTGGTGTGAAGAAATGAAGAGGGAACCTTGGCTATTTATAGAGAAAAACTTATGGCAACAATGATAATTCTCAAGTATTCCAAATCTTCATCTTTCCTTCTCACCTTTGGATTTAAACTCACTTTACAACATTAAATCTCATCCTTCCATAAGGGCTGCCGACATGTCTCCTTCTCTTCAACCATTTCATGCATTTTTTAATTGCCAAATGTCTTAGATTATTTAATACTAACTTTCCTCCAAAACTCCTTCATGAGCCACTTTTGTTGACCTTTCAACACTAATATTTAATGATTTTAATTTCACCCCTCATAGTTTGGTCGACATACTCCATGCTCCCTAGCCATTAGTTTTGTTTTGTTTTTTAAATATTTCATAATCTTATGTCTTTAATTCTCCCATTGGCTAATAAATTTACAAGAGGATTTAACTTATTTTCTTGATTTTTCATTGGCTAGTTGCTATTGTTGACTTTTCAACATTAGCTAACAAAGTTTAATCAACTCTTAATCCAATGCTTATATGCCTTTTAATTGCATTTGTCATTGGTTATTTGATTTCCCTTAATCAAGTTGAAATCATAAGCCACTAACCTCAATTAGCACAAGCTAATTTGCTAATTATTAATTGCTAATTTATGTTAATTTGGCTAAGGGTCTTCATAACCCTTTCTTTATCTCCTTTGATTATAAATTAATTAATATTTTATGTGCTATTTATATCACATTAAATAGCCCCTAAATAATTTATCATAATTAACCATTGGTTAATTAATTCCAAGGTGAAATTTGGATGAAAATATAATCAATAGATTATAATTCTTTGAAATGCATATTCACCTTTGTATTTTGCTAATTTATTCACCAAAATACAATGTTTACATGAGTTATGAAAATTAGGGTATTACATAAGTGGTCTGTCTTTTTTGGCTGTGATACTTAGAAAATCCACGTGGTTTGGGTGATTTTCAATTTGGCTTACCACCCTTGAATTTTCTTCCTTCAAATCTCAGCTCAAAATTACCCTTCTAATTAAATCTACATAATGATGGACATACATGAGCCTCTTTTACATGTATACTATTGAATACACTTTGGCATAAGTAAAACATTGCATTGCATTAAGGAGTAACATGGCAGCCAGGAAAAGTAATCAAGGAAATCACGGGCATGATCAACTTCTCTTCCCTTGCTTTTTCTCATCTCCCACTTGTCAACCCAAGTCTCTATCTCATATTTGTCTTGCAACACCAGCGTTCAAATCTCCAAACAGGGATGGACAATGGTTCTGCATAAGTTTTGCTGGAATAGAACTACTTAAATTCTGTCATATTCTACTTTGTCACAATGGCATTATATTTAGGCCTTTTTCCTAGACAAAACTCACTTGGAGGATGAAGACCATCAGGAAACTCTGTATTTTCTGTTCAAAGAAAGGTCTTCTTATTTTTAGGAATGACTCATTGGAAATTCTTTGCATAATCAAATAAACCTCCCTCCCACTATCAAAGATGTAGTTTGGAATGTTGTGAATTCCCTTCTCAAGATTTTCTCTTGGGTCCCTTATTCACGGCCCCCCTCTCTATTCTATATTGTAGTACATTTTTCCTTCTATCCCATTATAATTGGTACTCTGTATTGTTCCTACTTTACTAATACCATTTTATTTTATTATATATATAAAAAAAAATATGAAAAAGTGGGCCATTGCAATTATTTTTCAAAGCCATATGGGAGCGCTGGACAAATGAACCAATAGAGAGGCTAAAATATATTCTTAATCAAGTTTTATATAAGATATACTTTTAAATTCTTCAATTTTGTAAAGTATACATTTGGTCATATATTTCTAATACCGTTCATATTATCAATAAAAAATGTTAACGAAATAAACTCAAATGATGATTATATAGCTAACAAAACATATTTAAGTTTTAATAACATTTAACACCACATCATCTATTCTCTGCGCTATAAAAATATCACACATCGCTGAGTTTAATCTGGCATGGAAGCAGTAAGCTGACTCAAATCTTTCAACATTCATTAATTTAAATATTTTAATCCATCAAAAATTTTATAAAAAATCGTGCCACCTTTTTCGCTCCTCCTCCCCCTCCCCTCATCTGTTATCTTCCTCCTCATCTTTGTTTTTCAAACTCTCTCTCCTTGTTAACGTTTTCTTCTTCCATGTTCCACCTTCCTCCTCCTTCCCTTGCTTCGAGCAATCACGGCCATGGCCACAAATGTAGCCACAAGAGTAATCCACAAATTACTTTGAAGGATCAATTTGTATATTCTTATTTTTACTTTTTTTTTTTAATGTGATTGAAGATTCAGCTATGTTTTGGGTTGAAATGCTTCTATATAGTGTATTTTGATGTGGAGGGGTCTATGGAGGAAAGGAAGATATTTCGATAGCTTTGAAAACGATGGTGCCTTAAAGAACAGAGTTAACATGGAGAGGGTTTGACAAAAACAGGAAGAGGAATTACGGATGAGGTGGAAAACACTCTTAAGAAAATGAAAAATTAAATTATTAAAATAATGTCAATTAAAAGATTGACAAGTCAGCAAATTAAATTTAGGTGTGTTATATTTTTATTGGTCAGACGATGGATGATGCAGTGCTCCTAATTCATGTAAGAATTTTTCTTAATCCCATAGTTATTTTTGTTGTATCAACATTTTCCGTTAACAACATTAATATGTTAGAATTATAGGACCAAAAGTATACTTTATAAAATCAAGAAACTAAAGGTATACCTCTTGTAAACTTAAATGATTGAAAATATATTTTAACCTAAGATGTTTTATCTAGAGCATATATTTTTGTAAGTATCCTCGCTTTAAAATTTCTTAACAAACTAAAAAGAGTCTCCCAACTAAATAATCTCTTGCAATTAAGTACAGTAAAATACTAGTATCAAAGTTTCTTTTGTTTTATATAAAATCTAATAATAAAAAAAGGAGGTTGACCTATTACAAGGAGTGATAAGGAGATTAAGACATTAGGGAATTCAAAGTATGCATGTTGTATAATCCTCAAAAGCTTCGTTATATAATGGTTTGTTTTGATCCTAATTAAATATTGTCACGCCCTTCTAAAAATACATTATACATCAGAGCATTATTGCGTAGTACAGCGAATAAAATAGTTTGGGCGTAGTATACTGATAACATATTACAAATTTTGGGATAAAATTCTAAACATAATTACATAAATTTCTCACAAATATCCTCAAAACACTCTAAAACCGGTCCGGCACTTCCATTTGCTGACATCCGCCGCTTTGTCCTGGGAGCCTCTTCCACTATGCTTTGTATAATTCACAGGTAGCAACGGAGGCTGGTTGATTTTTAATTCGACAATTTACTCCCGTGTCCTTAAATCCTTCGGCGGTGTCACTTCTTATACTTACTTGCACTTGTGAAGACCTTTGATCCTCTTTTACTCCTTCTCACTTTCGGTCTCCTTGTTTTCATGGCAATTAGCTTTTCTTTCCATATGATGCTCATAAACATTGAAGAAGAATAATAGAAACTCAAGTCATTATTCATTACCCTGGTTTCCTTGAGATTTCCCTTCCTTCTTCCCTCTTTTCCTTTTTTTTTCAGTCCTCCTCTTCCCTTGGAGCACTTGGCCAAAATTTACATATGTTAAGAGGGTGAATTGGTATTTATAATTGTTGGAAATGACCTCAGTAACCCTCTTGTTAATTGTCCATTTTACCCTTGCTTCCATGGTAAATTTATGGTCTACTTGTCTCTTAATTATGGTGCCAAATTCCATGGTTAAAAAGGTGATAGCATCAACTCTTTTTCCCTTCTTTCTCTTGCCTTGTTGGCCCCTTAATTTCTACTCATTCCATCTTTGTTCTCTTGGTAGGTAAATTTTATGGTCATAAATGGAGCTAGGTGGTCCTTTTTAAAAGAGTTTATGTGTCCTCTTATAAATCCTTAATTTCCATGCTTATGTGTTCATTTCCCATGTAAACAAGTGTCAAGTTACATTTCACTTTGGTTTGTAAGATGTGTGGCCAACAATAAGCGTATGTGGCTTCTTATTAATCTTCCCTTTCATGTCTACTTGTCAAAATTCCATAATTCCTTCCTTCTCCACCCTAAATGGAACACATCATCCTTTTAAGCTTGATATTTGTTTGCAAAATTGGCATTTTATTAACCTTACATTTGACACAATTAAGGGTCTTACACATAATGACTTTTAATCTTATATTGTTGTCTTACCATATACCATAAGTATCTTGACTTCCCTTTTGGAACACTTGGCACAACTCTAAACACACAAGATACTTAGCCTTTGCTCCTCTTGACTTTTCACATGTTACATTATAATTTAACATTTCATATCCCTCATATTCCTTGTCCAACAAAATGCCTCTAGGAAAATAGGTTCCAATATTGTGTCATATTGCTTTTGGCCACATGCTTATAAAAATTTCACTTGTTACCAAAATCAACAAGTGATTTCCAAGTTAGGCAAATAAAAGCCATTTTAATTTCTCAAGCATAATTATTAAGGAAAAATTCACATAACTTCTTTTATCAAAATTATGACCTCAATTGGTCATTGGAATATTTATTCCATGATAAATATTTGTACATTATATCCCGAAATTTAAAATTTCGGAGAAACTAAATATTCGGGTAAATTCTATTATTTCATTCAAGAAAATTCCTCTCATAATATTGTCACACTTCCTGAACTGGGTCTAGTCGTCTACATGATATAGGCTTATCCTCAAGTCTCTAGGCCCAAAATTCATGATATTACAAATATAATACTCATCTGATCTAGAATTATTTAACTAATATAGGTAGTTTAGGGAGGGAAAATAAATTCCTTAATTATTTCAATTGTGACTTGATTCCCCTAAAATATCTTTGTATAACATTAAATTATATATCACTTTATATGCTACGTAAATTAGTTCAGGAAAAATGATAAATCTATATTAAAAATAAAATGGATTGAGCTCTTATATTTAGAAACAAGATTAACAGAACTTCTAAACTAGCTCCTATATATAAGCTAAGAGGAGTATCTCAATCCACATTGTCTTCTAAATTTATATTCCAAAACTCTTCCCCCGTTGATTACACATATTAATAGAATTTCTATCAATGATAGTTTCCAATATAAATTATTAAAGAGGATGCTTAAAAGAACACACATTTAATATAATTAATTAATTAAACTAATTTTCTTAATCTTTTATTAAAGGGGAAAAAACTAATTTCTTTAATGCCTGCAAATTAGTAGTTTAATTAGTTACTAAATTTTGGATGGAGTAAGCATTTGCTAATTTGATGGCTATGGTGGGGTGCGCATAAAGAACGCTGTCTTCCACAACAGCAAGAGCTTGGAAATTTCTTTGTAAAAGAAAATATAAAGAAAGTAAAGCACAAGACACATTAATACAAGTATACAACTTCAAAGTTGTTGATAAGAAATATTAAATAAATAAGTAAAGTTGTTGGGTGAATTTAGGGGTTGTTTGGTATGTGGGAGTTTGATGGGAAGGGAGCCAGGGAGGGGAGGAAAAAATTATATGAGTTGAATTTATAAAAATTGCAAAAGTCGGGTTATAAACTTTTAAAATAGAGAAGATATAAAATAAAAGAGTTAGAAAAATTAATTAAATTTTTTTTAATCTCACTTCTCTAATTTCTTAAAATCTAACTTATAAAAAATTCCCCCTTTTAAATTTCTTATACCAAGTAGCCCCTAGTTGTTGTTGATCATTCGCAACTTCGTTCCACTTTCAAATTATTTATAAAGAGGAAAAAAAAAGAGGCCAAAAGAAGAGAAAGGGAACATGAAATGCCCTCACCCTCCAAAACAAGGAAATGACCAAATGATGATGCACAAATGAAGCAACACAACAATCCACAAAAGTCACAAATGTGGGACGACTTTACTGCACTTGTTGACCCCAAAGGCTGAAACAAGAGATAAATACGTGAGAGAAGCATTTGTTGATCTATAAATAAGGGAATTCAAAAGATAAGTAAGGGCATTTACAAGATAGACAAGGAGATTCATAATATAAATAAGTTTTCAAATTATTTCTTTTCCAATTGCCATGTGGGAGTGCAAGACAAAGAAAACAATTTTTAAAACGGTAACCGTATATGCACAAAACAACAATAAAGTGATAATAACCCTTAAATCTAGTAATAGTTTGACCTGTATGTTGACCACAAGGACATAATATTTGATAATGGAAGAACAAATAGTTAAGTGTAAGAAACCCCATCTTATGTTGGATCAATGCAATATTTCAATCAATCTATTTATTTATTAATTATTAATTTCCTCTTTCTTTTATGGCTTAATCAAGATCTTACACCTTATAGTTGGGTCTGTTGGGACAGAATAAATAAAAAAAATTAAATTAATACTCCTTTCTTAATTTCTTAAACCGACTTCTAAGTCTAACGTACAATCAAGTGCCCCAAATGATGAGGATCCTGGATACATTCAAATAAGTGGGCCCTCCTCCTGAATTTTTTTTTTTTTTTTTTTTCCGCAAATTCAAAAGTAAAAGCAAAGGGCATGACTTGACTTGGGGAGACTTGAGAGTTGACCCAGAGTCACAAATGATGATAGAGAAGGGTAAGGAGGTTTTTTAAAACTATAATCCAAAAAATATCCCGTTTATTTATTTTGATTAAAGAGCCAGGAAAATTTAAAATTATAAGTAGGATTAAATTTGCAATTTTTCACTGAAAACTTTCATACTACTCATAAGTAACTAGGTCTTTAGTAATAGTTCTCATATCCTTAATATAAGAAATCGTTGATTTTTTTAGAGAAATTAAGAAAATTTAAATAAATTACTTTAAAATATTGATATTTATCTTTTTTTATACTAAATAAATGTTTCTTCTTTATAAAATGATATATAATTAAATAATCGGGACGGACCAAGAATTTTACTTACGGGCGAAAGTAAAAATGCTACATCTTAAATAAAATCTTTTAAAATACGATAAAGACTTAATATTAAAAAAAAAAATTGAAAGAAATATATTACAGAAATTAAGTTTATTTCACTTGACTCTTAATCTACGTGTTTCATATGTAATCAAAGAATTATCAAGAAATTGGTCTCCCATTCTATTTCGAAATATGTTCTTGATTATCTTTATACAGAGATAAAGATCTTTTAGTAGTTGTTGTAGAAACTAGAAGAAGTGAGACAAGTCTAATCACTCTATCAATAAGAGAGTAAATGGTGAACCTTCCAGTTCTTGCCAGTCCCTAACATAATTCAGGTGTAGTTGATAAATTAATAAAATCCGGACGCTTAGGAATGTCGCTCAAAATGTTGTAACTCCATCTTCAAACGCAATTTTTTTTATGTTCTTTGAAATCTCTAGAATAAAATTTATCAACAAGTTTGCAAATATTATCACTATTAAATTGACTTGTAAGATGTCCTTTACTTTTCCTGCTCTGTGAAATCTCTATTAAATTTTTTCTATTCTATGAAATCTCTAGAATATCATCACTATTTTCCTGTTCAAGCTCAAGGTTGCATTCCTTTATTTTTTTTTTATTTTTTATTTTTATTTTAGGGGGCGGGGCTCACCCCTAACCCCCCTTGTGTCCGTCTATGCAAATAATAAACGATATATGCTATAATTAACTAAGTTTATATAACTTCTTTAATCTCTATAAAAAATAGACTATATTTTATATTAAAGATCCAGGAATAACTATATATATATATATATATATATATATATATATATATATATATATATATATATTAAGTAAGAGAAGTATTATGTATGAAGGATGAAAATTTTCGTACTCTTTGAGACGTATATCTGTCCTACTTTTTTATTTTGTTAATTCTTTTTATGCTTCCGATAAAAAAAAATATTTTTATGCTTAAATTTGTTATTTTATTTTTAATCAACTATAAAATCCATCCGTTTTATTTTAACTCCCATGTCATCTCCTCCGTCGGGCTCTCGATCCATTTTCCATTTTGCAGGGAAAACGGAGGTAGGAGAAAAAAGGTTGAAAATAGAAATATAAAAGGAAAAAAATTTATCAGTACAGTACTAAATATCACTTTATTTATTATTGTTTGTGTAAATTACTCCCTCCTATTTTTATTATAATAAGAGCCAATTGATTGTTTTTTAAAAAAAAATCAAAAAGTTAAATAAACTACTTAATCATAATATATATTATGTGTCATTATGTCATATACTTCAGTCTTAAATATAGGATAAAATTTTTAGTTCAGATTTGTTCGGTGATAGAACACAGATGTCTAGCCTCGATGGGCTAGGTATAGTTGATATAGGGTCGATAGTCCTCTCGGGGGTATTCTGGAGATGAGTAACCCAAGAGAAGCTTTAGCTCGATGATATCTATAATGGAGATATCAGCGAGAGAGTTCAGACCACAATGCAACACAGGTAAGGCGTTTCGCCAAAGGAAGTGGTGTGTGTGTAGTGTGACCGAATGGTAAACTATCAATGAGAGAGAGATCGGAGTTTTGGTGGGTAACCTCCTATTTATAGGGATTACCTAGGGTTTCACTCCCATGCAAACGTATTTTCCATCGCCCATTATGCGCCTCCCACATTTACGCCATTATCGCTCCACTACCCGTACGGCTCGCATACGGACAAGGTGGAGTAATGTTTAACCATTCACCTGGTTAAACGGGCGGTTTCTTGTAGGCCCCTTGGTTGGGCCGGGTATCCGACGGCCCAATATATGGGGCCATAACGCTTGCCCCCAAGCTCGGTATGGCGGGTTCGACGTGCGAGATTAACTCGTTGACTAATCCGGTCATCATCTATCCGGGCTAAACTTGAGCTTCGTACGAATCCTTTAAGGCTTCCTTCCTGCTTGCCCTGTCTCGCCCTGTCTCATCGCTCTTCGTCACGAATGACGGGCTACTTTCCAAGGGACGCAAGTTGTGTTTTCTCGCAATCGGAATATGTGCCGGTAAGTGGTCTTTCGTTGAAACCGTTATTATAGCCTCGGTCATGATCGAGCTTTTATGGTGAATTCGGCCGTTAGACATTTACATGTCCCCGCCGTCTCCTCACCTGACCCCTGGGTCACAGGTTGCTGTCGTAACCGCCTTCTCGTTTTTTATGATAACCGGGATTGACCCTGCTGCTTTTATGACTTGGTCTTAGCCGGACCGTGAGCTTCTCCCACGTTCTGCCCCCAATATCAGTTGTCATAACGGGCTTGCAAATGGCAGGTGGCGCTGTTCAGGCGTTACTGAGGCGTGATTTGATCCTCCTAGGGATTCGGATTCACTGCCTTTTTGGTAACGATCCTTTTAGGAATTCATGCGCATTAACTGTGGCGCTGTTCCCGATGTGGCCTTTATTATACTTTTGCGTTTTGGAACGTTTATTCTCGCCGGCGCTTGCGCTTTTCCATAAAGATGGCATTGATTGTCCCTGACGATTGTGCTTTTCATGAAGATTAGGATGAATAAGGCATTAAATAGTTATGCAGTTTGGATGGGTCTTGCTATATAAGCCTGTGCATACCTATCCTTTTTACTCTATCTTGCATGATGAAGTTCAATTCTGGACAGGCGGAACCGCTGGTGCCGTGAGGGTCAGGTTCTAGTCCTTTGCCCTTTCATCAGAAAGTCCTTTTGATGAGTGGACGAAAAGTAAGGAAGAAGAAACGAACATTAATCCTTATACCCGGTGCGGTCCGATCGCGGCAAGTTTCGGGAGTATTTGCCAATCTTCATCCATAACCTCCAACGGCGCCTGGAGTTCCGGAGTATTTTCCAATCTTCACATGCCTGGCGAAATATTTCCACTGGGATCTTAGACATGCTCCGTTGAACACACGCGGAGATTCTTGTGTGGGTTGGCTTGCGTCTGGAGCTGTCATGCCATGGGTATGCCATGGTTAGGGTTCTAGGTCCGCCGTATCCAAACATCCCACAAGGGTCTCCGCTCATGTGTTTTTGGGAGTTCTCTTTGGCACAAAGAGTTCTTCATCCTCCATTTCTCCACATGGCTACGAGCCTCTTGCTTCAGGATTTTGTTTTGCGCATTTTTGCGACCAGGGTTTGGCTAATTTTTCTGTATGAACGTGATGTAAATTGTTTGCTTACTAATGGAAAATATTTGTTGTACATAGCTTGATTTCCCTTTTTGTCTTTTGCCATCGCTCGTTCTTTGTTTTTGAATCCTATGCGCATGACTATGAAGATGCTGGAATACGGTTAACCGCTCTTCCTTCTCAGAGTCATATGATCCGGGCTAATTTAAAATTAACCGCCCTTGAGAACGGATTGATTTTTGGAGCAAAACGCCCTCCAATCCGGGCCAAGTTAAAATTAACCGCCCTAAAGAACGGATTGATTTTTGGAGCAAAATGCCCTCCAATCCGGGCCAAGTTAAAATTAACCGCCCTAAAGAACGGATTGATTTTTGGAGCAAAACGTCCTCCAATCCGGGCCAAGTTAAAATTAACCGCCTTAAAGAACAGATTGATTTTTGGAGCAAAACGCCCTCCAATCCGGGCTAAGTTAAAATTAACCGCCCTAAAGAACGGATTGATTTTTGGAGCAAAACGCCCTCCAATCCGGGCTAACTTAAAATTAACCGCCCTAAAGAACGGATTGATTTTTGGAGCAACACGCCCTCCAATCCGGGCTAAGTTAAAATTAACCGCCCTAAAGAACAGATTGATTTTTGGAGCAAAACGCCCTCCAATCCGGGCTAAGTTAAAATTAATCGCCCTCAAGAACAGATTGATTTTTGGAGCAAAACGCCCTCCAATCCGGGCTAAGTTAAAATTAACCGCCCTCAAGAACGGATTGATTTTGGAGCAAAACGTCCTCCAATCCGGGCTAAGTTAAAATTAACCGCCCTCAAGATGCATGTTTTTTTTCGAAAATAAAGATTTTAAATTTTCGAGGGAATTTTATGCGCTGGGCATCTGTCAGTTGCGTGCCTCAACGCATAATGAACGTCTACCGTCGCCTGCGTGGAGTGGTTATCCCTCTAACCTCGATATCCGTGCGCATTTAATGTCCTACCGTTTCGTCTGGAACGTCACTTCCGCTAGGGTTTCCCCCTCCGTTAGTGAGATGTAACGGCGTTGTGACTCTTAATCTTTCAAATTCCTAACGTATATATCAATTCCTTCGCAATGATAGTTAGTCTTTTCTCATACTTTCTACTATATCCGCTGCTCCAGAGGCATTTGCTTTGCGCTCAAGTTTCTGCCTTTGCTTCTACAGTTTGCTGTGTCTTTCGTCCTACGACAGGTAATGTTGTTCGCCTCTTTACCTATAGTTTATGATCACATTTCGCACTTTCCTGTATCTTTTGGCATGCTTTTGTTCTTCTCGTATGTATTTAATTTGTTTTTCCGGGTTTAGTGGGAGTTTCGGGTTTTTTGGGTGGGTTCTCGGCTTCCTTTTTTCTCTTCTAGGTGCTCGAATGGCCCGAGCCTTCCGTATGTACGTAAACGGGAAGTTCTCTCGCCCGAAAACCTTTCTCTAGGTCCTGACAGTGATCCTCCTTTACCAAAACTTTCCAGAAAACCTAGGAACTCTCCCAGACCCGAGAAGGTATCGCTCTGGGAATTATCTTCCTACGGAGCCGAGACGTTTATTCATAATGGTTTATCGACTGTTCCTCCACCCAGTCCTTTCGTAGTCCCAAGTCTCTTGCTTGGGAAAGCGCTTTCCAATATGCCCCTCTGATCTTATTTTATTTTTTATATCTAGGTGTTCATGGCTTCATCTCATCAACCCAGTCAATCTTCGAATGAAGAGACAAGTACTTCCGCCTCTTCGGAAGTTCCATTAAGTTTGACCCCCGCTGTGAGTAGCGTTGTTATACAAGTGAAGAATTCACTGACCGTCGACGAACTTCGCCAACTCGGGGTTGGAGACGGGGAAGGATATACTGTCCGATTACCTTTAAAGCGTGAATCAGTAGATTCTCTCCGTGCGCAGGAAAGAGATCCACGTTTCTTTTTTCTTTTCCGGGACGTGATCACTCTTTTAGAGGTGAAGTTTCCCTTCACCGACTTTCAGATCGAACTGTTGAGTCATTTGCATCTCGCTCCCTCACAACTTCACCCAAATGGTTAGGCGTTCGCGGTTGCTTTTGAGATATACTGCCGACATTCAGACTTAGTCTGTAGCGTTCCGACCTTCATGTCCTTCTTCGCCCCGCTAGAAACGAATGTTTCCACCACGGCTTCAACGAAATGGTTTGGTTGGACAACGCTCCGAAGCATTCGTGACCGGAAGCTTTTCAGACCTTTTCGTGAATCTTGGAAAAACTTCAAGTCGGCTTTCATAAAAGTTGAAGCCCTTCCCGGCCAGGCACCTTGGTTTGTGCGGAGGACTGACAGTGGAGAGATCAAAGAGAGGTTTCCTCTATACTGGTCGATGCACCATCATACCCTTAGACCCGAGGATTATATTCCGCAATCCAAAAGCTTTTTTGACGAGGAGGAGAAAACCTTGCCGGAACTTGTGAAATTGGTTGGCAGTCTAACGAATCCCATGGATCTGGCCGAGTTAATAACCACGCCCCTAGTTAGGCGGCGCCTGATAACCAGTATGATTGTATTGACACTTGGTTTATTTGCTTTTTGTTTCCCTTCCATTGCTCTAATATCCTTTTTCTTTTGCAGGCCGAGCTATGGGTAGGCCCAAGCAATTGAACGTTTTCAAAAACCGTTCCCGAGCTGCGGAAGAAGCTCTCGCCATCCCGGTCAATGACCCATCGAGTCCGGCCCCCGAAAATGTTTCTCAGAAGCGACTAGCTTCGTCAGATGCCGAAGGAAATGCCGCTTGCAAAAAGGTCAAGGGCAAAGACGTTGTGGCGGGGCCATCCAATCCGGGCGTGGAGCCCTTCGAGACGCCGGCCATTGAGGGTTCGCCTGCCCCTTCCAGGTCTTCCCCGGCGCCAACGAATTCTGCTACGACCTCGGTGTTGGGCAACCTTATCGTGGCCAATCTTCCCGAGGGTGCCTTGTGGGCGCAAGGATTGAGCCAAGAAGTATTAGATATAATGAGACCTCCTGCTTTCCTTCATGACGCATCTGGTCTATCGGAGCCTACCAAGAAGATGCTAACCCAAATGCAATTAGATGGTTACCGAGGTATCTCCTTGATTCACTCTTATGCCCTCTTGAAGGTAAAATATGGGATGGCGTACACTCAGCTGGTCACGCTGAGCAAGGAGAATGCCGCTTTGAAGCAAACTTCTGAGGTGGCTAAGATTGCCGAGGACAGGGATAGAGCCGTTGTCAATCTGACGGCCCTTACGGCGGTACATGCCCAACTGCAACATAACTTCAATTCTTTGCAGGCCGCTAAGGCCAAGCAGGGAGAAGAAATCAAGTCCTTTATCTCTAAGGAGAGGACCTTGCAAGAGGAATTGCAAGCCTCTAGGTCCGACAACAAAAAGGCGGAGGAGAAGCTGTCGAAGGCAGAGTTGGACGTCCACCGCCTAGAGGATCTTCATATGAACGGTCAGATGGCTGTAGACAAGGCGCAGTCTGATGCTGATCACTATAAAGCCCTGCTCGCAACTAAGGAAGACGAGCTTGCGGCCAAGGTGAATGAACTTGCAACCAAGGAGGTTGAACTGGGCCAGGCCAAGGCGGGGCTAAATGAATATGCCGATCTTTGCGGTTTTCTCGTTTGACAATGCTGTTGCGTAAATCCGCGCCCTAAATCCCGGCCTCGCCCTTAACCTTTCTGGTCTTAACTATGAGTCATATGTTAACAAGAAAGGACAGTTGATACCTCCTGGTGCCGAAGATGAAGAAGAGGAGGAACAAGCCCCGCCACCGTCTTCCTAAGCTCGTAAATGGGTTGATTTACGATTTCTTTCTTTTGAGGCCGTCTTTTTATTCCGTGGTCATAACCCGGCTTATTTGTAAATATGACAGTACGATTTTTGATCAATACCAGCGTTTCACTTTATGAATTTCACTAAGGTCTGGAGTCTTCATAGTGAATTTTCTCACGCTTGTTCATAACATAACTTATTCTGAACTGGTGAACACATCCCCTGTTCTTTCTCATTAAAAATGTCATTGAAAACTGGTTTCTTGTCCATGAATTCTTTTGCATTTTGACATGGTCTCCGGAGCCGGGTTAGAATACCTCTGACTCCTACATGTTTTAATTGGAACATGGTTTCTGGAGCCGGGTTTGAAAACCTCACACTCCTGCATGTTTTAATTGGAACATGGTCTCCAGAGCCGGGTTAGAATACCTCTGACTCCTGCATGTTTTAATTGGAACATGGTTTCTGGAGCCGGGTTAGAATACCTCACACTCCTACATGTTTTAATTGGAACATGGTCTTGGGAGCCGGGTTTGAATACCTCTGACTCCTACATGTTTTTATTGGAACATGGTCTTGGGAGCCGGATTTGAATACCTCTGACTCCTACATGTTTTTATTGGAACATGGTCTTGGGAGCCGGGTTAGAATACCTCTGATTCCTACATGTTTTAATATAGGCGTGGTCTTTGCAAACAGGTTGTTTAACCAAGAATTCTTGCCATCCTTTCGCGAATGTGTTTACGGAAGCTGGTTCGTCAACCATGGGTCCACACAAATTTCAAAAGCGCTGGTTCATTTACCTCAGGGCTTATTCCCAGTTTGATCGGAACACGGTGTCCGGAGCCGAGTTAATGTACCTCAGTTTCGTGCACGTTTGATCCATTGCTATGCAACTTGTATTTGTATCATTGAAAACGGGCTCCAAGACCCGGAATTCATTAGGGATTGGCCTTATAACCGAGGCCTTCATAACTCTTTCAAAAGAAAACATAAATGAAACACTTACATAAAGCTTATCAACTACAATAAGTCTTAAGTTTGTCTGCGTTCCATGTCCGCTTCACTGCCTTCTTCTTTAACGTTTCTAGCTTGTAGGCCCCTTTTCCCTAATTTTCTGTAACTCGGTAGGGACCCTCCCAATTTGGTGCAAGTTTGCCTTGGTCGGCATTCTTGTTGCCTATGTCGCCGCTCGCCGAAGGACGAGATCACCTTTTGCAAACGCGCGGCACCACTTTCTGGTTATATCTATTAACGAGAAGCTGCTTGGTGGCTAGCTCTTGGCAATGTGCTTTCACCCTGACCTCGTCCACGAGATCCAATTCCACCGCGATTGATTGGTTGTTGTCGTCTTCTTCATGTAGGGCTTTAACCGTCCTCCAAGATGGCTCACCGATCTCAATGGGTATCATTGCTTCGCACCCATAGGTTAACCTAAATGGGGTCTCCTGTGTTTTTGATTGGATCGAGGTTCTGAGTCCCCAAAGGATCGGGTATAGCTCTTCCACACAATTCGAATCACCGTCTTCCATCCTCTTCTTCAATCCATCCAAGATAACCTTGTTAGCAGCCTCGGCTTGGCCGTTGGATTGTGGATGTTCGACAGATGCGAAATGGTGAATGATGTGGAGATCAGCAACCATGTCTTGGAAACCCTTATTGGTGAACTGGGTTCCATTATCTGTTACAATTTCGGCCGGGATTCCAAACCGAGATATAATATTTCGATTGAAGAACTTTTGAACTCTTGCCAAGGTAATTGTTGCCAATGGTTCTGCCTCTATCTACTTGGTAAAGTAATCTACTGCCACTATAAGCCAACGCAGTTGTCCTGGGGCCCTCTTGAATGGGCCAAGCAGATCCAATCCCCACTTATAGAACGGCCATGGAGCCGACATGTTAGTTAACTCCGATGGGTTGGTGCTTATGACCTTGGCGTGTTTTTGACAGCTATTGCACTCTTGCACATGCTTCTTGGAATCCTTCGCCATAGATGGCCAGAAGTATCCAGCCCTCACCGCCTTTCTCACTAATGCCCTGGCGCCCATATGGTGTCCGTTTATTCCTTCGTGGATTTCGGACAGCACGTAGTCAGCCTTGGCCGAATCTAGACACTTCATTAGCGGGGAATGGAAACCCTTCCGATATAATTCGTCATCAATCATGGTGAATGATGCCGACGTCCTTACTATTTTCCTGGCACTGTCGGTGTCTTCCGGGAGGATTCCCTTTTCAAGGTAATCGGCTATTGGTTTTCGCCAATCATTTGCCTCTGAGATTATCATCACGCAGCTTGGTTCTAACAGGTTCTGCTGGACAATGGTGCGGTGATTGTCGGGGTTCTTAGTGCTTGCCAATTTTGACAACACGCCGGCCCTAACATTCTCTCCCCGGGGAATATGTATCACTTCCACGTTATCAAATTCCGCCATCAACTGCTTAACCTTTCCCAGATATTTGACCATTAAAGGGCCTTTAGCTTGGTACTTTCCCTCTATCTGGGATGCAACCAGCTGTGAGTCAGTAGATACGTGAACTCTTTTTGCCCCGCTTTCCCACTCGTCGTAATCCGGCTATAAGCGCTTCGTATTCGCTTGATTGTTTGATGTTGCAAACTCAAACCGAAGGAAAGCTCACAAGAGACTCCTTCCGGGCTCTCGATGATTATTCCTGCCCCACTTCCTTTTTTATTCGATGAACCGTCAACGAACAACCTCCATGTTAAGTCGTCTCTGTGATCGTCGTTCATTTCCGATTTTTCAGATGGGGTTAGTTCCATCACAAAGTCGGCTAGAGCATGGGATTTGATCGCGTGTCGCGCTTCATAGGTTATATCAAATTCGGATAACTCAATAGCCAACTAGCCATTCTCCTACCAAGTCCGGCTTATGCAGATTTGCGGATTGGTTGGTTTGTGCGTACTACCACGGAATGACTCTAGAAGTATGGGCGCAGTCGTCTCGCGGCCATGAGTAGGGCGAATGCCATCTTTTCCAGTTTCTGGTATCTCAGCTCGGCCCCTTGTAGAGCTCGGCTTACGAAGTATACTAGAGTTTGACCGTCCTTCTCCTCATTCACCAATGCCGCGCTAACCGCCTCATCTCCAACAGCTAAGTATAAGATCAATCTTACCCCGAGCTTCGGGCGAGATACTACCGGCGGGGTTGCCAGGAATTGCTTGATCTTTGTAAAAGCCTCTTGACACTTTGCATTCCAATCTCCAGATGCTTCTTTCTTCAGTAATCTAAAGAAAGGAAGAGAGTTTTCACCGACCTTGGTGGAAACCGGTCGAGCGGCTAGCCTTCCCGTGAGCCGTTGAACTTCCTTCTTGTTCTTGGGGGCTGCATATCCAAGATAGCCCGACATTTATCGGGTTTGCCTCAATCCCCTGTTTTGTGGGTGAGTAAGAATCCCAGGAATTTTCCCTTCGGAACACCGAAAGCACATTTTTTGGATTTAGGCGCAAGCGATGTTCCTCGCCTTGTCGAAAGTTTCTTCGAAGGTCTTGGATATGGTCCTCTGTCCGTGAAGATTTGACGATCATGTCGTCGATATAAACCTCGACGTTTTTGCCCAATTGGTCTTTGAAAACCCTATTCATCATCCTCTGGTAAGTGGCTCCTACATTCTTCAAACCAAAAGGCATAACATTGTAACAGTAATTGGCCCTCTCCGTGATGAATGCCGTCTTTTCCTGATCATCAGCATGCATGGGGATTTGGTTGTACCCCGAGTATGCATCCATGAAGGAAAGCAATTTGAAGCCAGATGAGCTATCTACTAGCTGGTCTATGCTTGGCATAGGAAAAGAATCCTTGGGGCAAACCTTGTTCAGGTCCTTATAATCGACGCATACTCGCCACTTGCCGTTAGGCTTTTTGACCGTAACAACATTCGATAGCCAGGTGGTATACTGTACTTCACGTATGAAACCGACTTCCAATAACTCATCTGTGTGCTTCTCCAAGGCCTGTTTCCTGTCTATCCCAATCTTTCTCTTCCTTTGGGCCACGTGGGTTGATGTTGGGCAAATCGCCAACGTGTGGCAAAGAAATTGCGGGGTCTACCCCGGATCTCGAGATGGACGCCATGCAAAAATGTCTTTGTTGTCCTTCGGGCGGGTCTCAAGTTCATTCGGATCGATGGGGCTAGATGCTTGCCAATTTTGGTGTTTTGCCGGGTTCGGTTCCCAAGGCGAAATCCTCCGGCTCTCCGTCCGCTCCGTTCTTTTATCTTGTCTTCCTTGCGTAAATCTAACTCAACGAGGTTGACCGACTCCCCTTTTTCCTCTTCAGTGGGTGCTCTAGCTCTCTTCTTCTGGGATGCTGGGTCAACTTTGTTCGCCTTGACCGCATCGAAATAGAACTGTCGGGAATCCTTATGGTCGCCCTTGATCGTTAGAATTTGGTTCTTTCTATTCACCAACTTCAGCCGTTGGTGTTTTGTGGACACCAACATATCCCAGTTGTGAATGGTAGGACGCCCCAGTATAATATTATAAGATGAGGGGAAGTCAGCCACGATGAACCTGACACGCTCAGACTTGAAAGAGCCTTTCGTTCCGGGCGTCAATTTTAGGTCGATATACCCTTTCGGGCATGTATCCCGGCCATTGAAACCGGTTAAGGTTGTTCGGCAAGGCTTTAAATCTTCCGAGTCGAACCGCATTCTCTGAAATGCATCCTATAGGATGATGTCTACAACGCTCCCATTATCGATCAGTATTTTTCTTACGCGACAGTTGACCACGGTCCCCGTAATGACCAACGCATCCTGGTGTCCTGGGGGTACGTCTTTGAGATCCTCCTCAGTGAAACTCAGGACCGGGGGTTCCGGTTTTGCTGCGTCATTCTTGAAAGCTGGGCGGTCCCTGATTGAGAGAACTTCCCTTAGATACTTCTTTCTCTGGCTCACCGAGTCACCCCCGCCTCCAAAACCTCCGCTGATTACGTTGCAGTCATATTTGGAGTCTGGGAATTCGTCGTCACTGTTTGTGGATTTCTTTTTTCGCTCACGCCTCTTCCTATCCGGGCCGAGGCGGGCTTTTGCTTCTCCCGCCTCGTCTCTTGTTATTTTTCCGTCCTTGTGTCTCGGATGACATCGGTGGAGCTTCCCTCCCGGACAAACTTTTCAATGGCATCCCCGAGGTCCCAACATTTTTTACGTAGTATGACCATGCGATCATGGAAGTCACAAGATCGGGATTTATCCAGCATTGGCTTCCCTTCTTACTGGCCGGGGTCGCTCAACCTTCTTCATCTCGGTTGTTGAGACTTCACGCCAAATCTCGGCCTGGGATAATTTTAGGGGAGTGTACCTATTGAATCTCCCTTCGACCTTTCTCCTTTCGACCTTACTCCTCCACCCCGTCCGTGAGATTCCGGCTTGCGGACCGGCTTACAGCTCTCTACTCTTGGGGGGTGGACTTTTGCCCCGCTCTTTTGCCACCTGACTCATCATGTCTATCTGTTCAAGCTCGAGGTACGTCTTTGACCGATCTGTAAACTCGGTCAAAGTACTAGGTCGATTTTTCATTACCGATTTTTTCAACCGAGATGTGGAATTTAGGCCGGCTATGACGCAGTATAAGTGAACGTCTTCCTTTAGTCCGGGCACTTGAAGCGCCGTCTCCTTGAATCGGTCTAGGTACTTTTGTAGGCTTTCATTAGAGAATTGTTTGACCTAGTCCAACTGGAACTCGGTCTTCGGCTAGCGAAATTAAGCAGAAACTTATACTCCATGGTTTTCATATCTGGAATAGAATCTAATGGCAAAGAGTGGAACCAGGTTTGGGCAGGTCCTTGAAGGGTTCCTGCAAACAATCGAGGAATTACATGCCCTACGATTCCCTTCACCCCAATTTCCATTTTGAAGTTATTAAGGTGAACTACCGGATCCTGACTTCCATTGTACTTTGGAAGCTCTCTAGAATCCAGTTTCCTGGGATAAGCTGCGGCAATGATTTTCTTTGAAAACTGGCGTAGTAGGTCGTCTCCTCCATGTTTACATTGAACGACGGCGGATTCGCCTCATGCTCGTTCAAGGCCGAGTTGACCAACGAATGTTTTTCTTTCGACCGAGATGAGTCAGCTAGAGGAGGTCGGCGGGTCCGTCCATTGACTTCAGCAATCGTCTTGCCATTAGTTTGGTTGGGCTTTCGGTATCCCGAATGGGACCCTCTAGCACTCTTAACCGCTCCTTTAAAACCAGGATCTCCTGGTGGTCTTCTTCGGTGATTTTACCTCGGTCATGAGCGACCACGTCTTCCTCCTCCTCCTGTCTTTCGGTAGGCTCCTCCTCCTGTCTTTCGGTAGGCTCCTCCTCCTCACTGGTGTGAGTCGACGTCGAGTTCATTTCTCGGCTCATACCAGCACCATCTCGCTTTGCAGTTTTTGGCTGCTTCTCCTTTGTCCCTGCTCTCTCCTCCCATTCTTGTTGTAACCGCCTTTGTTCTTTTTGTCGCCAAATGGCGTTTCGGAGATCTAGGTTCTCCTGGATGAGTCGGGTATCTTCCTCTCTCTGGAGTTGCTGGCGAGTTTCCATACTCTCTATTCTTTTTATTAATGAATCCATCGTATTACGTAACACCCTAGAGTCGGGGTGAACTTGTTGGAACTCGCGGGGAGGGGAGGTATGTTCGGACTTGAATCCGTTGTCGCGCTGTTGAGCAACTAAACTTGGGTGAGGAGAATGAGCCGTGTCCTCGCCTCTTCCTCGGTTACCACGGTTACGCGGTGAGGATTTGGAATAACCGAATCGGAGATCTTGGATGATGCGCTCGCGGGCGCGGTTGAGGTTCTTCGCGGTACCGGGTCCGCCGAGTTGCTTGACTACGGCTTCTGGTGCTTGCGGCCATCTTTAGCGATCAGTAGTGGCTTTGTATGGCCTGAGAATCGAAGTTTACGATCCCCACGGTCGGCGCCAATGTTCGGTGATAGAACACAGATGTCTAGCCTCGATGGGCTAGGTATAGTTGATATAGGGTCGATAGTCCTCTCGGGGGTATTCTGGAGATGAGTAACCTAAGAGAAGCTTCAGCTCGATGATATCTATAATGGAGATATCAGCGAGAGAGTTCAGACCACAATGCAACACAGGTAAGGCGTTTCGCCAAAGGGAGTGGTGTGTGTGCAGTGTGACTGAATGGTAAACTATCAATTGAGAGAGAGATCGGAGTGCACCTGGTGGGTAACCTCCTATTTATAGGGATTACCTAGGGTTTCACTCCCATGCAAACGTATTTTTCCATCAGCCATTATGCGCCTCCCACATTCTGCCATTATCTGCTCCACTACCTGTACGGCTCTGCATAACAGACAAGGTGGAGTAATGTTTAACCATTCACTTGGTTAAATGGGCGGTTTTACTGTAGGCCCCTTGGTTGGGCCGGGTATCTAGATGGCCCAATATATGGGGCCATAACAAGATTATACTACAAACTTTATTCTATATTTAGGACTGGATGTAATATTATTTTATATATAAAATAAATTAGTTTAAACAATAATAGATATACATATTTTTATATCTCGTCCTCATATAACATTTAAATTTTTATGAAATCTGAGAATCAGAGGGCAACTTTTTCTAAAGTTGTCCCAGACGTACGATGAAGCAGAGCCCTGCAACACAGGGAGCACATAAGGTCTTCCTTATGTGTTCCTTACATGCTCATCCCTTCAACTAGAGGGAACATACATTTATTTATTTATTATTTTATTTATTTAGATATAAATTATAGGTTGTTTTTTGGAATGTTTTTTGACCCGTATCTCAAATTAATTAGTTTTCGGGATACCTGGTATTACGTAACAAATATTTCTAAATGTAGGACTAGTAACTAATTAATTTGAGATACAGGTGTAAAAAATATTTCGAAAGATCATATAATTAAAATTTAAATACTACTAGAAAATTCCATATTTGCGACGGAATTTGCGAGGAAAACAAATTTCGTCGCAAATTTTGGCAAATTTGCGAGGAAACCTAATTCCCTCGCAAAATTGACGGAAATTAGGGGGTAAAGTTCTACCAAATTTCTCCCCATTTTCATGGGCTGAATTTCCTTTACAAAAAGATCATATTTTATGAGAGAAATAGGTTTTGCTTACAAAAGTTTCCCCCAATTTTTCCTAATTTTACGAGGGAATATGGGTTTCTCGCAAAATAACCTATTTTTGCGAGGGAAAGTTGAGTTCCCTTGCAAAATTACTAGGCTAAAACACGGATTTGTCTCACCCAGTGGAAGTCGAACATCTCCATCCCTGGCGTCCTCGGCGATTTCTCCGTGCCTCTCTCCCACCATCACACAGTTGAGCGCCCCTGCGCTCGCCCCTCTCTCTCGCCCCTGTTCCCCTGCTCTCGCCCCTCTCTCTCGACCCTGTTAAGCAAAATTTCAGATCCAAGCAAAAACGCCGCCGTTGATTTTAGATTTATGGGCCAGCGATGAACGAGTCACCGGATTCCGCCCTTGGGAACGTTACACAAGCAAAAAGCCACCGTCGATTTCAGATCTGGAGATGGTGGTGGAAATACGGTTCGCTGATTTTCTAGATCTGTCGCTGTCGATTTCGCCAAAAACCCTCAGTAATTTCCTCGTTTTATCAAACGGGTACTCTGATTCAGTATGTGGGTGCGACATTGTCATATCCTAAGTGTCTGAAGCTTCAGCCGTTTACATCAAGGGCCAGATGCTCCGCCGAAGTTGGGTATTTGAATGTCTCCTCATCTATTCTTATTATTCTATACAGTGTTTTTTCCTTCTTTCCAGTTAGTTAGTTTGTTCATTTCTTCCTTATCTACTTGTTAGGTGACTCTGGTACTCTATTTTGCTGGCTACAAGTCACGCAGTAAAGATTCATCTCTAAAACCTCATATCAGTGGAGACCTTATCCATGACTGGTATGTTCAAAATAATGAGAATGTTTAGTTTCATGTTTTATCTAGTTAGAGTGGTTTGAAGTTTTCTGTTTGATGTATATTCCGCCAACACCCTAATCCTGTGTCATTTATGCTGCAAGTCTTTCTCACTTTGTGTTCATTCAAGACAATATAAAAGATTCCTGGTTCTTTCATTCCCAAATCTTCAACTTTTCATGCAAAATTCTGTCTGTTTCGTTAAATATATATAATACTAGACAAGCGTAAAAAATTGCTTTTCTTACATGACTCCTAAGGATAGGTAGAGTAAAAGTTAAGAAAGGTGTGCCAGGCTATGGAAGCTATATAATATAAATACAGATTTATGGGAAGCAAAATGAGATGTATGAATGTCATTTCAAATTTGTTTTCTATTATAATTTAACAGGTGGTTTGGAATACAGCTGAATCCTCATTTTATCGGTATTGACCTCAAGTATGTGATCTACTCATCACTTCCCCTTGCGTTTTTTATTCCCACGTGTGTCTTAATAAGTTACAAGATGATATGAATGGCATTTCTCGCAAACATCTTGTGGAAATATTTTTCATCTATCTTGTAATGATTATTCAAAAAACCAAAAATTTAATTATTTATATGTTCTTGTCTATATCTGTATGGGATTATTATCCAATTTTGTCCTGCAAAATCCATCAGCATAACCTTTATTTCTCATATTTCTGCATCCAACTGGCCGTCTAACACTGAATCCATGCAGCATGCCTTCAGAAAAAGTGTAAATGAAGTATGCATACAAGAGGTTTGCTTTTTAGTGCTTAATACTAGTAACCACAGTGGAAACATGGGTAGGATAAGATAAAATTGTGTTCTAAGTTTAGCTTCATATCCTAATATGCATCATGATTGACTTTTTCAATGAAGAAAGCATACAACATCCTTAGCATAGTGTAATGGCTGTGAGGAAAAAATTTAATCCAACATGTGGCCAAACCTTTAGTGGAATTTTTTGTTTTGCATATTTTTCTTTGTTAGAGCTGGAATGATGGGGTGGCTTCTTATCAATTTATTCTTAACCAAAGTAGTTGTGTGTGTGTGCGCGTTAGTGCTTCAATTTTATAAAGTAACTGCCTAAATCTATTGGAAAGTTGTTTTTTCTTGTCGTGGGTCTTCAATGTCCCTTAAATTCATTGTAGTTAAGATAGGACCAATAATGGATATGATAATTATTAACCTCAGTACCTCTTATAATCATTAGCTTAGCATTTAGAGATAGTATATATCAACCATTGAAATTGCCTGTTTATGATTTATTTTATAGACACACCAAAACAAATACACATTAATTAACAAATCAAGTTGGCATGTCTGCTTACCTAACAATATTAATTTTTTTTGATCCACCAGGATTTTTGAGGGTCTAAAAATGATTCCAGGTTGCCTTGAATATGATGCATTCTTTGACTTTGTTGATTTTAGCATGATAATTGATGAGCCACATATGGGCTTGTTAGCTTAACAACACAAATATTAATGTTGAATACAGTTACTGGAACTGAAGCTTCTTTACTAGAACATGCATTAATCCAACTTAGAGACTTTGAGGTGGGTTTTGTCCGTCTTGGATGACTTTGGTTATGTCATTAGTTCCACCTTTTGAATTTATGCGATGGAAGATATTATTCTTCATGGGGTGGACTTTAGATTATTTTGAAAAGGAGGAAAAAGCATAGAAGAACACACAACTTGAGTTTAGATTGTGCATTTGTTCGCTTTTAGCAACTTTGATTGCTGTTATTAAATTGCTGTTTTCTGCAGGTTTTCTGTCTATAATTGGTAATGATGTCGAGGCCCATGTTTCTTGTTTTCTTGCTGCTTATACTTATAATCACTTCTCAGTTTGAGTGGAAACAGTAGCTTGTGGCTGATGTTGATTCAAATCCCAGTGTATCTCAAAAGCAGAACCAGATTTCAAAGAGAAGAAACGGTTAAGGAGAAGGTATTATAGCTCTACCCCTTCTGTTTTTTATAAATCCAAAACTCTCTTTTAATATGGAATTGAATGGTATGAAACTGGAATAGTACACTGAATTATTGAACTTGAAAGAAAGATGCTATCAACTAACATTTTTCAGACCAGTTAGTGAAGAAATGGTCTAACCCTTTTATTTTGATTTTTGTAACCAAGAGATCCATGACTTGGGATCCTAATTCTTAATGATTATATATGCAAATGGTCCAATAGGATTCAGAATTTCCTGGTAAATTTGGTTTGGCTCATTCTTTCGAAAATAGCACTCTTTTGTAATTGGTGACAGCTCATGCCTTGTATGCTGTCCAAATGCTATTAGACTGCTGAAAGTAGTGAGTCTCTTGACCCAAGAATAGGTTCTACTTAGATGGCGGACAAATTCTATTAAGATTGAATGTAGCTCACTGTCCCGTTTGTTAAGTTATCTACATATAGGAGAATTCACTTGAATGTAGTGGTGGTGGTGGTGAACTTACCTTGATTGTTGGAAAATATGGGAAACTGTTATGAGCCAACATTTATTTGCCATTGAAGTCTGGAACCATATGTATGCTCTCCCATGAAAAGGGATATAATGCACCATTTCCACACATCAAATCTCAAATACTTGAAAGTTAAAATGGAAAATTTCAAAAGCAAATTTAGCTGTTAGTTCTCAGGATTTACTGCAGTGCCACATCATTTGTGATATGATAATCAATGCATGTTTCTTGCTGCAGATTATATTAGTGCAAGAGAAGAACATTCGGAGACTCAATGAGCTTGTAAGGCATCTCCAGGAACAAAACTGCAACAGTGTAGAAGCAATAACAGAACAACTAATGGTGGTACTGCGACTCCTCTGACTGAGCGCATTCTTGAGCTTGAGGGACAGCAAATTCTAGAGGATTAGGCTGAGACAACAAGTATGCCTAAAACGCTCGCCCTTATGTTAAGTTGTAATTTGTAATATTTTGTTTTTGCTATGTAAAGTTTTATGATTGTTACAATTTATTTTTATGATATACAAATCTTTTTTTATTTCCTATTTTTTTTAACTATAACCGGTCTTAAAGAATCTCTTTTAGACCGGACATTTTAAACATTAGGTCTTAAAAGTCGTATATATACACCTGAAATATTTTTTGTTTAGTCCTAAAACTCAACTTTTAAGACCGGATAGAAAATAGGCCGCTCTTAAAAGATTGGAATTTTAAGATCGGACAAAACTGAATCCGGTCTAAAAAATATTGGCTTCTAAGACCAGACGACTAATTATACAGGTCTTAAAAGACTAACTTTCAAGACCGAATTCTTAATACATCCGGTCTTAAATATTGAATTTTTAGACTGGACGGATAAATACGACGGTCTTAAAAGACCAAATTTTAAGACCGGCCTATTTATTTCCATTCGAATTTTCTCTGCGTTTCGTTCTCCCTGATCATATATATTACACAATCAACCACCCAATCCAGCACATAAAAGTCGATATTTTAAGCTACAAGCTATAAACAATTATGAATAAATTGAATTGGGAAAAGAATAGAAATATTATTCACCATGAGTTATGTGGCCTCTTAATTAATGATTATACTATGACTATAACACCTAATTAAATTAATTTATACAATAAGATAACTTACTTACAAATACAATGAGTTACAAATACAACACGTAAATCAACATACATGCCCAATATAATATTCACCATGCCTTCATCTGATTCCCACCCAATAATGTAATCCCTCTTTTATAACATGCCCTTTTGGATCGGATCCTGCTACAAAAATAAAACAAGAACAAACTTCATAGTCAGTGAGATTGTTCAAGAACATAGAAGGAATATAATATAGTTAAAACCTTAAAGCTTTCAAAAAATTCTGCATATGAATATTACCTTATGGATTGACTATTTTATAAAGGGATACCCTCCATGCCGCCCTGGAATCCGGCCATGAGGCTATTGACATAAAGAATGCGGCCATAAAGAAATCTGTCGGAGAATCCTTTGAAAATGCTTTAAAGCAAATTCAGCTTTTGAACCCCGACATTACATTAAACACATCCGGGATGGATTGTTGGTCTTGGGTGACAGATGGCAAAATAATCCCACTCTTTCCTCCTTCCGGCGATGCCTCTGAAAGTCAACTGTGGATGGATCAGGATGAAGATGGAGGTGAAAAGGGTGAAACTGACGCAAGGACTCCATCCAGCTGAGGGCTGAGATTCCGATGTTGTCTCAATTTACTATCTTGGGGTACTGAAGCCCCTTTCTTGTTTTTGTAAAAATCTCCTACCGGGTTATCAACCCGGCTTTGTTCTTGTAATACACGCACGTTATATAGAGATACTTATAATGAATGGAACACTTACTTTATGAGAATATTGAATGTCTGCGATTTGCTTGTTGAACCCGAATACTCTTCGCATCACATTCACTGCCTTTTACGAACTTGATTTTTTCCTTCAAAGTTCTTTAAGTGACTTGGCCAAAGTCAAAAATTTATTGCGCAAAATACATGTTTGGGACCACCCATGAACTATACGCTCCGGTGTGGTTGACCAGAATTCATCCCGGAGTAAGAGCAACCCGTCACATGTTTAGGTTCAGTGTCGCAACCAAACTCTAAACATTTTGACTTGATCAGGATCATCGTGACGGTTTGCTTCGCTACCCCTAGTTTTGATGTATCAAGGCCACAAGGGCTTTTTAGTTTTACTGTGTTCCAAAGGAAGCACGTTTAAACCATTAATTCGGCTTTACTGCACCCTGGAGGAGTACGTTTTAACCGTTCTCTTGGCTTTACCGCATCTCGAAGGAATATGTTTTAACTATCAATTCGGTTTTACCGCATCCCAAAGGAGCACGTTTTAACCATTACTTCGGCTTTACAATGTCCCGAAGGAGCACGTTTTAACCTTTATCTCGGCTTTACTGCATCCCGAAGAAATATGTTTAAACCTTTATGTCGGCTTTACCGTGTCCCGAAGGAGCACATTTTAACCCTTATGTCAGTTTTACCGTGTCCTGAAGGAGCACGTTTTAACCTTTACTTTGGCTTTACCGCGTCTTGAAGGAGCACGTTTTAACCTTCATGTCGGCTTTATCGTGTCTTGAAGGAGCACGTTTTAACCTTTATGTCGGTTTTACCGTGTCTCGAAGGAGCACGTTTTAACCTTTACTTCTTCACTTTGCCTACAAATGGGTTTTGCACCATATATACAATTACTGGAGTGCCTCGAGCAATGTGTGATGAATAAGTCTCAAACAAGAAGTTCTTCCTTTATAACAAACTTCGCGACATAGTCGCTTTACATGATTCTTGAAAAAGGAATTTTCAATACTTGGAAATAAGGTCTTCTTTTCGTAGTTTTCGGTCTTAACTGTAGTAAAACTTCAGCTTATTTGCATTCCACGTTCATTGCTTTCCCATTCAGGGTCTTTAGCATATAAGCTCCTTTTCCAAGATTTTCTTTAACTCGATAAGGACCTTCCCAGTTTGGTGCTAGCTTCCCCTTTTTAGCATTTTTGTTGCCTATATCGGCTCAGCGAAGTACCAGATCACCTTTTTGAAATGACCGGGGCTTCACCCTTTTATTATATCTTGCTGCAATGAGTTCCTTTGTGGTCAAATCTCGGCAGTGTGCCGTGACTCGCACTTCATCAATCAAGTCCAACTCCATTGCCAAGGCTTTATTGTTCCTTTCTTCCTCATGCAAGGCTTTAATTCTCCTCCACGAGGACTGGCCAATTTCAACCAGGATCATTGACTCACAGCCGTATGTCAACCTAAAGGGTGTTTCCCCTGTTGAAGTTTGAACGCTGGTTCGGTATCCCCACAAGACATAATACAGCTGCTCCACCCAATCAGACTTTGCCTCCTTCATCCGCTTTTTTAATCCATCTACGATAACGTTGCTAGCGGCCTCAGCTTGCCCGTTGGATTGAGGATGTTCTACAGAAGTGAAGTGTTGTTTAACCTGAAAGTCGGAGACCATTTCTCGGAAACTCTTGTCAATAAACTGGGTTCCATTATCCGTGATAATTTCTTCCAGGATTCCAAACCGAGATATAATGTTTCTTGCAAGGAATTTTTGTACCCGAGCTAAAGTAATTGTCGCCACCGGTTCCATTTCTATCCATTTACTGAAATAGTTGACGGCTACTATGAGCCACCGAAGTTGTCCCGGAGCCGCTTTAAATGGTCCCAGTAGATCCATGCCCCATTTAAAAAATGGCCAAGGTGCCGAGATAGATTTTAATTCTGACGAAGGGGACCACATTATCCTAGCATGCTTCTGGCAAGTATCACATTTCTGTACGTGATCCTAAGAATCTGCCATCATGGTAGGCCAATAATATTCGGCTCTCAGAGCCTTTTTGGATAACGCCTTGGCACCCATATGTTGCTCGTTAATCCCTTCATGGTTCTCGGCCAAAACATATTCAACTTCTTTCGAATTAAGGCATCTTAACATTGGGGAATGCAAGCCTTTGCGATATAACTAATCATCAACCACTGTATAAACAGCTGCCTGCCTTTCCAACTTTGTTGCTTGAATCATCAGGTAGGACGCCCCTTTCTAAGTAATCCACAATCGGCTTCCTCCAATCACCAGATTCCGAGATGACCAAAATGCAACTCGGCTCCGACAAACTTTGCTGAATTACCGTTCGATGATTACCGGGACTCATGGTACTTGCCAGCTTAGATAAAACATCAGCCCTAGTATTCTCTCATCTAGGGATATGCACCACGGTCACCTCCTCGAAGTCCGCGATGACTTTTTTAACTTTTTCTGAGTATTTAATCAGCAGAGGGCCCCTAGCCTAGTATGTCCCTTCTATCTTGGCTGCCACTAGTTTGGAATCAGTGGAGACATGAACTTTCTTAGCTCCATTCTCCTTAGCCTAAAGCAATCCGGCAATAAGAGCTTTGTATTCAGCCTGATTATTAGAAGTTTGGAAATTGAATCGGAGGGAATGCTCCATAGAAACTCCTTTAGGGCTTTCCACGATGATTCTAGCTCCGCTCCCTCTAGCGTTCGATGAACCATCAACAAAGACTTTCCACGTTTTTGATTTATCCGCATTAAGAAGTCCGCCAAGGCCTGTGCCTTGATGGCGTGCCGAGCTTTGTAGGTGATGTCAAATTCGGACAATTTTATTGCCCAACTAATCATCCTTCCTGCTAAATCCGGCTTGTGGAGCACTTGCCGAATTGGCTGACTTGTCCTGACTATGATCGGATGACCGTGAAAATACGGGCGAAGTCACCTTGCCATGGTAAGTAAAGCAAATGTCTTCTTCTCCAGCTTCTGGTATCTTAGCTCTGACCCCTGTAGAGCTCGGCTTACAAAGTACACTAGTATTTGACCATCTTTCCTTTCTAGGACCAACACGACACTAACCGCCTCTTCTCCAACAGATAAATATAATATCAAAGTTTCTCCTGGTTCTGGTCGGGACAAGACCGGCGGGGCTGCCAAACACTGCTTTATTTTTACGAATGCTGCCTCGCATTCTGAGTTCCACCCGCCTTGAGATTCTTTCTTCAGCAACTTAAAAAAGGGGAGAGAATTCTTCGCCAACTTAGGTAGGAATCTATTTAAAGCAGCTAGTCTCTCGATTAGTTGCTGTACTTCTTCTTGTTTCTTGGAGCCTTCATATCCAGCACGGCTTGACACTTATCTGGATTAGCTTCAATTCCTCTATTCGTCAGCAAGAAACCCAAGAACTTTCCGGTCGGAACTCCAAATGCGCACTTAGCCGGGTTGAGTCGAATATGGTGTGTCCGCAGCTTGTCAAACGTTTGCTGCAAATCATGGACATGGCTTACCGGCTCCGCCGATTTGACAATCATGTCATCAATGTATACTTCCACATTCTTGTCAAGCTGGTATTCGAACACCTTATTCATCATTCTTTGATAAGTGGCCCAAGCGTTCTTCAACCCAAACGGCATCACGTTATAGCAATACTTTTCCTTCTCGGTGATGAAAGCCATTTTATCTTGATCCTCAGGGTGCATGGCAATTTTGTTATACCCAGAGTATGCATCCATAAATGAAAGGAGTTGAAAACCGGATGAATTATCTAATAATTTGTCGATGCTAGGCATTGGAAATGCGTCTTTGGGACATACCTTATTCAAATTGGTGTAACCTGTGCATACCCTCCACTTGTCGTTCAGCTTTTTGACCATCACCACATTAGACAATCGGGTGGTGTCTTTGCACCTCCCGAATGAATCCAACTTCTAGCAGCTCATTCACGTGCTCCTCCAAAGCCTTCCCTTTCTCTTCACCGAGGTTTCTCTTCTTCTGGGCTACAGGGATGGACCCCGGATAAATTGCCAATTTGTGGCAACAAAATTCTGGATCCACTCTAGGTATCTCGGATGGCGTCCATGCAAACACATCCTTATTCCTCTTTAGAAATTCTTCCAACTCGGATCGAACCACAGGATCTAGTGCTTTGCCGATTCTCGGTAACTTGTCCCAGACTTAGCACCCGAACTAAATCTTCCAATTCTCCATTTGGCTCCACCCTCTGGATTTTATCTTCTTCTCGCAAATCTAGCTCCACCAGATTGACTGAATCCTCGAAATGCTTTCTCGCCTTACCCGGACTCTTCCCCTTCTTGTTTCGAGATGAGGATGATGGTCCATCCTTTCTCTCTTTGATTGTTTCAAAATAGCATTGTTGAGATTCCTTCTAGTCACCCTTAACCGTGATAACTTCGTTCTTGTTACTAATCAACTTCAACTTCTAATGTTTAGTAGACACCAGCATATCCCAGTTGTGTATCGTTGGTCGTCCCAGAATGATATTGTATGAAGATGGGAAGTCGGCCACAATGAATCTTACTCGTTCTGATTTGAAAGCCTCCTTGGTCCCCAACGTTAACTTGAGATCAATATATCCCTTTGGGCAAGTATCTTGTCCGTTGAAAGTTGTCAAAGTCGTCTTGCACGGCTTTAAATCTTCTGGGTTGAGTTTCATTCGCTTAAATGCATCTCACAGAAGAATGTCGACCGCACTCCCGTTGTCCACAAATATCTTCTTAACCCGACAGTTGACCACCATTCCAATAATCACCAAACCATCATGATGGCATGGAGCTACATCTTCTAAGTCCTCCTTAGTAAAATAGAGTACATGAGGTTCCTGCTTTGAAGAAGAAGAGTTCTTCTTGAATTCCGGGCGATCCCTGATGAAGAGAACCTCTCTCAGGTACTTCTTCCTTTGGTTCACTGAATCTCCTCCTCCTCCAAATCCTCCGCTAATATCGTTGCATTCGTACTTTGCCATTCTTGGTCGTTTGGGAATTGAAGTTTATTTCTCCCCATGGTCGGCGCTAATATTCTATTGTAAGAACACAGATGTCTAACCACAGTGGGTTAGTGAATGATTTACATAGGATCAGTAACACTCTCCGGGTTAACTATGAGCTCACACCGAAGAGTAGATGATTGTTCTGTGATACCTATGAGAAAGGCACCAAAGAATAGCAGATGATCACTGTGCTACACGAGAATGACGATTAGCCAAAGGAGGTGAGGTGTGTACAGAGTGAGACTGAATAGTAAAAGGATATGAATAGAATATGTGCACCTGGTGGGTAATCTCCTATTTATAGAGATTACCTCTAGGATTTCAATCCTTGTGTTGTGCGTGCCCCCAAGTCCAAGTGTCTACTCCACTACCTGACGTATCCCTGCTCCACTACATATACTGCTAGGATTAACGCCTTATCTGCATAAGCAATTAGTGTTTTACCCGCTTAAGGAGTTTTTATAACGCTAATGTCTTGCTGCCACATCATATCTGTAAGGCGATATACAGGTCCATAACATACATTTATGAGAAACATAACAATCTACTACATGATAATAAATGAAATGCCAAATTATATATTTATGTCAAAAGCTGTTATCTCCTCGCCCTGATTTGTTTATGGTATAAGTACCTCTGGTGCTTTTTATAATATCTAATAAGAGTTATTTCAACATTTAATGATTTTTTTTTTTACTTGTGTCATTTATTAATTATATATATTACATTAATTAAAAGATAATGATACTTACGTTTACTCTATGTTTTTTCCTCTCACTTTTTCCTTATAAATAAGAACATGTTTAAAAAATTATTTTATTTTAAAATATATTTATTATTTTAGCTAATTTTAGTTATTTTTTAAAACTGCGTAATTTAGTTGTCAACCTCTACTCATAAAAGAGAACACTAATCCGTCAACTTTTCCCCTGACCCAATAAGTGAGGTCATCAATTTTTTAAGACCAACAGAGTCCACAAACAAATGGTCAATGCTATGAATCAGTCAGGGTAAATTGGGCCCACTTCAGACTCAATTTTCCTGCATTCACACTTGGATAAAAGAATTGTCCGGGTCGAAATCAATACAAGAAACGAGGAAAACGTAAGGAAATTAGCAAAAATATATTAGAAATTTGTGTATGATAACCTACTCCCTCATTTCTGAGCCAAAAAAAAAAGGGAAAAATTATGCGGAGGTCCCAAGAAACGAAAAATATTACAAAAAAGTCCATTGAAATCACAAAATTACACAGAAGTCTTATGGGACTTTTTTTATATTATTTGTATTAACAACAGGAAATGTTATATTTACAATAACATTTAAACAATGACCATTTACAATGAGAAAAAGTATATTTCTGCGAAATACCCATATTTAAGAACATTTAAACACCCGGATTTTAACGTAGAGAGGTCATTTACAAACAGGAAAAAAGCTAGATTTTACAACAGGAAGATGTATTTACAACAAAATTTAAAATCGGTCCCATTTACTGATAGAAAAATGAAAAAATCATATTTACAACATTTAAAATCATTTTAATTTACAACAACATTTAAGGGATTTTTTAATAATTTTTTTTTTAATTTTTTTGGGACCACGCGTAATTTCCCAAAAAAAAACCTATTCTCTCTAATCCTTATTGCACTAAACCAGAAACATAATGAAGGGAGTGAAAATTACAAAATAGAACCCAAGTTTAAATGAAAGTACAGTTCAACCTCATAAAAATTTCACTATTTTTACTTTAGTCCCCATTAAAGGTAATGAGGACTAAAGTAAAAATATTAAAATTTTTATGAGGTTGAAATGTACTTTCATTTAAACTTGGGTTCGATTCTGTAATTTTAGGGGGGCCACTCCTAAACCCTAGGTCCACCCGGCAAAATAAAAACAGTTAAAATTAACAATGTTGTCTTATAATTTAAATAACTTCTAATATTTATTTATTAATTACACTAACCTTTAATATTATATTAATTATTATTTTCATTCATTAACCTTATTAATTATGGGAAAATATAAAAAATAATTAATAGACTTTGGAAATAAGTAAGTGTTTTATAAAAAAGATTAAATATAATTATTAATTAGTGTTTTATAATAACAACAAGACAGTATCTACAGTAGCAAAAATTGTCATCCTAAATGTTGTGGCCCTAATTCCACTTCTTCTGCCCTAAGTTTGAGACGGAACAGTTGAATTACCTTGAATAATATTTCATCAAAAGCATTTTTATTCACTCAAAAAAATCTTGGGTAAGTTTTGTAATTTTGTACCGACAACTGTTGTCATGTGTTTTTCGTTTATTGTTCTTAGATATGTAAGTGCTCCTTCCTTGCTGTGTGCATAGGCAGGGTTACGGCTGGTCCCCTAAAATTATAAAATTTGACCCAAAAATTTAAGAAATTATATTTTAATCTCATAAATATTTCAATATTTTCATTTTAATTTTCGTTAAAAGTTTAATGGAGAGACTGAATTGAGAATATTGAAATATTTTACGGCGCTAAAATATAATTTCCTAAATTTTTAGGTCAAATTCTGTAATTATCACTCTCTAATTTTAAATCCTAACTCCACTACGTTTTATTATATAATTTTCATCCCCTTAATTTCAAATCCTAATTCCGTACCTAATTGTAGTGCCTGTTATTTCTTGAATATGGATGACGATAGGGTTGCTATCCAAGTGGGAATTGATGGGCAGAAATCTTAATGGTGAAATCAGTGGTCCTGCTTTAGATGTGACTTGAAAATAATCATGTAAATTTCGTAATTGATTTTCCTTCGTCAGAACAATTAATTTTTTTTTTTCCATTTCGTACAATAGGGATCAGGTCTTCTACGTTTTTTTTTCTTGGGAACCAAGGTCACATTTGATACGAGAAAAGATTTAAAGAGAGAATGGAAGGGAATGAGATTTTTTGAGATTTGAAGAAAGATGATTTGTTTGATAAGAAAAAAATGAAGGGGTAGTAATTGATAAAAAATAATGAAACATATATTTTTCTTTCAAAAGTAATTAATTTAAAATAAAAAGGAAACATGATTTTTTTGCTAAAATATATTTCAAAAAAAAAAAAATCCTTCCATCAATTTCAAATTTGTCTAAGATATTCTCTTACCAAGTTCAAACTATGTCTAAAAAAAATTTCTTCCAAGTTTAAATTTATCACATAAGTTTAAACTTATCGTATAAATTTGAATTTAATCTTATTTTATTGCATTATAGAAAACATATTTTAAGAGTGGTAAATATGTCTAAAAATGTTATTGTTTACGTGGAAACTTTGGTAGGATTTGATCTTCCCATATATATAAGGGAAGATTGGTGGGCCTAGCGTGGGTCCGGAAACTTAAATTCTAGAAAGATTTTACACAAAAAGCGTAAAGGAAGTTGGAATTTTTATTTCCCTTGTACTACAGGGCCCAAGTGTTCAATGATATTGCCTACTAATTGCAAATTACGCTTTTGAGTAAGGGCTTCATATTGCAAGGCCATAATGCTACCCAGTTGCAATGAGAACGTTTTAGCACCTTCCAAAGGAATGGGAACAAATGAAAAAAGGCAACACCACTACACAAAAAGTAACAGTGAAGAATCTCAAGGTAAAAATCCAACAAGTTCATATAAGTTCTCTATACACGTGTTCTATTTTTTTTTCAGATATTACAGTATTTAACTTACAATCGAGAAATGAAAATAATACACTAGGGATAATGTGAAGTAGGCACAAACATACAATAACCATAATTACCATAATTAACTTTTTCTCGAGTACAAAAGTGATACACTTGGTGAAACATTATCTTCGGAATTTGTAGTGAAACCAGATGAGTTTTGGTTGGAACTAAAGCTTATCTGGTTTTGATTCGCACCTGAAGCATTGGAGCTGCATAGAATTGAAAATGATGCTGGAAATTCATTGTACGATAGTATGGGATAACTTGAGGGAAGATTAGGAAATGGAGTTTCAAAGTTAAGCACTTGAATTGCTTGCCTTATAGAAGGCCTACGATTTTGATCAGGATGAGCACACCACAGCCCAACAATCATGAGGCATTCGGCTTCATCGTGGTCAAAATCTCCTTCTAGTCTTGAATCAACTGCTTCAAGAATTCTCCTACTCCCATAGAGATCCCATACCCATTGCACTATATTTATTTTGTCCTCTGGAGCCTCCGAGGTTATGGATTTTCTTCCACAAACTATCTCCAAAGCAACAACTCCAAAGCTATATACATCAGTTTCTTTACTGGCCCTTCCAGTAGTGACACATTCAGGAGCCATATAGCCCATAGTTCCTGCCAAAGCTGTAGTTTGTGCTCCTTTTGCATGGTCTACAAGCCGTGCTAATCCGAAATCTCCAAGTTTTGCATTGAAGTTGGAATCTAGCATGATGTTGCTTGATTTTATATCTCTATGAACAACACATTGTTCCCATTCTTCGTGCAGGTACAATAATGCAGAGGCTAAGCCCTGAGCTATTTTAAATCTAATTGACCAAGTTAGCAAACTTTCTTCCTTAAATAGATGAGAATCTAAACTTCCATGCGGCATATATTCATAAACTAACAAGAGTTCTTTCCTTTCATGACACCAACCGATTAGTTGCACTAAGTTCCGATGCCTTAGTTGACTGATAATTCTTACTTCTGAGGAAAACTCCTTCTTCCCTTGTTTAGAATCCTGTGATATTCTCTTAATAGCAACGTAGGAGTTTGAATCTTTGAGAAAACCTTTATAGACACCCCCAAATCCTCCCTGTCCAAGCTTCTGCCCATCTTTGAAATAATTTGATGCACTTGCTAGTTCAGCATATGAGTACTTTTTGGGCCCTGTTCCTGTTTCAAAATCATCACTCGTGTTCTCATCAGACTCATCATTTTCCATTTTCTTTTTGTTCTTCCACAAGAAAAACCATGTAAACCCCCCAACTAAAATAAACCCTCCAACCCCTAATCCTATTGCAAGTGCCGTGTCATTTCTACTTGTTTCGCTCACGTTCAGACTTGGTGTTGGGCTTGGAGTGGGAGCAACATTTGGGAACTCCTCTGAGTTAAAACTCCATGTATCGATCCTGTGTGTTGCATAATCGGATCCTGTGGCAGCTGAGAAACCAAAAGTAACCCGTTCAGGCAAGTACGTTGTTAGGTCAACTATATAATGAAGACGTTGCAACACAGTGTTGTTTGAAGCATCAAAACCATTAGTGAAGGATATGCTTAAATTATGTGTGCTTGCATTGTAGTTGATGAAAGCCTCATTTGTTCCTCCTCCTGAGATATTAGCATTCCATGGCACTGTCTTATTAGATCGAATAGAATTGATATCGACACCCACATGTACATTCAGAGGATCCCAGCCTCTATTACGAAAGATATCAAACTCCACAGCAACAAATGGATGATCTGTTGAATTAAGAATTGTTTCTTGACCTCCAATTATCAAACCCATATAACCTCCTCCAACTTTTGGGGGATTTGGAAGCTTTGAATCTTCAGGGGCTAAGAAGAAGGCCAACCCATCTCCATAATCAGTTCTACCCTGTGAATCAATGACGAAGGTGAAATTGGTGTTGAAATTAGCGATTTTCCCAGTGGCTTTGTCCCACAGGTGCATGGCTTGAGGATATGTGGCTCGACCTTGACTCTCAAAGGAGGATCGTTCCCTTTGGTTTTCTACTAAGTAGAGGTTTGGTTGTGCAATGGAAGCTGCTGGTTCAAGTATTATGTTTCTATTAACATCGGACAGTTTGAAACTGTCGAATCTAAAGTTCAAGGAAAAAGCATTGGGTATCAGGAGGAAGAAAAATGATAGGAGCAACATCTCATCTGATTAATTAGGCTAAGAAATTTCTTGCGTTTGAGCTTTCTCGGAGAGACGTTTGTATATAGAGTCGACGAAGTCACGAAACTTCTGAATGCTTTCTTTCACCGCGATTGTTCAACAACTTTTTATGTCTTTAAAAAAAGGGAAAATTACTCACAGGTCTCAAGGAGCAGAGATAATTACAATTAGATCTCTTCAAATCATGAAATTACACAGAACACGTGTAATTATTTCATATGAGTAAAAAACCTTATTGCTCATTCTCCTTCTTCCTTCTCCTCTCTCTTCCAATATTTTTTCTTCTCTCCTCTCTTGCCTTACTTGCTCTCTTGCATCATCTCCACCTTCTTCTCTCCCGCCAGCCATCCCAGAGACTGGAGCTCCATTCAATCCAAGGGCCTTCTTCAACGCACCGGAAAATCTCGTTTGAAGAAGATCCAAATGACGAGGATGAAAGCAATTGGGTAGAAAACGATCGTCGGTTGCTTGTGGGAAGTATGTGCTTGGCAACACCGAAGTTACCGAAGATCGTCTTATATTCTCACATCTGATTTTGTGTGAAAAGATTAGCCGTAATACTTTTAAAGTTTTTCCTAAGAAGGGGGAAACGTGGGCTCTGTTTGAAAATTGGGATATCAAATGGTACATTGATGTGGAATCTCATGAGAAGTATGAATTTGACTTCGTTGAAATTATATCAGATTATGTTGAAGGAGAGGGGGTCTTTGTTGCATACTTGGAGAAGTTGAAAGATTTTGTGAGTCTCTTCACTCGAGCAAACAAGGGCGCTATATTAAAATTTCCATGGAAGTTAAAAGATTAAGTGTTTGCTAATCCCACCCACAATTCCCAGTTCGCTTATGTTCTTTTTGTGGTAGAGTTATTGTAAATATATGTTTTTTCTGTTGTTAATATAGCATTTGTTGTTGTAAATAGCCTCTCAACGTGAGAAATGAAAAAAATCCAATTTTTCAAAGGTTGTTGTAAATATATGCTTTTTCTGTTGTTAATATAGTATTTGTTGTTGTAAATAGCCTCTGGATGTAAGAGATGAAAAAATCCAGGTTTTCAAAAGTTGTTCTTAATATATGCATTTTTTGTTGTTAATATAGCATTTGTTGTTGTAAATAGCTTCTGGAAGTGAGAGAAGAAAAAAAAAATAGGTTTTCAAAACTTCTTGTTAATATATGCATTTTATGTTGTTAATTTAGCATTTGTTGTTGTAAATAACGGAAGTGAGAGATGAAAAAATCTAGGTTTTCAAAAGTTGTTGTTAATATATGCATTTTATGTTGTTAATATAGCATTTGTTGTTGTAAATAGCTTTCGGAAGTGAGAGAAGAAAAAATCCAGGGTTTTCAAAAGTTGTTGTTAATATATGCATTTTATGTTGTTAATTTAGCATTTGTTATTGTAAATAGCTTATGGTAGTGAGAGAAGAAAAAAATCCAGGTTTTCAAAAGTTGTTAATATATGCATTTTATATTGTTAATTTAGCATTTGTTGTTGTAAATAGCTTCTAGAAGTGAGAGATGAAAATAATTACATAGAAGTCCAAAATGGTAACTTGACATTCACAAATAATTATACGAAGTCCCTAGGGACTTCGTGTAATTTCATGATTTCAAGGGACTTTATTGTGATTAATTTCCTTCCTTGGGACTTGATTGTAATTTTCCCTTAAAAAATTAAAATGTCTTGTATTTATCAGTCTTTTGTTTTCCGTGGCCAATAGGTGAAGAGTGGTCAATTTTTCTTGCAGCGTAATTGGCCCCTCTTCGGACTTATTTTTCTTGCGTTCACTGCGGCATAATAGAATAGTCTAGGTCTCTTGCCTAATAAAATGATGAACATAAGAATTGTTATGAAATAGGTTAATGACCCAATCTAAATGGTTCGGAAAACCAACGATGGAAAATTAGATTTAGGCAGCGAAAAATTTGGTAAGCAGTTTTTTTTTTTCTTTATTGAAAATATTAGTTCATTTTCAACCAAGGAAAATTTAGTTTGTATCATATTGACAAAAAAATATCTCAACAACTATCTTCTCTCAAACAGTACTCGTCTAAGTTTCCTATATCACACTAGTGCAAAAAAGGGTTTTAAGACCAGACGAAAAAGGTATCATAAGACCGGATCTGCGACTGGTCTTGTTGAAGGCGGTCTTAAAAGTCTTTAACTTTTAAGACCGGATGAACGACCGATCATAAAAATTTAGACCAAACTTTTGAAACATCCGGTCTTAAAAGTGTTTCAAAATAATAAAAAAGAAAAAACCCAAATGAAACTACCGGTCCCAAATCACCAGATCTGGCAACATTTTGAATGTCCCTCCGTCATCAGCGACAGAGAACCAAGAGAAGATTGGAAGCAACACCAACAAGAATAACAAAAAAAGATGAATACAAAGTCTAGAAATAAGAAAACATAACAAGAAATAGAAATCATTCACCATGGAAATCAAATTTGAATCAATATAAAATCAGAGGTGAAATTGAAGTTCAGATCTACAAAAAAATCACAAACTTAAAGCAACCAAATCTGAGCAGGATTCTCTTGTCGACGCTAGCAAAGTTTCAAGCAACCAAAATCAAAGTCCAGATCTGAGCAGGAGCGGTCAAGGTAGGAGAAAACAGACTTAAGCAAGAAGAGATCTGGGTTTGATTTTAAGCCGGATCTGTGTGAAGGCAGTGTGGGAGGAGTCATAGATCGAAGAGGAAGGAGCCGCTGTCGTCCAGAATCCTCGAAGCAGTACGCTTGCGCCGTTGCTGAGCATTGGAGTTGCTGCCATCGCAAAACCCTCGAAGCATCTCACTGCCAACGTTGCCAAGGATTTGATTGTGTGGCTCTTAGGATGACTTACGAAGGTTTCGAGTAGGTTAGAGGAAGATGATGTCATTCTTGCTAAGGATTTGACCCGTGAGGCTCTTGGGACACTCGTTGAATCTATATCTAAGCAAATGTTATATCACCAAGAAGACAAGCATGCTCACGGACTTAACGAGTTTAGCGAATTTAGGTTTTTTTAACACTTTTAAGACCGGTTGTTTGTAAAAACAGGTCTTAAAAATATATTTTAAGACCGGATCCTTTATAATACAATCTTAAAAGTGTTCTATATATTTAAGAAATTGCCACCGATCATACTTTTTAGACCGGATCTTTTATAATCCGGTCTTAAAAGTCTTCTATATATTAACGAAATTACCACCGGTCATACTTTTAAAGCCGAATCTTTTATAATCTGGTCTTAAAAGTGTTCTATATATTTGTTGGAAATTCAGATTTAATTAGTTAGCATATACGATTATATTGTGCAATTATTTTAATTAAGTTGTTAGAGATTTTAGGAATTAAGTTAGCGAGATCATGGTTTTTTTGAATTTCGTAATTATATTCCTATTGTAATCATCTTAATTAAGTTGTTAGAGAGATTTTAAGAATTAAGTTAGCAGATCATGGTTTTTTGAATTTCGTAATTATATTCTGATTGTAATCTCTAGATTATAGGAACTGCACAGGTCAGAAGATTATTTACTTATTAGCATCTGTATATATTTCCAATTAAGTGAAGGAATAAATCATCGCATTCTCGCATTCTCACAATATTTACGAAATTGCCACCGGTCATACTTTTAAGACCGGATATTTTATAATCCGGTCTTAAAAGTGTTCTATATATTTATAAAATTGCCACCGGTCATACTTTTAAGACCGGATCTTTTATAATCTGGTCTTAAAAGTGTTCTATATATTTACGAATGTGCCACCGATCATATTTTTAAGACCGGATCCTTTATAATTTGGTCCAAAAAGTTCTTTATATTTATGAAGCGCCACTTAGGTCATACTTTTAAGACACGATTCTCTATAATCCGGTCTAAATGAGGCGTTTTAAAGCTCTTTTGCACTAGTGTCATCACAATAGATTTATATAAAATTATTAATATTAAGCTTTTAATTTTCTAGTTATTTATTTGTTATTTTTCAACAATAAAAATCACATTATTCGAAGCTTCTTCTAGTTAGAAGATTCAATTTTTGAAAGCCATTACTGTCAGATTTAGGCTTCTCATGTTATCATTAGGATTATTCCTCCCTACATACCACATAGGACTTTTCCTATTGTTGGAAAGCCATCAATTTTGAATAGTGACGACCAACCCTAAGCCAATGGCTATGAATCTGTCCTTCTGTTGAGTACCCCATCTTGATAATGAGGGATTTGATGATGAAAGAACAAACTAAAGGAAGTTAATTTTCTGCTCCGGCATAAGTACAGAGAAGTAAATACGATGGTTGTGTCTATTTGTGGAAGTTTGAGGATAGATAATCTTTTATATATCTCCTTTCCTATGTTGATGATATATTGATAGCTTTGAAAAATCAAGAAGAAATAGGGCTGAACAAGAAACCCATAATCCGGTGAGCCCGCCCACAATCTGGTGTAATTGGGCCACTTTTAGCTTGCCCGAAAAGATCCATAATGGGTTGGGTTAAAACCCGCCCATTTAAAAATTAAATGGGCAGGCTATGGGCACACCTTCGGGTTGCCCATACCCGCCCATTAAATGTTTTTATTTTATTTTATTAACTACCCTAACCCTAATAGCTATTGACTCTCACTCTCTTTTCTCTATATATGCCTATTCAACTGGCGAGTCGTCACGACTGACCAGAACAAGAGAATTACAGTTTGTATTCTTCGTGGGTCGGCATTTGTAGACGTCTTCTTCATTCCCTAAACCAGAACGAGAGAGCAAGCTAAGGTCGTACTATTTGAATGTTATTTCATTAAATTCTCATTGATTTGTTCCTCCATCTTTACTTTTTTCTCCCTTTAAATTTTTGTGGTCCAGCTTTTGTTTCCAAAAAGAATTATTTTTTCTTATTGTTATGAATCTTTGTAATGGGCCCGACAAAGTTTACGTCCAGTAAGGGTGCTTTATGACAGAATCATCCTCAATCAGGTAAAATATCAATCATCCCACGATCATGCCGATAATCCTCGATAGTGAAGGTAGTGTAGCAAACATTATGCAGGTCGTGGAAGCGCATGATTGGAGAGGAGGCTAAAGCATGGATAGGAGACTGAAACCCTAGGTGATCACTATAAATAGGAGGGCATTCACTAGGTGCACTCTCTTCATGCTCTTTTCCATTACCTATAATTCAGTCCCACTGTACACACACCCCACCCTCTAGCGAAAAAGCCATATTCGTGTAGCACAATGATCTGTAAATTCTCAGTGCTATCTTCCTCATAGATAGCAATGGGCAATTCTCTCTTGGGTGTTGAGTCGTTTGACATCCTTGAGAAATCCTTTGATCCAATATAAACTCACCACTAGCCCTTGAGGCTAGACATACGTGTTCTACACCAGAACATTGGTGTCGTCTGTGGGATCCATAAATTTCGATTCCCAAACCATAAAAAGCTAAAAACGACCATTGAGTATGGCCACAAGCACTAGGAGTCGCAGTCAGGCACTTCGGCAGGATCAGTTGCCAGGAGGACAGATGCAGCAGCCGTTACAGGAGCAGGTAGTCGAGTATTCAAACTCGGTTGTGCCAGATCCTGATTAGGGCGGAGGGTGAGACGGAGGATACTGCTAATTCCCCTCATCCAAGCCGAGGTGTCCAGCAAGGGCAACATTTGGCTCAGCAGTCGAATCCTCTTCCCCCTCCTCAAGAGTTTCAAATTGAACATCCTGATATCTGATTGTTGCACAATACCATGTAGTCGGTGCTCCATCGTCTGGAGAACATAGAGACTTGGGGCCAACTCCAAAGAGAAGAGGATGTCCGACGTATTAAGGAGGATTTGGATCGCCAAAATTCCATATGGCGGCAAGAGGAGCAACGAAGGATGCAGCAAATTGTGGAGGAACATATCAGACAACAGGAGCAGCAGGTTCAGAATGTAGGACGGGATGGAGCTAGCCCAAGTCGAGTTACGATCTCGACCTCCGTGCACACCCACGATGAAGAGCGTTCCGAAAATCATGGGGAGGAGAATCTGGTCATCAATGACCAAGATCAGGATGCTGAAGACAAGATGCTGAAGATACAGTTGTTGGAAGAATGCATCAAGATGCTCGAGAATCCACCATGGAATGCTAGCCAAAACGCCAGAAATCCGAGCAGGGTATGGTTATTTATTATCATCTTTTGTATCTACATTACATAGAGATTAACCTATTACCCTGGGATTCAATTTTGAATCTTAGGCCCTAACAAATCTTTAGGTAGCGACTCGGGAAGAAAAGGGAAAACTATTCTGTAAGGCGGTCGGAAGAAGGTGGAACTCAAGAGGAATTCTTTTACTTTGTATATTTATTTTTGATTAATTGTGTTGTACTGTATCGGAGTTTAATTTCTGAAGTAGATTTGGATGAATGTAATTTAAATATCCCAGTGGGGATTAATTTTTATTCAAAGCCAAGTTCATAATTATTTATATTATCAGTTACTCATTTCGTCGAAACGAGATCCATACGCTCCATTGTGTATTAACTCTGATGTATGATTGGGAGATATAAGGGAGCATTACAAGGTGTATTTGAAGAAGATGCTAGATTGATTTGGTATGAATGAGAGAACGAAGCTGGTTAGCACTCCATTTGCCCTTCATTTTAAGCCTAATGCCGACATGTTGCCAAAAGATGAAGATGAACAAGAGTATATATTAAGAGTACCATAGCAAATGTTGTTGGTAGCTTGATATGTGCAATAGTTGGTACAAGACCTGATATTTCATAGGCGGTTGGAGTTGTGAGTAGGTATATGCATGATCCAAGAAAGCAACTTTTGGGGGATTTGGAAGCTTTGAACCTTCAGGGGCTAGAAGAAGGCCAACCCATCTCCATAAACAGTTCTACCTTGTGAATCAATGACGAAGGTGAAATTGGTGTTGAAATTAGCGAGTTTCCCAGTGGCTTTGTCCCACAGGTGCATGGCTTGATGATATGTGCCTCGATCTTGACTCTCCAGCGAGGATCGTAGCAAGAGGAAGAAAAGCAACATCTCATCTGATTAATTAGGCTAAGAAATTTCTTGTGTTAGTTTGAGCTTTCACGGAGAGACGTGTATATATAGAGTCCACGTAGTCAAGAAACTTGTGAATGTTTTCTTTCAAAATGAAAATATGTTGTGTTGCCTAATAAAATAAAAATAAGAATTTTTATGAAGTAGGTTAATGACCCAAATCTACATAGTTGGTGTAATATCTTGAATTTTGAGTCAAGAGACTTGAGGATAAGCCTATATCAGGCAGACGACTAGACACAATTCAGGAAAGTGTGATAATATTATTTTCTTGATCTTTTAGTGAAATATTAGTTGAATATTTTTGTTTTCCAAAATTTTAGATTTTTGGGATATAATGTAAAATAAAAATATTTGTCATGGGATTAATATTCCAATGACCAATTGGGGTCATGATTTTTGCAAACAGAAGGTCATGTGAATTTCTCTTTATAAACATGCTTGAGGAATTAAATGATAATAATGGCTTTTATTTGCCAAAGTTGGAAATTATTTGTTCAATTTGGAAACAAATGCAATTTTAACAGTCATGTGATTAAATGCAATATGATACACTTTTGGGAACTCTATTTCCTAAGGACATTTTGGCGGACAAGAGCAAGGAGGGACATGAGATAGTAAAATAGCATGTTATAATTTAAGTGGAGAAAAGGATAAGTTTTGTGTAAGTTTGAGATTTTGCCAAGTGTCACAAATATAAAGAGCCATGAAGCTAAGATATTTTAAGACTTAAAAGGGAGTCTTCATGAAGCTCTATATGGGGTCCTTAATTTGGCCAACAAGGATCAAAAGAGAAGCCATGTGAGTTTGCCAAATTGATGACATAGCCAAGGAAATAGCCATAAAATTTCATAATGTACCCTAAATAAACACTTGTCATGCTAGAGAAATTTTGTAACTAGATGACAAGGGGGCTTTATATAAATAAATGAGATTTGAAAAGATGAATCAAGACTTTAAGAAAGGCCCTATATTTCATGTAAATGAGGGACAACAGAGAAAAGAAAAATATCTCATGAAATTGTCCATAGGTTAATAGCTAAAGGAAAAGCCAACGAAAAGTTAGAAGCCAACTAAATTCACCCTAGAATGCCACATGTCATGGTAGGTGAAATGTGTGAATATGAAAGGAACAATAAAGCAAGATTAAAGAGGGAGGAAGTGATGACTTAGACACATTCCAAGTCATGGAATTTCAAGCCACAAAAGGAGGACACATAAGCATGAGAATGGAAGATTTATAAGAGGACACATATGCTTCATTATAGCCATATATTCCACCAACCGAACTGAATTTCAATTTGCCACTTGATTACATGGAAAATAAACACACATAAGCAAGGGAAAGAAGGAGTACGAATTTAATGAGATTGACTTATGCAATGAGTGTTCCATAAGCCTCCAAATTCGTCCAAAATATAAGGCTAAAGAAAGAAGAGGTGTGAAAAAAACCCAATGGTCAAAAAATGTCAAAAACAAGCTTCCTTTGTTAAGATATTTTCGGACAAAGGAAGAGCATGGAGAGGGAGTGGATTTTCCTTATATTTTAACCTATATGAAGATCATTTATGAAGGCCAAGATACACACATATATTCGATCAAGTAGAAAAAAGGTGTGGAAGATTCAAGAAGCACATGTTATAAAGCATATGTGAAGCAAGGTGAAATAAATAAAAGAGGGAAAAATTGTTTGGGCATTTTTGTCAACAACCAAGAGGGACCCTTAGGGTTAGTCCTCCACCAATTATAAGTCACCTTTCACCTCCATTTCCATGCAAAATTTTGTCATAAACACCAAGAGAACCAAGGAAGAGAGAGTAGGCCAAAACTCAAAGAAGGGAGGAAGGAAAATTATGGTGCTAAGGTAAGTGATTATGATATAAGCTCCATCTTCTCTTCTTCAATCTTTATGTAAGTTTCAAGTGTTGTAAAAGCCAATATACATGGTATTTTGAAGGGAGGCCGAAAGCTAGGAAGGAAGAAGGGAAGATTACAAAGGTGCAAGTTCAAGTGGGTAAGTATCATCTAAGTTTTCTTGCACTTTTTTGTGACCTTAGTTGATTTTGGATTAATCTTATATTTCCTTGTAGATTTAAAGGTTGTAACTTGAGAGGAGATTCTACTCAAAGACTTATAATATGAATTTAAAAGTGCATTAGACCTAAAAATGGAATTAAAATGCCAAATAGAACATAAAATCATAAGATTGACCAAAAACTCTAAGATTGTTTTGGTTGTTCTTGCATGGCAGTGAACTTGTGGATAATTTTTGAATAAGTAAATGATGCCCAATGGTTTCACGATGTTCCAAATTTAAAGAAGACACATGGAACTTTAATTTGATAGGTAATTTATAATTTTTGGAGTTGTATACAAAAGCACATGAATTTTTGAAATTTATACATGAATCTGGAAAGTGAATTTAGGCATGATGGGAAGTTAAGTAACATTGGACCAGTGAGCGTGTATTTGACTTCCTAAAGTATTTTTGTGCAAAACTAGACATATCAAGGGTCACATAGCATTTGGAATCACCTCAATTGGATTTTTGTACAATTAATTATGAATTTTTAAAGTTGCCGGAAATTCTGGACAGTTTTGGAAGAAATCCAAAAAATGGAGATTATAAAGGTCAAGGATAATTAATTTGTGCTCTTGCAAGTAATAAAGAAAGTTTAGCCATAATTGAGCCAAATTATAATTAATTCAAGTATTTGCTGAATCATGGAAAATTCACATAAGTGATTAATATTCACTACTACAAAAAGTGGATATTACTTCCCTAAAAGACGTCCTTATTTTAAAAAGAAAGTAAAAAGTATAGGCGGTGACATTTTCATAATTATTTAGCTGAATTTTGAGACTGAAGCGTCCTAAATATAATTTTAGGACGCCTAAAATAATTTTAGACGTCCTAAAATTAACCATAAAATTTTTTGGCATCCTAAAATTTAAATCGGGATGCCAAAATTAAATTTTACTCAAATCAAAGAAATCGAAAATAATCAAATCAAATCAACAAAATCGAAACTTTTACGATCAAATCAAAGAAATTGAAAATAATACTAATCAAATCAAAGAAATCAAAACTTTTACTAATCAAATCAAAGAAACTGAAATCAATCAAATCAAATCAAAGAAATCGAAAATAATACTAATCAAATCAAATCAAAGAAATCAAAAAAAAAATTAAGATGCCTTAAAGGGAAATTTGTTTGGCGCCTAGGTAATTTTTTTTTTTTTTTTTTAAAAAAAAAGGCGCTAGGGTATTTTTTGGCGGCACGAAATTTGTTTCGGGACGCCAAACATATTATTTGTGGCGTCCCGAATATGGTTTAGGACACCAAAAATATTATTTGTGGCGTCCTGAATTAGGTTCGGGACACCAAAATTAATATTTACGGCGTCCCGAATATGGTTCGGGATGCCAAAAATAATTTTTTGGCGTCGAAACAAATTTCGGGATGCCAAAAATATTATTTTTGTATTTATCATCGAACTAGCTATTTGATCTCTCACGATACGCTACACAATCGATCTCCTACACACAGCGCTAAAAATCCTCTTCTCTTCCACTCATCTTACGCCTCGTCCTCCCTCCATCTTCCCTCCCCTGATCCTCCACTCCTCCTCTGATTCAGGTCGTCATTAGTTTCGTTCGCCTCTTCCTGCCATGAGAAGTTTAGAGGAAAATAGATTTGAGTTTCCCCTCACCGTCGAGATCTGAAAACCAGCGACACCAGATGCCGCTGCAGATGAAAGCCGCAATTGATTTCGTTGTAGATGTGGGTTTGTTCTAGGTTTTTTTTTTTAAAGATAACCTTATCGCTTATCGCGGTACTGGCTTTTTCTTTTTTGATTTTTCCTGGATTTGCTCCCTGGCATGTTTGATTTTCTGGGTTAAGTTGTTTTCTGGATTTGCTCCATGGCATTTTTTTATATTCTGGATTTGCTCCTTGGCATGTTTCTCAGATTTCAGATCTGCTCTTCCTCTGCCTAAATTGGCTTGCTATCTTCGATCCGCTTGGCTCACTAGCTAGCTCCCCGAACCTGAGGTTTGAGGTTTTTTTTTTAAAAAAAGAAAGTAATAAGACGTTCTGAATTGTATTTAGGACGCCTTACATGAGGCGTTCTGAATATAATTCAGGACGCCAAAAATCACAAAAATGACTACCCCCGTCGAGACGTCCCTCTGAAAAGGGACGTTAATTGGGTCTTAATTTAGGTCATTTTTTTTGAGTTTTTTGTAGTAGTGATTATTTACAATTATAGGAGGTGTCGTTGCCGGGAGCTCTTAAAAGAATTTGGAGAGAGTGATTGTCAGTTTAAAATTTGCTAGGCAATAACTCTAATCTCATCTACTATGTATATATGTGTATGCTTGTTTGTATCGTGATAGTGATCCATGTCTAGGACACACATTTATTGCATCAGTTGTTTTGGGTTCGAGGGCCAATTGATTTTCCCGGCGCAATAAATCCAGAACTTGTGTTCTTTAAAGTCGACATTGTGTGCATTATGTGACTATATGTTCTGGGAATTGCTATGTGCATTATGTGATCATATATGATTTATATTGAATGCTGTATTGTTTATCTTCATGATTGTGGTTATTATCATACGTTGTTTATACATTGTACTTGAGATTAATCTGTTACTATGGGATCCTTTGGGATTTCAGCCCCTGTTACTACCTATGAACTATGCACCATATTGGATGAGGCTCCCAGGGCAAAGCGAGGGATGTCAGCAAATGGAGGTGCTGGACTGGTTCTAGTTTGTTAAAGGGATATTTGTGAAAAAATTATGTAATTATGTGTAGAATTTAGAACTAAAATTTATAATATATTATCAGTATAATACGCCCAAACTATTTTGCAATTGCGCTGCGCTATAATGCTCTGTATAATGTATTATTGAAAGGGTGTGACAGTTGGGAAAAGTGGAAAACCAACGATGGAAAATTTACTTTGTATCGAGTTGACAAAAAATATTCTCTCAACAACTATCTTCTCTCAGATAGTACTCGTCTAAGTTTCCTATCATCACTATATATATATATGTTATGGACTCAAATATGAGGCTCATCTAAGGTGTGGTCCAAAAAGAGGCAACCAATATGGCAAGATGTGATGGCAGAACATTTAGGCTTGGAGGCACAAGAAGCCTATCAGTCCAAAACCTAACCCTAAGGTACACTCTATAAATAGAGGGTAAACCCTCAGGTACATCTTCTACACTCTCCTTCATCTACTATTCTTCCTATACAGAGCATACACCCACTCCCTTAGGCGAAAGCCTTCATGTTTATGCTCTGTGATCTCCTATTCACTTAGGTATCTCATCTATGGATACTTGGAAGAAAGCTATTTGATTCTATATCAATATACTAGTCTACCTAGGGCTAGACACTTGTGTATTAGCATCGTTCATGGGGATTCGATAAATTTTGACTCCTACGACCAAAGATGGTCAAAGCAAGAACATAAATATCAATGCAAGATAGACACGAAATCAAGCCATAATTCCTGAGAGTGATTACAATGAATTTGAAAAACTTCTCAAAATGTCGAAGCCCAAAGCAAGAGATCAAAGAACCCAGAAGACTTCAAGACTCGCTTTGACACAGGATTACTGCAATCTTGAAACCCTACTGGAGAAGCTTGCCGTCAGAATCTCGTGGCTTTAGACCTTCTCGTAGTGCGGGTAGAAAGCTTGAAAGGTGGGTGGAAAGGTTGGAGAGGTGCGGTGGTGAAATTTAAAAAGCAGGCTTGTGTATATGGTTTTGTGATATTAGATTTCCAAGTTCTCTTGAAAATACTATCTGGTTTGAAGAAAAAATCAACCCAGAGTTCGAAAAATGTAGCTGTTTGAGAACACCAAGCAAATTAATTATGGTTCAATGAAGCCACCATGGCAACAAAGCCGAGATAGCAGAAGCTACCATGGCAACTTGAGCTGAGATAGCTGAAGCCACCACAGCAATGGAGCTGAGATCCTGTGAAGGGACCAAGCAATTGGAAAGCCGCATATATGATATCTTTCTCAGTTTCTTAGAATCAGCATCTGTCTTGATTGAAAGTCGAGATCATAAGTTGAAGTCTGGGATTATAATTCGGGATAGTCATTTGGAATCCAGGATTATGAGTAGAAGTCATCTTGTTTGAGATCCGAGATTGTAATTTGAAATTTGAGATCATCCTGGTTGAAGGCCAAGATAGTCATTTGAAAAGGGGGAAAGCCACATATATATATGCGCTTTTGTGAGCTTGAACGCAAAGGAGTATATCTTTTTGACGGTTGTCTTGGTCATTGTGAGTTTGGGTGTCGGAGTCTTCGAAGAAGCAACGAGCTTCGTTCACCATTAATCTTGAATCTTGCCCTAAAAATTTAGCTTTTGATAATCGATCATCGATGGCAATGTCGGATTTCTCATCGCCACTGGCATGTGTGCATCTAGCAGCAGTAGTTCGAGGAGGTCCGGTGTTGCATTGTACAGGAACTTCCTCAAGGTTTTGTTCGTGGCATTCCTTGATCCTGTTGCCGTTGGCACTAGAGACGGCGGTGGCGTCGGTAATTGGCTGTTACAACCAGGGCTGGTGTGAGGACATTTGAGCTATTTCCAATGGCTATAAGTTGTTTATTTCCAATTCCTTAATCAAGGCTGGTGTGAGGACGGAAGTGCAAAGGCATTACTTGCTCAAAATGCAACGTCTAGAGGCACATATCTTGATTCAGTAAATTGTAGTAAGGCTTTCATTCATGTGCGATGGCTTTGAGGAAGATTTTAACACATCAAGGTGCATATGCTGGCATATTAAAACCGGGCTCACGCATTGGTGGAGTGCTAGTTCTTGAATTGGAAGATATAAGTGTTTCAAATGTACTAAAAGAGAGACGGGGAGATAGATTTGAATATGCAAATTTTGGGGGATGTGGGTAAATCTTTTGAATGGAAAGCAGCATGTGTTAGTTCTCTATGTGTTTTGATGATAACTGACAATTGTAAACAAAATGGGAAGTTTTCTTTTAGTAAGTTGAAAAACTTACTATCAAAGGAAAACTCGAGTTTTGGTTCAAAAATCGAGTTTTGATCTTCATGAGAAAAATCCTGAACAAAGCAAAACCGCCGGTTTTTCAGAGAAAACTCCAATTTTCACCATACAAAGACTTCTCAATGTTTTCTGGAAAAGACTAAACTCCAGTTTTCATTGAAAACTCGAGTTTTGGTCATACAGAAAGTCTCCAAAACTTTAAGATTGTGAAAACTCCAATTTTGGTAGAAAACCGCCAATTTTCAGTTTGGCATGAGGTTTCCAAGTTTTTACTAAGAGTTGTGAAAACTCGAGTTTTGATTCAAAACTCGAGTTTTGACTTTGAAGAACTCTCAAAGTTTACATAGTTTTGAAAACCGCCGAGTTTTTGGTGAAAACCTCAGTTTTGACTTAACACGAGTTTTTCTCAAAGTTTTCATGATTAAATGAAAACTCGAGTTTTGAATGAAAACTCGAGTTTTGTCCTAGAGAGAGCATTCATATTTTACCCGGTTTTAAAACCGCCGGTTTTCATGAAAACCTCTAGTTTCGAGTTTGGCAAGGTTTTCTCAAAGTTTTCACAGTAAAGTGAAAACTCGAGTTTTGATTGCTCGGGCGAGAAAGCCTTCGTGTTTTCTCGGTTTTTGAGAAGCGCGGTTTTCTCCAAAACCTCCAGTTTTGACTTGGCGCAATTTCCTCAAGTTTTCATACTTAAATGAAAACTCGAGTCTTGATATGAAAACTCGAGTTTTGGCCAAGCCGAGATTTAATGTTTTTCAATGTTTTGAAAACCTCCAGTTTTGGAAGAAAACCTCCGGTTATGATGTTTTGGACTTAAATCGATGTTACACACCAAAGTCCAAAACTCGAGTTTCCATCGCGAGTTTGAAATTCGAATCGACGAATTTGTGAAACCGTCTTATTTGATCTTAATATTTTTCAATTCTCTGATATTCCCAACTATGTTTAATCACTTTGTTAGTGAGTTTCAGATGAATTAGAAAATATTTATTGAAGGTTTAAAGCAAAAGCAAAAAGCATGTCAGAACATTAAATGCTAAACCTAGAAAGTTGCATACTTTTGGGTAATCCGCCTGCACACGCTTAACAAAGAATTAAAGAATGTTTCTACATCCAATTTTTGCCACTCTAATGGATTTATTTTCAAGAAGTCAACTCGAGCTTACGCACTGGTGGATTAAGAGAAGATTAGTGAGAGAAGAAGACCTAAGCTTAAGCTAATCCTTGTCTAATGAAGGCAATGGTTATATTGAAGATTACAACGGTCATCTAATGCACTCTTAGCATAAATAGAACTGCATTCAATTCTTCTTAGCAACCAAGACTACAGAAAACGAAAATCATTCAAGTTTCCAACTACTCTTGAGTTTTCTTGTGTAAAGTATTTGTTGATACATTAAGCTTCAGTGTTTATCATTATCTACTCTTAGAGAAAGTCTCTTAATTGTGAATCATTTATTGTAAGGAATCACAAGTCAAGGGATTTGGTGATTGGGTTCATTGATTGCAACTTGTAAGGGGGAGTAAGTTCTAGTGAGAGAATTACTTTTGAGTACGAGTGTGTAATCAATCGTGATAGTGAAATCCCGAGTGTCGAGGATTTGGACGTAGGTCAAGATATTGGACCGAACTAGTATAAATCTCTTGTGTCTTGCTATTCTTCTCTATCCTTTGTTCTGCTCTGTTTTAGTGTTTGAAAAACAAAGCACTTCTGAAAGAATTTTTAAATCCCCAATTCACCCCTCTTGGTGATTAAGCTCCACTTTCAGCATGCACGGATGATGGAGTTTTGACTCTTGTAACCAAGCAACAACTCCTTTTTATTATTTTCTGCGTTAGAAATTGAAGAATGAAGGTGGCATCACCTCACAGTTGTTCACAGCAAGCCAAATGCTCTTGTTGGGTTGCTCCACTAATTTCCAATCAACAACAGTTGAGGCTGGAATACACCTGTGCACAAGGATGCAAAAATGTTGGCGAGGCAAAGGAGTATGAAACTGATGGTTACTGATGGCTGGCTCCAGAGGTTTGCCACTTTGCTCATAATCTCAATGATCTCTTTTTGAACATTATTATTGGTAAAAAATCTGAATTGTCCTGTTCCTATGACTAGGAAAATGCACATTCAATTAAATATTATGTGCTTAATTTCTAATTCATATGGTTGCTGAAGTTATTCAGTTTAGGCAAGGATGAAAAGCTATAATAGATTTCTAATATATCCAGCATGGAAAAAGTAAAGCTTTTTCACCCCATGTTACTAATGCATAATGTTTTAATGTCCCTGGACTTTCGGCTTGGTGAGGTTCAATCATCATGGACCCGTCATTCATGGACACTAGCGTTTTGCTTCCCCAGTTGCGATTGTTCCAGAGCTATATTTGTAGCATAAGATCAGTATTAGGGCATCTGGATAATTTTTCAAAGGAAATTAAAACTTCATTTGGTGCAATGGAGGAACATGCGTTTCTAAAAACTTCAAAGAAATCCTTGAAACAAATGGTATTATTTGTTTATCCCAGAATGTTGCATATCTGATATAGATGAAAATTTTGATATCCCAAGTCATGAGTAATCAGGAAAGGGAGCAGGTCCGGCAAACATCTGTAATAAAAGACAGAAATTGAATTAACTTGCGTGCATATTTCATATGTAACATGAAGCCAGAAACTGAATTCAGCCACAATATGTAACATCAAATACATTTACCTTTGAGAACAATTTTGTCGTTCTTCTCCGATAACATCATACATGTGTTTCATGACGTACATGCCACATAAGTTGGACCCGTTAGGCGTCGATGGGTCTAAAACGAACAAGAAATATATATTAGAGCTAGCATATATAGCTTGCGACCAAGTTCACAAGGCGGTGCGCCGGTGTCCAAATATGTACTAACCTACGGTCTTAACCATTTAGGATAAGTGTCACGAGACCCACGCTTTTGTTTACCTCGACAAGGAAGGTCATCATGGCACTATCATCAAAATCACAAATTTATCAATAATGTTCATTGAAAATTCACAGTAGAGATTTCAGACAAGAGAATCAAAATGACATGCTTACTTGTTGACGCTCTGCCTCAATATAGGCTCTAGTTCATTGTGAGTGGAGCATAAGAAGATAAGTTTATGATCCTCCATGCACATGAGGACCAAGCGCCGTGTGGCGGCTGAAAATTCACAGCAGTAAAGTACTCAGTGATATATGTAGTAGAATTATATTAAGTGAATTGCATACAAGAATTGTGATATGTACCTGTGGAAGTATGGAAACACGTACACCTTTCTTCTCACTTCACACACCCTGGTTGACATGTATTCTTGTCAAGTCCAAGGATGTTGTGCTTGCATAGACTGGGCACAAGAATCTAAAATCATTTATTCTGCCTTGTTTGGCCAATTCTTGATGTATGAACCTACAATAATGACATCGATTAGGGAATTAGTATATATGTATGTGTGTCTAAACGATGCATTTAAATTATGTACTCATAGAATCAGATACTTACTTCATAAACAGTTGAATGATTGGATTACTAAGCTCCTGTCTAGGAATCAACAGGGACATTACATCTATATTGTCAAGGTAAACATCTATAGGATGAGGGATGCCTACTACTTCTTGGACATGCCACGATTTATCTTTAAAATAATTTTTGTTTGCCAAATCAGATATTTTTTTCCTTGGCAGTCAAATGAGCAGTAGGGGATGGAACTTGAGGAGGAGGGGATGCAGCTTGACGAGCGGATGGAACTTAAGGAGGAGGGGATGCAGCTTGACTAGGGGATGGAACTTGAGGAGGAGGTTGCTCTGACTGTCCAACAATGCAGCTCCCCCTAGTGTTTTGCTGCATAACCGCAGGTGAATGTGTGACGGGAACACTGCTCTCTGGACGGGAGCTCAAAAGCAGCCTCATCTGATTCATTTCCTCCTTCATCTGGGATTGCCACATTGCTTCTTTAGCTGCTGCTTCCTCACTTAATTTACCCAGCGTCTGTTCCATTTCCTCCCGGGTAACCATACTTTATTTGTGGCATTTGGATTTACCAAAGTATTCCTTCAGGCCTACCCGTCCTCCAACCCCTCTTACACGCCCCGCGTGAACCGGTTTTCCAGTCGCAACGGTCAGAACATCGTTCCTCCCGTCCAACACAAAAGATCCCTCTGCTTCTTTCTTTTTAAGATCTTCCTGTAAGATACAGATATCGAGAAGCTTAGTAATGAAACATGTTTAGTAACTAAAAAATAACAATAACAATACTTACAATTCTTTCAGCAACTACACGAGTTTTTTCACTCGTGTAGGCGCCACTTGGCTTTTGCCGAATATGCAACCACAACTCCTCGCGACGTATAGGAGATGGCTGATCAACTATCACAGAAGGATTGGATTCAGCTTCATCTTCCAATCTCTTCCGCTTGGCCGCCATCAATTCTTTTTCGGTCATTTCATATCCGCCGCGAGAAGCCCTATGCGTGCAATCATTGTTTCTCCCTATCTCCTGTGCTTGTTCCCTTCTTTTCTGTGAATCAAAATTGGAAAAAAAAACTATTAATTATGAATTTCATCCATTGATGTCTAACAGAAATTATAGAACTTCTGCTTCATATGAAGGTCAAACATTAGTCAAATTCACTTCATCAAGTTTCAACATTTTATTTAAGAAAGATGTAGAATGATAGAAGAAATTGGGAGAAACGAGAGGAAAGGGAGTTGCGAAATGCGCCAACTCGATCAATTCATTCATTCATCATAAGCTGGTTCCTACACATATTAGACTAACCTCTTATATATAGTTAGAGGCTTGACTCTTAAGCCCCAATAGCAGCTTTCATCGAAATCATTACATAGTTAACATACTAACTAACTAACAGCAATGTCTAACCACTACCTACTATAACAGAACTAAGACTATAATAATGGCTTGACTCTTATGCCATTATTATTTCCCTAATTACCTTCTTAGTATTTTACCTTTTCAGGGTTTACATATCAGACTTGCATAGACAAAGGCAGGAAATGTATACTTCTATTCACACACCAAACCATTTAACTAATAGGATTAGATGAATAACATTCACATATCCGCACAGGTTAATAAGCACACAAAAGGGCAAACAAAACTAAATATAAACTCACCGAGCTTGAAGTGGTCCATGGTGAACAAATTGTTGCCAAGTTTGTTCATCAATAAATGTGTACTTCTCCCAAGGATTTTCTTGAGGTGAACCTCGGCAAAAATATACTTGTTAGCTAGAAAGGTCTTAAACTTCCACCACCGATCAGCACAATAAGACAATGTCTTGGCTTTCAACCGACTTGATCGGGACGGTGTATGTAAGCCGGATAGTATCCCAAATAGGATCCTTTACCGTGCGAACGTCCACTTTTTTCCACTTATCTGTCAAGATGCTAACCTTGCTGCGTGCTAGATAGCCAACAAAACTAGTATATTTGGATTTCTTGGGACCAAAAGGTTCCAACTTTCCATCAAACTGAATCTCTAGCCTTGAGCCAGAAGTCTGACTTAGGGTTACATCCATCATTCATGTGCCTCTTCTACCACGACGTACAGGGCAATTACGAGACTCATTGTGAGATGAAGAGGGTTCGTTCTGACTCACAACAGTCGCATCAGTAACTGGCATTCCCAGAACAGGAATAGAATCGTTTTCACCGTTCATTTTCGAGACAGGAGAGAGGTAATGCAACAGGAAGGGTTTCGCAACATGAACAGAGGTTCTTCAGTGATAGTAACAAAAGCTTTCACGCGAAGAAATGTTTATTTGGCATTTCATTTTTAAGACCAGATAAAAATATAGAAGGTCTTAATAATTAATATTCAAGACCGGATATATTAAAGTCCGGTCTTAAAAGTAATTATTATTTTATCCGCACTCTTTTTCTATATTTTATACCGGCCGCATTTTATGTCCGGTCATAAAAGAATAACTTTTAAGACCGGCTTTTATATATGTTCGGTCTTAAAACTTTATTACCTTTATATTTAAATGTTTCCTTATTATTTTGGACCGCATAAAATATTAGTCCGGTTGTGTGAGATTTCTCCATAAAGTAATTGATATTTGAATATTTTTTAATAACATTTTTAAGACCGGGTTGTTTTTTAACGAGTCTTAATAATATATTTAAGACCTATGAAAAAATGATCCGGTATAAGAAGTTTTTTATATTTACAAAACTGACACCAGTCGTACATAAGAAGTTCTTTATATTTACAAAACTGTCACCGGTCATGCATAAGAAGTTCTTTATATTTACTAAACAGCCACCGGTCATACCTTTAAGACCGGTGCGTCTAATGTCCGGTCTAAATGAGGCGGTCTTAAAGCCTTTTTTTGCACTAGTGCACGTTGCTTATTCTCGAGAATATGAACATGATTCTCGAGTATAGTCAGTTCAATTCTTTCAATTAGCTTTCTGGTCATAGCATTCTCGAGAATGACTGAAGCAATTCTCAAGAATGAATTCTTCTTAGTTCTGTGATTTTCTAGTGTCGCTAATCGATTTCATAAAATCAATGGGTCATTATGTATTATCTATTAATCATATCTACACTTATTTATATCATGTTTAATCATCTTTTTGATTGCGTTTCAGTTGATTAATCATGTTAATCTGAGTGTTTGAACGAAAGGCAATTCAACGTGGCAGACGCATTAAATGCTAGTTCAGAAAAGTAGAGGCACAATCGGAATAAGATTTTCATTACAATCGAAGACATTCTTTCGAGGAATACCTATTCCAGCTATTACTCAGAATCACTCTTTGCACAAGTACATTCGACGGCGAAGCATTTTTGAAGCAACGGTCGATTAACTTCAACGGAAATCATTTGTGCCTAAGGAAATACAAAGAGACACAACAGCTAGTTTACAAAGCTTCTCAACGGTCATTAAGGACGATCAACTATAAAAGGAGAAGAATTCAAAATGGACAGAAATACGAGCTTGCACTGTCGAAATGCTGATATTTTGAATCCAACACTTATCTCATATACTCTCTGTTTCACAATGTTTATTTAGTTTTCAGTAGAGAATGTGATAAAAGATTATGTACCTCAGTGATTATTATTCATCTCTTTGTGAGAGAGTCTAAACACTTATTTGATTATCTGTCTAGTGATCAAATCTCAAGGTTGTGGAACCTTTGAGTGTGGGTTTACAATTACAACTTGTAAGGGGGAGTGAGTCCTAGTGTGAAAGGATCATCCTGAGTACATAGTGTGTAATTGTATCCTTACAGTGTGTAAGGGGGAGTATCTCGGTAAGAGATTGTAAAGACTGCACAAGTGCCCGACTAAACTTGTGAGGTTGTAAAGGCTTTTCTCTTGCGCCTGGTTAAACAAGGAGATAGTTGATTGAAAATCTCAAGCGGAGCTTGGGGACTGGACGTAGGTCAAGGATTGGGCCGAACCAGGATAAATCATAGTTTGCATATTCTCTTCCCTAAACTCTTATATTTTCAGGATATATGTTTGAATGACTGACTATTGCTTTATAAAGTATTTATGTCATACGAATTGATTTCAGTAAGTTGCGAAAAGATTTTCAAAGTTCCCAAAGTTTTATCGGACCCCCAATTCACCCCCTTTCTTGGGTGATAGCCTGGTCTAACATTCGGTATCAGAGCTAGTTAACATTAACCATGATTGGGGGTTCTCACAGTGTCATCTGTGGCGAAGCATTGGCTCTTACCCAGACATGGCCAGTGGACGGTGGTAACCGTCGCTGATTGCACAGGCCGTGAGGCGGTACGTAAAATTAGCAGCTGAGATACCATGTTATGCCACAGCGGAGGTACCGCTACGTAATAACATTTGGTATCAGAGCGGGGCTCTTGTTTAAAGGACATAACAGTCTCAAGAGTTGTTAATGGCTGACTTTGGGTGTTGTTCGGTTTCGGAAGGTTTCGATTATACCATTCCACCGTTTTTCAAAGACAGTGATTTTTGGTTTTGGAAAGCTAGAATGACTAGTTTTATCAAAGCAAGCGATTTTGATATGTGGAATGTTTTTATAAATGTCTTTGATTTCAAACGAGAAAGGATTGGACGAAAAAAGAAAAGAAAATGTTCTCATTGAACATTAAAACAATGAAAATTTTGTATAGTGCTTTAACCGAAAATGATTTTGTGAAAATCAAATGTTGCTCTAATGCTAAAGATATCTGGGATACTCTTGATTCTATATATGCTTCTAAACAATATGTTGAAGGTGACAGTGTTGGCAATTCATCTGAAATTACAAGTTGTATATTCATGATTGATGAACAATTGGAAGTTGAGGATGAAGAAGGAGAAATCTTAGAACACTTCCATGATCCAGTCAACACGAAAGAACAAGAGAATGAGGATTCCCAGGAAAAGCTCATCATGCACGAATATGGTAAAACATTATTTGGAGCTCAAAAAGCACATGTAGTAAACAACTCCAACCCTTCCTTTGTAGATAAGAAAAATGATTTTGAAAGGTTGCATAAATTTTTTTTTCAACCAATCATTGATTCTAATTTGAAAAGCAAAAATGTTTTCAAATATACTGAAAAGTTTATTGGGAAGAAAGATTATTCAAATGAGATTTATTTGAATTTTCACTATGACGACCGACACAATACTTGCATAAAATTTCATAATGCACATCATCATATAGTTTGCAATTATTGTAGTAAATCTGGTCATATTTCTCACACATGTTATATTAGGAGAAATTCTTATGTGAGAAATAAATTTGTTTGGATTCCTAAAGGACAAGCATGGTCCAATACTAACGATCAAGGACCCAAGTATAAGTGGGTACCAAAATGTCCATCTAGTACTCCTTGTGTGCAGCATTTGAATATAATGGACATCAAGGTACAGAGAAGATGAAGAATAAGCCAAAAGTTTCTCATAAACCAATAAAGATGATCATAGCATCCAGCAGGAGAACTCTCAGGGCACCCATTGCTAGAACTACAAGGTTTAAACATCAAAGGAAGCAATGGATCAATACAAGCAAGAGGAGCATGTTCGCCTCAAGAACATACTACCATAAAGTACCATTCAATTATCTTGAGGAGAACAAGAAAAGGAGAATCTCTCAAGTATCAAACAGAAGACTCTTGAAGTCTATATCTTTTGAGAGATCTTTGCAGACACTCATGGATAATGAATACTTGTCCATTATTACATTCCTTTAGCAATCAATCATCTATGTTTTTCAAAATGTTTTCAGATTACTAAATGGACCATAAGTGAATTTGTGCATAACTTTTCTGAATTTATGTTTCTGAAATGCACAATTCTAAAATCTGTTTGAATTTCAATTCACTCTATTTTATAAAAATGCATGCAAGTGTTTTGAAAAATATTCATACTTTGATTACATTGGAAGTTAATATTATTGTATACTGAATGTTGGATGTGCTTCAATTTTGTCCAGTTAAGTTTCCCCTATCATTCACACGATGCTTGAACTCCTCATTCTTTATTCTCAATCAAGTTGGATATCATGTCTAACGAGTTGATCATATATGAGTTTCAAGTCTATCTTCAAGAAAAGAATTCAATTTGTGAAACTGTTATGCTTAAAGCATAAATTCTTAGTTGGCTAAGTTATTCCAAGCTTTATAAATGTTCATTAGTGCATTGAATGTCAATACATTAACCATTAGTGGAATAACTTACTAGAATGATATTCTGGAACTCTAGTCATTTGGACTAATGAGTATGTGCTTCATCATCCATGGATCCTAGTACTCACATTGTTACTCAAATTCATCAAATTTGTCTTCATTCATTTTTTAGTAACTATAGTCATGTATTCAATTTCTTGCCTTAAAGGTTCATATATTTCAAGACTCTATTTTAAGAGGCAAGATTATAACTTGGTCATAGCAAAGTCATTATGCATATATATCCTTATTGTGCTAAGCATGTCTTGCTAATGCTTTATCCTTATGATCTTTGCTTTTGGGAAATTCTTCTACATGTTAACTTCAATATTCAACATGTTCTCCAAAATTGAAGCATTCTGATATATTAACTTCCACCATGTTTAGAGCGAACATCAATTTTAAACATATTTCAAAAAGGGGATTTGTCTACTCTCAAAAATCTCAATTTCATAATATATTATCATGGTTTGAAAGAACATTTAAGTTTTGAAACAATTTGGATGTTTCATTATCATTTTTTGAAAATTTAATCTCATCTGTAGATTTCGTGAGATTCATATCAATGACATACTTTCCTACGTCAGTGTATTTATAAATTGTCATTGAGAAATAATTTTCTTGGTATCATTTATTCATTGACCTGTATGCTAAGTGACATGAACTAATTGGATATCACCATAGTTGATTTAATTCTCTTTGATCAAATATCATGTGATTTAATTCTATAAGAGCATAAGAGTTGTCTTGTCTAATCTTGTGAAGACTCAAAAATCATTGGGTACCAAAGAGCATATACATATATATTTGATCTGTGCAGGATGCCCTGTTCTGTGACTAGAAAACAGAGACTTACAAAGTATGATAATTCTCAAGAATGATCTTATCATTCTCGAGAATTGATGTATCGTCTTCCTTGCAATTCCTAAGCATTCTCGAGGATTGACAATAAATTCTCGAGAAATATTGAGATTTGATGAGTTCACTTAGTGTCTCAGCAATTAACTGTTCAAAATAAAATCAACATTCTCGAGAATCACTAAGGAAATCTCGAGAATTGTCGAGACAAACTCGTGAAGAACCTATTTTAAATGAGGAGTCTTGAGAATCAATATGGGAACTCTCGAGAATAGTCGGACATTTTTAACCAAGGCATAGTTATGTTTTTTTTATGTAATTCACGAGAATCAACTTCTAATTCCCGAGTAACTATGCCTTTGGTTACGAAGTTCTCCAGCATTCGAATTTACTTGAAATGCGTTGGTTCATCAGATATCGTCATTTAATTGAGAATTTCAAAGAGCACCTTTTGAATTCACTTTGCTTTATTTTCAATTAAATTTAAAGTTGGCGTCAGACCTCTCAAATGAAAAGGCATCATGGTTACGAAGCATAATTCTCGAGTATATATATTTCATTCTCGAGTATTGTCAGGCGTGCCTGTTTCTTTTTAATATCATTTGCGATTACTCGAGTAATTTCGATGTCCATCTTTTTCTTCATCTAGTACTGTGCGCGTCATTTACTTATAGTCAAAGTTCCATCATTTTTTTAAGGCGTCCTTCAATTCATTAAATTAACGCCATTCATTGAATCAGTTTCCTGATTTTTATCATCTTTCAATGAATATTTTGACGTGCTGCTTTTAATGAAGATTTTGCAAAAAGCATTACAAATTGCTTTGAAATTGGTGTCTTTTATCTTTATTTAATAAAGAACTTAAAAAGCTTCTTGCTGCTGCATCAATTTTTTTTTTTTTTTTTTTTAAAAACAATTTCAAGTTGCTTCAATTTTTTTACGCCAAAAGTCTTTCATTTGACGTCAAAGCAATTACTCTTCTTTTTGAATGTTCCATGTACATCATTTAAATGAACAAGCATTCTATTTCAACGAAATTGATAAAGATGTGTGCGTCAGGCTCTTTAATTGATCAAGCATCATTTTCTTTTACCATTATTCATCTTCACATTAACATGTGTTTTATATCTTAAAAGTTCATCTCCTTTAGTTGAAGAAAGTCTTTTTAAGCATACTCATATGTATTCACTATGTTTTATTAGTTTTGATGATGAGTTAATTTCATATTTTCCTTTCGTTATCTTAACTTGAAAATATCATATAGAAAGAAATATTTTGATATCTAATTGCACTAATAATTCTCCCTTGCAAGAAAAGTTTTACAATTGTCACATGAGACTTCGGTCTGTGCAAAAATCTTCCTTAATGCTCTACAAGGAGAAACAATTACATTAAGGGAAGATGCGCTTAATCACACTGTAGCTGAGATATGCTCTACAAAGTAGGTGAAAAACCTCTTGGAGTCAGCTAAGCTATGCTCCATAAAGGAAGAGAGCCTACCACTACTTCATCTCAGGCCACAGGGATTCAACCAAATTGCATACAACAAGCAAACGAACTTCATCGACCACTCATCAATTTGTTGAACCTACATGAGCATTTCTAATCTCTATATTTTTATATTCAGTGAATATTTTGCCTATGTTTGGTATCAATTTGTTTCAATTTTTGAAAGTCTTCTTTAGAAAATCTCTCTAAATTGTCTCAAATTTGTTTTCATAAAAATATTCCAACTTGCATCATATCAAAATGAAACTACTTTTACATAAGGGAGAGAAAATTGTTTTCTTGACATATTATTCAACGAGAAAAAAATTCAAATTTGTTTTCTTATTTACCTCTCCAACCATAACTTCTTTATACTTCAACTTTTTGCTAATGACAAATAAGGGGGAGAGAATGACAAGAAAAATATGTTGCATTTAATATATCTTCATATTCATACATATTTTTCTTAAAGTATTTGCCATCATCAAAAAGGGGGAGAATGTTGGATATGATTAGTTTTGATGATGTCTTATATAGATGTCATTCTTAAGAGCAAAAAGCTTGCATACTACATTTATCTTCTACTTTGACTAATTCTCTTATTTAATGTAGATATGAAGTTTAAACAATGAAGAATGATCAAGAGAGGAGATATTGAAGAAGGTAGAACTTATAGAGAATGATGAGTCCAAGTTAAATGACGAAGAATGGTCAAGAGAGGAGATGGAAGATGGAAGAACTTGATGAATGGAATGAGAATACCATTATTCAAGTTCCTAGATTGATACTAGAAGTCTTCATGATAGAAAAGAAGTTGGAATGACTCAATTCGGAGTTAAAATGAGCTACAATTGTGTTCCTGAAGTCATTCTCGAGTATGACAATGTAATTCTCGAGAATGGTACTGTTCATGCGAAAATTGCAAGTCATTCTTGAGTACAAAACATCAATTCTCGAGAATGGTCGTGTTTCAGCTACTCTGTTCAGCTCTGTTTCACGTTTCACTCGGGAAAGGTATGGTAATTCGATGATATCTCCTAAACCAGAGATCGGATTGAGGCGAAACCAATTGTGTTAGAAACTAGACTCCTAATGCGTCATTTTGAGATAAAATTCAAGTCCAAAGGAGGTCAGATGAAGTAGCTATGAATTTTGGAAGATGACAGTGAAATTCACGCCACACAGCAGACCAAGCTTCGGTAGTTTGAGTGCATCTCACAAACGACAAATCCCAATGAGCTAAAACCAGTGCCATTTGAAACTAGACTCACATACCTTTCCAAAAAACATAAAGATCAAGAAACACAAACATCAATTGAAGGAGATATGATGTTTTGAAGTTGACGGTCAGTTTAGGATGCTGAAAAAATGCTGGTCAAGAACGCCTTCATTCATCTGATGATAACGGACGAAATACAACATGTTTGGAGCAGATTCTTCTTGAAATGGAAAGAAGACTTGAAGAGCTTTCGAGCATGGGTGGTTTGACAAATTTACTATCACAGATGCACTTCTGATATGTTTATGATTCTCGAGTATGTGCTTTGAATTCTTGAAGAATGAGACTTCAACTCTTGAGAATGGTTCATGATTCTCCAGTATGTGCGTGATGGTTCACTTTCAATATCCATCTCCCTTGAGCAATTCTCGAGAATGGGTAAGTGATTCTCGAGAATGGGTAAGTGATTCTCGAGAATGCGTAAGTTAATTCTCGAGAATGCGCGGTAAAAGTTCGCTGATCTTATTATTCTCATGTGGTTACACTTTGTTGATTCTCGAGTATGGTCAGTTCAATTCTTTCAATTAGCTTTCTGGTTATAGCATTCTCGAGAATGACTGAAGCAATTCTCGAGAATGAATTCTTCTCAATTCTGTGATTTTCTAGTGTCGCTAATCAATTTAATAAAATCAATGGGTCATTATGTATTATCTATTAATCATATCTCGAACTTATTTATATAATGTTTAATCATCTTTTTGATTGAGTTTCAGTTGATTAATCATGTTAATCGAGTGTTTGAACGAAAGGCAATCCGACGTGCAGACGCATTAAATGCTCGTTCAGAAAAGCAGAGCTACAATCGGAATAAGATTTTCATTATAGTCGAAGACATTCTTTTGAGGAATATCTATTCCAGCTATTACTCAAAATCACTCTCTGCACAAGTACATTCGACGTTGATCATATGTTTTTCCCAATCTTTTGTTAGAACGTTGAAAATTTTTTCGACTTAAGGACGTTGATCATATGTTTTTCCCAAGGCCGCCGGTTAATTGATAAGATGAGTGTAACGAAGTTGAAATTCGGAAATAGTTTCTCCGGTCTTCATTCGAAGAAGATCATACTCAGTAGTTAGAGTACTAATAAGATTTTCCTTAATGCCGGTGGTTCCTTCATATGCTACCTCCAGAGCCTTCCACATTTCTTTTGCAGTCGACAAATTGCATATTCAAAAGTACTCTTTCTGACTGAGAGCACTTTGTAACATCATAATAGCTTTACTATTAAGAGTAATGTTTCTCTTGTCATTTTCATCAAATTCGTCTTCTGTCTTGGGAACGGTGATGCCACCTTCAACCTTTGTGGGAACATAATCTCCAGTTTCTATTACTCGCCAGAGACCGTATTCGGTAGCTAACACAAACACTCTGAATTTTACTTTCCAGAATGAATAGTGTTCGCCATTGAAGCCTGGAGAGTGATTAATAGAAGCACCGTCAGGTAATATTCCTTTCATGATCTATCTCGGTATGTTAAGCCCAACTGAGAAACCTAGCTCTGATACCAAATGAAAATAGAATATCACCTAGAGGGGGTGAATAGGTGATCTCAAATTCTTTTTTCACACCCACACGAAGACAAGTAAAAATAGAAATAGAGAAATGAAGCAGAGAAGTGAAATAGACACAGGGCAATTTATACTGGTTCGGTCTAAAATCACTGACCTACGTCCAGTCCCCAGAACACCTGGGATTCCACTATCTTTCAAGAACAATTACACACTCTGTAAATGAAGGATGATCCTCTCACTTCCAGACTCCACTCCTCCTTACAAGTTGTAATTGATGCACCCTCTCTTAAGGTTCCTCAACCTTAAGATTCAACTGATAATGAAGTAAATGTTTATGAACTCCTCACGAGCAGATAAAGTATTAAACACTGAAGTACAAATTGATGAAACAGTTGAAACAGTGAATAGTATTAACTCAAATTAATTGCACAGCGTTTCGGTAGGTGGAGATTTCAATGCTTCGACTATTTATAGATGATACATTTAATGACCGTTGATGAAGCTTGAAGGTAGCCGTTGGGTTTTCTTCAATATGTCCGTTGGAGTTGAAGCGCGAAAGCTCTGTCTATAATACACAGACATCCTAGCTGTAATATTTGTTAATTCCTTTTGTTCCTGCAATTATGACCATTGAGGACGTGCAATATGCTTGCCCAAGAAGGAAGAAAACGTCTTTCGAATAATCAGAGGTTTGTCCGTTGGATATGATCTCGAATAGGGAACCGCATTTAATGAGTTCTGACACAACTGCTTTATTCAAAATCTTGAGATAATCTGTGTTTTAATCAACTGAAACTCACTAACAAACTTATGAAATTAAGTTAAGAATAAGCATATAAGATGATATGATGAATCTATAAGCATATGCAGAGAGATATGAAAATCTAGATATCATTCGTTAGAACAGAGGCAACCTTGCCTCGAGTTACCACTTTTCTTGCCTCGAGTTCCTGCAGTATTAAAGGTAATATGTATATTGGAAAATGATGTTTAACTCGAGGTACAGATCTCCTCACCTCGAGTTACGTCTTAGACTCGAGGCTTAAATAAGTGAGGCTCGAGTTAAACCATCGGATAGATAGTAAGAAAGTTTCAAATATGAACTTGCCTCGAGGCTGTAAATGATTCACCTTGAGTAAGTGTAACGATAAAGATAGTAGGAATAAGTGATAGCACATATTGACTCGAGGCACAAAGGAGTCAACCTCGAGTCTGGATTGAATCTCGAGGTAGCTTAAAGCTAGACTCGAGTTAATTGTTCCCGTTATAAGAATTCATTTCAAAAGAACAACATAATTACCTTGAGGCTACAATTAGGTAGACTCGAGGTACTTCTATCAGCCTCGAGTCAAAATGAAGCTTTGATGATGCATTTTTAAGCAATCAACTCGAGGCTGCAACATCACCTCGAGTTAATGTGACAGCAAAGTATTTTTCCTGATGAATCCTGATTTTGACTAAGTTAAAGCTATTTTGCTTATCTTCCTTGAATATAACTTCATTTCAACCTTAATCATCATCAAAACACTAATAGGGAACTAACACCTTTGAGTGTGGGTTTACAATTACAACTTGTAAGGGGGAGTGAGTCCTAGTGTGAAAGGATCATCCTGAGTACATAGTGTGTAATTGTATCCTTACAGTGTGTAAAGGGGAGTATCTCGGTAAGAGATTCTAAAGGCTGCACAAGTGCCCGACTAAACTTGTGAGGTTGTAAAGGCTTTTCTCTTGTGCCCAGTTAAATAAGGAGATAGTGGATTGAAAATCTCAAGCGGAGCTTAGGGACTGTACGTAGGTCAAGAATTGGGCCGAACCAAGATAAATCATAGTTTGCATATGCTCTTCCCCAAACTCTTATATTTTCAACATATATGTTTGAATGACTGACTATTTCTTTATAAAGTATTTCTGTCATACGAATTGATTTCAATAAGTTGCGAAAAGATTTTCAAAGTTCCCAAAGTTTTATCGGACACCCATTTCACCCCCCTCTTGGGTGATAGCCTGGTCTAACAAAGGTAATGCTAAAATTGTACATGATGTGATGCATGTTCCTAGTCTGTTTCATAATCTACTTAGTATTGGATAATTAATGAATAGTGGCTATTCAACTTTGCTCAATGATAACTGCTACTCTAGTAGAAATAAAAATATGGGCAAATTATTGCTAGAGTTAGTGTGATCAAGATATTTCACTGGTATGAATTTTGTTAAGGAAGATGTCGAATCTGTGGAAGGGAAAAAGGCTTTATTAGCTTTTACTTTGTAGCATGGAGCTCCCTGTATTGAATTACTTGCAAATGTTGCTACCTATTGCAATGTGTATTGCCAACTTCAACAATTGGAAACTTCAACATTGAAACAAGTTTCTTAGGCATCGTTCCTCTTGATTTGGTGGAGCTTAAGGCTCAAGATAGAAATGTGGACCCCGGTTAAACTAAATTTGGTTAAAATTTGGGCTCGTATAAATTTTTGAAGGCAAACCCCAATTCAACTGAATCTAGTTAAAATCCAAGCTCCAAATAAATTTTTGAAGGTGAACCCGGTTAAATTGAATCTAGTTAAAATCCGGGTTTTGTGTAAATTTTTGAAAGCGGACCCCAATTAAACTAAATTTGGTTCAAATCCGGGCTCCGTGGAAATAATGGTTAAAACATGCTCCCTCCGGGACACAAGTAAAGCCAAAATAACGATTAAAATGTTCTCCCTTTGAGACAAGTAAAGCTGAAATAACGGTTAAAACATGTTTCCTTTAGAACCCGGTAAAGCTAAAGTAACGGTTAAAACATGTATCCATTGGAACCCGGTAAAACTAAAATTAAATCTTGGTCAACCGTGTTGGGGCGTATAGTTCTCGGCTGGCACCAGATGAATATTATGCGCAATATATTTTTACCTCTGGCCTAGTAATCAAATAAAACTCGAAAGAGGGCGGAACCCAGTTAACTGAATCTAGTTAAAATCTGGGATCCATGTAAAGTTTTGAAGGTGGACCCATTTAACTGAATCTAGTTAAAATCTGAGATCCGTGTAAAGTATTGAAGGCGGACTCATTTAACTGCGAATCTAGTTAAAATCCGGGCTTCGTGTAAGACATCAATGTTGCCAAGTCTATTTAAAATCCTTTATTGGATTATTTGCGACAACAATGCCGCCAAATCTATTTACATGTATAAATCCGGGGTAAACAAACCAATTTTCATAAATCATGTTGCGACGGCTATGCTGCCAAGTCTATTTTCATGTATGAATCCGGTATAAGTAAACCTGTTTTCATAAATCATGATGCGACGACAATGCCGCCAAGCCTATTTACATGTATGAATCCGGGATAAACAAACATGTTTTCATAAATCATGTTGCGATGATAATGCCGCCAAGTCTATTTACATGAATGAATCCGAGGTAAACAAACTTGTTTTCATAAATCATGTTGCGACGGCAATGCTGCCAAGTCTATTTACATGTATGAATCTGAGGTAAAAAAAACATATTTTCATAATCATGTTGTGACGGCAATGCCGCCAAGTCTATTTAAAGTCCTTTATTGGATTATTTGAGACGGTACAACCACCAAGTCTATTTAAGTCCTTTATTGAATTATTTGCAACGGCTACAGCCGCCAAGTCTATTTAAAAGTCCTTTATTGGATTATTTGCGATGGTTACGGCCGCCAAGTCTATCTTAAATTCCTATAAAGGAAAAGAAGGCGGACCCGGTTTAAACTGAATCTAGTAAAAATCTAGGATTCGTGCAAATTATTGAAGGCGGACCCGGTTTAAACTGAATCTAGTTAAAATCCGGGATCCATGTAAATTTTTGAAGCCAGATCCGGTTTAAACGGAATCTAGTTAAAATCCAGGATCCGTGCAACTTTTTGAAGGCGGACCCGGTTTAAACTGAATCTAGTTAAAATCTGGGATCCGTGCAAATTATTGAAGGCGGACCTGATTTAAACAATCTAGTTAAAATTTGGGCTCCGTGCAAATTTGTTAATGCGGAACTAGTTAAACTGAATCTAGTTAAAATCCGAGTTCCATGTGGAGATCCAAGTTAAACTATAAATGCATCCCGGCAGCCCAAAGATCTGAACTACCATGCTGGGGGGAAACAGGTTATTAGTGGAAAAGAATGATTATCAATAGCCGGGATTAAGGCAAACCATAACACAACAATAAGTATTTTCCATTCAATGTGATTTGCATACATGTTATTAAATGCAGGAATATAAACCGGATAATTATCCCAAGAAAAATCGCTATGAAAGCAAGCAAGGGATCTTATTTCTTCTCAAACAACTCGGATAAGCTGGATATATCTCGGCCAAATCTTCATTTCACAATCAAACAATCAATGCATCCTGGCAACCCAGAGACCTAAACTACCGAGCTGAGGGGCAATTGTTATGGACTCAAATATAAGGCCTATCCAAAGTGTGGCCCAACAAGAGGCAACTAATATGGCACAGATGTGATGGTAGAACATTTGGGTTTGGAGGCACAAGAGGCCATCGGTCTAAACCCTAACCTTAAGGTACACTCTACAAATAGAGGGTAAACCCTAAGGTATATTTTCTACACTCTCCCTCTTCTACTATTCTGCCTACACAGAGCACACACCCCACTCCCTTAAGCGAAAGCCTTCATGTTTGTGCTATGTGATCTCCTATTCACTTAGGTATATCATCTATGGATAATTGGAAGAAAGCTATTTGATCCTATATCAATATATATACTAGTCCACCTAGGGCTAGACACTTGTGTTCTTACAATAGAACAATATATATATATATATATATATATATATATATAAAGCTTTTAATTTTGTAGTTATTTATTTTTTAACTCTCATCAGCAATAAAAATCACACTATTCGATGCTTCTTCTAGTTAGAAGAATCAATTTTTTAAAGCCATCAATTTTGATTATCATGTTATCATTAGAATTATTCTTCACTGCTTACCTCATAGGACTTTTCCTATAGTTGGAAAGGCATCAATTTTGAATAGCGACCAATTCCTAAGCCAATGGCTATGAATCGGTCCTTCTGGTTGAGTACCCCATCTTCATAATAAGGGGTTTGATAATGAAAGAACAGACTAAAGGAGGTTTTCTACATTGCTTGATACCGAGCCCATTTTATTCCATCAACTTTCAAACCATTCCACAACCCCCCCCCCCCAAAAAAAAGTCTGAAAATCTAACATATTTATTTTTTGCTATCTAAAGTACCATTAAAGCTAAGAGTTTATGCCGTGTCAGAATTTTTATATTTCTTTTATCATGTGATGGGAAGACTTGGTATTTGACATGTGATTCTGAGTATTTGATATATATTTTATTTTATTTTATGTTTTTAACAAAAACCCTGGTCATTTTATCTTCTCCAATAGAAAATCCTTTTTCTTCATTTTTAGCCCCTTTTCACTTCACAATGGGCACTATAATTACAGTGATCGGTGCTTTCCCTGAATAAAAGGCATTAGTTCAAGGAGTTTGGTTAACTAGCTAGTTACGAAGATTTATAGTTAGTATGTGATACTAAGAAAAAAAAGTTACTTTAGACAGAATGTATGAACATGAAGGATAAGGACAAATGGGAATAATGTGCTCCATCTTTTTTTTTTTTTTTTTTTAATAAAAAAAATATAGATAAATTGACAGCCAGGTCCCAAGGACCACAAAAAAATTACAAAAAGCCCAATAGAAATTCATATATAAAAAAAGTCCCTATTTAAATTTTTGTTGGGATTTTTTTGTGATTTCTTATGATCCTTGGGACCTGATTGTCATTTTCCGAAAAAAATATTAGTGACAAAAGATTAATCTCTCTAGAATATTAAGAACAAAATGTATATAAACTTCTCCCAATGAAGTCTGTTCTACACATATTCTATGGAATTAGAGTCCAAACCAATCGTTTAAATCTAAAGAGCCCCCATACCACATACGTCGATGTGATTTATCTGCAAACATGTTTGATTCTTTTGATTACGAGAAAAATAACATTATAATAACATTATAAGTTTTGATTAAATTAACTTACACAATTGGCTTGCTTATGGGCTCACAATTGATCAATTTTGTATTCCTTTTTTCTTTCACACATATAATCCTTGCGTTTGCTGTGTTATCAATCAAGCTTCGTAACAGATCCACCTAAATATTAGGGAAATTTAATCCTTTGGTTATTGTTGTTTTGACTTGATTATAATTCAATCACTACACACCAGACTAAGTGCAACTCAGTTACTATATTGTCACTCAGTCCTCAAACTTAGACTTACTGCAACATAGTCTTTATAATTCTAACCATTTTATAATTTAGTTCCTATTTTTTTTTTTTGGTAGAATCTAAGCGGTCTCCCCCAGCCGATAGCTAGAAACTAATCCTCTTGAGGCATGGAGATCACCAAAGTGAGTTTTGCCTCCCCCAGGGAGATCACCAATAGGGGTTTTGCCTCTCCTAACAAAGCCTTTTCCATACACACGGCTTGTAACAACTAGAGACTAATCCTCCCGAGGCGAAGTGATCACCAAAGTGGGTTTTGCCTATCCCAACAAAACCTCTTCCATAGGCGTAGAGATCGCTAAAGTGGGTTTTTCCTCTCTCAACAAAGCCCTTTCTATGCATATGGCCTGATTCGAACCCATGACATCATGTTTAAAAGACCTTGCTATCTATCAACTGTGTTAGGCTTTTGTTGTTTAGCTCCTAACTTTTATTTTATATATATTTATCTGATTTTCCTCTTTTATATGGTTTTCAGTTTCATTTTATTGAGCAATTGACTATTAGTGAAGTCAATCTTGCGTCAACGGTTGATGTCGTAATACTAAAACTATATAATATATTGACTTACCATTTCATTGAAAAGTTCTACCCAAAAGTTTCTGCCCGGCACAACTACTGACTATAAACAGAAGCTCTACTATTAGGCTCAAGTCAAACAAACCTTTTGAAAAAAATTCTATCATCTTTCAGGTCCTAAGTGTAACGTGTGTAATACCCGATTTTTGGTTTACCGAAAATCTAGTATTTTGGAATATGTTACCATATTAAATTGGTTAACATATGTGACATAGAGTCACATATAATAATGGCTATCTTAAATTCAAATGAGCCATGGAAAAGCTATAAAAACACTTAATTAAATTAAGTGCCAATTAGCAAATAATAGACAAATAAGCTTTGCACTAATTGAGATTAGTGGCATAATTCTTCAATTTAATTATGGGCAAATTAAAGTCATCATTCTTGAAATAAAAGATGGTTGATTATTTTGAAATATATAAGGGCCAAAAATGAAGAATTAAGTTTGAATAATAAAACACAAATGACCATGATTAGCTAACCAACAAATCCTATGTTGACACATGTAATAATGGGACAATTAAGCTTTTGTTTAGGATGATAATTAGCTTAATACATCTGCCTCAAAAGTCACGTTTCAGCTGAATATGTGTGGGGGATTATGAACCAAGTATTTAAGATGACAAGTTAGAGTTGAAAACTCAAATTTGGCAACTAGCCAATCGGGTAATAAAGCTATTAGTCATTTTGCTAATTAAAAGACACATGAAATGGATAAAGGAAGGGGGCTGCATGTCGATCGACCAGCCATGGAGGGATGGGATTGGAGTTTGAAAATTGCATTTTGATCCTAAGGTGGAGAGGAAAAAAGAGCAATTGGATTACCTTACAAATTACCACCTTAACCTTGGCATTTTTCCTATAAATAGGAGGCACTCCCTTCACATATTCTTCACACCAACTCAAATATACATCTGATCCTTAGAGTGAGGGTGAGAGTGGCGTGAGATTTTGAGAAGAAGAAGGAGTTGAGCTTCAAGGGTAATGTTCTTAAGCTCTAGCTTTTAGTTTTTCATAAAATTGTAGTTTAATCTAGAAAATGGTAGAATAAATTCCCATGCTTTTTTTAGGCCTCCTTGCATTGAAAAATGTCTAATAAGGTAAAAACATATTGGGAAATAATTTTTGGAAATCAATGGATCAAGATGATTTTTCTAGAATTAATTATGATTTTCCAAAGTTGCTGAAAAATCTTCCTAGAAAATCCAACATTACGTTTTTAATAAAATGTAAGGGTAAAATTGGAATAATTAATCCACCGAGGGTAGAAAGGTAAATTAAACCTTTAGGATATTATTCTAAGCAATATGATATTTGTCACAATATCATATAATAATCCGACGATAATATATAGGATATCCGGGAAGTCCAGAGTCGGATTCAAAAGGTCGAGCGTTTTGGCAATTACGTGGTGAAAGGTACGTTTGCGTACTAGTAACTTTAATCACCTATATCTCTTATGATTATATATGATTGAATTATTCATAAAGTCATAGACAAGACTAGGTCTTGGGTCATGCACCGTGATTAAGTTATGGGGCTTAGGTCACATGTTTATATACATTCAGCTTTGTGTGGGTTATAGTCTTGATAACGCCGCAAGTATGTTTTCCTAGCACTGAGGACACGTGGATTTGTGGCATAGGGTGAGTGTGCAAACGCTATTAACATTACATCTGCTGTGTGCTATGTATTCTTGTAACCTTACAAATATATGATGTGTGCTATGTATGGTTGATGCTGAAATGTAATGAATATTTGTCATATATCGTTATATCTGCTATAGAGGTTAACTGTTACTTGAGATTCAATCCGATTGAATCTCAGCCTTGACTAATAGTTCAGGAAAGGAACCTGAATTTAAGAAGACGACGTAGATGGAGTCAGGAAAAGGCACTGACGGACGGAGCCGAGAAGAGACGCCGGTCAAAGCGAATGTTGGAAGAGGTTTGTCAGAACAGTTTTTTGGCATGAAATCAATAAAGTTAGTTCATACTATTGGTGCTTAAACTAAGGAAGAGTTGGTCTATGTGGTTCAGTCATAAGTCGCCGTGAAAGACGGGGAGACTTCCACTAGACTAACATCTGTCCTGGCCAATAGGTTTGATTGACTGAGTTGGTTTCCAAGCCATAAGAATAGATAAGAGTTGGTATAAGATTGTATAGTTACCATGTAAGAATTGTAATTATACAAGTTTTGTATTATTGTATCACATGAATATTCCTTCGGGATTTTTAATATACCAGCTTATGTCTGGGCATTTTATATCAGTTACTCATCGTCCAAACGTAAGTACATGCTCTCCGTTCCGCATTACTCTGACTTGTAGCACCATATTCCTAAATATTACGTGTCAACGAGCATAGTAAATAGTATGGAATTTAGGGTGTTACAACGTGTTAATCAGAATTAGAACTCTTCTTCTTGTTTGTTCTTTTTTGCCAAATTAGAATGTAACATCCCAATTTTGAATATTGGTGAAATAAGTTAAGTTGGCTAACAAAAGTTGAAAATATGAGGAGTATAGGGACAAAAAGGATAAATAAGACAATTATTGGCTATAATTATGGAAAAATGCCCAAAAATTTAGGGAGAAGTCTTGAAAAGTATCCAAGTGATTTTCAAGGCATATTTGAGACTCAGGGACATTCAGAATTTAAATGCCTCAAAATGAATTATTGGGCAAAAATCATATTTTTAAGTGAAATTTTAAGGAAATAAAAAGGAAGAATAATTATTAAATATTAGAAACAGTATATGCTTTTATGCTTTTCAAGTATGGGGGAAGTCGAGGGTTTGACCTGTGAAAACGGGTTTAGGCCCCCCTAGCAGAAAATATTAAATTTCTTTGTTAAATTTGTTATTTTAATAACATATTATTTTGTTATATTAAATAAATTACTATAATATAATAATAAAAATATAAAGAAATAGCAACGGAATTGTTCCGTCAGAAAATTCTGTCGGAAAATCCACCAGGAATCTTATTGACAAATTAGCAATGGAATCCCATCAGAAATTACTGACCCTAAAAATCCGATCGTAAATATAATTTCTCAATGAATTAGCAACGGAATTTCATAATTAAAATTGATTAAATTGACTTTTTTTTTCCTCATTTCCTCCAATTCGGGTCAAGTCTTCTATGACAATGCCCTAGCATTTGCAATTACGTGTTTGAGTAAGTGCTTCATATTGTAAGGGTGGCTTCCTTCGTGAATCTCCACTAATTTAATTCACAAGGTGGAGAGTAATCAAGGATACCAAAATTACCATCAATCCTATGAGAAAGTTTAGAAACCTAGTCACAAAAAATAATTTTCTTCTCTAGATATCTCATTAATGAAAATCAGCCAATTCTTGTGCATTAAAAGCCTAGTTTTCTTCACAATATCTTTAAAGGGATGAGAAGCGACTCCTAATTAACAAAGTTAATAGCTCCTATATAATTACAAAAAGGATAAATTTTTCTAAAGCCTTTATACCAATATAAATAAGGGATTATCATTTCTGCTTTTAAGTCAGATAATTTTATCTGCATTAAGTTAAAACGATGTCACGGGAACCTCACTTCTTCTTAACCTGGCGTGAAGAAAGAAACACAAGAGTCATTCTTTTGATTTCTTTGTCAGAGGCACAGGATCTATGGCAGGTCGGATCTTGCTTTTCTGGGATGTCCATTTTTGTGGGTCTTCTTCCCATACTTAACTCTTCTTCTCTCCCACTCTTCCCCTAGCCTCCGTCCCATCCTCTCTCCGCAAAATCAAGCAACACTCATTCTCCTCCGCTTAGTCACGCTTATGGTTTTTGTCTTGCGTCTAGAATCTGATCAAATGGGAATGGCCACGGACTCCTGATTTCATGTATTGGCCGTATATGACAGCCTTATAGACAGGAAACTGATTGAGAAGCTGCTCAAGACCTCTTCCTATCAAGGTACTTCTTGCTCGCCGTCCAATAACCTTGAAAAAGAAAACTATCATAGCCTCCTCACAAAATTTGAAATGTTGTTTCTTTCTCGATCTTAGCTAGGTTTGCTCATCTTAATAGTCTCGTTTCCTCAATAACAGTTACTACGGTGGATTACGGTAGCAAGGCTCTGGAGTTCCCGGGCTTGCGCAACAATGACCAGATCGACCCAAAGACGCCATTGGTTTCTCCCGGCAATCTTCGTGTATCGTATTTTAGGCCGTGAGATTCCCTGGACTGTTTCTGCGTTGAGTTTTCATCACCGCGCTGCCGCGACAAAGAAATCAAAAGAATGACTCTTGCTTTTCTTTCTTCAGGCCAGGTTAAGAAATAGTGAGATTGTCATGACGTCGTTTTAACTTAATGCAGATAAAATTATCTGCCTTAAAAGCAGAAATGATAATCCCTATAAATAATGGCCACGAGTGATCCCTATCAATTCTTCTTTCATTAATTATATTTTCTTTAACTTTTTTAAGTGTATTAATGCATCAGACTACTAGAAAAAAGTTTTATAACATTCTTTTTCTTGGAGACACCTTTGTAGGAGGTGTAGAAAATGAGGACTTACAACGTCCTAAAAACGTTAGGACGCCAAAGTGAAGACTTACGGCATCTAAAACATTTAGGAAGCCATATTGCTTTTTTTTCTTTTTTAATTAAACACCCCCCCCCCAAAAAAAATGGACGCGCCTGACTAAAAAAAAAAACCAATGGTGCCGACATATGCTTGAATGCATAGATTTGAGAAATTTCAAATCTAGGGAATTTCTATGAGCTCAGGAGAATCAAAATTAGAAACCAGCATACAACAGAGTAGTACCCATTATGTATTATAAATCAAGAAAAAAACTAGATCTGACAGAACCATGGGAGCGGAGCATTTCTTCAAATCTGACGGAACCATGTCGCCATCGTCATCCTTCCCACAATCTCTGTCGCGAGCTTCGACGGGCGTTTCTTCAAATTCGCCTCTGTCTTTCACAGATCTAAGGAACCATGGGAGCGAAGGAGGCCATGGGAGCGGCAGCTAACTCGAACTGAAGGCGAAGGAGCATAGGAGGCTATGGGAGCAGCGGCGGCGAGAATGAGCCAGAGAAGAAGGGAAGGCGAGAGGCGAATCGAGATTTGTGAGTAAGAGAGGGAGATGATGATTTTTGCTCAAAGAGGGAGATGATGATGAGTGAAAAAGGGAAGAGACAGGACTTCATGCTTTTGCTATGCGAGAAACATGGAAAAAAAAAAAAAAAAAGATGAGTGAAGAGGGAAGAGACTCGTGCTTGTGCTGTGCAAGAAACAAGAGACTCGTGCTTGTGCTGTGTGGTGCGAGAAACATAAAACGAATGGCACTAGTTTTGATGTCCTAAATTCCTTATTTTAGGACGTCAAAAATACTTTTAAGACGTCAAAAATACTTCTTTTGGTGTCTTAAATTTAATTTGGGACGCCTAAAGCATTCATTTAAACGTCCAAATTTTAAATTAGGACCCCAAATGTAACTTTTGGCTTCCCTTTTTAAAATTAGAATGCTTAAAGCCTTTATATAATTGTAAAAATACCACCACCTTTATTTTTTGCTTCCCTTTTTTGGAAAGAGATGTCTCCTAAAAGAAGTAAAAGTTATTTTTTATAGTAGTGTCATACTCATTTGCAATGACTTCGCTTAAGTAGCTTCCAAGTGGAATGAACACAAATGAAGAATTCTTTAACATAATTTCAGTTTCTTACCCGTAAAGCAACAATATATAATCTACAACACATATGATATAAGTTCTTTTTACATATGTTTTTTTTTTTAATATTACAGTAACTTGCATGCAAGAAATGAGAATAATAAATTAACAATATTGTGCAATACGTAAGCACAAACATAAAAACCGTGATTAACTTTTGCAAGAGTACAAAAGTGATACACTTGGTGAAACATTATCATCAAAAAATTTAGTGAAACCAGAAGAGTTATTTGTGGTGGAACTAAACCTAATGTTATGGTTTTGAATTACAAAAAGCATTGGTGCTGGATAGAATTGAAAATGATGTTGGAAATTCATTATATATTGGTATGGGCTAGCTAGAAGGAACACTAGGAACTGCAATTTCAAAGTGAAGCACATGAATTGCTTGCCTTATTGAAGGCCTACGATTTTGGTCTGCATGAGCATGCCACAACCCAACTATCGTCAAGCATTCAACTCGCTCATGGTCAAAATCTCTTGTAGCCTTAGATCAACTGCTTCCAGAATTATCATATTTTCCATAGAGATTTCATACCCTATTCACCATGTTTATTTCATCATCTGGAGCATTTAGGTTGATGAGTTTTCTTCCACAAACTAACTCCAGAGCAACAACTCCCAAACTATATACTAAGATTCTTTACTAGCCCCACATTTAGGAGCCATGTATCCCATAATTCCTGCGAATGCTGTGGTTTTTGCTCCTTTCATGTGGTCTACAAGCCCTAGTAATCCAAAATCTCCAAGTTTTGCGTTGAAGTTGGAGTCTAACATGATGTTGCTCGATTTCATGACTCTATGAACCACGCATTTTGCACATTCTTCATGCAAGTACAACAATACAGAGGCCAAGCCAAGAGCTATTTTATATCTAATTGACCATGTCATCAACCTTTTGTCTTTGAAGAGATGGGAATGTAGACTTCCATTTGGCATGTACTCATAAACTAGCAATAGTTCTTTCATTTCATGGCACCAACCGATTAGTTGCACCAAGTTTTGATGCCTTAGTTGACTGATAATTTTTACTTCTGAAGCAAACTCCTTCTTCTTTAGAATCCTTTGATATTCTCTCTGTGGCAACGTAGGAGTCTAAATCTTTGAGAAAACCTCTATTGACACCACCAAATCCTCCTTGTCCAAGCTTATGCTCATCTTTGAAATAATTAGCAGCACTTGCTAGTTCTGCATATGAGTACTTTTGGGGCCCTGCCAGTCTTTCAAAATCATCACTACTCATGTTGTCATTAGACTCACCATCATCTTCCACTTTCTTTCTGTTCTTCCACAAGACATACAATACCACCCCACCAACTAAAACCAACCCTCCAACCCCTAATCCTATTGAAAGTGCTGTGGCATTTCAACTCTAATAGATTTGATATTGCCTTAGATATCAAACTCAACAGCAACAAAGGGATTATTTATTGAATTAGATATTGTTTCTTAGCCTCCGATTACCAGACCCAAAGCAACTCCTCCCACTTTTGGAATATTAGAAAGCTTTGAATCAACAGGAGCTAAGAAGAAGGCCATTCCATCTCCATAATTTACCTTATCACCCCGTGAATCAATCACAAAGGTAAAATTTGTAGTGAAATCTTGTTATTGTAGGTTACTAAGTCGATGGATGTCCCAACAGGCATAGCTAATTTTTCATATGATATTCTGTCATCACCCTTAAAACTGGTGAAGCTAAGGTTTAAGGAAAAGGCATGGGGTATCAAGAGGAAGAAATATTTTGTGTTTGAGCTTTCATGCCAAGATGTTTATATAGAGAGTCGAACAAATCAAGAAACTTGTGAGTGTTTTTCTTTTACCACCACGGTTCACCATTTTTATATAACTGTCTTATAATTCTAAGTCTTTAATTTTCGTGGCCCAATAAGTGAAGTCAACATCTCAATGTTCTGCTTTCGATGGCTGATCTATCTTAAGGATCAGTGAAATCAGAGTTCTATTAGCATCCTCAATATCACCTTCTCCCAAGAATATTCCTTTAACAAAATTGCACAAATCAGAATCCACCAACTCCCAATTTTTTTGGAAGATGGGTGGAAATCCATCCACCCCAGGCGCTTTATAAGGCCCCATAAAATTCACCGCGTCTTGAATTTCCTTATCTGTAGGAACTCTCGCTAACTTCCCCAACCGATCTTGTTCAACGTCCGGGAAATGGCTCACTGTGTTTAATACCAACTCCTCATTAGTATCATCATAGAACAGCTTCTTAAAGTAATCCACAACTAGATTTTTGACTTCTTCCTCCCCTTACACCCAAGACCCAGATTCATCCTGTAGAGTAAGTACTTTGTTTCGCCTTCGCCTTATCTTGGTCTTCAAATGACAATAAAGTGTATTCCTGTGCCCTTTCGAAATCCATTCCGCTCTAGATTTTTGAAACCATTTCAGCTCCTCTTGCTTGGAAACTTCCTCTAGTTGACTCTGTAACTGAATTTCCAAATTACAAAGAAATCTAGAGTAAGGATATGAATGAGACTTCTGTATTCCAATTAAACGCGCCAGAAGCTCTCTCTTCTTTTTCTCTACAAAGCCAAACGTATCTCTGTTCCACTATGTAATTTCATCTTTAACTCTCTTCATATTCACCTCCAACCCACTATTTTCATCCCATTGATTATGGAGAAAAGCTTTAAAATTTTCATGTGCCATCCACATGGCCTCAAAACGGAATGGCCTATTTCGCCGATCGCACGTTGATTCTCCCATCTTAAGAAGGATAGGATTATGATCTCAGAAATGCGTTCTTGGCAGATTCCTCAAAGCACAGTTCGAAATCTCAAATAACAGGGCTTGATTAGCAAAGGCTCTATCCAATCTTTCGAACAACCTAGAAAACCCACTTATACACGGCCCTTTCCAAGTAAACTTCGGTTGAGAAGCTCCCATATCAGTCAACCCACAATCTTGAGATTTATTTTTGAACCATCGTATTCTCCCTTGATTACGTCCAGTGCCTCCTATTCTTTCATTAACTGACAAAATATCATTAAAATCACCCCACACAATCCAAGGCATAGTGATTCTTTCGGCAAGAAATTTCAACTTAGACTAGAAGATTGATCTAAAGTCAGAATGGGGAAGTACATAGACCAAGGATAAAAGGAAATTTGGAATACCTGGAGCAACACAAAGCATATGAATAAATTGCCAGTCCTTTTCCAGAATCGAAACCAAGATCTGAGAACTACCACAAATCGTCGCTATTTCTCTAGATCTTCCTTCACTCTGCACACTCGAAATACTGTCATAACCCAACCAAAGCAGAGGCCTGAACCAAGACTCTTCTTGACATTTCGTATCAGACAAAATAATTAGAGATGGATTAGACCCATTCAAACTTATTTTTAGATTTCTGTAGACGCCTGAACCACAAGAAACCCTAGTATTCCAATAATTATTTTTTATCCATAAGAAACTTAATAATAAGGAATAGAAAAGCCCAATAGGACCACATTTACAAAAGAGACTCAAAGACTATAGACATGTCTATATCCCCTGAAGGGTCCTCCCACTCCTCATTATCCTCTACTGGGCTCAGGGCACAATTTGCATCATCCTTTTTCATAGGCCCATCAACGGACACATTTCTCTCACCCGTGTCTTAAAGTAAAGGCCCATCAATTATCAACTCCTTCTCTCCAGGGTCATGAGGTATAAAGCCCTGTATTAAATCTTCATTGTTGTCATTCATTGGGCCCAAAGACACAGCCCTCATATGCTCATCCAAAACCATCCCCATAGATTGATACTCATTTCCATCCCCCATCGTAATCAACAACACCTCTCAATAAGGCATATTCAAGCGGATAGAGAGAAGGAAGAGCCCGGAGAAAGTCTGACAGAGCCCTGGGTAAGTTTTTCGGTCCCTAGTCTTTAGTTTCGGTAGTTCTTTCGGTAGATATAGTAGAAATGCTAGAATTAGCTTTAAATTTCCCAGATAGTCTAGATATCATATGTAGGGGTAGATATGGTATTTATTTCGAAAATATGCTGGGAAAAGAGATCTGACAAAATTATGGAGAGATAGAGTGAAAACGGCGAAGCTCTGGCGAAATTCCGCCGATTAGGGGGTCAGGGGCAAAATGGTAATTTTTACCTAAAATGCCGTTATGATGCTAAAATCGATAAATACTATCCTTATAGGATATCGAGTTAATCGAACCATTGTCACCATTTGTTGTACCGCCGTCGGGCCGCTGTCAAAAAGTACAGTTTTTCGTAAAACGTACCGAAAGTACCGTCAACGAAGGTACGTTCGCGGCGTACTGTAACACTGACTCTGATGCTTGCTGTATGCTCATATATGTGATTGATGTGTTCATATACGGAGTTTCTGTTTGTTTGAAAATGGTGGAGTTATGAGTACACGGGTTATGGTATTGTTAACACCGTTTAGAGTTTTCCTAGCGCTATGGACACGACGGTACATCGTGGCACCGGAGAGTGTGCAGACTAGGATGACATACATATCTGCGGGGGCCGTGTAGTGTTATTGCCGATTACGGAGATGTGTTTTTATCTTGTGAAATGTTGTTAATGTTTTCCATGCATATACCGTTTACATAAGCGTAGAGGTTAACCGTTACCCGAGGTCCGATGGGCATTGGACCTCGTCCGCATGATTAGACAGTTCGGGTCATGAACCGGAGAGAAGGCACCGGGGACGAAACTATAGTTATACACCGATGAAGACGGAGCCATGAGAAGGCACCTAGGTCAAAGAAAATGCGGGAAGAAAGTCAACGTAACCTACCTTATGGCATGAATCTAATAAGGTTACTTCATATCATTTGGTGCTTAAACTAGAAGGGTCGTCTATGTGGTTCGATCAATCGATCACCAAGCACGGTGAGACTTCCACTAGACCTACCCGGCTTGGCCAAATGGGATGATTTAAGCGAGTTAGGTTCTATGTCCCAGGTCTACTCAAGGCTTGGTTGAAGAGGGTATAGTTACATGTAAAATTGTAATTGTAAAGTTTTGTATTACTGTATCACATGAACAATCCTTCAGGAGATTTTATAATATATATCAGTATACGTCAGACATCATCATATGTCTAAGTATTTCATATCAGTTACTCAATGTTATATATGTTGTTCAAATTTTTAGTACATGCTCTTCGTTTCCGCAAAACGCTAAGCGATAGCACCCCATCACTCTAAAATTTTTTATAAAACCACATGTCACCGGCACGATTTATGTTACGGAATTTGGGGTGTTACAAAGTATGCAGTGGACAGGGTGCAAAATAAAATTTCTGCTTGGAAAGCTTACTGCTTGTCTTCCGCCAGAAGGATTACTCTTGCGAAGTCAGTTATTAGTTCTACCCCTCTCTATCCTATTCAAGTAGCTCAACTCCCGGTGAGTATATGTATGGAAGTAGAGTAGCTTCAAAGGAATTTTATATGGGACACTAGTGAAACAAGGAATGGTTTTCATCCTATGAGTTGGGAAAGGATTACGTTGCCTAAACTTTATGGCACTACTAGAAATTTCAGATTTTGCTACGGAAAAAATCCGTAGCAAAAACCCAAAAATCCGTAGCAAAACGTTTTTGCTACGGATTTTGCTACGGATTTTGTCCGTAGCAAAATATGGCGTCGCAATTGCGACGGATTTGAGAAACTCCGTCGTAATTGCGACGGATTTGCTACGGTTGTGAAATCCGTAGCAAATTGCTACGGATGTTTTCCGTAGCAATTTGCTACGGAAACAATCCGTAGCAAATTTGAAATTTTGCTACGGATTTAAAATCCGTAGCAAATTTCAAAAATTCAAGAATTTGCTACGGATTTATTTTCCGTAGCAAATTTTTGAATTATTTTACGGTAGCAAATTTTTATTTTTAAAAAATTTTAATAGAAAAATTGAATACAAATAGTAAAATAATGTACCATGAATATATTAACGATAAAAAAGAGTTTACATAGTGAAAACACAATATATATATATATATATATATATATATATAATCCGTAGCAACAAACAAATACAAAAAAGTAGGCTAAAACAAAGATTGTGATCATCATCATCACCAAAGCATGGTCATCATCACCGTGAGTCGGCCGGACCCGAAACCCGTCTTTCGGAAGGGACATCATTTGAAGCCGCATCTCCTTCATCATCTCCGCCTTCATCATCTCCGCCGCTAATTCATCTCCCGTCTCATCATCTCCCGTTCCCCGCGCAACGCCCGCTTCATCTCGTTGTTGTTCCATAAGCATCGCCGCCTCATCATCTCTGTTTTCGAGTCGCCCGCCGGCTCATCATCTCTCGTTCTGGGTCATCCGTGTTGCTTGCTCCTCCACCAACGACTTCATCCTCTTTGCTCATCTACAAAATTGATTAGTACATTTATTATTTGTACTTCATTTGAATGGACAAGAGAATGAAAATTATCAATATCAAATGTATTATGTTTACCTAAAGGAACCCCCGGTGCCGGATGAGAGGCGCTTTGATTGCTTCGGTCGGGTGGAGACTCACCGTATCTAAAGACCCTCACTTTCTTGTCAAATCCGCCGGTAGCCTCAAAGAAGAGACTCTCGTTATCGGATATAGAGGATGAGGGGTCGATCTCACTGCGAGGCTCTCTCTGCCGCGCCTCTCAAAGTTTTCCTACAAGCAAACAAATACATAACAAATAAGAAAATAACGTGCATAAAACAAGTAATAAAGGCAATAAATGTCTCACCGCTATTTGTTTCGCCTTTGGGTTAATCCATTGCCTCTCACTCCCTTGACCGTCGGGAATGGGTCCGCGAAAGGTAACCCACTCAACCGATCCAAAGTGGAGCTTCCCGACTCTTCCCGCAAACGCAAATGATGACATTAATTAATTACTTCAAAGTACAAAATATTCAATACGTAAATAGAAAATAACGTGTACTTACAACTTTGCGTCGATGCTCGTAATAGATATGGAGCCCCCGCATATGACGGTCCCGCCATTTTGGCCCTATTTTCCTTATTTTTCGCACTTATGGCCTTAAACTTTTCATTGTTTTCCCAAGTGCCAAATAATTCATCTTTAGTGTCCCGTGGAAGCCAATCTGTCTTGCCTCTCGACCTTCTCAATGAATAGAGCTTTCGACGCACAAAGACGCGCCCTTGTGGTTAAAAGCTTTTCTCGATTTTCATGATGCTCGAGGCAATGTCATATGCTTTTCCGAAAATCAATAACGAACAATTAGTGCTCCAAATTTTAAAAGTACTTAATTAACACGCATAAAACAAATAACTTACCAAGAACTCGTGAACCACATATCTCGTTGCTCGTAGGAATCTCATCCACGCGGTCCAAGCTTGAGTGTAGTTACGGAATATTTGGGTCGACATGAAAGTCGCCACGGATTATCGAGGCACAAATCTGAAACGAGAGATTATCGTGCAAATATTAGCATACAAACCAATCTCAAAAGAGAATTGTAACATTACGAGTAACTTCGCATGACTTACTCGTTGCCTTTAGTGCAGATCCAAAGAAACCCCGTCTCGGGATCTCTTGAGCCCCGGATAGGTGTATCGGAGGAACTACTCGCTTCCCGACGTGGCTCGAGGATAGCACACGGAACATGGGGACATGCATGTGGTGGGGAAAACAAAGAATAGAATACTAAGTATTTTGGAGTTTCTAACATATATGGGCTAGATCAAAGAGATTATTTAACACTTAATCAAATTTATTGTATAACTTGTTAAAGATAGATTCAAATAAAAAATTTTAATGGAATATTTTTTAAACAAATTACTAACACTCATTTTTATAATAGCCCAAATCAAATAGTAAATTCCACTAATATACAAAACAAAAATTAAGATTTATCTTCTACTAACATACACATTTCGTCCCAAAAAATAATACAAGATTAAAAATATATATATATTATTAATAAAAATCACTAAACCCAATTAAAAAAAAATCATGGAATCTCCTACTAACAATAAGCATAATTCGAATTCATAAACTATCAAGATCGTTATGTAATTAATAGCTAAGGAAAAACTAAAATACAAAAGAAGAATTATTTTCTACTAACATGCATATTTAAATTATGACATAAAGAAAATATAACATAGATATATCCATATAGTAAAAAAAATACATCGACCAACCCGACAAAGTGACCGGATCGGAGAAGAAGACAACGGGCGAGAGTCGTGGAGGAGCTAGGGGGACGAGAGGGGAGGGAGCGGGTGGAGGAGGAGCTGGCGGGAGGGGCCGGGAGCGGGGGTCCCGACACCGGGGGTCGGAGCGAGGGGACGGGGGGGGGGGTCGGAGCGGGGAGAGGGGACGGTGGGGGGAGGGTCGGACGGTGGGGGAGGGGACGGTGGGGAGGGTCGGAGCGGGGAGGGTCGGAGCGGGGAGAGGGGACGGTGGGGAGGGTCGGGCCGGGGAGGGGGTCGGAGCGGGGAGAGGGGACGGTGGGGGGAGGGTCGGACGTGGGGGGAGGGGACGGTGGGGAGGGACGGAGGGGGGGAGGGGATCGGAGCGGGGAGAGGGGACGGTGGGGAGGGTCGGGGCGGGGGGAGGGGGTCGGAGCGGGGAGAGGGGACGGTGGGGGGGGGAGGGTCGGACGTGGGGGAGGGACGGTGGGGAGGGTCGGAGCCGGGGGGGGGGGTCGGAGCGGGGAGAGGGGACGGTGGGGGGAGGGGACGGTGGGGGAGGGTCGGAGCGGGGAGGGGGTCGGAGCGGGGAGAGGAGACGGTGGGGGGAGGAAGACGAAGGGAGGTCTCATAAAATGAGACCTCTTTTTGCGACGGATCCGGGATCCGTCGCGAACCGGGCTGCCAAACGGTTTGCGACGGATCCTATATCCGTCGCAAAAATGTGCCTTTTTGCGACGGATCCACCGATCCGTCGCAAAATGGCCTCAAAATGGCGGCCTTTTGGCCGCCATTTTTGCGACGGATCACCGATCCGTCGCATTATTTGCGACGGATCGGTGGATCCGTCGCAAACCTCAAAATGGCGGCCTTTTGGCCACCATTTTGCGACGGATCCCGATCCGTCGCAATTATTTGATACGGATCGGTGATCCGTCGCAATTGGGCCTCAAAATGGCGGCCTTTTGGCGCCATTTGCGACGGATCCCCGATCCGTCGCAATTATTTGCGACGGATCGGTGATCCGTCGCAGTGGGCCTCAAAATGGCGGCCTTTTCGCCATTTTGCGACGGATCGCTGATCCGTCGCAATTCTTTGCGACGGATCAGCGATCCGTCGAATTGGGCCTCAAAATGGCGGCCTTTAGGCGGCCATTTTGAGGCCATATTGCGACGGATCGGTGATCTGTCGCTAATTCCGTCCCGAATAGCGACGGATTATTTAATCCGTTCTTTTTTTCCTTTTTTGCTACGGATCTTAAAACCCGTAGCAAAATCCGTCCCCATTGCTACGGAATTGTTTCCGTAGCAAAATCCGTCACTATTTTACATTTTTCTAGTAGTGTGGGGGTCTAGGTCTTAAGAGGCTAGGCTCGGTCAATAGAGCATTTGGGGCAAAGCTAGCGTGGGCTTTAGTCAAAGGTTCTAAGGGGCTGTGGGCTGATGTATTAGCAAGGAAATGTATGGTTAGGAGTGAGTCCTCTTTGCGGAATTCTAAGCCAAATGATTCACCTTTGTGGAAATTCATTTGGAAGCAGAAGGACATGATAGAGGCTAATACCATATGAAAGGTGAGGAATGGGAGGTCGGTGCTCTTCTTCACTGATGTTTGGCTTTTTAAGGACCAGACAATTAAGAATCTGTGCACAAGCACACTTAGTACAGAAGAGGAAGGAAGTTTTGTAGCAAATTGGGTTTTATATGGTACTTAGGACATTAGCAGATTGGGAAATGTAGTCAATGGGGAGGTGGTTCAAAAACTTATAATTGTTCTACCGCCCATGGAGGAGAATGGAGATGATATAATGGTATGGAATGGCACTACTCATGGTCATTTGTCCATTAAAAGTGCATACTTTATATTGGAAAAACTTCCTGTTCAATCCTATCAAAACGTTCAAGAATATTTGGGGTTGGCAAGGGGCTGAGAGGATAAGAGTATTTTTTGGTTGGCCTACAACAATAGGCTCCCAACTAATGAAAGGAGAAGCATATGGTCTTCTAGCTCGTCTTTATGCCAGTACTGTGAGGCGGCCGCGGAGAATGAGTTGCACATTTTTCGTGATTGCAATTTTGCTAGGCAGATATGGTTCGATCTGATCTAACCAAGGTATGTATCAACATTTTTTTCATTTCCTCTTCAAGATTGGATGTCATTTAATCTTAATGAGGAGCTGGGGAAAGAAAGAAGTGTTAAGTGGAATATGATATGGGGTGTTGGGATCTGGATGTTATGGCTTTGGAGGAATAACTATAGTTTTAAAGAAGAGTTCCAGAAACCATTATTTCCCACAAGGGTCATTGAAAGATCATGGAGATTTTATTGTGAAAAAAATTAGTCAGATTGCCTTGCTGATATAAGGCCTGTTCCAAGAATTGAAAAATGGGAGACCCCTCCTACTGATTGGGTTAAGTTGAATATAGACGTGGTTGTATCAGTTCATATCAAGAAGGCTGGATGCGGAGGTGTTGTCAGAGACAACAAAGGAGGTTGGCTTAGGGGTTTTACACAATTTCTAGGCTTCTACGATGCCTATGTAGCGGAAGAATGGGCATTTCTATATGGCATCCGTCTTGCCTGGGAAGAAGGATATAAAAGAATCATTGTGGAACTAGATGCTAAACAGCTAGTGGAGAAACTTCAGAAACGGCAAGTCAATCCCAATAACAGTTGTGTTTTTATGCAGATTAGAAGCATGCTGCTAAGGGAATGGGAGGTGAAAGGGCAGTATATTTCTCGTTCTGCAAATTCTTGAGCTGACGCTTTAGCGTTTATCACAATCCTCTATTTTGAATACTTGTCCTGACTGTAATTATAAATGATTATATAGAACTTGATTCCCTTTTAGTTTATTCTAATATATAATGATATGCCTCTCTTTTATTATATGGGTTAAAATAACTTGATCCAAAATGAAACTTTTTTAGTTCATTCTAATATATAATGCTAATTAGTTTATTCTAATATATAATGCTAATGCCTCTCTTTTATAAAAAAAAGAAAAAGAAAAAGAGAAAAGATCAACGGAGTCCACTTCGAACTCATCTTTCTTGCATTTAACGGTGTAGAATGGTCTGGGCCTATTATCACAAGAGATTTACATAAAAGAAAATTAGAAAAACATCCTCAATAAAAAAATGTATAAGTAAAAATGACTTAAATCAAAATACAGGTATTTGGTGTGTACAAAACTTACAAATATTTAGTAATTTGTGTTTAAAAATTTATTAGGTCTTTCTCACCAATAAAATTTTTCATAGGAGATTTTTTTTTTTTCTCTTTTTTTTCAAGTTTCCCTTTATAATAAAATTATAAATATCAAGGTTTAATTTCTTGTTATTTATTTTTAAACTCTCAGCAATAAAAGTCACATTCGAACTTCTTCTTCGTCTTTTTTAGAAGAATTTTTTAATGCCATTTCTGTCAGAGTTTGGTTTCTCATTATCATGCGTCCCGACTATCATTATTTTGTTTTTGGACAAATCGACTATCGTTATTAAGGGAACCGGTTTGGTGCTCGTCTGTGGGACGAGCTCTCCCTGCTCGTCCGTACGGACGGTTTCTGGACCGTTCAGATCAGATCTGGACGGCCCTGGATTGATTTTTTTTTACTTTTTTATTTTTTATCAAAAATAATTTTAATAGGTAGAGAATCTAAAATAAAAATAATATCTCAACTAAAGCGTTTTTTGAAAAAAATGCTTTTTTCATATAGAAAAAAAAATAAAAACGAAAAAAAAAAAAGATTTGAGCGCGTCAGATCTTTGGATCTGACATTTTGAACTCGTCCCAGGACGAAGAAGAGTAATCTGAATCCCGTTATTAAGACGTTACCCTTTGACCAAAAAACATTAAGACGTTACCACATAGGACTTTTCCTAAAGTTGGTCCCATCAGGACATGTTATGTATCTTTTCCTTATAATATGTTCTACACCTTTTTTTGGTTCTTTCATTTTCTTTTCATGAGATATCACTAGCATACTAGTAGCAGAAGATTATTCTTTCTTGAATATTAATAACAAGATAAACTTCTCCTAATTAAATTTGTTCCATACATTTTCTAAGAAATTGGAATCCATACCAATTGTTTAATTTAAAAAACGAGATCAGCCTCCATTAGTCTACACTTACGTCGATCTGAGTTATATTGTCTAAGACTTCACAAATACACAGACTATATCAAGTAACAAAGTGATGAAAAAAGTAACGTTCCCACTATAACTTATTACTTAAACTTTAGTTAAACATTAATTTTACACTTTCGTTTAAGTTAGGCAACCAAATTAAATTTAATTAAGAGAAAAGAAATTAAAATAAACAAACTACCACGATAATCAAATGATGAGAAACTCAAAGTCATTAATCCCTTATTAGCTTCATAAACATTATTTTCACTAATTTAATTAATCTTAATGTCAATTTTGTTACTCTAGAGCATAAATAGTTTTAAGTGATTGTTGATCCACTTATAACCCTCTCTTAAGTGTAAATTGTTATGTTTAACATAATTACTTAAGATGCACCAAACTCGAATACACTTTTAAACAATTATATGAGGTCATTAATTAGGTATATGTTTATCCTAATTATAAATTAAATCGTAATCTAATCTCAGAGCTTAATTAAAATTTCCTTCATTAAGGTAAATTTTAATGCTCAAATTCATATTTAAGGATGGATTGATGGTGAGTCAATAAATAAATAAAACTAAATAAGATTAGGTAACCATAATTAATACTAATTATAACTAAACAATGCTCCTCGAAAGTTGCAAAACAAACTAGCCACACATACCTTTAATAAAATCCATCACAGCACGGAACTGGCTTTCCTCCTATGTAGGTGCTGTCCGCTGCCATCTGCTGCGGTGAAACGTTGACATTTTGGCTCAAAATGGCTGAACATGTGGCCTCTAAAACAATAAAATTAAGGTGCGGACTGATACTAAAAATATACTTTAAGATACTAAACGGTACTTAAAAAAATACTTGATGATCTTAAAAGATTATTTAGGATCCTGAAAAAATATCCTAAGTACATTTTTAGTATCAGTCAGTATCCTAAAATCAGGTAGTACTAGTAAGTACCCTAAAAAAATATCTTGAAATATTTTTTAAGTATCTTGAAATATCTTTTTAATGTCATTTAGTAGTCTAAAATATTTTTTCAAGATCCTAAAATAATTTTTTAAAACTCTGAAGTGTTTTTTCAATACTAGTATCATAAAGCATCTTTTTTGTACCAGTTAGTACCTGAAATATTTTGTTTAGGTAATTGAATGGTACTACCTGGTATTTTAGGGTACTTATTGGTTCTAAAAATATACTTCAGAATATTTTTTCAAGATCCAAAAATAATTGTTTAACATCATCAAGTATTTTTTTTTTAGCACCCCCAGCACCTTAATTTTTATTTAATTTTTTTTAAAAAAGGCCACATGTTCAGTCATTTTAAACCAAAACGTCAACGTTTTACCGCAGCAGATGGCAGCGGACAGCACCTGCAAGGAGGAAAGCCGGTTCCTCACAGCACAGCTAATTCTAGAGTTCAAATCCATAAGAAAGAAAAGAACAACTAAACCAAGAATAGCAAGATTCAGGTAGAGAAAGAAAACTGAATCTGTCTCGTCGGATAACTGGAGATCCTCACCGGAAGTTACAGAAACTCATCGGAAAGATGAGAGAAGTGGTGATGCTGTGAATGTAGTCAGAGAACAGGTGGAGATCGACGGTGAAGATGCATGGTGGTGAAGCCGTGGTCTCCGATTTCCTCTCTATCTCGCACTGATCTTGGCTCCAAATACTTTGTTTAAATCTGTCAGCTGCTGCTCCTCTGTCTCAGGTCGAATTTATATGGTGGATTGCGTGAAGGCGGAGGTCGCCGACGACAATGGAGTTTGGGCGAATGTTGCCGGTGACTAAGAAGGATCAGTGAAAGTAAATGCAAGCGTGAAGGATCGATGTTCAAGGTCTGGTCTTCTCTGGTTCTTTGGGCTCCCAGGAAGAAGACGATGATGATGATGAACACTGACTGGTGGCTGCTCCCCCTTTTGTCCGAAATCGTGCTCTCTTTTAATTTTTCTTTAGGCCTCCCAAATTAACCAAAACTGTGCCACATGGTGTACCTAAAAAAAATAAAACAAATAAAACAAACAAACAAAGTTAAAGAGATGTATAAAATTATTAGTCTAATACTAATATTGGTAATATAATTAAGGGTTAAGTATCAATTTTTCCCTTAAAGTATGTCTTTGCTGCGATTTTTCGCTTTGAAGTTTTCAATTTTATCCTATGAAGTTTAAAAAGCGTATGATATTTACCCGTTAAAAGGGATTGGCTTCTCTCCGTTACGGGTTATATCCGCTGTCATCCTTTGCTTGCCAGCGACGTCGTTTTATCTTTTATGTGCAGAGTGGCTTTTGCAGTTTGCCTTCGTGTCCCCACAAGCCAGCCCAATATCCATACTGATGTTTTCATAAATTAACAGTAATAATGGTATATTAATATATTTTGAATTTATGTTTTTATTTTTCAATTTAATGATAAAGTAAAACGTGTCATCTGCTTCTAGCATTTTCTTTAATAAACTTATTAACTTAAAAAAAAAAATTAGATATAATATTTTTCACAAAAATCTCTAGAAAACCGATATGTATTTTTTAACTGAAATTGAAAAAATAATACTTTTAATAAGTAAATAAATTTAGCTCCATGAAATCATGTAAGCATTTTATTTTAAGTAAATTGACAATATATTAAAGGAGGAAATTTTTTATTTCATTTTAAAATTTTAAAACTAACAATAATTTAATAAAATAAATGATTAAATTGTAATTTAGTGTAAATTGAGGGGAAACATGTATCTATAACCCTAAATTATCTAAATTAAGTGTAAAATTGAACAAAAAAGTATTTTAGGGTCATTGACACTCCTGCAAAAATACTTCATGGTGATGGGTGTATGAAAAATTATTTTATGGTATTGAATGCACCTGAAAAAATACTTCAGGAGGCTAGTTGCATCTTAACCTTTTATTTTTTTCCTCAATTTACACTAAATTACAAATTAATCATTTATTTTATTAAATTATTGTTAGTTTTAAAATTTTAAAATGAAATAAAAATTTCCTCCTTTAATATATTGTCAATTTACTTAAAATAAAATGCTTACATGATTTCATGGAGCTAAATTTATTTACTTATTAAAAGTAATATTTTTTCAATTTCAGTTAAAAAATACATATCGGTTTTCTAGAGATTTTTGTGAAAAATATTATATCTAATTTTATTTGTTTAAGTTAATAAGTTTATTAAAGAAAATGCTAGAAGCAGATGACACGTTTTACTTTATCATTAAATTGAAAAATAAAAACATAAATTCAAAATATAGTAATATACCATTATTACTGTTAATTTAAAACATCAGTATGGATATTGGGCTGGCTTGTGGGGACACGAAGGCAAACTGCAAAAGCCACTCTGCACATAAAAGACAAAACGACGTCGCTGGCAAGCAAAGGATGGCAGCGGATATAACCAGCAGCGGAGAGAAGCCAATCCCTCGTTAAAAACCTAAAGTTGACAATTTTTGAGATTTATTAATATATCATTTCTTTTGATTGGAAGCTGAATGTTATTCTCCCTTACTTTTTAAATACTAAAATTGCCTTACAATTTTTATGAGATTGAAAAGTGCTACCTTAAGGTTTCTGCCCGGCCCAACTACAGACTATTAAGTATTAACAGCAGCTCTATTATATGCTAAATTCAAGCGAACCTAATTTGCAAAATAAGGCGGCATGATAAAATCAAACATCCAAATAAAAATAAATTCAACTCAGCACTACATTTAGATACAAACATAGAACGAGAAATAATATTTTGGATTTGCTTCCTAGACAAAGAGAATAAGAGTAAAATCAATAGTGGATAAACGGTGGAGCAGAGAACAAAACTTCCGGAAGCAGATCTCTCCCCTTCCAGAAGGCTGTTTTAATATTAAAAATTGCCCATTTACTATTCCAAAGACACTCACAGTCAAGTTATCAGTAAGACTATATTTAATTTTCTATTCCTTATTCGTCTTCCAAAAAATATTAATTACTTTTTGGTGTCATCCTACATACCTCAACCGATTCTATTACCCAAATTCATATATTTCTTCTCATTAAATAATTTTTGCAATCAATTAATTTACCCTGACAGCAACGTTACCGTAACCAACCGTTCTTTGAAACTAGTTGTATTTATATTAATGTCATTAGTGTATTCCATATACTTTGACACCAATAAATATCAACATCTATATTTATCTTCTTCTTTTAGCTATCATATTTACCCTCACAAGAGACCATTAGGTTCTGCTGGCTTTCCTCGATAAGAAGAGACAGACCCGAGATTCACAAGGGGGATTGCTGCGGAGCAACTGAAGGAGACCTTCGTTTTCATTCTTCCTCCTCACCGGCGACATCCTTTACCCTCACCCTCGCCGGTGAGCTTTTCCAACCACCACCTCCTTTGACCTTCCACTCTCTCACTCCACCATCGCCGTCAGTCTCGCCTTCATTGTTGACGGAATCACGACCACCACCGTCGAAACAGAAACCAGAGCACCATTCATCCTTCTCTTTCCATTTTCCAGCTAGATTCTGTGATTCCGGCTACCTTGACTCTTCTTTCAGCCACAACCATCAGTTTCAGCCACAACCAGCGCCGTTAACACCCACTGCCTCTCACTCTAACACCACAGCCTTCTTTGTGATTTTCTGGCGAGATCCATGATTTCCCAAATTCTGAACTGTGAATATTTTAAAGCAATGGGTAGCTGATTCTCTTGCTTCTTGGCCATGGAGATGTGTTATTGAGCTCAATGGATTATGTAAGGGAGTTTTTCTATCATTTTATTAGTCTAGAATCATATATTTAGATTGTATAGTTTTAGGAATTGTTGTATGTGATTATGGAATTGAGATTAATGTTAATTGTCTCTGTTAGTTGATAATTGTAGTTGAGATTAGATTTTTTAGTGTAAAAAATATACATGTTTGAATTTCTTTGTGGTTGCAATGAGATTATGTTAATGTGATTAATTTGTGCCCTTGAGGGGCTAGTTAGCACTCAAATTCAAGAAGACTCATGTTACATCACTCCAATTTCAATTGCATATTAAGTCATTTTAAACAATATCTCAAGATGTAGTAGTTAGCTATGGTTGTAGGAACTACTATTAATTAGGAATATTAGACTCAAGTGGTATCTTGATGTTTTTATTAAGACTTGATGAATTTTAACTGCCATACTTTTTGAACAAGGATAGTTATATCTTCATTACTAGCAACATCCATCATTCATATTTTCAATTCCATATTATACCATTCCATTCACTAATTTACCATTTTTATAAATAAAAAAATACCAAAAACAATAGTTAGCATTTAACTAAATTGCATTCATATTTTAGTTTATTAATTTAAAAAGCCAAAACCAATTTTCCCCTTGTTTTGATTGCATTTGCATGTCATTTAGATTATCTAGGTTTCAATAAAAAGATCCTTGAAAAGAGATAATGATCATTGGTTTGCCTATACACAATCCTTAGTTAATTTTTGATTATGGACCCCAAGGTTTAAGACAAAAAGGCTCTCATCAAATGGCGTTGTTGCCGGGGATCGAACCCGGGTCACCCGCTTGACAAGCAAGAATACTCACTACTATACTACAATTATTCATGCTCAAAGAGGCTCTTCCTCTTGGATTCTTTGAGGAAATGGAAGATATTGAAAAATTCTTCAAGGCATTTGCTCACCATGTGCTATGGATAAAAACCAAAGGAGAAGGAGCTAATAATGAGAATTTTGGATTGGAAATATATGCTGAAAGTACTGAAGCTGAGATTTCATAGCTACATGAAGAAGTCATGGCTAAACAATTGGATTTTCCCATTGCATCTCAAAAATTAGCCACTGCCCCAAGTGTTCCTTAGATACTTGCCTTACTGAGGAGACAATTCAAGAAGCTATGAATGTTAGCTCTTGGTGTTTTGATGATCACAAATCATAAGTTATTGAATTAAGTAAAATGTGTCTAAGTTATGTCTTGCTCGAGCAAGGGTTAGCTCATGCCCGAGCATATACAATATAATAGCTTGTTGAAGTGTTTTAGAGAACCATGCCCGAGCAACCTATTTGGATGCCTGAGCATCATCTAACTTAGAACAGAGATTTGCAAGTTGAACAATCATGCTCGAGCAGGAGATTTGGCATGCTCGAGCATCATCGAGATAGAAGTAAGGACTTGCAAGATAAAGAGTCATGCCTGAGCAGTAAAGAAGGCTTGCTCGAGCACCATGCTCGAGCAGCATCCTTCTATCTCTTATTCTTAGCCTCTGGACGACTTGTGCTCGAGCAGCAGGAAAAGCTTGCTTGAGCAGCATTGTTAAACATTGATCTTCTCGTCTCTGTCTGACCTTTGCCCGAGCATGCCTTATGGCTTGTGATAATCTTTAAATTCATATTATTTTAAATGCAAAAAGAAGTTAAAAACTCTGTCATTGTCATGATTTAATAGACCAATTAGTTAAATATGTGGTTACACTTCATAATGAGTTTTTAAACTTTATTTGCATTAATCTTGGTCACATCTTGAGTTTGGATTCAAAATTGAACTTGAGTCATATTCTTACTACAATTGGGTAGTGAACACTGTTCGGTATTTTGGGTATAACTTGAGTTTTAGAGATCCAATGGCTCTGAAATTTATATTTTCAGAAATATAAAATGAATATCTACAAACCATATGAAGAGCCCAAAAGCTAAATCAAATGTTTAAAGGACCAAATTGGGCCTAGAATACGGAACAGGGGCGCTGAACTGGGCTCCGGAACAACGTTCGGTGTTTGATCCATATCTTGAGCTACAGAACTCCAAATGAGGCCCGGTTTGAACGACTGGAACGCTGACACAAAATTCCATATTTCATATGAAGACAGAAAGGCCCAGTTCCACCGAATATGTGGTGTAATACAGCTTGCAAGATGGAACACGGTTTTGGAGGTGCAAAAGTCAAAAAGTATGGCTAAATAGTTCTTCCATGATTTCTATAAATAGATGGATTTTGAGAAGAGCAAGACACACCTTTGGAGAAGACCAAGATCTCTCTAATTCTCCCATTCTAAATTCTTTCTTGTAATTCTTGTCTTTAATTTCTTGCCTCCTTCTTGGTATGGCAATATCACGCTTTATTATTTTCATGTATTGTCTTTAATTCTTGTCTTTAATTTCTTGCCTCCTTCTTGGTATGGCAATATCTTGCTTTATTATTTTCATGTATTGTCTTTAATTCTTGTCTTTAATTTCTTGCCTCCTTCTTGGTATGGCATTTTAATATTTTCTTTTAATTATTTATGTTGATTTTATGTTCTTCATCTTTTTCTTTTATGGATTCATTATGCTTGTGAGATTTACTTTCATTTTTCTTAAGTTGTTCTTTGTGTTCTTCGTGTTCATGTTGAACTAGTTCATGTTCTTCGTGGTCATGATGAATATCCTTATTTCTTCAATTTTATCTTACATAGCAATGCTTGGCTAAGTTTACGTGATCGACCCATGAGTTGAGGATTCCATGGTGTTATCCGGACGACTTGTGTTTTAATCGATAACTGACTTGTTTCTGTTTACTTTAATCAGATTCGAATTTAGAAATAGATTGGATGTTAGATTTAATATTCAGATTGATATCCCAAGGACATAGTTCGGACCGGGTTATAAAGAGCGTTGTACGTTCGTATAGCAAGCTCGCCACGTGTTCGAATAAATGCTAGGCGATCGTCTAGTCGAGGGAGCTTCTAGACTAATGCAGAGATTTCGGTTTATCTAGAATCAATCACAAGGTCAGTTATTCTATTTTTGTCCTATGATGGAAGATTTTGGATCCCAATTTTGGGTTGATTGTTTTAATCTACTTAATTTCATTTATCCTTCCACTCTATCCTTAGTTCTTTCTTTAATTTTAACTAAACCTTAAAACCCCCCATTTCATTCATTGTTTTTACCAATTGATTTAAACCAACTGCGAATTCCTTGGGAAACGATGAGTTGTCCCTATACGCAAATATTTGGTAACTTGGTTATTTTGTGAGAGCTCGACAACTCGCATCAGCTTGCTCGAGCATTGGCAATTTGTTTCCCAAGCATGAAATGTAGTTGCCAAAATCGGTGATAAGATTGCCCGCGCAAGCCTTGGTTCTTGCTCAAGCATTGAGTGATCTCAAGCTTTTCCATATGTCTTTTAAACTGTTGCCCGAGCATACATATAATCTTGCTCGAGCATGATCACCCTGTTTTTCTAATCTCTGTGTTCGTAAATAACAAATCATCGTGTTTAAGTTTATTTCTACATATCATTACTCATTACTATTCCTAATTGCTTTTAATTAGTTTACTAATGAGTTTCAGATGGTTTTATCTTGGATTAACAACAAATTCGCTTAAAGCAATTTGTGTGTCAGAAGAGCATTAAATGTAGTTGCCAAAATCGGTGATAATCTTCGTAACCAATACTCTAATCAATGTAAAATTTTCTCTTACATTCCGTCTGCTTATTCAATGCTATTTCACAATGGGTAAAACAAAAGGAATGAAGAGAATGTCAGAAATGCAAATCCACCTGGATTATTTGAACGGCAAAAATATTAACCGAGCCTCATCTATCTAACGGATATGTCCATGATTCTCAACAGTTAATCCTCAAGCTTCACCAATGGTTATTTATTGTAATATCTATAAATAGCCGAAACATTGAATTCGCCAACTACCGAAACGCTGTGCATTCAATTTGAACATATAGCAATTTGCTGTTTCAACTATTTCATTAATATCTTTGGATATTCATTGTTCTTCAGTGTTCATTTAGTATCCACTCGTGAGGAGTTCTTTAAACACTTATTTCATTTTTGGTTTAAATCTTAAGGTTGAGGAACCTTAAGTGTGGGTGTACGACTACAATTTGTAAGAGGGAGTGAGTCCTAGTGAATTAGGATCATCTCGAGTATAGAGTGTGTAATTGTAACCATTTGTGATTAGTGAAATACCCAAAGGATTTGGGGACTGGACGTAGGTCAAAGTGTTAGACCGAACCAGTATAAATTGCCTTGTGTCTATCTCTCTTTCTGTTTCTATCTTACATTTGTGTGCGTTCCACGAAAAGTTTTTGAGATAACCTATTCACCCCCCTCTAGGTGATATTCCTATCCTTCAATGAATGCATTAGATTCATGTGATGATTAGTTTTCCTCTCCATATGTTGTTTTGATTTGTTATCTATTAATGTTCTTGAAGATAATGGTTTCGATATATAACCATTTTTGGTTCCGAGAAGTGGAGATTTACCAAAGGTAAATTGGTGATGGCTATAGGGGGAAAAGTTTCCAAATTTTATATGACAAAAGCTCTAGTGGCTAGAGACAATGTGAATTAATGCTTAAAATATGAAGGCATCAAGGTCTTAGTCATGTCAGTGAAAGGGAAGGATGTACGTCCAGGTTTTAAGAGTGTAGAATTGAAGAAGAGTTCTCTCACAACATGCATGGTCGATGAACAAGATAGGGTATCATTCAAGAAAATTCTTTGGATTATTTGTTCTCGTCTTCACATACTCAAGGCCTGTGGTGAAGGGGGGATGTTGGGTTTTAGGCTCTTTGTCTACGTGCGGAAAGGCCCAACTTTGAAGCCAATTTGTGTCTCACTTATTTAAGTGAAGATGAGGCAAATTAGGGTTCTGTTGAAGAGGTCTAATTCAAAGGAAAAACCCAGCCATGAGAGAGAATAAGAAAGAAAGCTATTTTTGCATATTCGCAAGGTAGCTAGTCACAATAAATTAGTGTGTGCGCATTGTGATGCTCGTCCTAAATGCGCCTTTATTTATTAGAGTTATAGCGCACAATCATTGAAATAATTTAGACGACTTAATTGCAGAATAAAACTTTCTTAAAATAACTTAGTTGAAAATATGAGAATAAATTTTTCACGATTCGAATCTATCCCATAGTGGGATGTTAATACATTAATCCAAAATAGACAAATGATAAATGATATAATATAGTCAATCAACTCATATTTTTCCAAAAAAGTTTCTTCTATTGTAACCCTTACAACTGCATCTTTCCTCTTGATCCCGATCCACTATCTGTCTCTTTAATGTGATTTGGAGTTTAAATGAATGAACCCCAGGGGTAACAGTTAATCTCATATGTAGGTATGAAATATAAATGACAGTATAACATATGTATAAGCATAGAATAATTCACAGTAAACAAGTCGCACCATAACCACAGTTATTGGCGAAGGACTGCAGCTCTTTAGGACACGTAGCCCTATGAGACATGCAACCCCAAATTCATAGCTAGGAAATAAACATGTAAATCATCTAGCAAACATGATCAGTCATACATGAATACTTACATATAGGCTAATGAGATAATAGTTACCCACATCAAGTTTGAGTCATTTTTTCGTCCGAAGGTGTTGGGATTAGTAGGGATGACAAAGTATGCATATAAACGTTTATCATTGTCATTAGTCACTTTTTGTGGCAAAGTAACTAACTACACGAGTTATTTTTAAAGAATTAAAAGTGGTTATAAATATATAAAAATTCCCTTAATAAAGATATCTTTTTTAATAAATAATAATAATATTTATTTATCTATTTTATTACTTATTCTCTTTCCTAATAATAATAATAATATTTATTTATTTTAGTCTTTCTTTTGCTATTATTATTATTATTATTATTTCTCTACAATTATTTTAAATTCTTAGATGCTATCCTAACACTTTAAATTAGGAGTTTATAAATATCAATAATCATATCAATTATGCTTTAATTCATTACATATAATGTTTCACAAAATTCTAAAATGTACTCTTTACATAGGATTTTTTCCAGAATTTTCTGATTAAACTTTGAAAACTCGTAATTAATACAAAAATCTAAATGAGGTGCTTTCAAAAGCTAAGTATTCCTTAGCATGTCTAATTTCACAGAAAAATAATACCAATAGCCATAACACATTATATCATTCCCAGATTTCAAAAATGTAAACATTATCCAGAAAACTTTCCAAAATTTTGACTCAACTTTAAAAATTATATCTCGAGTTGCAGGACCTCTAATTAAGTTGATCCAAAGCTCTTTTTAAAGATTATAATGTGTACTATTAACATACAAAATTTCATGAAAAAAATTCGAAGGTTTCCCATTCCAAAATGGGACCTGAAACTGATCACTATTTCTGGAACACAAAATTCGTCCAGATTTTTGGTTAAACTTCGGAAAATCATATCTCCCTTAATTCTTATCGGAATTCAACAAATTACCTATAACATTAAACCTCTATGTGTCTACTATTTATCTAGAAACTTTCATGACAAAACTTCATCATTTATCATTTCAAAAGTGAACCTGAAAAAAACTGTTCACTTCATTTTCCAGTTTTCAGTTTTTGACTTTGAAAAATCATAACTCCTAATCTACACGTCGTTTTGGCTGTTCTTTTGGTCGTTTTAAACCTTATTGAGTCTAATATTTAATGAAAAAAGTTCAAGGAAAAAAATCAAAGGTTTGCCATTTCAAAATCAAGTCTGAAACTGATATACTCTCTAGAAGTGCAGAAACGTTCCAGGTTTTTCGGCTGAACTTTGGAAAATCGTTTTGCTGGGTTTTCTCATTCTTATTCTGTCTATTATCTTCCATGCAAAAACTCAAACATTTTTGCTGGGTTTTGACTGACCAAATAGCAAACCCAACACACTAAGGCCGCTCAAAGAACTCACCTTGGTTGGCACTTAAGCTTGCTTGCAGCGTGAGCATTGTTTTTATTTTCCTTCTCTTTTAAACCTTATTGTGTCTATTATCTTCCATAAAAATTTCATGCAAAACCTCAAACATTTTCCATAGAAATATACCAGCACAAGATCGCTCTATTCACTCATATAATAATTACGAAGTTTCTAATGCTATTTAATTTCAATCATATATTTGCCTATCTCATAGGAATAAGGTGATAATTACATGTGTCCTTTGGAAGATTTAACATCATTGTGCTAACTTCCTAACACGGAGTTGATGCCTAAATTTCCAATAATTATTCTCATAATTATTTTAAACTAAAATTTCATAATTACTTTCCATATATTATTCAAACTTTAATATTCCAAATATTAATTTTAACATTTTCTTCCACAAGCTATCTCCGAGGCTACAACTTCAAAACTGTATACATTAGATTCTGAAATTTTTACAGGTTAGCCTAATGTCATTTCCGTTGATTAGTTGTTTGGTGTTAGAGATAACAGTGAGAGGCATTCATGGCTTTGCTGTTTGGTTGGTCGTTTGCCATGTTTATAGACTCTTGTTTCATATTTTTCCTACTAAAGCTGTAATTTGTGCATATATTTCTATCTATTTTTTGCAAGTGGTCATCAAGCCATTCTAATCCAAAATCTCCAAGTTTTGCATTGAAGTTAGAGTCTAGCATGATATTTCTGGATTTTATGTCTCTATGAACCACACAGTGTTACCATTATTCATAGATTGTACAATAATGCAGAGTCCAAGCCACATGCTATTTTGAATCCAATTTGCCATGTCATCAACCTTCAGTACTTAAAGAGTTGAGAATCTAAACTTCCATTTGATGTATACTCAACTGACAGTAGTTCTTTCCTTTCATGGCACCATCCAATTAGTTGTACCAAGTTCCTATGCCTTGGTTGATTGATAACTTTTACTTCTGAGGCAAACTCCTCCTTCTCCTGTTTAGTATCCTTTTATATTCTCTTTATGGCAACATAGGAATTTGAATTTTTGAGAAAACCTCTGTAGACACCTCCAAATCTTAATTGCCCAAGGTTCTGCCCATCTTTGAAATAATTTGCAGCACTAGCTAGTTCAGCATATGAACACCTTTTGGGACATATTAATTCCTCTTTCAAAATCATCACTCATATTCTTATCAGACTCGTCATCTTCCATTTCTTGTTTCTTCTTCCACAAGACGAACAATGCCCCACAGACTAAAACAAACCCTCCAACCCCTAATCGTATTGCTAGTGCTGTGGCATTTCTATTTATTTGGCTTGAGCTCATATTTGGACTTAGATTAGGAGCAACGTTAGTTGATCCTGTGTGTTGCAAATAATTGTCGTCTCGTAGCTGAGAAACCAAAAGTAACCCATTCAGGCAGGCAGGTACTTAGTTAGGTAAATCATTTGATAATGTTGCCACAGTGTTGTTAGAAGGATCAAAATCAATAGTGAATGAGATTCTTAAATTATGTGTACTTGCATTATAGTTTATGAAAGCCTCATTTGTTCTGCCTCCTATGATATTAGCATGCCATGTCCCATTAATAACAAATTTAATTGAACTGATATGGATACCCACATGTACATACGGAGGACCCTCGGTTCAGCGATCACTTAAATCTCTGTTGAGTGACCACATATCATGAAAGCGTTAAAGTAAGAAATTGTACGGATTTAACGAAATGTGGGTCATGGTATTTGTCTTTGAGGCGTCTCCATCACATTAGGGTTGCAGAACTGCAAAAGTAACGACCCCTCGCTTTATCCTCACTTCATTACTTTGCCCATTCCAACATTTCTTCTTTGTTTAATCATTTATCTACGTTATCTCAAAATTTGATGACCCAATTAAGGTATCAAAGAAACATTGTACACAGTCTCAACTGCCCTCGTAAATCATAAAGCCAACTCAAAACGACTTTCTTCTATTGTGACGGACCTTTGAATAAATATTTGGAAAGGTTAAATATATATTCATGAACTAATTAAATTTTTTTATGATTATATAACATTTTTAAAATATTCAGATTTATAATAAAAGTATTTTAACAATTCTAATGTATAAGATACATATTTCTCTAGTATGGATGTCATATCAATTGCAAAATGAGAAGATATCATGAAATTCCAGAAGGGGGCCAAAATTTTGAGATTAACCGAAAAATTTGGGAGACCAAAATTAAATTTTACATTATATTAAATTCTAAAAATAATTCTGAACAATTTTTTTTTTTTTTTTTGGGTCACGGCCTCCCCTTGTCTCTTCGTGGTATTGGGAAAGGAGAGTATATCGGTTGCCACAAATACCCGCATGATAATCATGGACATAGCTGGTATGGTGCTCGACATTATAAGGATGCCTATCAATACGTGGAGCAGCGACAATATGAGTATCATTGCTGTCGTCGATATGCTTATACTAATCAACAGAACTGCAGCTATTGTCGTCGGTTTGAGCATGCTAACTACTACCAATAGGAGGAAGAAGAGTACTGATGGGCAAAACTTTAAAGCCTATAAACTCTACAAGTATACGGGCCGTACCAAGTAATAAAGTGATAAGAAAAGTATCGTTCTCACGAGAACTTTGTACCCACAACTTCAGTTAAACATTAATTTTACAACTTCGTTTAAGTTGAGCAAATCAAATGAAATTTAATTAAGAGCAAGAAAATAAATTCAAAATAAACAAACTACCACAATAATAAAATGAGTAACCCAGAGTCACTAATCCCTTATTAGTTTCATAAACCTTGTTTTCACTAATTTAATTAGCCTTGATATCAATTTTGTTAATCTCGAGTATAATTAGTTATAAGTGCCTGTCGGTCCACTTACAACCATCTTTTGAGTATGATTAGTTATGTCTAACATAATTACTCAATAGGCAATAAATCTCGAACACACTCCTCAACAATTATATGGGGCCATTAGATATATGTCTATCCTAATCGCAAATTAAATCGGAATCTAATCTCATATTACTTAATCTCAGAGTCTAATTAAAATTCTCTTCGTCAAGGTAAATCCTAATTCTCAAATTCATATTCAGTGATGATCAGACACTAAATAGATAAAGCCAAACAAGATTAAGTAACCAAAATTAATATTAATTATAACTAAATAATAAAAACAAAGTCTAATCCACACCTATAAGTTCAAAGTTCCTTTAGGTTGCAAAAAGAAATTAGCCGGCTTTAACAAAATCCAAACAGGAAGATTAAGTCAGAATCAAAGAAACAAAAGGATAGAAAGGTAGAGATCAAATCTGTCGATAAATCTCTCCTTGTGGCTGTAAAGATGGAGCTCGCTGGCGACCGTGGTGGAGAGGGAAGCCGCCGGAGCTCGCTGGCGACCGTGGTGGAGAGGGAAGCCGCCGGCGAGAGAGGAAGAAGAAGGTTAAAGGTCCGAAGCTCTGAATCCTCTCGCGCCTCTAGCTTTCTTCCTCAAGTTGTGAATGTCGCTCTGTACAGCACCTCTGCGAGAATCCTCCAAAATAAAATGCCGCTCCCCTCTTTTGATTAGGTCTTCCAATTCATTCAAATCGTGGGCCCATGTGCATTTTCTCTTTTTTCAATTCAAATCCCGCTTTTTCTAGTCCATTTGCCTCCCCTCTTTTTCAATTGTGTTTTCCCTTTTTTTAAATATTTTAGGTCTTCATTCTCATTCAATTGGTCGCGGGGCCCACATCCATTCCAATTTGCCAAATCTTTTTTTTTTTGAATTAATAAGACAAGAGTTACCTCTTGGGATGTATCATAAAGATACTACACAAACAAAAGAAATAATACATCATGAATGAAAATAACCTAGATCGATCGATATTTGATCCAAACAACAAGTTGGAGGAATCTGTAATAAACCCAGCTCAGTATTCGCCTCATGTGCCATTTTGGCCAAAAGATCTGCACATTTCAATGCCTCTCGATTCGAATGAATTATTTCGATATCCCAAGTAGAAAAAATCAAAGATCTAATTTCTGAAATCTCTTGAGACAAAGGATGATAGGGTCCGTATTCGGATGTTAATAAGCGAATAGCCTCGTAGAATCCGAGTACAACTTAATTTTTTTGAAACCAAGTTGCCTACAAGTCATCATACCAGTTTTAATTGCTTGTAATTTCTTCTGAGTTATTGAACCGTAGCCAATATTGTTGAAAACCTGCCAACCACACCCCATTGCTATCTCTAATAATGCCACCACAAGCCGCAACATTATTGTTGATTACCGATCCATCTACATCCACTCTAACATAACCAAAAGGTGGAGTATTCCATTGGGACTCCGCTATATCCCGGGGAACTCGGTAGATCTGGTGAATAAATTTTCCATGCTCCACACCTTCCATTAATTGGTGAAGACTGACTATGAATAATGCACGAGGTTGAGCACCTTCGCCATCAAAAACCTTTCGCATCTATTCTTCCAAATTAGCCAACAAGCCAATCCAAATATCCGCATCCAAGACCAGCGCGACTTTTTTCCACCCACTTCATGTTTATTATTCCATAATAACCAATCCGCAAATTACCACTAAAAAAAGTACTATAGTATATAGGGTTAATCAAATCAAGCCACACAAGTACATGCAATCTCACAATCTCTCAAAGTGTGCGAATTGTTTCCTCACCAAAACATTCAAAGGGACAATCATTATGATCACTCAAACCACGCTTCTTCCTCATAGAATTAGTAGGTAATTTTCCATGAAAAACTTGCCACATGAAGAATTTAGCACGCTCGAGATAGGCCAATGCCAAATATTTTGCCGGAGAGGTTCCCTTATAGAGTCATTATTTTTTTCCAACATCTTATAAGCCGATCTAATGCTAAAATTACCATCGTTAGAGACTCTCCGTAAAAAAGATCATTTCCCCTCCATGATTGGAGGTTTAATCATCTTAATTTTATCGATCACCCATTTCGGTAAAAAGAATCTCCATTTCGTAAGATCCCAAGAACCATTTAGAGCTACAAAAGCCCTCACATTCTCATCATGACTAACCCACTCATGGTGTTTATCAACATATTGAATCAAAGGTTGATCAAGAGGGGACCAAAGCTCCCACAGGCATTGGTATTATTGCCACTTCTAAGTTTACTTCCCAAATTACTTTTAAACTTATCCCAAACTTTGACAATGGCGGTCCAAACGGAAGATTGTTTTTTCTTTTTTGTTATGCTAGGAATTTTGTCACTTCCACAAGCATATTTACTTTTCGAGACATTTAACCCAAAGTGCATCGGGCTTGGTTATAAGACCCCAACATAACTTCATTATGAAAGATTTGTTTTGTATTTGAAGATCCTTAATTCCAAGCCCCCATCATCTTTTCCTAACTTGATAGTGTCCCGATCTATAAGATGAAGTTTTTTTGTTGTCGATCCTTGACTCCAAAAGAAATCTCTAATCAACTTCTCAATATCCATCGGGATCCCTTTGGGAATTAACGAGTTTGCATTTGATAGAATGGTAATGTTGACAAGACTGATTTAATCAGTATCGATTTACCCACCATACTCAAATGTCTTCCCTTCCAACCTGAGAGCTTTTTATTGACCTTTGCAATGAGAGGAGCAAATGTTGACTTAACCAATTTCTTATGCGGTAGAGGCACCCCAAGATACTTTCCAAGATCGCGTGTAATACCAATGCCTAGAACTTGACTAAGTTCTAGTGCCTGTTAAAATGGACCTTCGGTGAGAAAAAACATTTTGATTTAGGAAGACTAACTCTATGCCCTGAAATTTTACAAAAGGTAGTCATGATATCTCTAACCTGTTCCACTTGAATTCTTGAGGCTTCACAAAATAATATGAGATCATCAGTGAAGAATAAGTGGGAGATAGCTGGGCCATCGGAGCTCATTCTCAGTGGTTTCCACCTCCCATTCTCTGCTTCACGATTAATTATTTGTCCTAGTCGCTCCATACACAAAACAAAGAGAAAAGGACTTAAAGGATCTCCTTGTCTAAGTCCTCTAGAGGGAATAAAAGTATCCGAAAGCTCCCATTCCAAGACACCCTCATTGAAGTTGATGAAATACATTTCATGATAAGTTGCACAAATTGATCTTGAAGTCCTAGACTTTGTAGATTGAATTTAACAAAATCCCAATCTAATCTATCATAGGCCTTCTCCATCTGGTCCGCCTCCTGTGTTCGTAAAAGAAAAGGAGATTTAATATATAATTATAATAATAATAATAATAATAAAACTAAATTGTTATTTCTTATTTTATTTTTTTCTTTTAAGAAAATTTCCTATTACTATTATTTATTTCCTAAACTCAAAAACCTCTATTTTAAATTAAAATCCCCCAAATAATGTATCCAAATTGATATCTCTTAAAATCTCAATAAAATCTCTTTAAATTAGTAATAATGACTTCTCAAATAAATGAAAATATATCTCAAATCTATTAAAAATGAGAAGTCATCAAGTACATGACAATCCTAACTCTTCCTGCCTGAAGTTGAAGAAGATTACATCAGGTTAGCTGAAAGACGCAGCAAATAGGAGGAGGAGTATGAGGCCTTTTGCAGACGACTTAAGGTAAAAACTGAACGTGGTAAGTCCAAAGCCGAGTATCTTGACCAAGAATACGCTTTTATAATGCATGACTTAAAGAAGTTGAGGTCTCCTTCAAATCAAGAAGTTGAGATTGCAATTGAAACACCGCCACTAGCTATGGTGGAACCCAATCAATCATGATGTTGATGTGTCCCCACCTGCACCTGCCCTAAAGGTTCCAATGGAAACTTCTTTAATTGTTGTTGGCATTGATGCTAATCTTGTTTCCTCAACACTGAAGAGTCCATACTTGATGATCATGTCAGCCACTCTGCAAAGGAAGTACCTTCCCTAACTGTGATAAGCAATGATCAGATTGTCAAGCCAATACAAGTACATGTGGCTCCTTCTCAACTTGTGGCCAACTAGAAGCATCTTAACTTAGTCATTTTATAGTATCACCTCGTCTAAAAGGTGCACCTCCCAAGGTCGTCCCATTGTTGAATAGTCCACTCCAATCGTATCTTGTCTATTGGAAGTTTTTTCATATGCTGTCCAAAATTCATCAGCTCATTGTAACTAGAGCTAGAAAATCGGGCCAGCCCTTCAAAAGTCAGGCTTGTAAATTAGAGCTTCTAAATGAAGTTGGCCCTATAGGGCTGGCCTATAAGGCAAAAGACCTAAAAGGGCCGGGCCCTGCAGGGCTAAGGGCTGGCTCGTTAGGCCCTTTAAATATATATATATATATATTTGTTTTATTAACTTGATTATATTTCTTTGAAAAAAAAAAGCGGAAGAAAAATAGTTAAAATTTGGAATAGTAATTTTCGGGCCCAGTAGGGCCTGGTCCTAGTACTCTCAGGCCAGACTTTAAAAAATAGATGTTTTTCTTACCTCGAGTCCTGTAAGGCCGACCCTATTAGGCCTTGGCCCTTCAAGGGTTGGCTTTGTAGGGGCTAGCCCTGATTCTCAGCTCTAATTATAACATCCCAAATTTTGGGACTAGAAGTTCCAGAATTGGCCTGAAATAAGTAGGCTACCAAGCTTGAGTGAACTAGAGTTCCATAAATTACCTGAAAGGATAGACAATAGTAACATTTTTGGAAGCTTAAAACTTGTTATGAGATTGCCGGATTATTTGTTGTTTTCGGGGATGTTGAGTTTTAGGCTCTCTTTCTATGTGCAGATAGGTCCAACTTTGAAGCTAATTTGTGTCTCACTTATTTAAGTGAAGATGGGGCAAATTAGGGTTTTGTTGGAGAGGTCTAATTCAAAGGAAAAACCCAGCCATTAGAGAGAGAATAAGAATGAAAACTATTTTTGCATATTGACAAGGTAGTCACAATAAATTAGTGTGCGCGCATTCATTTGATTAGGCTGAAATTTCATCTGCAGGTTCGCAACTCCTAATGTCATTTTCAACAGTGGGATCGTTGATTAGCTGTTTAGTGTTAGAGATATTGAGTTTGCACTGAGATATATTTTTGGGGTTATTTTTAGATTCTTTATTTTGTTTTGTAAGTTTATAGCTTTGGCTGTTTGGTTGGTTGTTTGCAAATGTTTGTATATCTGGTTGATACTCCTGTTTCATATTTTGATCATATGGATATGATTTTAATTGGTCTAGATGGCCTGTGATTTTTACCTTGAATTGTGGGATTTTTCTTGAAAATAATTACGATGTTTCTAATGCTATTTAATTTATATCATACATTTGCTTTTCTATTTCTTCTTAGACTCACACAAGTCATAGGAAGATTTAACATCATTGTGCTCTTCCTAACACGGAGTGGATGCATTTTCTTCCGCAAGCTATCTCTGAAGCTACAACTCCAAAACTGTATACATTAGATTCTTTACTAGCCCTTCCAGTAATGAGGCATTCAGTAGCCATATAGCGTTCCTGCTAAATCTGTAATCTGTGCTCCTTTTGAGTGGTCTACAAGCCATTCTAATCCAAAATCTCCAAGTTTAAATTTGCATTGAAGTTAGAGTCTAGCATGATATTTCTGGATTTTATGTCTCTATGAACGACACAGTGTTCCCTTTATTCATGGATGTACAATAATGCAGAGTCCAAGCCACATGCTATTTTGAATCCAATTGGCCATGTCATCAACCTTCATTACTTAAAGAGTTGAGAATCTAAACTTCCATTTGATGTATACTCATAAACTGACAGTAGTTCTTTCCTTTCATGGCACCATCCAATTAGTTGTACCAAGTTCCTATGCCTTAGTTGATTGATAATTTGTACTTCTGAGGCAAACTCCTCCTTCCCTTGTTTAGTATCCTTTTATATTCTCTTTACAGCAACATTGGAATTTGAATTTTTCAGAAAACCTCTGTAGACTGCTCCAAATCTTACTTGCCCAAGGTTCTGCCATCTTTGAAATAATTTGCAGCACTTGCTAGTTCAGCATATGAATACCTTTTGGGACATATTAATTTCTCTTTCAAAATCATCACTCATATTCTTATTAAACTCGTCATCTTCCATTTCTTGTTTCTTCTTCCACAAGACGAACAATGCCCCACAGACTAAAACCAACCCTCCAACCCCTAATCGTATTGCTAGTGTTGTGGCATTTCTATTTATTTGGCTTGAGCTCATATTTGGACTTGGACTAGGAGCAACATTAGGGAACTCTTTAAGTAGAAACTCCATGTATTGATCCTGTGTGTTGCAAATAATTGTCGTCTCGTAGCTGAGAAACCAAAAGTAACCCATTCAGGCAAGCAGGTACTTAGGTAAATCATTTGATAATGTTGCCACACAGTGTTGTTAGAAGGATCAAAATCAGTAGTGAATGAGATTCTTAAATTATGTGTACTTGCATTATAGTTTATGAAAGCCTCATTTGTTCTGCCTCCTATGATATTAGCATGCCATGTCCCATTAATAACAAATTTAATTGAATTGATATGGATACCCACATGTAAATACGAGGACCCTCGGTTCAGCGATCACTTAAATCTCTGTTCACTGACCACATTTCATGAAAGCGTTTAAGTAAGAAATTGTACGGATTTAACGAAATGCGGGTCATGGAATTTGTCTTTGAGGCGTCTCCATCGCATTAGAACTGTAAAAGTAACGACCCCTCGCTTTATCCTCACTTCATTACTTTACCCCTTCCAACGTTTGTTCCTTGTTTAATCATTTATCTACGTTATCTCAAAATTTGATGACCCAATCAGCGGATATCTTTGAATACATGTTTGGGAGGGTCAAATGTATATTCATTAATTAATTAAAAAATTTATGATTATATAACGGTTTTAAAATATTTAGATTTATAATAAAAGTAATTTAACAATTCTAATGTAAAGGATAATATACATTTCTTTAGTATGGATGTCATATCAATTACAAAATGATAAGATATCATGAAATTTCAGAAGGGAGCCAAAATTTTTAGATCAACAAAAAAATTTTGGGGCTGAAAAGTATATTTTACATTATATTAATTTTTTTTAAAAAAAAATTCTGAGTTTTTTTTTTTTTTTTTTGAGGGGACCATGGCCTCTTCTTGTCTCTTCCAAGCTCCGTCGTATTCGAAAAGCAGAGCTTGTCGGTTGCCACAAATACCTGCACGATAATCATGGACATAGCTGGTATGGTGCTCGACATTATAAGGATGCGTGTCAATACGAGTATCATTCCTGTCGTCCATATGCTTATACTAGTCAACAGAACTACAACTACTGTCGTCGGTTTGAGCATGCTAACTACTACCGATAGGAGGAAGAAGAGTACCATCAGGATGACAATCCTAACTCTACCTGCCTGAAGTTGAAGAAGATTACATCAGGTTAGCTGAAAGATGCTGCAAATAAGAGGACGAGTATGGGGCCTTTTGCAGACGACTTAAGGTAAAAACTGAACATGGTAAGTCCAAAGCTGAGTATCTTGACCAAGAATACGCTTGTATATTGCATGACTTAAAGAAGTTGAGGTCTCCTTCAAATCAAGAAGTTGAGATTGCAATTGAAACACCGCCACTAGCTATGGTGGAACTCAATCATGATGTTGATGTGTCCCCACCTGCACCTGCCCTAAAGGTCCCGATGGAAACTTCTTTAATTGTTGTTGGTGCAGATGCTACTCTTGTTCACTCAACACTGAAGAGTCCATACTTGATGATCATGTCAGCCATTCTGCAAAGGAAGTACCTTCCCTAACTGTGATAAGCAATGATCAGATTGTCAAGCCTATACAAGTACATGTGGCTCCTTCTCAACTTGTGGCCAACTAGAAGCATCTTAACTTGGTCATTTTATAGTATCACCTCGTTTAAAAGTTGCACCTCCCAAGGTCGTCCCATTGTTGAATAATCCACTCCAATCGTATCTCGTCTATTGGAAGGTTTTTCATATGGTCTCCAAAATTCATCAGCTCATTGTAACTAGAGCTGGGAAATCGGGCCGGCCCTTTTAAGTCCTAACCCTTCAAGAGCCGGGCTTGTAAATTAGAGCTTCTAAATGAAATTGACCCTACAGGGCTAGCCCTATAGGGCAAAGGACCTAAAAGGGCCGGCCCCTACAGGGCCAAGTGCCAGCCCGTTAGACCCTTTATATATATATATATATATATATATTATTATATATATATATATATTTTATTGACTTGACCATTTAATTTACTAATTTATAATTTTATATTTGTTATAGAGTTATTTATCCATTTAATTATAAAAACATAATAACTATATTTTAATTTTATGATTTGGTTTAATATTTGTTACAAATAAAGATAATGGATATATTTATGATGTGAGAGAAGATATTCTTGATATTTTTACCGATAAAGTAGAGCTTACTATTCGAAGTGAAGTATAATCAAATGTCTTTGAAATTGATGATAGTAGTGAGAAGATGAAAATGATAGTCATCGTACTCATATTGCTTAGTGGTAAGCTTGTTATGCTTTGTGTGAGTTATTTATGGACAATAGTTTACTTTTGATTATGAATTAGTGACTACGTTTGTTTATTGCATTAAGTATGTTGTGTAGAAATTGATATTGACAACATTTATTTGATAACTTAGAACTTTAATTGTTATAATTTACTAATTATATTTCTTTGGAAAAAAAGCGGAGGAAAAATAGTTAAGATTTGTAATAGTAACTTTCGGGCCCTGTAAAGCCGACCCTGGCCTTGGTGCTCTTGGGCCAAGCTTTAAAAAACAAATGTTTTTCTGACCTCGAACCCTATAAAGTCAGCTCTATTAGGCCCTGACCCTTCAAGGGTTGGCTCTGTAGGGCGGGCTAGCCCTGATTCTTAGCTCTAATTGTCACATCCCAAATTTTGGGACTAGAAGTTCCAGAATTACCGTGAAATAAGTAAGCTACTAAGCTTGAGTGAACTAGAGTTCCATAAATTACCTGAAAGGATAGATAATAGTAACATTTTGTACCTATTGTCTCGAGTTTGGGAAAAAGTGTAATTTATGAAAATTATAGGCAAAAGGGTAAATTTGGAAATTATGCCCAGAAGTTTAGGAAAAATCCCTAGAGACAAAGGAAGGTAGAAAATAATTTTCCAAACCATATTTGAGGCTTAATTGAGGTACAAGTGAGAAATTACCTCAAAAGGGAATTTATAGAATTATTAGAACTTTGGTTAATTAAAGGATAATTAGCCAAATTTAATTATGAAAAAAAAATCCATCAAGCCTCAAATTGAGGAAAAATAGGGAAATTTATTTTAAGGTTAATGCAAGTTTATAAAAATGGTTTCAAGGCCTATAAATGGAAATGTTATCTTGAAGAATGTCTTACGGGCATTTTATCCAAGAACAAAACAATTTCTTGGAAATTATGGGAATAGTACTTAAGAACCAAATTTGAGTTTGAGAAAAAATAGGGAATTATTCCCTGAGAAAATATGAACTTTTGATGATACCACATTGGTTCTAATGTTAAATAATTCCCAAAAAGCATTCATAAGTGATTAATGGCATATAAATGAAGGAATTAAGCCTACAAAAAGTAATTATCACATTGGAGAAAAACTTTAAGGTCTTCTTAGAGGACATGTGGCGTGCTTATGGTGCAAGAAGATAGCAAGATTTAATCAGCACATGGTTAGAAATTAAACAAGGAAAAATATATGGGCAAATGGATCAATTCAATTGGTGAAAAGTAATTCAATCTTTCATTTTAAGCCATCTTTCCTCCACATTCATCTTTATTTTCATGCAGAAGCTGGAGAGCGAAGAGAGAGTGTGTCTTGAGCCATTTTTCATGAAGAACTAGAGAGTGTGTGTGTGTGTTTTTAAGCCATTTTTACTACCAAAACCACATTTCTTGGTCAAAGTTCCTTCAGAAAACTTGTTCTTCTTAGCAAGAGCAACATTTCTATGGTTTTAGTTTTTTGAGAAGTGGAGTTGGGTGAAGCTCAAGAAGTGTAAAAGTTGGAGGAATCAAGAGAAAGTTATAGCAAAGGAAAGAGGATTTGACATTTTCATGAGCTCATGAGAAAAAAAGAATCAAATAGGATTTTGATAAAGATACAGTTTCAAAAAGGTTAGCAAGGTCAAAAGTAATAGGTGAGTGTATAGTGTTCCATTGTAATTGTTATAAATGATATTTTTACTACTTGTCGTACTTTTATGTTAATTACCATATTTATAAGTATGTTTTGACAAAGAGATGTTTATCAGATTTGGTTCATTTTCTTATTGATATTACATGAGTAAAGATTGATGATTTTATTTGTTATTATTTATTTTTCTCCAATTTCTTCATAATATAATTCATGATTATGCATCGTAGAGAGATTTTTGAGATATTTTTCATAAAATTTCATATTGAGATGGTCTTTTAATTTGAAATGTTGTTACATGAGTTCTTAATGCTTAAAAAGGATTTTATCGACAGATTGAATTTGAAGGAAAGTTTTAAAATATTGTTTGTGAACTTTCATGGTGAGGCATTCTATTATGTTGTATTTGATACAATTTATCATGGTATTGAAAGAAGGACTTTTCATTGGTTTGATAAATTGGCTCCAAGCATGCTTGAAAATGGTTTTGAGAGGACTAAATACAGAACACTAGTTACTATACTAGCAATACTGTTAGTCCTTGGTGTAGCATGGTTAACCTCGAGCTCACTTGATATTTGTGGGATCCGTTCTCATGCTTGTTATTCGTGGGTATTGACCTATGCTTGTTTCGTAGTCTCGTGTTGCACTTGATTGGTTAATTACCTAGTGGACTGTGTGCTCATGCTTGTTATCGTGGCTTCATGCTACATTTAGTTAATTACCCTCGTGGACTTTGTCCACGCTTGTTCTTGTGGCTTCATACTACGCTTTGTTAGTTACCCTCGTTGACTATGTGTTCATGCTTGTTATCCGTTTTGTATAAGTAGTCCTACAAATAGATGAGATTTGATGTTTTAAACTGATTTTGTTAAACAAAATGATTTATTACGTATTTGGATTTATTTAATTGATAATCCTATGTAGATTTTTATTTTTGCCTATGATCGTATGAGATAGAAATTGTAATTTATTGCCATATTGTTATTCTTCAAGATTAAATATGTTTAAATTATTTTCTCCTATATTTCAGTAAATTAAATAATAGGACGCTATTCACCAGATTTTGTTTTGTCTCAGATAGCATTGTTGACCTTGCACCTTCAGTTGATCAATGAAAACTATCATTGCTAACCAAGTTTGTAGATATATTTTGGATAAATGGCTAGTGGATGTAAAGTTAAGATTTCATTTATATATTAACATCTGTAGGTTAGATGCTCCATGGTGTCTATATGTAGGATCCTTGTTTTCCTTTGTAATTTAGAATATATGTATATGTATATGCTATAGTGGAGCATAGTTCCGAATGCTATTATAAAAAATCGGGTCATTATAGTTTTTAAGAAGATTTGATTTATAGAGGAGATTTTGCCCAAAATTCCTATAAGATATTTAATATTTTGATTATATGAGGTATATTATTATATATGAATTTAAAATGTTTTAAAAAAGCTTAGGATTGTTGTTTGGGAGAATCCCATATAAAGACGGTTGAAATAAAAAAAATTATATAAGGCTGATAAATTCAACAAATTTTAAATTGGGTCAATGACCTAATCTAGAATATTTAAATTTTGGTTATTTTCCAATAATATCCCTAATTATAGTCCAAAGAAAAGAGGAAAGGAAAAGCAAGAAGTAGGATGTTTGTCGCACTATTGTTTTTGGATTTCTGATTTATGATTTTACGAAGTTTTTTTTTTTCTATATAAAAAAAAATCATGGTTTTGAGAATTGCTGAAACATTGTTTTTGAAAGCATGTGCTCTTGTTTGAAATCCATATACGGACTTTCAGTTTGTTTTCTGGCCTTATTTTAAAAGTTGCGAGAGAGTTTTCTGTTGTTTTTATTCATGCCGTTGTGAAAATCGTCGGAGGAGAATCTAGAAATCCCCAGGAAAACGCCGCATGAAAGTTGCAGATGAAAACAGGTCCAAGCAAGTTCTCGCTGGGCATCAGGTTAAATCTAATATAATTGTCGGCCGAAACAACAAACATTTAATTTGAAATTTGAATAATATCGAACTGTTGCATGATTATTTCAAATTTTGTTCTTTTTAATAATTGAAGAATACAAAGGTAATTTGATCTAAATTCTAAATCTATAATTGTGTCACATAACCTAATTAATAATTTATTAAGTTTAGTAACCCACATCAGAATTTAGGTAATTTAACTTTATTTGAGATTTTTTCATGTTGTTTTAGTCAAGATTTTGTTAATGGTATTATGAGTATTATTTAATATCTGTATGTAAATTTAAAACTTAAGAAATATGAGTCTGTCTATTTTATATTCCATGTCCGACACCCGTGACACTTCCCTTCCAAGATGTTCTTTTTCAATTTTCAGCAATGAAAGTCAAATCCAAACCTCTTCTTGTTAGAAGAATTAATTTTATAATGCCATTACTGTCAGATTTATTATTATTTTTGTTTTCTTTGCTGGTGGGAAACTTCGAAGCAGTATAGTGTTGCACACTTGATATAATATATACAGCATCAATTTAATTCCACTCAACTTGGGATTTTTATATATAAAGTCCGTGAGGTTCTCGGAATCTCGGTGGATTTATTTGTATAAGTTGGTGAGAGATGGCTCAACTGACTCACGCCATTTAGTCCTGTTCTTGTTAATTGGATTGATTTTGGAGGTGCTGGATGTTGAAATTATGCCTTCAATTCTGATGACTCAATCTCATTATGATTATTTTATTTTTATGGCTATGCACTTGCCAATTAAGTTTTAATTTGCGCCTTCTTATTTGACCAAGTTAAGATTTTGGTATCAACCATACTCTCTTTTTCTTTTTTTAGGTTGAGATGTTTATGTGCATATATATGTATATATATATAAAGAGAATAATTTAGGTAGCCATGTTGCTTTATTTTTTATTCTAATTTATTAATTGATCAACATGATATATTATAAGCTTTAATCAATCGATTACCGCCTGTTCATTCAAAACAATTTAAATTTATTCCATTTAATAAAGGGAGGATTTTTTCTAGCGTTATTTTATTATTGTACTGCTATATATTTTTGCTGTTGCTGTTATTACTATTTAATATTGTTTTTCAGACTACTTTTATTTCAAATTTATACACACATCGGATTTGTCATTTATATAAAAATAAGACTATATAATCTACATGAAAGGGTATCCCTAAAGACTGTCAATAATGCAATTCAGATCATAGATATGTGATTCATACATTTGAAACGCGAACAGAGTCTACAAAATTACAGTAGCCAGAATTTGTTTATTGCGTAAGTATTATAATAACATCGTTGGCGAAGCATTATAAGAAGTTGCAGTGAAACCAGAAGAGTTCGTGTTGGAACTAAATGTTGAGTTCTTGTTTAGACTTGCCTCTGAAGCATTGGTGCTGGAAGGAATTGAAGAAGATGACTCCATTGGAGGAAGTTCATGATATGTGAGTTCAGGATGGCTTGAAGGAAGACTAGGAAATGGAACTTCAAAGTTAAGAACATTAATTGCTTGCCTTATTGAAGGCCTATGCTTATAATCAGGATGAGCACACCATAACCCAACAGTCATCAAACATTTGATTTGATCTTGGTCAAAATCTCCTTGTAGTCTTGAATCAACTGCTTCAAGAATTCTCCCACGTCCATAGAGTTCCCACACCCAATTCACTATGTTTACTTCATTCTCTGGAGAATTTTGTTTTATGCAATTTCTTCCACAAGCTATCTCCAAAGCAACAATTCCAAAACTATACACATCAGATTCCTTACTTACCCTCCCAAACATAAGGCATTCAGGAGCCATGTATCCCATAGTCCCTGCCAAAGCTGTAGGGATCTCACTTTTCGTGTGGTCTACAAGTCTTGCTAACCCAAAATCTCCGAGTTTTGCATTGAAGTCAGAGTCCAGCATGATATTGCTTGACTTTATGTCTCTATGAACAACACATCGTTCCCATCCTTCGTGCAAGTATAACAATGCAAAAGCCAAGCCTTGAGCTATTTTGAATCTTGCTGACCATCTTAGCAAACTTTGGGCTTTGAAGAGATGAAAATCTAAACTTCCATTTGGCATATACTCATAAACTAGCAGTAGTACTTTCCCTTTATGGCACCAACCGATTAGTTGCACCAAATTCCGATGCCGTAGTTGACTAATAATTATTACTTCAGAGGCAAACTCCTTCAATCCTTGTTTAGAACTTTCTGATACTCTCTTGATGGCGACATCGGTGTTTGAATCTTTGAGGAGACCTCTATAAACCTCCCCAAATCCTCCTTGTCCTAGTTTCTGTGCACCATTAAAATAATTTGTAGCACTTGCAAGATCAGCATACGAGTACTCCTTTGGTCCTGTTCCTCTTCGAAAGCTGTCATGCATGTGCTCATCAAACTCATTATCACCCTCTTCCATCTTCCTTTTCTTCTTCCATAGGCCTACCAAAACCAAACTAAACATACAAATTAAAATAAAACCTCCAACCCCTAATCCCACTGCTAGTTTTGTCATGTTATTTCTACTCTCTGGGATCGGGCTCTGGCTGAAAGGTGTTTCTGAGAACTCCGTAAAATTGTTGGATTCGAAACTCCATGAATTGATCTTATGTATTGCAGAAGCATTTCCGGTGGCAGCTGAGAAGCCAAAAGTAACCCATTCAGGCAGATACTTTCTCAGATCAACAATTTCGGAAAGATGTTGCTGCACAGTGGTGCCATTAACAAAGCCAGTGAAAATGATGCTTAAATTGTGTGTATTTGAGCTGTAACTAATGAAAGCCTCATTTGTTCTCCCTCCATTGATATCAGCCAACCAAGTCAAATTATTAACGGATCTCATGGAATTGATATTGACGCCGACGTGTTCCTTCGGAGGATCCCAATAATTCTTATAGATATCAAACTCCACAGCAACAAATGGATTGTCTGTTGAATTTAACACCTGGTCATCAAGGGTCAGACCCATAGAACCTCCTCTTCTGACATTGGGAAGCTTTGAACCAGCAGGGGCTAAGAAGAAGGCCAACCCGTCTCCATATACTTTTCTCTTTGAACTAATCACAAAGCTGAAATTGGTTCTGAAGTTTGTGAGGTTCCCAGTGGTTTTGTCCCAAAGGCGCATCGGTTGGTGATACGTGGCACGACCGAAACTAGCCGTCAGGGCTGCGTCTTGTTGGTTTCTTGTTAACTGGATAGATGATGAGGAGGCGGAAGATGAATTCTCATATGTTATCCTTTTATCATTTGGGTCGAAACTAGGGAAGTTGAACGATATGGAAAATGCATGAGGGATAATCAAGAGGAAGAAAATTGACAATAACATCATCTTCATCATTAGAAGTAGAAGAAAAATGAAAATTCTGATTTAGCTGAGAAATATATATTCTGCTAAATAAAGCTGTACAGGCCGGTGAATGCTAAGAACGTTCTTGTGTAATTATTAATAAAATTATTATTATTTGTTATTTCTTAGCCTACCAATGTTTACCATTCCTCTCTGAGTCTACATGTGAATGCTAGGAACTTTCTTGTGTAATTACATCTTTTGTTTTCGAGAGACTATGCATTGAACCTGGAAATCATGAAAAGACATATAGACTATAGTGTACAAGATCTTTCTTTAATCCATTTTGGAAAGTTGTTCGAGAGATTTTGAAATCTTTGTAAAGGGATTAAAAAAAGAAAGATTATTAAGTAGGCCCAGTATATAGCAACTTGTTTTCCTTGTGATTTTGAACCCCACAATGATTCTCTATTATTCGGCGTGATATTTTTCCTTGTTGACCATTATTATTAATCTGTGGGAGCTCCGAGATGGACAAATCAGTGTTCTAACCGTATTTAGAACTAGTTAGTGAATGATGACTACATTTTTCTGTGAAATTATTATATTTTATACGTTACTCACTCCCTATAGTCTTGATCATCTAAACTTTCAGGGAATAAATTTCATGAAATATATAATTTTTTTCCTTCTAAAATATAAGGATCAATGTTAAAATGGTTAAAAAGTTTTTTTTTTTTTAAATTTGGCTGAATTGGCCATATTTAAATTTCTAAAGCATTTTGGTTAAAAATGAGCCTTTAATGTGGGCAGAAATATGGTTGGAAATATGCTGGATCCTTATAAGGACTTACTGTTTAATCTATATTAAGTCTAGCCTAGTGCTAGACTCATGCCTAAGTTTATTGTCAAACCTATTTCAGTAAACAAGTTAGGCTTATTTTCATAAAGTTTAACTTACAATCCAACATGTTTGGCCTATTTAGTTTTTTTTTTTTTTTTAGTATAAAATTACTAACTTGTTACATTTCATATCTCGTCATTCACCCACAAACTCAAGTTTTTATTCATCAATCGAACACATTTAACTCTCTTATCTTTAATCGCTCAAGATTAACTCACTCCCTTTCTCCTAATTTGCGTCTTTTTTTTTTCTTTTCTTTTTTTGACAATTCTCTGCTATTCATTACTTTAGAAAAGGATTTTATCAGCAACGCTTCAAAAGTTAGGATAGTGGGTAAGCGGGTCCCAACAAACCAAAAGAAAGACAGCTGCACTACATTAGAAATTAACAAAACGTCGTAAAAACTGGGAACCGTTATGATATCTATCTTTTGTCTTTTGCTAGGCACCATCAATCTATTCAATCTTAGACCGTTTAGAGTAGACCTGGCCAATTTAGATTTGATTTTTTTTTTAAACAATTATTTTAATGGGTAGAAAATTTAAAATAAAAATAATCTAATAACTACTATTTTTTCAAAAAATATTTTTTAATTTAGAAGCATATTTTAAAAAATATTAAATTTGGACGATTTAGATCTAATTTGATGATAGACAGATTGGATAGGTTGATGGTACCTATCCAAAACTGGTTCCAAAAAGTTGATAGTCAAAACCGACCACCAGAGAAAGCTACAGAAAAGAAAGACCATCAGGTTCTTCCTCATTTACGCGAGTGGGTTGCGCAGGAATCAGGTTCAGCTGACTTTTAGATGCCTTCACTTCTTCATCCAATAATGAAAACAAAGGTGGTAAGGGTATGTCTACCCACTGGACACACCTCCTTATTGCATATGGAGCAAGGAGATCTGCTGCTCTATTCCCCTGACGTTCGATGACCACAATAATTGCTATAATTTTAGTTCATTGATACCCCCAAATATTATAATCTCACTAGGAGGGGTTTGTCTCAGTTTCTAAGGATAAGTAAAAGGATAAAGATGCAAAAATATACATGTGTTTTACCTTAAAGAGCGTCCAACATCAATTTTTTTTTCGATGCAAAACTACACATGAACTTTCAAAATTGGGGGAAAAATCTCATCGCCGTCAGATTGGTTTGACATACGTTACTTTTGCAGTGGCCCCACTTTTTTTGATTTACTTTATTGCCCTCCCTCCCCTCTATTAGTCGCTCATCACCATCATTCAAGTTGCATTAATCCTCCTTCTCCGGCTATTTCTTGTGCCGTCGTGTATGCAGGCTTTCTCTCTCCCTCAAATCTCAACACCAACTCAATGGACTCCAATTCAAAAAAAATATTGCAGGACGCACAATCTTAAGAAAAACTCGTTTTCATCTCTCTCTCTCTCTCAGATCCCAATGCACGATTCAAGCTTCTCTGGTTTAATGTTTGACAGATCGTCAAGTTTGGCTCATCACCAAATTTGAGTTTCAACGACTGGTTTTGAAAAACCAATTGTTGTAACTTAAAATAAAAAAAATATAAAATGACATGGAGACAAATTTGAGTTTAACGACTGGTTTTAAAAAACAAATTGTTGTAACTCAATAAAAAAATAAAATAGAATGACATGAGGGGACAAATTTGAGTTTAATGACTGGTTTTGAAAAACTAGTCGTTGTAACTCAAAATAAAATGACAAGAGAGAGGCTTGAACCAAATGATATTTATATTTTTTTAGATATATATAAAAGAGATATATTTTTTAATTTATTAAATTTAATTAGGAACTAACAAAACAAAAATACGGTGTGTGTATAAAAGAGATATATTGTTTACTTTATTAAATTTAATTAGGAACTAACTAAATGAAAATATTGTGTGTGTGTACTCATATATATAAAAGAGATATTTTTTTTTTAATTTATTGAATTTAATTAGGAACTAACTAAATAAAAATACGATTAGAGTTCTTCTTTTAACTATCGAAATTCAAGGCTACATACTAGGAAATAACTATAAATATGAGATAAAATCACAGTGGTGGTCATATAATCTTGAATATTTTATTTTAACGGTATATAGCACTAATTTTTCATAAAATAAAAATGTGTCTAACACACAACAACCGTTCTTATCAAAACCGTCATTGTATTATAACATTTAATGTCCATTTTATAAACTGGACGTTAAATATTCATTTTTAATGTCCGGTCTTTTAAAAACAAACACTAAAAGGAGAGGAAAAAAAATTAATTTAATTTTTTATTTTTAGTTACAACAACTGGTTTTTTAAAATCGATCATTAAACTCAAATATGTCTCTATATCATTTTATTTTATTTTTTATTTTGAGTTACAACAAATTGTTTTTCAAAACCAGTCGTTGTAACTCAAATTTGGTGATGAGTCAAACTTGACTATTTGTCAAACATTAAACCAAAGAAGCTTGAATCGTGCGTTTGGATCTGAGGGAGAGAGATGAAATCTATTTTTTCTTAAGATTGCATGTCCTGTGGAGTTTTTTCGAATTTGACTTCGTTGAGTTGGTGTTGAGATCTGAGGGAGAGAGAAAGCCTACACACACAACGGCACGAGCAGTAGCCGGAGAAGGAGGATCGATACAGTTTGAAGGATGGTGATGAGTGACTGATAGAGGGAAGGAAGGAAGGGCAGTAAAGTAAATTAAAAAAAAGTTAGGCATTTTTATTTCTTTCAATAATGTAGGGCTCACTGCAAAAGTAACGTATGTCAAGTCAATTTGACAATGATCGTATTTTTGCCTTAATTTTGAAAGTTAATGTGTAGTTCGCACACACATACACACAAAATTTGGTGTTGGGCGTTCCTCAAGATAAAACACAGGTGTATTTTTACACCTTTACCCTAAGTAAAAAGGTAAAATCCATTTTGACATGCCAGCTATTTGTTTTACTTGGTTGATTTTAGAAAATATATTTTTTTACATTGGTTTTTCTTATTCTTACTTGCTTAGACAATCATTGTCACCAGTTGTTCTTCTTACTAAACTCTTATATTATAGGTGTAAATAAATCTTAAACTTTTAAGCCATAATGTAGGTTTTCAAATAAGCTTGAGAGGTGGTAAATGAGCTTAGAGATATTGTTAGGCTTTAAGTCTATTTAAATATTTACATGTTAGGTAGGTTTTTAAAAAGACTTTAAGCTATAACAAAACTTTTGAAAAAAAAAAATCATATATATAGGCTCAGGCTTTATATCTTTATTGCAAACCTGACCTATCTAGTTAAAACTTAGCTCAATCTAGTTTATTTCTAACCCTAGGTATAGCAGAACTGGAAATATGAAAATAAGTTTAACATATAAATTAGTTAATTGTATAATTAACGTATGTGAATTAAGTATTAAGAAATTTTTAATAACATGAATTAAGTAATTTTATAATAGAAATGAAGTAATTAATTGTGAAGTAATCGGTATTTTCGTATATAAATTTAGACATGATTTTTTACCTGAATTTAGCATTTAATTGAATAAGTGTTTAGTTATGGTTTTAAGGTTATTTTTCCCCCTATAATTGAGTATTATTATTTAATTCAATCTTTCCCGGATGATCTCCGACAGTTTTGGGAAAAAAGTCAATTATGGAGTGTAAGCAATAACAATAGGCCTTGTTGTTTCTGATGCCGTTGGGCTGGCCTCAACTAGCCGTTGCATATTTCGCCTTGGGTCTGGCCCAGAATGGTCAGTATATAATTTATTTATCTTTGAATATAATTATACAAATATTTTGGCTAAAGCATATGGTTAATCCTTTATATTTGCATCAATTAGCAACTTAAGTTGACAAATTACATTTTCAATCTTTCAATCTTAATACTTTTAGTTTCATCTAACAAAAAATGTTGACTTATTAAATTTAAGTGATGATTGTGATATTAAATCACGATAAAGCGTCTTTTACATTTTTATATTTTTAATCGTGTAAATTAAAAAATAAGAAATTTTAAATGAAAACAACACCATCTTTGCAGTTATTTTGTCAATATTTGGTTGTATAGCCATCACTTAAATTTGATTAATCAACATGTTCTTTCCGATGAAATTAACTATATTAGATTGAAGGAATAAAAATACACTTCATAAACTTAGCTTACTAAAATAAAATTTGATGGAAACATAAAGAATTAAATGTATACTTTAGCCAAATATTTTCTAATTTTATGACAAATATAATTATAATAGATTTATCTTTCAATATATTATTTAAATATTCTTAATTTCAATTAATTTTTAAAATTTTAATTTATTCTAATTAATCACAAGGATTGTGTTTGCCTTACACTAAGATATGAAGGAGGTATTAACATCAGACTCAGAGATGCATTGAAGAGCGCAAGATAGATATATGTTTTGTCCGAAATAGTAATAAACTTTGAATCAATTGATATGTTTTTTTTTTGTTATTTTGAATATTCACGAGTAATATGGTTTTAGTGTTAAAGAATTGTCTATTTTTGGATCACGTCTCCTATATCATAAGAAGCAAATTAAATATTCCCTCCGGTCCTAATTATAGGACAACATTTGGAAGTTTGTTTTGCTCCTAATTATAAGACAACATTTTAATTTTTGTCAATTTCTTCCTAAAATACCCCTATTGATATGAATGAGAGATTATGTGAAATTAACAAGGTAATTGAAGCACCAAATTTATATAAGGACATTTTAAGAAAATGAGTAAAATTAACTAATTTAACCCCTATAATTAATCTCTACAAAATTAGTTAAATATATCATGTAATTAGGAACGGAGGGAGTACATACACAGGGAACTAATGACTTACTGAAAAAGATACAGTTTATGGAATCCGGGTGCTTTAATACGTATTCTTGAAGATATTAAATTAAAGTAAAAAAAAAAATTTATTTGAGGTAGAGACGTGTTATTCTTTATTATGTCCAATAGAGAGGCAAATGCAAAAAGTTTTTGGGCTCACCACTATAAGTGAGAATCACTAACATGTGTCTAGCTTTCAACACAGAGAGAGCAGCATATTTATATATCCCTCATGTTGGAGGATATAATATGTTTTGATTATGTATTTCCCCTCAACTTATCACCCAATATAATATAATAATGATTTATATGAAACAAAAAACAAGGGTACCTTTTTATCTACAGCCTATAGCGGATTGATATATGGAATTTGACAAAATATTTTAATATTAGATATAAATTGTATCAAGGTAAATAACATATTTTCAAATTTTTACCAAAAAATATATATTATAAGTTAGTATAATTGTCGGCCTTTACAATTTGATCCAATTTTAATTTTAGTCTTGTTAGGTTTAAATTGTGATTTTTGACCCCTATACTTTCATAAATATTTAATCCAAGTTAATATTGTTAAGTACACAGAGATCAACCTTAAAACTTGCCTTGTCCTATGCTTTTAAAGAGTTTTTTATTTTTGTCCTTTTATACTTTTAACAAATTTTAGTTTTAGTCTATATATTTAATGATATTAAATAAAAGTTAACGTTGTTAAACTTAGACCAAATTTTTATAAAATTATAAGTACAAAAATCATGATATGAAACTAAATTGATTAAAACTAAAATTTGATCAAATTGAAAGGATAAATAATAGTATTAACCCAACTATTATTGATAACATCAATCAGATCTAGTTTAATTTCTATGTTTGTTTTAATATTTATATAAAAAATAAAATATCTTAACATACGATTCAATCTGCAAATTGATAAAAAATTCCAAGCTTTGAAATTGATATAAGAAAGGGAAGAATATACACTAATTTTGGATTTTTTTCATTTATGATTTTTGTTTTCTTAGATTTGTCTGAGAATTGCTTAGGAAAATTACAATAACAAACTGTGGCTTACAATAACAAATTGATAAATAATACTCCCTCCGGTCCTAATTATAGGAGCAAATTTTGGAGTTAGTTTTGGTCCTAATTATAAGAGCAAGTTTTAACTTTTGTCAATTTTTTCCTATAATACCCCTATTTATATTTTCTCAATAATAATTAAAGACAATAATAATTTAATAATACACCTATATAATTTATAAAGTAAATAATGTTTTCAACTCATTAATGTCATATACACCTAAATTATACTTTTTTATATAAAATAATTTTGAGCAATTTTTGTCATATTTTTCCCATATCACCCTACTAATACTTCTTCCACAATAATTAATTTAACAACACGCTTATATTCTATCAATTGAGATATTCTACTTTATTTTTTATTTTTAAATACAATAATTTTAATATTCCTTTAAGATTTTTTTAACTATCCGTCCAAAGTGATTAATTTTTTCCCCTAAAATAACCTAATAAAAAATTAATTTCATTATCTTTTTTCCAACAATAAAAAAATAAACTTGTATTTGTATTATGCCCAATTAAATTGATACTCTCTTGATAGAAAAAATTTTCACTTCCGTGAGAGAGTGTGAGATAGTATTATTTGCTTGATCGGTGCGTGATTTAGGAAAATAAACTTGTATTTGTATTACTTAGTTCTATCTTCGAGAGATGTATTTGTATTAAATAAACTTGGGTAAGGGTATTTTAGGAAAATACACATTATTAACTAATTCAACTTCCTTCCTTAATCCCTCCAAATTCTGGTAAATAGCTCCTATAATTAGGACCGGAGGGAGTAGACTGTTATTCTGAAAAGAAAAAAGGGAGTAAGACAATAAGGACCATTGGAATAAAAAAATATCCCAAAATGATCCTGCAAAATGGTCTGATTCATTAAGAAATATTATAGACTTAACCGTTTTTTTTTTTGTCAGATTACCTTGCTGTCCTCATTTAAAAGGAGAAAAAACTCCCTCCACTGCTGACCATCATCGATGACCAGAGCTCCAATGGCCAGTAATCAAAGCTTTGGCACTAAAATGAATAACTACTTCACTTTAAGAAATAACAATTTTAATTATATTAAATGACAACAAAATTTTAAACAATGATAACTCCTAATTTGAAGCTTTGAGTTTTAATAGTGGCTTGGAAATGGTTGATTATATATTTAGTTTAAGAAATAACAACTTCAATCATATAAAATAATAATAAACCCTTGAGCAATGATAATGATTATCTATATTATCTTCAAGAACACTCATGAAACTTAAACTTTAAAATATATTGCGATGCTTAAGATTTTGTTATCATCTTATTTTTTTAAGTTGTTATATTATAAAATGAAGTTGACATTCGTTTCCATGCTTGTTCTTTGCCAATAAGTTTCCAATCACTAGCACTAGCTAGAGCTCCGTTTGTCCATGGTGGAGAGTGTTTTCCCCACTATCATAAGGGTAGCAGGGTAATTTGATTAAAAAAAATCAAATTCAGAACAGTCCCTGAAAAACTCACTTTCGTTGGGCCAATTCGTAAAACTATTTTATTATTTGCATATTTTGGGGGCAATGGCCTCTAATACATCTTGTAATGCTTCAGTATCCTAAATGTTTGTCCTTTTTTTATTAGATGATTAGATTCTAGGTAAAATTATTGATATTTTGATATCTAACAGATAAAAAAATTGTACATTTTTTTGTTTAACTTTTTAAAAAATTCTACAAATTCAAAACTGCACCATTTTGTATCGGTAAACAATCCAAATGTTATTATTTTGTGAAGAATCTAATTATTTAGAGAAAACGGGGCAAAACATTATATTTGGGAAATTGAGACAACAGATAGTAGTGCGCCAAAGGACCCTTTATAGTTTTGCATATTTAGGTGGTGCGTGGTTATACGTCTTTGTCCCAAGACAAAACAAGAACCACTTTGGTGGGTCCCAAACTACGCAGATATTAATAGACTGTAGTGGGATTCCATATATAAATTATTGAGCAAAGATTATATTCTGAAATTGGTGAGCCAAGAATGTGACATCAGCAAATCATACGTAAGAACGAAGAATATCGATTTGTAAAAATATCAACTAAACCCTTATCCATCTCATTCAAACGGGTTCGGTATGATCCACGACCCATATTCCAAGACCCGACTTCAGGCTATATATACGTTTGCACAACATATATGACTCCCACGTACAAAGCTAAGAAGAGAGAAAAAACCAGAAAATTCAGAAATCAAAATTAGATATACATAAAATGTCAAGACCCGAGTTTGTTAATGATGAAGCCGTTGGGGTTGTAGTTCAGAGAGGAGACGCTAACCATGATGGATATCTGAGCAGTGAAGAGTGCAGGAATATATGCCACGTACTTGGTTCAGATGCTTATGTCAGAGCCCTGCAAATCGCCAAAATGAAAGACGGTCGACGAACCAGTCCCTGCAGTACGACAACCTTGGTCCCAAGATCAAGGCTTCCAAAGTTGGAAAAGTCCGATAATATGTACTCTCTGATCTGATAATTATGCTACTGCTACCGCTGAGGGCGAATATAAAGAATAAATCCTATATATATATATATATAACCACACACACACGCCTTTCCTATATATAATGATATTATTTCCCCTGTCCTTTTTGTCTTTAATACTTCTCTGTGGTTTCATGTGTGATCAGCCGCTGTGTATTCTTGAAGATAATATCACAGTTGCGGCTAAGTCACCTGAGACTAGCTAGCTAGCTTAGGTATATGTCGTAATAATAGAGAAAGATGTAGATGCGTGGAAGTCCAAGATTCAAATCTTGTTATGTAATAAGGAAAAAAAATATGTATGGTTATTATGATTATGTGATATGTTTCCTTTCTTTAACATCTTCCCGAGTGTGTTCGTATTTTTTTTCCGTCCCTTGGTTATTATTGACTTTCTCTATAATTTGATGTTGTTGTTTCAAACCATATATTATATAAGGACAAGAGATACTAGTAAATATGTTTTCTTTGTGTGTTGTAAAGAAAAATTCATAATTTTCCAATGCAACGATGATATCACCTATTTTCTTAAAACACATTTCATGGCTTCATACTTTCACGTGTGAACTGGTCTGTAGCTTGTGTGCTTAACTTGTATTTGGATGGAGAGAAAATTGGGGGAGAGAAAATACTATGAGGGAAATCTTCAGAAAATAGTACTTTTTCCCCCATTTTTAGAAGTTTTCTTTCCTAGTTTTCAATCCTCCTATTTTCCTCTCACTTTTCTTCCCATCCAAGCATATCCTTAGTGTGAAATTCAGCATTTTGATACTTTTTTTTTTTTTTTTTTTTTTATTTGGTCAAGAGTAATAATTCTTGAGAGTCAAAAACTTGTATTCTTCTCTTTATGGTGTAAGATCGCTTATCACATCAACAAATAGCTTGTTAATGGACATGTAAACTTTTATGTATTTGGAAGCAATTTTTTATTACAACTCCTAAATGTCTTGTATTTCTTAGTTATTTCAAATTTCAATTATTATTTTTTCGTTACAATATGATTATATATTAGAGTGGATTTTTTTATACAACCCAAATGAAGAATTTTAGAATACATGTATTTTTTCACTGGAGATTTTAAATCCAAATAAATCTAACCAAACTCCACCTTAATGTATTCTTTGTTTTTTTCTTTACAATACGGCTATATATTTGAGGGTAATTTAGATGGTAAGTATATGCAACAAAAAAATTCACAGTAATGGCTTCGTTATATGTAGGTTTCCTTTCTCTTTACACCCTTTTTATTTCACTTAACACATTTTTAATGGCTAATGTCCTTTTGAGGGAGAATACGCTTTTCTCATGTGACATAAAATTTCGGAAATGAATCACACTAATTACGCTTTATCGACATTGCAACTTATTTATATTTTTTTATATTTATTATTTTATAGCATGAACAACATATTTTCTTAAACCCTCTCTAGTAGGTAAAAATGGTGAAAATACAATACCAAAAAAAAAAAAAAAAATCATTTGTGTCCCTATTAAAAAATTATATTTCGCTGTTTAATTTTATAAAACTATACATCAAACATATATAGAAAAACTTTTTTTGTACATTGATTATGCAGCTGAATTTTGTAAACATTAGAAAATATATTCAAATAAAATTAAGGCTAGGTTTTCTAACTAACTGAATATGAGATTAGTGGCACTTCTTGTTTTACCCATAGGGATTCATTCTTAGGTTAAACATCATTTGTGCCACGGAAGTATTGGCTAGGGAGCATTCAGCACCCGGAAGGTTTTTCGGTATCATTTTTACCCTATAAGTTTACAAAAATGAGCAAATATACCCTGACAGTTTTTTTTAGGAACAAATTTGCCCTGAAAGTTTAAAAAGAAGAGTAACAATCCAACGGTCATGATCAACTAATGGGCAAGATTGCTATGTTTTTAAATTTCCGGGGCAAAAACAATACTAAGAAAACTTCCGAGTGCTGAATGCTCTCTAGCCAATACTTCCATGGCAAAATTGGTATTTAACCCTTCATTCTTTAACTTATATATTTTTCTCTTGAAAATTGTTTGCCTCACTTATAACTCAATCCAATATCTTTTAAATTTTTATAATTAATTCTGAGTCATCAGGCAAAAATGGCTTTAACTCACCTCCACATGGCAAAAATTCTTCCAAATCAGAGCTCTACATCTGCCGCCTCACATGCTCTCCTGACTCCAGCATCACCAGTTCACCACCCCCAACCCGACAAATTTGATCCCACCGTCTCTCTCATCCATCTCCAACAAATTTGTTAATCAAATATAAGAAATACTTATATAACAAATTTGTCATTTAAAATTTTTCAATGAAAAGCACAACAACTCAAATCATTTTAATCTAAGTTGGCCTATGACTCATCTGAATTTTTTTTTTTTTCAAATTGTATCTTGATTTTAAGGAAAAAAAATCTCTATTTTTAAAAAACTAAAACAAAATAATCAACCAATATTTTTCTTAAAAACAAGATAAAATTTGATTTTTTTTTTTATATGAGTCATTATCCAACTAGGATTAAAATGATATGAATTTTTATGTTTTCATTAGATAGAGTTCAGATGACATGTTACTCTTGGAGTATGTAAGTATTTCTTATCAAATACTACTTTAGAACAAGACAGAAAACCATTTCTTTATTTTCTTACATTGATAAATTTATTGAAAAAATTGTTTCACGGCTTACAAAAGAAGTATTTAATTAAAACTTATATTATAAAATAATGAAAGAGTGTGATTCTATGGTTCTAATAAATAATTTTTTTTTTTTTTTTTTTGTGTGCATAAACTTATTGTGATGCGTTTAATATAAATGTTGTTTAGATTAACATATAATTTTACTTTTAATGTTATTACTAGAATAGGAGTATTTTTTTGGTGATGCATGCTTTTTATGTTATTATAACTGTATATTTATTCAGTATTTAAATTTAATGAATAATATTGAAACAAAACAATTAATGAGTAATATTGTCATATAATTTGACAAATATTTAAAATTTTATTTTTCAAAAATTAATATTTATATTGGGCACAAATTTAACCTCCTCCAGCTTTAAATGAAATTTACTTTACTTAACATTGCCTGCTGAAACCAATGGGGTTTAGCTCTAGTTGAAGGGGCTTCCCTTGCAATATAACGAACTAAAATTTGAATTCTTATGGGATATATATCCCTTTTTAATACACACGCCAATAACTTTTGGTAGTTATATATTTCTTGTCTTACAAGGTGCTGTAATTTAGTTGGGCAAAATTTGCTTGCCGCTCACTGTGACCTTCATCTTTCTGCTTTGATTTTGAGATATATATTCGCTCAGATTTTTAAAGTCCTTTTCTTTTTTTTTTCAAATATACTTTTCGTTTATCACATGTCCACCAATTTCCTATCCGCAAGATAAAGAAGAATATAGAGAGCATATGAATTTATGTTTTAATTGACAACTACTTTACTCGTTTTGTTCTACTTCTGTGATCCTCATTGTCTTTAATTAGTACTGGTTCGATGAAGTTAGTTAGAACTTGAATAAGATATTTTATCTTATCCAATCAATTGTGCATTGTGTTATATTTTTATTACAAAAAATATTCAATACATATGTAAAATTGTTGAATTTTAGTTTAGTTGATAATTATAATACGACTCATAGTCCATAAAGACATGAAAATTAGAATCTCGCCAATGTATAACAACCTAGTTGAAGAGTAATTTATAAGCAACTCTCTAAGCATTCTTTTAGTGTAATTAGACTCATAGTTCATGCTTCTTGATCTTTTTGACAACCTGAAATACAACTTGGTTAATTAAGCTTTTAGTGTCATTAAAGACCACCATTTATATTACTCCCTCTGATCTCAAATGTAGGAACTAGTTAAATGTAAAATATCTACTCAGTCTACTACTCAATATACCTTTTATTTTTTTTTCCCGTCAACATATCTATGTGATTGCAAATATTAATGGGGTTTCCATCAATGAGGATAATGATTAAATAAGGTATTTTAGGAAAACCAACAAAAGTTTTTTACAAATGAGTAACTTAATTAGTTTTCTTAATATCTATAAATTCGTTATTTAATTCTTTCATTTAGAACCAAAGGGAGTGTGTTGTAAAGATTATGAAGCATATTTAAAGCATGATTTTATGTTTTAAAGAGCAACCTCTTTTGAACAATAACATTAATTCCGCAGCACAAATGTTCCCTAACGTTGTCGATTCTAATTTCTTGTCAATATGATAACTGGATAACTAGTTTACGAAAATTAAGGAAATTAAGTTAATTAATTGTTACACTTACAATTATGTGTAGGTTTTCATAAATGCCCTTTTTAATCTTGTGCATCATAACTATCTCTTGATGGAAATCTCCATTACTATGTGTGATCAATAAGGATATTTTAGGAAACAAAATTAAAAATTTCGAAGGCAACTTAGATTGAGATATTATATTTAGAACCAAAGTAAACTTTTTATCTAGATCCTATATATTTGCGACCAGATGTAGTAAAGACGACACACACAAATAAAAGGGAATGATAATAAGGAATCTTTAAAACTCAACATATTAGCTGAGGGATGTGACATTAATTATTTTGTTACACTGGAAGATAATTGATCGATCATATTTAATTAAATAATGATTCATTTTCTGACCAATCCCATGAAAAGAAATATTCCACGAAGTTTGGAAATCATCGAATTGATAATATAAATTTAGTGATGCATTTATACTACATAAATTGAGTGAGAATGAAGCTTCTCCAAAAGCGTGGAAAAGAATAAAGCCTACATTGAATTTTACTCAAACAAACAAAATTAAAAGTGAAGCTTGCTTACTTTAAATAATAAACATATATACAAGCAAACTAAGAAAGGTTTCGAATCCAATGGACATGTCTACATAGAATCGATCCATAATCAAAGTTAAAAAATGAAAAATGATTTGGTCAAGGGTGATGATTCTTGAGAGTCAAAAACTTGTATTATGCTTGGTCTGAGGCCGCTTACCACATTAACTATTAACTTGTTAGTGGACACGTAAAGTCTTATGGATTTGGAAGCAATTTTTTTATTACAATTCCTAAATGTCTTGTATATCTTAGTTATATCAAATTTCAAATATCTTTTTTCGTTACAATATGGCTATATATTAGTGTGGATTTCTTTTATATATACAAACCCAAATGAAGAATTTTAAAATACGTGTATTTAATTGGAGATTTTAAATACAAATCATTCTATCCAAACTCCACCTTAATGTATTCTTTGTGTTTTTTTCGTTACAAAATGGCTATATATGAGGGTAATTTAGATGGTAAGTATAAGCAACAAAAAATTTCACAGTAATGTCTTCGTTATATGTAGGTTTCCTTTCTCTCAACACCCTTTTTATTTCACTTGACAGCTTTTTAATGGCTATTGTCCTTTTGAGGGAGAATACGCTTTTCTCATGTGACATAAAATTTTGGAAATGAATCACACTGATGACGCTTTATCAACATTGCAACTTATTTATATATTTTATAGTTTGTATATATTGATTCATTTTATAGCATGAACAACAAATTTTCGTAAACCCTCTTTAGTAGGTAAAAAGGGTGAAAATACACTCCATAAAAAGGAAAATTTCAATTGTGTCCCTATAAAAAAAATTATATTTCCCTGTGTAACTATATAAACTATAGATCAAACATATATATAGAAACATAATTTTCTTGTACATTGATTATGAAGCTTAATTTTATAAATATACAAAATAGAATCAAATAAAATTATGGTTTTCTTACTAATTGAATATGAGATTAGTGGCACTTCTTGTCTTAGCCACAGTGATTCATTCTTTAATTTATATATTTTTCTCTTGAAAATATTAATCTTTAAGTTCTCTAATGTTTGACTCACTTACAACTCAATCCCTCATCTTTAATTTATATATCCTGGGTCATCTTGCAAAACTGGCTTCTTACTCAGCTCCACATGGCAAAAATTCTTCCACAACTGAGCTCTACATCTGCCACCTCACAGCATCACCACCGTCTCTCTTCTCCATTTCCAACAAATTTATTAATCAAATGTAAGAAATTATTTTAATCTTAGTTGGCTAATGACACATACTCTAGGAGTATCATGTTATCTGAACTTTTTCAAATGAAAAACATAACAACTCAAATCATTTTAATCTTTATTTGGCTAATATTTTTCTTAAAAACAATACTAAATTTGAACTTTTTCATGAGTCATCAACCAACTAGGACTAAAATGATATAAATTGTTATGTTTTCATTAAATGGAGTTCGGATGATTGTTATGTTTTCATTGAATGGAGTTCAGATAATACAAAGATTCTTGGAGTATGTAAGTATTTCTCATCAAATACTACTTTATAACGAGAAAGACAAGAATTTATTTATTTTCCTCTACTAGTAAATTTATTAAAAAGATAGTTTCATAGCTTATAAAAGAACTAAATTAATTAAAACTTATATTATATATATATACACACACTCACACTCACACACACACACACAGATAAACACACTCCTTTTGTAATACACACGCCAATAACTTTCGGTAGTTATATATTTCCTGTCTATCATGGTGCTGTAATTGAGTTGGGCAAAATTTGTTTCCCGCTCACTGTGACCTTCATCTTTCCGCTTTGATTATGAAATATATATTCGCTCAGATTTTTAATGTCATTTCCTCAGATTTTTAATGTCATTTCCTTTTTCCAAATATAATTTTCGTTTATCACATGCCCACCAATTTGCTATCTGCAAGATAAAGACGAATAGTATAGAGCATATGAATTTATATTTTGATTGACAACTACTTTTCTCATTTTCTTCCACTCCTGTGATCCTAATTGCAAATCCTTCTCTCTCTCTCTCTCTCTCTCTCTCTCTCTCTCTCTCTCTCTCTCTCTCTCTCTCTCTATAAAATAAAAAATAGTACTGGTTCTATTAAGTTAGTTAGAACTTAGAATAAAATATTTTATCTTATCCCATTTATTGTGCATTGTGTTATATTTTTATTACAAAAAATATTCAGTACATATGTATCCCTGTCGAATTTTATTTAGTTATACGACTTATATTCCATAAGGACATAAAGATTTGAATCTCGCCAATGTATAACAACCTAATTGAAGAGTAATTTATAAGCAACTCTCTTAGCATTCTTTCACTAGTCATGTTTCTTCATCCTTTTGACACCTGAAACACAACTTAGTTAATTAAGCTTATTGTGTCTGTAATACCCTAAAAACCCTAATTATCATAAATGATATATTTTGATAAATACTACATTATAGTAAAAGGAGAGTATATTGTCTCAAATTTTGGGATATTGTTTATTATAAATTTATGAGCAATTTCTCCTTTAGATTTAGTAGATCAAGATTTAATCTTGAAATTTCTTTTAGAAATCATAAAATACCCTAAAAATATCATATTAAGTTATGGTTCATATGTAACCAAAATAAGCAAGGAAGTGCTATGAAAACACTTAAATTAATTAAAAGGAATTAACAAATAAATAGTGAACAATTTAGCTTGCACTAAAATTGAGATTAAAGGCAAACACTTGTAACTACATATTAAGGTTATGTGTTAGCCTAAACACAAGTGTAATAACCAAGAATAGTTATTTATCTTAAATGCTATATGTTGATAAATAATACCTATTGAAAAAAATTGAATATGTGGTCTCAAACCTTAAAAGCTTATTAATTATTATTTTAAGTAATTTCTTCTTGAAATTAAATAAGCTAAAGAACAAATATTCTAATTTCTTGTAGGGATCATAAAACATCATAAAGTTATCATAATTAAGCATAGTTTTGATTTAAACATGAGAGGCAATTAAATGACATAGAAATACTTATTTCAATTAGAGAAAATTACCAACAACTATTAGGCAAATAAATTTGCAATAATTAAAATAATTATGTTAATTTCGTAATTAATTAATAATTTAATTAAAAAGTCATAATTAAGGAATATATGAGATTAATTAGTGATCAAAGGCTAATAGAAACCCAAGATTAGCATAAAGGGGATTTCTAAAGATCATAATTAATATAATAACTTATCAATTAAGCCTAATAACCCCTAAAACACTATATTAGAAATATTAACCAACATTAATTTAATCCTCCCTAAATCATTTATAAATGGCAAAAATTACTCTAGTGAGAGGCAAAGTAATTACACTAATTTTTAATCCTAAATCATTAGCAAGTATCCTCAATAGTGTTAGGATTTTTCCAACAGAAAAATAATGTAACATCTCATTTCCAAAAGCAGTATATTTTTTTTTTCATCAGAGTAGAGCATCGGAGCAATTAAGTAACTGATACATTTATTCAAATTGCCGTAAGTCTAGCTGATTTACGAAGCGGTACATTGACCGAGAGTTTTCAAAAAGAATAACAATGAAGAAAGTCTTGACCAGGTGTCTCTCGTGCGGCCTTTCGCTCTTCCTCGGTTCTCGGTTCTCCGAACTTGACGCTATGATAAGAGCGAGGTTCAATGCACATTGAACCTCGTGTAACGGTTAACCTCATGCTTAAATATGACAATATATACACGACAACAACAATCAATACAACACAACAAGATGTATGATTAAAAATACATAACCACGTATGTAAGATAATAACCACGTATGTAACATAACTACGTATGATACATCAATAATAACCTCGTATGTGACATAACCACGTATGTGATATAACCGTGTATATAACATAACCACGTATGCTACAACAACAAACAGAACACAACAAACATATATAATCATACAATAACCATCAGAGTTAGTGTTACAGTACGCGAATGTACCTTTGTTGTCGACTATGGTACGTTTTACGGAAAACGGTAATTTTTTTGACAGCGGCCCGACGACGGTACAACAGCGGTACAACAGCGGTACGATTATCTCAGATATCCTATAAGGATAATATTTATCAATATCTAGCAGCATAACAGGCATTTTAGGTACAAATTACCATTTTGCCCCTAGTTTGACTAATCGGCGGAATTTCGTCAGAGCTTCGGTGTTTTCGCTCTATCTCTCCAGAATTTTGACAGATCTTTTCCCTCATCATATTTTAGAAATATATATCATATTTACCCCTAAATATGATATCTAGACTATCTTGAAAAATTAAAGATAAATCTAGCATTCCTACTATATCTACCGAAAGAACTACCGAAACTAAAGACTAGGGACCGAGAAACTTACCCCGGCTTGGCTAGAACTTCTGAGAGCTCTTCCTTCTCTCTAACTTCTCTCTAAGGCACGGTTTTGAGGGGTGAAGAATGAAGAGGAAGAGGCTTCTATTTATAGAAGAAAGGAGGACAAGGTTGAAATTTCACAAAAGTTCTTGGATCGGATTTCGACCGTCGGATCGCACTTGGACACGTGGCTTCATCCTTGCCATGCACCTATGTGCCGACATCATCCTTCTAGAAGAAGATGATGTCATGCATGACGTCACATGTGCTGACTTACCGATAAAGTTCCCTGATCGGTGTCCGAATCGCGTAATCTTGTCGAAACTCAAAATTCCGACAACGTTGTTTTGAAGGTCTAATCTTTCTCATTAACAATACCTGGGTTGACTAAATTTTTAATCCCATTGAGGGTATTTCATTCTTTGGTTGAACATTTCGGGCCGACGCGGTCGATTCGGAAATAACTTCCGACAGCCGTGTTTTCTGGACAATAATTCACGGGTTCGAAATATGTCCTGTCGTAAGAAACCTTATTCCTGGTTTGTCACAACTATTTCATTTTGTATAGGTTCTCCTTTTGACTATCTGACCTTTTCCCCTAAAACCCTGTATCCTAATGACTCATTTGGTTTCAGAAATGACCTCTGAGATAGTCCACTCCGAGGTAGAAATTCACTGGTCTATAAAAAGTCCAGATGACATAGGCTAAATCCCTATATCTTGGTGTAGGATTTAATTTCTATCCATTCTCAAATGTCCTGTTGGCTCTTTACCAGATATATTATTATTTTAATCAAAATATCAAGATATTTTATATTTTTATTTTTATTTTTTATTTATTTTTCTAAGCATTTTATATTTTATTATTATTTTATTATTTTTATTTATTTATTAATTTCGAATTTCTCCTTTAAATTAATTATTTACTAATTAATTTACGTATATCTTAATCTAAACAATTAGCCACTAATTACTTAATTAGCCACTTACTAATTGTTGATAATTTTCATAATTAGGATAAATTATTATCTCACAACTATTTGACTTACATTTGTATTTTATATCCCATGTAAAATATTAAAAATACTGGGGCCATAAAGTGCTTTCAATATTATTATATTTATGCTCTATATATTTTTAGGGAAATAATCCCAAAAATTCCTTAAATTAAAGATAACATACTTCCTAAGTTTTTGCCAATATTTGCAGTCATATGGGATTTATCATAATATTTTCGGGCGTTTTTTGCCTTATAAAATACCTTTTTCAAGGATTTTAGCTCTTTATCTCTCCTAATTCCCATAGTAATTACCTTAGAAAATAAGATAATTATTACTTATTATTTGAAACCACATATTCACCTATTTTCAATAGGTATTATTTACCGAAATATGATACTTATCATAAATACGATTTTTAGGGTATTACAAATAAAGTCTTGGATTAAATCTAATAAAGCTAAATCCTGAGGCCTTAATTAAGTATCATAAAGTGTAATCCTTGTGAAGTTAATATTAGCCAATAAAAGCCTTGCTTCTAGATGATTTGAGATGAATGAAAACAAAAAATTAGAGAGCTAGGGGGGGTAGACGGCTTGCTAAAATCTGAATTGAGAAGGAAGAATGAAATTGGTTAATTAAATAAACAAATGCTCAAGTTAATCAAATCACATGCCTCATTAAATTACCATAAAAGAGAGCACATGGAGCATTAATGAGGAAAGACTTTTGGGGCTAATTGGAGAGAGGGGGGTTTGTGTGAGAGAGAGAGAGAGAGAGAGAGAGAGAGAGTGTGTGTGTGTGTGTGTGTGTGTGTGTGTGTGTGTTTTTTGTTAGTCTAGTGTAGGAAAGAGAAAAATGTGTAAATTCATTAATGGTGAGCTAAAAACCATTGGGATAAATTCTAGACACAAGTAAATGAGAATCTATAGAAAATAAATTGTATCTTGAGAAACTTTAATCATAGATCAAATATTTGGATTTATTATGAACAAGCATATTTTAAGCTTGGATTAGGTTATCTCCAAAATCATTTCCTCAACTTTTGTGATTAATCTTAAAATGATTAAAGTGTTAATTGAGACTTCTAATGAAGCCATGATTTTTGAGATTAGAGTATTAAAAAGGAAAACTTAAATAAACTACAAAATAACCCCTAATTATATTTTTGATAATCAAACACATGGGATAATTATGCATTGATGAAAAAATGCAAGAGGATGAGGGTGTAATACCCGGATAATTATTTATCGGAATATTATATTTTAGCAAATAATATCTATTGGAAATAGGTGAATCTGTGGTCTCAAATAATAAGTTATAATTATCTTATTTTCTAAGATAATTTCTATGGAAATTAGAAGAGATAAAGAGCTAAAAATCCCTAAAATGTATTTATGGGGCATAAAATGGCCTGAAAATATTATGATAAATCCCAAGAGGCAATAAAATATTTATTAAAAATTAGAAAGTATGTTGTCTCTAATTTTAGGAATTTTTGGGATTATTTTCCTTGGAAAATAACGAGGCAAAATTAAATACAATTTTGGGGAGCATAAGTTGCCCCATGATTTTTAATATTTTACATGGAGCATAAAATACCAATGTCAGTAAAATTGTTGTGAGATAATAATTAATCTCAATTAAGAAAATTATCAATAATTGTTGGGCAATTAAAATTGCAATAATTGGAATATTTATATTATTTTTTGTAATTAATTAATAATTAAATTAAAAAGGCATAAATAAGAAATGTGTGAGATTAATTAGTGATCAAAGGCTAATAAAAACCCATGATTAGCATAAAGGGGATTTCTAATTATCATAATTAATATAGAACCAATCATACAATAGCAATTATATCTAATAACTTCTAAACCACTACATTAGGGATGTTAATTAAAGATTGAAACTTCTATCCCAAAAGTCAATAAAAGTGGCGCATAGCACTTGGGTAATTTCTTTTTGTTGTTGTTATTGTTAATTCTCTGGAAACCTAGAGTTTTGCTGAGTCCATAAACCTAGAGTCCTTTTCTGTAAGGCCAAACCTCGAGGTTTGAACAGTAACCTCGAGTTTTGCTCTTACAGTGGGTTTTACACATTAGAGAGCAAGACTTAATGCTTTGTTTACAATAATTGGAGATCATCAAAACCCTTAGAGAACTAACACGGACGCGTATTGTAACCTTAACTCTTATGCTTATTGTATGCCTATATATGATAGTTGTGTTCATATACTAATACTCTGTCTTAAATTGTTCTTTATACATTCAAATATATATGGGTTATGGTTATGATAATACCGTTAAGTTTTCCTAGTGCTGAGGACACGATAGGCCATCGTGGCACTGGTGAATAGTGCAGACTGGGATAACATGCATACTGCAGTGGCTGTGCATTGTTATTGCCTTATATATTGTTATTGTTTTGAAATAAAAAAATTGGTGCTACTGTAATGTCATGGATATCTGTCATACATATTCTGTTTACATAAGCATGAGGTTAACCGTTACCTGAGGTCCGATGGGCATTGGACCTCAGCCTTAACTAATAGTCAGGAAAGGATCATGAATCAGAGACAGCACCAATTGATGGAGCCAAGAGAAGGCACAGGTAGACAAGCAGATAGTGCTGTAACAGAACAAAGCCGGGAAGAGAAGCCGGTCAAAGCAAATGCAGGAAGAAGGTTGACAGAGCCTACCTTCTGGCATGAATCTAATAGGGTTACATCAAACCATTTGGTGCTTAAACTAAGAAAGGGTCGTCTATGTGGTTCAGTTAATCAGTCACCGTGAATTCGGGGAGACTGCCACTAGACTTTACCCAGCCTGGCCAAATGGGTTGATTTAACTATGTTAGGTTTTATGTCCCAAGTCAAGAAATGGCTTGGTCTGAAATTGTATAGTTTCAATATAAATTCTGTAATTATATAAGTCCTGTATCACATGAATATTCCTTCGGAAATTTTTTTATATACCAGTATACGTCAGGCATCAGCATATGCCTGAGTATTTTATATCAGTTACTCGTTGTTCAAATTTTTAGTACATGCTTTTCGTTTCCGCAACACGCTGAGTTGTAGCACCTCAAACTCTATCAATTTTTCTAAAACCAAGTGTCAACCAGCACGATTTATGCTACGGAATTTGGGGTGTTACAGTGTCAGTAAGAAAAAGGCCCATTAGATAGTTTTTTCTTTTTTTCTTTTTCATGATCCTTGTCTTCACGTGACATCCACCATTTATACAAGAAAACTAAGAAAGCTTTCGAATCCAATGGGCAAAGCTCCTTGCACATGCAATATGAATACCTGTCTACATAGAATCGATTCATAATCAAAGTTGAAAATCTGTTTTAATAATTAATTTTAGAAATAATTTATGTTTAAGAATCACTAATAGTAAATACTCGCTTCACTTGCAAATTTGTCCATACTGATAGATATTTTATAGTTATAAAATTGTGCTAGTGAATGCTAAATACTCACAGTTTGATTGATTAAAAAAATTTAAAAATGGAAAATGACAACCAGGTTCCTAGAAACAAAAATAATCACAACTAGGTCCCTTGAAATAATCAAATTTGGATGAAGTCCCATGGGACTTGGGTGATATTAATTTGAAATGTGAAAATGGTTGCTCACTTGTTATTGGATGTTTTTGCACTTGTCAACAACTGCTAATTAAATACACTTGTTTAAACATATCACATATTGTTATCATGATTTAGATATGGTTATTCTTATCCTTATTGGGGTGTACCGGCACGCAAGGATGGGAGGAAAAAGACAATTGATGACAAGGAGTCATTATTTCAAGATATGAATAACCATATTTTAATCATGATAACAATATGTGATATGTCTAAATAAGTCCATTTAATCAGCAGCGGTTACTAAGTGTGTGAGCAACCATTGACAAGTGCATAATTAACCATTAACAAGTACATTTGAACTATCCAGGATTAAAACACCAACATTTATTATATGACATTATATGCAGCTAAATGATAAGAATAACCATATTTCATCACCAAGAAAAAAAAATAGTGCTTACAACCACCAAGAAACTCTACTCAAACAAACCAAAACTTAGAGGGGGAAATACACACACACACATGCACACACCTTGCAATTAACAAACTATAAGAAAAAAGTCGTAACTTTTGTCATGAGGCTCAAATTGAGAGCTGCAACTTTTTAAGATTCATTAAGTACTGTGAAAAGAAGAATAAGATTCGGTCCTTATCATACTAGACTGTAGTGGGATTCCATAAATAATTGAGCTGAGAAGATTCTCAAATTTGTTAGGCAAGAATGCCAAAGCATGCAATTTATGTAATTTAAGAGTTATTTTGGGTTAGATTTAGTCCTAAATATAAATCTTAACCCATTTTTTCTAATAAATTGTTAATTTCCCCCCACATTACCCCTATTAATTGCAAACATTAAGGTGTAGTTCTCATTCAAACGATTAAAGAGGATATTTTCTAGAAACCAACACACTTTTATTATAAATAACTAATTAAATTAATTTCCTTAAACTCTACAAATTTATTATCTAACTCCTATATATTACAGTGGGAGCAAATTATATTCCACCCGCTGATCGAAGCTTGCCCAACTTTCAATGGGTTCAGGTAAGATCCACGACCTGACTTCAAATCATAGGGCTATAAATATATGTATATCATATACATCTTCCTCGTGCTAACGAGCAAAGAGCTGAGAGACAAAAAAAATGAGATAAAGCAAACCATTACAAAATGGCAGTAGACCAAAAGAAAGAGGGCCACTTGAATGAAACAATAGTGAGGGAAAGATTGAAGAAAGCAGACATTAACGGGGACGGAAGTCTGAGCGTGAAGGAGCTCAAGAAAGTATTCAAGGAAATGGGTTCAAACCGGCCAGGAGTCAGAACCTGGCATTGTATGCGAAACTCCGACAGTGATGGCGACGGAGATATCAGCGCCTCCGAAATGAATAAGCTTGTTGCTTATATCATGAACTGGTCTGGTGCCTAAGTAAATGCTAATATGCCTATGATATGGCAGCATTGCAGCCAAAGCTGAATACCATATAGGATATATATATATATATATATATATATATATATATAGAACTGGTGATTCTGCCCATGTGTTGGGAAGACTCTGTAAAAGTTTTCCTGTGACACCCTTCCTCAATACGCCTCTATTTATCAAAGTTATAGCGCACATGCATCGAAATAGTTTGGACGACTTAATTGCGAAATAAAACTGTCTTAAAATAACTTAGTTTGAAAACATGAGGATAAATTTTTCACGAGCGATATCTATC